>CM062061.1:14232500-15482500 GCA_030954485.1 Citrullus mucosospermus | reverse complement strand
CATGGATTTTATTTTAATTCTTATGCCTAAATCTAGAAACTTAATTCCAAGTTATCTTCTCTCAAAGACAACTCTTTCTCATGCAACTTGATTGATAGTTAATCTCTTAAAACCAATACAAAATTACATGGCATTAAAACTAGTCTTTAGCAACTTTCATTGTCAACCTAACTACTCTCGTGATAGATTAACAACGATTCATTGTTATAGATCAAATTAAACATATAATTTCTCAATCATACATCTAACCTAGCATGTGAAGATGGCCAATCCTCAAGAATTAAACACAATAACAATGAAAAGCATAATTTATTTAAACAAAACCATGAGTCTACAAAATTAACATGAATTCACAAACAATTCATCAAAACCCTAAAACTAAAGAGTTTAGCCACTAATAGCGTGAAGCAACATGTTGAGCAAAAATAATCAAAGAAAGAGTGTAAAGAATAGGGAAACTCTACTGAAAAGAGGTTCTTGATTGAGGCAGCACCGTAACTAACTCCTTGGCTCTCGCGTCGGACTTCGAAGGGCGCCAAAACTATCTCGAACTCTTTTCCTCTTCCTTGCGGCTAACTCACTCTTCGAACTCTCGCTTAATTATCACCTTTTTGGATCTTTCTTTAGTTCTGCAACTTTCTTGCTTTTCTTGATATTTCTCCCCCCTTTTGGCTGCTAAAAACCCCTAAATTTATAGAGTTTGGCCGCTCAAAATTTAACCTAAAATATAAAACTTGCGTTTAATTAACGCTGGCGCCGCGGCTCTGACGCATAGCGCCGCGGCGCTAACGTTGCGACCAAAAATAAGTTGCTCTCGGGTTTTAGCGCCGCGACAGTGCCGTCCTAGTGCCGCGACGCTGTCTTGCATTCATCAAGGATGCGTCGAGGCAGCGCCTTCTCAGCGCCGCGTTGCTACTCTGCATCCATGCTAATGCATTTCTGCTTCAGCTCCGCGGCAACGCTACCTTAGCGCCGCGGTGCATCATGCGTTTCAACAAGGATACGTTTTTCAGCTCTTTTTTACTATATTCTTGCTCGGTTTTGATCTTTTAGTCGTTTCTTCTAATTTTCCTAGTTTTAACCTGAAAATCACTAGCAAACAAGTGAAATCTAATATAAAACTCCCTTAATTTGAGATAATAATAAGCACTTTTCAAGTGTTTATCAACACCCCAAACTTAGAGATTTGCTAGTCCCGAGCAAAGAATAAAATGAAATAATAGGGAGTTTTAGATGAAGAAGTGTGCAATTGACTCATGTCTCAGAGAATAGCATTCAGAGCTTAAGTAGAAACATGCAAGCATATCTATATTGTTATAATTATTCAAGGCCAAATCTTGCTATCTCCCAAGTGTTTGTGTGCAAGCCTCCTTCCATTTAAAATACTAGAACTCAAATTAGGACTTAAGAGAGTTTCTTTAGTTTTCCCCCTACTCTAGCCCATGCACCAATCTTCAAGCTTTCATGCATTCAAGTGAGTAATATGTCCACTAAGGTGCCTTTCAATCATATATTTTTTTCATGGGCCCAAACTTGCATTCTTTTACCTAGAGGCACTAGCTTTCACACATCCACTGTAGGGACTCGTACCTAGTCAATTCCCAGGCGTCTTTACTGAACACAGCAAAGGCAGCTCTTTTTACCCCTATCCATGCATACTCATTACAAGTTTAACATTTAAAAAGATAGACAATAGCTCATATATTTTGTGTACACTTTTTCTTTTCTCAAGGCATGTATACTCTTTTCTTTTTTCTTAGACTAAGATTACAAGTTATCATGCATATCCACTCCCTAACCGGTGGGGCCTTTCCAAGTGACAACCAAATACACCCAACTTAATCCTTTTTTCAGTTAAAGATTCTATATAGAAGTGGCTACGTGCTCAAGAATATGAGAGATTTTAAGAGGGACTTAAATGAATTTAACTCAAGATAGTGCTATTCTATTTCCACAATAAGTCATCTATAATGCAAATTCGAATCTCATCATGGGCAATCAACATCAAGGCACACAATCATAAACAACATTCCCATTAACTTTGAAAGCTCCAAAAAATTGACATGCATATGATCATTAAAACCTTCACTAATCATGCATAGCAGGATAAGAAAACACCCAAAAGTACGAAAGACATGCATATGATCATTAAAACCTTCACTAACATGCATAACAGGATAAGAAAACACACAAAAGTATGAAAGACACCTCCCACCCAAAACTTAGAGTCATGCATTGTCCCCAATGCATAAGAACATCTAACAAGGAAAGAGCGAGCCTGGGAGTAAGCGGGAAGCCACCAAACAGGCTTGGTGTAAGGAGTACTTTGTGTGATAAACCATGTTCCTGAGAGATAAAGCATATGAGTGACTCCAAGATTTATAAAATAAAAAGAACAAAAGTAAAGAAAGCAATAAAATTGGGTTGCCTCCCAATAAGCGCTTGGTTTAACGTCTTCTAGCTAGACGGGACTACTTAATCATGCAATGAAAGTCAGGTTCTCAAGTCCGCATTCTTCATCACCGATGTAGTGCTTTAATCGTTGACCATTCACTTTGAAGGTTGTTCCATTGTTACCTTGTAGTTCCACGGCTCCGTGTGGGGATACCTTGACAATGATAAAGGGTCCCGACCATCGTGTCCTAAGCTTTCCTGGAAACAAGCATAAACGTGAGTTAAAAAGTAATACTCTTTGTCCTGGAAGGAAGGTTTGTGATGTGATCTTCTTGTCATGCCAGTGCGCTCTTTGTAAAGTTTGGCATTCTCATAAGCTTGAGCACGGAACTCCTCCATCTCATTGAGTTCTAAGAGGCGTTTCTCACCAGCTTTCTTGAAATCCATGTTCAGCTTCTTGATGGCCCAATAAGCTCTATGCTCGAGCTCTACCGGTAAGTGACAAGCCTTTCCAAACACCAACCTATACGGGGAAGTACCAATTGGGGTTTTGAAAGCTGTGCGGTAGGCCCACAGTGCATCATCGAGCTTAAGGGCCGAATCCTTCCTATTGGTCTTGACTGTCTTTTCCAAAACTTGTTTGATTTCCCTGTTAGATAACTCAGGAAGGCGATTAGTTTTAGGATGATAAGCTGTAGCAATTTTATGATTAACATTATATTTTTTCATCATGGATTCAAACAGTTTATTGCAAAAGTGAGAACCCTCATCACTAATAATAGCTCTAGGTTTACCAAAACGTGGGAAAATGTTTTTATGCAAGAATTTTAAAACAGTGCGAGCATCATTGGTCCTAGTAGCTATGGCTTCTACCCACTTAGATACATAATCTACTGCAACTAGAATGTATAGGTAGCCATTAGAAGAAATAGGAAAAGGTCCCATAAAGTCAATACCCCAAATATCAAATAACTCCACTTCCAAAATAGGTTTCATTGGAAGCTCATGTTGTCTAGAAATATTGCCATTACGTTGGCACCTATCACATGACTTAACAAAGGTATAACAGTCTTTAAAAAGGGATGGCCAATAGAATCCTGATTGAAGTACCTTAGTTGCAGTTCTGGTGGGTCCAAAATGACATCCATAGGGTGAAGAATGACATGAATTTAAAATACTTACCACTTCTTCTTGAGGCACACACTTGCTTATTATATTGTCAGCACAAACCTTGTAGAGAAGTGGGTCCTCCCAATGGTAAGACTTAACATTGTGCAGGAATCTTTTCTTTTGTTGATAGTTCATGTCAGGTGGCAAATGTCCTCCTGCAAGATAATTAACTATGTCAGCAAACCAAGGCACACTATCTTTTACCTGATACAGTTGTTCATCAGGGAACATCTCAACAATTGGGGGCCATGATTTAGCATCCTTATTTGCAATTCTAGATAAGTGGTCTGCAACCACATTTTCACAACCTTTCTTGTCTTTGATTTCTAAGTCAAATTCCTATAACAATAATATCCATCTCATTAGCCTAGGTTTAGAATCTTTCTTAGCAAACAAATACTTTAAAGCAGCATGGTCAGTATGCACTACTATTTTAGAGCCAAGCAAGTATGATCTAAATTTATCAATGGCAAACACTACAGCTAGTAGTTCTTTTTCAGTAGTAGTGTATTTCTGTTGAGTATTATCAAGAGTCCTACTAGCATAATAAATTGCCCTAAACATGTTATCTCTATGTTGGCCTAAAACAGCTCCTAAAGCATAATCACTAGCATCACACATGATCTCAAAAGACTGACTCCAATCTGGTACAACAATAATAGGTGCAGCAATTAGTCTTTCCTTCAGAGTATTAAAAGCTAGTAGACATGCATCATCAAAAATAAATTTAGCTTCCTTTTCTAGTAAATTACTCAAGGGTTTAGTAATTTTAGAAAAATCTTTAATAAATCTCCTGTAAAACCCTGCATGCCCTAGGAAGCTTCTGACTCCTTTCACATTGGTGGGGGGTGGTAGTTGTTCAATGACAGATATTTTTGCCCTATCCACCTCCAATTCTTTTTGAGAGACTTTGTGTCCCAGGACGATGCCTTCTGTCACCATGAAGTGACACTTTTCCCAGTTTAGAACAAGGTTAGCATCTTGGCACCTCTGCAAAGCACGAGTTAGATTAACAAGTGTTGTAGAAATATTATTGTGTGAATTAACCTAACGCAAGGTACTAAAGTATATGGTTATGCGTTTAACATGGCATGCGTTGATCATGCAATGCGTTCTATTATTATGCGTTGGTTTTTTCAAGCTTTCCTATTCCTCTACCCAAGTATAAATAAAGTAATAGGTGTTCTCGGTGAGTCCGAGGTCGAACACAGGGATTATATTGATTTAGTTTTAATTGGATTGTATGCGTTACAGAGGTAACCCACAATTTTGAGAAAGTTGTGTTTCTAATCTAAGGGAAAGCAGATGTTTGTACACTAGACTAACAGTTGTGGAATATGGAAAGCATGCGACACAGCAAGTTCAGCTAAGATGTGTATGAATGGACATCGGAAACGCACAGTAGTACCCTATTCATACATCGGAAACGCACAGTAGTGCCCTATTCATACTAGCGACTCTTCTCCCGATTGTCAGCCGCTATGCGTTATTGTCTATAACGCATAGGAGAGTGTTAAGAACCAAGGTTGTCCCCGTAATCAGGTAACACTACTTGGCCCTTGTCAATTGAGTTCCACAATCACTTACCCTCTCGAGCAGTTTGATTATTACTACTTATATCGATTTGTCAGATGGATATAAGCATCGGATTAAGCTCGCAAGTGACAAGTTAGAATAGTTACACTGCGGTCCCTAGTCAGATGCTAACGCAACTTAGACCCCTGAGTGATTAGTTACTCATGGCTTGAAAATATAAAGTGAACAGATGAGAAGAGTGAATAGACATGGAAGATAATTGTATTGATGAAAATGAGATACAAATTTTGATAAGTTAATTTCTTGATACAAATCTAAAATTTAAGTAAGAAAAGAAAGAAAGCAAGGCAAGGCGTCAATGTCTTCAGTCACCCGGGTGGAAGCGTGATGATTTGCTTTGAAGTGGTGCGGCGGAAAGGAAGACTCTTCTCTCTCGAGCTATTTGTCTCCGGTTGAAGTCTGAGAGAACTCTGCTTTCACTTATGGAGTCCTTCCGAGAATCAACAACCTTTCTCCTCTCGCAGAGCTGCCCTTTTATAGATGATGAAATCGCAGTTAATGGCAGATCTTCTTGATTGGTGGCGAGATTGACATTGTGTCCATCTCGCCAGATTGCGTGATTCTCGGGCCAATTAAGATCCACCACTTGAGCCGCAAATCATGTCTGTCAATCATCCGTCAATCTCTCAAAATTCCGATCTGATCCTCAGCGCCTTGCCATAACGATTGTCTATGCGTTCATGCATAGTTTGATTGATGTCAACGCAGCGTAAGTTGCTAACGCGTAGTCATGCGTTGAAGTGTTGTTAACGCGTCGTCAGGTAGTTTGCGTTCCGTTCAGATCATGCGTCCATGAAGAACAAATTGCTAACATATCGTCCTGCGTTAAGAAGTCATCAACGCATTGCTTGCATTCCTGCGTGAAAACATGCGTTTTAGGCTTAACAAGTGGTCAAATAAATATCTTCATCAAAATTCAAGAGTATAACGCAAAGGAAGATTTATTAATGGAATTTATCATTAACTACCGCATGCTTCTCTTATTTAAACTCTATTTATCTATGAAAAAGGCTATAATAACTTGTATTTCTACAAGTTATCACACCCCCAAACTTAGATAAATGCTTGTCCTCAAGCATAACTTCTAAGAAACTTCAATCATTCTAAACATTTTATCAACGCATTGACTAGTCTCTCAGAATGCTATACTCAATCAGCTACCCGTTAGTTATATTATTTCTCTACCTCTATATTCTTTTATTTAGGACGGGTCTAATTTGTATGCGGCAAGCTTTCTTTTCAAAATTCTTAAACTCATTATTCACAAAATTTTTGTTTCTTCTTTTGAACATTGAGCCTGGAAGATGAAGATATAAAGTTCCTTTTTCTTTCGTTGGTTTTATTATATGTTTATTAAGTATGCGTCGACTAGGGTTACCCACCTTCGTTCTGACATACCAACGATGGGGTGCATGAAGGCAGCCAACTACAAGCAAGTGCCCTTCTCGACTAAACTCTTATCTAAGTTCGGTTTCCTCACTAGACATTGGAGTTTGTTATTTAACTATGCGTCGCTGAATACAATTACCCACCTTCGTTTTGACACACTAACTATGGGGTGCATGGAGGTGGCCAACTACGAGCAGGTGTCGTTTTCAGCTAAACTGTTAACAAGATAAATATATTAGTCTTGCCGGCGGTGTTTTGCGTTTCAAAGAATCAAAATTTTTATTTTTTTATTTTTTTTATATGATTGAACTAAGTTCCTCATATTTTTATCTTTGACAGTTCAAACCTCTTCTACCCCCAAACTTGAGAGTAGCAAGGTCCTCATTGCTTAAATTGTAAACAAAGACTAAGTTGCAAAATTTTGTAAAAGAGGTTTGAATTGGCTGCTTGCATACATTCAAAGTAGGTTTGCGTTTCTAAGGAATAGTATGCAGATGCATTGAAAGTAATCTAACTTAAAGAGTTTACAAAAAGTGTAAGCATGATTATCATCACAGGGACCAACTTTTCAAGGCAAAGATTAATTAAATGTACTTAGAATAAATTTATAACAAGGGACAACACAAAGAGGAAATTAAAGATCCATGCGATGAAGAAAATATTCATTCTATTAATGTGAATTTCACCAACGCATACAATTGAATGTGAAGATACAAAATTTTTAAGAAAAATACAAGTCTTGACTACACCCCTAAACTTTTCAACCATCAGGCTCGTCTTCATCAGGTCTGCGTTGCTGCTCAGACGCAGGACGTGATGGATTAATGAGCATGCAGCATAAGTTAATTTGATCAATTTTCACTCTAAGATGCTCAATTTAGAGGATTAAACATGCAATTAAGAAGAAAAACCAAAGTTTCAAGAACACTTACCCTTGAAGCTCCAAATTCTCCTTCAATTCTTGATGAATTTCAGCACCACTTGGTTGTAAACCACCACAAGACTCTTCTCTACTATTCTCTAGGATTAGATTGGATGGTGGGATCAAAATTTGTAGTGAATTTGAGAAAGAATGAAGGTTGGGAAGAAGATGAACAATGGATAGAATTTTGCAAAATTAACCCTTAATTTCACAAAATTCTTAACCAAAATCATCTCTATTTATTAAAGAATAACATGCAATCCAATTGCATCAAAATTTGACAACACAAAATGGTTAATTTGTTGGTTAATTGTGAAGAAGACAACCAAGCTCCTAGCTTAGTTAGTGGGAAAATCCAATCTCCAAAAATCAATTTTAAAATCAATTTTCAATGAATTTCCAAAATTGAATTAAAATTGATTTTTAATTTTAAAAAGACAATTAAATAATTAAATAAAAAATAATTTAATATTTAATTAATTAAATATTATTAATTTAATATTAAATAATAAAATAATATTATTTTTCCCACTTGTCCCGATTTTTCTAAAAAAAAAAAAACCGATATGAATCCCTATTCATATGATTAATATTTAAATTATATTTAAATATTATAATTAACTCTATTTGTACGTTTAATTCGTAATCAAACGCCGATATATCGTATATATCTTTCATTCCTTAAGCCAAGATTTGAATGATTCAAACTTATTCACCACATTATCTAAAATTTTAGTCCATTTATGAGCTAGTAGAGGGACCTAATGGACCTACAAATCATGAGCTCCAACGATCCGAGATTAACCGGCTAAACTCTTTAACCTAGGTAACCAACATTCGTTAACTAATGGGACACTCCACTAAAGCCCGTAGTTGCACTCTCCTCACTGTAGATATATTTGTGTCCATTTGATATAACCGTCATCGATAAGTCAATCCTTCATAGGTTGTTCATAACTTCAGCTAGGTCAAATACCGATTTACCTCTGAGTTACATCTTTTCTCCTTAAGTACCATTGTCCCTCTAATGAACAATTAATTTAGGATCTAATCACTAAATCCATTCCCTATCGGGCCAGTGAGAGGATGGGGCCCCTTGTTCAAGTCCTGGGAACAACACTTAAGAGAACAACCTCTCTTCTATCCCTAAGTTTGGTAGGAGTGAATTCCGTTTTGCAAATTCTATGTTCCCAACTATCTACCCAGTCTTATCCCTGAAATAGGAGGAATGTTGAGCAGCACCATTGAGCTTACTCTTACCTATGTAGATCAAGGGATAATTCTGAACAAATAGGAGTTCATAGATAGCTCAAGATTCAGATCAAGTTATCTAGGTCATCGTTAAGTGAAATTAATCAATGTTAATCATAAACGGTGTTAATACGTAATAGTAATTATTTCAGGGTCACTCTTACACAATCTCATTATGTAGAATACCCCCGCTCACATGTCTCTACATGATCAAATCAGAATCACTTTATTTATGACACTTTACAATATTTGTAACAATCATGAAGCGGGTCATATTCAATAGTGTCTCCAGGAAGAGGTACCCAACCTAATCCATGTACTATAGATTATTGAGGCTACTTACTCGAACTTGATCCTGTTTATGTCTCGACATAAAGTCCAAGTACTCATGATAGTAGCCAAGGGTTTGTAGTTTAATTGGATTTAGAGTTGATAAATAATTAATACACTTGAATAACTTCATATGTACTAAAAATCACCTATTTACAAAAACTACGAGTTTTAGGACATACAACCCAACAAACTCCCACTTGGACTAACACTCCTAGTGGGTTACAACAAAGTTGAGTACAATAAGAGAAATCTAAATACAATAACCTAGGGCATCCCATACCCACAATTTCTCCCACTTGCCCTATTTATTCTACTCGTAATCCTAAACTCTTCAGGTGGCCCTCAAAAACAGTAGCCGGAGGGCCTTTGTAAATGGATCAGCAATGTTGTGCTCAGATGCGACAGTGGAATTGATGATCCTTTTATATACACAAGGTTCATCAACGTTTTGTTCAAAGCTATAAGATTTGACTATAGTATCAAATCTCATATTCCAAGATGTGGATGCTTGTTTTAACTCATAAATGGATCTATTCAGCTTGCAAACTTTTTGCTCCTGACCTTGTTCTATGAACCCTTCTGTTTGGACCATGTAGATGTTCTCTTCAAGATTACCATTTAGGAAGGCAGTCTTGACATCCATTTGCCAAATTTCATAATAAAAAGTGGCAATGGATAAGAGTATCCTTATTGATTTTATCATAGCAACAGGTCAAAAGGTTTCTTCATAATCTACCCCCTCTACCTGGGTATAACCCTTTGCTACTAACCGGGCTTTATAGATCTGTACCTTCCCCATATGGTCTCGTTTACGTTTGTAAATCCATTTACAACCGATAGGTCTTACCTCATCAGGTTGATCTATTAGTTCCCAGACTGAATTGAAGTACATAGACTCCATTTCGAGGTTCATGGCTTTGATCCACTGATCTCGATCAACATCATTCATTGCCTGTTTATAGGTCAATGGATCCTCTAAGCCATCATCAGGTATGGTGACTTCGGTGTCAGCTAAACCTAAATAGCGGTTGGGCTGTCTAACAACCCTCCCACTACGTCGAGGCTCTCTCAACTCTTGAGATGGACGTGACAGACTAGATGTGCTTGGTCTATCAACAACTCTTGTTGATTGGCTAGTTTGATCAGCAATCTTTTGTGATCTATCTGTAGCATCTTTTGAAATCTCTTCCAACACTAGTTTACTACGTGGTTTATGATCACGTATGTGGTCTTCCTCTAGGAATGTGGCATTTGTCGATACAATTACCTTTTCATCTTGAGGATCATAAAATAGACCACCTCTCATTTCTTTAGGGTATCCTATAAATAGGCATAATTTTGAATGACGTTCCAATTTTTTTAGTATTTTGCACCAACACATGTGTTGGGCAACCCCAGATCCGAAAGTGACGTAAACTAGCTTTATGCCCTATCCATAATTAATCTGGGTGTTTTGCTCGTTAATGAGTCGGGAAGAGTCTGTAATTTTTTCGGGATTTATCGAGTTGTAATTTGGCCGAATTTCGAAGAAAACCGAGAAGTGTTCATGAAGAAGGAAAAGAGAGAAGCAGCAGTTTTTTTCTCTCTCTTCTGGTTCTTCCTCCCGTGCAAAATTGAAGATGATGAAGTTGACCGGTCTACCTTTGACCGATTTAGTCAAAGTTTGGCTGGTTCAGTCAAAGTTTGACCGGTTCAACCCTTTTTCAGCGGTTCAACCTTTTTTCAGCCGGTTTAGCCCGTTTTCGAGGTGTTTCAAGCCGGTTCAAGCTGGTTCGAAGTGTTCGGGACTTGTTCGAGCAGCTTTTTAAATTATTATTGTAATAATTTAGTTTTTTGCTTGTCAAAAATGCCAAAACTAGTCCAATTTAGTATGTTTTAATTATTTATGCATTATGAATGTATGTTTAATTAATTTAAATTTATTTATGCATATAGTATACCATATAGATTTAAATCCCCACCATAGGATAAGCATGTTTCATGCATTTTATTTATGTTATAAATGCTATAATATATAGTATGCATGATTATTTTAATTTCATGAGTATTAATATAAATTAGTTATATTAATTGATGAAATGTATATATATGTTATGATTTTTTGAATTGTTTATTTTATAATTGTTATAAAATAAATTAGAATTTTAAAATCTATAACAAAGATAATTGCATGCTCACCTAGGGTAAAACCGGTGCAACTCAAATCAACCTCTTTTAATAGTTAAAATTAGGTCGATATCTTGTAAAATTGTGTTTACAAAACTCACCCAACAAAATCCTGTCTAACGCTGGAGGTATTTAAGTTGACGGTTTACGGAACACCTCCTACTTGGGGATAGAGTTGGCGTCTGAGTTGAGTTAACCCGATTTTATGAGCATGTGAGAGCGGTGTAAGGTGAGTTAAATTGGCTTAAATCACTTAAACATCATAGGTTAAAACAAATCAGTATAAATGTTATACTTGAATTGTTCACCTAGACTTAGGTTGTATATATTTAGCCGGAATATAACCAAGTAAATACCCAATTAAAATTACAATACTTCAGTGGGAGATTAATAATATATACGATACGTTATCATTAGCTCTCACGTCCCTAAGAGTTCACAACGTGAGATCCCATGCTTAGCTTCGAGTTGCTATTGGGGCAACCTCCCTTCGGAAAGTGTTTGCATGGGTCAATAGCAAGGTGAATGGGGGAAGTAGTTCATAGTAAGTGGGTGAAGGGTGTGTGTCAACATGTCCTATGGTCTCTTCCATTAGGTCACACCGTGAGATTCCTATGTTGCACCTGCTTGGCGTTTATAGGCGCATATCCCTTCGGAGGGTTTGTAACATGGGATTCGAAACTCCGTGAACTCCAGAAATGGATAAAATTACATAGGTCCGTTTTCAAGCAATTGTTTCTCCTTCGAGGGCTTGTTTGATTCTGATCTTTGTGATTCAAAAATGGAGGGTATACACTTACAAGACTTACTAAGTGTTAATAAAGTTCTTGACCAAAGAAACGGTAACTAAATACTATAAGAATAAGAGTTATTTTGGTATTAGTATTTAGTCAAGAGTATCTTGATTCAGTGAAGGAGTGGCCGATTACCCTTCGGTTGGGGCCATTCTGACTCACTGAAGTATCGTTGCAAAATAAATAATGAAATATGGGTACATTATTACTTGCTAAATAAATTGGATTAAAATTTAGAGTACATTCACTAATTTGTTCATTTTTTCCAGCAATGAATACATCTATAGTTCAACTATTAGCTTCGGAAAAACTTAACGGCGATAACTATGGAACTTGGAAATCTAATTTAAATACTATACTAGTTATCGACGATTTGAGGTTTGTTTTAACGGAGGAATGTCCTCCAGTCCCTGCTCAGAATGCAAACCGAACTATTCGGGACGTTCATGACAGATGGACCAAAGCTAATGAAAAAGCCAAAGTCTATATTTTGGCAAGTATATCAGATATACTATCCAAAAAGCATGAAAAAATGGTCACTGCTAAGGAGATCATGGACTCACTGCAAGCTCTGTTTGGACAACCGTCCTCCTCAGCTATGCATGATGCTATCAAATATGTTTACAATTGCCGGATGAAAGAAGGAACGAATGTTAGGGAACATGTTCTGAACATGATGGTCCACTTCAACATCGCGGAAGTAAACGGGGCTGTCATGAACGAGAAGAGCCAAGTAGGATTCATCATGGAGTCTCTTCCGAAGAGTTTTTTCCAGTTCAGAACTAACGCCATGATGAACAAAATAGATTATAATCTTACCACCCTTCTTAATGAGTTACAGATTTACCAGTCCTTATTGAAAAATAAGGGTTTTGAGGCAGAGGCAAATGTTGCTACTACCTCAAAAAGGAGATTCCAAAAGGGCTCTACCTCTTGAAATAAATCTGTCCTAAAGAATAAAGGTATTCAGAAGAAGAAAGAAAAAGGGAAAGGGACAACACCTCCTACTACTACTGCAAAAGGCAAAAAGTCCGTTGTAGAGAAAGGAAAATGTTTCTACTGCAGCGGTGATGGGCACTGGAAAAGGAACTGCCCAAAGTACCTTGCCGATTAGAAGGCTGGAAAAGAGAATCAAGGTAAACACGATTTAATGGTTCTAGAAACATGTATAGTGGAGAATAATGATTCTACTTGGATACTGGATTCAGGGGCCACTAATCATGTTTGTTCTTCTTTTCAGGAAACTAGTTCCTGGAAACAACTAGAATATGGTGAGATAACTCTCCGGGTTGGATCAGGAGAGCTCATCTCAACTTTGGCAGTGGGAGATGTAAAGTTATTTTTTGGAAATAGATATATATACTTAGAAAGTGTTCTGTATGTACCCTCTTGCAAGAGGAATTTAATATTTATTTCTTGTTTGATTGAACATATGTACAAAGTTTCTTTTGAAATTAATGAAGCGTTCATTACTAAAAGAGGTGTACAAATTTGTTCTGCAAACTTCAAGGGTAAGTGTTCTTGAAACTTTGGTTTTTCTTCTTAATTGCATGTTTAATCCTCTAAATTGAGCATCTTAGAGTGAAAATTGATCAAATTAACTTCTGCTGCATGCTCATTAATCCATCAATTGGTATCAGAGCTAATTAATTTCACTCAATTTGCTTTGGTGGGGTTTAATTCATGAGATGAATGTTTATGGGAGCTAAATTGGTTTTTCTTGTTTTGGCATTTTTTTTACCCTTCAATTTGTGGTCTATTATTGTAAAAAATGCCAAAACATGAAAAACCAACTTAGCTCCCATAAACATTCATCTCATGAATTAAACCCCACAAAAGATAATTGAGTGAAATTAATTAGCTCTAATACCAATTGATGGATTAATGAGCATGCAGCAGAAGTTAATTTGATCAATTTTCACTCTAAGATGCTCAATTTAGAGGATTAAACATGCAATTAAGAAGAAAAACCAAAGTTTCAAGAACACTTACCCTTGAAGCTCCAAATTCTCCTTCAATTCTTGATGAATTTCAGCACCACTTGGTTGTAAACCACCACAAGAGTCTTCTCTACTATTCTCTAGGCTTAGACTGGATGGTGGGATCCAAATTTGTGGTGAATTTGAGAAAGAATGAAGGTTGGGAAGAAGATGAACAATGGATAGAATTTTGCAAAATTAACCCTTAATTTCACAAAATTCTTAACCATTTTTATGTCAAAATCATCTCTATTTATTAATGAATAACATGCAATCCAATTGCATCAAAATTTGACAACACAAAATGGTTAATTTGTTGGTTAATTGTGAAGAAGACAACCAAGCTCCTAGCTTAGTTAGTGGGAAAATCCAATCTCCAAAAATAAATTTTAAAATCAATTTTCAATGAATTTCCAAAATTGAATTAAAATTGATTTTTAATTTCAAAAAGACAATTAAATAATTAAATAAAAAATAATTTAATATTTAATTAATTAAATATTATTATTTTAATATTAAATAATAAAACAATATTATTTTTCCCACTTGTCCCGATTTTTCTAAAAAAAAAAACCGATATGAATCCCTATTCATATGATTAATATTTAAATTATATTTAAATATTATAATTAACTCTATTTGTACGTTTAATTCGTAATTAAACGCCGATATATCGTATATATCTAACTTTCATTCCTTAAGCAAAGATTTGAACGATTCAAACTTATTCACCACATTATCTAAGATTTTAGTCCATTTATGAGCTAGTAGAGGGACCTAATGGACCTACAGATCATGAGCTCCAACGATCCGAGATTAACCGGCTAAACTCTTTAACCTAGTTAACCAACATTCGTTAACTAACGGGACACTCCACTAAAGCCTGTAGTTGCACTCTCCTCACTGTAGATATATTTGTGTCCATTTGATATAACCGTCATCGATAAGTCAATCCTTCACAGGTTGTTCATAACTTCAGCTAGGTCAAATACCGATTTACCTCTGAGTTACATCTTTTCTCCTTAAGTACCATTGTCCCTCTAATGAACAATTAATTTAGGATCTAATCACTAAATCCATTCCCTCTCAGGCCAGTGAGAGGATGGGGCCCCTTGTTCAAGTCCTGGGAACAACACTTAAGAGAACAACCTCTCTTCTATCCCTAAGTTGGGTAGGAGTGAATTCCATTTTGCAAATTCTATGTTCCCAACTATCTACCCAGTCTTATCCCTGAAATAGGAGGAATGTTGAGCAGCACTATTGAGCTTACTCTTACCTATGTAGATCAAGGGATAATTCTGAACAAATAGGAGTTGAACAAATAGGAGTTCATAGATAGCTCAAGATTCAGATCAAGTTATCTAGGTCATCGTTAAGTGAAATTAATCAGTGTTAATCGTAAACGGTGTAATACGTAACAGTAATTATTTCAGGGTCACTCTTACACAATCTCATTATGTAGAATACCCCCGCTCACATGTCTCTACATGATCAAATCAGAATCACTTTATTTATGACACTTTACAATATTTGTAACAATCATGAAGCGGGTCGTATTCAATAGTGTCTGCAGGAAGAGGTACCCAACGTAATTCATGTACTATAGACTATTGAGGCTACTTACTTGAACTTGATCCTGTTTATGTCTCCACATAAAGTTTAAGTACTCATGATAGTAGCCAAGAGTTCGTAGTTTAATTGGATTTAGAGTTGATAAATAATTAATTCACTTGAATAACTTCATATGTACTAAAAATCACCTATTTACAAAAACTACGAGTTTTAGGACATACAACCCAACAGGACGTTGCGGCACTGGGAAGACAAGAGGCTGTTGGAGGCGTTCTGGAATATTACGCGGCGGGATTTCCGGACGGATGGAGAACAGTTGGTGAACATAATTCAGTGTGAATTGGAACTGCTCCGTCTGCCGGCGTGCTAACATATTCAATGAATGCATCACAGGACGCAATATCGCTTGCTGCAAGTATGTTTGCACTGTCTCCCATTCAAGGTCAAGTGGGCCTTCTCGCTGTTGAGGTTGCGTTGGTGGGGTAGGCGGGTTTGGTTGAGGTGGAGGAGTGGGTGGAGTTTTGTCAAACGCAGGGGATGATGGACGCATAAAGTCGCGCCAAAATCCTCTAAGTGTGAGTCATCAACTCTTATTGGGGCAGAGGGTTTTGTGGAAGGTCGGGGTT
This sequence comes from Citrullus mucosospermus, assembly GCA_030954485.1. Classification (NCBI taxonomy): domain Eukaryota; kingdom Viridiplantae; phylum Streptophyta; class Magnoliopsida; order Cucurbitales; family Cucurbitaceae; genus Citrullus; species Citrullus mucosospermus. Next base: position 15,466,308 of record CM062061.1, on the reverse strand, counting down.
TTGAATGTTTGGAGCGATGCGTTTTATGAGGAGGTGGAGGGGGAGTTGGTTCCCTTCTGGTTTTTGGAAGTGGGGGTGAAGGGCTTGAGGTTGGGGAAGGTTGGATGGTGGCATCAGGACTTGCCACGACCTTCAACTTGGACGGCTTCCCCTTCTTCTGCGGTTGCGGCTTTGGAGGCGGAATGGGTTGATGAGGTCTTTTGGTGGCCTTGGTAGGCTCTGGCAGATATTGCGATCCTCTCATCAACTGACGCAGAGTCTTGTTGGCAATTACGCCATTAACTACAATCATCTTGTCTACGTCTAACACTTCCGTTGACCTTCCGATGGAAGCATTGGCGTATAAATTCAAGATAAGAGAGGGGTAAAAGAGTTGGCCCCTGGGCTTGTTGAACACCCCTCTTATCTGCGCTGGAATTATGCGTCCAACATCAAGGGTGATGCGACGCATAATGCAGTATGCTGCCATCACACGATCCCTTGACACTGTCTTGTCATGCATTGTCGGGATCAGCCGCTTCTTCACCAAATACACCCACAGGTTTGCCTCTGGAGTTAGGCTGCTTGCTGAAAGCTTCTTTATACCTGTGGGTGAAACATCCCACTTTGCCCCTGGCTTCGCCATTACCCGGAGTGCGTCCTCTAATAACTCCGTTGGAGTTGATTCTATGATCTTATTTCCTTCCGCCTCTGGGTTGTCCCTCAACTCATATATTGTGTTGATTTCCCTTGCGTTGAAAGGGACTTCAATTTCATCCACCGCCACCACGTCTTCCTCCTCATCTATGCGTCCGTTATAGAAATCTCGGACTACTTCAGGTTGGACCCAAGGAGTGGTGGTACAGAAGTTTCTCCAGCCGTGGTGGTCAATTATTTCAGTGATGTATGGCAGCACTGGGGCGTCTTCAGGGAAAAATCCCACCTCGATCATCAAGTTAGGGAACGCTCTGCGTCTCCCTCTTTCTTCCTTTTGTTGTGGTGACGCGTCGGCCACTTTCTTCTTGCTCTCGGCCATTTTGATTGGTTCTTCGGTCACCTTCTCCTTTCCCTTGCGTTTCTCATTATGTGTGCTTGGGAGTTTGGTGACCGCCACCTCCTTTTCTTTCCTCTTCTTCTTCTCCAAGGTGCTTACACCTTGTTCTTCCCCCGCATCCTCCCCGATGCGTTCCTTCCTACTCTTCTTCTTCTTTTTCTTCTTGCCATCCCCTTCCTCCTGGGCGTTTAATTGAGCAGCCAGCTCTGCATCTTCTTCAATTTGCAGCTCTCTTTCAAGCTCTTCGGCTGCTTTTTCCATTCTTTCTTCTTCTTCCATTTCCTCTACAAATGCCAATGCGGCAGCTTCTAGTTGAGGATCAGGAAGGTCTTGCGTATCTCCGCCTTCTTGTGGCCGCACTTCCTTGCGCGCCTTTGTTCTAGCCAATGCGTCTTTGGCTATTTTCTCCACTCCTTTTCTCAGGGCCCTGAGCTCCTTTCTCAACTTAGCCCTCTTCTTCCTCTCTTTCTCTGCCAGCCGATCAAAGGATGTGGCCGCAATTGGAGACTCAGGTCTGTCTCCTTGGTCTGTGTTTTCCGGCTCTTCATCCTCGGCAATTCCGGTGATACCCTTCGTTTCTTCCTCAGTAGGGGTACCTCCTCCTCTTCTTCAACTCTTTTTCTCTTGGCTTCTGCGGCCATCACAACATTTCCTACCGGTCCTTCATTGGAGTCCAATGTCATCTCCTCAGGACTCATCGACGCAGGGACGGACCCTTGCGTTTCTCTTTGCTCGCCTACTTCCTCCTTGCTGTAGGCAGCCTCTCCCTCCTTATCTCTCCCACTGTATTCACCCTCCCGAGTCTCTTTCAACTGACTCGGGACCTCCTTTACCGGCGAGGGTGATTCCCTTCGTGCGTCTGAGACGGAAGCGTCCCTTGGGTCTTGCAGCCCGCTCAGAATCTGGGCTATCCATTCGTCTGGGGATTTTGCTGAGTTCACTTCCCTGACAGTGACAGCCACCTCTTCTCCTTCTATTCTTCCCATCTCCTCCGTCCCTCTAGTGCTTGGTGGACGGGATAGGGGCAAGGGTTGGTTTACCTCCCCTTCCTCTTGACCTTTTGCCTCCCGCTCCTTTTGAGCTATTCTTTCTAAGATGTCGCCGAAAATATCCCTCTCTTCCCTTCGACGCACCTCACTACTACCGTGCAGTGCATTGGCCTCATCGCGCACCGTTCCAGGAACAGGTTGCTCAGCCTCGGAGTTCTCTGCGCTTACCCTCTGGCTTTCGACATTGTAGTTTGCGGCAGAGAATTCCTTCATATTCTTCATCCTTGGCCGGGAAATGCAAGACTTGACCCAGCTTTTGGGTTTTGAGGTAAGGATTGGGTCGATTTGGCTCAAGGGTCGGATATTGAGGACTTCCACATAGTCGTCGGAGTCCTCGACTACTGGTGGACGGGTAGGGGTTCTGGCGAATGGCCGGAAAAATGGGTAGATGGGTGGTCGCTGGGCAGTTGCCCTGATTCTAGACGCAAAGAAGTTAGGGATAAACGGTGGGTTTGGATTTCTTGGTCTGACCGGTGAAGCAAAAGGCCTCACAGGTCTGGAAGGGTAAAATGGAGGTGGATAAAAGAATGGAAATCGAGATGAAGATGGTCTTGGGGAACTGGTTCCGGCGAAGTTTTCTTGATTTTCTGGGTTGGTCTGGTTAGACATAAGAATTCAGCGAGAATACAAATCGCCGGAGGTTTATGGGAGAAGAAAGGTTTCGAAAATGGAAAATGGGAAATCGGATCGCGCTTATAAAGGCTTAATTTAGCCGTCGGTAATTAATGCGGATATGCGATATCAAAATCCCACTGATCAAGGCAACTTTCCTTGAGCCACACACCCATCACGTGTAATGGGCGGCTTTGTGACGCACACATAGCACTTGAGTGTTTTTGGCACTTGAGTATTTTTCTAGGGAAGACGCGTAGTCTGAGAAGACATCTGCGTTTCTCCTAGTGCTCTTCTAAAACACAGAAAACTAATGATAAACACATACTGATGAACGCTTGGTTCTCAGGTCAGTTTATGCGTTGTAAGTTAAATGTGCTGCATTTTCCAAAATATGTACGGCTCTACCTTTCCTCTAACCTTAGTTTGATAAACACAGAAATCGTTTATTGATTGACGCATAGTTTACTTTATGCGTTGGACGCATGCATGAATAAAAGATCGTTCACAAATTTGGCTCCTACTTTCATGCTTATCTCATTTACATCTATAAATTGAATAAATAAAAAAAAATCAATATATGCTAAAAACAATAATACAAAGGAAGGAAAAGGGAGACGCAGAGCGTTCCCTGACCTGATGATCGAGGTGGGATTTTTCCCTGAAGACGCCCCAGTGCCGCCATACATCACCGAAATAATTGACCACCACGGCTGGAGAAACTTCTGTACCAGCACTCCTTGAGTCCAACCTGAAGTAGTCCGAGATTTCTATAACGGACGCATAGATGAGGAGGAAGACGTGGTGGTGGTGGATGAAATTGAAGTCCCATTCAACGCAAGGGAAATCAACGCAATATATGAGTTGAGGGACAACCCGGAGGTGGAAGGAAATAAGATCATAGAATCAACTCCAACGGAGTTATTGGAGGACGCACTCCGGGTAATGGCGGAGCCAAGGGCAAAGTGGGATGTTTCACCCACAGGTATAAAGACGCTTTCAGCAAGCAGTCTAACTCCAGAGGCAAACCTGTGGGTGTATTTGGTGAAGAAGTGGCTGATCCCGACAATGCATGACAAGACAGTGTCAAGGGATCGAGTGATGGCAGCATACTGCATTATGCGTCGCATCACCCTTGATGTGGGACGCATAATTGCGGCGCAGATAAGAGGGGTGTTCAGCAAGCCCAGGGGCCAACTCTTTTTCCCTTCTCTTATCTTGAATTTATACGCCAATGTTCCATCGGAAGGTCAACGGAAGTGTTAGACGCAGACAAGATGATTGTAGTTAATGGCGTAATCGCCAACAAGACTCTGCGTCGGTTGATGAGAGGATCGCAATATCTGCCAGAGCCTACCAAGGCCACCAAAAGACCTCATCAACCCATTCCGCCTCCAAAGCCGCAACCGCAGAAGAAGGGGAAGTCGTCCAAGTTGAAAGTCGTGGCAAGTCCTGATGCCACCATCCAACCTTCCCCAACCTCAAGCCCTTCACCCCCACTTCCAAAAACCAGAAGGGAACCAACTCCACCTCCACCTCCTCCTGAGACGCATCGCCCTAAACCACCTCCACCTCCTCAGAAAACGCATCGCCCCAAACATCCAAAACCCCGACCTTTCACAAAACCCTCTGCCCCAATAAGAGTTGATGACTCACACTTAGAGGATTTTGGCGCGACTTTTATACGTCCACCATCCCCTGCATTTGACGAAACTCCACCCACTCCCCCACCTCAACCAAACCCGCCTACCCCATCAACGCAACCTCAACAGCAAGAAGGCCCACTTGACCTTGAATGGGAGACAGTGCAAACATACTTGCAGCAAGCGATATTGCGTCCTATGATGCATTCATTGAATATGTTAGCACGCCGACAGACGGAGCAGTTCCAATTCACACTGAATTATGTTCACCAACTGTTCTCCATCCGTTCGGAAATCCCGCCCTCTAATATTCCAGAACGCCTCCAACAGCCTCTTGTCTTCCCAGTGCTGCAACGTCCTGCGTCTGAGCAGCAACGCAGACCTGATGAAGACGAGCCTGATGGTTGAAAAGTTTAGGGGTGAAGTCAAGACTTGTATTTTTCTTGCAAATTTTGTATCTTCACATTCAATTGTATGCGTTGGTGAAATTCACATTAATAGAATGAATATTTTCTTCATCGCATGGATCTTTAATTTCCTCTTTGCGTTGTCCCTTGTTATAAATTTATTCTAAGTACATTTAATTAGTCTTAACTTTTATCTTTGCGTTGAAAAGTTGGTCCCTGTGATGATAATCATGCTTACACTTTTTGTAAACTCTTTAAGTTAGATTACTTTCAATGCGTCTGCATACTATTCCTTAGAAACGCAAACCTAATTTGAATGTATGCAAGCAGCCAATTCAAACCTCTTTTACAAAATTTTGCAACTTAGTCTTCGTTTACAATTTAAGAAATGAGGACCTCGCTACTCTCAAGTTTGGGGGTGAAGAGGTTTGAACTGTCAAAGATAAAAATATGAGGAACTTAGTTCAATCATATAAAAAAAAAAAAAAAAAATTGAAACGCAAAACTCCGCTGGCAAGACTAATATATTTATCTTGTTAAGAGTTTAGCTGAAAACGACACCTGCTCGTAGTTGGCCACCTCCATGCACCCCATAGTTGGTGTGTCAAAACGAAGGTGGGTAATTATATTCAGCGACGCATAGTTAAATAAAAAATTCCAATGTCTAGTGAGGAAACCGAACTTAGATAAGAGTTTAGTTGAGAAGGGCACTTGCTCGTAGTTGGCTGCCTTCATGCACCCCATCGTTGGTATGTCAGAACGAAGGTGGGTGACCCTACTCAACGCATACTTAATAAACATATAATAAAACCAATGAGAGAAAAAGGAACTTTATATCTTCATCTTTCAGACTCAATGTTCAAAAGAAGAAACAAAAATTTTGTGAATAATGAGTTTAAGAATTTTGAAAAGAAAGCTTGTCGCATACAAATTAGACCCGTCCTAAAGAAAAGAATATAGAGGTAGAGAAATAATATAACTAACAGGTAGATGATTGAGTATAGCATTCTGAGAAACTAGTCAATGCGTTGATAAAATGTTTAGAATGATTGAAGTTTCTTAGATAGAAGTTATGCTTGAGGACAAGCATTTATCTACGTTTGGGGGTGTGATAACTTGTAGAAATACAAGTTATTATAGCCTTTTTCATAGATAAATAGAGTTTAAATAAGAGAAGCATGCGGTAGTTAATGATAAATTCCATTAATAAATCTTCCTTTGTGTTATACTCTTGAATTTTGATGAAGATATTTATTTTACCACTTGTTAAGCCTAAAACGCATGTTTTCACGCAGGAATGCAAGCAATGCGTTGATGACTTCTTAACGCAGGACGATACGTTAGCAATTTGTTCTTCATGGACGCATGATCTGAACGGAACGCAAACTACCTGACGACGCGTTAACAACACTTCAACGCATGACTACGCGTTAGCAACTTACGCTGCGTTGACATCAATCAAACTATGCATGGGCGCATAGACAACCGTTACGGCAAGGCGCTGAGGATCAGATCGGAATCTTAGAGATTGACGGATGATTGACAGACATGATTTGCGGCTTAAGTGGTGGATCTTAATTGGCCCGAGAATCACGCAATTAGGCGAGATGGACGCAATGTCAATCTCGCCACCAATCAAGCAGATCTGCCATTAACTGCGATTTCATCATCTATAAAAGGGCAGCTCTGCGAGAGGAGAAAGGTTGTTGATTCTCGGAAGGACTCCATAAGTGACAGCAGAGTTCTCTCAGACTTCAACCGGAGACAAATAGCTCGAGAGAGAAGAGTCTTCCTTTCCGCCGCACCACTTCACAGCAAATCATCACGCTTCCACCCGGGCGACTCAAGACATTGACGCTTTGCCTTGCTTTCTTTCTTACTTTTCTTACTTGAATTTTAGATTTGTATCAAGAAATTGACTTATCAAAATCTGTTTCTCATTTTCATCAATACAATTATCTTCCATGTCTGTTCACTCTTCTCATCTGTTCACTTTATATTTTCAAGCCATGAGTAACTAATCACACGGGGGTCTAGGGTTGCGTTAGCATCTGACTAGGGACCGCAGTGTAACTAATCCGATGCTTATATCAATCTGACAAATCGATATAAGTAGTAATAATCAGACTGCTCGAGAGGGTAAGTGATTGTGGAACTCAATTGACAAGGGCCAAGTAGTGTTACCTGATTACGGGGACAACCTTGGTTCTTAACACTCTCCTATGCGTTATAGACATATAACGCATAGCGGCTGACAACCGGGAGAAGAGTCGCTAGTATGAATAGGGTACTACTGTGCGTTTCCGATGTTAGATGTTAACCAACCCGAACCCTTTTCTTTATCCATTCATACACATCTTAGCTGAACTTGCTGTGTCACATGCTTTCCATATTCCAAAACTGTTAGTCTAGTGTACAAACATCTGCTTTCCCTTAGATTAGAAACACAACTTTCTCAAGATTGTTGGTTACCTCTGTAATGCATACAATCCAATTAAAACTAAATCAATATAATCCCTTTGTTCGACCTCGGACTCACCGAGAACACCTATTACTTTACTTATACTTGGGTAGAGGAATAGGAAAACTTGACAAAACCAACGCATAATAATAAAACGCATTGCATGATCAACGCATGCCATATTAAACGCATAACCATATACTTTAGTACCTTGCGTTAGGTTAATTCACACAATAATCTTTCCACAACAGCACTGCACTGCATTCCTCAGTCATGCTAATCATCTCATATTGCCCAAACTTTTTCTTTTTGGATAAGACATCTTTCATGAATTTAGCATAGTTGGGCATTTGCTCTAAAGCCTCAGCAAATGGAATGTTAATGTGCAGCTTTTTAAATAACTCAAGAAATGTAGCAAATTGTGAGTCTATTTCTTTCTTTTTAAAACGTTGAGGATATGGCATAGTATTAGGTACAAAAGGTAGAGGGTTAGATAACTTACTTGAAGATGTTGACTCTTTTACCTCTACCTTTTTTTCTAGGATCTTTGTATCATCTTCTAAAATTTTCTCTTGGATAGTGTCATCTACCTCTTGCTCTTCATCCTCATCAATGATCAAAGGAGTGGACAGCTTTTTCCCACTCCTCAAAGTCATGGCCTTGCACTCCTCCTTTGGATTTATTTCGAGACAACTAGGAAATTTTCCCTTTTGCATTGTTTGGAGGGAAGTGGCAATTTGGCTTATTTGTACTTCGATGTTTTGAATGGCCTTACCATGACTTTGTACGGTGCTTTCCAATGCGGTTGTCCTTCCTCTTGATTCTTTTATGAACTTTATCATCAAATCTTCTAAGTTAGACTTCTTCTCGGTGTGGGATGGACCTACATTGGATAAATCAGGAGGACCTTGCAAAACATTCCTTTTGTTAGCATAAGAAAAATTTTCATGGTTCCTCAAACTAGGATGGTAGTGAGTTGGAAGTTGTTGATGTTGGTGACTTCTATAATGTCCTCTATCAACATAGTTGGCCTTCTCATTATCTCCTTGAACGCCCATTTCCGATGCCAAAGCAGCAAGAAAAGCTATAAATGCTGGATTTGTTTGAGTTTGGCCCCTGCAGTTAATTTAGAAAGAGCATTAGTAAGGGAAGCCATTTGAGCTTTGAGAGAATTTACCTCATCCACCTCATACAATCCGGCGGCTCTTGGGATGTTGAAGACCCTTCACATGGCCAATTGTAAGATGTATTGGCCAAGTCTTCTAATATGGTATAGGCCTCTTGAGCATTCTTTGAAAAAATTGACCCTCCGGCGGTTGCATCTAAGATGGATTTGGTTGAGCTTGCCAATTCATTGTAAAAGAGTTGAATTTGCAACCAATCCGGGTACCCATGTTGAGGGCATCTTCTTAAGAGATCCTTATACCTTTCGCAACCCTCATATAGTTGTTCATCCTCAAGTTGGCGGAATGTTCCATTCTCCGTCCTTAGTCTTTGAGATTTAGCCGGTGGAAAATATTTGTTCAAGAAAGCTTGAGCTAAGATCTCCCATGTGGTAATGCAATCCGGAGGTATGGTTTCCAACCAATCCTTAGCACGGTCCTGCAAAGAGAAAGGAAAAAGTCTTAGTTTAATAGCATCATTAGAAACACCATTCATCTTTACCGTCCCGCATATCTCCAAGAAGGATCGTAAGTGCTTGTGAGGATCTTCATTAGTTCTTCCTCCAAAGGCTAGCTCTCTAGCCATTTGGATCAATCCCGGTTTCAACTCAAAATTGTTGACATTGATAGGCACATTCATTATTCCGGGTTGACTTGTCGGTAACGTAGGTTGAAAGTAGTTTCTAATTGCCTTAGGTATCTCCTCCACCATCCCCGTAGTTTGATTAAGTTGAGCCCTTAGATTTCTTCTACACGTCCTTTCAATCTCGGGATCAAAATGGAGGAGGTTAGTATTATCTCGACGCATAGACTTACAAAATAAATAAAATAAAAAAAACAATTATATAAAATAAACTAAATAAATAAACAATCAAATAATATACACCTCAAAATTAAGATCTATCAATTCTAATGAATGTTAAATAACAAAAACCGTTCTTTGGATCCCCGGCAAAGGTGCCAAAAACTTGATGCGCACTTTTAGTGTTTGCCGCAAGTGTACGGGTCAAGTTATAATATAAAACGGTTAAGTCCGAGTATCGTTTCCACTTGAGATCCAATTGGGAAGGTCAAGTTACTTAGCTATTCTAGAATTGAATCAATTTTATTTGAGGATTGAAATTCAATATTTCAATTTTGGGAAAAAGAAAAATCAAGCAAAGAAAATATCAAAGGGAGAATTGCAAGAGTCAAAGAGAGTTCTAGGGATTCGAATCCTTGTTTATTTCATCATGCAAAATTATAGATTTCTCATAATTGTTAATCTCTTAAAACCAATACACAATTACATGGCATTAAAACTAGTCTTTAGCAACTTTCATTGGCAACCTAACTACTCTCGTGGTAGATTAACAACGATTCATTGTTATAGGTCAAATTAAACATATAATCTCTCAATCATACATCTAACCTAGCATGTGAAGATGGCCAATCCTCAAGAATTAAACACAATAACAATGAAAAGCATAATTTATTTAAACAAAACCATGAGTCTACAAAATTAACATGAATTCACAAACAATTCATCAAAACCCTAAAACTAAAGAGTTTAGCCACTCAGAGCGTGAAGCAACATGTTAAGCAAAAATAATCAAAGAAAGAGTGTAAAGAATAGGGAAACTCTACTGAAAATAGGTTCTTGATTGAGGCAGCACCGTCATGAACTCCTTGGCTCTCGCGTCGGACTTCGAAGGGCACCAAAACTATCTCGAACTCTTTTCCTCTTCCTTGCGGCTAACTCACTCTTCGAACTCTCGCTTAATTCTCACCTTTTTGGATCTTTCTTTAGTTCTGCAACTTTCTTGCTTTTCTTGATATTTCTCCCCCCCTTTTGGCTGCTGAAAACCCTAAATTTATAGAGTTTGGTCGCCCAAAATTTAACCTAAAATATAAAACTTGCGTTTAATTAACGCTGGCGCCGCGACGCTGACGTATAAGTTGCTCTCGGGTTTTAGCGCCGCGGCAGCGCCGTCCCAGCGCCGCGACGCTGTCTTGCGTTCATCAAGGATGCGTCGAGGCAGCGCCTTCCCAGCGCCGCGTTGCTACTCTGCGTCCATGCTGATGCGTTTCTGCTTCAGCGCCACGGCGCATCATGCGTTTCAACAAGGATGCGTTTTTCAGCTTTTTTTTACCATATTCTTGCTCGGTTTTGATCTTTTAGTCGTTTCTTCTAATTTTCCTCGTTTTAACCTGAAAATCACTAGCAAACAAGTGAAATCTAATATAAAACTCTCTTAATTTGAAAGAATAATAAGCACTTTTCAAGTGCTTATCATGAGATTGTGTAAGACTGACCCTGAAATAATTACTGTTACGTATTAACACCGTTTACGATTAACACTGATTAATTTCATTTATCGATGACCTAGATAACTTGATCTAAATCTTGAGCTATCTATGAACTCCTATTTATTCAGAATTATCCCTTGATCTACATAAGTAAGAGTAAGCTCAATAGCGCTGCTCAACATTCCTCCTATTTCAGGGATAAGACCAGGTAGATAGTTGGGAACATAGAATTTGCAAAACGGAATTCACTCCTACCCAACTTAGGGATAGAAGAGAGGTTGTTCTCTTAAGTGTTGTTCCCAGGACTTGAACAAGGGGCCCCATCCTCTCGCTGGCCCGAGAGGGAATGGATTTAGTGATTAGATCCTAAATTAATTGTTCATTAGAGGGACAATGGTACTTAAGGAGAAAATATGTAACTCAGAGGTAAATCAGTATTTGACCTAGTTGAAGTTATGAACAACCTGTGAAGGATCGACTTATCGATGACGGTTATATCAAATGGACACAAATATATCTACAGTGAGGAGAGTGCAACTACGGGCTTTGTGGAGTGTCCCGTTAGTTAACGAATGTTGGTTAACTAGGTTAAAGAGTTTGGACGGTTAATCTCGGATCGTTGGAGCTCATGATCTGTAGGCCCATTAGGTCCCTTTACTAGCTCATAAATGGACTAAAATCTTAGATAATGTGGTGAATAAGTTTGAATCGTTCAAATCTTGGTTTAAAGAATGAAAGTTAGATATATACGATATATCGGCGTTTAATTACGAATTAAACGTACAAATAGAATTAATTATAATATTTAAATATAATTTAAATATTAATCATATGAAAAGGGATTCATATCGGTTTTTTTTTAGAAAAATCGGGACAAGTGGGAAAAATAATATTATTTTATTATTTAATATTAAAATAATAATATTTAATTAATTAAATATTAAATTATTTTTTATTTAATTATTTCATTATCTTTTTGAAATTAAAAATCAATTTTAATTCAATTTTGAAAATTCATTGAAAATTAATTTTAAAATTGATTTTTGATGATTGGATTTTCCCACTAACTAAGCTAGAAGCTTGGTTGTCTTCTTCACAATTAACCAACAAATTAACCATTTTGTGTTGTCAAATTTTGATGCAATTTGATTGCATGTTATTCTTTAATAAATATAGATGATTTTGACATAAAAAAGGTTAAGAATTTTGTGAAATTAAGGGTTAATTTTGCAAAATTCTATCCATTGTTCATCTTCTTCCCAACCTTCATTCTTTCTCAAATTCACCACAAATTTGGATCCCACCATCCAATCTAAGTCTAGAGAATAGTAGAGAAGACTCTTGTAGTGGTGCTGAAATTCATCAAGAATTGAAAGAGAATTTGGAGCTTCAAGGGTAAGTGTTCTTGAAACTTTGGTTTTTCTTCTTAATTGCATGTTTAATCCTCTAAATTGAGCATCTTAGAGTGAAAATTGATCAAATTAACTTGTGCTGCATGCTCATTAATCCTTCATGACTAGTCTCTCAGAATGCTATACTCAATCAGCTACCCATTAGTTATATTATTTCTCTACCTCTATATTCTTTTTTTTAGGATGGGTCTAATTTGTATGCGGCAAGCTTTCTCTTCAAAATTCTTTAACTCATTATTCGCAAAATTTTTGTTTCTTCTTTTACACTAAGTCTGAAAAGATGAAGATATAAGGTTCCTTTTTCTTTCATTTGTTTTATTATTTGGTTATTAAGTATGCGTCGAGTAGGGTTACCTACCTTCGTTTTGACATACCAACGATGGGGTGCATGGAGGCGGCCAACTACGAGCAAGTGCCCTTCTCGACCAAACTCTTATCTAAGCTCGATTTCCTCACTAGACATTGGAGTTTGTTATTTTATCTATGCGTCGCTGATTACGATTACCCACCTTCGTTTTGACACACTAACTATGGGGTGCATGGAGGCGGCCAACTACGAGCAGGTGTCGTTTTCAGCTAAACTCTTAACAAGATAAATATATTAGTCTTGCCAGCGGAGTTTTGCGTTTAAAAGGAAATTTTTTATTATTTTTTTATTTTTTTATTTTTTTATTATTTTTTTTTTCAAATATGATTGAAATAAGTTCCTCATATTTTTATCTTTGACAATTCAAACCTCTTCCACCCCCAAACTTGAGAGTAGCAAGATTCTCATTGCTTAAATTGTAAACAAAGATTAAGTTGCAAAATTTTGTAAAAGAGGTTTGAATTGGTTGCTTGCATACATTCAAAGTAGGTTTGCGTTTCTAAGGAATAGTATGTAGACGCGTTGAAAGTAATCTAACTTAAAAGAGTGTACAAAAAGTGTAAGCATGATTATCATCACAGTGACCAACTTTTCAATGCAAAGATAAAAGTTAGGAATAATGGAATGTACTTAAAATGAATTTACAGCAAGGGACAACGCAAAGAGGAAGTTAGAAATTCCATGCATTGAAGAAATTTTTCATTTTATTAATTGAATGTTCCACAATGCATACAATGAATATGAAGATGCTTGCAAGAAAAGCTACAACTCTTGACTACACCCCTAAATTTTAACCATCAGACTTGTCTTCATTAGGTCTGTGTTGCTGCTCAGGCGCAGGGCGCTGCGGTACTGGGAAGACAAGCGGCTGTTGTAGGCATTCCAGAATGTTGGGGGCGGGATTTCCGGTCGAATCGAGAGCAGTTGATGAACATAATTCAGTGTAAATTGAAACTGGTCCGTTTGCCGGTGTGCTAACATATTCAAGGAATGCATCACTGGACGCAAAATCGATTGTTGCAGATATGTTTGCACTGTCTCCCACTCGAGATCAAGTTGAGCTTCTTGCTGTTGTGGTTGCGTTGGTGGTTGAGGCGGGTTTGGCTGAGGGCGAGGAGTTGATGGAGTTTCGTCAAACGCAGGGGATGATGGACGCATAGAAGTCGCGCCAAAATCCCCATAGTGTGAGTCATCAACTCTTATTGAGGAGATTGGGGAGGAGGGTTTTGCGGAAGGTTGCGGTTTAGAAGGTTTTGGGCGATGCGTTTTAGGAGGAGGTGGAGGTGGCTTAGGGCGATGCGTCTCAGGAGGAGGTGGAGGTGGGGTTGGTTCTCTTCTATTTGTTGGAAGTGGGGGTGAAGAGCTTGAGGTTGGGGAAGGTCTAATGGTGGCATCAGGACTTGCCACGTCTTTGGGTTTCAGTTGGGATGCCTTCCCCTTCTTCTGCGTTGGCGGCTTCGGACGCGGAATGGGTTGATGAGGTCTTTTGGTGGCCTTAGCAGGCTCTGGCAGATGTTGTGATCCCCTCATCAACCGACGCAAGGTCTTATGGGCGATTACGCCACTGACTTCAATCATCTTGTCTGCGTCTAGCACTTCCGTTGGCCCTCCGATGGAAGCATTGGCATACAGATTCATGATAAGAGTGGGGAAAAAGAGTTGGCTTCTTGGCTTGTTAAATACCCCCTTATCTGCGTGGCGATTATGCGTCCAACATCAAGGTGGATGCGACGCATAATGCAGTAAGCTACCATCACCCGATCCCTTGACACTGTTTTGTTATGCGTTGTAGGGATCAGCCGTTTCTTCACCAAGTATACCCATAGGTTCGCCTCTGGTTTTAGGCTGCTAGATGATAGCGTTTTGATACATGTGGGTGAAACGTCCCACTTAGCCCTGGGCTTCGCCAATACTCGGATTGGGTCTTCCATTAACTCCGGTGGAGTTGATTCTATGATTTTATTTCCTTCCGCATCCGAGTTGTCCCTCAACTGATATATTGCGTTTATTTCCCTTGCGTTGAACGGGACTTCAGTTTCTTCCACCACCACCACATCTTCCTCTTCATCTATGCGTCCGTTATAAAAACTGCGGACTAAGTCAAGTTGGACCCAAGAGGTGCTGGAACAGAAGTTTCTCCAGCCGCGGTGGTCGATAATTTTAGTAATGTACTGCGGCAATGGGGCTTCTTCAGGGAAAAATCCCACCTCTATCATCAAATCAGGGAACGCTCTGCATCTCCCTTTTCCTTCCTTCTTTTGTGGCGACGCATCAGCCACCTTCGCTTTTCCTTTGGCCTTAGCAGGGATTTCATCCACTGTTCTTTGTTTGCTCTTGGCCACTTCAACTGGTGCCTCAGTCACCTTCTCCTTCCCTTTGCGTTTCTCTTTGTGCGTTCTTGGGAGTTTGGTGACTGACACCTCTTTTTCTTTCTTCTTCTTCTTCTTCAAGGTGCTGACACCTTGTTCCTCTCTTGCATCCTCCCCGATGCGTTCCTTCCTTGTATGCGAGTGGTGCCTACTTCTCTTCTTCTTTTTCTTCTTGCCTTCATTCTCTTCTTGGGCATTTATTCTTGCAGCCAGCTCCTCATCGTCTTCTATTTTCAGCTCTCTCTCGAGCTCTTCGGCTGCCTTTTCTATTCTTTCTTCTTCCCTCATTACCTCTTCAAATGCCATTGCGGCTTCGTCTATTTGAGGATCAGGAAGGCCTTGCGTTTCCCCTTCTTCTTGAGGCCGCACTTCCTTGTGCGCCTTCTTGCTGGACAATGCGTCCTTTGCAATCTTCTCAGCTCCTTTTCTGAGGGCCCTGAGCTCTTTTCTCAACTTGGCCCTCTTCTTCTTCATCTTCTCTGCTAGCCTATCAAAGGATGTTGCCGCAATTGGGGACTCAGGACAGTCTCCTTGCTCTGCACTTTTAGGCTCTTCATCCTCGGTAGTTTCTTATGATACCCTTCGTTTCTTCCTTAATAGGGGCCACTTCCTCTTCCTCTTCTCTTCCTCTCTTGGCCTCTACAGCCATCACAACCTTTCTGATCGGTCCTTCATTGGAGTCCAGGGTCATCTCCTAAGGACTGATAGACGCAGGGACAGACCCTTGCGTTTCATGTGGCTCGCCTACGACCTCCTTACTGTATACGGCTTCTCCTTCCTTGTCTCCCCCATTCTTTTCACCCTCCCTAGTCTCTTTCAACTGACTCTGGACCTCTTTTATCGGTGAGGGTGATTCCCGTCTTGCGTCTGAGACGGTTGCGTCCATTGGGTCACGCAGTCCGCTCAGGATTTCGGCTATCCATGCGTCTGGGATCGTGCGGAGTTCACTTCCCCTACTATGACTGTAAGCCCCGCACCTAATTTTGTGAGAATGCAAGGTAAGAAGGGGCCGAGAGATGGGTGAATGTGTAAAAGTAGTTGGCTGGCTTGCATTTGGAGTGGGAAAACGACAAAGTGTCAGCTATGCGTTGATGGTAACCTGTTGTGGAGGAAACAATTTTGGTGTAAACGCAAAGGTGAGGGAAGTTTATCATGCGCTGAAGTCGTGACGCGTTGAGGACATAAAGCGTGGAGGATCACTTGGTACCGAGGATTATTATGTGTCAAACGCATTGAAGGCGGTTTGCCATTGGAAGTAAAGGCCACGAGGAGTTGGGAGCTGATCTGCGGTGAGGCTATTATGCGGTGAACGCTACCATGCGTCGAAGGCGGGTATGCGTTGGACAAAGAGTGTTGGCCGAGAGAAAGTTATGCGTATGCTAACTATTTGACGGGAGAGTTTGAAAAGAATTATCATCAGAGGCCGTGTGCGTTGCTGAAGCTGAGCATAGGAGGTATGCGTTGAACGGATTATAATATAGAGTTGGAATGGGAAACAAGTCGGTGGTATATATATATAAGTGGACTGAGAAATCAATTGTTTTGCTTGCATTTCAGAGCTCGAGTTGGGTGCATATTAAGGCAAAACATTGGAGGGAGGTAGAAGAAGATTTCATGCTGATCTGAAGCAGAAATCTCATTGAATTCGTGGAAGAAACTTGGGTTTGACAAAGGTTTCGGCTGCTCTTATCTCTTCAGAGTGATGCTCGGTTTTGGAGGAAGAACAAATTGAAGAGACGAAGGTTAGGGCTGAAACTTTGAGGTTATTAAGTTAACTCGATTTCTAGCAGGTTTCATGAAGGATGCTTGAGCTGAAATTGTTTAATTGTGTGTCAAACTCAGGAAGAAGAGACGGGAGTTGAACTGTCGGATGATTAGAGGTAATTTGGAGTTGCCGAAAGATATATCCTAAACGGAGAGGACGTTTTTCATGAAATTTGGAGGTAAGATGGAGGACCTGTATCTTAACAAGTTTGTAGAAGGAAGAAAGTACTGAAATTGACTGAAACGAGATGTTTAGTAGGTTGAAGAAGGAAGAAGAAGAAAGGAAGAAGGAAACGGTTCTGCTGCAGCGGAAGTATCGCTGAGTGAGCGAGAGACAGGGCAGCGAAGCAAGTAACGCTGCAACGCAAGATAGGCTTTGCGTCTCACGATTCTCGCTAGAGTATCGCTGGGTATCGCTCATCAAGGTAGTCTCGCTGGTTTCAATCAACGCAGTAGCGCTAGTACAGTTTTAGTATCACATGAGTAACGCTGGCAGTTTACAATTTTCTAAGAGTAACGTTACTATTGTATGTTAAAGGAAAAGGGAGATTATGGAAACTAAACTTGAGGATGATGTGTTTTCAGGCCAAGAAGAGCTCGGGGAGGCTTATAACCCACTTAGAGCCGGGACCAATTGTGAGTGACTGTTTGTTATATCTTGTGTTAAACTTAGTACGCATATTGATGAGGAAACGTGATTCATGGTAGTATGCCTTATGAATGTGATGTGTTTGTGATTGAAAAGAATATTAATACTAATGTCTAAATATATTATTGGCTGAGGGACCTTATGGTGAAAACTATAAGTGAGGAAGCGTGAAAGCAAGTGTTGAGGGAATTGAGAAGGCACTTGATAAACAGTAAGGAATGGACTACAATGCTCAGGGACTATGAGTGAAGGCATGTAGTAATCCATCACACACTAGCTCGTGCCGAGGGATCATGAGTGAAGGCACTTGAGCATAGATAGAGTTTATTACCATTGCCGAGGGATTTCATGTGAAGGCACATGGTACTGTAATTATAAATGAGTAAGTGCTGAGGGACGGAAAGCGAAAGCACTAAATAGATGCAAGCTTGTGAGACATGAGAATTTGATAGTTATATGTGCATTGTGAAAAGTGAATCTTGATAATTCATTGGGAGTTTTGCAATCACATCTATTTTTGATTGATACACTTCTAATCCAACCTTTGAGATCTTATGTCCCAACGCAGTACCTTCAGTGACCATGAAATGGCATTTTTCCCAGTTGAGGACTAGTTCGTGTCTTCACATCGCTTTAACACTCGTTCCAGGTTGGTCAAGCATTCATCATATGATTTCCCAAATACTGAGAAGTCGTCCATAAACACCTCTACTGACTGTTCCAAATAGTCGGAAAATATTGCCATCATGCACCTTTGGAATGTCCCTGGTGCGTTACATAGTCCAAATGGCATGCGTTTGAACACAAAGATGCCATATGAGCAAGTGAATGTTGTCTTCTCTTGATCTTCCGGAGCTATCATGATCTGGTTATAGCCGGAATATCCGTCAAGGAAACAGAAAAATTCATTTCCTGCCAGCCTATCTAGCATCTGGTTGATGAATGGCAGTGGAAAGTGATCCTTCTTTGTTGCCGCATTCAGCTTGCGATAGTCCATACAGATGCTGATAAACACTTGAAAAGTGCTTTATATTCTCTCAAATTAAGGGAGTTTTATGTCAGATTTCACTTGTTTGATAGTGATTTTCAAGTTAAAACAAGGACAATTAGAAGAAACGACTAAAAGATCAAAACCGAGCAAGAATACGGCGAAAAAGAGCTGAAAAACGCATTCTTGTTGAACGCAGGGCAGCGCCGCGACACTAAGACAGCGCTACCGCGGCGCTGAAGCATAAACGCATCAGCATGGACGCAGAGTAGCATCGCGGCGCCGAGATGGCGCTGTCTCGATGCATCCTTGATGAACGCAAGACAGCGTCACGGCGCTGGGACGGCGCTGCGGCGGCGCTAAAACCCTAGAGCAACTTATTTTTTGTCGTAACCCTAGCGCCGCGGCGCCAGCGTTAATTAAACGAAAGTTTTGTATTTTAGGTTAAATTTTTGGCGGCCAAACTCTATAAAAAGGGGGGTTTTCAGCAGTTCAATGGGAGGAGACATATCAAGAAAAGCAAGAAAGTTGCAGACTGAAAGAAAGATCCAAAAAGGTGAGAATTAAGCGCGAGTTCAAAGAGTGAGTTAGCCGCAAGGAAGAGGAAAAGAGTTCGAGATAGTCTTGGTGCCTCGTGACGGTGCTGCCTCAATCAAGAACCTCTTTTCAGTAGAGTTTCCCTATTCTTTACACTCTTCCTTCGATTATTTTTGCTCAAACATGTTGTTTCAAGCTATGAGTGGCTAAACTCTTTAGTTTTAGGGTTTTGATGAATTGTTTGTGAATTCATGTTAATTTTGTAGACTCATGGTTTTGTTTAAATAAATTATGCTTTTCATTGTTATTGTGTTTAATTCTTGTGGATTGGCCATCTTCACATGCTAGGTTAGATGTATGATTGAGAGATTATATGTTTAATTTGACCTATAACAATGAATCGTTGTTAATCTATCACGAGAGTAGTTAGGTTGCCAATGAAAGTTGCTAAAGACTAGTTTTAATGCCATGTAATTGTGTATTGGTTTTAAGAGATTAACAATCAATCAAGTTGCATGAGAAAGAGTTGTCTTTGAGAGAAGATAACTTGGAATTAAGTTTCTAGACTTAGGCATAAGAATTACAATAAAATCCATGAAATCTATAATTTTGCATGATGAAATAAACAAGGATTCGAAGCTCTAGAACTCTCTTTGACCCTTGCAATTCTCCCTTTGATATTTTCTTTGCTTGATTTTTCTTTTTCCCAAATTTGAAATATTAAATTTCGATCCTCAAATAAAATTGATTCAATTCTAGAATAGCTAAGTAACTTGAACCTTCCCAATTGGATCTCTAGTGGAACGATACTCGAATTTAACCGTATTATATTATAACTTGACCCGTACACTTGCGGTAACCACTAAAAGTGCGCATCAAGTTTTTGGCGCCGTTGCCGAGGATCCAAAGAACGATTTTTGTTATTTAATATTCATTAGAATTGATAGATCTTAATTAGAGGTGTATATTATTTGATTGTTTATTTATTTAGTTTATTTTATATTATTGTTTTTTATTTTAGTTTATTTTTTTATTTTTTTGTTTTTTGTTAGTCTATGCCTCGCGATAATACTAACCTCCTCCCTTTTGATCCCGAGATTGAAAGGATGTGTAGAAGAAATCTAAGGGCTCAACTTAATCAAACCACGGAGATGGCGGAGGAGATACCCAAGGCAATTAGAGACTACTTTCAACCCACGCTACCGGTAAGTCAACCCGGAATAATGAATGTGCCTATCAATGTCAACAATTTTGAGTTGAAACCGGGATTGATCCAAATGGCTAGAGAGCTAGCCTTTAGAGGAAGAACTAATGAAGATCCTCACAAGCACTTACGATCCTTCTTAGAAATATGCGAAACGGTAAAGATGAATGGCGTTTCTAATGATGCTATTAAACTAAGACTTTTTCCTTACTTTTTACAGGACCGTGCTAAGGATTGGTTGAAAACCATACCTCCGAACAGCATCACAACATGGGAGATCTTAGCTCAAGCTTTCTTAAACAAATATTTTCCACCGGCTAAATCTCAAAGACTAAGGACGGAGATTGGAACATTCCGCCAACTTGAGGATGAACAATTATATGAGGCTTGAGAAAGGTATAAGGATCTCTTGAGAAGATGCCCTCAACATGGATACCCGGATTGGTTGCAAATTCAACTCTTTTACAATGGATTGGCAAGCTCAACCAAATCCATCTTAGATGCAACCGCCGGAGGATCAATTTTTTCAAAGAATGCTCAAGAAGCCTACACCATATTAGAAGACTTGGCCAATACATCTTACAATTGGCCATGTGAACAAGCTTCTCCAAACATCCCAAAAGCCGCCGGATTGTATGAGGTGGATGAGGTAAATTCTCTAAAAGCTCAAATGGCTGCCTTTACTAATGCTCTTTCTAAATTAACTGCAGGAGGCCAAACTCAAACAAATCCACCATCTATAGCCTCTCTTGCCGCGTTGGCATCGGAAATGACCATACAAGGAGATAATGAGACGGCCAACTATGTTGATAGAGGACAGTATAGAAGTCACCAACATCAACAACTTCCAACTCACTACCATCCTAGCTTGAGGAACCATGAAAATATTTCTTATGCTAACAAAAGGAATGTTTTGCAAGGTCCCCCTGATTTATCCAATGTAGGTCCATCCCACACCGAAAAGAAGTCTAACTTAGAAGACTTGATGATAGAATTCATAAAAGAATCAAGAGGAAGGACAACCGCATTGGAAAGCACTGTACAAAGTCATGGTAAGGCCATTCAAAACATCGAGGTACAAATAAGCCAAATCCCCACTTCCCTCCAAACAATGCAAAAGGGAAAATTTCCTAGTTGTCCCGAGATAAATCCAAAAGAGGAGTGCAAGGCCATGACTTTGAGGAGTGGGAAAAAGCTGTCCACTCCTTTGATCATTGATGAGGATGAAGAGCAAGAGGTAGATGACACTATCCAAGAACCAATTTTAGAAGATGAACCAAAGATCGTAGAAGAGGAAGTAAAGGTAAAAGAGTCAACATCTTCAAGTAAGTCATCTAACCCTCTACCTTTTTTACCTAATACTATGCCATATCCTCAACGTTTTAAAAAGAAAGAAATAGACTCCCAATTTGCTAAATTTTCTTGAGTTATTTAAAAAGCTTCACATTAACATCCCATTTGCTGAGGCTTTAGAGCAAATGCCCAATTACGCGAAATTCATGAAAGATGTCTTGTCTAAAAAGAAAAAGTTTGGGCAATATGAGATGATTAGCATGACTGAGGAATGCAATGCAGTGCTACAAAAGAAGCTACCACAAAAGTTGAAAGATCCAGGGAGTTTTACTATACCTTGCACTATTGGTTCTTTAAATGTTACTAGAACTCTTTGTGATCTTGGTGCTTCTATTAATTTGATGCCTTTATCTGTTTATAGGAAACTCAACATTGGAGAGGTGCAACCTACCACCATCACCCTGCAACTTGCTGATAGATCATTAGCTTATCCTAAAGGTATTGTTGAAGATGTATTAGTTAAAGTTGACAACTTTATCTTCCCTGCAGATTTTGTAGTATTGGACATGGAGGAGGTGTAAGCCCCGCATCTATTTTTATGGGAACGCAAAGAAGAAGGGGCTGAGAGATGGGTGAATGTGCAAAAGTAGTTGGCTGGCTTGCAGTTGGAGTGGGAAAATAGCTAAGTGTAAGCTATGCGTTGATGGCAATCTGTTGTGGAGGAGGTAATTTTGGTGTAAACGCAAAGGTGAGGGAAGCTTATCATGCGTTGAAGTCATGACGTGTTGAGGATAATAAGGCATGGAGGATCACTTGGTACCGAGGATCATTATGCGTTAAACGCATTGAAGGCAGTGTGTCGGTGGAAGTAAAGGCCACGAGGGGTTTGGGAGCTGTTATGCGGTGAGTCCATTATGCGGTGAATGCTACCATGCGTCGAAGGCGAGTGTGCGGTGGACAAGGAGTGTTGGCTGAGAGAATGTAATGCGTATGTTAATTATTTGGCGGGAGAGTTTGAAATGAATTATCATCAGAGGCTGTGTGCGTTGCTAAAGCTGAGCATAGGAGGTATGCGTCGAACGGATTATAATATAGAGTTGGAATGGGGAACAAGTCGGTGATATATATATAAGTGGACTGAGAATTCAATTGTTCTCCTTGCATTTCAGAGCTCGAGTTGGGTCCATATTAAGGCGAAACTTCGAAGAGAGGTAGAAGAAGATGTTCATGCTGGTCTGAAGCAGAAATTTCATTGAATTCGTGGAAGAAACTCGGGTTTGACAGAGGTTTCGGCTGCTGCGATCTCTTCAGGGTGATGCTCGGTTTTGGAGGAAGAACAAATTGAAGAGACGAAGGTTAGGGCTGAAACTTTGAGGTTAGTAAGTTAACTCGAATTCTAGTAGAATTCATGAAGGATGTTTGAGCTGAAATTGTCTAATTGTGTGTCAAACTCAGGAAGAAGAGACAAAAGTTGAACTGTCGGATGATTAGAGGCAACTTGGAGTTGTCGAAGGTTATGTCCCAAACGGTGAGGAGGTTCTTCATGAAATTTGGAGGTGAGATGTAGGATCTGTATTTTAACAAGTTTATAGAAGGAAGAACGTACTGGAATTTGTTGAAACGAAATGTTTAACAGGTTGAAGAAGAAAGAAGAAAGGAAGAAGGAAACGGTTCTGTCACAGCGGAAGTATCGCTGAGTGAGCGAGAGATTGAGCAGCAGAGGAAGTAACGCTGCAACGCAAAGATAGGCTTGCGTCTCACAATTCTCGCTAGAGTACCACTGGGTATCGCTCCTCAAGGTAGTTTCGCTAGTTTTAATCAACTCAGTGTCGCTAGTACAGTTTGAATATCTTTTGAGTAACGCTGGTAGCTTATTAATTCCCATAGAGTAACGATGCTCTGTATGTTAAAGAAAAGAGGAGTTTATGAAAACTAAACTTGAGGATTGTGTATTTTCAGGCCAAGAAGAGCTCGGGGAGGCTTATAACCCATTTAGAGCCGGGACCGATTGTGAGTGACTGATTGTTATATCTTGTGTTAAACTTAGTACGCATAGTGATGAGGAAACGTAATGCATGGTAGTTTGCTTTATGTATGTGATGTGTTAGTGATTTAAAAGAATACTATTACAAATGTCTAAGCATATAAGTGGCTGAGGGACCTTATGGTTAAAGCTACTTGTGAGTAAGCGTGATATTAAGTGCTGAGGGATTTGAGAAGGCACTTGAATAACAGTAGAGAATGGACTACAATGCTCAGGGACTGTAAGTGAAGGCATGTAGTATCCTATCACAACTAGCTCGTGCCGAGGGATTCTGTGTAAAGGCACTTGAGCGTAGATAGAGTTTGTTACCTGTGCTGAGGAATTTCATGTGAAGGCACATGGTGTTGTAGTTAAACATGAACAAGTGCTGAGGGACGGGAAGTGAAGGCACTAAATAGATAGGAAACTTGTGAAACATGAGAATTGATAGATATACATGCGATGGTTACTACCTTACAAACTGAATTAAACTAATATTATTTGTCTTAGTAGATTTAGTCACTCACTGAGCCTTTTGCTCATCCAGTTTGTTGTTGTTTGCCGTTTCAGGTATCGAGCGTGTCCGGGACGTCTAGCCTACTGAAGAATCTCGTCTGGGCCTATTTGGAAGCGAACCTCTGGGATAGTTGTAAATACTTAGTTTGCTCATATGACATGTAATAAACATCTTTACTGAGAGTGTAGTGAAAGAGGGATGTGTTGTACCTACTATGAGTATTTTTTTTCAGATATGTTCGTTAAAAGTTTACACATTCTTCTGATCCGATAAAGAGTTTGCTGTAGGATTTGCTTTTCGTTTATGATGTATATATTATAGAATCTTATGTTGGTCAATAGTATCATGCTCCTTCCTAGGTATAGAGTAAATCTGGGTTGGGGTGTGACAGGAGAACTCTGAGATTCCTATCATACTTAGGAGGCCATTCCTAGCAACTGGAAATGTCACACCCCAACCTAGATTTACTCTATACCTAGGAAGGAGCATGATACTATTTCCCATCATAAGACTTTATATTATACACACCATAAAAGAATAGCAAATCATACAACAATCTCTTATCAGATCAGAAGAATGTGTAAACTTTAACTAACATGTCTGAATATACTCATAGTAAGTACAACACGTCCCTCTTTCACTACACTCTCAGTAAAGATGTTTATGACATGACATATGAGCATTCTAAATATTTACAACTATCTCAAAGATTCGCTTCCAGATAGGCCCAGACGAGATTCTTCAGTAGGCTAGGCGTCCCGGACACGCTTGCTACCTGAAACAGCAAACAACAACAAACTGGATGAGCAAAAAGGCTCAGTGAGTGACTAATTTACTAAAACTAATCATAACGACTTAAATCCGTCCAGTTCGTAGGATAATAACCAACGCATAACACATCCCAATGAATTATCAAAATTCACTTTCCACTAAGCATATATATATCTATCAATTCTTATATTTCACAAGTTTCCTAATTGTTTAGTGCTTTCACTTTCCGTCCCTCAGCACTTATTCACGTATAACTACAATACCATGTGCCTTCACATGAAATCCCTCGGCACAAGTATCGAACTCTATCTACGCTCAAGTGCCTTCACACAGAATCCCTCGGAACGAGCCAGTTGTGATAGGTTACTACATGCCTTCACTTACAGTCCCTGAGCATTGTAGTCCATTCTCTACGATTAATCAAGTGCCTTCTTGAATCCCTCGGCACTTAATTTCACGCTTACCTACAAGTAGCTTTCACCATAAGGTCCCTCAGCCACCTATGTGTTTAGACATTTGTAACTAACACCTCACATACATAGGTATACAACCATGGATCACGATTCCTCATCAATATGCATACTAAGTTTAACACAAGGTATAACATACAGTCACTCACAATTGGTCCCGGCTCTAAGTGGGTTATAAGCCTCCCCAAGCTCTTCTTGGCCTGAAAATACACAATCCTCAAGTTTAGTTTCCATAATCTCCCTTTTTCTTTAACATACAGTAGCATCGTTACTCTATAGGAATTAATAAGCTACCAACGTTACTCAAAAGATAATCAAACTGTACTAGCGACACTGCGTTGATTAGAACCAGCGAAACTACCTTGAGGAGCGATACCCAGTGATACTCTGGCGAGAATTGTGAGACGCAAGCCTATCTTTGCGTTGCAACGTTACTTCCTCTACTGCTCAGTCTCTCGCTCACTCAGCGATACTTTCGCTGTGACAGAACCGTTTCCTTCTTCCTTTCTTCTTCCTTCTTCAACCTGCTAAACATTTCATTTCAATAAATTCCAGTACTTTCTTCCTTCTATAAATTTGTTAAAATACAGGTCCTACATCTCACCTCCAAATTTCATGAAGAACCTCCTCTCCGTTTAGGACATAACCTTCGACAACTCCAAGTTGCCTCTAATCACCCGACAGTTCAACTTCCGGCTCTTCTTCCTGAGTTTGACACACAATTAGACAATTTCAGTTCGAACATCCTTCATGAATTCTGCTAGAAATCGAGTTAACTTACTAATCTCAAAGTTTCAGCCCTAACCTTCGTCTCTTCGATTTGTTCTTCCTCCAAAACCGAGCATCACTTTGAAGAGATCACAACAACTGAAACCTCTGTCAAACCCGAGTTTCATCCACGAATTCAACGAGATTTCTGCTTCAGATCAGCATGAACATCTTTTTCTACCTCCCTTCGATGTTTCGCCTTAATAGGGACCCAACTCGAGCTCTGAAATGCAAGCAGAACAATTGAATTCTCAGTCCACTTATATATATATCACCGACTTGTTCTTCATTCCAACTCTATATTATAATCCGTTCGACACATACCTCCTATGTTCAACTTCAGCAACGCACACGGCCTCTGATGGTAATTCATTTCAAACTCTCCTGCCAAATAGTTAACATATGCGTTACCTTCTATCAGCCAACACTCCTTGTCCAACGCATACTCTCCTTCGATGCATGGTAGCGTTCACCGCATAATGGAGTCACCGCAGATCAGCTCCCAAACCCCTCGTGGTCTTTACTTCCACCGGCACAGTGCCTTCAATGCGTTTAACGCATAATGATCCTCGGTACCAAATGATCCTCCACGCCTTTATATCCTCAACGCGTCACGACTTCAACGCATGATAAGCTTCCCTCACCTTTGCGTTTACACCAAAATTACCTCCTCCACAACAAGTTGCCATCAACGCATAGCTTACACTTAGCTATTTTCCCACTCCAAATGCAAGCCAGCCAACTACTTTTGCACATTCACCCATCTCTCGGCCCTTCTACTTTGCGTTCCCATAAAAATAGATACGGGGCTTACAGGAAAGGCTATCATAGATGTCCAACAATGGAAGTTGACTCTAAGGGTAAATGATGAAAATGTTGTATTTGATATTTACAAGTCCTTGAGTCATCATGATGAGAGTAGTCCTTGCCATGCTATAGACATAATTGATTTTTAAGCATGTAGAGGTTATGGTGGCTAATGATCATCTAGAACAAAGCATAATAGATGTTGAAAATGCAGATACAATCTTTGATGAAATAGCATTTTATGCTAGGTGGTTAGATAGGTTGCCAATATGTTCTAAAATAGATAAACCTATACCTTTAGCTCCCTTGCATGTTGTGAATGATATTGAGAAGCCTAAGTTTGAATTAAAAATGTTACCTCTTCATTTAAAATATGCATTCTTAGATGATTTATCTTCTTTACCTGTTATAATATCTTCTGATCTTGATTCTGTGGAAGAAGAAAAATTATTGAAAGTATTGAGGGATCATAAGTCTGCCATTGGTTGGTCTATTGAGGACCTTAAAGGTATTAGTCCGTCGGTCTGTATGCACAGAATCTTGATGGTAGATACCTTTAAACCATCAATAGAGCACCAAAGGAGACTTAATCCCACCATGAAGGAGGTAGTTAAGAAAGAAGTGCTCAAGCTTTTGAATGCAGGAATCATATATGCCATATCTGACAGTCCATGGGTAAGTCCTGTCCAAGTGGTACCCAAGAAAGGTGGCATGACTGTGGTTAAACTTTACCTGCTGGTCGTCCACACGAATTGTTAACTCCCCTTACTGGACGTCAAATTGAAGGAGGCTTGCACACACACACTTGGGAGATAGCAAGATTTGGCCTTGAATAATTATAACAATATAGATATGCTTGCATGTTTCTACTTAAGCTCTAAATGCTATTCTCTGAGACATGAGTCAATTGCACACTTCTTCATCTAAAACTCCCTATTATTTGATTTTACTCTTTGCTCGGGACTATCAAATCTCTAAGTTTGGGGTGTTGATAAGCACTTGAAAAGTGCTTATTATTCTCTCAAATTAAGGGAGTTTTATATTAGATTTCACTTGTTTGCTAGTAATTTTCAAGTTAAAACGAGGAAAATTAGAAGAAATGACTGAAAGATCAAAACCGAGCAAGAATATGGAGAAAAAGTGCTGAAAAACGCATCCTTGCTTGAAACGCATGATGCCGCGGCGCTAAGGCAGCGCTGCCGCGGCGCTGAGGCTGAAACGCATTAGCATGGACTCAGAGCAGCAACGCGGCGCTTCTTTGACCCATACTTTGTGAACGCAAGAAAGCGTCCCGGCGCTGGGACGGCGCTGCTGCGGCGCTAAAACCCGAGAGCAACTTAATTTTGGTTGCAACGCTAGCGCCGCGGCGCCAGCGTTAATTTAAATGCAAGTTTTGTATTTTAGGTTAAATTTTGGGCGGCCAAACTCTATAAATTTAGGGGTTTTCAGCAGCCAAAAGGGAGGAGAAATATCAAGAAGATCAAGAAAGTTGCAGAACAAGAGAACGATCCAAAAAGGTGAGAATTAAGCTAGAGTTCCAAGAGTGAGTTAGCCGCAAGGAAGAGGAAAAGAGTTCGAGATAGTTTTGGTGCCCTTCGAAGTCCGACGCGAGAGCCAAGGAGTTCGTGACGGTGCTGCCTCAATCAAGAATCTCTTTTCAGTAGAGTTTCCCTATTCTTTACACTCTTTCTTTGATTCTTTTTGCTCAATATGTTGCTTCACGCTATGAGTGGCTAAACTCTTTAGTTTTAGGGTTTTTGATGAATTGTTTGTGAATTCATGATAATTTTGTAAACTCATGGTTTTGTTCAAATAAATATGCTTTTCATTGTTATTGTTTTTAATTCTTGAAGATTGGCCACCTTCACATGTTAGGTTAGATGTATGATCGAGAGATTATATGTTTAATTTGATCTATAACAATGAATCGTTGTTAATCTATCACGAGAGTAGTTAGGTTGACAATGAAAGTTGCTAAAGACTAGTTTTAATGCCATGTAATTTTGTATTGGTTTTAAGAGATTAACTATCAATCAAGTTGCATGAGAAAGAGTTGTCTTTGAGAGAAGATAACTTGGAATTAAGTTTCTAGACTTAGGCATAAGAATTAAATCCATGAAATCTATAATTTTGCATGATGAAACAAACAAGGATTTGAAACCCTAGAACTCTCTTTGACTCTTGCAATTCTCCCTTTGATACTTTCTTGGCTTGATCTTTCTTTTTCCCAAAAACAAAATTTGAATTCCAATCCTCAAATAAAATTGATTTAATTCTAGAATAGCTAAGTAACTTAAACCCTCCCAATTGGATCTCTAGTGGAAACGATACTCGAACTTAACCGTTTTATATTATAACTTGACCCGTACACTTGCGGTAAACACACAAAAGTACCATATCAGAAAGCGATTGTTTGTACACTAGACTAAAATTGTGAAAGATGGAAAGCATGCGACACAGCAAATTCAACTAAAGATGTGAATGAATGGATAAAGAAAGGTTTCGGGTTGATTAACATCTAACATTTGAAGCGCATAGTAGTATTCTATTCATACTTGCGACTCTTCTCCCGGTTGTCAGCCGCTATGCATTATAGATCTATAATGCATAGGAGAGTGTTAAGAACCAAGGTTATCCCCATAGACAGGTAACACTTCTTGACCCTTGTCAATTGAGTTCCACAATCACTTACCCTCTCGAGCAGTTTGATTATTACTACTTATATCGATTTGTCAGATTGACATAAGCATCGGATTAAGATCGCAATTGACAAGATGAAATAGTTACACTATGGTTCCTAGTTAGATGCTAACGCAACCCTAGACCATTGAGGGATTAGTAACTCATGGTTTGAAAGTAAAAAGTGGAAAGTTTAGAGAAATGAGTAGACATGGAAGATAATTATATTGATGAAATGGGATACAATTTTCGATAAGTTCAATGTCTTGACACAAATCTAAAATTAAGATAGAAACAATAAGAAAGAAAGCAGGGAAGGCGTCAATGTCTTGAGTCGCCCGGATGGAAGCGTGATGTTCTGCTGTGAAGTGGTCTGGCGGAGGGAAGACTCTTCTCTCTCAAGCTATTCGTCTCCGGCTGAAGTCTGAGAGAACTTTGCTGTCACTTATGGAGTTCTTTCGAGAATCAACAACCCTTTCTCATCTCGCAGAGCTGCCCTATTATAGATGATGCGTCCGCAATTAATGGCAAATCTGCTTGATTGGCGGTGAGATTGATACTATGCGTCCATCTCGCCTGATTGCGTGATTCTCGAGTGAATTAAGATCCACCACTTTAGCCACAAATCATGTTCATCAATCATCCGTCAATCTCTCAAGAATCTGATTTGATTCTCAGCGCCTTACATTAATGGTCGTTTATGCGTCCATGAATAGTTTGGCCGATGTCAACACATCGTAGGTTGCTAATGCGTAGTTATGCGTTGAGTTGTTGTTAACGCATCGTCTGGTTCCTGCGTTAAGAAGTCATCAACGCATCGTTTGCATTCCTGTGTCAAAACATGCGTTTTAGGCTCAAAAAGTGGTAAAATCATTTATCTTCATAAAAATACATTAGTATAACATAAAGGAAGATTTCTTAATAAAAATCAACATATCTTACCGCATGCTTCTCTATTTAATCTCTATTTATCTAAGAAAAAGGCTATCATAACTTGTATTTCTACAAGTTATCAACTTCCATGTGTCCACCCTTACCATGCGCTACCTAGCCTTGACCATGTGTCCAACATCGTCTTTTACCTCTTTTCTTCATAAATTCTTGAACACATTGTTTCTTAAAAAATAGGGTGTGACATAACTAATCTCTCAAGGGTCTAGGGTTGTGTTAGCATCTAACTAAGAACCATTGTGTAACTATTTCATCTTGTCAATTGCAAACTTAATCCGATGCTTATGTCCATCTAGCTAATCGATATATGTAGTAATAATCAAACTGGTCGAAAGGGTAAGTGATTGTGGAACTCAATTGACAAGGGCCAAGAAGTGTTACCTGTCTATAGGAATAACCTTGGTTCTTAACACTCTCCTGTGTGTTATAGACATGTAATGCATAGCGGCTGACAACCGGGAGAAGAGTCGCAAGTAGGAATAGACTTCACCATGCATTTTCGATGTTAGATGTTAACCAACCAGAACTTTGTCTTTATCCATTCATTCACATCATTAGCTGAATTTGCTGTGTTGCATGCTTTCCATCTTCCACATTTAGTCTAGTGTACATATTATCGCTTTATTTAGATTAGAAACAAACACTCTCCCAACTTATTTCTTGGTTACCACTGCAACGCATATCATCCACTTAAATATAGAATCAACATAATCCCTGTGTTCGACCTCGGACTCACCGAGAAAACCTACTCCTTTGCTTATACTTGGGTAAAGGATAGGAAAACTTGACAAGATCACCAACGCATAGTAGTAAGACGCATAGCATGTTCAACGCATGATATGTAAAACGCATAATTATAGCTTACTTGTACCTTGCATTTGTAAATTTTCAATTCCACAAATTCATATCACAACAAGTATTTGGCACCGTTGCCGGGGATTATTGCATTGATTTAATTATTTTATTTGGATTATTGTGTTGTCGGATTCCTCAGTCGAAGGAGTATAGTAAGTTTCTCCTCTGCCAAAAGCTTCTAGTAGTATCTGAGTGACGGAGCAATCTAGAACTCGATATTATCCTAGAGATTGAGAGGACCTTCACCCGAAGGATAAGGTAGAATTGAAGAAGGGCCAATTGCTTGGACCTAATTCATACGGCTAGTGAGGAAATTGCCTGCGTAAGTAGGAGGAATATTGGAGATGACTTACTCATATGCTGAAGATATTTTCGACAGAGCTTCATGGAACACCAATGAGTGGGTGGACGACAGATATGAATTTCGGTCCACCAATAAAAGGCAAATGCAAGCTGGAATGCTTGAAGCTGATGTTGCCACTAATCTCGCAGCTCAGATCGCCGAAGCGACATCTCTGCTGGAGATGGTATTCTTAAAAAATCAAGGTAGATCAGTTGCTGCGATGAACGCAGTGCATGCCATGAATCTGACAACATCTGTAGACTGCCCGCAGTGTGGTGCGGGACACTTGTATGACATGTGTCCCTACAACCTCCAGTCTATCTACAGTGTTCAAAACAACCCCTATAGTGAGATGTACAATTTGGGTTGGAGGAACCACCTTGACTTCGGATGGGGTGGAAATCAGCAACAAACGCAGAGGGCTGAGCAGCAGCCGCAGAGAGGCAACCTTCCTTGTTTCAACCAATGGAATCAAGGCCAGTATCATCAGTTTTCGAGGGATCCGCAAGCAGACGAATCATCCTCATTGTCTTCCCTGGAATCTATTTTACGAGAATATATGAGTAAAACCGATGCAATGCTCCAGAACCAATCTACTGCGACTCGCAATCTAGAAAGTCAAATGAATCAAATTGTAGAGGCGCTCGAAAATGAAAAGCAAGGAGCATTGTTAAGTACGACCGAAGTTCAAAGAGGGAACTTGGAAGAACAATGTCAAGGTGAGACATTGTTAAGTGGGAAAATCAATCCCACAGCGCATAATGAGGGGACGCAAGGAAACTTGGAACCTCTAAACGCTCCAACAAGTCAGCCGATGGAGAGCACCATGCATAATGTCCATCATCCATCATCTTCTACTAAATCGCAAGAAGAGGAGTATATAGAGCGGAGAGAAAAAGCAACGCAGGCAGAACCTGCGTCTGTATATGAAGATACCACTTCTGAACGCGTCCTGATTGATGTCCAAGAAGAAATCTCAACGCCTCGCGTGGGGGATCAGGTAAAATTTAATGTAGTTAACGCGTTGAACGATCCTGATCATTTCCAATTTTGTCAAATGAACGCAGATATCAATGAAAAGACAAAACCTGTGAACGCGGTGTTGAGAGATGAAATCCTCAAGGATGGTGAAGAAGATGAAGAAGATGAAATCAAATTATTCTCCGATGGTATAATTGAGCAATCAGACCGGAGTGACAGATCCGCGGCAAAGATCGAGCCACTATTAAAAGAGCCTTCAACGCACGAGCTAGAAACTAGACCAACGCATCCCAAGTACGCGCACTTGAGGGAGGTCATAATGTAAGCCCCATACCTAATTTTGTGAGAATGCAAGGTAAGAAGGAAGCTGAGAGATGGATGATTGGGTAAGAGTAGTTGGCTGGATTGTGATTGGGGCGGGGAAAAATGACTAAGTGTTAGCTATGCGTTGATGGCAACATGTTTTGATGGAAACAGTTTTGGTGTAAACGCAAAGGTGAGGGAAAACTATTAAGCGTTGAAGCCATGATGCGTTGAGGACATAAGGCGTGGAGAATCACCTTGTACCGAAGATTATCATGCGGCAAACGCATTGAAGGCAGTGTGCCATTAGAAGTAATGGCCACGAGGAGTTGGGAGCTGATTTGCGATGAGGCTATTATGCGGTGAACGCTACCATGCGTTGAAGGTGGGTATGCGTTGGACAAAGAAGGTTGGCCGAGAGAGAGTAATGCATTTGTTAACCATTTAGCGGGAGAGTATTGAAAAGAAACATCATCAGAGGCTGTGTTCGTTGCTGAAGCTAAACATAGAAGGTATGCGTTGAACAGATTATAGTATAGTGTTGAAATGAGAAGAGAAATAGTGGAATTTGTAGCAAAATGTTTAATTTGTCAGCAGGTTAAGCCTGAACGACAAAAGCCAGCAGGATTATTGAATCCACTCCCTATTCCCGAATGGAAATGGGAGCATGTTACTATGGACTTTCTGTTTGGATTACCGGGGACATCAGCAAGTGCTAATGGAATCTGGGTGATCGTTGACAGGTTAACAAAAACGGCACGATTTTTACCAGTTAAAACGACCTACACTTTAGACAGGTTAGCACAACTGTATGTGGACAGAATCGTGAGTCAGTTTGGTGTACCTATAACGGTGACATCAGATAGAGATCCTAGATTTACTTCCAAATTTTGGGGAAGTTTGCAAAACGCATTGGGAACCAAGCTACAATTCAGTACTGCGTTTCACCCTCAGACCGACGGGAAATCTGAGCGGACCATTCAGACTTTGGAAGATATGCTGAGAACCTGTGCGTTGCAATTTCAGGGTAACTGGGATGTGCATTTACCTTTGATGGAATTCGCATATAATAACAGTTATCAAGCGAGTATTGGGATGGCTCCTTATGAAGCACTATATGGTAGACCATGCAGAACCCCAGTTTGTTGGGGAGAGGTTGGTGAAAGGAAGTTAATTGGACCGGAAATTGTGCAGGTTACAACAGAAAAGGTAGAACTGATTAAGGCCAATCTTAAAGCAGCTAGGGACTGTCAGAAGAGCTATGTGGACAACAGAAGAAAAGATCTTGAATTCGAGATTGGAGACAAAGTGTTTTTGAAATTATCACCGTGGAAAGGAATTCTGAGATTTGCTAAGAAAGGGAAATTAAGTCCTAGATATATTGGGCCCTATGAGATATTAGAAAGAGTTGGACCAATGGCATATAGACTAGCTCTACCTGTTGAAAGTCTAGGATACATAATGTATTCCATGTATCAGTGTTGAGGAAGTATATTCCCGATGCTACTCATGTGCTATCAACGCAACCAGTAGAGCTTAATGAAGATCTAAGCTATAAGGAAAAGCCCGTACAGATATTAGATGAGAAAGAACAGGTTTTAAGAAACAAAGTGATACCATTAGTTAAAGTATTATGGAGAAATCACGAGATAAAAGAAGCAACGTGGGAGCCGAAAGAGCAAATGATAAAGCAATGTCCAAGTTTATTTGAGTAAGAGTATGCTGTCTACTGATTTCAGGGACGAAATCTTTGTAAGGAGGTGGTAATTGTAAGCCCCGTACCTAATTTTGTGAGAACGCAAGGTAAGAAGGGAGCCGAGAGATGGATGATTGGGTAAGAGTAGTTGGCTGGATTGTGATTGGGGCGGGGACAAATGACTAAGTGTTAGCTATGCGTTGATGGCAACATGTTTTGATGGAAACAGTTTTGGTGTAAATGCAAAGGTGAGGGAAAACTATTATGCGTTGAAGCCATGATGCGTTGAGGACATAAGACGTGGAGAATCACCTTGTACCAAAGATTATAATGCGGCAAAGGCATTGAAGGCAGTGTGCCATTGGAAGTAATGGCCACGAGGAGTTGGGAGCTGATTTGCGATGAGGCTATTATGCGGTGAACGCTACCATGCGTTGAAGGTGGGTATGCGTTGGACAAAGAAGGTTGGCCGAGAGAGGGTAATGCGTTTACCAACCATTTGGCGGGAGAGTTTTGAAAAGAAACATCATCAGAGGCTGTGTGCGTTGCTGAAGCTGAACATAAAAGGTATGCGTTAAACAGATTATAGTATATTGTTGAAATGGAGAATAAGTCGATGGTATATATATAAGTGGATTGAGAATTCATTTGTTCTGATTGCATTCCAGAGCTCGAGTTGGGTCCATACTAAGGCGAAACATCGAAAGGAGGTAGAAGAAGATGTTCATGCTGATTTGAAGTGGAAATCTTATCGTAACCGTGGAAGAAACTTGAGTTTGGCAGAGGATTCAGCTGGTGTTACTCCCTCAGAGTGATGCTCGGTTTTGGAGGGAGAACAAATTGAAGAAACGGTGGTTAGGGCTGAAACTTTGAGGTTAGTAAGTTAACTCGATTTTTAGCAAGTTTCATGAAGGATGCTTGAGCTGAAATTGTATAAATGTGTGTCAAACTCAGGAAGAAGAGATTAGAGTTGAATTGCCAGACGATTAGGGGTAACTCGGAGTTGTTGAAGGATATATCCTAAATGGAGAGGATGTTCTTCATGAAATTTGGAGGTAAGATGAAGGATCTGTACCTTAACAAGTTTGTAGAAGGAAGAAAGTACTGAAATTGACCGAAACGAAATGTTTAGCAGGTTGAAGAAGGAAGAAGAAAGGAAGAAGAAAACGGTTCTGCTGCAGCGGGAGTATCGCTGAGAGAGCGAGAGACAGGGCAGCGAAGCAAGTATCGCTGCAACGCAAGATAGGCTCTGCGTCTCATGATTCTCGCTAGAGTATCGCTGGGTGTCGCTCCTCAGGTAGTCTCGCTAGTTTCATTCAACGCAGTGTCGCTAGTACAGTAGTGTGTGATGAGTAACGCTGGCAGCTTTTAATTTTCTAAAGAGTAACGCTATTATTGTGTGTTAAATAAAAAGGGAGATTATGGAAACTAAACATGAGGAATATGTGTTTTCAGGCCAGGAAGAGCTCGGGGAGGCTTATAATCCACTCAGAGCCGAGACCAATCGTGAGTGACTATTTGTTATTTCCTGTGATAAATTTAGTATGCTTATTTGATGAGGAAATGTGATCCTTTGTAGTAATCATTATGAATGTGATGTGTTGGTAAGGTAAAAGAGTACTAATGCTAATGTTTAGATATAATAGTGGCTTAGGGACCTTATGGTGAAAGCTTATATGTAGGTAAGCATGAAGTTTAGTGCTGAGGGACTTTGTGAAGGCACTTGAGTAATTATAAAGAAATGGATTACAATGCTCAGGGATTATGAGTGAATGCATGAAGTAATCCATCACACACTAGCTCGTGCTGAGGGATCATGAGTGAACGCACTTGAGCAAAGATAGAATTGGTTACCAGTGCTGAGGGATTTCATGTGAAGGCACATGGTAA
Organism: Citrullus mucosospermus; assembly: GCA_030954485.1. Taxonomy (NCBI): domain Eukaryota; kingdom Viridiplantae; phylum Streptophyta; class Magnoliopsida; order Cucurbitales; family Cucurbitaceae; genus Citrullus; species Citrullus mucosospermus. Next base: position 15,430,014 of record CM062061.1, on the reverse strand, counting down.
CGTAAATACAATTGAGTAAGTGTTGAGGGACGGAATGTGAAGGCACTAAATAGTTGCAAGTCTGTGGGACATGAGAACTTGATAGTTATATGTGTAAATAAGAAAGAGAATCTTCGTAATTCTTTGGGATGTGATATGTAATAGTTATTGATAGACAAAACTGGCTCATAATTGATAGAAATTGTTTAGTGGATTTAGTCACTCACTGAGCTTTCTGCTCATTCAGTTTGTTGTTGTTTGTTATTTCAGGTAGCGAGTGTGTCCGGGACGCCTAGCTTACAGAAGAATCTCGTCTGGGCCTATCTGGAAGCGAACCTCTGGGATTGTTGTAAATATTTAGACTGTACATATATCTTGTAATATGCATATTTCTTAGAGAAGAAAGGGGGGATGTGTTGTACCTTATATGTATTTATGCAGAAATTCTTGTTGAGAGGTTGCATGTTTTTCTAATATGTCAATAGAAATGTTGCTTTGAATTGAGGATTATATGGAATCCATTCTATTAAGTTTTGTGTAAGGGAAACAGTATCATGCTCAATCCTAAGTATAGAGTGTATCTGGGATGGGGTGTGACACATAATGCATTTCATTGTCTCCTCTGCGTTGAACCCTGAACGCGATAAAGGCTCTAACGACCAATGCAAGTGTAATAACTAAGTTTGCGTCGAAAGGTCCCTACGGTTCTGAACGCCTACTTTTCCAGGGATGCTTTCTTTTACCCTTGCTTTCTTTTTACTCGAACTTGTTCTAGTATTCATTTTTATTTTATTTTATTTTATTTTTTTTGTTTTCTTTCTTTTGTTCGTACTTTGTTTTTAGCATTTAGTTTTCGTGTTTTTAAATTTAGTCTTAGTAGTGTAAATTAGATAAGCATGAAAGTACGCGTCGAGCTTTAATGTAAACTATTTGATTTCACCGCATACTCTGTAATTCATGCATGCGTCCAACGCATCATGGAACTATGCGTTCAGCGATAAACGATTTCTGTGTTTATCAAGTTGAAATTAGGAGTTGTAATTTTTCAAACGCATAATACTTAAAACGTCCAACGCATACTTTGAACTAAAAGCCATGGGTTCATCAGTATATTTGGTATGCGATAATTGTATGCGTTCATCATTTCTTCACAGCATTGAATTTTTAATTACTTCTTTGCGTGTCCCTTGTTGTAAATTCATTCTGACTACATATAATTATTCCCAACTTTTATCTTTGCTTTGAAAAATTAGTCATTATGAGGATAATCATGCTTACACTTTTTGTACACTCTTTAAGTTAGATTACTTTCAATGCGTCTGCATACTATTCCTTAGAAATGCAAACCTACTTTGCATGTATGCAAGCGACCAATTCAAACCTCTTTTACAAAATTTTGCACCTTAATCTTTGTTTACAATTTAAGCAATGAGAACCTTGCTACTCTCAAGTTTGGGGGTAGAAGAGGTTTGAACTGTCAAAGATAAAAATATGAGGAACTTATTTCAAACTTGTCTAAAAAAAAAAAAGAAAAAAAATTATTGCAAAACTCCGCTGACAAGACAAATATATGTATCTTGTTAAAGAGTTTAGCTGAAAACGACACCTACCCGTTGTTGGCCGCCTTCATGTGGGTAATCGTAATCAGCAACCCATAGATAAAATAACAAACTCCAATGATTAGTGAGGAAACCGAACTTAGATAAGAGTTTAGTCGAGAAGGGCACTTGCTCGTAGTTGGCTGCCTCCATGCACCCCATAGTTGGTATGTCAGAACGAAGGTGGGTAACCCTACTGGACGCATGCTTAATATATAAATAAGAAAACATGAAAGAAAAAGGAACTTTATATCTTCATCTTTTCAGACTCAGTGTTCAAAAGAAGAAACAAAAAATTTGTGAATAATGAGTTAAAGAATTTTGAAAAGAAAGCTTGTTGCATACAAATTAGACCCGTCCTAAAGAAAAGAATATAGAGGTAGAGAAATAATTTAACTAACGGGTAGCTGATTGAGAATAGCATTTTGAGAGACTAGTCAATGCGTTGAGAAAATGTTTAGGATGATTGAAGTTTCTTAGATAGAAGTTATGCTTGAGGACAAGCATTTATCTAAGTTTGGGGGTGTGATAACTTGTATAAATACAAGTTATGATAGCCTTTTTCTTAGATAAGTAGAGATTAAATAGAGAAGCATGCGGCAGTTTATATTGATTTTGATTAATAAATCTTCCTTTGAGTTATACTCTTGTATTTTTATGAAGATAAATGATTTTACCACTTTTTGAGCCTAAAACGCATGCTTTAACGCAGGAATGCAAACGATGCGTTGATGACTTCTTAATGCAAGACGACGCGTTGGCAATCTGTTCTTCATGGACCCATGATCTGAATGGAACGCGAACAACCTGACGATGCGTTAACAACTACTCAACGCAAGACTATGAGTTAGCAACCTACGACGCGTTGACATCAGCCAAACTATCCATGGACGCATAGACGACCATCAACACAAGGCGCTGAGAATCAAATCAGAATCTTGAGAGATTGTCAGATGATTGACGAACATGATTTGTGGCTAAAGTGGTGGATCTTAATTGACCCGAGAATTACGCAATCAGGCGAGATGGACGCATGATATTAATCTCGCCGCCAATCAAGCAGATTTGCCATTGATTGCGAACGCATCATCTATAAAACGGCAGCTCTGCGAGATAAGAAAGGGTTGTTGATTCTTGGAAGAATTCCATAAGTGACAGCAGAGTTCTTTCAGACTTCAACCGGAGACGAATAGCTCGAGAGAGAAGAGTCTTCCCTTCACCGGACCACTTCACAGCAGAACCTCACGCTTCCATCCGGGCAACTCAACACATTGACCCCTTTCCTGCTTTCCTTCTTACTGTTTCTACCTTGATTTTAAATTTGTGTTAAGACATTGAGCTTATCTAAAGTTGTATTCCGTTTCATCAATATATATATCTTCCATGTCTACTCATTTCTCTATACTTTCCGCTTTTTACTTTTAAACCATGAGTAACTAATCACTCAAGGGTCTAAGGTTGCGTTAACATCTAACTAGGAACCATAGTGTAACTATTTCATCTTGTCAATTGCAAACTTAATCTGATGCTTATGTCCATCTAGCTAATCGATATAAGTAGTAATAATCAAACTGCTCAAGAGGGTAAGTGATTGTGGAACTCAATTGACAAGGGCCAAGAAGTGTTACCTGTCTATAGGAATAACCTTGGTTCTTAACACTCTCTTATGCGTTATAGACATATAACGCATAACGGCTGACAACTGGGAGAAGAGTCGCAAGTATGAATAGAATACCACCATGCGTTTTCGATGTTAGATGTTAACCAACCCGAACCCTGTTTTTATCCATTCATTAAATTCAGCTAGCTGAATTTGCTGTGTCACATGCTTTCCATCTTCCACATTTAGTCTAGTGTACATATTACCGCTTTCCTTAGATTAAAAACAAACACTCTCAACTATTTTTTTGTTACCACTACAACACATTAAATCCACATAAATACTAAATCAACATAATCCCTGTGTTCGACCTTAGACTCACCGAGAAAACCTACTCCTTTGCTTATATTTGGGTAAAGGATAGGAAAACTTGACAAGATCACCAACGCATCGTAGTAAGACGCATAGCATGTTCAACGCATGATATGTAAAACGCATCATCATATCTTAATCTACACCTTGTGTTTGTAAATTTTTCAATTCCAAAATTAATAACACAACAAGTTTTTGGCGCCGTTGCCGGGGACTTGAGATCTGTCTGTACATTTTACAACACCTATTCTTCACCCAAGTATAAGCAAAGAATGAGGTTTTCTCGGTAAATCCGAGGTCGAACACAAGGACTATGCAGATTCTATAATTAGTTGGATTATTTGAGTCATGCGTTTAAAGAAGGTGATGAGAAGTGATGTAAGCCCTAACTTGTACGTAATGCTTAGCCTTGGGAGAAGGCAAGCTAAGAAGAAGTCATGTGTTATGCGTTGTAAAGAGGAATGGTGGCTGAGAGTGAAGGAGCAAAAACTGTTAAGTGTTGGCCACGACTATGCATTGGTAAGGTTGAAAAGTTGTTATATTTTGATAGGGCTACTATGCGTCGAAGGTGTGACCATGCATTGGAAGTGAAGTTGGAGCTTGGCCGGGAGAAGTATTACTTGACCTACCATGCGTTGGTAAGGTTACTTTGCGTTGGAGAGTAGCTATATGCGATGGACTGCATCTATGCGTTGAAGGTTTGATAAGCACTTGAAAAGTGCTTTATATTCTCTCAAATTAAGGGAGTTTTATATTAGATTTCACTTGTTTGCTAGTGATTTTCAAGTTAAAACGAGGAAAATTAGAAGAAACGACTAAAAGATCAAAACCGAGCAAGAATACGGCGAAAAAGAGCTGAAAAACTCAAAAGGACAAATTTCGGGATAGCGCCGCGGCGCTGAGACGGCGCTGCCGCGGCGCTGAAGCATAAACGCATCAGTCTGGACACATAGTGGCATCGCGGCGCCGAGATGGCGCTGCCTCGACGCATCCTTGTTGAACGAATGACAACGTTGCGACGCTGAGACAGCGCTGCCATGGCGCTGAAGCATAAACGCATCCTTGTTGAACGCATGAAAGCGTCGCGGCGCTAAAACCCGAGAGCAACTTATTTTTGGTCGAAACCCTAGCGCCGCGACGCCAGCGTTACTTAAATGAAAAATTTGTATTTTAGGTTAAATTTTTGGGTGGCCAAACTCTATAAATTTGGGGGTTTTCAGCAGTCCAAGGGGGGAGAAAGTTAAGAAAAAGCAAGAAAGTTGCAGACCTAAAAAGAGATACAAAAAGGAGAGAATTAAGCGAGAGTTCAAAGAGTGAGTTAGTTGCAAAGAAGAGGAAAAGAGTTCGAGATAGTCCTAGTGCCCTTCGAAGTTCGACGTGAGAGCCAAGGAGTTCGTGACGGTGCTGCTTCAATCAAAAACCTCTTTTCAGTAGAGTTTCTCTTTTCTTTACACTCTTCCTTTGATTATTTTTGCTCAAACATGTTGCTTCAAGCTATGAGTGGCTAAACTCTTTAATTTTAGGGTATTTGATGAATTGTTTATGAATTCATGTTAATTTTGTAGACTCATGGTTTTATTTAAATAATTATGCTTTTCATTGTTATTGTGTTTAATTCTTGTGGATTGGCCATCTTCACATGTTAGGTTAGATGTATGATTGAGAGATTGTATGTTTAACTTGATCTACAACAATGAATTATTGTTAATCTATCACGAGAGTAGTTAGGTTGACAATAAAAGTTGCTAAAGACTATTTTTAATGCCATGTAATTTTGTATTAGTTTTAAGAGATTAATAATCAATCGAGTTGCATGAGAAAGGGTTGTTTTTTAGAGAAAATAACTTGGAATGAAGTTTCTAGACTTAGGCATATGAATTACAATAAAATCCATGAAATCTATAATATTGCATGATGAAATAAACAAGGATTCATTACCCTAGAACTCTCTTTGACTCTTGTGTTTCTCCCTTTGATACTTTCCTTGTTTGATTTTTCTTTTTCCCTAATTTAAAATATTGAATTTCAATCCTCAAATAAAATCGACTCAATTCTAGAATAGCTAAATAATTTTAACCTTCCCAATTGGATCTCCAGTGAAACGATACTCGGACTTAACCGTTTTATATTATAACTTGACCCGTACACTTGCGGTTAACACTAAAAGTGCTCTGATACCAATTGATGGACAAAAGAGCATGCAACAGAAGTTAATTTGATCAATTTTCACTCTAAGATGCTCAATTTAGATGATTAAACATGCAATTAAGAAGAAAAACCAAAGTTTCAAGCACACTTACCCTTGAAGCTCCAAATTCTCCTTCAATTCTTGATGAATTTCAGCACCACTTGGTTGTAGACCACTACAAGAGTCTCCTCTACCATTCTTTAGGCTTAGATTGGATGGTGGGATCCAAATTTGTGGTGAATTTGAGAAAGAATGAAGGTTGGGAAGAAGATGAACAATGGATAGAATTTTGCAAAATTAACCCTTAATTTCACAAAATTCTTAACCCTTTTTTATGTCAAAATCATCTCTATTTATTAAAGAATAACATGCAATCCAATTGCATCAAAATTTGACAACACAAAATGGTTAATTTGTTGGTTAATTGTGAAGAAGACAACCAAGCTCCTAGCTTAGTTAGTGGGAAAATCCAATCTTCAAAAATCAATTTTAAAATCAATTTTCAATGAATTTCCAAAATTGAATTAAAATTGATTTTTAATTTCAAAAAGATAATTAAATAATTAAATAAAAAATAATTTAATATTTAATTAATTAAATATTATTATTTTAATATTAAATAATAAATAATATTATTTTTCCCACTTGTCCCGATTTTTCTAAAAAAAAAATCGATATGAATCCCTATTCGTATGATTAATATTTAAATTATATTTAAATATTATAATTAACTCTATTTGTAAGTTTAATTCGTAATTAAACGCCGATATATCGTATATATCTAACTTTCATTCCTTAAGCCAAGATTTGAATGATTCAAACTTATTCACCACATTATCTAAGATTTTAGTCCATTTATGAGCTAGTAGAGGGACCTAATGGACCTACAGATCATGAGCTCCAATGATATGAGATTAACCGGCCAAACTTTTTAACCTAGTTAACCAACATTCGCTAACTAACGGGACACTCCACTAAAGCCCGTAGTTGCACTCTCTTCACTGTAGATATATTTGTGTCCATTTGATATAACCGTCATCGATAAGTCAATCCTTCATAGGTTGTTCATAACTTCAGCTAGGTCAAATACCGATTTACCTCTAAGTTACATCTTTTCACCTTAAGTACCATTGTCTCTCTAATGAACAATTAATTTAGGATCTAATCACTAAATCCATTCCCTCTCGGGCCAGTGAGAGGATGGGGCCCCTTGTTCAAGTCCTGGGAACAACACTTAAGAGAACAACCTCTCTTCTATCCCTAAGTTGGGTAGGAGTGAATTCCGTTTTGCAAATTCTATGTTCCCAACTATCTATCCAGTCTTATCCATAAAATAGGATGAATGTTGAGCAGCACTATTGAGCTTACTCTTACCTTAGATCAAGAGATAATTCTGAATAAATAGGAGTTCATAGATAGCTCAAGATTCAGATCAAGTTATCTAGGTCATCGATAAGTGAAATTAATCAGTGTTAATCGTAAACGGTGTTAATACGTAACAGTAATTATTTCAGTGTCAGTCTTACACAATCTCATTATGTAGAATACCCCCGCTCACATGTCTCTACATGATCAAATCAGAATCACTTCATTTATGACACTTTACAATATTTGTAACAATCATGAAGCGGGTCGTATTAGTGTCTCCAGGAAGAGGTACCCAACCTAATCCATGTACTATAGACTATTGAGGCTACTTACTCGAACTTGATCCTGTTTATGTCTCCACATAAAGTCCAAGTACTCATGATAGTAGCCAAGGGTTCGTAGTTTAATTGGATTTAGAGTTGATAAATAATTAATTCACTTGAATAACTTCATATGTACTAAAAATCACCTATTTACAAAAACTACGAGTTTTAGGACATATAACAGAAGATAGGGCTGAAATTTTGAGGTTAGTAAGTTAACTCAATTTCTAACCATTTCTATGAAGGATGTTTGAGTTAAATTTGAGAGGAAACATGTAAAATTGTAGGTGGAAGTGATTGCTATTGATTTACTAGGCGATTGAGAGAAACTCGATGTTATTTGAGAATATCTCTCAAATGGAGAAGAATCATGCTCTGAAATTTTGAGGTAAGTTAGAGAACCTATTCCTTTACAACTTTGTAGATGGGAAGAAATTTTGAAATTGGCTGGAAATGCAGTTTTTATCAGGTAGAAGTGAGAATAAAAGGAAAGGAAAAAACTGTGGCTGTCGGGTGTCGCTGGAATTGTAGTGTTGCTGAAAAATTGGAGAGGGAGTAACAAGACGAGTATTGCTAGTAGTGCAGAGGGCTATGCGTCTCCCAAATCTTGCTGAGTGTCGCTAGGTATCTCAAGGTGAATCTCGATAGTCTCGCTCATTATTGTCTCGCTAGTGTTGTATATTTGTAGGCCAATCTTGCTAGTAATCTCGCTCATTATGAATTATTTTGGGAGAAATGAGTCTCGGTGATGAAGCATGATTGGAATTTAATTATGCAAACTTAATGGTTATGGAAAGGAAGTTTAGGAAAGCCTAACACGAGAAATGTGTATTTCCAGGCCAAGAAGAGCTTGGAAAGGCGTATAATCCGCTCAGGGCTAGGACAAGTAGTGAGTGACACTTTTCTTTCTTTAAAAATGATTTTATTGAAAATGTTTAGTTCGGTTTTCTTATGATGATTTATTCTTGAAAAGCATAATGGATGATTGTATTGATTTTAAGGCATGTTTTATCTGTTTTCTATAAGTTCTTGAAAGCATGTTCAGAAGGTGTTATTTATTGAGAAACACTCTGTTTTCCATGAAAGATTTCATATGAATTATTTATGCAAAGCATACTGGTTTCTAAAATGTTTTCTAAAGGGACCCAATGCTGAAGAACGTTGAGAAGGCATGTGACCTAGGGACCTAGTACTGAAGGACTTGGAGAAGGTACTTAGGCATTCCGTGATATTCTTATGTGCACATAGAGGTTGATGACACTGTTGTGTTGAGATTACTCCACATCAGCTATGGTTTTCGACGTTGGGTGTGTTAAGTCTTACTCCACTGCAATTAAGGTTTGTTTTCGACGATGGGAGCGTTGAGTCTTGCTTCGCCTCAACTAAGGGAAATGATTGTAAAATTAATCTTGATTTCTATATGATTTTTCTGAAACGATCATGTATGGTTTGGCAAAGGCATTTGAGCATGTTTTTCCAATAGTTATGATTTAAATCCATATTTTATACATATTGTGTTATAACGGTTTTACCATGTTGGTTTTCGAACGAAAGACAATTTTACAAAGCTAGTCACTCACGGGGCTTTTAGCTCATGCTTTCCATGTTTTCTTTTCCACCTAGGTAGCGAGGACATTCCTGGCGCTTAGCCTACTACAGCTCGCCCTGCTTAAGCTTCAAGTTATTAGAAACAGTTCACATTGTGGATGTTGTATGTGTAAATAACCTTATATAGGTGGCATGTAGACCTAGTTATCTATATGTTGGGATGTGAGATGGGTGATAACTTGTAGAAATACAAGTTATTATAGTCACTATTTGACTTAATTAGAGTAACTTTGGAGCTAAACGCATGATTTTGGTAATTGAATGATGAAAAATATATCACCATGCGTTGACACTACTTACAAAAGAAAATACCCGAAAACGATGAGCTTTTCTGTTCCTAACGCAGGGTTAAGAAGAAAAGAAGCGCAAACAAACAAGTATGAAGAGACGAAGCTGCTGCAAGAACAAGTGGAAACCCATGCATCGAGCCTAGGCGTTGAGACCATGTGTCGAGAAAAAAGTAGATACAGACGCATGGCCAAAAGCTGTTATGTCAATATAAAAGGATAACACGCTATTAGAATATGGCAGAACAAATGGGCCGACGATGTGAAAAGTCTGTGCAGCAGGGCATGGAATTTAATGTAAAGGTGTCAGGTCATCATGAGTTTCAACTTTTCGACGCCTATAAATAGCCCAAAGCTTCTCCATTAAGAAGGGAGAGACCAGTTCAAGAGGTGAAAGCTCTGCACTATTTCTCCTTCACCATAACCAGCCTCCATTTCGAGCTCTTCTGAGAGAAGGATTCTGAGCACCTTCAGAGTCGTCTCCCAGTGAGTGAGAATCTCCACCCTACGGAATATATGTATCAGATAGCAACCATCTCAGGCCTCCATCAAGCAAGACGTTGCCAGTGGCGGCTTGACTTCCTTCATTTCTGTTTTATTTCCATTTCTCTCCTTCTTGCTTATATTTTGTTAAGGACATTCGAGAGAATGATTTATTGTCTTAATATAAGTTTGATTGACTATCATCTTCCATCTATTTCCGTATTAAATACTTTACACCATGTTGTCTAAATGCTAAATGAGTTAAATGTTAAAAGCTAGTTTTTCTTGAGCAATTCTGAGTATGTTACATCTTGATTAATGCATATTTTTAGCTTGCATAACTTTGTCTGACAAACAAATGTAGTAAGCATGACTGTCGAGCTCGAGAGAGTGGATAGTTAATCTTTAGCATTAATTAAGACTAGATGAGTTGCAAAGATGTAGTTCATCTTTTGCCAACACAAACTTACCATGCGTCTTAGAGATAAGATAAATGTGGCATCGAAACATCGAGAGATGGATTCACAAATGCAGTTTGTAGGTATGTAATTGTACTTAGAAAGTTTAGGTAACAACTAGCTCTTGCCTTCAACTCTACTTCTATCGCATGGTTCCATTCATTCTCAACGCATGCTATCTGACGAATTGTTTTACATATGACTACCCAACGCCGTGTCCACTTCATTATTAGTAGTAGGAAATTCTTTTCATTCTTTATGTATAGTTTTACACACATAATCAACAAACGCATATATATATATTTACATGTACAGTCACCACATAGTCATACATTTATTCTCAACGCCTAGTTATTACAAATCCCTGCGTTCAACCCTGGACTCACCAGGAAACCTATAAATGCTTATACTTGGGCTTTTTATAGGAAAACTTGCTTAATCATAATCACATCTGAGTAATTCTCGACGCATCCTTGTACGGAAATGATAAATCTATTTTTGTGCAACGAGCTAAGAAATTCAATTTCATTAGAATAGAAATCAAATGAACAATGGGTTATTGTATAAGTATATGGTGAACATGTTGGAATGTTTAATTATATAAACATAATTTCTGATGGTTTTGAATTTATGAGGAGATATGTATGAAATAATTTAACAGATTAATCAGGTACAAATGGAGAGTGTTCGTCACAAGAAGGGTGATGTTTGCTGTCCTCACATCTCCTCTCAGGTTGAGTAGGGTAATCTGAGATGGGGTGTGACAAGTGATGCGTCTAAGAAACTATAAAGCAGTAAAACTAAGCTAAAGTGGTTGGATGGAGAGGTATGCGACACAACAAAATAAGCTGATTGAATTATATGAATGTTAAAAACAAGGCTTGGTGTGACATCCAACTTTTAACAACCAATGCATTGAAAAGTCTGAAGAAAGGGGATAAAAGACCATGTTGAACGCATGGTCAAGACTGAAGTAACGCATAAGTAAAGGTAGACGCATAGGAAGTATCCGAGAACTTGAAGGGAAAGAAGTAAGACGCATAGACTTCTATCATAGGATATTTTCAAGTGTTGGAAAGTAGAAGGTTGTGAAGTAAACATAAAAACTGGAGCATGTAGTGGACGCATGCTAATCTATCTTAAGAGAAATAGTTTAAGTGCAAGGAAAACGTTAAAGGAGTAACCTTGGGAATAATCAAGGAATATCCAAGGATAGGAAGATGGTCATGAACGCAGGATGAAGGTAAATGCAATAGGACCAACGCATAGAGGAAGAGCTTGAGAAGGAGTTGTTAAGGACATAAGGAAGGAGTTGGACGCATGGTATGATGTGATGAGGTACAAACGCATAGTATTGGGCGTTTGTCAGTAACGCCTAGTGGCATTGTGTAAGCACTGGTTTATAATAGTGCGGCTATGCGTTGATGGTGATCACGAATGGTTGTTGTGACCTGAAGTAGTCGTCGCGTTGGTGGGAGAAGAAATGTACTTGGCTTACCATGCGTTGGTAAGGTTGTTATGCGTTGAGGTCCCCGTGCATTAAAGACAGATTATTGCTATGCGTCGAAGACAGTAGTGTAGTTGGCTGAGAGTTAGAAAGGTGAGTAGTGAAGCTCAAACCTTAAAGGAAACTCAACGAACGCATGAGGGCGTTGTGTTGACTGAATGGTTGTCTATTGGAAAATGTTGGACGCATAAGATAAGTTTATGAAGGCCAGGTGGCTTCATATAGACTTGACACCTTAGAAGTAGGAGGTGTTAAAAATGCATGTTAAGTGTTTCATGCAAGGTGACACTTGGATTAATGCATGGTTAGTCAAACATGCAGCGTGACATGTAGCAATCAAGTGGCAAAAAGAGAGAAGAAGTAGGATGGCAAGCCCTCTATAAATAGGACTCTGAGGGAAGAGTAACGACTGATGATACTGAGGTAAAAATCCTTGAGAGGAAGAAGAGAACGAAGGCAGAAAGAAGGAACCCCTTGCGTCTGTAAAAGGAGGTCTGCGGCCAAGAAAGAAGACATTCTTGACAACTTAGTCATCTGGTGTTAAAGAAGTTGTCTTGCGTCGAAGAAGGGTCGACCTTGCGTTTAAGACGAATTGAACGTTCAAGGTGAACGCCGCGTTCGAAGATAGATGATGCGTTCAAGTTAAACATTGCGTCCAAGAGAGGTCGACGCATCCAAAAGAAGTAAGAGAAGTAAGACTGCACCTTGCGTTGAGGGGCAGGGTTGCGTTCAACCGAGCTGACAGAGGAAAATGGAGCCTTGCGTTCCAGAGTTAGAATGTTGCGTCCAACTGAGCTACCAGAGAGTGGAAACAGTTACCTTGTGGGTTAGAAGCAAGCCTTGCGTTCAAGGAGCTCGGGGAAGTCAGATTTGAAAGAAAAAGAGGAAATTTCTTAAGTAATCTATGAGTGACACCTTTCTCTCTTTGAAACGAAATTTATTAAAAATGTTTAGTTTGGTTTTTCTTATGAGATATGGCTTTGAGATGAACTGTTTTCTTGAAAAGCATGATGTTTGATGACATTGTTCACAAGGCAGGTTTTATCCGTTTTCTATAAGATGCTGAATGGCATGTTGTGAAATGTTGTTTATCGTGTTATAACTGATTTTTCATGGAAAAGTTTCATATGAACTATTTACGTAAACTGATTAATAAAATGTTTTAGAGGAGGCTCAGTGCCCAAGGACATGAGAAGGCACGTGAGTTTCCTTGGGACCCAGTACTCAAGGACATGAGAAGGTACTTGGGCAACCCGCCATGTTCCTATGTGCACATAGAGGTTGATTTGGCTGGTGCGTCGAGTTTTGCTCCGCATCAGGCCATGGATGATTTCGACGTTGGGTGTGTTGAGTCTTGCTCCACCCCAAATAAGGTTGTTTTCGACGTTGAGAGCGTTGAGCCTTGCTCCGCCTCAACTAAGGGTGAAAGATTGAAAAACCAAACGGTTTTCTGTTAAATCATTTTGGAAAATGATTCTATTGATTTCGAACAGATTTACGAGATTGATAAAGTTTTGTGGAAAATCTATTTCTGTTGAATTATCGTGTTAAATACTTGTTTTAATGCGTATTACTGTAACATGCCTGTTTTCAAATAAAAGATAGTTTTACCAAACTAGTCACTTACGGGGCTTTAGCTCACGTTTTGCTATGTTTTTCAAATTTTCCAGGTAGCAAGCGAGTTCGGGATGCTTTGCCTACGCAAGAACCTCGTCTGGGTCGTCTTTGGTGAAAATGGTTGGACAGTGAACCTTACAGAGGAGTCAAGGTTGCTGTCTTCACATCTTCTATCGGGTTATGGAGGATAATCCGGGAGGGGGTGTGACACTTGGGTTGGTTATCATCTAAAGTCAAAAATGCATAGTGAGATCTATTTCATACCACCGACTCTTTTCTCGGTTGTTAGCTGCTATGCGTTATATGTCTATTGTTGTGTATGCAATTGTGGAATTGGAAATTTATAAATGCAAGGTGCAAGTAAGCTATGATTATGCGTTCACATACTATGCGTTGAGCATGCTATGCGTCTTACTTATGCTTAATGCCAAGCGTTGGTGATCTGTCAAGTTTTCCTCTCCTTTACCCAAGTATAAGCAAAGAAGTAGGTTTTCTCGGTTAGTTCGAGGTCGAACACAAGGATTATGTTGAGTCTATATTTAAATGGATTATATGCGTTGCAGTGGTAACCAAGAAATAAGTTGAGAGGTGTTTGTTTCTAATCTAAAGAAAGCGATAACATGTACACTAAGCTAAGTTGTGGAGGATGGAAAGGCATGCGACACAGCAAAGTCAGCTAATGATTTGAATGAATGGATAAAAACGGGGTTCGGGTTGGCTAACATCTAACATCGGAAACGCATGGTGGTAGTCTATTCATACTTGCGACTCTTCTCCCAGTTGTCAGCCACTATGCGTTATATGTCTATAACGCATAGGAGAGTGTTAAGAACCAAGGTTATTCCTGTAGACAGGTAACATGTCACACCCCCTCCCGGATTACCTACCTATCCTGAAAGGGAATGTGAAGACAATAAACATCACCCCTCTTGTGATGCATATTGTATCTTCTTCCACATCTTCCTGTGCACACATTTATACATATACATTCATAGAACACAACCATATTACACATGCTTATAACACAACATTAATCCCTGTACTGAGTACACTTTTATCATATAACATGATTTAAACTTCCCTATCCATCATACATTGTACTTTATCTCACTACAATCCCCACTCAAAACTACTAGATCTACATGCCATCTACATAAGGTTATATACAACGTACAACTCTCAGACTTGACTGAATTTTTGAGAACTCGAGACTTAGGCAGGGTGAGCTGAAGTAGGCTAAGCATCGGGAACGTCCTCGCTACCTGGGGGGAGAAAAGAAAAACATTGAAAAACATAAGCTAACAGCCCAGTGAGTGACCAATCTTTGTAAAACGGACATTTTTTAAAAATAGGCATGTTACATATAAACAGATAAACAAAGATTTAACATATTATTCAACTATAGCATACTTTCCACAAACCATCAGTCTCTTAAATCTAATTTCAAATCATACATGATTGTTTTCCAAAAGAAGTGATACAGTAAACAGTTTGGTTTTTCAAACTTTTCCCTTAGTTGAGGCGGAGCAACGCTCAACGCACTCAACGTCGAAAACAACCTTAGTTGGGGGTGGAGCAAAGCTCAACACACCCAACGTCGTAATCATCCCTGGCCCAATGTGGGGCAACTTGACGCATCAGCCAAATCAACCTCTATGTGCACATAGGAATATGACGGGTTACCTAAGTACCTTCTCCATGTCCTTCAGTACTGGGTCCCAGGGAAACTCACGTGCCTTCTCATGTCCTTGAGCATTGAGCCTCCTCTAAAACATTTTAGAGCCCGTTCACACAAATAGTTCATATAGAAATCCTTTCATAGAAAATCATATAGATCGTTATTCAATAACATTTCATAAAAAAAAATGCTTTCTATCAACTTTAGAAAACGTATAACATGCCTTGTAAATAATGCAATCAAACATTATGCATTTTAAACAGTTCATCACAAAATCATATTTCATAAGAACATTTTAAATAAAAATCGAATTGAAGAATAAAGGAGTCGCTCACAACTCTTCCCAGACCTTGCGTGGGTTATATGCCTTCCCTATCTCTTCCTGGCCTGCAATGAACATTTTATCTAGCGTTACTTAACATTGAACCTTCCCCTTTTTCAAACTAACATCATAAGCGAGAATTCTAGCAATACTACTCAACAGAATTTGTTACTAGCGATACTAGATTGAGCGACACTAGCGTTACCCTACCTTAGCAGCGACACCCAGCGATATCTAGCGAGTTTTGTGAGACGGAAGACTTCTTTGCGTCTCAGCGACACCCGTCTCGCTATCAATACTTAGACAGCGTGCCGATACTTGGTTTTAGCGGCATTCTGCACTGTGATTCTTCCTTTCCTCTTGTTCTTACTTCAATCTATTAAAAGTCATGATTTCAGATGGATTTAGAACTTCTTCCCTTCTAAAAACTTATAGAGAATTGAGTTTTATGGCTTACCTCAAAATTTCAAGGTTAAACTCTTCTTCGTTTTCTCATTATTCCGAAATCACTTCATGCTGCTCCAGATTGTTTAACAATCTTGTAAGTGCTGCTTTTCCCAAAGGATTCATATAATTAACTTCGATTTCAGCTTTATCATCCTTCATAAGATTTGTTAGGAATTATGTTAACTTACTGACCTCCAAATTTCAGCTCAAAACTCGGCTTCCTTTATACGTTCTACTCCAAATATCAACCACTGTCAGTCTGTACGACTGCAATCAATCTTCTGTTTCAGCTTCGCTTTCAACACCAATATGAGAAGAATTTCGCCCAAAATCCGCAAGAACACCTTCCTCAATCTTCTCCTGAAGTTTGTCTGAAATATGGAATCGACTTAAGCTCTCGAAAATTTCTTAAAAATGATTAAACATTTAATTAATCCAACTATATATACTACCGACTTAGCCTCCACAAACACCAAGATTTATGTTGCCGACTTACCCCTCCCCGCAGGCTGGCGCAGGGTTTTCACCTCGACACGAGGTACTCATGTTAAACTTCTCCTCCAATGCCTTCAGCAACTAACCACACCCAATGCATGGTGTCGTCCTCAACGCCTCCTATTTTTGACGCATACATCCCAGTCATACACCTCTATTTTCGTCGCGTCAAGACTACTCTGTCTTCGACGCGGAGCGACTTCAACGCATGTCTGTCTTCAACGCATCGGCTTCAGCACATGACTGTCCTCAACGCAAAGTGACTTAAACGCATGGTTCAAACACATTTCTTCCCCTGCCAAAATTACTTATCCTTCGACGCGGGCAGCTACTTCAGCTCACAACCCTCCGTGAGTCAATCAACAACGCCGGGGCCTGGCCAACACTTAGCCAAAATTTACTTTCAAAAAATTCTTTGCTTTCACTCACGGCTACTCTTCCCCTTGCAACGCATAGCCACAATCGCATTGCCGCACCCCAACACTTGGTATCACAAGTCAGTGCTCACATAACACTTCTTGGCCCTTGTCAATCGAGTTCCACAATCACTTACCCTCTCGAGCAGTTTGATTATTACTACTTATATCGATTAGCTAGATGAACATAAGCATCAGATTAAGTTTGCAATTGACAAGATGCAATAGTTACACTATGGTTCTTAGTTAGATGCTAACGCAACCTTAGACCCTTGATAGATTAGTTACTCATGGATTGAAAGTAAAAAGTGGAAAGTACAGAGAAATGAGTAGACATGGAAGAAATATATATTAATGAACAGAATACAACTTTAGATAAGCTCAATGTCTTGACACAAATCTAAAATCAAGATAGAAAAGTAAGATGGAAAGCAGGGAAAAGGCGTCAATGTCTTGAGTCGCCTGGATGGAAGCGTGAAGTTCTGCTGTGAAGTGGTCAGGCGGAGGGAAGACTCTTCTCTCTCCAGCTATTCGTCTCCGATTGAGGTCTGGAGAGAATTCTACTGTCACTTAGGAATTCTTCCGAGAATCAACAACCCTTTCTCATCTTGCAGGACTGCCCTTTTATAGATGTTGCGTTTGTAATCAATGGCAAATCTGCTTGATTGGCGGCGCAATTAATATCATGCATCCATCTCGCTTGATTGCTAATTCTCGGGTCAATTAAGATCCACCACTTTAGCCACAGATTATGTATGTCAATCTTCCGACAATCTCTCAAGATTCTGATCTGATTGTCCGCTGCCTTGGGTTGATGGTTGTTTATGCATCCATGGATAATTTGGCCGATGTCAACACGTCATGAGTTGCTAACGCATAGTCATGCGTTGAGTAGTTGTTAACGCATCTACAGGTTCGCGTTCCGTTCAGATCATGCGTCCACGAAGAACAGATTGCTAACGCATAGTCATGCGTTAAGAAGTCGTCAACGCATCGTTTGCATTCCTGCGTTAAAACATGCGTTTTAGGCTCAAAAAGTGGTAAAATCATTATCTTCATAAAAATACAAGAGTATAATGCAAAGGAAGATTTATTAATAGAATTTAGCATAAACTATAAAAGGCTATCATAACTTGTATTTCTACAAGTTATCACACCCCCAAACTTAGATAAATGCTTGTCCTCAAGCATAACTTCTATCTAAGAAACTTCAATCATCCTAAATATTTTCTCAACGCATTGACTAGTCTCTTAGAATGTTATACTCAATCAGCTACCCGTCAGTTATAGTACTTCTCTACCTCCATATTCTTTTCTTTAGAACGGGTCTAATTTGTATGCGGCAAGCTTTCTTTTCAAAATTCTTTACTCATTATTCACAAAATTTTTGTTTCTTCTTTTAACAATGAGTCTTAAAAGATGAAGATATAAAGTTCCTTTTTCTTTCTTGTTTTCTTATTTATATATTAAGCATGCGTCGAGTAGGTTACCCACCTTCGTTCTTACATACCAACTATGGGGTGCATGGAGGCAGCCAAGTGAGAGCAAGTGCCCTTCTCGACTAAACTCTTATCTAAGTTCGGTTTCCACACTAGACATTGGAGTTTGTTAATCTATGCATCGCTGATTACGATTACCCACCTTCGTTTTGACACACCGACTATGGGGTGCATGGAGGCGGCTAACTACGAGCAGGTGTCATTTTCAGCTAAACTCTTAACAAGATAAATATATTAGTCTTGTCAGCGGAGTTTTGCATTTAAAAGATTTTTTTTATTTTTTTATTTTTTTTATTTTTTTACTTTTTTTTTAATTTTTTTTTTAGAGAAATAAGTTCCTCATATTTTTATCTTTGACAGTTCAAACCTCTTCCACCCCCAAACTTGAGAGTAGCAAGGTCCTCATTGCTTAAATTGTAAACAAAGATTATGTTGCAAAATTTTGTAAAAGAGGTTTGAATTGGTCGCTTGCATACATGTAGAGTAGGTTACGTTTCTAAGGAATAGTATGCAGACGCATTGAAAGTAGTCTAACATAAGAGTGTACAAAAAGTGTAAGCATGATGATCATCACAGTGACTAACTTTTCAATGCAAATATAAAAGTTGGGAATAATTATACATGTACTTAGAATGAATTTACAGCAAGGGACAACGCAAAGAAGTAATTAGAAAGCCCATGCGACGAAGAAGTTTTTCATTCTATTAATTTAATGATCCACAACGCATACAATTGACGATGAAGATAATTGCAATAAAAGCTCTAAAGAAGATACAACTCTTAACTACACCCCTAAATTTTTAACCATCTGACTTGTCTTCATCAGGTCTGCGTTTCTGCTCAGGTGCAGGGCGCTGCTCTAACACCCCCACCCGAGATATTATATATACTTCTATATCTTTAGGAGTGAGTGTTACCTAATCTGTATTCTAATATACCCTGTTGTAAATGCATTATTATATCATAACTAGACAGTGAAATGCTCGGCCTTACAACATTATACAAAATTTCTTAATAAGATCGCATCATAAGTAAGTTTTAAAAGACTATGTTTAGAGTTTACAAATATGTCTGGTGAAACTCACATATGCCACTCAAACTAAGTGCAACTTCTACTGAGAGATGGGGTTTACAGATTTCCAAATTTCAAAATTCTATTTTGGCACAGACGGAAATTGATGGTAGGCTAGGCACCCCGAACACGCTTGCTTCCTGGAAAAGAAACATCAAGAAACAAAATCTATGAGCTACATTGCTCAGTGAATGACTACTAAAATATAAATTCAATAACATTATAACTACAATCTTTGATATAAACTGCTTAATCATGCCTTATATCACGCTTCATAACCTTATAGATGACTGTAACCTGTAAAACACTATCAGTACATAAATGATTTTCTTTTCATTTAACCTTTGTTGAGGCTGAGCGAACTCAACGCACCCAACGTCAATACCCCTTAGCTGCGTGGAGTAATCTCAACACATCAGCGTCAAATTCCTTCTAGTCTGCTCATAAATCTATCTGATCTCGGGCTGCCCGTGTACCTTCCCATGTCTTTCGGTACCAGGGTCCCAGAAAATTACTCACTCACCGTCTTTAAATCCTTAGGTGAGAGTTTCATATAATTTAATACTAGGGCTGCCCATATGCCTTCATCTAACCTTCAGCATTGGGTCCCATTCGATTCTTTCTCTAGTACATATAATACATTTAACATAAATTAATGGTAATCATGATATCTCATAATTCTTGAATGTTCATCTGATAACTATCTTGATAAAACTCAAAACGTTATCTGTTATGTCTCAAGTTTAATCTCATATCTAACCAGATATGTGCTGGTTCATATACAAAAGTATATTTCAACTCCTACTTTAAATATAGCATTAGACATATAGAAGATGATACTGAATTTATGCTTATCTTAAGTCATAAAGTCACTCACGATTTATTCTGGGCTCCGAGCGGGTTATACGCTTTCCCTAGCTCTTCTTGACCTGTAAACATACCTTTTCTATGTTAGACATTTCTAACATTCCTTCTTATATTCTTTACGCTTGCTTAGATATCTTAGATATGGGTTTTTATCACTAATTTTTCTTTCATTTACATCTTCCTATAATGAGCGAGATTTTAGACTAACTGCTTCTAATCATGCTGCATCAGCGATACTCAGCTTCACTAGACTAGCGATATTACCTTAATAAGCGATACTAAGCGAGAGTCAGCGAGAGTTGTGAGACGCAAGGCCCCTTTGCGTTACCAGCGACACTTGTCTCGCTGATCACCCTCCAATTCTTTAACGATACTCCTATTCTAGCGAACCCCAATGGTTATTGTCCTTCCTCTTCCTTCTCTAACCTGTTCTCAGACTGCGAAACATCATAATCCAGCCAAAATCAGATCTATCTTTCTTCTACAAACCTATAAAGAAGTGAGTTTCTAACTTACCACGAAATTTCCAACTTTAACATTTCTTTGCTAAGGAAATCATCTTGAATAACTTCACTTGCTTCGATCGGCTAACAGTTTTTTACAGTGGCACAACTTCCGGATGTTTCCTCCTTCAAAACTTCGCGGTAGCTTCAACTTCCCAGCTCATTCGTCTTCAGAACACCATATGATGTTTAGATTTTTCCTCAACTGTCAAGCTTCTGGTTTCAACTTCAATTTCACCATGAAGATGTTCTGGTTCCTACTAACTCCGACATAAACTGTTTCTTCGACCTCCCTCATTGTTCTTCTGTATAAAGAGGAAATCTGCATTTGAATTATGTCTAAATGTGTTGTTGAGTCGGCGTACTCACTTATATATATACATACCACCGACTCACCAATACGGCCATCATCTTCTTATTTAGGTTGGCCAACTCAACCTTCCGTGCAAAGCTTCAGCAACGCATAGCTTATACTTGTTTTACAATTGTTTAACGCCCAGTCGTCGCTTAGCTACTTAACGCATGATTCTCTCGGCCCTTCTTCTAAGGTACCAATACATACCAACCTTCAACGCATAGTGACTTCCAACACTTTGTGGCCCTTAACGCCGCATGGCCGTCAACACCTAGTGACCTTCAGCAAATTCTCAACGCATAGCTCCACTAAAGCATGGCCAACACTTAGCCACTTCTACTCCATTTTATTTAAACCATTTTTTTTTAACTACTGCCCATTTCATAGTTTCTTCTCAACTTGCCAAATGTCCGATAGGCTTGCTGCGTTTCTCTACTGCATACCATACGTTGCCTCCATTACATGCTGTCAAGCGATTCTACCATGCGTCCAACATGGTTTTTCACTAGGCATGCGTCCAACTTCACTTACTTCTCAACTATTCTTTTTAACCCTGCCCATCACTTGATGAGGCTTCTTTTCTTCCAAAGGCCTTACTTCTAAGTTTAAAATCATGGTTGCGTTCTCCTGATCTATTTATTCTACTTAAAATAATTCTTAACTTCTCAAAATTCAAGATTCCTTCAACTCAGCCTTTCTATCAAATCCTTCTAATTCAAATTCCCTCAATGACCTATGTAAACTAACACTCGAACACAACCATTCTTGTCCTACTTCTTTCCTTAATAAGCTCTTCCACGAAATAATCTTAGAAAGAGGGTGTGACAGCTGCGGTATTGGAAAGACAAGCGTCTGTTGTAGGCGTTCAAGAATGTTAGGGGGCGGGACTTCCGGTCGAATCGAGAACAGTTGATGAATGTAATTCAGTGTAAAGTGAAACTGCTCTGTCTGCCGGCGTGCTAACATATTCAATGAGTGCATCACAGGACGCAATATTGATTGTTGTAGGTATGTTTGAATTGTCTCCCAGTCGAGGTCGAGTTAAGCTTCTTGCGGTTGAGGTTGTGTTTGTGGTTGAGGACGGTTTGGCTGGGGGCGAGAAGTTGATGGAGTTTCATCAAACGCACGGGATGATGGACGCTTAGAGGTCGCACCAAAATCCCCATAGTGTGAGTCATCAACTCTTATTGAGGAGATTGAGGAGGTGGGTTTTGCGGAAGGTTGAGGTTTAGAAGGTTTTGGGCGATGCGTTTTAGGAGGAGGTGGAGGTTGTCACACCCCCTCCCGGATTATCCTCCATAACCCGAGAAGAGATGTGAAGACAGCAGTTACCGACTATCAACTTCATCTTATTATCTTTTAAACCCTTCTTAGGACGGTAATACCATTATCACGCTCTTGACAAACCTCGACTTCGATCGGCAACGGGAACTATCATGCTACCTGAAAATGGAAAACATATAAAAAGGCTGAGCTAACAGCTCAGTGAGTAACGATTTTCTGAAAACATTATACTTTAACTGTAAAACTGATTGAACTCGTATAAAATATCACACTTCAAATCAGTTTATAACATGATCAAATCATTGTTATATCATGTATACATATCTGTTTGGAATAAATAATATAAATCTCATTCATTCAATATACTTTTTCCTTAGTTGAGGCGGAGCAGTGCTCAACGCTCCTCAACGTCGATTATCCTTAGCTGTGTGGAGTAATCTCAACATCAGCGTCGTATATATACATATTCTTCTATGTGCACATAGATACTATTACTCGGGCTGCCCATATGCCTTCCTTTCATCCTTGAGCATTGGGTCCCATTTCTATTTTTCGGTTACCCATTTGCCTTCCTCTAGTCCTTGAGCATTAGGTACCTTTTATAATTCGGGCTGCCCACAATGCCTTCTACGAGTCCTTGAGCATTGGGGTCCCTTTTATAATTTGGGCTACCCACAATGCCCTCTACGAGTCCTTGAGCATTGGGGTCCCTTTTCAAAGCTTTATTAAACACCATACATATTTGGAAACATTATATTAATAACACATAAGTTAACCGTTTCCAAATCTCACATCATCAGCATGCTAAATTCAATTTTCAACTTAACTATCAAACAACATGCTTTTCATACAAGTTTATTTTCAAGTCTTTCTTGAAATCATATAACACCATGCGTTTTAGAAAAACCAGGAATACAAGTATCAATCAATCACTACAACAAATTTGACATTCAATGACTCTTGTACAGTGCCAAAAATAAAGGAGAAAGTGAAAAAAGAGTCATTAAATCCAAAATCACGCGTTTTTGGCGGGAAAAAACGGAGATTTTCGGATTTGTTGGAATTGATGACTGTTTTTTTGTGTCATTAATTAATGACTAAAAAAAACAGTCATTAAATGTAAGAAAATGAAAAATACGGTTTTGGCGGGAAAAGACGTGAATTTTCGGATTTTTTTTTACTATTTTGACTTTTTTTTTGTGTCACCAAATTGTGACTACAATTAACAGTCATTAAAAAGTGACAAATTTTAATAGTCATTAATATTTTTAAATATTTCAAATTTTGAGAAAAGGAGGGAAGTTAAAATTTGTGGGTAAAAATTAATTATCACATTTTTACCCACAAACACATTTCCCCCCTTTTTTTACTTTCCCTCCTCTCACTTTCCCTATTTTTTTCTTTTTCATTTTACTTTTATTTTTACATAAAACAAATAACTTGAACATTTTAATTTAAAATAACTTCTAATTTATTAGTTTTAATTATTAATTAGTCTTATTTAGGTTTACCTTGAAAATTTTGAAAAAAACTAGAGGTAAATTGAAATTTAAGTGAGGTGCCAACTTTCCCATTTCTTTTTATTTGACACTTTCCACTTGGAGAATAAAAGGAGAAAGGAAAAAGACTTGTAGTGGTAGCCCTAATTTATTTCCTCTCTTCTCTCCCCTTCACGAAACCCATGTTTGGCCTCTATGTTTCTTTTTCGGTGACCATTAGTTAGGAGCAACGACCATGAACAACGACGCCGAGAAGTAGCAACCATGAACAACGATGGCGCAAACGGACCAGATCCAGGGACTAAATTGTTACTCCTATGAAAATTTATGGACTAAAAGTGATTTTTTTAATCTTAATTATAAATTAGAAAAATATTAATAGCGCTCAATAAATTTTTAATCTTATTCATTCTCTAAAAGTCGAGAAACAAAGCTAAACCTTCAACGTCTGTCGTCGATCTCTGCAACGCCGCCTTAATGGGAGTTATTTCGAGCTTTAAGGGTAAAAATTTAATTTTTGGTATTTAAGATAATCCAATCTAAATTAAGTATTTAAGATTTTGAAATTGGATTTATTTTAGTCGATGTGATTTTATTTGAATTGAAATAGATTTAGGAATTAGAAATCCAATTTATGAAAAATTGGGAAGACTGCTGTGTATTTAAAAGTTTATTGTGTATTTGGGAGGAGTAATTTTATTTTAGGAGGTTTATGGAGGAAAAAGAAAAAGAAAATGAATAATTATATTTGATAAGGAAGTAGGGTTTTTTTTATTTATTTATATATAATAATTATTTAAAGAAGGAAAACCAAGAGTTTATTTGTTTCTCTTCTTCTTCTTCTTCATCGTGTAGCAGCTGGCACTTTTCTTCTTCTTCATCGTGTAGCAGCCGGAGCACTGTAGCAGCCGGAGCCGTGTAGCAGCCGCAACCCTGTAGCAGCCGCAGCCCAGTCGCCGACGCTCCCTTCGCTGGTCGTCCACCGCCAAACAATAGACGCACGGCCTCTTCGAAAAGCTGCCGCCAACCGCACTGTTGGGTCCGCTCGCCGCCTCACCGTCAGGTCGCCGCACTGTTGGGTACGCACGGCCTCTTTCTCTAACTTTATTCTCATATCAAGATACTGATTGGTCGATACTTATTGCTATTATGTTTCCTTTTATTTGATATTCTATTTTGAAAGAATTATTTTTCTATGTGGAATTTGCACTTTGCTTCTCAGGGAAGTGTTTTTTTTTTATGTGAATTTTTTAGTTTCACTTTATTTTTCTCTGTTTCGGAAGTTATCCATTTATTTTCTTTGGATGGTTCAATTTTTTTCTCTTTTATACGACATTTTTTGGTTCTATTGTTTTGGTACATTGTATGGATTTTTCAAATTTTGCCCACTTTTTCTGTGTTCTCTATTTTATTGGTTTTTTTTGGCAATTGGTTGTTCTTGCACTGTGAATGATTCAATTTTTTTTCGCCTTCTCTCTGTGTTGTGCGACATTTTTACTTTTCTAGTTTAGTTTTGGTTGGTTCTCTAATCTTGGTACATTGTTGTTTTATTTAATGTTGTTTTTTTCGCCACTGTTGAGTGAGGTTTGGTGTTTGGGAGTTTTTTTTTTTTTTTTTTTTTGGGTGTTGGTGTTGGGTTCTTGCACAGTCCCTTGTGTTTGTTATCATGCGTTGATTCAGGATCATTTTTGGTTCGTCTCTTGTCATTGATGTTGCTTGTTGTGGCTATAGGTAAGAGTTTTGGGTGGAACTTTTGTATTTCCTTTGTTAGGTTCTTTTTCCCACTAAATTTTGGTTCACAGCTTGTTTACCTATGATGTTGTGGTGTAGATTTGTAAGTTTTGAGTAGATTACAGATATTGTTTAGCAAGATTGAGGTCATTTGTTGACGGTTCGAATTGTCACTACTGAGGTGTAGATTTGTAAAAATTTTACTATTTACTATTCAAATTGGTGTGACAGATATAGTTTGTGACATTGGAATAGTTCATATGGAATTTATTGCTTTAGGAGTTAATAGTGTTCTCACTCTCTAAATATAGTTTCAACTAAATTTTGACTTTAAGAGCATGTTTTTATTGCTTTTGGAGTCTTCCAAATAACTACGGAGCACTTTGGAACGTTAGGTAAATATTATTCTAGTCAAAATATTCGGCACTTGTAGATAACAAGATTCTAGGCCATTCATGTGGTGAAGAGATGGATGAGACTATGAGTGAATGGTTTGCTTTATCATTGGAAGCTACTAATAATGTTTTATACATTTTTGCGTGGTTGTTATTGATAATTCTTTATATACTTTGGATATGATGTTGATACTAATTCATGTGGTGAAAGATGGATGAGATTGACATTTTTTGGCTGTCAACGAAGGTCAAAATTGTAGTAGTGTCGAACATTTTAGATTTTGGGGTAATTTTTTTTTCTTTCTAATAAGTGTGTGACTAACGAAATTTCACTCATAGGTGCAGAAGATACAACTTCTCTTATTTGAGGTCCGAAATCGTCTCACCCTCGACGCTCTACTCTCATCACCGCTCGCCTCACCCACGCCATCACCAAGGTATCAAGTTATTCCTTCTTTTTCTTGCGTTAAATCTGAAGGTGGTATAAATAAAGTTGGCTTGCTGGAGTGATTGTTTTTAAATAGGAATTTGTTAGAGCAGTATGTTGCTAGGGGAGAATTCTTCGGCACTTTTTGTCTTTGTTTTGAGCTGAGAAGCCATGCTTAGGTGTCCTTTTACAAACTTTGAGATACGAACTGTGCATGTACCCAATTCTCATTTCTTTTTAATCGGTTCTGCATATCGAAAGCATGCTACCTAGCTAAGTAAACTTGTGTCCTTTGTGGAATAGTATGTATATCGATTTGTATGCACTTTGTAAGACGAGCTAAGGTTGGAACTATCATTTCGGCACTTTTTGTCTTTGTTTTGAGCTGAGAAGCCATGCTTAGGTGTCCTTTTAGAAACTTTTAGATACGAACTGTGCATGTACCCAATTCTCATTTCTTTTTAATCGGTTCTGCATATCGAAAGCATGCTACCTAGCTAAGTAAACTTCTTTAATTAGATTGCCATTTATAACTTTCTATGATAGAAATGGCATTGACGACTGTAGATGGACTTGATAGAAATTATTGTCTAATATTATGATCTTATCATCAGGTTTCTTTTTGGGGGGAGGGGAAATTAACAAGTTCTTAATTTCCTAGTATTATGTGATGGACAAATCATGGATGGTCAAAAGTAGATTATCTAGAGAATACGAGGTTGGAGTTGAAACTTTCATTGAATTTGGTTTGCGTCATGGCAATGGTTCCAATTCCATTCGATGCCCATGCTTAAAATGTGGAAATCGTATATCTAAGGATGTTTCGATAGTTAGGGATCATTTATATGTCAATGGAATTGATCAAAGTTATAAGTTATGGTTTTGGCATGGGGAAGATTTAGCCACACACAATGTTAACAACAATTCTCATCCTGTGTTAAATGAAAACTATGAGGATGAGTACGATTTGTTTAACGTAATTGACATGGTTCAAACTTCTCATGATCAACTTCCTGGTGCACCAAATATCTTTGACACTATGTTTGACGATGCTAAAAGGCCATTATACCCGGGATGTAAAAGATTTACGAAGTTGTCAGCACTTGTCAGATTGTATAACCTAAAGGTTAGATTTGGATGGAACTTCTTGTTTGTTGGCGATCGGATCTAAAAATAATGTAGTCGGAGCGGGGACTATATTTGACTATGACGTTAATAGTGATAATGTGAAGGTTTCACTTGACGTAGTTGTTCATGGTGATTGTTCTGTCCCAATACCAGTAAAGGGAGAAGAAAATTTGTTGTCTCAAGAAGTAGGCTCACACTTGCTATGGCCACGGGATCTTGTGATAATTGATAATGAAAAGGTAACCTTTTCCATCCTTGTTGGTTTTTATTCTATATAAGTAATTTATTTTCATGTTACACTATTTGTTGATAGGAGGAGGGAAAAAATTCAAATAAATGTTTAGGAGTTCTATCAATGACTCCCATTCAAAGTTCACCGGTTGCTTTACACTGTTTACTCCGTGAACTTGAATACATTGGATCATCAATTCAACTCACTGTATCGATGGAAGTATTTGGAATCCACCGCAAGTGCTATATTTTGGTTGAGGTCTTACAAGATTTTTGTCATATGCGCCCTATATGCACTCCTTGTATTGATGCGTATATGATGTAAGTAATCTTACTATATCATGGTTTAGTATTAAAATATACATATTCAGTACTGTATAAAGTTTTATTGATATTACAGGTACTTGTACAAACTAATGGAGAAATCAAAGACTTTGAGTTTGTATAAGTTTTTAGATGCTGCTTCCATCTCAATCTCAACCAACAAAGAATCTCGAGCTCAATTGTTGTCCTCGAGAATGGCAGGATTGGATAATCAACTTCTCATCTTCCCTTACAATTCTGGATATGTTGTATAAAATGCATTATACTATATTTTGAGCACTGTATATGATTTTTTGTGATTCTTTAAATTTGTAGGAATCATTGGACTTTGATCATTATTGATCATTCGAAAAGTAGCATATTTTTGATGGACCCTTTAAAAAATCGACTCGACCAAGATATCATCAGTGTGATAGGCATGTACGTATATTATAGCATTTCACAAATTTAACTAGTATGAATACATAAAGAGACATGTTACATTTAAAGCCATTTGTAGGGCTTGCAAGATTGTTGACCCTAAGAAGAAAAAGTTTAGTTGGAAATCAATTAAGGTATGCTATTTTGTACATAACATAGTTTATCCAATAAACATGTACAAAATTGACTTAACATGTGTTTTGCATTTCATACAAACAGTGCCCTAAGCAATCTGGTGTGGTGGAATGCGGATATTATGTCATGCGATACATGCGTGAGATAATATTATCAGGAACCACATCAATTTTAGATATAGTACGTATTACAAATTCATACAAATTGAAGTTACGTATTCAGTGCTTCGAGTTTATTTCGCCTTCTTTGTTTATAGATGAAAGGTGCGCCACGTACATACTCACAAGATGACATTGACGTGGTACGAATTGAGTGGGCAGAGTATGTGGGATCGCACATGTTCTTCGCATAGGTTTTGTGGCAGTAATAGTTGTTGGAGTCTGGAGAAGACAGAACTTTTTTTTGTGGATGGAGTACTTATATTTTGTTGCTCAATATAGAATTGAATGCATTTGCGAAATACCTTTTGTGGAGTTGAAGCATGAATTAAACTGGTATGGGTATGATCGTTAAATGTCGTCGTTTTTTTGGAGGTATTGTAGAATTCTGGTGTGTTTGATCTGTTATATAACTCCATCTACTAGTTTTATATTAACATTTATATTTTTTGTTTGGAAAAGGTTGGCATGACACATGATATTGTCTATGGTTGGGTAACATCACAAGTGATTTTTTGCCATCGAATCAGAGAAAAAACTTTCAAAATGATTGTTAGCAAAAAGGTAAAATGGGGGTGATGGAAGTGTTATGGTTTTGTTGGATTTGTATTATGTTGATCTTGTTATTAAACTTTATAATTTTGGTTGACTCTTACTCTTCTATATTTATCTTATTTGTAGTTCGTATTTCAATATTTTCAGAACAATGTTATGTGGAAGAAGTAGGTCGGAGGAAGAAGTTTTGAAGTTGCAGTCTTTTTTGGTGCTTAAGAGGTATATATCACATAACCTACAATTATTCGTTTATTTCAATTAGTTTATATTGTCAAGACCTCAGTTCAAATATTGGCTCACATTACTAGATTTAGATAGGCTTAATTTCTTCTTATAGTTATTAGAATTCTTTCGAAATAGTTATTGGCATCGATTGACACTGGATTTGTCTATGTTGTGGAAAATTCCCTAATAGTTATTACAATTGGTTGAAAATAGTTATTGACATTGATTGACGTTGAAAGTGTCTATGTTGTGGATTTGTCTATGTTCACTTGCCCCCCCTACTCCTCCTCCTCCTCATCCTCCTCAGCGAAGCAATCAATTTAATTAACCCTTATTCTTTCTAGTAGAGTAGTGTATAAGTTAAGATTGGAGGTTATTCATGTTATTAAGGTTAAAAAGTGAGATTATAATGTGATATAGTATATATTTATGTGGCTATATTGTGATCCTATGCATAATTTTTGTTTGAAAGTGTTCATCGAAGCTTACTTGTATTGAGTCAAATTCTAAAATGAATGTTTTTTTTTCATAGGGTT
This sequence comes from Citrullus mucosospermus, assembly GCA_030954485.1. Lineage (NCBI taxonomy): Eukaryota > Viridiplantae > Streptophyta > Magnoliopsida > Cucurbitales > Cucurbitaceae > Citrullus > Citrullus mucosospermus. The sequence continues at coordinate 15,399,924 of CM062061.1, read as the reverse complement.
CCTGGACAATGCCATTGGAGCAAGGAAGCCCACCAACCAAGATATTTAAATAGGTGTTGTATATATATTTTTTGGTATTATGCCAACACTTAGTTGTAAGTACTGAATTTGTAAATGATGTACCTAGAGTTTGATTACTAGCTAGCTTCCTTGTATTAACAATTGGAACTATATTATTATATATGAAAGTTACTTTTTATGTTCGTGTACACATTTTGTGTTGAAACTGAAGGAAACACAGGTGTAATAACATGTATGGAACACAGGTGTAATAACGTATATCGTGGTAATGGTTTCTATGATATATGGCAAAAGTCATGGTATGAAATTAAATGACCTTAAAAAAATGTCATAGTTAATGTATTATTGACATTTTAAATGTGTCATTATTTGTTTTGCGATGACAGAAGTATAATGTCAATGTAACTCTTTATTTGACAGAAAAAAGTCAACATTTTGATTTTTTAATGACGGTATAAAATTGTCATAAAAACCGTTTCCATGACTTATAATAAATGTCAATATATATTTATTGTTGACTGTGCCTACAAGTCATGAAACTATCAATGATGACTGATTTCTCATGTGTCATCTATGCACTTTAGATGATGGGCGATTAAATGACTAAAAAAAAGAGTCAAGAAATGTGGTAATGACTGTTTTTTAGAGTCATAGAAGCCTATTTTTGTTGTAGTGAATCATCATGCGTTACTCAGCATTCTTAAAGTTTCAAGTAAAACGCATGCTCTCAGCTGGCTCATATTCTTTTATGTATTTATAAACGCATGCTCTTATCTCTATAAACGACATATACATATGCTTTATATATGAAAATGCATGCATTATTCATTAGAAACCCATAAAATCATATTCAATAAGAACTCATTTTTATTTTTGTAAAACGCAGGTGTTACTCACCTATACTTGCCAAAGAATACTTCTTCCTTTCCTCTATTTCTTCTTCCCGAGCTTCTTGGACGCAGCGTTCTAATCTCAGAAACGCAAAGCTCCATTTCTCTCTGTCAGCTCGGTTGAACGCAACCCTGCCCTTCAACGCAAGGTTGATAACTATCGCAAACCCTGCCCTTCGACGCAAGGTTGATTACTTCAGCAAAGTGCATCCTACCTCTTCTTACTTCTCTTTCGGATGCGTCACCCTCACTTGGACGCAAGGTCCAACTTGAACGCATCACCCAACTTTGGACACCGCATTCACCTTGGATATTATGTTTGTCCTCAATGCAAGGCCGACCCTTTTTAACGCAAGACAACTTCTTTACATAAAATAGCTAATTGTCAAATACCTTCTTTCTTGGCCGCATACTCCTACTACGGACGTCCTTGCTGCCTTCTTCTTCTCTTTTTCTCTCCAGAATTCTTCTTTGAGAGTCATCAGTCGCTCCTTTTTCCTCAAAGTTCTATTTATAGGGAGCTTTCCATCCAACTTTTCCTCTCCTTTTGCCACTTGTTTGCCACATGTCACGCTGCATGCTTAATTAACCATGCATTAGTCTAAGTGTCACCTTGCATGAAACACTTAACATGCTTTCAACACGTTCTACTGATAAGGTGTCAAATCTACACCAAGCCACCTTGTCACACTCTATTTTTTTTAAAGAAACAATGCGTTGAAGAATTTATGAGGAAAAGAGGTAAAGGACCATGTTGGACGCATGGTCAGGGCTAGGTAACGCATGGTAAGGGTGGACGCATGGAAGTAAATCAAGAATGGAAAGAAGTGAAGCGGATAAGCAAGAAAAGAATAAAGTTAAATTCTGAAGTGTTGAAGAAAGTTGTGAAGTAAACATAAAAACTGGTGCATGTGGTGGACGCATGCTAATCTATCCTTAAGGGAAGTAGTTTAAGTGCAAGGAAAAGGTTAAAAGAATAATCTGGGAGTAATCAATGAATGTTCAAGGATAGGAAGATGGTTGTTGTGGAAATATTGTTGTGTGAACTAACCTAACGCAAGGTGCTAAAGTCTATGATTATGCGTTCAACATGTCAAGATGTGATCATGCAATGCGTTCTATTATCATGCATTGGTCTTGTCAAGTTTTCCTATTCCTCTACCCAAGTATAAGTAAAGTAATAGGTTATCTCGGTGAGTCCGAGGTCGAACACAGGGATTATATTGATTTGGTTTTAATTGGATTGCATGCGTTATAGAGGTAACCAAAAATTGGTTGAATTTGTGTTTCTAATCTAGAGAAAGCAGATGTTTGTACACTAGACTAACAGTTGTGGAATATGGGAAGCATGCGACACAGCAAGTTCAGCTAAGATGTGTATGAATGGATAAAGAAAAGGGTTCGGGTTGATTAACATCCAACATCGGAAACGCACAGTAGTACTCTATTCATACTTGCGACTCTTCTCCCGGTTGTCAGCCGCTATGCGTTATATGTCTATAACGCATAGGAAAGTGTTAAGAACCAAGGTTGTTCCCGTAGACAGGTAACACTACTTGGCCCTTGTCAATTGAGTTCCACAATCACTTACCCGCTCGAGAAGTCTGATTATTACTACTTATATCAATTTGTCAGATGGATATAAGCATCAGATTAAGTTCGCAATTGACAAGATAAAATAGTTACACTGTGGTCCCTAGTTAGATGCTAACGCAACCCTAGACCCTCGAGTGATTAGTTACTCATGGCTTGAAAGTATAAAGTGGACAGATGAGAAGAGTGAATAGACATGGAATATAATTGTATTGATGAAAATGTGATACAAATTTCGATAAGTCAATTCCTTGATACAAATCTAAAATTCAAGTAAGAACAGTAAGAAAGAAAGCAGGACAAGGCGTCAATGTCTTGAGTCGCCCGGATGGAAGCGTGATGATCTGCTGTGAAGTGGTGCGGCGGAAAGGAAGACTCTTCTCTCTCGAGCTATTTGTCTCCTGTTGAAGTCTGAGAGAACTCTGCTGTCACTTATGGAGTCCTTCCGAGAATCAACAACCTTTCTCCTCTCGCAGAGCTGCCCTTTTATAGATGATGAAATCGCAGTTAATGGCAAATCTGCTTGATTGGTGGCGAGATTGACACTGCGTCCATCTCGCCTGATTGCGTGATTCTCGGGCCAATTTAGATCCACCACTTAAGCCGCAAATCATGTCTGCCAATCATCCGTCAATCTCTCAAGATTCCGATCTGATTCACAGTGCCTTGCCGTAACGGTTGTCTATGCGTCCATGCACAGTTTGGTTGATGTCAACGCAAAATAGGTTGCTAACGCGTAGTTATGCGTTGGGCTGTCGTTAACGCATCGTCTGGTTCCTGCGTTAAGGGGTCATCAATGCATCGCTTGCATTCTTGCGTGAAAACATGCGTTTTAGGCTTAACAAGTGGTAAAATCAATATCTTCATCAAAATTCAAGAGTATAACGCAAAGGAAGATTTATTAATGGAATTTATCATCAACTACCGCATGCTTCTCTTATTTAACGCAAAGGAAGATTTATTATGGTCATTGAATGCGAGATGAAGATAAACGCGATAGGACCAACGCATAGAGAAAGAGCTTGAGAAGGAGTTGTTATGAACATAAGGAAGGAGTTGGACGCATGGTATGATGCGATGAGATACAAACACAGTATTGGGCGTTTGTCATTAACGCCTAGTAGCATTGTATAGTTGGCTGAGAGTTACAACTCCTTCTCAAGCTCTTCCTTTATGCGTTGGTCCTGTTGCATCCTCCTTCATCCTGCGTCCATGACCATCTTCCTATCTTTGGACATTCCTTGATTATTCCCAAGGTTATTCTTTTAACATTTCCATGCACTTACACTATTTCTCTTAAAGATAGATTAGCATGCGTCCACCACATGCACCAGTTTTTATGTTTACTTCCCAACCTTCTCCAACACTTGTGAACATTCCTTACTATAAATCTATGCATTACTCAATTTGCTATTGCATTCTATCTTTCCGAGACTTAAATCTCTTTCAACACTTCACAACAAAACTTTATTCCTTTCTTGCTTATGCGTTTCACTTCTTTTCCTTCTCGGTTTACTTCCATGCGTCCACCCTTACCATGCGTTACTGATAACTTGTAGAAATACAAGTTATGATAGCCTTTTTCTTAGATAAATAGAGATTAAATAGAGAAGCATGCGGTAAGTTATGTTAATTTTTATTAAGAAATCTTCCTTTATGTTATACTAATGTATTTTTATGAAGATAAATGATTTTACCACTTTTTGAGCTTAAAACGCATGTTTTAACACAGGAATGCAAACGATGCGTTGATGACTTCTTAACGCAAGAACCAGACGATGCGTTAATAACAACTCAACGCATAACTACGCGTTAGCAACCTACGCCGCGTTGACATCGGCCAAACCATTCATGGACGCATAGACGACCATTAATGCAAGGCACTGAGAATCAAATCAGAATCTTGAGAGATTGACGGATGATTGACGAACATGATTTGTGGCTAAAGTGGTGGATCTTAATTGACCCGAGAATCAAGCAATCAGGCGAGATGGACGCATAGTATCAATCTCGCCACCAATCACAAAAACTTGTTGTGTTGTATTTGTATGTGTAAATTGTCCTAACGCAAGGTGCTAAATGATGTGATTATGCGTTCAACATATCATGCTTTGAACATGCTATGCGTCCTATTACTATGCGTTGGTAATCTTGTCAAGTTTTCCTATCCTTTACCCAAGTATAAGCAAAGGAGTAGGTTTTCTCAGTGAGTCCGAGGTCGAACACAGGGATTATATTGATTCAGTATTTAGTTGGAGTTCATGCGTTGCAGGGGTAACCAAGAAATAGTTGAGAGAGTTGTTTTTAATCTACGGAAAGCGATTGTTTGTACACTAGACTAAAATTGTGAAAGATGGAAAGTATGCGACACAACAAATTCAACTAAAGATGTGAATGAATGGATGAAGAAAGGGTTCGGGTTGATTAACATCTAACGTCGGACTATTCAAGGCATAGTAGTATTCTATTCGTACTTGCGACTTTTCTCCTAGTTGTCAGCCGCTATGCGTTATATGTCTATAACGCATAGGAGAGTGTTAAGAACCAAGGTTATCCCCATAGACAGGTAACACTACTTGGCCCTTGTCAATTGAGTTTGACAATCACTTACCCTTTCGAGCAGTTTGATTATTACTACTTATATCGATTTGTCAGATGGACATAAGCATCGAATTAAGATTGCAATTGACAAGACGAAATAGTTACACTATAGTTCCTAGTTAGATGCTAACGCAACCCTAGACCCTTGAGTGATTAGTTACTCATGGTTTGAAAGTAAAAAGCGGAAAGTTTAGAGAAATGAGTAGACATGGAAGATAATTATATTGATGAAATGTGATACAATTTTCGATAAGTTCATTGTCTTTACACAAATCTAAAATTAAGATAGAAACAATAAGAAAGAAAGCGGGAAAGACGTCAATGTGTTGAGTCGCCCGGATGGAAGTGTGAGGTTCTGCTGTGAAGTGGTCCGGCAGAGGGAAGACTCTTCTCTCTCGAGCTATTCGTCTCCGTTGAAGTCTGAGAGATCTCTGCTGTCACTTATGGAGTTCTTCCGAGAATCAACAACCCTTTCTCATCTTGTAGAGCTGTCACACCCCCTCCCGGATTATCCTCCATAACCCGAAAGGAGATGTGAAGTCAGCAACCTTGACTCCTCTGTAAGGTTCACTGACCAACCATTTTTACCAAAGACGGCGCAGACGAGGTTTTTGCGTTGGCAAAGCATCCCGAACTCGCTTGCTACCTGAAAAATTAGAAAAATACATAGGAAAACATGAGGTAAAGCCCCATGAGTGACTATCTTTTATTTGAAAACAGGCATGTTACAGTAATACGCATTATAACAAGGTTTTAACTCGATAGTTCAACAGAAACAGATTTTCCTCAAAACTTTATCAATCTCGTAAATCTTTTTCAAATCAATAGAATCGTTTTCCAGAATGATTTAACAGAAAACCGTTTGGTTTTTCAATCTTTTCCCTTAGTTGAGGGGGAGCAAGGCTCAACGTTCTCAACGTTGAAAACAATCCTTAGTTGGGGGTGGAGCAAGGCTCAACACACCCAACGTCGCCCTGGCTCGATGCAGAGCAAACTCGACGCACTAGCCAGATTAACCTCTATGTGCACATAGGAATATGACGGGTTGCCCATGTACCTTCTCATGTCCTTGAGTACTGGGTCCCGGGGAAACTCACGAGCCTTCTCAAGGAGATAAGCACTGATCCTCCTCTTAAACATTTTATCAATCAATTTGAGTAGATCATTCATATGAAACCTTTATAGGAAACAGGATGTTTCTTGATAAACTACATCTTGCAACATGCCTTTCCATGTAGTAAATCAATCAGATAAAACATGCCTTCTAGACAATATGATCAACATCATGTGTTTGATGAAATTAGTTATCACAAAACCATATCACATAAGAACATTTCAACAAAGTTCAGTTTTGAAAGAAGAAGAGAGTCACTCACAATTACTTAAGAGATTTCCTCTTTTCCTTCAAATCCCTGTTTTCCCGAGCTCCTTGAACGCAAGGTTTGAGCTCCTAGCCCGCAACTGTTTCTGGTAACCAGTTGGACGCAACTCTACTCTTAAACGCAAGGTGCAGACTAACTCTTCTTACTCTTTCAGATGCGTTGACCTTCCTTGGACACAGGGTCTAACTTGAACACATCGTGGTGTTCACCTTAAATGTTGAATTCGTGTAAATGCAAGGCTCACCCTTCTCGACGCAAGCCAACTTCTTAACACAAAATGACTTAAGTGTCAAGGGTGTCTTCTTCCTTGGTCGCAGACTTCCTCTTACAGACGCAAGGGCTTCTTCCCGCTGCCTTCTTTCTCTCCCTTTCTCAAGGATTCTTACCACCGAATCATCAGTCATTACTTTTCCCTCAAAGTCCTATTTATAGAGGGCTTGTCATCCTACCTCTTCTCTTCTGCTGCCACTTGTTTGCCACATTTCATGTTGCATGCTTAATTAATCATGCATTAGTCCAAGTGTCACCTTGCATGAAATGCTTAGCATACCTTCTAACACCTCCTACTTGATAAGGTATCACTATTATGTGTAGCCACCTGGCATATAGGCTTACCTTATGCGTTCTTAGGTTCCAATTACCCAATCAATTCTGTGTTCCTATGCGTTCATGGAACCTTCTTCCAGATTTAACTTCTTTACTATCTTAATTTTTCCATTTCTCCTTCGCATTCAAGTAGGTGTACAAATTCTAAACATCATACATCAATTCTTATTGCATATTATATGCGTTCAACTCCCTTTTCTACAATTCCTTCTTTTATACAATTACACCCTTCTGACCATGTGGTTTACCCTTGACTACCACATCCAACTCAAGTTCTTTCTTTATGAGTTTTTCCTTTTGCATTCATCTTTACTTCATCCCGTGTCCATGACCATCTTTCTTTAAGTTCCTTGGTTTTCCCTCTATGCGTCCTTGAATCATATACCAGGGTTATTCCTTTAACTATTATCATGAAATTAAGCTCTTCCGCGTATAACTCTATAACCGATGGTAACCATCATCAATTCATAAACCTCTCGTCGCATAGCTAATAGCTGTCTTTAACACAGAACTCCTCAACGCATAGCTAATATTTTCTCACCACATAACTTCTCAACGCATGGTAAGACCCTACTAATCGTTGAAGTCCTACTAGCATATAATAATTCTTTAACGTTTAACATCCCATAGCACTTTAACTCTTAGCGACCCCTTTTGCACTTGCGGCACTAAAGAACTTCCTGATCAGCACCATGATCCTTTATTGTAAACCTTCAGCACATAATTATTGTCCATTTCATGGCTTATCAATTTATTATTAACCTTTAGCCTATCGCATACAACTACTCTCCACTTCAAGGCATTCTTCTCAACGTAGCGTAAGTTGAATACAACCCTTGGTCAGGCTCCATCTTTACCTCCAAACACATAATAACACCTTTCAATGCCTGACATACCTATCAAAATAACGACCCATCTATCAAGGCTATGGTAACAGTCTACTTTCTTCTCTTTACACTAGCTTCCCATACAAGGCTTACCAACGCATAGCCGTAATCCATACTCAATTCTTGTTCCTTCACCTCCATTCACTATTTCTCTATACAACACTCAACGCATTACTTTTCTTAGCTTCACTCCCTGACGCGTTATCAACCTTTCCAACGAAAGGTACTTTTCCTACATGATGGTTCTAACTTTGCATCATCGACACATGGTACTTCACCCCATACAACTTGCCATCATTAGAACCTAATTTCACAGCTTGGTAACTCCTCAGTATTAAATACCACGCGTTTGAGCTTAACCATCTATGCGTCAACCTAATCTCCAGAAATATTTCTACTCTTTACTTAATACCATTCGTCTTAACGCACAAAATTTATTAGCCATAATTCAGTAATTACACAATCTTAACTTTTCGTTTATAAGTTCCGCTATTCCACATACTTTTATCCTTTTATCCTTATTAGTCATATGAATACTTAAGTTTTTGGAGATAGGGTATTACAAGAGCTGCCCTTTTATAGATGATGCGTTCGCAATTAATGCCAAATTTGCTTGATTGGTGGCGAGATTGATACTATGCGTCCATCTCGCCTGATTGCGTGATTCTCGGGTCAATTAAGATCCACCACTTTAGCCACAAATCATGTTCGTCAATCATCCGTCAATCTCTCAAGATTCTGATTTGATTCTTAGCACCTTGCATTAATGGTCGTCTGTGCGTCCATGAATAGTTTGGCCGATGTCAACGCGGCGTAGGTTGCTAACGCATAGTTATGCGTTGAGTTGTTGTTAACGCATCGTCTGGTTCCTGCGTTAAGAAGTCATCAACGCATCGTTTGCATTCCTGTGTTAAAACATGCGTTTTAGGCTCAAAAAGTGGTAAAATCATTTATCTTCATAAAAATACATTAGTATAACGTAAAGGAAGATTTCTCAATAAAAATTAACATAACTTACCGCATGCTTCTCTATTTAATCTCTATTTATCTAAGAAAAAGGCTATCATAACTTGTATTTCTACAAGTTATCAGTTACTTAGTCCTGACTATGCGTCCAACATGGTCTTTTACCTTTTTTCTTCATAGACTCTTCAACGCATCGTTTTCTTAAAAAGTAGGGTGTGACAGAGGTGGCTTAGGGCGATGCGTCTCAGGAGGAGGTGGAGGTGGAGTTGGTTCTCTTCTAGTTGTTGGAAATGGGGGTGAAAAGCTTGAGGTTGGGGAAGGTATAATGGTGGCATCAGGACTTGCCACAGCCTTGTGTTTCAGTTTGGATGACTTCCCCTTCTTCTGCGTTTTCGGCTTTGGAGGCGACACTTTAGGTGGCGGAATGGGTTGATGAGGTCTTTTGGTGGCCTTAGCAGGCTCTGGCAAATGTTATGATCCCCTCATCAACCGACGCAGAGTCTTATGGGCGATTACGCCACTGACTTCGATCATCTTCTCTGCGTCTAACACTTCTGTCTGCCCTCCCATGGTGGCATTGGCGTAAAGGTTCATGATAAGTGTGGGGAAAAAGAGTTGGCCTCTTGGCTTGTTAAACACCCCTCTTATCTGCGCCGCAATTATACATCCGACATCAAGGGGGATGCGACGCTGATAACTTGTAGAAATACAAGTTATTATAGTCACTATTTGATTTAATTAGAGTAACTTTGGAGCTAAACACATGATTTTGGTAGTTGAATGATGAAAAATGTATCACCATGCATTGGCACTACTTACAAAAGAAAATACCTGAAAAACGATGAGCTTTTCTGTTCCTAACGCAGGGTTAAGAAGAAAAGAAGCGCGAAGTACGAAGAGACGAAGCTACTGTGAGAACAAGTGGAAACCCATGCGTCGAGCCTAGGCGTTGAGACCATGCGTTGAGAAAAAGTAGATACAGACGCATGGCCAAAAGCTATCATGTCAATATGCAAAAGGATAACACGCTATTAGAATATGGCAGAACAAATGGGCCGACGATGTGAAAAGTCTGCGCAGAAGGGCATGGAATTTAATGTAAAGGTGTCAGGTCATCATGAGTTTCAACTTTTCGACGCCTATAAATAGCCCAAAGCTTCTCCATTGAAAGGGTGGGGAGAGAGACCAATTCAATAGGCAAAAGCTCTGCACTATTTCTCCTTCACCATAACCAGCCTCCATTTCAAGCTCTTCTGAGAGAAGGATTCTGAGCACCTTCAAAGTCATCTCCCAGTGAGTGAGAATCTCCACCCTATGGAATATATGTATCAGATAGCAACCATCTCAGGCCTCCATGAAGCAAGACGTTGCCAGTGGCGGCTTGACGTCCTTCATTTCTGTTTTATTTCCATTTCTCTCCTTCTTGCTTATATTTTGTTAATTACATACGAGAGAGTGATTTATTTTCTTAATATAAGTTTGATTGACTATCATCTTCCATCCATTTCCGTATTAAATACTTTACACCATGTTGTCTAAATGCTAAATGAGTTAAATGTTAAAAGCTAGTTTTTCTTGAACAATTTTGAGTATGTTACATCTTGATTAATGCATATTTTTAGCTTGCATAACTTTGTCTGACAAACAAATGTAGTAAGCACGACTGTCGAGCTTGAGAGAGTGGATAGTTAATCTTTAGCATTAATTAAGATTAGATGAGTTGCAGAGATGTAGTTCATCTTTTGCCAACACAAACTTACCATGCATCTTAGAGATAAGATAAATGTGGCGTCGAAACATCGAGAGATGGATTCACACACGCAGTTTGTAGGTATGTAATTGTACTTAGAAAGTTTAGGTAACAACTAGCTCTTGCGTTCAACTCTACTCCTATCGCATGGTTCCATTCATTCTCAACGTATGCTATCTGACACATTGTTTTACATATGACTACCCAACACCGTGTCCACCTCATTATTAGTAGTAGGAAATTCTTTTCATTCTTTTTGTATAGTTTAGACACATATAATCAACAAATGCACATATTTACATGTACAGTCACCGCATAGTCATGCAATTATTCTCAACGCCTAGTTATTACAAATCCCTGCGTTCGACCTGGACTCACCAGGAAACCTATAAATACTTCTACTTGGGTTTTTATAAGAAAACTTGCTTAATAATGATCACACCTGAGTAATTCTCAACGCATCCTTGTACGGAAATGATAAATCTATTTTTGTACAACGAGCTAAGAAAGTCAATTTAATTAGAAATTCAAACGAACAAAATTTAATGAACAAATTCAATGAACAGACGCATAATGCAATAAGCTGCCATCACCCAATCCCTTGACACTGTTTTTTCATGCGTCGTAGGGATTAGCCGCTGCTCCACCCAGTATACCCACAGGTTGGCCTCTGGTTGTAGGTTCTTAGGCGCACTTTTAGTGTTAACCGCAAGTGTATGGGTCAGGTTATAATATAAGACGGTTAAATCAGAATATCGTTCCACTGGAGATATAATTGTGAAGGTTTAAGTTACTTAGCTATTCTAGAGTTGAATCAATTTTATTTGAGGAATGAAATTGATAACTTGTAGAAATACAAGTTATGATAGCCTTTTTCTTAGATAAATAGAGATTAAATAGGGAAGCATGCGGCAAGTTATGTTGATTTTTATTAAGAAATCTTCCTTTGCGTTATACTCTTGTATTTTTATGAAGATAAATGATTTCACCACTTTTTCAGCCTAAAACGCATGTTTTGACGCAGGAATGCAAACGATGCGTTGATGACTTCTGAACGCACGACGACGCGTTAGCAATTTGTTCTTCATGGACGCATGATCTTAACGGAACACGAACAACCTGAAGATGCATTAACAACTACTCAACGCAAGACTATGCGTTAGCAACCTACGACGCGTTGACATCGGCCAAACTATCCATGGACGCATAGACGACCATCAACGCAAGGCAGCGGATATTCAGATCAGAATCTTAAGAGATTGTCGGATGATTGACGAACATGATCTGTGGCTAAAGTGGTGGATCTTAATTGACCCGACAATTACGCAATCAGGCGAGATGGACACATGATATCAATCTCGCCGCCAATCAAGCAGATTTGCCATTGATTGCGAACACAACATCTATAAAAGGGTAGTCCTGCAAGATGAAAAAGGGTTGTTGATTCTCGGAAGAATTCCTAAGTGACAGCAGAGTTCTCTCCAGACCTCAACCGGAGACGAATAGCTCGAGAGAGAAGAGTCTTCCCTCCGCCTGACCACTTCACAGCAGAACTTCACGCTTCCATCCAGGCGACTCAAGACATTGACGCCTTTTCCCTGCTTTCCATCTTACTTTTCTATCTTGATTTTAGATTTGTGTCAAGACATTGAGCTTATCTAAAGTTGTATTCCATTCATCAATATATATTTCTTCCATGTCTACTGATTTCTCTATACTTTCCGCTTTTTACTTTCAATCCATGAGTAACTATTCTCTCAAGGGTCTAGGGTTGCGTTAGCATCTAACTAAGAATCATAGTGTAACTATTTCATCTTGTCAATTGCAAACTTAATCCGATGCTTATGTCCATCTAGCTAATCGATATAAGTAGTAATAATCAAACTGCTCGAGAAGGTAAGTGATTGTCGAACTCAATTGACAAGGGCCAAGAAGTTTTACCTGTTTATAGGAATAATCTTGGTTCTTAACACTCTCCTATGCGTTATAGACATATAACGCATAGCGACTGACAACCGGGAGAAGAGTCGCAAGTATGAATAGAATACCACCATGCGTTTCCGATGTTAGATGTTAACCAACCCGAACCCTGTTTTTATCCATTCATTAAATTCACTTAGCTGACTTTGCTGTGTCGCATGCTTTCCATCTTCCACATTTTAGTATAGTGTACATACAGCTGTCCTTGGATTAGAAACAAACTCAACGCATTATTTCTTGGTTACCACTGCAACGCATGAAATCCACATAAATATTAAATCAACATAATCCCTGTGTTCAACCTCGCACTCACCGAGAAAACCTACTCCTTTGCTTATACTTGGGTAAAGGAGAGAGGAAAACTTGACAGATCACCAACGCATAGTAGTAAGACGCATAGCATGTTCAACGCATGATATGTAAAACGCATAATCATAGCTTACTTGTACCTTGCGTTTGTAAATTTTCATTTCCACAATCATATCACAACAGAAATTGAATATTATGAGTTATGGAAAATACAAATCAAATAAGGAAAGTATTAAAGTGAGAAACACAAGAGTCAAAGAGAGTTTTAGGGTAATGAATCCTTGTTTATTTCATCATGCAATATTATAGATTTCATGGATTTTATTGTCATTCATATGCCTAAGTCTAGAAACTTAATTCCAACTTATTTTCTCTAAAAAAACAACCATTTCTCATGCAACTCGATTGATTATTAATCTCTTAAAACCAATACAAAATTACATGGCATTAAAAATAGTCTTTAGCAACTTTTATTGTCAACCTAACTACTCTCGTGATAGATTAACAACAATTCATTGTTATAGATCAAGTTAAACATACAATCTCTCAATCATACATCTAACCTAACATGTGAGGATGGCCAATCCACAAGAGTTAAACAGAATAACAATGAAAAGCATAATCATTCCAACAAAACCATGAAAGTCTACAAAATCAACATAAATTCATAAACAAATCATCAAAACCCTAAAACTAAAGAGTTTAGCCACTCATAGCTTGAAGCAATATGTTTAAGCAAAATAAACAAAGAAAGAGTGTAAAGAAAGGGAAACTCTACTGAAAAGAGGCTCTTGATTGAGGTAGCACCATCACGATCTCCTTGGCTCTCACGTCGGAATTCGAAGGGCACCACAACTATCTCGAACTCTTTTCCTCTTCCTTGCAACTAACTCACTCTTTGAACTCTCACTTAATTCTTTCCTTTTGGTGCCTCTTTAGGTCTGTAACTTCCTTGATTTGATTTTATTTTCTTTGATGATTTGGGCTGCTGGAAACCCTCAAATTTATAGAGTTTGGCCGCCCAAAAATTTACCAAAAATAACAATTTTCATTTAAGGAAAGCTGGCGCCGCGGCGCTAGGGCTTGTTGTATAATAATTTTGGAAATGGAAATTTACAAACGCAAGGTGCAAATTAAGTTATGATGATGCGTTTTGTCAAACCCCCTCCCGGATTATCCTCCATAACCCGGAAAGAGATGTGAAGATAGCAGTTACCGACTACCTTGTCACGTAACCCACTACCAACCTCACCATCCACACGCTCTTGACAAACCTCGACTTCGATCGGCAACGGGAACTGTCATGCTACCTGAAAATGGAAAACATATAAAAGCATGAGCTAACAGCTCAGTGAGTAACGGTTTTCTAAAAACAACATATATTTTAACTGTAAAACTGGTAAAACTTACATAAAATATATCACTTCAAATCATATTTATTATACTCAAACACCATTGTGAAAACATGCTTGACCGTTTCAGAATAATTTCTCAAAAATCACATTCTTATAAAATACTTTTTCCTTAGTTGAGGCAGAGCAATGCTCAACGCTACTCAACGTCGATTTCCCTTAGCTGTGTGAAGTAATCTCAATACATCAGCGTCGTATATACCTCTACGTGCACATAGGTACTAGAATTCGGGCCGCCCTCAATGCCTTCTACGAGTCCCTGAGCATTGGGTTCCCATTTCTATATCTAGGTTACCCATATGCCTTTTACGAGCCCCTGAGCGTAGGGTACCTTTATAATCTGGGCCGCCCACAATGCCTTCTACAAGTCCCTGAGCATTGGGGTCCCATTTCTATATAATGGCTACCGTTTGGCCTTCTCCAAGTCCCTGAGCCTCGGGTACCTTTTCAAGTTTAATATAACACATAACATATTTTGGAAACATTATATCAATAATTCATAAAGTAACTGTTTCCAAATCTGACCTCATCAGCATGCTAAATTTAATTTCCAGTTTTAATATAAAACTGCATGCTTTTCATAAAGTTTATTTTCAAATCTTTCTTGAAATCAATAATACCATGCTTTTCAGAAAAGTCATGAAAACCAATATTATAAATCACCATGCGTTTTATATCTCATAGCAAGTACCAACATTCTCAAAGTTTACGAGTAAAACGCATGCTCATGTCTCTAAAACACATGCTCATGTCTCTAAAACGCATGCTCACGTCTCTAAAACGCATGCTCATGTCTCTATAAATCACATATTCGTATGCTTTTTATATGAAAACGCATGCATTATTTCATTCGAAACCTATAAAATTATATTCATAAAGAACTCATTTTATATTTTGTAAAACGCAGGTGTTACTCACCTGTACTTGCCAAAGAATACTTCTTCTTCCTTTCCTCTATTTCCTCTTCCGGAGCTTCTTGGACGCAGCGTTCTACCTCTGGAACGCAAGGCTCCATTTTCCTTTGTCAGCTCCGTTGAACGCAACCCTGCCCTTCAACGCAAGGTTGATAACTACCGCGAAGTGCATTCCAACTCTTCTTACTTCTCTTTCGGATGCGTCACCCTCACTTGGACACAAGGTCCAACTTGAACACATCACCTAACTTTTGGACGTCGCGTTCACCTTGGACATTATGTTTGTCCTCAACGTAAAGCCGACCCTTTTAACGCAAGACAACTTCTTTACATAAAATAGCTAAGTTGTCAAATACCTTCTTTCTTGGCCGCATACTCCTACTACGGACGTCTTTGCTGCCTTCTTCTTCTCTTTCTCTCTAGAATTCTTCTTTGAGAGTCATCAGTCGCTCCTTTTCCCTCAACGTACTATTTATAGGGAGCTTGCCATCCAACTTCTCTCCTTGTGCCACTTGTTTGCCACATGTCACGATGCATGCTTAATTAACCATGCATTAGTCCAAGTGTTATCTTGCATGAAACACTTAACATGCCTTTAACACCTCTTACTGATATGGTGTCAAATCTATACATAGCCACCTGGCCTTATAAACTTATCTTATGCGTCCAACATTTTCCAACAGACAACCATTCATTCACACAACGCCCTCATGCGTTTGTTGAGTTTCCTTAAAAGTTTGAGCTTCACTACTCACTTTTCTAACTCTCAGCCAACTATACTACTCTTTGACGCATAGAGATAACTCTGTCTTTAACGCATAGAGATCTCAACGCATGACAACCTTACCGACGCATGGTAAGCTAAGTACGTATCTTCCCTCGCCAACGCGGCGACCACTCCAGCTCACAACAACCATTCGATATCACCTTCAACGCATAGCCGCACTATTATAAACCAATGCTTACACAATGTCACTAGGCGTTAATGACAAACGCGCAATACTATGTGTTTGTACCTTATCGCATCATACCATGCGTCCAACTCCTTCCTTATGTCCATAACAACAACTCCTTCTCAAGCTCTTCCTCTATGCGTTGGTCCTGTTGCGTCCTCCTTCATTCTGCGTCCATGACCATCTTCCTATCCTTAGACACTCCCTGATTATTCCCAAAGTTATTATTTTAACCTTTTCCTTGCACTTGAACTATTTCTCTTAAAGATAGATTAGCATGTGTTCACCACATGCTCCAGTTTTTTTATGTTTACTTCCCAACCTTCTCCAATACTTGTGAACATTCCTTGCTATAACTCTATGTGTTACTCAATTTGCTATTACATTTTATCTTTCCAAGACTTAAATCTCTTCCAACACTTCACAACATAACGTTATTCCTTTCTTGCTTATTTGTTTCACTTCTTTCCCTTCTCGGTTTACTTCCATGCGTCCACCCTTACCATGCGTTACCTAGTCCTTACCATGCGTCCAACATGGTCTTTTACCTCATTTCTTCATAGACTCTTCAACGCATCGTTTTCTTCAAAAGTAGGGTGTGACAGTTCCACTCACCGTATAAAAATTTCGTCCTCGAAATTTAGGCAGTATGATAGCCATAATATCTAAATTACTTCTTTCCATTCTACAATCTTTATATTAATGCCCCGGTTGCTCACACATATCTTCAAAACATCTTCCTCAGCTTGGCTGCAAAATTCTATAATGTACTGCATCACTTCCGATGATGTTCTTTCACCCATACTGTCACACCCCCTCCCAGATTAACTACCTAACCTGAAAGGGAATGTGAAGACAGTAAACATCACCTCTCTTGTGACGTATATTGTCCCATTTTATATTCCTTCCTGTGCATACATTTACTCAAATACATACATAGAACTCAGTCATACAACACATGCTTATAACATACTATTATTCCCTGTATAGAGTACACTTTTATTACATAACATAATTTAACTTCCATATCCATCATACAATGTACAAAACCCCACCACAATCCCCGCTCGAAAACTACTAGGTCTATATGTCATCTACATAAGGTCATATACAACATACAACTCTCAGACTTGACTGAATTTTGACAACTCGAGACTTAGGCAGGGTGAGCTGAAGTAGGTTAAGTGTCACATACTCTTTCTAAGATTATTTCATGGAAGAATTATTTTAAGTAGGATAAACAGATCAGGAGAACGCAACCATGATTTTAAGCTTAGAAGTAAGGACTTTGGAAGAAAGGAAACCTCATCAAGTGATGGGCAGAGTTAAAAAGAATAGTTGAGAAGTAACTGAAGTTGGACACATGCCTAGTGAAAAACCATGTTGGACGCATGGTAGAATCGCTTGACAGCATGTAATTGAGGCAACGTATGGTATGCGGTAGAGAAACGCGGCAAGCCTATCGGACATTTGGCAAGTTGAGAAGAAACTATGAAATGGGTAGTAGTTAAAAAAAAAAGGCCTAAATAATATGGAGCAGAAGTGGCTAAGTGTTGGCCATGCGTTAGTGGAGCTATGCGTTGAGAATTTGCTGAAGGTCACTAGGCGTTGACGGCCATGCGGCGTTAAGGGCCACAAAGTGTTGGAAGTCACTATGCGTTGAAGGTTGGTATGTATTGGTACCTTAGAAGAAGGGCCGAGAGAATCATGCGTTAAGTAGCTACGCGACGACTGGGCGTTAAACAATTGTAAAACAAGTATAAGCTATGCGTTGCTGAAGCTTTGAACGGAACGTTGAGTCGGCCAACCTAAATAAGGAGATGATGGCCGTATTGGTGAGTCGGTGGTATGTATATATATAAGTGAGTACGCCGACTCAATCAACACATTTAGACATAATTCGAATGCAGATTTACCTCTTTATACAAAAGAACAACGAGGAGAGGTCGAAGAAACAGTTTATGTCGGAGTTAGTAGGAACCAGAACATTTTCATGGTGAAATTGAAGCTGAAACCAGAAGCTTGACGGTTGAGGAAAAATCTAAACATCATATGGTGTTCTGAAGACGAATGAGCTGGGAAGTTGAAGCTACTGCGAAGTTTTGAAGGAGGAAACATCCGGAAGTTGTGCCACTGTAAAAAACTGTTAGTCGATCGAAACAAGTGAAGTTATTCAAGATGATTTCCTTAGCAAAGAAATGTTAAAGTTGGAAATCTCGTGGTAAGTTAGAAACTCACTTCTTTACAAGTTTGTAGAAGAAAAATAGATATGATTTTGGCTGGATTATGATGTTTAGCTGTCACACCCCCTCCCAGATTATCCTCCATATCCCGAAAGAAGATGTGAAGTCAGCAACCTTGACTCCTCTGTAAGGTTCACTGACCGATCATTTCTTTACCAAAGACGGCCCAGACGAGGTTCTTGCATAGGCAAAGCATCCCGAACTCGCTTGCTACCTGGAAAATTAGTAAACATGGGAAAACGTGAGCTAAAGCCCTGTGAGTGACAAGTTTTGTAAAACTATCCTTTATTCGAAAATAGGCTTGTTACAGTAGTACGCATTAAAATAAGGATTTAACACGTTAATTCAACAGAAACAGATTTTCCACAAATCTTTGTCAATCACGTAAATCCGTTCTAACTCCATAGAATCGTTTTCCAGAATATTTAAATAGAAAACCGTTTGGTTTTTCAATCTTTGCCCTTAGTTGAGGCGGAGAAAAGCTCAACGCTCTCGACGTCGAAAACATCCTTAGTTGCGGTGGAGCAAGGCTCTAACACACCCAACGTCGAAATCATCCCTGGCTTCAAGCAGAGCAAGCTCGATGCACTAGCCAGATTAACCTCTATGTGTACATAGGAATATGACGGGTTGCCCATGTACCTTCTCATGTCCTTGAGTACTGGGTCCCGGGGAAACTCACGAGCTTTCTCACAGAGATAAGCACTGAGCCTCCTCTTAAACATTTTATCAATCAGTTTGAATAAATCATTCACATAAAACCTTTTATAGAAAACAGGAAGTTTCTTGATAAACCGTTTCTTACAACATGCCTTTCTATATAATAAACAATCCAATAAAACATGCCTTTTAAACATTAAGATCAAACATCATGCGTTTCATGGGATCAGTTATCACAAAACCATATCATATAAAAATATTTTCAACAAAGTTCAGTTTGAAAGAAGAAGAGAGTCACTCACAAGTTACTTAAGAATTTCCTCTTCTCCCTTGAAATTCTGTCTTCTCGAGCCCCTGAACGCAAGGCTTGCGTTTGAATCCCATAAGGTTGCTCAGATGGACACGGCGTGCAAAATCTTTTGGATGCGTCGACCTTGTGCAAGATTTCTTGGATGCGTCGACCTTCTTGGACGCAAGGTCAACTTCCTTTACACCTGATGACTAAATTGTCAATATCGTCTTCTTTTTTGGCCCCTTTTACAGATGCAAGGAGTCCCTTCTCTCTGCCTTCGTTCTCCTCTTTCTCTCGAGGATTCTTACTTCCGAAACATCAGTCATTACTCTTCCCTCGGGATCCTATTTATAGAGGGCTTGTCATCCTACTTCTCTCTTTTGCCACTTGATTGCCACATGTCACACTGCATGTCTGACTAACCATGCATTAGTCCAAGTGTCACCTTGCATGAGGTACTTACCATGCCTCTTTAACACCTCCTACTTAAAGGTGTCAAATCTATATGAAGCCACCTGGCCTTTGTAGGCTTATCTTAAGCGTCCGACATTTTCCAATAGTCAACCGTTCATTCTGCACAACGCCCTCCAGCATTCTTTGAGTTCCTTCAGAGGTTTGAGCTTCACTATCTCACTTTTCTAACTCTTAGCCAACTACACTATTGTCTTCGACACATAGGGACCTCAATGCATGACGGTCTCACCAACTCATGGTAACGAAATACGTTTCTTCCCCTGCCAACGCGGCGACTACTTCAGTTCACAATCATTCGTGATCACCTTCAACGCATAGCCGCACTATTACAAACCAGTGCTTACACAATGCCACTAGGCGTTAATAACAAACGCCCAATACTATGCGTTTGTACCTCATCGCATCATACCATGCGTCCAACTCTTTCTCAAGCTCTTCCTCTACGTGTTGGTCCCATTGCATTTATCTTTATCCTGCGTCCACGACCATCTTCCTATCCTTGGACATTCTTGATTATCCCTAAGGTTATTCTTCTAATCCTTTTCCGTGTACTTGAACTCTCTTAGAATAGATTAACATGCGTTCACCACATACTCCAGTTTTTATATTTATTTCACATTCTTAATAACCAATGGTAGCCACCTTCAACTCATTAGCCCCTCGGCGTATAATTAATAGCCGTTCTTAACGCGTGAACTCAGCGTATAGTTGATAACTTTTCAACGCATAACTTTATCAACGCATAATAAGACTTCTTACCAACACTTCATTCCGTATTCTGCTATTTCACCTTTCACTCTTGGCCATTAGTAAATCTTTCCTTTAACTTCTTGTACATCGCTATACTTCCAGGATGTATAACGTAAACCAAGTTATAATCCTTTTATTCAACCTTTTAAATTTCGAGATTACCCTACCATACGTCCACTAGGTATACCCAACGCTTTGCTTCCTAACTTCTCCCATATTTAGCCGTTTCCTTTAACAATTGTTCTAATATCCATCCTTCTATTGTTTCCTCCTATTAGATTTGCTTTCCACCCTACAACATATCCAACGCCTGAACTTAGTTTCCTTTTTGTTAGCTTATAAGACCATTTCTAAGTAAGGTTGTTCCCAATTCTTAACTATTAAGAATTTCAGTTTCCTCAACGCGTCGCTTTGCCATCGCATAGCAATTCTTCAACGCATAGAAATTTTCTAATGTAATAACCTTCAACGCTTAACGGCCTCTTCTGCACATGCTATACCATATTCAGGGACTTCTTAATTAGCCCTATGAACCTTCATCGCACATAGCTAACTCCCAACGCCTAGCCATTGCTCATCGCATAGTTTTTCAATTCATCGCTAACCTTCAGTGCATAGTTACAGCTTATCGCACGGTTTACCAACGCGTAGTTGTGATCAGTACTCAAATTCCTTTTTCCTCCATACTATTGCTTCATAACGCCTAATGCATTACTTTCCTTCACTTCACTTTCCGACGCATTGCCAACCCTTCCAACGCAAAGTACTTTTCCCACGCAATGGTTCTACTCCATTTTACATCATCGACGCATGGTACTTCACCTAATTTAACATGCCATTATTAACATTTAATCTCGTAACTTGGTAACTCAATATTAACTATTACATGCGTTATACTTATCCATCCATGCGTCACCCTGATTTCCAGAATTATGTCTACCCTCTTCTTAATACCATTCATTTCAACGCACAGAATTTATTGGCCATAATTTAGTAATTACACAATCTTAACGTCTCGTTTACATGTTCCGTTAATCCACACTCTTTATCATTTTATCCTTACCAATTATATAAATACTTAGGTTTTCAGGGACAGGGTGTTACATTAGCAGTCTGAGAACAGGTTAGAGAAGGAAGAGGAAGGACAATAACCATCGGGGGTCGCTAAAATAGGAGTACCGTTAAATAATTGGAGGGTGATCAGCGAGACAGGTGTCGCTGGTAACGCAAAGGAGCCTTGCGTCTCACAACTCTCGCTGACTCTCGCATAGTATCGCTTATTAAGGTAATATCGCTAGTCTAGTGAAGCTGAGTATCCCTGATGCCGCATGATTAGAAGCAGTTAGTCTAAAATCTCGCTCATTATAGGAAGATGTAAATGAAAGAAAAATTAGTGATAAAAACCCATATCTAAGATATCTAAGCAAGCGTAAAGAATATAAGAAGGAATGTTAGAAATGTCTAACATAGAAAAGGTATGTTTACAGGTCAAGAGGAGCTAGGGAAAGCGTATAACCCGCTCGGAGCCCGGAATAAATCGTGAGTGACTTTATGACTTAAGATAAGCTTAAATTCAGTATCATCTTCTATATGTCTAATGCTATCTTTAAAGTAGGATTTGAAATATACTTTTGTATATGAACCAGCACATATCTTGTTAGATATGAGATTAAACTTGAGACATAACAGATAACGTTCTGAGTTTTATCAAGATAGTTATCAGATGAATGTTCAAGAATTTTGAGATATCATGATTACAATTAATTTGTGTTAAATGTATTATATGTGCTTCTGTACTAGAGAAAGAATTGAATGGGACCCAATGCTGAAGGTTAGATGAAGGCATATGGGCAGCCCTAGTATTAAATTATATGAAACGCTCACCTAAGGATTTAAAGACGGTGAGTGAGTAATTTCCTGGGACCCTGGTACCGAAGGACATGGGAAGGTACACGGGCAGCCCGAGATCAGATAGATTTATGAGCAGAATAGAAGGAATTTGACGCTGATGTGTTGAGATTACACCACACAGCTAAGGCTTATTAACGTTGGGTGCATTGAGTTCGCTCCGCCTCAACAAAGGTTAAATGAAAAGAAAATAATTTATGTACTGATAGTGTTTTACAGGTTACAGTCATCTATAAGGTTATGAAGCGTGATATAAGGCATGATTAAGCAGTTCATATCAAAGATTGTAGTTATAATGTTATTGAATTTATATTTTAGTAGTCACTCACTGAGCAATGTAGCTCATAGATTTTGTTTCTTGATGTTTCTTTTCCAGGAAGCAAGCGTGTTCGGGGTGCCTAGCCTACCATCAAGATCCGTCTGTGCCATAATAGAATATTGAAATTTGGAAATCTGTAAACTCCATCTCTCAGTAGAAGTTGCACTTAGTTTGAGTGGCATATGTGAGTTTCACCAGACATATTTGTAAACTCTAAACATGGTCTTTTAAAACTTACTTATGATGCAATCTTATTAAGAATTTTGTATAATGTTGTAAGGCCGAGCATTTCACTGTCTAGTTATGATATAATAATGCATTTACAACAGGGTATATTAGAATACAGATTAGGTAACACTCACTCCTAGGTATAGATATAGAAGTATATATAATATCTCGGGTGGGGATGTTACACTAAGCACCGGGAACGTCTTTGCTACCTGGGGGGATTAAAGGAAAACATTGGAAAACATAAGCTAACAGCCCAGTGAGTGACAATCTTTGTAAAACGAACATTCATTGAAAACAGGCATGTTACGTATGACGAATAAGTAAGGATTTAACATTTCATTCAATTTAAATATACTTTCCACAAATCCATTAATCCCATAAATCAAATTTCAAATCATACATGAATGTTTTTCAAAGAGATGAGCAATAACAATTTAGTTCTTCAAGCTTTTCCCTTAGTTGAGGCGGAGCAACGCTTCTACGCACTCAACGTCGAAAACAACCTTAGTTGCGGTGGAGCAAAGCTCAACACACCCAACGTCAAATTCGTCTCTGGCTCAATGCAGAGCAACCTTAACGCACCAGCCAAATCACCCTCTATATGCACATAGAATATGACGGGTTGTCCAAGTACCTTCTCATGTCCTTCAGTACTGGGTCCTGGGAAACTCACGTGCCTTCTCGTGTCCTTGAGCACTGAGCCTCCTCTAAAACATTTTAGAAATCCATTCACATAATAGTTTATATGAAAATCCTTTCATAGAAATCATACAGATCTTATTCAATAACATTTCATAAAAATGCTTTAAACAGTTCATTGCAAAATCATACTTCATAAGAACATTTTTAATAAAATAGAATTGAAGAGTAAAATAGTCACTCACAACTCTTTCTAGGCTTTACGTGGATTATACGCCTTCCCTGTTTCTTCCTGGCCTGCAAGAGACATTTACCTCATGTTACTTAACATTAAACCTTCCTCCTTTTCTACACTAACATTATAAGCGAGAATCCTAGCGATACCAACCAACAGGAGCTGTTACTAGCGATACTTGATTGAGCGACACTAGCGTTACCTTACCTTACACTCAGCAATATCTAGCGAAATTTGTGAGACGGAAAACTCCTTTGCGTCTCAGCGACACCCGTCTCGCTATCAGTACCCAGACAATGTGCTGATACTTGATTCTTAGCGGCACTCTGCACTGTAATTTTTCCTTTCCTCTTGTTCTCAATTCAATCTATTAAAAGTCATAATTTCATACGGATTTAGGACTTCTTCTCTTCTACAAACTTATAGAGAATTAAGTTCTATAGCTTACCTCAAAGTTTCAAGGCTTAACTCTTCCTCGTTCTCTCGGTATTCCAAAATCACCTCATGCTGTTTCGGATTGCTTATCAATCTTGTAAGTGCTGTTTTTCTTAAAGATTCACATAGTTAATCTTCAATTTCAGCATTACCATCCTTCACAAAAGGTGTTAGAAATTATGTTAACTTACCAACCTCCAAATTTCAACTCTAAACTCGGCTTCCTCTATAAGTTCTACTCTGAATATCAATCAGTGCTCAGACTGTGCGACTTCAATCAATCCTCTGTTCCAGCTCTGTTTTCAACATCAATATGAGTCGAATTTCGTCCAAAATCCGCAAGAACACCTTCCTCAATCTTCTTCTGAAGTTTGTCTGAAATATGGAACCGACTTAAGCTCTCGAAATGTCTTAAAAATGATTAAACATTTAATTAATCCAACTATATATACTACCGACTTAGCCTTTACAAACACCAGGATTTATGTTGCCGACTTACCCTTCACCCGCAGGTTAGTGCAGGATTCCCACCTCAACGCGAGGCACTCATGTTAACTTCTCCTCCAACGCCTTCAACAACTGACCACACCCAGCGCATGGTGTCGTCCTCAACGCCTCCTACTTTTGACGCGTATATTCCCGTCATACACCACTATTTTCGTCGTGTCAAGACCACTCTGTCTTCAACGCGAAGTAACTTCAACGCATAACTGTTCTCAACGCAGAGTGACTTAAACGCATGGTTCAAGTACATTTCTTCCCCCGCCAAAATTTACTTATCCTTCGACGCGGGCAGCTACTTCAGCTTACTACCCACCGTGAGTCAATCAACAACGCTTGGACTTGGCCAACACTTAGCCAAAATTTTACTTTCCAGAAATTCTTGCTCTCGCTCACGCCACTTCTCCCTTTGCAACGCATAGCCACAATCGCATAGCCGCACCCCAACGCTTGGTAACGCAAGTTAGTGCTTACACATATGCAAATATCTTTCTTTATTAACATTTCCCCCGAATGTCCCTTTTTCCTCAAACTGAACATCTGTTTGCCAAGTGTTTCCATTTCCCCTTTGTTTTTCTTGTCTAACATGATGAACTAAACACAAGATAAATAAATTTGCTTACGATAATCCCAACTAAAACCAGTCCAACTCCTCAAATAATTTCATAAGAAACACTTTCCAAAACTTTTGTAATTTCCGTCTAGTTATAGTTTTACTACTATGCGCCTATCCTTTACATTTTACTTGAACGCGTATTCCGCCAATGCCTTCTTGATTACAAAACTGAGCGCATAGTTTAGCTGCTAACTTGAACCGTCGCATCCTGCGTTTACTACAACACATTTCAGTCGCATAGTTTAGTTCAACGCAACTTCCTCAATCACTACCAGCGCATAGCTTCTTATTCAAAAACCTCATAAAGTTTTAAACTTTTACTCTTTCCATCGAAAACACATACCTTCCTAGTCGGCTCATTTTCTTTTATACTTAAGTTCGCTTTATTCCTTGTTTCATCAACGCACATAAGCCTTCACAAACGTATAGAACTTTCATCTACACAATGATAACTTGTAGAAATACAAGTTATGATAGCCCTTTTCTTAGATAAATAGAGATTAAATAGAGAAGCATGCGGTAAGTTATGTTAATTTTTATTCAGAAATCTTCCTTTACGTTATACTAATGTATTTTTATGAAGATAAATGATTTTATCACTTTTTAAGCCTAAAACGCATATTTTGACACAAGAATGCAAGCGATGCGTTGATGACTTCTTAACGCAGAAACCAGACGATGCGTTAACAACTCAACCCATAACTACGCGTTAGAAACCTACGCCGCGTTGACATCGGCCAAACTATTCATGGACGCATAGACGACCATTAATGCAAGGCGCTGAGAATCAAATCAGATTCTTGAGAGATTGACGGATGATTGACGAACATGATTTGTGGCCAAAGTGGTGGATCTTAATTGACCCGAGAATCACGCAATCAGGCGAGATGGACGCATTGTATCAATCTCGCCGCCAATTAAGTAGATTTGCCATTAATTGCGAATGCATCATCTATAAAAGGGCAGCTCTGCGAGATGAGAAGGGTTGTTGATTCTCGGAAGAACTCCATAAGTGACAGCAGAGTTCTCTCAGACCTCAGCCGGAGACGAATAGCTCGAGAGAGAAGAGTCTTCCCTCCGCCGGACCACTTCAAAGCAGAGCCTCACGCTTCCATCCGGGCGACACAAGACATTGACGCCTTTCCCTGCTTTTTTTCTTACTGTTCTATCTTAATTTTAGATTTGTATCAAGGCATTGAACTTATCGAAAATTGTATCTCATTTCATCAATATAATTATCTTCCATGTCCATTCATTTCTCTAAACTTTCCGCTTTTTACTTTCAAACCATGAGTAACTAATCACTCAAGGGTCTAGGGTTGCGTTAACATCTAACTAGGCACCACAGTGTAACTATTTTATCTTGTCAATTGCGAGCTTAATCCGATGCTTATGTCCATCTGACAAATCGATATAAGTAGTAATAATCAAACTGCTCAAGAGGGTAAGTGATTGTGGAACTCAATTGACAAAGGGCAAGTAGTGTTACCTGTCTATGGGGATAACCTTGGTTCTTAACACTCTCCTATGCGTTATAGACATATAACGCATAGTGGCTGACAACCGGGAGAAGAGTCGCAAGTATGAATAGAATACCACTGTGCGTTTCCGATGTTAGATGTTAATCAACCTGAACCCTTTCTTTATCCATTCACACACATTTTTAGTTGAACTTGTTGTGTCGCATGCTTTCCATCTTTCACAATTTTTAGTCTAGTGTACAAACAATCACTTTCCGTAGATTAAAAACAACTCTCAAATATTTATTGGTTACCACTGTAACGCATGAAATCCAACTAAAACTTAATCAATATAATCCCTGTGTTCTACCTCGGACTCACCGAGAACACCTATTCCTTTGCTTATATTTGGGTAAAGGATAGGAAAACTTGACAAGACCACCAACGCATAGTAATAAAACGCATAGCATGTTCAAAGCATGACATGTTGAACGCATAAACACATTATTTAGCATCTTGCGTTAGGACAATTTACACATACAAATTACATCGCAACAAGTTTTTGGCGCCGCTGCCGGAGATTATTTCATTGATTTAATCATTTTATTTGGATTATTGTGTTGCAGGATTCCTCAATCGACGGAATATAGCAAGCTTTTCTTCTTTCAGAAGTTTCTAACATTATATGAGTGAAGGGGACAACCCAACATTTGATATTGACCCAGAGATTGAGATGACCTTCAGAAGAAGGATAAGACAGAATAAACAAAGAAGGAGCAATCAAACTGCAGAAGAAAACATGGATGCTCAAAATAATCAACCTCAAGCTGGGGTTAGGCCAAACGCAAATGCGCAAGCATACTATTGCTCGGGCCGCCCATATGCCTTCCTTCTATCCTTGGGCATTAGGTGCCATTCTATTTTCCGGTTACCCATTTGCCTTCATCTAGTCCTTGAGCAATGGGTACCCTTCGTAACTCGGGCTGCCCTCAATGCCTTCTACGAGTCCTTGAGCATTGGGGTCCCTTTTCCAAGCTTTATAAAACACTACAAACATTGTATTAACAGCGCATAACTTAACCGTTTCTCAAGTTACAAGTAAAACGCATACATATGTTACTGAACGCGTGCTCTTATCTTCTATAAATAACATAGTCATGTGTTCTTTATATGACAACGCATGCTCTATTTCATTTGAAACCATGTAATCATATTCATTAAGAACTCATTTATATTTTTATAAAACGCAGGTGTTACTCACCTCTACTTGCCAAAGAATACCTCTTCTTCCTTTCCTCTATTTCCTCTTCCCGAGCTTCTTGGACGCAGCGTTCAAATCTCAAAAACGCAAAGCTCCACTTCCTCTGTCAGCTCGGTTGAATGCATCCTGACTCTTCTTACTTCTCATTCGGATGCGTTGTCCTCTCTTGGACGCAAGGTCCATCATGGACACATCTTCTAGCTTTGGACGCCGCGTTCACCTTGGACATTATGTTTGTCCTCAACGCATAGTCGATTCTTTAAAACACCAGACAACTTCTTTACATAAAATAACTAAGTTGCCAAATACCTTCTTTCTTGGCCGCATCCTCCTACCACATACGTCCTTCTTGCCTTCTCTTTTTCTCTCCAGAATTCTCCTTTGATAGTCATTAGTCACTCCTTTTCCCTCAAAGTTCTATTTATAGGGAGCTTGCCATCCAACTCCTTCTCTCCTTTTGCCACTTGTTTGCCGCATGCCACGCTGCATGCTTAATTAACCATGCATTAAACCAAGTGTCACCTTGCATGAAAACTTGACATGCCTTCAACACCTCCTACTAATAAGGTGTCAACTCCATACAAAGCCACCTGGCCTTTATAAGCTGATCTTATGCGTCCAACATTCCCAATGAACAACTTTTATTCAATACAACGCCCTCATGCGTTAGTTGAATTTCCCTTAAGCTTTGAGCTTCACTGCTCACTTTTCTAACTCTCAGCCAACTATACTACTGTCTTTGACGCATAGAGATAATTTTGTTTTCAACGTATAGGAACCTTAACGCATAACAACCTTGCCAACGCATGGTAAGCCAAGTACTATCCTTTCCCCCGCCAACGCGGCAACTGCTTCAGCTCATAACACCATTTGTGATTTCACCTTTAGCGCATAACCGCATTATTACAAAGTAGTGCTTACATATGCCACTAGGCTTCAATGACAAATGTGCAATACTATGCGTTTATACATCATCGCATCATACCATGCGTCCAACTCTCATATTCATAACGAGTAAATTCTTCTCCATTTCTTCCTCTATGCGTTTCACATCTTTCCCTTCTCGGTTTTACTTCCATGTGTTACCTAGTCCTGACCATGCGTCCAACATGGTCTTTTACCTCATTTCTTCATAGACTCTTCAACGCTTCGTTTTCTTAAAAAGTAAGGTGTGACATTGTCTATCTTAATTTTAGATTTGTATCAAGGAATTGAACTTATCGAAAATTGTATCTCATCTTCATCAATATAATTATCTTCCATGTCTACTCACTTTTCTAAACTTTCCGCTTTCTACTTTCAAACCATGAGTAACTAATCACTCAGGGGTCTAGGGTTGTGTTAGCATATAACTAGGAACCATAGTGTAACTATTTTATCTTGTCAATTGCGAGCTTAATCCGATGCTCATATTCATCTGACAAATCGATATAAGTAGTTATAATCAAACTGCTCGAGAGGGTAAGTGATTGTGGAACTCAATTGACAAGTACCAAGTAGTGTTACCTGTCTATGGGAATAACCTTGGTTCTTAACACTCTCCTATGCGTTATAGACATATAACGCATAGCGGCTGACAACCGGGAGAAGAGTCACAAGTATGAATAGAATACTACTGTGTGTTTCCGACATTAGATGTTAATCAACCCGAACCCTTTCTTTATCCATTCACACACATCTTCAGCTGAACTTGCTGTGTCGCATGCTTTCCATATTTCACAACTTTTAGTTTGGTGTACAAACAATCGCTTTCAGTAGATTAAAAACAATTCTCAAACATTTATTAGTTAACCCTATAACACATGAAATCCAATTAAAAACTAAATCAATATAATCCCTGTGTTAGACCTCGGACTCACCGAGAACACCTATTACTTTGCTTATACTTGGGTAAAAGAATAGGAAAACTTGACAAGACCACCAACGCATAGTAATAGAACGCACAGCATGATCAACGCATGACATGTGGAATGCATAAACACTTCATTTAGCACTTTGCGTTAGGCTAATTTACACGTACAAAATAATCACAACAATGATACAAACCTTCGAGAGTAATGGAAGGAATTCTCTTGGCACATGATAGAAATCGCCCAATGAGGGAATATGCATCGCCAAATTTATACAATTTTGCACCGGGAATTTTACAACCAACCTTCGAGAGTAATGGAAGGTTTGAAATGAAACAAGTAATGTTGCAGATGCTGCAAGCCGCAGGGCACTTTGGGGGTGGAATGGGTGAAGACCCACATGCATACGTGAAATGTTTCTTGGAAATATGTAGCGCATTCCCTATGGCTAGAGTACCGCAAGATAGCATCAGACTGATGCTATTCCCATTTTCTCTCAGAGATGAGGCAAGACAATGGGCTTATTCATTTGAACCTGGTGAGATTACAACTTGGGGCCAAATGGTTGAAAAATTTATGCAGAAATACTTTCCTCCGACGGTAAGTGCAAAGAGGCGACGAGACATTGTCAGCTTCGAGCAAAAGGACTCAGAGACCCTTAGTGAAGCATGGGCCCGATTTAAAAGGCTTGTAAGAAATTGTCCCCATAATGGCATCCCTTATTGTGTGCAGATGAAGATTTTCTATGGAGGATTAAATAAAACATCACAATCAGTGGCTGACGCCTCTGCAGCAGGAGGATTAATGGACAAGACTTATACGCAAGCCAAGGAGATTCTCGACAGAATCTCAAGGAACACCGATGAATAGGTGGATGATGGGTATAGATCCCGGTACATGGATAAGAGAAGAACGCAAGCTGGAATGATTGAAACTGATGCGACCCATAATCTTTCAGCTCAGATCGCCAACATGACATCCTTGCTGCAAACGATTGCATTGAACAACCAAGGTGGGACAGTTGTATCAATGGACGCAATGAACACGGTGAATGCAACAGCATCTGTAAGCTGTGTGCAATGCGGTGAGCGCCACTTGTACGATATGTGTCCCTACAACCCACAATCCATCTGCTATGTTCAAAACAACCCGTACTCTAAAACTTATAATCCGGGTTGGAGGAACCACCCTAACTTTGGATGGGGAGGAAACCAATCACAGACGCAGGGAACTGGGCAACAGCCGCAGAGAAGCAACAACCCTGTTTACAACCAAGGTGTTCAAGGACATCAAGCGCAACGAGATCAGTCAGCAAACGCATCATCATCATCCCTTGAAGCTCTTATGCGACAAACTATCACTCAGAATGAAGAAACGCGTAAGTCGTTGGAGGCGATGCTCCAAAACCAAATGGGTGAAATAAAAAGCCATGCAATTGCAAACCAAAATTTAGAAATTCAAGTGGGACAAATGGCAAGTGAGCGCAACACCAGACCCCAAGGAGCATTGCCCAGTAATACCGAAACCGCCTGTGGTAACGGTAAAGAACAATGTCAAGCTGTGACATTGAGGAGTGGGAAGGTTCTTCTCATAAAAACGCAAGATCAGAGGACGCAAGGAAATCTGCAGCCTCACATCACTCCACAACTAACTCTCGTAACACCTACTATTGAACCGCAATCATCATCCACCACCATAACCTCTTAAGAACAAGAAAATGGAAAGGGGAGAGAAAAAGCAATGCAGGCAAACCCTGCGTCGGTATCACAGAATATCACTCCCCCTATGCGTCCGCCATTTTGATAACTTGTAGAAATACAAGTTATCATAGCCTTTTTCATAGATAAATAGAGTTTAAATAGAGAAGCATGCGGTAGTTTATGCTAAATTCCATTAATAAATCTTCCTTTGCGTTATACTCTTGTATTTTTATGAAGATAATGATTTTACCACTTTTTGAGCCTAAAACGCATGTTTTGACGCAGGAATGCAGACGATGCGTTGATGACTTCTTAATGCAGGACGACGCGTTAGCAATCTGTTATTCATGGACGCATAATCTGAATGGAACGCAAACAACTTGACGAAGCGTTAACAACAACTCAACGCATAACTACGCGTTAGCAACCTACGACGCGTTGACATAGGCCAAACTATGCATGGACGCGTAGACAACCGTTAAGGCAAGGCGCTGAGAATCAGATCGGAATCTTGAGAGATTGACGGATGATTGACAAACATGATTGAGGGAAGAAGAAAGAAAAGAAAATGCAGCCGAGGAGCTTGAGAAAGAGCTTCAAATAGAAGAGGATGAAGAGCTGGCTGCTAGAATAAAAGCACAAGAAGAGGGGGAAGAGAAGAAGAAAAAGAAGAAAAGAAGTAGGCATCACTCGCCTATAAGGAAAGAATGCATCGGGGAGGATGCGAGAGAGGAACAAGGTGTTAGCACCTTGAAGAAGAAGAAGAAGAAAGAAAAAGAAGTGTCAGTCACCAAACTCCCAAGCACGCATAATGATAAACACAAAGGGATGGATAAGGTGATTGAAGCACCAGTTGAAGTGGCCGAGAGCAAGAAAAGAACTGTGGATGAAATTCCCGCTAAGGCCAAAGGAAAAGCGAAGGTGGCTAATGCGTCGCCACAAAAGAAGGAAAGAAAAGGGAGACGCAGAGCGTTCCCTGATTTGATGATTGAGGTGGGATTTTTCCCTGAAGAAGCCCCATTGCCGCCATACATCACCGAAGTTATTGACCACCACGACTGGAGAAACTTCTGTTCAAGCACCTCTTGGGTCCAACCTGACGTAGTCCGAAGTTTTTATAACGAACGCATAGAGGAAGAGGAAGACGTGGTGGTGGTGGATGAAACTGAAGTCCCGTTCAACGCAAGGGAAATCAACGCAATATATCAGTTGAGGGACAACCCGGATGCGGAAGGAAACAAGATTATAGAATCAACTCCACCAGAGTTAATGGAGGACGCAATCCGGGTATTGGCGAAGCCTGGGGCTAAGTGGGATGTTTCACCCACAGGTATCAAAACGCTATCCGCTAGCAGCCTAAGACCAGAGGCAAACCTGTGGGTATACTTGGTGAAGAAGCGGCTGATCCCTACAACGCATGACAAAACAGTATCAAGGGATCGGGTGATGGCAGCTTATTGCATTATGCGTCGCATCACCCTGGATGTTGGACGCATAATCGCGACGCAGATAAGAGGGGTGTTCAACAAGCCAAGGGGCCGACTCTTTTTCCCCACTCTTATCATGAACCTGTATGCCAATGCTTCCATCGGAGGGCCAACGGAAGTGTTAGACGCAGAGAAGATGATTGAAGTCAGTGGCGTAATTGCCCACAAGACTCTGCGTCGGTTGATGAGAGGATCACAATATCTGCAAGAGCCTGCTAAGGCCACCAAAAGACCTCATCAACCCATTCCTCCTCCAAAGCCGCAACCGCAGAAGAAGGGGAAGCCGTCCAAGCTGAAACGCAAGGCTGTGGCAGGTCCTGATGCCACCATTAGACCTTCCCTAACCTCAAGCCCTTCACCCCCACTTCCAACAACCAAAAGAGAACCAACTCCACCTCCACCTCCCCCTAAAACGCATCGCCCAAACCTTCTAAACCTTAACCTTCCGCAAAACCTTCCTCACCAATCTCCTCAATAAGAGTTGATGACTCAAACTATGGGGATTTTTGCGCGACTTTTATGCGTCTATCATCCCCTGCGTTTGATGAAACTCCATCAACCTCTCGCCCTCAGCCAAACCCGCCTCAACCACCAACGCAACCACCGCAGCAAGAAGCCCAACTTGATCTTGACTGGGAGACAGTGCAAACATATTTGCAACAATCAATCTTTTGTCCAGTGATGCATTCATTGAATATGTTAGCACGCCGGTAGACGGAGCAGTTTCAATTCACACTGAATTACGTTCATCAACTGCTCTCGATCCGACCGGAAATCCCGCCCCCTAACATTTCGGAAGGCCTCCAACAGCCACTTGTCTTCCCAGTACCGCAACGCCCTGCGCCTGAGCAGCAATGCAGACCTGATGAAGACAAGTCTGATGGTTAAAAAAATTTAGGGGTGTAATAAAGAGTTGTAGTTTTTCTTGCGATTATCTTCATATTCAATTGTATTCGTTGGGAACATTCAGTTAATAAAATGAAAAATTTCTTCACGGCATGGAATTTCAAATTTTCTCTTTGCGTTGTCCCTTGTTGTAAATTCATTTTAAGTACATTCCAGTATTCCTAATTTTTATCTTTGCGTTGAAAAGTTAGTCACCGTGATGATCTTCATGCTTACACTATTCGTACACTCTTTAAGTTAGATTACTTTCAATGCGTCTGCATACTATTCCTTAGAAACGCAAACCTACTTTGAATGTATGCAAGCAGCCAATTCAAACCTCTCTTACAAAATTTTGCAACTTAATCTTTGTTTACAATTTAAGCAATGAGGACCTTGCTACTCTCAAGTTTGGGGGTGGTAGATGTTTGAACTGTCAAAGATAAAAATATGAGGAACTTATTTCAATCATGTCAAAAAAAAAAAAAAATAATAATAATAATAAATAATTTCCTTTTAAACCCAGAACTCCGCTGGCAAGACTAATATATTTATCTTGTTAAGAGTTTAGCTGAAAACGACACCTGCTCGTAGTTGGCCGCCTCCATGCACCCCATAGTTGGTGTGTCAAAACGAAGGTGGGTAATCGTAATCAGCGACGCATAGATAAATAACAAACTCCAATGTCTAGTTAGGAAACCGAGCTTAGATAAGAGTTTAGTCGAGAAGGGCACTTGCTTGTAGTTGGCTGCCTTCATGCACCCCATCGTTGGTATGTCAAAACAAAGGTGGGTAGCCCTACTCGACGCATGCTTAATAACCAAATAATAAAATCAATGAAAGAAAAAGTAACTTTATATATTAATCTTTTCAGACTCAGTGTTAAAAGAAGAAACAAAAATTTTGTGAATAATGAGTTTAAGAATTTTGAAAAGAAAGCTTGCCGCATACAAATTAGACCCGTCCTAAAGAAAAGAATATAGAGGTAGAGAAATAATATAACTAACGGGTAGCTGATTGAGTATAGCATTCTGAAAGACTAGTCAATGCGTTGAGAAAATGTTAGGATAATTGAAGTTTCTTAGATAGAAGTTATGCTTAAGGACAAACATTTATCTAAGTTTGGGAGTGTGATAACTTGTAGAGATACAAGTTATGATAGCCTTTTTCTTAGATAAATAGAGATTAAATAGAGAAGCATGCGGTAAGTTATGTTAATTTTTATTAAGAAATCTTCCTTTACGTTATACTGACGTATTTTTATGAAGATAAATGATTTTATCACTTTTTGAGCCTAAAACGCATATTTTGACGAAGGAATGCAAGCAATGCGTTGATGACTTCTTAACGCAGAAACCAGACGATGCGTTAACAACATCTCAACGCATAACTACGCGTTAGCAACCTACGGCGCGTTGACATCGGTCAAACTATTCATGGACGCATAGACGACCGTTAATGCAAGGCGCTGAGAATCAAATCAGAATCTTGAGAGATTGATGGATGATTGACGAACATGATTTGTGGCCAAAGTGGTGGATCTTAATTGACCCGAGAATCACGCAATCAGACGAGATGGACGCATAGTATCAATCTCGCCGCCAATCAAGCAGATTTGCCATTAATTGCGAAAGCATCATCTATAAAAGGGCAGCTCTGCGAGATGAGAACGGTTGTTGATTCTCGGAAGAATTCCATAAGTGAAAGCAGAGTTCTCTCAGACTTCAGCCGAAGACGAATATCTCGGGAGAAGAGTCTTCCCTCCGCCGGACCACTTCACAGCAGAGCTTCACGCTTCCATCCGGGTGACTCAAGACATTGACGCCTTTCCCTGCTTTCTTTCTTACTGTTCTATCTTAATTTTAGATTTGTATCAAGACATTGAACTGATTGAAAATTGTAACTCATTTCATCAATATAATTATCTTCCATGTCTATTCATTTCTCTAAACTTTCCGCTTTCTACTTTCAAACCATGAGTAACTAATCACTCAAGGGTCTAGGGTTGCGTTAACATCTAACTAGGAACCACAGTGTAACTATTTTATCTTGTAAATTGCGAGCTTAATCCGATGCTTATGTCCATCTGACAAATCGATATAAGTAGTAATAATCAAACTGCTCGAGAGGGTAAGTGATTGTGGAACTCAATTGACAAGGGCCAAGTAGTGTTACCTGTCTATGGGGATAGCCTTGGTTCTTAACACTCTCCTATGCGTTATAGACATATAACGCATAGCGGCTGACAACCGGTAGAAGAGTCGCAAGTATGAATAGAATACCACTGTGCATTTCTGTTGTTAGATGTTAATCAACCCGAACCCTTTCTTTATCCATTCACACACATCTTTAGCTGAACTTGCTGTGTCGCATGCTTTTCATCTTTCACAATTTTTAGTCTAGTGTACAAACAATCGCTTTCTTTAGATTAAAAACAACTCTCTGAACTATTTATTGGTTACCACTGTAACGCATGAAATCCAACTAAAAACTTAATCAATATAATCCCTATGTTCGACCTCGGACTCACCGAGAACACCTATTCTGTCACACCCCCTCCCGGATTACCTACCTATCCTAAAAGGGAATGTGAAGACAATAAACATCACCCCTCTTGTGACGCATATTGTCCCTTCTTACCTTCCCTCCGACACATACATTTACTCATATACATACATAGAACTCAATCATACTACACATGCCATAATTTGATACAACTCCCCGTATTGGGTACGCTTTTATTACATAGCATAATTTCACTTCCATATTCATAATACAATGTACACAACTCCACCAACAATCTCCACTCAAAACTACATGATCTACATGCCATTTACATAAAACATATGCAACGTACAACTCTCAGACTTGACTGTATCTTGAGAACTCGAGACTTAGGCAGGGTGAGCTGAAGTAGGCTAAGCACCGGGAACGTCCTTTCTACCTGGGGAGAGAAAAGGAAAACATTGGAAAACATAAGTTAACAGCCTAGTGAGTGACAAATCTTTGTAAAACGAGCATTCATTTAAAACAGGCATGTTGCGTATAACGTATAAGCAAGAGTTTAACATGTATTCAAACTAAACATGCTTTCCATAAAATCCATTAATCTCATAAATCAATTCTTAAATCATACAAGAATGTTTTCCAAGGAATTTATCAATATCAATTTAGTTTTTCAAACTTTTCCCTTAGTTGAGGCGGAGCAATGCTTCTACGCACTCAACGTCGAAAATCACCTTAGTTGGGGTGGAGCAAAGCTCAACACTTCCAACGTCGAAAACATCCCTGGCTCAATGCGGAGCAAACTCGACGCATCAGCCAAATCAATCTCTATGTGCACATAGGAATATGACGGGTTGCCCATGTACCTTCTCATGTCCTTGAGTACTGGGTCCCGAGAAAACTCACGTGCCTTCTCGTGTCCTTGAGTACCGAGCCTCCTCTAAAACGTTTTAGAATTTCGTTCACATAATAGATCAAATGAAAATCCTTTCATAGAAATCATACAAAACTTTGTTCAATAACATTTCACATAATTGTTTACTATCAACTTTAGAAATATGTAACATGCCTTTAAGAAGTGCAATCAACAATTTTCACAATAAACAGTTCATTGAAAATCATGCTTCATAAGAACATTTTCAATAAAATAGAATTGAAGAAGAAAATAGTCACTCACACTCTTCCTAGGCTTTACGTGGGTTATACACTTTTCCTATTTCTTCTTGGCCTGCAAAAGAAGTATGCCTTGCGTTAATCAATATTAAATCCCATTCCTTTTCTCTACTGACTTATAAATGAGAACCTCAGCGATACCCGCCGAATAAGACTGTTACTAGCGATACTCGATGGAACAGCACCAGCGTTACATACCTTAGCAGGGATACTCAGCGTTATCTAGCGAGACCTGTGAGACGGAAGGTTCCTTTGCGTCTCAGCGATACCCGTCTCGCTACCATTTCCCAGACAGTGTGCCGATACTTGATTTTCCAACGGCACTCTGCACTGTAATTCCTTCCTTTCTTCTCGTTCTTACTTCAACCTATTAAAAGTCACATTTCCATACGGATTCAGGACTTCTTCTCTTCTGCAAACTTATAGGAAATCACGTTCTATAGCTTACCTTAAAATTTCAGGGTGTAGCTCCTCCTCATTCTCGCGATATTCCGGAGTTACCTCCCGCTGTTCTGGATTGCGAGATAATCTTGTAAACTCTGGTTTCCTAAGGATTCACATAGTAAATCTTCAATTTCAGCATCACCATCCTTTACAAAAGTTGTTAGGAATTACGTCAACTTACTAACTTTAAATTTTCACTCTGAACTCGACTTCTTCCTCACGTTCTATTCCGAATATCAGTCACTACTCAACCAACCAAGTGACTTCAGTCATTCCCTTGTTCCAGCTTCATTTTTAGCATCAATATGAGTCGAAGTTCGTCCAAAATCCTCAAGAACACATTCCTCAATCTTCTTCTGAAGTTTATCTGAAGAATAGAACCGACTTAAGCTCTCGAAATGTCCTTAAAATGATTAGACATTTAATTAATCCAACTATATATACTACCGACTTAACCTTCACAAACACCAAGATTAATGTTGCCGACTTAGCCCATCACCCGCAGGCTGATGCGGGGTTCACACTTCGACGCGAGGCGCTCATGTTAAAATTCTCCTTCAGCGCCTTCAGCAACTAACCTCACTCGACGCATG
This sequence comes from Citrullus mucosospermus, assembly GCA_030954485.1. NCBI lineage: Eukaryota > Viridiplantae > Streptophyta > Magnoliopsida > Cucurbitales > Cucurbitaceae > Citrullus > Citrullus mucosospermus. The sequence goes on along the minus strand of CM062061.1, from coordinate 15,360,999 downwards.
GCATCGTTCTCAACGCCTCCTACTTTTGACGCGTACAACTCAGTCATACACCGCTATCTTCGTCGCATCAAGACCACTCTGTCTTCGATGCGGAGCGACTTCAACTCATGTTTGTCTTCAATGCATCGGCTTCAGCGCATGGCTGTCCTCAGCGCAGAGTGAATTCAGCGCATGACTGTCCTCAACGCAGAGTCACTTTAGCGCATAGTTCAAGCACGTTTCTTCCCCGCTAGAATTCCTTATCCTTCAACGCGGGTAGTTACCTCAGCTCACTAACCTCCGTGAATCAACCACAAACGCATGGACTTAGTCAATACTTAGCCAAAATTTTACTTTCCAAAAATTCTTACTCTCGCTCTCGGCCACTTCTTCCTTTGAGACGCATAGCCACAAACGCATGGCCGCATCTCAACGCTTGGCAACGCAATTCAGTGCTTACATATTCCTTTGCTTATACTTGGGTAAAGGATAGGAAAACTTGACACGACCACCAACGCATAGTAATAGAACGCATAGCATGTTCAAAGCATGACATGTTGAACGCATAAACACATCATTTAGCACCTTGCGTTAGGATAATTTACATATACAAATATCACACAACAGTCTTACTACGATGCGTTGGTGATCTTGTCAAGTTTCCTCTCCTTTACCCAAGTATAAGCAAAAGAGTAGGTTTTCTTGGTAAGTCCGAGGTCGAACACAAGGATTATGTTGATTCAATATTTAGATGGATTTCATGCGTTGCAGTGGTAACCAAGAAATAATTGAGAGAGTGTTTGTTTCTAATCTAAGGAAAGCGATAATATGTACACTAGACTAAATTGTGGAAGATGGAAAGGCATGCGACACAGCAAATTCAGCTAATGATGTGAATGAATGGATAAAAACAGGGTTCGGGTTGGTTAACATCTAACATCGATAACGCATGGTAGTATTTTATTCATACTTGCGACTCTTCTCCCGATTGTCAGCCGCTATGCGTTATATGTCTATAACGCATAGGAGAGTGTTAAGAACCAAGGTTATTCCTATAGACAGGTAACACTTCTTGGCCCTTGTCAATTGAGTTCCACAATCACTTACCCTGTCGAGCAGTTTGATTATTACTACTTAGATTGATTAGCTAGATGGACATAAGCATCGGATTAAGATCGCAATTGACAAGATGAAATAGTTACACTATGGTTCTTAGTTAGATGCTAATGCAACCCTAGACCCTTGAGAGATTAGTTACTCATGGTTTCAAAGTAAAAAGCGGAAAGTATAGAGAAATGAATAGACATGGAAGATATATATATTGATGATACGGAATACAACTTTAGATAAGCTCAATGTCTTGACACAAATCTAAAATCAAGATAGAAAAAGTAAGAATGAAAGTAGGAAAGCCGTCAATGTTTTGAGTCGCCCGGATGGAAGCGTGAGGTTCTGTTGTGAAGTGGTCCGGCGGAGGGAAGACTCTTCTCTCTCGAGCTATTCATCTCCGGTTGAAGTCTGAAAGAATTTTGCTATCACTTATGGAATTTTTCCGAGAATCAACAACCCTTTCTCATCTCGCAGAGCTGCCCTTTTATAGATGATGCGTTCGCAATCAATGGCAAATCTGCTTGATTGGCGGCGAGATTGATACCATGCGTCCATCTCGCCTGATTGCGTGATTCTCAGGTCAATTAAGTTCCACCACTTTAGCCACAAATCATGTTCGTCAATCATCCGTCAATCTTTCAAGATTCTAATTTGATTCTCGGCGCCTTAAGTTGATGGTCGTCTATGCATCCATGAATAGTTTGCCCGATGTCAACGCCTCGTAGGTTGCTAACGCATAGTCATGCGTTGAATAGTTGTTAACGCATCGTCAGGTTGTTCGTGTTCCATTTAGATCATGCGTCCACGAAGAACAAATTGCTAACGCGTCGTCCTGCGTTAAGAAGTCATCAACGCATCATTTGCATTCCTGCGTCAATAACATGCGTTTTAGGCTCTAAAAGTGGTAAAATCATTATCTTCATAAAAATACAAGAGTATAACGCAAAGAAAGATTTATTAATAAAAATTAACATAACTTGCCGCATGCTTCTGTATTTAATCTCTATTTTATCTAAGAAAAAGGCTATCATAACTTGTATTTCTACAAGTTATCAGGCTGCACCCAAAATTGTTGCTCTCGGGTTTTAGCGTCGCGGCAGCGCCGTGACGCTGTGATGCGTTTTAGAAATATTGTTCTCGGGCATTAGTGCCGCGGCAGCGCCGTCCAAGCGCCGCGACGCTATCATGCGTTCAACAAGGTTGCGTCGAAGCAGCGCCATCTCGGCGCCACGGTGTTACTATGCGTCCAGAACGATGCGTTTATGTTTTAGCGTCGCGGCGCTATCCCAAAATTCGCCCTTTTGAGTTTTTCAGCTCTTTTTCGCTGTATTCTTGCTCGGTTTTGATCTTTAGTCGTTTTTTCTAATTTTCCTCGTTTTAACTTGAAAATCACTAGTAAACAAGTGAAATCTAATATAAACTCCCTTAATTTGAGAGAATAGAAAGCACTTTTTAAGTGCTTATCAGGTTGTTAGCAGACAACGTTTTGATGCCTGTGGGGGAAACGTCCCACTTCGCCCCGGGCTTCGCCAATACTCGGATTGCGTCTTCCATTAACTCCGGTGGAGTTGATTCTATAATTTTGTTTCCTTCCGCATCCGAGTTGTCCCTCAACGCATATATTGCGTTTATTTCTCTTGCGTTGTATGAGACTTCATTTTCTTCAATCGCCACCAAATCGTCCTCTTTATCAATCCATCTGTTATAAAAACTGCAGACTAAGTCAGGTTGAACCCAAGAGGTGCTGGAACAGAAGTTTCTCCAGCCGTGGTAGTCGATGATTTCAGTGATATATGGCGGCAATGGGGCTTCTTCAGGGAAAAATCCCACCTCCATCAATAAATCAGGGAGCGCCTTGCATCTCCCTTTTCCTTCCTTCTTCTTTGGTGACGCATCAGCGACCTTAGCTTTTCCTTTGGCCTTAGCAGGGATTTTATCCACTGTTCTTTGTTTGCTCCTGGCCACTTCAGCTGGTGCCTCAGTCATCTTCTCCTTCCCTTTGCATTTCTTTTTGTGAATGCTTGGGAGTTTGGTGACTGACTCCTCTCTTTCCTTCTTCTTCTTCTTTTTCAAGGTGCTAACACCTTGCTCCTCTCTCGCATACTCCCCGATGCGTTCCTTCCTTGTAGGCGAGTGGTGCCTACTTCTCTTCTTCTTTTTCTTCTTGCCCTCCTACTCTTCTTGGGCATTTATTCTCGCAACCAACTCCTCATCTTCTTCTATTTGCAGGTCTCTCTCAAGCTCCTCAGCTGCTTTTTCTATTCTTTCTTCTTCCCTCATTTCCTCTTCAAATGTCATTGCGACTTCGTCTATTTGAGGATCAGGAAGGCCTTGCGTTTCCCAATCTTCTTGAGGCCGCACTTCCCTTCGCGCCTCCTTGTTGGACAATGCGTCCTTAGCAATTTTCTCTGCTCCTTTTCTAAGGGCCCTGAGCTCTTTTCTCAACTTGGCCCTTTTCTTCTTCATCTTTGCTGCCAGCCTCGGCAGTTTCTTGTGATACCCTTCTTTTCTTCCTTACCAAGGGTACCACTTCCTCTTCCTCTTCTCTTCCTCTCTTAGCCTCTGCGGCCAACATAACCTTTTTGATAGGTCCATCATTGGAGTCCAGTGTCATCTCCTCAAGACTGATAGACGCAGGGACTGACCCTTGCGTTTCAAATGGCTCGCCTACGACCTCCTTGCTGTAGGCAGCTTCTCCTTTCTCATTTCCCTCATTCTTTTCACCCTCCCAAGTCTCTTTTAACTAACTCTGGACCTCTTTTATCGGCGAGGGTGATTCCCGTCTTGCGTCTGAGACAGTTGCATCCATGGGTCATGCAATCCGCTCAGAATCTCGGCTATCCATGCGTCGGGGGAACGTGCGGAGTCACTTCCCCCTCTATGATAGTCACTTCTTCTACTTCTCTTCTTCCCATCTTTTCTGTTCCCCTTGTGCTGGACGGATGAGATGGGGGCAAAGGCTGGTTAACCTCCCCGTCATACTCCCGACCCTTTGCTTCCCTCTCCTCTTGAGCTATTCTTTCCAAAATGTCACCGAATACCTCTCTCTCTTCTCTTCGACGCACTTCGCTGCTTCCGTACAGTGTGCTGGCTTCATCGTGAACCGTTCCAAGACCCGGTTGCTCGGCTTCAGAGTTTTTCGTGCTTAGCCTTTGGTTTCCGGCATTGAAGTTCGCGGCGGAAAGCTCCCTCACATTCTTCATTCTGGACCTTGAGATACAAGATTTGACTCGGTTTTTGGGTTTTGCAGTAGGTACCTGGTCGATTCGGCTTAAGGGGCAGATATTTAGCCTTTGGTTTCCGGCAGATACGCAACAACCGAAATCCACTGATCTAGGCAGATTTTATTGAGCCGCATGATGCGCACTTTTAGTGCTAACCGCAAGTGTACAGGGCAAATTATAATACAAGACGGTTAAGTCCGAATATCGTTGATAAACACTTGAAAACTGCTTATTATTCTCTCAAATTAATGGAGTTTTATATTAGATTTCACTTGTTTGCTAGTGATTTTCAGGTTAAAACGAGGAAAATTAGAAGAAACGACTAAAAGATCAAAACAGAGCAAGAATATGGTAAAAAAAGAGCTGAAAAACGCATCCTTGTTGAAACGCATGATGCGCCGCAGCGCTAAGGCAGCGCTGCCGCGGCGCTGAAGCAGAAACGCATCAGCATGGACGCAGAGTAGCAACGCGGCGCTGTGAAGGCGCTGCCTCGACGCATCCTTGATAAATGCAAGACAGCGTTGCGGCGCTAAAACCCGAGAGCAACTTATTTTTGGTCGCAACGCTAGCGCCGCGGCGCCAGCGTTAATTAAACGAAAAGTTTTGTATTTTAGGTTAAATTTTAGGCGGCCAAACTCTATAAATTGAGGGGTTTTTAGCAGCAAAAAGAGGGGAGAAATATCAAGAAAATCAAGAAAAGTTGCCGAACAAAAGAAAGATCCAAAAAGGTGAGAATTAAGCTAGAGTTCCAAGAGTGAGTTAGCCGCAAGGAAGAGGAAAAGAGTTCGAGATAGTTTTGGTGCCCTTCGAAGTCCGACGCGAGAGCCAAGGACTTCGTGACGGTGCTGCCTCAATCAAGAACCTCTTTTCAGTAGAGTTTCCTTATTCTTTACACTCTTTCTTTGATTCTTTTTGCTCAATATGTTGCTTCACGCTATGAGTGGCTAAACTCTTTAGTTTTAGGGTTTTTGATGAATTGTTTGTGAATTCATGATAATTTTGTAGACTCATGGTTTTGTTCAAATAAATATGCTTTTCATTGTTAATGTGTTTAATTCTTGAAGATTGGCCACCTTCACATGTTAGGTTAGATGTATGATCGAGAGATTATATGTTTAATTTGATCTATAACAATGAATCGTTGTTAATCTATCACGAGAGTAGTTAGGTTGACAATGAAAGTTGCTAAAGACTAGTTTTAATGTCATGTAATCTTTGCATTGGTTTTAAGAGATTAACTATCAATCAAGTTGCATGAGAAAGAGTTGTCTTTGAGAGAAGATAACTTGGAATTAAGTTTCTAGACTTAGGCATAAGAATTAAATCCATGAAATCCATAATTTTGCATGATGAAACAAACAAGGATTTGAAACCCTAGAACTCTCTTTGACTCTTGCAATTCTCCCTTTGATATTTTCTTGCTTGATTTTTCTTTTTCCCAAAAACAAAAGTTGAATTTCCAATCCTCAAATAAAATTGATTCAATTCTAGAATAGCTAAATAACTTAAACCTTCCCAATTGGATCTCTAGTGGAAACGATACTCGAACTTAACCGTTTTATATTATAACTTGACCCGTACACTTGCGGTAAACACACAAAGTGGCACATCAAGTTTTTGGCGCCGTTGCCGGGGATCCAAAGAACGGTTTTTGTTATTTAATATTCATTAGAATTGATAGATCTTAATTTGAGGTGTATATTATTTGATTGTTTATTTGTTTTTATTTTTTTTATTTATTTGATTGTTTATTTATTTAGTTTATTTTATATAATTGTTATTTTATTTTATTTTTTTTATTTTTGTTAGTCTATGCCTCGAGATAATACTAACCTCCTCCCTCTTGATCCTGAGATTGAAAGGACGTGTAGAAGAAATTTAAGGGCTCAACTTAATCAAACTACTTTCAACCTACGTTACCGGCAAGTCAACCCGGAATAATGAATGTGGCTATCAATGTCAACAATGTTGAGTTATAACCGGGGTTGATCCAAATGGCTAGAGAGCTAGCCTTTAGAGGAAGAACTAATGAAGATCCTCACAAGCACTTACGATTCTTCTTGGAGATATGCGGGACGGTAAAGATGAATGGTGTTTCTAATGATGCTATTAAACTAAGACTTTTTCCTTTCTCTTTGCAGGACCGTGCTAAGGATTGGTTGGAAACCATACCTCTGGATAGCATTACAACATGGGAGATATTAGCTCAAGCTTTCTTGAACAAATATTTTCCACCGGCTAAATCTCAAAGACTAAGGACGGAGATTGGAACATTCCGCCAACTTGAGGATGAACAATTATATGAGGCTTGGGAAAGGTATAAGGATCTCTTGAGAAGATGCCCTCAACATGGGTACCCGGATTGGTTGCAAATCCAACTCTTTTACAATGGATTGGCAAGTTCAACCAAATCCATCTTAGATGCAACCGCCGGAGGGTCAATTTTTTTAAAGAATGCTCAAGAGGCCTATACCATATTAGAAGACTTGGCCAATACATCTTACAATTGGCCATGTGAACGGTCTTCTCCAAACATCCCAAGAGTCGCCGGATTGTATGAGGTGGATGAGGTAAATTCTCTCAAAGCTCAAATGGCTTCCCTTACTAATGCTATTTCTAAATTAACTGCAGGAGGCCAAACTCAAACAAATCCACCATCTATAGCTTCTCTTGCCGCTTTGGCATCGAAAATGGGCGTTCAAGGAGATAATGAGACGGCCAACTATGTTGATAGAGGGCACTATAGAAGTCATCAACAACTTCCAACTCACTACCATCCTAGCTTGAGGAATCATGAAAATATTTCTTATGCTAACAAAAGGAATGTTTTGCAAGGTTCTTCTGACTTATCCAATGTAGGTCCATCCCAGACCGAGAAGAAGTCTAACTTAGAAGATTTGATGATAGAGTTCATAAAATAATCAAGAGGAAGTACAACCGCATTGGAAAGCACAGTACAAAGTCATGGTAAGGCCATTCAAAACATCGAGGTACAAATAAGCCAGATCGCCACTTCCCTCCAAACAATGCAGAAGGGAAAATTTCCTAGTTGTCCCGAGATAAATCCAAAAGAGGAGTGCAAGGCCATGACTTTGAGGAGTGGGAAAAAGCTGTCCACTCCTTTGATCATTGATGAGGATGAAGAGCAAGAGGTAGATGACACTATCCAAGAGCCAATTTTAGAAGATGAACCAAAGATCCTAGAAAAGGAAGTAAAGGTAAAAGAGTCAACATCTTCAAGTAAGTCATCTAACCCTCTACCTTTTGTACCTAATACTATGCCATATCCCCAACGTTTTAAAAAGAAAGAAATAGACTCGCAATTTGCTAAATTTCTTGAGTTATTTAAAAAGCTGCACATTAACATTTCATTTGCCGAGACTTTAGAGCAAATGCCCAACTATGCTAAATTCATGAAAGATGTCTTATCTAAAAAGAAAAAGTTTGAGCAATATGAGATGATTAGTGTCACACCCCATCCCAGATTCACTCTATACCCAGGAAGGAGCATGATCCTATTTCCCTTACATAAGACTCTATAAGATAAACACCATAAAAGATTAACAAATCATACAACAATCCCATATAACATTCAGAAGAATGTGTAAACTTTTAACCAACATGTCTGTATATACACATAATAAGTTCAACACGTCTCCCTTTCACTACACCCTCATGAAAGATGTTTAATACATGACATATGAACAATCTAAATATTTACAACTATCCCAGAGGTTCGTTTCCAGATAGGCCCAGACGAGATTCTTCAGTAGGCTAGGCGTCCCGGACACGCTCGCTACCTGAAACAACAAACAACAAAAAACTGGATGAGCAAAAGGCTGAGTGAGTGACTAAATCTACTAAAACTAATCATGACAACTTAAATCCAGTTTGTAAGATAGTAACCATTGCATAACACATCCCAATGAATTATCAATTCTCATGTCTCACAAGTTTTCATCTATTTAGTGCTTTCACTTTCCGTCCCTCAGCACTTACTCATTTATAATTACAGTAACATGTGCCTTCACATGAAATCCCTCGGCACAGGTGATAAACTCTATCTATAGTCAACTGCCTTCACACATGATCCCTCGGCACAAGCTAGTTGTGATGGGTTACTACATGCCTTCACTTACAGTCCCTGAGCATTGTAGTCCATTCTCTACTGTTATTCAAGTGCCTTCTCAAATCCCTCAGCACTTAATTTCACGCTTACTCACATGTAGCTTTCACCATAAGGTCCCTAAGCCACTTATGCACTTAGACATTTGTAATAATATTCTCTTAAATCACTAACACATCACATACATAAGGCATACTACCATGAATCACGGTTCCTCATCAATATGCGTACTAAGTTTAACACAAGGTATAACAAACAGTCACTCACAATCGGTCCCGGCTCTAAGTGGGTTATAAGCCTCTCCGAGCTCTTCTTAGCCTGAAAAAACACAATCCTCCAGTTTAGTTTCCATAATCTCCCTTTTCCTTTAACATACAGTAGCATCGTTACTCTTATAGAAATTAGTAAGCTACCAGCGTTACTCAAAAAGATACTCAAACTGTACTAGCGACACTGCGTTGATTAAAACCAGCGAAACTACCTTGAGAAGCGATACCCAGTGATACTCTAGCGAGAATTGTGAGACGCAAGCCTATCTTTGCATTGCAGCATTACTTTCTCTGCTGCTCAGTCTCTCGCTCACCCAGCGATACTTCCGCTCTGCAGAACCGTTTCCTTCTTCCTTTCTTCTTCCTTCTTCAACCTGCTAACATTCCATTTCAATCAATTTCAGTACTTCCTTCCTTCTACAAACTTGTTAAAATACAAGTCCTTCATCTTACCTCCAAATTTCATGAAGAACATCCTCTTCGTTTAGGACATCTCCTTCGACAACTCCAAGTTACCTCTAATAATCCGACAGTTCAACTCCCGTCTCTTCTTCCTGAGTTTGACACATAATTAAACAATTTCAGCTCAAGCATCCTTCATGAAACCTGCTAGAAATCGAGTTAACTTACTAACCTCAAAGTTTCAGCCCTAACCTTCGTCTCTTCAATTCGTTCTTCCTCCAAAACCGAGCATCACTCTGAAGAGATAACAGCAGCCGAAACCTCTGTCAACCCCAAGTTTCTTCCACGAATTCAATGAGATTTCTACTTCAGATCAGCATGAACATCTTCTTCTACCTCCCTCCGATGTTTCGCCTTAATATGGACCCAACTCGAGCTCTGAAATGAAAGCAGAACAATTGATTTCTAAGTCCACTTATATATATATACCACCGACTTGCCCTCCATTTCAACTCTATACTATAATCCGTTCAACGCATACCTCCTATGCTCAGCTTCAGCAACGCACACGGCCTCTGATGATAATTCTTTTCAAACTCTCCCGCCAAATAGTTAGCATACGCATAACTTTCTCTCGGCCAACACTCTTTGTCCAACTCATACCCGCCTTCGACGCATAATAGCCTCTCCGCAGATCAGCTCCCAAATCCTCGTGGCCTTTACTTCCAACGGCACACTGCCTTCAATGCGTTTGACGCATAATGATCCTCGAGTGATCCTCCACGCCTTATGTCCTCAACGAGTCTCAACTTCAGCGCATGATAAGCTTCCCTCACCTTTGCGTTTACACCAAAATTATTTCCTTCACAACAGGTTGCCATCAACGCATAGCTTACAGTTAGCCATTTTCCCACTCCAAATACAAGCCAGCCAACTACTTTTACACATTCACCCATCTCTCGGCCCCTTCTTACTTTGCGTTCTCACCAAAAATAGATGCGGGGCTTACAATTACCACCTCCTTACAAAGATTTTGTCCCCAGAATCAGTAGGTAGCACACTCTTTACTCAAATAAACTTGGATATTGCTTAAGCATTTGCTCTTTCGGCTCCCACGTTGCTTCTTCTATCTCGTGATTTCTCCATAACACTTTAACCAATGGTACCACTTTGTTTCTTAAAACCTGTTCTTTCTCATCTAATATCTGTACGGGCTTTTCCTCATAGCTCAAATCTTCATTAAGCTCCACTGGTTGCGTTGATAACACATGAGTAGCATCGAGTATGTACTTTCTCAACACTGATACATGGAATACATTATGTATCCTACACATTTCAACAGGTAAAGCTAGTCTATATGCCACTGGTCCCACCCTTTCTAATATCTCATAGCGCCCAATATATCTAGGACTCAACTTCCCTTTCTTGGCAAATCTCAGAATTCCTTTCCACGGTGATAATTTCAAAAATACTTTGTCTCCAATCTCGAATTCAAGATCTTTTCTTCTGTTGTCCGCATAACTCTTCTGACGGTCTCTAGCTGCCTTAAGATTGGCCTTAATCAGTTCTACCTTTTCTGTTGTAACCTGCACAATCTCTGGTCCAACTAACTTCCTTTCACCCACTTCTCCCCAACAAACTGGGGTTCTGCATGGTCTACCATATAGTGCTTCATAGGGAGCCATCCCAATACTCGCTTGATAACTGTTGTTATATGCAAATTCCATCAAAGGTAAGTGCATATCCCAATTACCCTGAAACTGCAACGCACAGGTTCTCAGCATGTCTTCCAAAGTTTGAATGGTCCGCTCAGATTGCCCGTCGGTCTGAGGGTGAAACGCAGTGCTGAACTGTAGCTTGGTTCCCAATGCGTTTTGCAAACTTCCCCAAAATTTGGAAGTAAACCTAGGATCTCTGTCTGATGTCACCGTTACAGGTACACCAAACTAACTCACGATCCTGTCCACATACAGTTGTGCTAACCTGTCTAAAGTGTAGGTCGTTTTAACTGGTAAAAATCGTGCCTTTGTTAACCTGTCCACGATCACCCAGATTCCATTAACACCTGCTGAAGTTCCTGGTAATCCAAACAGAAAGTCCATAGTAACATGCTCCCATTTCCATTCGGGAATAGGGAGTGGATTCAATAATCCTGCTGGCCTTTGTCGTTCAGGCTTAACCTGCTGACAAATTAAACATTTTGCTACAAATTCCGCTATTTCTCTTTTCATACCTGGCCACACATAAAATTTCCTCAGCGTCCTGTACATCTTGGTATTGCCTGGGTGCATAGCGTATGCCGAACTATGAGCCTCTTCCAGTATCATATGTTTAATCTCTTCATCTTTTGGTACATATGTCCTGCCCTGTTTCAATAATACACCATCAAATTTGAGCTCAAAGTCTGTTCTCTGCTGAGTCTTCACCTCTTCTACTAACTTACTAATCATAGGATCAGCCATTTGTCTCTTTACAACTTCATCTACTAGTTTAGGTTTCAACTGGAAATGTGCTAACAATGCTCCTGTTCCAGTTACTTCCAACCTACCCACGCCGAAGCTCAACTCCTTGAGTAAGAACACCCTTATTGCATTCAGTAGACTTATTTCATTAAGCCCCGCATCTATTTTTGGTGAGAACGCAAAGTAAGAAGGGGCCGAGAGATGGGTGAATGTGTAAAAGTAGTTGGCTGGCTTGTATTTGGAGTGGGAAAATGGCTAAGTGTAAGCTATGCGTTGATGGCAACCTGTTGTGGAGGAAATAATTTTCGTGTAAACGCAAAGGTGAGGGAAGCTTATCATGCGCTGAAGTTGAGACGCGTTGAGGACATAAGGCGTGGAGGATCACTCGAGGATCATTATGCGTCAAACGCATTGAAGGCAGTGTGCCGTTGGAAGTAAAGGCCACGAGGATTTGGGAGCTGATCTGCGGAGAGGCTATTATGCGTCGAAGGCGGGTATGCGTTGGACAAAGAGTGTTGGCCGAGAGAAAGTTATGCGTATGCTAACTATTTGGCGGGAGAGTTTGAAAAGAATTATCATCAGAGGCCGTGTGCGTTGCTGAAGCTGAGCATAGGAGGTATGCATTGAACGGATTATAGTATAGAGTTGAAATGGAGGGCAAGTCGGTGGTATATATATATAAGTGGACTTAGAAATCAATTGTTCTGCTTGCATTTCAGAGCTCGAGTTGGGTCCATATTAAGGCGAAACATCGGAGGGAGGTAGAAGAAGATGTTCATGCTGATCTGAAGCAGAAATCTCATTGAATTCGTGGAAGAAACTTGGGGTTGACAGAGGTTTCGGCTGCTGTTATCTCTTCATAGTGATGCTCGGTTTTGGAGGAAGAACGAATTGAAGAAACGAAGGGTAGGGTCGAAACTTTGAGGTTAGTAAGTTAACTCGATTTCTAGCAGGTTTCATGAAGGATGCTTGAGCTGAAATTGTTTAATTGTGTGTCAAACTCAGGAAGAAGAGACGGGAGTTGAACTGCGGATGATTAGAGGTAACTTGGAGTTGTCGAAGGAGATGTCCTAAACGAAGAGGATGTTCTTCATGAAATTTGGAGGTAAGATGAAGGACTTGTATTTTAACAAGTTTGTGGAAGGAAGGAAGTACTGAAATTGATTGAAATGGAATGTTTAGCAGGTTGAAGAAGGAAGAAGAGAGGAAGAAGGAAACGGTTCTGCAGCAGCGGAAGTATCGCTGAGTGAGCGAGAGACTGAGCAGCAGAGAAAGTAACGCTGCAACGCAAAGATAGGCTTGCGTCTCACAATTCTCGCTAGAGTATCGCTGGGTATCGCTTCTCAAGGTAGTTTCGCTGGTTTTAATCAACACAGTGTCGCTAGTACAGTTTGAGTATCTTTTTGAGTAACGCTGGTAGCTTACTAATTTCTATAAGAGTAACGATGCTACTGTATGTTAAAGGAAAAGGGAGATTATGGAAACTAAACTGGAGGATTGTGTTTTTTCAGGCCAAGAAGAGCTCGGGGAGGCTTATAACCCACTTAGAGCCGGGACCGATTTTGAGTGACTATTTGTTATACCTTGTGTTAAACTTAGTACGCATATTGATGAGGAACTGTGATTCATGGTGGTATGCCTTATGTATGTGATGTGTTAGTGATTTAAGAGAATATTATTACAAATGTCTAAGCGCATAAGTGGCTGAGGGACCTTATGGTGAAAGCTACATGTGAGTAAGCGTGAAGTTAAGTGCTGAGGGATTTGAGAAGGCACTTGAATAACAGTAGAGAATGGACTACAATGCTCAGGGACTGTAAGTGAAGGCATGTAGTAAGTAATCACAACTAGCTCGTGCCGAGGGATCATGTGTGAAGGCACTTGAGCATAGATAGAGTTTGTCACCTGTGCCGAGGGATTTCATGTGAAGGCACATGGTACTGTAATTATAAATGAGTAAGTGTTGAGGGACGAAAAGTGAAAGCACTAAATAGATGAAAACTTGTGAGACATGAGAATTGATAATTCATTGGGATGTGTTATGCGATGGTTACTATCTTACAAACTGGATTTAAGTTGTCATGATTAGTTTTAGTAGATTTAGTCACTCACTGAGCCTTTTGCTCATCTAGTTTGTTGTTGTTTGTTGTTTCAGGTAGCGAGTGTGTCCGGGACGCCTAGCCTACTGAAGAATCTCGTCTGGGCCTATCTGGAAGCAAACCTCTGGGATAGTTGTAAATATTTTGATTGTTCATATGTCATGTATTAAACATCTTTCATGAGGGTGTAGTGAAAGGGAGACGTGTTGTACTTATTATGTGTATATACAGACATGTTGGTTAAAAGTTTACACGTTCTTCTGAATGTTATATGGGATTGTTGTATGATTTGTTAATCTTTTATGGTGTTTATCTTATAGAGTCTTATGTAAGGGAAATAGGATCATGCTCCTTCCTGGGTATAGAGTGAATCTAGGATGGGGTGTGACAATTAGCATGACAGAGGAATGCAGTGCAGTGCTACAAAAGAAGCTACCACAAAAGTTAAAAGATCTAGGGAGTTTTACTATACCTTGCACTATTGGTTCTCTAAATGTTACTAGAGCTCTTTGTGATTGGTGCTTCTATTAATTTGATGCCTTTATCTGTTTATAGGAAACTCAACATTGGAGATGTGCAACCTACCACCATCACCCTGCAACTTGCTGACAGATCATTAGCTTATCCTAAAGGTATTGTTGAAGATGTATTAGTTAAAGTTGACAAATTTATCTTCCCTGCAGATTTTGTAGTATTGGACATGGAGGAGGACTCTGAGATTCCTATCATACTTGGGAGGCCATTCCTAGCAACTGGAAAGGCTATCATAGATGTCCAACAAGGAAGTTGACTCTAAGGGTAAAGGATGAAAATGTTGTATTTGATATTTACAAGTCCTTGAGTTATCATGATGAGACTAGTCCTTGCCATGCTAAAGACATAATTGATCATACTATTTTTAAGCATGTAGAGGTTATGTTAGCAAATGATCATCTAGAACAAAGCATGATAAATGTTGAAAATGCAGATACGATCTTTGATGAAATAGCATTTTATGCTAGGTGGTTAGATAGGTTGCCAATATGTTCTAAAATACATAAACCTATACCTTTAGCTCCCTTGCATGTTGTAAATATTATTGACAAGCCTAAGCTTGAGTTAAAAGTATTACCTCTTCATTTAAAATATGCGTTCTTAGATGATTTATCTTCTTTACCTGTTATAATATCTTCTGATCTTGATTCTATGGAAGAAGAAAAATTATTGAAAGTATTGAGGGATCATAAATCTGCCATTGGTTGGTCTATTGAGGACCTTAAAGGTATTAGTCCGTCGGTCTGTATGCACAGAATCTTGATGGAAGATACCTTTAAACCATCAATAGAGCACCAAAGGAGACTTAATCCCACCATGAAGGAGGTAGTTAAGAAAGAAGTGCTCAAGCTTTTAAATGCAGGAATCATATATGCCATATCTGACAGTCCATGGGTAAGTCCTGTTCAAGTGGTACCCAAGAAAGGTGGCATCACTATGGTAAAAAATGAAAAAGATGAAATGATAGCCACTAGAACTATGACAGGATGGCGTGTATGCATTGATTATAGGAAGTTGAACAAAGCTACTAAAAAAGATCATTTTCCCCTTCATTTTATAGATCAAATGCTTGATAGACTTGCAGGTTATTCTCATTATTGCTTTCTAGATGGATATTCAGGTTATAATCAAATTGTCATTGCTTCTGAGGATCAAGAAAAAACGACATTTACATGTCCCTATGGGACATTTGCTTTTAAAAGAATGCCATTTGGTTTATGTAATGTCCCTGCTACTTTCCAACATTGTTTGATGTCTATTTTTCAGGGGCTCATCGAAGATAATAATGGAGGTTTTTATGGATGATTTTTCTGTATTTGGGTCTTCATTTGATTCTTGTCTTGTTAATCTAACTCGTGTTTTGCAGAGGTGCCAAGATGCTAACCTTGTTCTAAACTGGGAAAAGTGTCACTTCATGGTGACAGAAGGCATCGTCCTGGGACACAAAGTCTCTCAAAAAGGATTGGAGGTGGATAGGGCTAAAATATCTGTCGTTGAACAACTACCACCCCCCACCAATGTGAAAGGAGTCAGAAGCTTCCTAGGGCATGTAGGGTTTTACAGGAGATTTATTAAAGATTTTTCTAAAATTGCTAAACCCTTGAGTAATTTACTAGAAAAGGAAGCTAAATTTATTTTTGATGATGCATGTCTACTAGCTTTTAATACTCTAAAGGAAAGACTAATTGCTGCACCTATTATTGTTGTACCAGATTGGAGTCAGTCTTTTGAGATAATGTGTGATGCTAATGATTACGCTTTAGGAGCTGCTTTAGGCCAACGTAGAGATAACATGTTTAGGGCAATTTAGTATGTTAGTAGGACTCTTGATAATACTCAACAGAAATACACTACTACTGAAAAAGAACTACTAGCTGTTGTGTTTGCCATTGATAAATTTAGATCATACTTGCTTTGCTCTAAAATAGTAGTGCATACTGACCATGCTGCTTTAAAGTACTTGTTTGTTAAGAAAGATTCTAAACCTAGGCTAATGAGGTGGATATTATTGTTACAGGAATTTGACCTAGAAATCAAAGACAGGAAAGGATGTGAAAATGTGGTTGCAGACCACTTATCTAGAATTGAGAATGAGGAAGCTAAATCATGGCCCCCAATTGTTGAGATGTTCCCTGATGAACAACTGTATCAGGTAAAAGTTAGTGTGCCCTGGTTTGCTGACATAGTTAATTATCTTGCAGGAGTACATTTGCCACCTGACATGAACTATCAACAAAAGAAAAGATTCCTGCACAATGTTAAATCTTACCATTGGGAGGACCCACTTCTCTACAAGGTTTGTGTTGACAATATGATAAGAAAGTGTGTGCCTCGAGAGGAAGTGGTAAGTATTTTAAATTCATGTCATGCTTCCCCCTATGGAGGTCATTTTGGACCCACCAGAACTGCAGCTAAGGTACTTCAGTCAGGATTTTATTGGCCATCCCTTTTTAAAGACTGTTATACCTTTATTAAGTCATGTGATAGGTGCCAACATACTGGCAGTATTTCTAGACAACATGAGCTTCCAATGAATCCTATCTTGGAAGTGGAGTTATTTGATATTTGGGGTATTGACTTTATGGGACCTTTTCCAATTTCTTATAATGGCTACCTATATATTCTAGTTGCAGTAGATTATGTATCTAAGTGGGTAGAAGCCATAGCTACTAGGACCAATGATGCTCGCACTGTTTTAAAATTCTTGCATAAAAACATTTTCGCACATTTTGGTACACCTAGAGCTATTATTAGTGATGAGGGCTCTCACTTTTGCAATAAACTGTTTAAATCCATGATGCAAAAATATAATGTTAATCATAAAATTGCTACAGCTTATCATCCTCAAACTAATGGCGTTGCTGAGTTATCTAACAGGAAAATCAAACAAGTTTTGGAAAAGACAGTCAAGACCAAGAGGAAGGTTTGGGCCCTTAAGCTCGATGATGCACTGTGGGCCTACCGCACAGCTTTCAAAACCCCAATTGGTACTTCCGCGTATAGGTTGGTGTTTGGAAAGGCTTGTTACTTACCGGTAGAGCTCGAGCATAGAGCTTATTGGGCAATCAAGAAGCTGAACATGGATTTCGAGAAAGCCGGTGAGAAACGCCTTTTAGAACTCAATGAGATGGAGGAGTTCCATGCTCATGCTTATGAGAATGTCAAACTTTACAAAGAGCGCACTGCGAGATGGCATGACAAGAAGATCACATCACGAACCTTCCTTCAAAGACAAAGAGTATTACTTTTTAACTCACGTTTACGCTTGTTTCCAGGAAAGCTTAGGACACGATGGTCGGGACCCTTTATCATTGTCACGGTATCCCCACACGGAGCCGTGGAACTACAAGGTAACAATGGAACAACCTTCAAAGTGAATGGTCAACGATTAAAGCACTACATCGGTGATGAAGAACGCGGACTTGAGAACCTGACTTTCATTGCATGATCCAGTAGCCCCGTCTAGATAGAAGACGTTAAACCAAGCGCTTATTGGGAGGCAACCCAATTTTATTGCTTTCTTTACTTTTTTATTTTTTTATTTTTTTTATTTTATTTTATAAATCTTGGATTCACTCATATGCTTTATCACACAAAGTACTCCTTACACCAAGCCTGTTTGGTGGCTTTCCGCTTGCTCCCAGGCTTGCTCATTCCTTGTTAGATGTTCTAATGCATTAGGGACAATGCATGATTCTAAGTTTGGGGTGGGAGGTGTCTTTCGTACTTTTGTGTGTTTTCTTATCCTGCTATGCATGTTAGTGAAGGTTTTAATGATCATATGCATGTCAATGTACTTTTGTGTGTTTTCTTATCCTGCTACGCATCTTAGTGAAGGTTTTAATGATCATATGCATGTCAATTTTTTAAAACAATTTTTGAAAATTTTAGAGCTTTCAAAGTTAATGGGAATGTTGTTTATGGTTGTGTGCCTTGATGTTTATTGCCCATGATGAGATTCGAATTTGCATGATAGATGACTTATTGTGGAAATAGAATAGCACTATCTTGAGTTAAATTCATTTAAGTCCCTCTTAAAATCTCTCATATTCTTGAGCACGTAGCCACTTCTATTTAGAATCTTTAACTGAAAAAAGGATTAAGTTGGGTGTATTTGGTTGTCACTTCGAAAGGCCCTACTAGTTAGGGAGTGGAAATGCATGATAGCTTGTAATCTTAGACTAAGTAAAAAGAAAAGAGTATACATGCCTTGAGAAAAGAAAAAGTGTACACAAAATATATGAGCTTTATTTGTCTATCTTTTTAAATGTTAAACTTGTAATGAGTATGTATAGATAGGGGTAAAAAGAGCTGCCTTTGCTGTGATCAGTAAGGACGCTTGGGAATTGACTAGGTACGAGTCCCTACAGTGGATGTGTGAAAGCTAGTGCCTCTAGGTAAAAGAATGCAAGTTTAGGGCCCATGAAAATATATATATATATATATATATATATATGATCGAAAGGCACCTTAGTGGACATATTACTCACTTGAATGCATAAAAGCTTGAAGATTGGTGCATGAGCTAGAGTAGGGGGAAAACTAAAGAAACTCTCTTAAGTCCTAATTTGAGTTCTAGTATTTTAAATTGAAGGAGGCTTGCACACACACTTGGGAGATACCAAGATTTGGCGTTGAATAATTATAACAATATAGATATGCTTGCATGTTTCTACTTAAAGCTCTGAATGCTATTCTCTAAGACATGAGTCAATTGCACACTTCTTCATCTAAAACTCCCTATTATTTGATTTTATTCTTTGCTCGGGACTAGCAAATCTCTAAGTTTGGAGTGTTGATAAGCACTTGAAAAGTGCTTATTATTCTTTCAAATTAAGGGAGTTTCATATTAGATTTCACTTGTTTGCTAGTGATTTTCAGATTAAAACGAGAAAATTTAGAAGACACGACTAAAAGATCAAAACCGAGCAAGAATATGGTAAAAAAAGAGCTGAAAAACGATTTGAAACGCATGATGCGCCGCGGTGCTAAGGCAGCGCTGCCGCGGCGCTCAAGCCGAAACACATCAGCATGGACGCAGAGTAGCAACGCGGCACTGGGAAGGTGCTACCTCGACGCATCCTTGATAAACGCAAGACAGCGTCGTGACGCTGGGACGGCGCTGCCGCGGCGCTAAAACCCGAGAGCAACTTATTTTTGGTCGCAACGCTAGCGCCGCGGTGCCAGGTTAATTAAATGAAAAGTTTTGTATTTTAGGTTAAATTTTAGGCGGCCAAACTTTATAAATTGAGGGGTTTTCAGCAGCCAAAAGAGGGGAGAAATATAAAGAAAATCAAGAAAAGTTGCAGAACAAAAGAAAGATCCAAAAAGCTGAGAATTAGGCTAGAGATCCAAGAGTGAGTTAGCCGCAAGGAAGAGGAAAAGAGTTCGAGATAGTTTTGGTGCCCTTCGAAGTCCGATGCGAGAGCCAAGGACTTCGTGACGGTGCTGCCTCAATCAAGAACCTCTTTTCAGTAGAGTTTCCCTATTCTTTACACTCTTTCTTTGATTCTTTTTGCTCAATATGTTGCTTCACGCTATGAGTGGCTAAACTCTTTAGTTTTAGGGTTTTTGATGAATTGTTTGTGAATTCATGATAATTTTGTAGACTCAAGGTTTTGTTCAAATAAATATGCTTTTCATTGTTATTGTGTTTAATTCTTGAAGATTGGCCACCTTCACATGTTAGGTGATAAGCACTTGAAAAGTGCTTATTATTCTCTCAAATTAAGGGAGTTTTATATTAGATTTCACTTGTTTGCTAGTGATTTTCAGGTTAAAACGAGGAAAATTAGAAGAAATGACTGAAAGATCAAAACCGAGCAAGAATATGGAGAAAAAGTGCTGAAAAATGCATCCTTGCTTGAAACGCATGGTGCGCCGTGGCGCTAAGGCAGCGCTGCCGCAGCTTTGAAGCAGAAACGCATCAGCATGGACGCAGAGTAGCAACGCGGCACTGGGAAGGCGCTGCCTCGACGCATCCTTGAAGAACGCAAGACAGCGTCGCGGCACTGGGACTGTTGGGTTGTATGTCCTAAAACTCGTAGTTTTTGTAAATAGGTGATTTTTAGTACATATGAAGTTATTCAAGTGAATTAATTATTTATCAACTCTAAATCCAATTAAACTACGAACCCTTGGCTACTATCATGAGTACTTGGACTTTATGTGGAGACATAAACAGGATCAAGTTCGAGTAAGTAGCCTCAATAGTCTATAGTACATGGATTAGGTTGGGTACCTCTTCCTGGAGACACTATTGAATACGACCCGCTTCATGATTGTTACAAATATTGTAAAGTGTCATAAATGAAGTGATTCTGATTTGATCATGTAGAGACATGTGAGCGGTGGTATTCTACATAATGAGATTGTGTAAGACTGACCCTGAAATAATTACTGTTACGTATTAACACCGTTTACGATTAACACTGATTAATTTCACTTATCGATGACCTAGATAACTTGATCTGAATCTTGAGCTATCCATGAACTCCTATTTATTCAAAATTATCCCTTGATCTACATAGGTAAGAGTAAGCTCAATAGCGCTGCTCAACATTCCTCCTATTTCAGGGATAAGACTGGGTAGATAGTTGGGAACATAGAATTTGCAAAACGGAATTCACTCCTACCCAACTTAGGGATAGAAGAGAGGTTGTTCTCTTAAGTGTTGTTCCCAGGACTTGAAAAAGGGGCCCCATCCTCTCACTGGCCCGAGCGGGAATGGATTTAGTGATTAGATCCTAAATTAATTGTTCATTAGAGGGATAATGGTACTTAAGGAGAAAAGATGTAACTCAGAGGTAAATCGGTATTTGACCCAGCTGAAGTTATGAACAACCTGTGAAGGATTGACTTATCGATGACGGTTATATCAAATGGACACAAATATATCTACAGTGAGGAGAGTGCAACTACGGGCTTTAGTGGAGTGTCCCGTTAGTTAACGAATGTTGGTTAACTAGGTTAAAGAGTTTGGCTGGTTAATCTCGGATCGTTGGAGCTCATGATCTGTAGGTCCATTAGGTCCCTCTACTAGCTCATAAATGGACTAAAATCTTAGATAATGTGGTGAATAAGTTTGAATCGTTCAAATCTTGGCTTAAGGAATGAAAGTTAGATATATACGATATATCGGCGTTTAATTACGAATTAAACGTACAAATAGAGTTAATTATAATATTTAAATATAATTTAAATATTAATCATATGAATAGGGATTCATATCGGTTTTTTTTTAGAAAAATCGGGACAAGTGGGAAAAATAATATTATTTTATTATTTAATATTAAAATAATAATATTTAATTAATTAAATATTAAATTATTTTTTTATTTAATTATTTAATTATCTTTTTGAAATTAAAAATAAATTTTAATTCAATTTTGGAAATTCATTGAAAATTGATTTTATAATTGATTTTTGAAGATTGGATTTTCCCACTAACTAAGCTAGGAGCTTGGTTGTCTTCTTCACAATTAACCAACAAATTAACCATTTTGTGTTGTCAAATTTTGATGCAATTGGATTGCATGTTATTCTTTAATAAATAGAGATGATTTTGACATAAAAATGGTTAAGAATTTTGTGAAATTAAGGGTTAATTTTGAAAAATTCTATCCATTGTTCATCTTCTTCCCAACTTTCATTCTTTCTCAAATTCACCACAAATTTGGATCCCACCATCCAATCTAAGTCTAGAGAATAGTAGAGAAGACTCTTGTGGTGGTCTACAACCAAGTGGTGCTGAAATTCATCAAGAATTGAAGGAGAATTTGGAGCTTCAAGGGTAAGTGTTCTTGAAACTTTGGTTTTTCTTCTTAATTGCATGTTTAATCCTCTAAATTGAGCATCTTAGAGTGAAAATTGATCAAATTAACTTCTGCTGCATGCTCATTAATCCATCAGGGACGACGCTGTCGCGGCGCTAAAACCCGAGAGCAACTTAATTTTGGCCGCAACCCTAGCGCCACGTCGCCAGCGTTAATTTAAACGCAAGTTTTGTATTTTAGGTTAAATTTTGGGCGGCCAAACTCTATAAATTCAGGGGTTTTCAGCAGCCAAAAGAGGGGGAAGAAATATCAAGAAGATCAAGAAAGTTGCAGAATAAGAGAACGATCCGAAAAGGTGAGAATTAAGCTAGAGTTCCAAAAGTGAGTTAGCCGCAAGGAAGAGGAAAAGAGTTCGAGATAGTTTTGGTGCCCTTCGAAGTCCAACGCGAGAGCCAAGGAGTTCGTGACGGTGCTGCCTCAATCAAGAACCTCTTTTCAGTAGAGTTTCCCTATTCTTTACACTCTTTCTTTTATTCTTTTTTATCAATATGTTGTTTTATGCTATGAGTTGCGAAACTCTTTGGTTTTAGGGTTTTTGATGAATTGTTTGTAAACTCATGATAATTTTGTAAACTCATGGTTTTGTTCAAATAAATATGCTTTTCATTGTTATTGTGTTTAATTCTTGAAGATTGGCCACCTTCCCATGTTAGATTAGATGTATGAATCGAGAGATTATATGTTTAATTTGATCTATAACAATGAATCGTTGTTAATCTATCACGAGAGTAGTTAGGTTTACAATGAAAGTTGCTAAAGACTAGTTTTAATGCCATGTAATTTTGTATTGGTTTTAAGAGATTAACTATCAATCAAGTTGCATGAGAAAGAGTTGTCTTTGAGAGAAGATAACTTGGAATTAAGTCTCTAGATTTAGGCATAAGAATTAAATCCATGAAATCCATAATTTTGCATGATGAAACAAACAAGGACTTGAAACCCTAGAACTCTCTTTGACTCTTGCAATTCTCCCTTTAATATTTTCTTGCTTGATTTTTCTTTTTCCCAAAAACAAAAGTTGAATTCCAATCCTCAAATAAAATTGATTTAATTCTAGAATAGCTAAATAACTTAAACCTTCCCAATTGGATCTCTAGTGGAAACAATACTCGGACTTAACCGTTTTATATTATAACTTGACCCGTACACTTGCGGTTAACACACAAAAGTGGCACATCAAGTTTTTGGCGCCGTTGCCGGGGATCCAAAGAACAGTTTTTGTTATTTAATATTCATTAGAATTGATAGATCTTAATTTGAGGTGTATATTATTTGATTGTTTATTTGTTTTTATTTGTTTTATTTTTTATTTGATTGTTTATTTATTTAGTTTATTGTATATAATTGTTTTGTATTTTATTTATTTTGTTAGTCTATGCCTCGCGATAATACTAACCTCCTCCCTCTTGATCTCGAGATTGAAAGGACGTGTAGAAGAAATTTAAGGGCTCAACTTAATCAAACTACGGAGATGGCGGAGGAGATACCTAAGGCAATTAGAGACTACTTTCAACCTACGTTACCGGCAAGTCAACCCGGAATTATGAATGTGCCTATCAATGTCAACAATTTTGAGTTGAAACCGGGATTGATCCAAATGGCTAGAGAGCTACCCTTTAGAGGAAGAACTAATGAAGATCCTCACAAGCACTTGCGATCTTTCTTGGAGATATGCGGGACGGTAAAGATGAATGGTGTTTCTAATGATGCTATTAAACTAAGACTTTTTCCTTTCTCTTTACATGACCGTGCTAAGGATTGGTTGGAAACCATACCTCCGGATAGCATTACAACATGGGAGATCTTAACTCAAGCTTTCTTGAACAAATACTTTCCACCGGCTAAATCTAAAAGACTAAGGACGGAGATTGGAACATTCCGCCAACTCGAGGATGAACAATTATATGAGGCTTGAGAGAGGTATAAGGATCTCTTGAGAAGATGCCCTCAACATGGGTATCCGGATTGGTTGCAAATTCAACTTTTCTACAATGGATTGGCAAGCTCAACCAAATCCATCTTAGATGCAACTGCCGGAGGGTCAATTTTTTCAAAGAATGCTCAAGAAGCCTATACCATATTAGAAGACTTGGCCAATACATCCTACAATTGGCCATGTGAACGGTCTTCTTCAAACATCCCAAGAGCCACCGGATTATATGAAGTTGATGAGGTAAATTCTCTCAAAGCTCAAATGGCTTCCCTTACTAATGCTCTTTCTAAATTAACTACAGGAAGCCAAGCTCAAAATCCACCATCTATAGCCTCTCTTGCTGCTTTGGCATCGTAAATGGGCGTTCATGGAGACAATGAGACGGCTAATTATGTTGATAGAGGACATTATAGGAGTCACCAACATCAACAACTTCCAACTCACTACCATCCTAGTTTGAGGAACCATGAAAATTTTTCTTATGCTAACAAAAGGAATGTTTTGCAAGGTTCTTCTGAATTATCCAATGTAGGTCCCTCCCACACTGAAAAGAAGTCCAACTTAGAAGATTTGATGGTAGAATTCAGAAAAGAATGAAGAGGAAGGACAACCGCATTGGAAAGCACCGTACAAAGTCATGGTAAGGCCATTCAAAACATCGAGGTACAAATAAGCCAAATCGCCACTTCCCTTCAAACAATGCAAAAGGGAAAATTTCCTAGTTGCCCCGAGA
The DNA here is from genome assembly GCA_030954485.1 of Citrullus mucosospermus. Taxonomy (NCBI): domain Eukaryota; kingdom Viridiplantae; phylum Streptophyta; class Magnoliopsida; order Cucurbitales; family Cucurbitaceae; genus Citrullus; species Citrullus mucosospermus. Next base: position 15,336,293 of record CM062061.1, on the reverse strand, counting down.
TAAATCCAAAAGAGGAGTGCAAGGCCATGACTTTGAGGAGTGAGAAAAAGTTGTCCACTCCTTTGATCATTGATGAGGATGAAGAGCAAGAGGTTGATGGCAATATCCAAGAGCCAATTCTAGAAGATGAACCAAAGATCCTAGAAAAGGAGGTAAAGGTAAAAGAGTCAACATCTTCAAGTAAGTCATCTAACCCTCTACCTTTTGTACCTAATACTATGCCATATCCTCAACGTTTTAAAAAGAAAGAAATAGACTCGCAATTTGCTAAATTTCTTGAATTATTTAAAAAGCTGCACATTAACATTCCATTTGCTGAGGCTTTAGAGCAAATGCCCAACTATGCGAAATTCATGAAAGATGTCTTCTCTAAAAAGAAAAAGTTTGGGCAATATGAGATGATTAGCATGACTGAGGAATGCAGTGCAGTGTTACAAAAGAAGCTACCACAAAAGTTAAAAGATCCAGGGAGTTTTACTATACCTTGCACTATTGGTCCTTTAAATGTTACTAGAGCTCTTTATGATCTTGGTACTTCTATTAATTTAATGCCTTTATCTGTCTATAGGAAACTCAACATTGGAGAGGTGCAACCTACCACCATCACCCTGCAACTTGCTGACAGATCATTAGCTTATCCCAAAGGTATTGTTGAAGATGTATTAGTTAAAGTTGACAAATTTATCTTCCCTGCAGATTTTGTAGTATTGGACATGGAGGAGGACTCTGAGATTCCTATCATACTTGGGAGGCCATTCCTAGCAACTGGAAAGGCTATCATAGATGTCCAACAAGGGAAGTTGACTCTAAGGGTAAATGATGAAAATGTAGTATTTGATATTTACAAGTCCTTGAGTCATCATGATGAGAGTAGTCTTTGCCATGCTATAGACATAATTGATCATACTATTTTTAAGCATGTAGAGGTTATGTTAGCTAATGATCATCTAGAACAAAGTATGATAGATGTTGAAAATGCAGATACAATCTTTGCTGAAATAGCTTTTTATGCTAGGTTGTTAGATAGGTTGCCAATATGTTCTAAAATAGATGAACCTATACCTTTAGCTCCCTTGCATGTTGTGAATGATATTGAGAAGCCTAAGCTTGAATTAAAAGTGTTACCTCTTCATTTAAAATATGCATTCTTAGATGATTCTGATCTTGATTCTGTGGAAGAAGAAAAATTATTGAAAGTATTGAGGGACCATAAATCTGCTATTGGTTGGTCTATTGAGGATCTTAAAGGTATTAGTCCGTCGGTCTGTATGCACAGAATCTTGATGGAAGATACCTTTAAACCATCGATAGAGCACCAAAGGAGACTTAATCCCACCATGAAGGAGGTAGTTAAGAAAGAAGTGCTCAAGCTTTTGAATGCAGGAATCATATATGCCATATCTGACAGTCCATGGGTAAGTCCTGTTCAAGTGGTACCCAAGAAAGGTGGCATGACTGTGGTTAAAAATGAAAAAGATGAAATGATAGCCACTAGAACTGTGACAGGATGACGTGTATGCATTGATTATAGGAAGTTGAACAAAGCTACTAGAAAAGATCATTTTCCCCTTCCTTTTATAGATCAAATGCTTGATAGACTTGCAGGTTATTCTCATTATTGCTTTCTAGATGGATATTCAGGTTATAACCAAATTGTCATTGCTCCTGAGGATCAAGAAAAAACGACATTTACATGTCCCTATGGGACATTTGCTTTTAAAAGAATGCCATTTGGTTTATGTAATGCTCCTGCTACTTTTCAACGTTGTATGATGTCTATTTTTCAGCGGCTCATTGAAGACATAATGGAGGTTTTTATGGATGATTTTTCTGTATTTGGGTCTTCATTTGATTCTTGTCTTGTTAATCTAACTCGTGTTTTGCAGAGGTGCCAAGATGCTAACCTTGTTCTAAACTGGGAGAAGTGTCACTTCATGGTGACGGAAGGCATCGTCCTGGGGCACAAAGTCTCTAAAAAAGGATTGGAGGTGGATAGGGCTAAAATAGCTGCCATTGAACAACTACCACCTCCCACCAATGTGAAAGGAGTCAGAAGCTTCCTAGGGCATGCAGGGTTTTACAGGAGATTTATTAAAGATTTTTCTAAAATTGCTAAACCCTTGAGTAATTTGTTAGAAAAGGAAGCTAAATTTATTTTCGATGATGCATGTCTACTAGCTTTTAATACTCTGAAGGAAAGACTAATTACTGCACCCATTATTGTTGTACTAGATTGGAGTCAGTCTTTTGAAATCATGTGTGATGCTAGTGATTATGCTTTAGGAGCTATTTTAGGCCAACGTAGAGATAACATGTTTAGGGCAATTTACTATGCTAGTAGGACTCTTGATAATACTCAACAGAAATACACTACTACTGAAAAAGAACTACTAGTTGTTGTGTTTGCCATTGATAAATTTAGATCATACTTGCTTGGCTCTAAAATAGTAGTGCATACTGACCATGTTGCTTTAAAGTACTTGTTTGTTAAGAAAGATTCTAAACCTAGGCTAATGAGGTGGATATTATTGTTACAGGAATTTGACCTAGAAATCAAAGACAGGAAAGGATGTGAAAATGTGGTTGCAGACCACTTATCTAGAATTGAGAATGAGGAAGCTAAATCATGGCCCCCAATTGTTGAGATGTTCCCTGATGAACAACTGTATCAGGTAAAAGTTAGTGTGCCCTGGTTTGCTGACATATTTAATTATCTTGCAGGAGTACATTTGCCACCTGACATGAACTATCAACAAAAGAAAAGATTCCTGCACAATGTTAAATCTTACCATTGGGAGGACCCACTTCTCTACAAGGTTTGTGTTGACAATATGATAAGAAAGTGTGTGCCTCGAGAGGAAGTGGTAAGTATTTTAAATTCATGTCATGCTTCCCCCTATGGAGGTCATTTTGGACCCACCAGAACTGCAGCTAAGGTACTTCAGTCAGGATTTTATTGGCCATCCCTTTTTAAAGACTGTTATACCTTTATTAAGTCATGTGATAGGTGCCAACATACTGGCAGTATTTCTAGACAACATGAGCTTCCAATGAATCCTATCTTGGAAGTGGAGTTATTTGATATTTGGGGTATTGACTTTATGGGACCTTTTCCAATTTCTTATAATGGCGACTATATATTCTAGTTGCAGTAGATTATGTATCTAAGTGGGTAGAAGCCATAGCTACTAGGACCAATGATGCTCGCACTGTTTTAAAATTCTTGCATAAAAACATTTTCGCACATTTTGGTACACCTAGAGCTATTATTAGTGATGAGGGCTCTCACTTTTGCAATAAACTGTTTAAATCCATGATGCAAAAATATAATGTTAATCATAAAATTGCTACAGCTTATCATCCTCAAACTAATGGCGTTGCTGAGTTATCTAACAGGAAAATCAAACAAGTTTTGGAAAAGACAGTCAAGACCAATAGGAAGGATTGGGCCCTTAAGCTCGATGATGCACTGTTGACCTACCGCACAGCTTTCAAAACCCCAATTGGTACTTCCCCGTATAGGTTGGTGTTTGGAAAGGCTTGTCACTTCCCGGTAGAGCTCGAGCATAGAGCTTATTGGGCCATCAAGAAGCTGAACATGGATTTGAGAAAGCTGGTGAGAAACGCCTCTTAGAACTCAATGAGATGGAGGAGTTCCGTGCTCAAGCTTATGAGAATGCCAAACTTTACAAAGAGCGCACTGCGAGATGGCATGACAAGAAGATCACATCACGAACCTTCCATCCAGGACAAAGAGTATTACTTTTTAACTCACGTTTATGCTTGTTTCCAGGTAAGCTTAGGACACGATGGTCGGGACCCTTTGTCATTGTCAAGGTATCCCCACACGGAGCCGTGGAACTACAAGGTAACAATGGAACAACCTTTAAAGTGAATGGTCAACGATTAAAGCACTACATCGGTGATGAAAAACGTGGACTTGAGAACCTGACTTTCATTGCATGATCCAGTAGTCCCGTCTAGCTAAAAGACGTTAAACCAAACGCTTATTGGGAGGCAACCCAATTTTATTGCTTTCTTTATTTTTTATTTTATTTTTTTTATTTTATTTTATAAATCTTGGAGTCACTCATATGCTTTATTTCTCAGGAACATAGCTCATCACACAAAGTACTCCTTACACCAAGCCTGTTTGGTGGCTTCCCGCTTGCTCCCAGGTTTGCTCTTTCCTTGTTAGATGTTCTTATGAATTAGGAACAATGCATGATTCTAAGTTTGGGGTGGGAGCTGTCTTTCGTACTTTTGTGTGTTTTCTTATCCTGCTATGCATCTTAGTGAAGGTTTTAATGATCATATGCATGTCAATTTTTTGAAACAATTTTTGAAAATTTTAGAGCTTTCAAAGTTAATGGGAATGTTGTTTATGGTTGTGTGCCTTGATGTTGATTGCCCATGATGAGATTCGAATTTGCATGATAGATGACTTATTGTGGAAATAGAATAGCACTATCTTGAGTTAAATTCATTTAAGTCCCTCTTAAAATCTCTCATATTCTTGAGCACGTAGCCACTTCTATTTAGAATCTTTAACTGAAAAAAGGATTAAGTTGGGTGTATTTGGTTGTCACTTCGAAAGGCCCCACCAGTTAGGGAGTGGAAATGCATGATAGCTTGTAATCTTAGACTAAGGAAAAAGAAAAGAGTATACATGCCTTGAGAAAAGAAAAAGTGTACACAAAATATATGAGCTTTATTTGTCTATCTTTTTAAATGTTAAACTTGTAATGAGTATGCATGGATAGGGGTAAAAAGAGCTGCCTTTGCTGTGATCAGTAAGGACGCCTGGGAATTGAATAGGTATGAGTCCCTACAGTGGATGTGTGAAAGCTAGTGCCTCTAGGTAAAAGAATGCAAGTTTGGGCCCATGAAAAAAATATATGATTGAAAGGCACCTTAGTGGACATATTACTCACTTGAATGCATGAAAGCTTGAAGATTGGTGCATGAGCTAGAGTAGGGGGAAAACTAAAGAAACTCTCTTAAGTCCTAATTTGAGTTCTAGTATTTTAAATTGAAGGAGGCTTGCACGCACACACATGGGAGATAGCAAGATTTGGCCTTGAATAATTATAACAATATAGATATGCTTGCATGTTTCTACTTAAGCTCTGAATGCTATTCTCTGAGACATGAGTCAATTGCACACTTCTTCATCTAAAACTCCCTATTATTTGATTTTATTCTTTGCTCGGGACTAGCGAATCTCTAAGTTTGGGGTGTTGATAAGCACTTGAAAAGTGCTTATTATTCTCTCAAATTAAGGGAGTTTTATATTAGATTTCACTTATTTGCTAGTGATTTTCAGTTAAAACGAGGAAAATTAGAAGAAACGACTGAAAGATAAAAACCGAGAAAGAATAGGGAGAAAAAGTGCTGAAAAACGCATCCTTGCTTGAAACGCATGGTGCGCCGAGGCGCTAAGGCAGCGCTGCCGCGACGCTGAAGCAGAAACGCATCAGCATGGACGCAGAGTAGCAACACGGCGCTGGGAAGGCGCTGCCTCGATGCATCCTTGAAGAACGCAAGATAGCGTCGCGGCGCTGGGACGACGCTGCCGCGGCGCTAAAACCCAAGAGCAACTTAATTTTGGCCACAACCCTAGCGCCGCGGCGCCAGCGTTAATTTAAACGCAAGTTTTGTATTTTAGGTTAAATTTTGGGCGGCCAAACTCTATAAATTTAGGGGTTTTCAGCAGCCAAAAGAGGGGGAAGAAATATCAAGAAGATCAAGAACGTTGCAGAACAAGAGAACGATCCGAAAAGGTGAGAATTAAGCTAGAGTTCCAAGAGTGAGTTAGCCGCAAGGAAGAGGAAAAGAGTTCGAGATAGTTTTGGTGCCCTTCGAAGTCCAACGCGAGAGCCAAGGAGTTCATGACGGTGCTGCCTCAATCAAGAACCTCTTTTCAGTAGAGTTTCCCTATTCTTTACACTCTTTCTTTTATTCTTTTTGATCAATATGTTGTTTTATGCTATGAGTTGCGAAACTCTTTGGTTTTAGGGTTTTTAATGAATTGTTTGTAAACTCATGATAATTTTGTAAACTCATGGTTTTGTTCAAATAAATATGCTTTTCTTTGTTATTGTGTTTAATTCTTGAAGATTGGCCACCTTCACATGTTAGATTAGATGTATGAATCGAGAGATTATATGTTTAATTTGATCTATCACAATGAATCGTTGTTAATTTATCACGAGAGTAGTTAGGTTTACAATGAAAGTTGCTAAAGACTAGTTTTAATGCCATATAATTTTGTATTGGTTTTAAGAGATTAACTATCAATCAAGTTGCATGAGAAAGAGTTGTCTTTGAGAGAAGATAACTTGGAATTAAGTTTCTAGCCTTAGGCATAAGAACTAAATCCATGAAATCCATAATTTTGCATGATGAAACAAGCAAGGACTTGAAACCCTAGAACTCTCTTTGACTCTTGCAATTCTCCCTTTGATATTTTCTTGCTTGATTTTTCTTTTTCCCAAAAACAAAAGTTGAATTCCAATCCTCAAATAAAATTGGTTTAATTCTAGAATAGCTAAATAACTTAAACCTTCCCAATTGGATCTCTAGTGGAAACGATACTCGGACTTAACCGTTTTATATTATAACTTGACTCGTACACTTGCGGTTAACACACAAAAGTGGCACATCAGCTGCCTCAATCAAGAACCTCTTTTCAGTAGAGTTTCCCTATTCTTTACACTCTTTCTATGATTCTTTTTTATCAATATGTTGCCTTACGCTATGAATGGCTAAACTCTTTGGTTTTAGGGTTTTTAATGAATTGTTTGTAAACTAATGATAATTTTGTAAACTCATGGTTTTGTTCAAATAAATATGCTTTTCATTGTTATTTTGTTTAATTCTTGAAGATTGGCCACCTTCACATGTTAGATTAGACGTATGATCGAGAGATTATATATTTAATTTGATCTATAACAATGAATCATTGTTAATCTATCACGAGAGTAGTTAGGTTTACAATGAAAGTTGCTAAAGACTAGTTTTAATGCCATGTAATTTTGTATTGGTTTTAAGAGATTAACTATCAATCAAGTTGCATGAGAAAGAGTTGTCTTTGAGAGAAGATAACTTGGAATTAAGTTTCTAGACTTAGGCATAAGAATTAAATCCATGAAATCCATAATTTTGCATGATGAAACAAACAAGGATTTGAAACCCTAGAACTCTCTTTGACTCTTGCAATTCTCCCTTTTATATTTTCTTGCTTGATTTTTCTTTTTCTCAAAAACAAAATTTGAATTCCAATCCTCAAATAAAATTGATTCAATTCTAGAATAGCTAAGTAACTTAAACCTTCCCAATTGGATCTCTAGTGGAAATGATACTCGGACTTAACCGTTTTATATTATAAGTTGACCCGTACACTTGCGGTAAACACACAAAGTGGCACATCATTAGGTTAGATGTATGATCGAGAGATTATATGTTTAATTTGATCTATAACAATGAATCGTTGTTAATCTATCACGAGAGTAGTTAGGTTGACAATGAAAGTTGCTAAAGATTAGTTTTAATGCCATGTAATCTTTGCATTGGTTTTAAGAGATTAACTATCAATCAAGTTGCATGAGAAAGACTTGTCTTTGAGCGAAGATAACTTGGAATTAAGATTCTAGACTTAGGCATAAGAATAAAATCCATGAAATCTATAATTTTGCATGATGAAACAAATAAGGATTTGAAACCCTAGAACTCTCTTTGACTCTTGCAATTCTCCCTTTGATATTTTCTTTGCTTGATTTTTCTTTTTCCCAAAAACAAAATTTGAATTCCAATCCTCAAATAAAATTGATTCAATTCTAGAATAGCTAACTAACTTAAACCTTCCCAATTGGATCTCTAGTGGAAACGATACTCGGACTTAACCGTTTTATATTATAACTTGACCCGTACACTTACGGTAAACACACAAAGTGGCACATCAATCGTTCCACTTGAGATCCAATTATGAAGGTTAAGTTACTTAGCTATTCTAAAGTTGAATCAATTTTATTTGAGGATTGAAATTGAATATTATGAGTTATGGAAAATACAAATCAAATAAGGAAAGTATTAAAGTGAGAAACACAATAGTCAAAGAGAATTCTAGGGTAATGAATCCTTGTTTATTTCATCATGCAATATTATAGATTTCATGGATTTTATTGTAATTCATATGTCTAAGTCTAGAAACTTAATTTCAAGTTATTTTCTCTCGAAAACAACCCTTTCTCATGCAACTCGATTGATTACTAATCTCTTGAAACCAATACAAAATTACATGGCATTAAGAATAGTTTTTAGCAACTTTTATTGTCAACCTAACTACTCTCATGATAGATTAACAACAATTCATTGTTATAGATCAAGTTAAACATACAATCTCTTAATCATACATCTAACCTAACATGTGAGGATGGCCAATCCACAAGAATTAAACACAATAACAATGAAAAACATAATCATTCCAACAAAACCATGAAAGTCTACAAAATCAACATAAATTCATAAACAAATCATCAAAACCCTAAAATTAAAGAGTTTAGCCACTCATAGCTTGAAGCAACATGTTTAAGCAAAATAAACAAAGAAAGAGTGTAAAGAAAGGGAAACTCTACTGAAAAGAGGCTCTTGATTGAGGTAGCACTGTCACGATCTCCTTGGCTCTCACATCGGAATTCAAAAGGCACCACGACTATCTCGAACTCTTTTCCTCTTCCTTGCAACTAACTCACTCCTTGAACTCTTTTATGAACTCTCACTCAATTCTCTCCTTTTTGTGCCTCTTTAGGTTTGTAAAATTGAAGGTTGATTCCTCCTTGATTTGATTTTATAATTAGAGCTGCTGGAAACCCCTAAATTTATAGAGTTTGACCACCCAAAAACTTACTAAAAATAACAATTTTTCATTTAAGGAAAACTGGCGCCATGGCGCTGGTTTATAGCGTCGCGGCGCTATTGAAGATTTTGGAACGGCTCTGCAACGCTGTTGGAGAGCGTCACGGCGCTAGGGCTGCATTTAGAACAGTTTGCTCACGGGTTTTGGCGCTGCGGCGCTGCCCCAATTTGTGTCATTTTGAGTTTGTCATCTCTTTTTCATCGTATTCTTGCTCGGTTTTGATCTTTTGTGTCTTTTCTTCTAATTTTCCTCATTTTTACTTGAAAACCACTAGCAAACAAGTGAAATCTAATATAAACTCCCTTAATTTGAGAGGATAGAAAGCACTTTTCAAGTGCTTATCAACGCACACCCATCAAGTGAGATGGACGGCTAATTAACGCAAATAGAGCACTTGAGTGTTTTTGGGAAAAATGCATAGACTCAAAACACGTATGCGTTTCACCTATTGCTCTATCTAAAATGCAGTGAACTAATGATAAACGCATAGTTGATGAACGCATGGTTCTGATAAACACTTGAAAAGTGCTTATTATTCTCTCAAATTAAGGGAGTTTTATATTAGATTTCACTTGTTTGCTAGTGATTTTCAGGTTAAAACGAGGAAAATTAAAAGAAACGACTAAAAGATCAAAACCGAGCAAGAATATGGTGAAAAAGAGCTGAAAAACGCATCCTTGTTGAAACGCATGCTGCGCCGCGGCGCTAAGGCAGCACTGCCGCGGCGCTGAAGCAGAAACGCATGCATGGACGCAGAGTAGCAACGCAGTGCTGGGATGCATCGAGGCACTAAAACCCGAGAGCAACTTATTTTTGGCCGCAACCCTAGCGACGCGACGCTATGCGTCAGCGCCACGGCGCCAGTGTTAATTAAACGAAAAGTTTTGTATTTTAGGTTAAATTTTAGGCGGTCAAACTCTATAAATATAGGGGTTTTCAGCAGCCAAAGAAGGGGGGAGAATTATCAAGAAGATCAAGAAAGTTGCAGAACAAAAGAAAGATCCAAAAAGGTGAGAATTAAGCTAGAGTTCCAAGAGTGAGTGAGCCGCAAGGAAGAGGAAAAGAGTTCGAGATAGTTTTGGTGCCCTTCGAAGTCCGACGAGAGAGCCAAGGAGTTCGTGACGGTGCTGCCTCAATCAAGAACCTCTTTTCAGTAGAGTTTCCCTATTCTTTACACTTTTTCTTTGATTCTTTTTGCAATATGTTGCTTTACGCTATGAGTGGCTAAACTCTTTAGCTTTAGGGTTTTTGATGAATTGTTTGTGAATTCATGATAACTTTGTAGACTCATGGTTTTGTTCAATTAAATATGCTTTTCATTGTTATTGTGTTTAATTCTTGAAGATTGGCCACCTTCACATGTTAGTTAGATGTATGATCGTGAGATTATATGTTTTATTTGATCTATAACAATGAATCGTTGTTAATCTATCACGAGAGTAGTTAGGTTGATAATGAAAGTTGCTAAAGACTAGTTTTAATGGCATGTGATTTTGTATTGGTTTTAAGAGATTAACTATCAATCAAGTTGCATGAGAAAGAGTTGTCTTTGAGAGAAGATAACTTGGAATTAAGTTTCTAGACTTAGGCATAAGAATTAAATCCATGAAATCTATAATTTTGCATGATGAAACAAACAAGGATTCGAAACCCTAGAACTCTCTTTGACTCTTGCAATTCTCGCTTTGATACTTTCTTGGCTTGATTTTTCTTGTTCCCAAAATTGAAATATTGAATTTCAATCCTCAAATAAAATTGATTCAATTCTAGAATAGCTAAATAACTTAACCTTCCCAATTGGATCTCTAGTGGAAACGATACTCGGACTTAACCGTTTTATATTATAACTTGACCCGTACACTTGCGTTTAACACAAAAAAGTGGCACATCAGGTTCTCAGGTCAAAGTATGAGTTGGATGTTACGTATTATGCGTTTGACAAAAAAAATTTACAGCTCTAACCTCACCCTTAATCTTAACTTGATAAACACAGAAATCGTTTATCGCTGAACGCATAGTTCAATTATGTGTTGGACGCATGCATGAATGACAAAGTATGCGGTGAAATTATATAATTTTAATTAAAGCTCGACGCCTAATTTCATGCCTATCTTATTTACACTACTCCTAAGACTGAATTTAAAAACATGAAAACTAAATACTAAAAAAAAAATACGAACAGAAGAAAGAAAGAAAATAAAATAAAATAAAAATAAATACTAGAACAAGTGCGAATAAAAAAGAAGGCAAGGGTAAAAGAAAGCGTCCCTGGAAAAGTAGGCGTTCAGAACCGTAGGGACATTTCGACGCAAGCTTAGTTATTACGCTCGCGTAGGATGTTAGAGCCTTTATCGCGTTCAGGGTTCAACGTAGAGGCGACAATGAAGTGCATTATGACCTCCCTCAAGTGTGCGTACTTGGGATGCGTTGGTCTGGTTTCTAACTCATACGTTGAAGGCTCTTTTAATAGCGGCTCGATCTTTGCCGCGGATCTGTTATTCCGGTCTGATTGCTCAATTATAAGATCAGAGAGTAATTTGATTTCATCTTCTTCACCATCTTCACCGTCGTTGAGGATTTCATCTTTCAACGTTGTGTTCACAGGTCTTGTCTTTTCATTGATATCCGCATTTATCTGACAAGATTGAAAATGATCAGGATCGTTCAACGCGTTAACTACATTAAACTTGACCTGATCACCCACGCGGGGCATTGAGATTTCTTCTTGGACGTCAATCACGACGCATCCAGAAGTGGTATCTTCATATACAGACGCAGGTTCTGCCTGCGTTGCTTTTTCTCTCCACTCTATATTTTCCTCTTCTTGTTCAGTGGAGGATGATGTATGATGGACCTTATGCATGGTACTCTCCATCGGTTGACTTGTGGGAGCATTTAGGGGTTTCAAATTTCCTTGCGTCTCTTCATTATGTGCTATGGGATTGATTTTCCCACTTAACAATGTCTCACCTTGACATTGTTCTTCTAAGTTCCCTCTTGGAACTTCGGTCGTACTTAGCAATGCTCCTTGCGTATCATTGTTGAGCTCCTCTGCAAATTGACTCATTTGAACTTCTAAATTGCGAATTGTAGTGGCTTGTCTTTTAATTTCTTCCCTTTGGCTTTGGATCATCGTTTCGTACGACTGGCGCGTTGCTTCAATCTTACTGTTATATTCTCGTAAAAGAGATTCCATGGAAGACAATGAGGATGATGCGTCCGCTTGCGGATCCCTCGAAAACTGATGATACTGGTCTTGATTCCATTGGTTGAAACCAGGAGGGTTGCCTCTCTGGCGGCTGCTGCTCAGCCCTCTTGGTTTGTTGCTGATTCCCACCCCATTCGAAGTTAAGGTGGTTCCTTGATGCGCACTTTTAGTGTTTACCGCAAGTGTACGGGTCAAGTTATAATATAAAACGGTTAAGTCCGAGTATCGTTCCACTAGAGATCCAATTGGGAAGGTTCAAGTTACTTAGCTATTCTAGAATTGAATCAATTTTATTTGAGGATCGAAATTCAATTTTACGAGTTAGGGAAAAATAAAAATCAAGCAAAGAAAATATCAAAGGGAGAATTGCAAGAGTCAAAGAGAGTTCTAGGGTTTCGAATCCTTGTTTGTTTCATCATGCAAAATTATAGATTTCATGGATTTTATTGTAATTCTTATGCCTAAGTCTAGAAACTTAATTCCAAGTTATCTTCTCTCAAAGACAACTCTTTCTCATGCAACTTGATTGATTGTTAATCTCTTAAAACCAATACGCAATTACATGGCATTAAAACTAGTCTTTACCAACTTTCATTGGTAACCTAACTACTCTCGTGATAGATTAACAACGATTCATTGTTATAGGTCAAATTAAACATATAATTTCTCAATCATACATCTAACCTAGCATGTGAAGATGGCCAATCCTCAAGAATTAAACACAATAACAATGAAAAGCATAATTTATTTAAACAAAACCATGAGTCTACAAAATTAACATGAATTCACAAACAATTCATCAAAACCCTAAAACTAAAGAGTTTAGCCACTCATAGCTTTAAGCAACATGTTTGAGCAAAAATAATCAAAGGAAGAGTGTAAAGAATAGGGAAACTCTACTGAAAAGAGGTTCTTGATTGAGGTAGCACCGTCACGAACTCCTTGGCTCTCACGTCGGATTTCAAAGGGCACCAAGACTATCTCGAACTCTTTTCCTCTTCCTTGCGGCTAACTCACTCTTTGAACTCTCGCTTAATTCTCACCTTTTTGGATATTTCTTTAGGTCTGCAACTTTCTTGCTTTTCTTGATATTTCTCCCCCCCCCCCTTGGCTGCTGGAAACGCCCCAAATTTATAGAGTTTGGCCGCCAAAAATTTAACCTAAAATACAAAATTTTCGTTTAAGTAACGCTGGCGCGGGTTTTAGCCAAAAATAAGTTGCTCTCGGGTTTTAGCGCCGCGGCAGCGCCATCTTAGCGCCGCGACGCTGTCATGCGTTCACCAAGGATACGTCGAGGCAGCGCCATCTCGGCGCCGCGATGCTACTATGCGTCCAAACTGATGTGTTTATGCTTCAGCGCCGCATCGCTACCCCAAAATTTTTTCTTTTGAGTTTTTCAGCTCTTTTTCGCTTTATTCTTGCTCGGTTTTGATCTTTTAGTTGTTTCTTCTAATTTTCCTCGTTTTAACCTGAAAATCACTAGCAAACAAGTGAAATCTAATATAAAACTCCCTTAATCTGAGAGAATATAAAGCACTTTTCAAGTGCTTATCATTCCTCCAACCCGAATTGTACGTTTCACCGTAGGGGTTGTTTTGAACACTGCAGATAGACTGAAGGTTGTAGGGACACATGTCATACAAGTGCCCCGCACCACACTGCGGGCAGTCTACAGATGTTATCAGGTTCATTGCGTGCACTGTGTGAATGATTAATGAGCATGCAGCAGAAGTTAATTTGATCAATTTTCACTCTAAGATGCTCAATTTGGATTAAACATGCAATTAAGAAGAAAAACCAAAGTTTCAAGAACACTTACCCTTGAAGTTCCAAATTCTCCTTCAATTCTTGATGAATTTCAGCACCACTTAGTTGTAGACCACCACAAGATTCTTCTCTACTATTCTATAGGCTTAGATTGGATGGTGGGATCCAAATTTGTGGTGAATTTGAGAAAGAATGAAGGTTGGGAAGAAGATGAACAATGGATGGAATTTTGCAAAATTAACCCTTAATTTCACAAAATTCTTAACCATTTTTATGTCAAAATCATCTCTATTTATTAAAGAATAACATGCAATCCAATTGCATCAAAATTTGACAACACAAAATGGTTAATTTGTTGGTTAATTGTGAAAAAGACAATTAGTTAGTGGGAAAATCCAATCTTCAAAAATCAATTTTAAAATCAATTTTAAATGAATTTCCAAAATTGAATTAAAATTGATTTTTAATTTCAAAAAGATAATTAAATAATTAAATAAAAAATAATTTAATATTTAATTAATTAAATATTATTTTAATATTAAATAATAAAGTAATATTATTTTTCCCACTTGTCCTGATTTTTCTAAAAAAAAAACCGATATGAATCTCTATTCATATGATTAATATTTAAATTATATTTAAATATTATAATTAACTCTATTTGTACGTTTAATTCGTAATTAAACGCCGATATATCGTATATATCTAACTTTCATTCCTTAAGCCAAGATTTGAACGATTCAAACTTATTCACCACATTATCTAAGATTTTAGTCCATTTATGAGCTAGTAGAGGGACCTAATGAACCTACAGATCATGAGCTCCAACGATCCGAGATTAACCGGCTAAACTCTTTAACCTAGTTAACCAACATTCGTTAACTAACGGGACACTCCACTAAAGCCGTAGCTACACTCCTCACTGTAGATATATTTGTGTCCATCTGATATAACCGTCATCGATAAGTCAATCCTTCACAGGTTGTTCATAACTTCAGCTAGGTCAAATACCGATTTACCTCTTTGTTACATCTTTTCTCCTTAAGTACCATTGTCCCTCTAATGAACAATTGATTTAGGATCTAATCACTAAATCCATTCCCTCTCGGGCCAGTGAGAGGATGGGGCCCCTTGTTCAAGTCCTGGGAACAATACTTAAGAGAACAAGCTCTCTTCTATCCCTAAGTTGGGTAAGAGTGAATTCCGTCTTGCAAATTCTATGTTCCTAACTATCTACCCGGTCTTATCCCTGAAATGGGAGGAATGTTGAGCAGCACTATTGAGCTTACTCTTACCTATGTAGATCAAGGGATAATTCTGAATAAATAGGAGTTCATAGATAGCTCAAGATTCAGATCAAGTTATCTAGGTCATCGATAAGTGAAATTAATCAGTGTTAATCGTAAACGGTGTTAATACGTAATAGTAATTATTTTAGGGTCAGTCTTACACAATCTCATTATGTAGAATATCCTCGCTCACATGTCTCTACATGATCAAATCAGAATCACTTCATTTACGACACTTTACAATATTTGTAACAATCATGAAGTGGACCGTATTCAATAGTGTCTCCAGGAAGAGGTACCCAACCTGATCCATGTACTATAGACTATTGAGGCTACTTACTCGAACTTGATCCTGTTTATGTCTCCACATAAAGTCCAAGTACTCATGATGGTAGCCAAGGGTTCGTAGTTTAATTGGATTTAGAGTTGATAAATAATTAATTCACTTGAATAACTTCATATGTACTAAGAATCACCTATTTACAAAAACTACGAGTTTTAGGACATACAACCCAACACTGTGTTCATTGCACCAACTGATCTACCCTGATTATTCAAGGCTATCGTCTCCAGTAGAGATGTCATTTCGGCGATCTGAGCTGAGAGATTGATGGCAACATCAGCTTCAAGCATTCCAGCTTGCGTTTGCCTTCTATTGGTGGAGCAAAATTCATATCCGTCGTCCACCCACTCATTGGTATTCCATAAAATTCTGTCAAGAAGATCTTCCGCATATGTGTAGGTCATATCCAATAATCCCCCTGCTTATGTAGGAAATTCCTGACTAGTCGTTTGAATTAGGTCCAAGCTACGATTGGTCCCACTTCAATTCTACCTTGTCCTTCAGGTGAAGGTCCTCTCAATCTTTGGGTCAATATTGAGCTATGAATTGCTCCCGTCACTCAGATACTGTTAGAAGCTTCTGACAGAGGAGAAACTTACTATACTCTGTTGACTGAGGAATCCTACAACACAGTAATCAAAATAAAATAATTAAATCAATGCAATAATCACTAGCAACGGTGCCAAAAACTTGTTGTACAGACAGATCTCAAGTCCCCGGCAACGGCGCCAAAAACTTGTTGTGTATGCAATTGTGGAATTGGAAATTTACAAACGCAAGGTGCAACTAAGCTATGATTATGCGTTCACATACTATGCGTTGAGCATGCTATGCGTCTTACTTATGCTTAATGCTATGTGTTGGTGATCTGTCAAGTTATCCTCTCCTTTACCCAAGTATAATCAAAGGAGTAGGTTTTCTCGGTGAGTCCGAGGTCGAACTAGGGATTATGTTGATTCTATATTTAAATGGATTATATACGTTGCAGTGGTAACCAAGAAATAAGTTGAGAGGTGTTTGTTTCTAATCTAAAGAAAGCGATAACATGTACACTAAGTTAAGTTGTGGAGGATGGAAAGGCATGCGACACAGCAAAGTCAGCTAATGATTTGAATGAATGTATAAAAACAGGGTTCGGGTTGGCTAACATCTAACATCGAAAACGCATGGTGGTAGTCCATTCATACTTACGACTCTTCTCCCAGTTGTTAGCCGCTACGCGTTATATGTCTATAACGCATAGGAGAGTGTTAAGAACCAAGGTTATTCCTATAGACAGGTAACACTTCTTGGCCCTTGTCAATTGAGTTCCACAATCACTTACCCTCTCGAGCAGTTTGATTATTACTACTTATATCGATTAGCTAGATGGACATAAGCATCGGATTAAGTTCGCAATTAACAAGATGAAATAGTTACACTATGGTTCTTAGTTAGATGCTAACGCAACCCTAGACCCTTGGGTGATTAGTTACTCATGGTTTGAAAGTAAAAAGCGGAAAGTATAGAGAAATGAGTAGACATTGAAGATATATATATTGATGAAACAGAATACAACTTTAGATAAGCTGAATGTCTTGACACAAATCTAAAATCAAGATAGAAAAGTAAGATGGAAAAGCGTCAATGTCTTGAGTCGCCTAGATGGAAGCGTGAAGTTCTGCTGTGAAGTTGTCAGGCGGAGGGAAGACTCTTCTCTCTCGAGCTATTCGTCTCCGGTTGAGGTTTGGAGAGAACTCTGCTATCACCTAGGAATTCTTCCGAGAATCAACAACCCTTTTTCATCTTACAGGACTGCCCTTTTATAGATGTTGCGTTTGCAATCAATGGCAAATCTGCTTGATTGGCGGCGAGATTGATATTATGCGTCCATCTCACCTGATTGCGTAATTCTCGGGTCAATTAAGATCCACCACTTTAGCCACAGATTATGTATGTCAATCTTCCGACAATCTCTCAAGATTCTGATCTGATTGTCCGGTGCCCTGCGTTGATGGTTGTTTATGCATCCATGGATAATATGGCCGATGTCAACGCGTCATGAGCTGCTAACGCATAATCTTGCATTGAGTAGTTGTTAACGCATCTACAGGTTTGCGTTCCGTTCAGATCATACGTCCACCAAGAACAGATTGCTAACGCATAGTCCTGCGTTAAGAAGTCGTCAACGCATCGTTTGCATTCCTGTGTTAAAACATGCGTTTTAGGCTCAAAAAGTGGTAAAATCATTATCTTCATAAAAATAAAACAGTATAACGCGAAGGAAGATTTATTAATAGAATTTAGCATAAACTACTGCATGCTTCTCTATTTAATGTCTATTTTTCTAAGGAAAAGGCTATCATAACTTGTATTTCTAAAAGTTATCATCTATAACGCATAGGAGACTGTTACGTGCCAAGGTTATTCCTATGTCTAGGTAACACTTCTTAACCTTGTCAATTGAGTTCCACAATCACTTACTCACTCGAGCAGTCTGATTATTACTACTTATATCGATTAGCTAGATGGACATAAGCATTAGATTAAAAGTACAATTGGCAAGATGGAATAGTCTTCTACGGTTCTTATTTAGATGATAACGCAACCATTGACCCTTAAGAGAGTTAGTTACTCATGGATGATAAACAGCAAATGGAAAGTGATAAAAAATGAATAGCCATGGAAGATGTATAGATTGATGAACGAAATTAATGTTTTAGGAAATACAATGTCTTGCTAATAAACTAAAACATAAGTAAGAAAAGATAGAAAGTATGAAATGGCTTCTTAATGTCTTGAGCTCGCCGAGATGGTAGTGTGAGTTCTGTTGTGAAGTGGTCAGGCGGAGGGAAGACTCTTCCCTTTCAAGCTATTTGTCTCTGATTGTCGTTTGGAGAGAACTCTGCTGTCACTTAGGAATTCTTCCTAGAGGTTCAACAATGTTTTAGCCTTCAGGTCTGCCCTTTTATAGATGTTGCATTGCAATCGCTAGCAAATCTGCATGATTGGAGGCTGAATTTCTGCCTTGTGTCCATCTCACCTAATCGCGTGATTTCTGGTTTAATTTAGATCCACCACTCTCGCCGCAGATCAATCATATCAATCTCCCGACAATCTCTCAAGATTCTTATCTTATTCTCTGCTGCCTTACGTTTTTGCTTGATATGCGTCCATGGATAACTTGGGTTCATGTGTCAAGTATGCTAATGCATCCATGGGTTGCTTGTGTTCTTGCGTTGAAGGGTTGCCAACGCATCCACAGGTTGCTTGCGTTCCTGCATTGAAGGGTTGCCAACGCATCCACAGGTTGCTTGCGTTTCTGCATTAAAGCATGCGTTTTAGGCTCAAAAAGCTTCAAAACAATTATCTTCATCAATTTACTAAAGTAGAACGCATAGGAAGATTTATAAATAGAATTTAACCCCTACTACCGCATGATTCTCTATTTAGACTCTATTTTTCTAAGAGAAAGACTAATAACTTGTATTTCTACAAGTTATCACTATCCTAGAGGTATTGTTGAAGATGACAAATTTATCTTTCCTGCAGATCTTGTAGTCTTGGATATGGAGAAGGACTCTGAGATTCCTAACATACTTGGGAGGCCAATTCTAGCAACTGGGAAGGCTATCATAGATGTCCAACAAGGAAAGTTGACTCTAAGAGTAAATGATGAGAATGTTGTCTTTAATATTTATAAGTTCTTGAGTCATCATGATGAGGGTAGTACTTGCCATGCCATAGACATAATTGACCATGCTATTTCTGAGCATGTAGAGGTTATGTTGGCAAATGATCATCAAGAACAAAGCATAATGGATGTTTAGAATGTGGATACTATTTTTGATGAAATAGCTTTCTATGCTAGGTGGTTAGATAGCATGCCAATATGCATTAAAATATATAAACCTATGCCTCTAGTTGCTTTGCATGTTATAAATGATGTTTAGAAACCTGTGCTTGGATTAAAGATGTTACCTCCTCACTTGAAATATGCATTCTTGGATGATTTATCTTCTTTTCTTTTTATCATATCTTCTGAATTAAATTCTGTGGAAGAAGAAAAATTGTTGAGGGTGTTAAGGGAGCATAAGTCCGCCATTGGTTGGTCCATTGAGGATCTTAAAGGTATTAGTCCATCAGTCTGTATGCATAGAATCTTGATGGAAGATACCTTTAACCCAAAGGAGACTTAACCCCGCCATGAAGGAGGTGGTTAAGAAAGAAGTGCTCAAGCTTTTTGTTCTCAAGTCCCTGGCAACGACGCCAAAAACTTGTTGTGCAATAAATTGTAAAAATGAAAATTTACAAACGCAAGGTGCAGGTTAAGCTACTATGATGCGTTTCACACACCATGCGTTGAACATGCTATGCGTCTTACATATGCTTAAATGCTATGCGTTGGTGATCTGTCAAGTTTTCCTCTCCTTTACCCCAGTATAAGCAAATGAGTAGGTTTTCTCGGTGAGTCCGAGGTCGAACACATAGATTATGTTGATTCTATTTTTAAATGGATTATATGCGTTGCATTGGTAACCAAGAATATAATGAGTTGAGGTGTTTGTTTCTAATCTAAAGAAAGTGATAATATGTACACTAGACTAAATGTGGAAGATGGAAAGGCATGCGACACAGCAAAGTCAACTAATGATTTGAATGAATGGACAAAAACGGGGTTCGGGTTGGTTAACATCTAACATCGGAAACACATGGTGGTAGTCTATTCATACTTGCAACTCTTCTCCCGGTTGTCAGCCGCTATGCGTTATATGTCTATAACGCGTAGGAGAGTGTTAAGAACCAAGGTTATTCCTATAGACAGGTAACACTTCTTGGCCTTTGTCAATTAAGTTCCACAATCACTTACTGATAACTTGTAGAAATACAACTTATGATAGCCTTTTTCTTAGATAAATAGAGATTAAATAGAGAAGCATGCGGCAAGTTATGTTAATTTTTATTAAGAAATCTTCCTTTGCGTTATACTCTTCTATTTTTAGGAAGATAATGATTGTACCACTTTTTGAGCCTAAAACGTATGTATTGACGCAGGAATGCAAAACGATGCGTTGATGACTTCTTAACGCAGGACGACACGTTAGCAATCTGTTCTTCGTAGATGCATGATCTGAACGGAACGCAAACAACCTGATGATACGTTAACAACTATTCAACGCATGACTATGCGTTAGCAACCTACGATGCATTGACATCGGCCAAATAATCCATGGACGCATAGACGACCATCAACGCAAGGCGCCGAGAATCAAATTAGAATCTTGAGAGATTGTCGGATGATTGACAAACATGATTTGTTGCTAAAGTGGTGGATCTTAATTGACCCGAGAATCACGCAATCAGGCGAGATGGACGCATGGTATCAATCTTGCCGCCAATCAAGCAGATTTTCCATTAATTGCGAACGCATCATCTATAAAAGGGCAACTCTGCGAGATGAGAAAGGGTTGTTGATTCTTGGAAGAACTTCATAAGTGACAGCAGAGTTATCTCAGACTTCAACCTTAGACGAATAGCTCGAGGGAGAAGAGTCTTCCCTCCGCCGGACCACTTTACAGCAGAACCTCACGCTTCCATCCGGGCGACTCAAGACATTGACGCCTTTCCTGCTTTGCTTCTTAGTTTTTCTATCTTGATTTTAGATTTGTGTCAAGACATCGAGCTTATCTGAAGTTGTATTCTGTTTCATCAATATATATATCTTCCATGTCTACTCATTTCTCTATACTTTCCACTTTTGACTTTCAAACCATGAGTAACTAATCACTCAAGGGTCTAGGGTTGCGTTAGCATCTAAATAAAAACCATAGTGTAACTATTTCATCTTGTCAATTGCGATCTTAATCTGATGCTTATGTCCATCTGACAAATCGACATAAGTAGTAATAATCAAACTGCTCGAGAGGGTAAGTGATTGTGGAACTCAATTGACAAGGGCCAAGAAGTGTTACATGTCTATGGGGATAACCTTGGTTCTTAACACTCTCCTATACGTTATAGACATATAATGCATAGCGGCTGCCAACTGGGAGAAGAGTCGCAAGTATGAATAGAATACTACCATGCGTTTTCGATGTTAGATGTTAACCAACCCGAACCCTTTCTTTATCCATTCATTCACATCCTTAGTTGAATTTGCTATGTCGCATTCCTTTCCATCTTCCACATTTTAATATAGTTTACATGTTATCGCTTTCCTTAGATTAGAAACACACACTCCTCAACTTATTTCTCGGTTACCACTGCAGCGCATATAATCCAGATAAATACTGAATCATCATAATCCCTGTGTTCGACCTCGGACTCACCGAGAAAACCTACTCCTTTGCTTATACTTGGGTAAAGGATAGGAAAACTTAACAAGATCACCAATGCATAGTGTAAGACGCATAGCATGTTCAACGCATGATATGTAAAACGCATCACTATATCTTACTCACACCTTGCGTTTGTAAATTTCCATTTCCACACATAATATTACACAACACTTACCCTCTCGAGCAGTTTGATTATTACTACTTATATCGATTAGCTAAATGGACATAAGTATCAGATTAAGTTTGCAATTGACAAGTTGAAATAGTTACACTATGGTTCTTTGTTAGATGCTAACGCAACCTTAGACCCTTGAGAGATTAGTTACTCATGGATTGAAAGTAAAAAGCGGAAAGTATAGAGAAATCAATAGACATGGAAGAAATATATATTGATGAACGGAATACAACTTTAGATAAGCTCAATGTCTTGACACAAATCTAAAATCAAGAAAGAAAAACTAAGATAGAAAGTAGGAAAGGCGTCAATTTCTTGAGTTGCTTGGATGGAAGCGTGAGGTTCTACTGTGAAGTGGTCAGGCAGAGGGAAGACTCTTCTCTCTCGAGCTATTCGTGTAAGCCCCGCACCTAATTTTGTGAGAAGGGGCCGAGAGATGGGTGACTGTGTAAAAGTAGTTGGCTGGCTTGCATTTGGAGTGGGAAAACGACTAAGTGTCAGCTATGCGTTGATGGCAACCTGTTGTGGAGGAAACAATTTTGGTGTAAACGCAAAGGTGAGGAAAGTTTGTCATGCGCTGAAGTCGTGACGCGTTGAGGACATAAGGCGTGGAGGATCACTTGGTACCGAGGATTACTATGCGGCAAACGCATTGAAGGCAGTGTGCTGTTGGAAGTAAAGGCCACGAGGAGTTGGGAGCTGATCTGTGGTGAGGCTAGTATTCGGTGAACGCTACCATGCGTCGAAGGCGGGTATGCGTTGGACAAAGAGTGTTGGCCGAGAGAAAGTAATGCGTATGCTAACTATTTGGCGGGGGAGTTTGAAAAGGAATATCATCAGAGGTCGTGTGCGTTGCTGAAGCTGAGAATAGAAGGTATGCGTTGAACGGATTATAGTATAATGTTGAAATGGAGGATAAGTCGGTGGTATATATATAAGTGGATTGAGAATTCAATTGTTCTGCTTGCATTTCAGAGCTCGAGTTGGGTCCATATTAAGGCAAAACATCGAAGGGAGGTAGAAGAAGATGTTCATGCTGATCTGAAGCAGAAATCTCATTGAATTCGTGGAAGAAACTTGGGTTTGACAGAGGTTTCGGCTGCTGTTATCTCTTTAGAGTGATGCTCAGTTTTGGAGGAAGAACAAATTGAAGAGACGAAGGTTAGGGCTGAAACTTTGAGGTTAGTAAGTTAACTCGATTTCTAGCAGGTTTCATGAAGGATGTTTGAGCTGAAATTGTTTAATTGTGTGTCAAACTCAGGAAGAAGAGACGGGAGTTGAACTGTCGAATGATTAGAGGTAACTTGGAGTTGCCGAAGGATATATACTAAACGGAGAGGATGTTCTTCATGAAATTTGGAGGTAAGATGGAGGACCTGTATCTTAACAAGTTTGTAGAAGGAAGAAAGTAATGAAATTGACTGAAACGAGATGTTTAACAGGTTGAAGAAGGAAGAAGAATAAAGGAAGAAGGAAACGGTTCTGCTGCAGCGGAAGTATCGCTGAGTGAGCGAGAGACAGGGCAGCGAAGCAAGTAACGCTGCAACGCAAGATAGGCTTTGCGTCTCACGATTCTCGCTAGAGTATCGCTAGGTATCACTCATCAAGGTAGTCTCGCTGGTTTCAATCAACGCAGTAACGCTAGTACAGTTTTGGTATCAAATGAGTACCGCTGGCAGCTTACAATTTTCTAAGAGTAACGTTACTATTGTATGTTAAAGGAAAAGGGAGATTATGGAAACTAAACTTGAGGATTATGTGTTTTCAGGCCAAGAAGAGCTCGGGGAGGCTTATAATCCACTTAGAGCCGGGACCAATTGTGACTGACTGTTTGTTATGTCTTGTGTTAAACTTAGTACGCATTTTGATGAGGAAACGTGATTCATGGAAGTATGCCTTATGAATGTGATGTGTTAGTGATTCAAAAGAATATTAATACTAATGTCTAAATATATTATTGGCTGAGGGACCTTATGGTGAAAGCCATAAGTGAATAAGCGTGAAGCAAGTGCTGAGGGAATTGAGAAGGCACTTGATAAACAGTAAGGAATGGACTACAATGCTCAGGGACTATGAGTGAAGGCATGTAGTAATCCATCACACACTAGCTCGTGCCGAGGGATCATGAGTGAAGGCACTTGAGCAAAGATAGAATTTATTACCTGTGCTGAGGGATTTTATATGAAGGCACATGGTACCGTAATTACAATTGAATAAGTGCTGAGGGACGGGAAGTGAAAGCACTAAATAGATGCAAGCTTGTGAGACATGAGAACTTGATAGTTATATGTGCATTGTAAAAAGTGAATCTTGATAACTCATTGGGATGTATTATGTGATTGTTATCAACTCACGAATTGGACTATAGTTGTTATGAATAGTTTAGTAAATTTTGTCACTCACTGAGCCTCTGCTCATTCAGTTTGTTGTTGTTGTTTGTTGTTTCAGGTAGTGAGCGTGTTCGGGACGCCTAGCCTACAGAAGACTCTCGTCTGGGCCTATCTGGAAGTGAACCTTTGGGATAGTTGTAAATATTTAGATTGTACATACAGCCTGTATTATGCACATTTCTGAGAGTAGAAAGGGGGACGTGTTGCACCATATATGTATACATACAGATATGCTTATTGAGAGATTGAACATTTTTCTGATGAGATAATGGAAATGTTATTTGTTTTGCTATTCATATGGTATCCATCTTATAGAGTCTTATGTAAGGTAAATAGGATCATGCTCAATCCTAGATATAGAGTGTATCTGGGATAGGGTGTGACAATTCGTCTCCGATTGATGTCACACCCCACCCCGAACTACCCTCTCGTAGCCCGAGACGGAGCGTGAGGACAGTAGTACCGACTACCCTGTCACATATCTTACTGTCACATTTACCTCACTTTCATATAAATTCTCCCTAGGACGGTAATACCATTAACACACTCTTGACAAACCTCGACTTCAATCGACAACGGGAACTGTCATGCTACCTGAAAACGGAAAACATATAAAAAGGGTGAGCTAACAGCTCAGTAAGTAACGGTTTTTTGAAAACATTATACTTTAATCTGTAAATTGATCAAACTCGAAGAAAATATAACACTTCAAATCATATTAAATTCTGCTCAAATGTCATTATAAAATATGCCTTTCTATTTTAGAGTAAATACTCAAAACTTCATTCATTCCATAATCATTTTCCCTAGTTGAGGCGAAGCAATGCTCTACGCTCCTCAACGTCGATTTTCCTTATTCACATATTCAAATGCCTTCACACTTCGTCCCTCGGCATTTTCAACCCACAAGTGCCTTCATATATTGTCCCTCAGCACTGGTTTCACTACCAATCCACTGCTCAAGTGCCTTCACTCGTGGTCCCTCAGCATTTGGCTATCATGTATTGGATTTCCATATGCCTTCACACAAGGTCCCTCAGCACTAGAATCCGTTTCATTCAACTACTCAAGTGCCTTCTCACATGGTCCCTCAGCACTGAGTACCATATAACATATTTCCCCATAGGCCTTCACACAAGGTCCCTCAGCCATGGGTTTCCTTTAAATAATACGTATAATATTCTTTAAACTCATCAACACAATACAAACGTTCAATAGCTACACCATTCAATAGTTTCTACTCACCCATTACCAAGTAACCACGCTAAGAGTAACCGTTTCTAAATTCAATTCAAAACTTTAATATCAAACAGCATGCTTGTCATACAAGTTGATTTCCAAATCTTTCATGAAAACATATAACACCATGCTTTTCAGTAAAATCATGAAAACATGTATTAACCAATCACCATGCATTTTATAAACTTATAGCAAGTAACCAGCATACTCAAAGTTTTTCAAGTAAAACGCATGCATTTATTCATTGAAAACCCATGAAATCAGATTCATAAGGAACTCATTTATATTTTGAAAAACGCAGGTGTTACTCACCTGTACTTGCCAAAGAATAGTTCCTCTTCCTTCCCTCTATTTCTTCTTTCCCGAGCTTCTTGGACGCAGCGTTCTAACTCTGGAACGCAAGGCTCCATTTTCCTCTGTTAGCTCGGTTGAACGCAACCCTTCTCTTTCAAAACAAGGTTGATAACTACCGCAAAGTGCAGCCCAATTCTTCTTACTTCTCTTTTGGATGCGTCGACCTCTCATGGACGCAAGGTCCAACTTGAACGCATCACCTATCTTTGGACGCCGCGTTCTCCTTGAACGTAGTGTTTGTCTTCACCGCAAGGCCGACCCCCTCTCGACGCAAGACAACTTCTTTAAAATAAAATAGCTAAGTTGTCAAGAATACCTTATTTCTTGGCCGCAGACTCCTATTATGGACGCAAGAATTCCTTCTTTCTACCTTCTTTCTTCCCTTTCTCTCCAGAATTCTTCTTTCAGAGTCATCAGTCGCTCCTTTTTCCCTTAAGGTTCTATTTATAGTGAGCTTGCCATCCAACTTTTCCTCTCCTTTTGCCACTTGTTTGCCACATGTCACGCTGCATGCTTAATTAACCCTGCATTAATCCAAGCATCACCTTGCATGAAACACTTAACATGCCTTTTTAACAACTCCTACTGATAAGGTGTCAAGTCTATATGAAACCACCTAGCCTTTATAAGCTTATCTTATGCGTCCAACATTTTCCAATAAACAACTATTCATTCAACACAACACCCCATGCGTTCATTAAGTTTCCTTTAAGGTTTGAGCTTCATTATTTACTTCCCTACCTCTCGGCCATACTTCCCTTGTACTCGTTTTTCCACCGCATACTACTAGGCGTCAATGTTTCAAACACACACTACAATGCGTTTGTCTTTGTGACATCCAACTTTTAACAACCAATGCGTTGAAAAGTCTGAAGAAAAGGAATAAAAGACCATGTTGGACGCATAGTCAAGACTGAGGTAACGCATAGTAAAGGTGGACGCATAGGAAGTACCCGAGAACTTGAAGGGAAAGAAGTAAGATGCATAGACTTCTATCATAGGATATTTTCAAGTGTTGGAAAGTAGAAGGTTGTGAAGTAAACATAAAAATTGGATTATGTGGTGGACGCATGCCAATCTATCTTAAGAGAAATAGTTTAAGTGCAAGGAAAAGGTTAAAAAAGTAACCTTGGGAATAATCAAGGAATATCCAAGGATAGGAAGATGGTCATGGACGCAGGATGAAGGTAAATGCAATAGGACCAATGCATAGAGGAAGAGCTTGAGAAGGAGTTGTTATGGACATAAGGAAGGAGTTGGGCGCATGGTATGATGCGATGAGGTACATGATGGACAAATGAGCATGCAGCAGAAGTTAATTTGATCAATTTTCACTCTAAGATGCACAATTTAGATGATTAAACATGCAATTAAGAAGAAAAACCAAAGTTTCAAGAATACTTACCCTTGAAGCTCCAAATTCTCCTTCAATTCTTGATGAATTTCAGCACCACTTGGTTGTAGACCACCACAAGAGTCTTCTCTACTATTCTCTAGGCTTAGATTGAATGGTGGGATCCAAATTTGTGGTGAATTTGAGAAAGAATGAAGGTTGGGAACAAGATGAACAATGGATAGAATTTTGTAAAATTAACCGTTAATTTCACAAAATTCTTAACCCTTTTTTATGTCAAAATCATCTCTATTTATTAAAGAATAACATGCAATCCAATTGCATCAAAATTTGACAACACAAAATGGTTAATTTGTTGGTTAATTGTGAAGAAGACAACTAAGCTCCTAGCTTAGTTAGTGGGAAAATCCAATCTTCAAAAATCAATTTTAAAATCAATTTTCAATGAATTTCCAAAATTGAATTAAAATTGATTTTTAATTTCAAAAAGATAATTAAATAATTAAATAAAAAATAATTTAATATTTAATTAATTAAATATTATTATTTTAATATTAAATAATAAAATAATATTATTTTTCCCACTTGTCCCGATTTTTCTAAAAAAAAACCGATATGAATCCCTATTCATATGATTAACATTTAAATTATATTTAAATATTATAATTAACTCTATTTGTATGTTTAATTCGTAATTAAACGCCGATATATTGTATATATCTAACTTTCATTCCTTAAGCCAAGATTTGAACGATTCAAACTTATTCACCACATTATCTAAGATTTTAGTCCATTTATGAGCTAGTAGAGGGACCTAATGGACCTACAGATCATGAGCTCCAACGATCCGAAATTAACCGGCCAAACTCTTTAACCTAGTTAACCAACATTCGTTAACTAACGGGACAGTCCACTAAAGCCCGTAGTTGCACTCTCCTCACTGTAGATATATTTGTGTCCATTCGATATAACCGTCATCGATAAGTCAATCCTTCACAGGTTGTTCATAACTTCAGCTGGGTCAAATACCGATTTACCTCTGAGTTACATCTTTTCTCCTTAAGTACCATTGTCCCTCTAATGAACAATTAATTTAGGATCTAATCACTAAATCCATTCCCTCTCGGGCCAGTGAGAGGATGGGGCCCCTTTTTCAAGTCCTGGGAACAACACTTAAGAGAACAACCTCTCTTCTATCCCTAAGTTGGGTAGGAGTGAATTCCGTTTTGCAAATTCTATGTTCCCAACTATCTACCCAGTCTTATCCCTGAAATAGGAGGAATGTTGAGCAGCACTATTGAGCTTACTCTTACCTATGTAGATCAAGGGATAATTCTGAATAAATAGGAGTTCATAGATAGCTCAAGATTCAGATCAAGTTATCTAGGTCATCGATAAGTGAAATTAATCAGTGTTAATCGTAAACGGTGTTAATACGTAACAGTAATTATTTCAGGGTCAGTCTTACACAATCTCATTATGTAGAATACCCCCGCTCACATGTCTCTACATGATCAAATCAGAATCACTTCATTTATGACACTTTACAATATTTGTAACAATCATGAAGCAGGTCGTATTCAATAGTGTCTCCAGGAAGAGGTACCCAACCTAATCCATGTACTATAGACTATTGAGGCTACTTACTCGAACTTGATCCTGTTTATGTCTCCACATAAAGTCGAAGTACTCATGATAGTAGCCAAGGGTTCGTAGTTAATTGGATTTAGAGTTGGTAAATAATTAATTCACTTGAATAACTTCATATGTACTAAAAATCACCTATTTACAAAAACTACGAGTTTTAGGACATACAACCCAACAGTACAAACGCATAGTATTGCGTGTTTGTCATTAACGCCTAGTGGCATTGTGTTAGCACTTGTTTATAATAGTGCGGCTATGCATTGAAGATGATCACGAATGGTTGTTGTGAGCTAAAGTAGTTGCCGCGTTGACGGGGGAAGAAACGTACTTGGCTTACCATGTGTTGGTAAGGTTGTTATGCGTTGAGGTCCCTATGCGTTGAAGACAGAGTTATCTCTATGCGTCAAAGACAATAGTGTTGTAAGTCCCGTACCTGACCTTGTGAGAAGGCAAATTAAGAAGAGGCTAAGAGATGGGCGTTTAGTAGGAAAAGTTGGCCGAGATGTGTAGGAGCAAAAATGGCTAAGTATTGGCCATGCGTTGGTGGCACTATGCGTTGGTGAAAGTTTGCCGTGAACGCAGAGGTGAAGGAAGGCCATTAGGCGCTGAAGGCCACGAGGCATTGAAGTCCACTCTGCGTTGAAGGTCACTATGCGTTGAACGCTACCATGCGTTGAAAGTGGGTATGCGTTGGTGCATAGAAGAATGGCCCAGAGGACCATGCGTTTGTCGGCTATCCAGCGATGGGGCGTTGGGAAATTTTAACACACAAAGTCGAGGCTTTGCGTTGCTGAAGCCAAGCACAAAAGGTATGCGTTGATTAGATCAATATATAGAGATGAAGTGGAGATTAAGTCAGTGGTATATATATAAGTGGATTGAGTATTCAATTATTTTGATCATCTTTCAGAGCTCGAGTTGATCCCATTTCGAAGCTAAACAACGGAGGGAGGTAGAAGAAGGTGTTTATGTTGGTTTAGGGTGGAATTCTTGTCACACCCCCTCCCAGACTAACCTTACTACTCAGGGAATGAGTGCGAACCAGCACACCCCTGTATTCTAAAATAACTATCTAACAATCAACTACTGTTCATTCAATCTTATCTATATGCCATATGATCTCATAGAATAATAAGACTTATCAAGATAAGTGTTCTCTATATGCATTTAGAAACCAAAACCCATTACAATCCCAAAGAACATGTTTGACAAAATGAAACATGTACAAATTCTTTGTATTTACAACTATCCCAGAGGACTGCAAAATAAACCCAGACGAGGATCTCCTGTAGGCTAGGCATCCCGGACACGCTCGCTACCTGAAACAAATAAACAAACAAAAGAAACGCATGAGCCTAATGCCCAGTGAGTGATGAAAAACTTCCAACTATTAATACGCTACTTGAGTTGGCATAAAACATCATAAACCACCACATATTTACATATAACCAGAAATTTCTAAGTTAACTCATGCTATAGAACACCATTAATACAAATATTCCTTTCCAGCTGTAGCGGAGCGACGCTCAACGCACACAACTTCATGTACCAATTCTCATCACATTCACATCCGATTACTTCCACACTTCTTCCCTCGATATTGTAATCCCTCAAGTGCCTTCACATATTGTCCCTCAGCATTGAGTTTTATCATAACGAAGTTCCCATGTGCCTTCACACTTAATTCCCTCAGCACTGGGTTCCCTATCAATCCACTGCTCAAGTACCTTCACCTGTGATCCCTCAGCACTGAGCTATCACATACATTGGATTTCCGCATGTCTTCACATATTGTCCCTAAGTATTGGAATCCATGTCAACCAACTATTCAAGTGCCTTCCCACATGGTCACTGAGCACTAAATATCATATACAATCTTTAATCCTTACAGCACAACACAAAATCAATCCTTAACTACTCCATATGACAAATTTCACATACCCATTCTTATTAAATCAGGTTAAATAAGTTTGTGGAATTAACAAGAAATCACTCACAACTTGTCTTAGCTCCGAGTGGATTATACACCTTCCCGAGCTCTTCTTGGCTTGTAAATACACATTTCCCATGTTAAGTTCTCCTTGAACTTCCTTCCCATGATCAATAAATAAGCATAATCAAATTCTACTCTTGCTTCTTTAACCAGACTCCTTTTTCCCAAAATTTCATAATTAGTGTGACTCTATGTCCCTAGCGAGACTACCAGCGAAAAACACTCAGCCAAACACTGCACTAGCGATACCGAAAAACATGAGATTAACGAGATTACCTGAAGAGTGATACCCAGCGAGGCTCAGCGAGATCTGTGAGACGCAAAACCCTTTGCGTTACTAGCGATACTCGCTTCGCTACAAAGTCTTCAGCTCTTCAGTGATACTACGGTCTGGGCGACACCTAACAGCCACTGTTTTCTTCTTTCCCTTCTTACTCTTTCTTTAACCTGCTAAACATAGCATTCCAGCCAAAATTAGAACTTCCTTTCCTCTACGAACTTGTAAAGAAACAAGTCCTTTATCTTACCTTAGAGTCTCGTGATGGAAACCCTCTTCATTTGAGATATATCCTCAAACAACCCCGAATTGCTCCTAATCGTTCAACAGTTCTGCTCCGTCTCTTCTACCTTGAGTTTAACACACATTTACTCAAATTCGGCTCAAGTATCCTTCATGAAAATTGCTAGAAAATGAGTTAACTTACTAACCTCAGAATTTTGACCCTAGCCACCGCTTCCCCAGTTCGTTCTTTCCCCAACACTGATCGATACTCAGATTAAGTAACACCAGTTGAATTCTCCGTTCTAGCTCAAGTTTCCTTCACGAAAACGATGAGAATTCCACCCAAACCAACATAAACACCATCTTCTACCTCCCACCGTTGTTTAGCTTCGAAATGGGATCAACTCGAGCTTTGAAATGTGATCAAAATAATTGAATACTCAGTCCACTTATATATATACCACCGACTTAAACTCCACTTCGTCTCTTTATATTGATCTAATCAACGCATACCTTTTGTACTTGGCTTCAGCAACGCATAGCCTTGGTTTTGTATGTTACAATTTCCCAACGCCCCATTGCCGAATAGCTAGCGAACGCATTGTTCTCTCGACCATTCTTCTATGCACCAACGCATACCCACTTTCAACGTATGGTAGCGTTCATCGCATAGTGACCTTCGACGCAAGGTGGCTTTCAACGCTTTGTGGCCTTCAATGCGTTCATAGCACAGCGATCTTCGACGCAGAGTGGCTCTCAACGCCTTGTGGCCTTCAACGCCTCATGGCTTTCAATGCCTCGTGGCCTTTAACGCCTAATAGCCTTCCTTCACCTCTGCGTCCACGCCAAAACTACTTCCATCAACGCATAGTGCCACCAACGCATGGCCAATACTTAGCCATTTTTGCCCCCACACAACTCAGCCAACATTTCCTACCAAATGCCCATCTCTTAATCTCTTCTTAACGTGCCTTCTCACAAGGTCAAGTACGGGGCTTACAATTCTCGTCGTTTTCGTGGAGGAAATTTGAGCTGGAACGAAGAATTCAGCTGGTGTTACTTAATCTGAGTAATGATCAGTGTTGTGGGAAGAACGAACTGTGGAAGCTGTGGCTAGGGTTGAAATTTTGAGGTTAGTAAGATAACTCGATTTCTAGCAATTTTCATGAAGGATACTCGAGTCGAATTGGAATAAATGTGTGTTAAACTCCAGGTAGAAGAGATCGAAGCTGAATTACAGGACGATTAGGGGCGATTCCGGGTTGTTGGAGGATATATCTTAAACGAAGAGGATTTTCCTTATGAGACTTTGGGATAAGATGAAGGACTCATGTCTTTATAAGTTTGTAGAAGAAAAAAAGTTCTGAATTTGGCTAGAATGCGATGTTTAGCAAGTTAAAGAAAAACTGTGTCGCTACGACGGTAGTATCGCTGAGAGAGCGGGAGACTGAGCAGCGAAGCGAGTGTCGCTGGTAACGCAAGAGGGGCTTTGCGTCTCACAATTCTCGCTGAAGTCTCGCTGGGTATCGCTCCTCAAGGTAATCTCGCTAGTCTTGTTCAATTCGGTATCGCTAGTGCAGTGTCCTATAGTGTGGTTTCGCTGGTAATCTCACCAGAGAATGTGGAGTATCGCTATTTGTGAGTGTTTTGGGGAAAAAGAGAGTTTGGAGATGAAATGAGCATAGATTTTAATTATGTATACTTAATGAGTACAAAAAGAAGTCTAAGGAAAATTTAACGTGAGAAATGTGTATTTTCAGGCCAGGAAGAGCTCGGGAAGGCATATAACCCACTCAGAGTCGAGACAAGTCGTGAGTGACTTCCAACTATATCTAATGGTTACTCTTAGCATGGTTATTTGGTAATGGGTGAGTAGAAAGTTATTGTATGGTGTAACATTTGAGCAATTATGTTGTGTTGTTGAGTTTAAAAGGAACTAGACATACTATCTAAGTGTAGCCATGGCCGAGGGACCTTGTGTGAAGGCCTAAGGGAATATGTTTTATGATACTCAGTGCTGAGGGACCACGTGTGAAGGCACTTGAGTAGTTGGATGAAACAGATTCCAGTGCTGAGGAACCCTGAGTGAAGGCATGTGGAAATCCATCATATGTTAGCTTATGCTGAGGGACCATGAGTGAAGGCACTTGAGAAGTGATTTGGTTGGGAAACCAGTGCTGAGGGACCCCGTTTGAAGGCACATGGTAATATTGACACAGTTAAACTCAGTGCTAAGGGACGAAATGTGAAGGCACTTGAGAGTTTGAAATGTCGAGGGACATAATGTGAAGGCATTTGTATGTGAAAAGAAATGAGAGTTTGTATTGGAGGTTGAGTGCATTGAGCTTTGCTCCGTCACAGCTAGGGAAGGATAATTGTATTGCAATTGTACGGATGATGGAACTGCTTGTGATCTATAGCATGAGTGACTTAGAAATTCCTGTTATATGGTTTGTGGTGGTTTACATTAACTCATGAATGATAGTAATATTTGAATAAATTCAGTCACTCACTGGGCTTA
This sequence comes from Citrullus mucosospermus, assembly GCA_030954485.1. NCBI lineage: Eukaryota > Viridiplantae > Streptophyta > Magnoliopsida > Cucurbitales > Cucurbitaceae > Citrullus > Citrullus mucosospermus. Next base: position 15,302,277 of record CM062061.1, on the reverse strand, counting down.
AGGCTCACTCAATTTGTTTGTTTGATTGTTGTTTCAGGTAGCGAGCGTGTCCGGGACGCCTAGCCTACAGAAGATTCTCGTCTGGGCCTACTTTAGAGCAGACCTCTAGGATAGTTGTAAATACGCAGTTTACGTTCATGTTTTGATGATGTACATGTTCCTTGGGAATGTTGAGAGGATCGATTTGTAGTATATGTATAGAACACTTGTTTGATAAGTTGTTATTTTATTTCATGACTTAATAGCAGAAATGTTTATATCTTGAGATTAAGCTGGCATATAGTTAAGTCTTAAAGATCTGGATATGGTTTATGTTATAGTATAGAGGTAGAAAGCGTGCAGGTTCACACTCACTCCTAGAGGAAAGGGGTATCTGGGAGGGGGTGTGACATAACGCATAGTCTTGCGTTGAGTAGTTAACGCATCTACAGGTTTGCGTTCCGTTCAGATCATGCGTCCACGAAGAACAGATTGCTAACGCATAGTCCTGCGTTAAGAAGTTGTCAACGCATCGTTTGCATTCCTGCGTTAAAACATGCGTTTTAGGCTCAAAAAGTGGTAAAATCATTATCTTCATAAAAATGCAATAGAATAACGCAAAGGAAGATTTATTAATAAAAATCAACATAAACTGCTGCATGCTTCTCTATTTAATCTCTATTTTCCTAAGAAAAAGGCTATAATAACTTGTATTTCTACAAGTTATCAGTGACAGATGTTCTAATAGAGTTATGCATATTTACTTTGAGTTAGTTTTCTTTCTGCCTATCTAAGTTATATATGTAAGTTCGGAAAGGGTAAAGATTTCATTGTAAAAATCGCAAGAGGGTTGGTGTCTATTGTCCTCATGCCCCAACGCGAGCTACAGAGGGATGACTTGGGGCGGGGTGTGATAAGGTATTCCATAAACCGTCAACTTAAATGCCTCCAACTTTAGACAGGATATTTGCTAGGTGAGTTTTATAACCTTAGTTTTACAAGTTATTGACCTATTTTAATTACTAAAACAAGTTGATTGTCACACCCCCTCCCTGATTACCTACTTAACCTGAAAGAAGATGTGAAGACAATAAACATCACCCCTCTTGTGATGCATATTGTCCCATCTTACACAACTTCTTGGATAAACATTCCATACATATACATTCATAGAATCCAGCCATACTAATACATGATCGTAATATAACAATCCTTCCTGTATAGGGTACACTTTTATAACATACTCTCTCATAACCCACTTGTAAACAACTAAATCTACATGCCACCAGTGTTAAGTTATTTACACGTACAACAACAAGGAAATAAACTGTTTCTGGAAACTCGAAGCTTAAGTAGGGCGAGCTGGAGTAGGCTAAGCACCGGGAACGTCCTTGCTACTTGGGGGGGGGGGGGAAGAAAAGCATTGAAAACATAAGCTAACAGCCCAGTGAGTAACTAATTTAACAAACTATTTAGTTCGAAAATCATCAGGAATAAAACTAAGTTCAACGTCATATTTAAAACATGAAATCACTTCATATACATTAGTTAAAACATATTTAGTTGCCCTTATCAAATCATACATGATTTTCAACAAATCATAAGAAATCAGTTTAGTTGCAATACTTCTCCTTAGTTGAAGTGGAGCAAAACTCAACACCCCAACGTCGGAAACAAATAAGGCTTGATGCGGAGCAAGACTCAACGCACCAGCATATGACCTCTATGTACACATAGGAATATGGCGGGTTGCCCAAGTACCTTCTCATGTCCCTCAGTACTGGGTCCCAGGGAAACTCACGTGCCTTCTCAAGTCCATCAGCACTGAGCCTCCTCTTAAACATTTTCCTTTAAAGAAGCAACACTCTATACAAACAAATCGTATGCAAATCATTCATAAGAACACAGGGCCACTATTATATCAATAACATTTCATAAACATACTTTTCAATAACTTTAAGAACATAAAGTATGCTTCATAAATCATTTGATCACAAAATCATATTCCATTGGAAAACTGCACTATCATGTACAACAAAATTGTTTTAAAGTAAGAAAAGGGTCACTCACTACTCTTTATAGGCTTGAGTGGATTATACGCCTTTCCTATCTCCTCTTGGCCTGAAATAAATACTTTCTCTTGTTATACTTCTTTTCCATTTACTTAAACATAAACAACAACGCATCATATGCACAATATTTATAGTTCATCATGCGGTTAGGCTTTCATTGGTTTATTCTCAAGCCTTAAACACTAAAGCTATTAGCACAAGTTGTTCCTTACCCTTTTATTATACCTTAATTTCAAGAAAAATTTGCGTGTAACTCACTTCTTCTGCTACACCAACGTTTTGAGCCTTATCTTCTCCTTAACAAAGCCGACTGCTGTAGCTTTGGTGTCTCTGATTCATCCCTGCTAAAAAACACATTTCCAGTCCAAACTAAGATTTCTTTCCTTCTACAAACTTGTAAAGAATTAAGTTCCACAGCTTACCTCAAAGTTTCAAGGCTTAACTCTTTTTTGTTCTTCAGTTATTTCAAAATCACTCCACATTGCTCCAGATTGCTTAACAATTTTTTAATTCCTGCTTTCACCTAAGGATTCACATCATTAACTTCAATTTCAGCTTTACCATCCTTCATAAGACTTGTTAGGAATTATGTTAACTTACTGACCTCAAAATTTCAGCCCTAAACTCGGCTTTCTCGATTCTTTCTACTCCAAACATCAACCACTGTTCAGTCTGTGCGACTAAAATCAATCTTCAGTTCCAGCTCTGTTTTCAGCACCAAGACGAGTAGATTTTCACCCACAATCTACAAGAACACCTTCCTCTACCTTCTCTTGTGGTTTGTCTGAAAATGGAACCGACCTAAGCTCTCGAAAGTGTCTAAAAATTATTAAACATTTAATTAACTCACCTATATATACTACCGACTTAACCCTCACAAGCACCAAGAATTATGTTGCCGACTTACCCCTTACCCGCAGGCTGACGCGGGGTTTTCTCTTCGACGCAAGGCACTCATGTCAAAATTCTCCTCCAATGCCTTCAGCAACTATCCACACTCCACGCATGGTGCCCTCAACGCCTCCTACTTTCGACGCATGCAACTCAGTCATTTACACCACTATCTTCGTCGTGTCAAGACCACTCTGTCTTCAACGCAGAGTGACTTCAGCGCATGGCCTTACCAACGCATGGTGATTCAAGCACATTTCTTCCCCCGCCAATGATCACTTATCCTTCGACGCGGGCAGCTACTTCAGCTCACCACCCTTCGTGATTCAATCAACAACGCATGGTTTGTCAAATAGTTCAACTTTCCTCTTCATTCACCAACGCATAGTCTTGGCCAACACTTAGCCAAAATTTTGCTCTCCAAAAATTTTTGCTCTCGTTCTCGGCTACTTTTCCTCTAGCAACGCATAGCCACAATCTCACTTGCCTCTTCCCAACACTTGATATTACAAGTCAGTGCTTACATTGATAAATTGGAAACCAGTTAACACTAAGTAAGCATGCAATTTGTCACACCCTACTTTTTAAGAAAACGATGCATTGAAGGGTCTATGAAGAAAAGAGGTAAAAGACCATGTTGGACGCATGGTCAGGACTAAGTAACGCATGGTAAGGGTGGACGCATGGAAGTAAACCGAGAAGGGAAAGAAGTGAAACGCATAAGCAAGAAAGGAATAAAGTTATGTTGTGAAGTGTTGAAAGAGATTTAAGTCTCAGAAAGATAAAATGCAATAGCAAATTGAGTAATGCATAGACTTATAGCAAGGAATGTTCACAAGTATTGGAGAAGGTTGGGAAGTAAACATAAAAACTGGTGCATGTGGTGGACGCATGCTAATCTATCTTTAAGAGAAATAGTTTAAGTGCAAGGAAAGGTTAAAAGAATAACCTTGGGAATAATCAAGGAATGTCCAAGGATAGGAAGATGGTCGTGGACGCAGGATGAAGGAGGACGCAACAGGACCAATGCATAGAGGAAGTGTCACATCCTACTTTTCAATAAACGATGCGTTGAAGAATTTATGAATAGAAAGGGAAAAGGACCATGTTGGACGCATGGTCAGGGCTAAGTAACGCATGGAAAGGGTGGACGCATGGAAGTAAATCGAGAAGGAAAAAAAATGGGACATATAAGAGAAATATGCATTTACGATGGTAAGATGTTTAAACAAGGAAGGAATGAAGTTATGTTGTGAAGTGTTGAAAGAGATTTAAGTCTCGGAAAGATAGAATACTACAGCAAATTGGGTAACGCATAGACTTATATCAAGGAATGTCCAAGAATAGAAAGATGGTAATGGACCCAGGATGAGGGTAAACGCAATAGGACAACGCATAGAGGAAGAACTGGAGAAGGAATTATTCGTTATGAATATGAGAGTTGGACGCATGGTATGATGCGATGAGGTATAAATGCATAGTACTGCACGTTTGTTATTAACGCCTAATGGCATATGTAAGCACTGGTTTATAATAGTACGATTATGCGTTAAGGGTGAAATCATGAATGGTGGTGTAAGCTGAAGAAGTTGCCGCGTTGGCGGGGGAAGGAACGTACTTGGCTTACCAATACCATGCGTTGGTAAGGTTGTCATGCGTTGAGGTCCCTGTGCGTTGAAGACAGAAGTTATCTTTATGCGTCAAAGAATAGTGTAGTTGGCAGAGAGCTAGAAGAGTGAGTAGTGAAGCTCAAACTTTAAAGGGGAATTAACAAACGCATGAGGGCGTTGTGTTGAATGAAAGGAAATCTATTGGAAAATGTAGGACGCATAAGATAAGCTTATAAAGGCCAGGTGGCTTTGTGTAGATTTGACACCTTATTAGTAGGAGGTGTTAAAGGTATGTTAAGTGTTCATGCAAGGTGACACCTGGGCTAATGCATGGTTAACTAAGCATGCAGTGTGACATGTGGCAAACAAGTGGCAAAAGGAGAGGAAAAGGGTGGAAGGCAAGCTCCCTATAAATAGAACTTTGAGAGAAAAGGAGGGACTGATGACTCTCAAAGGAGAAATCTGGAGAGAAAAGAGAAGAAGAAGGCAGCAAGGGTGTCCATAGTAGAAGTATGCGGCCAAGAAAGAAGGTATTTGGCAACTTAGTTAATTTAGGAAAAGAAGTTGTCTTGTGTTAAAAGAGGTCGGCCATGCGTTGAGGACAAACATGATGTCCAAGGTGAACGCGGCATCCAAGTTAGATGATGCGTCCATGATGGACCTTGTGTGCAAGAGAGGGCAACGCATCCGAAAGGGAAATAAGAAGAGTCGGGATGCATTTGAGAGAAATAATCAGCCTTGCGTTACCAACTTTGCGTTGAAAGGGCAGGGTTGCGTTCAACCGAGCTGACAGAGGAAATGAAGCCTTGCGTTCCAGAGATAAACAATGCATCCAGAAAGCTCAGGAAGAGGAAATAGAGGAAAGGATAGAAGAAGAATTCTTTGGCAAGTACAGGTGAGTAACACCTGCGTTTTACAAAACATAAATGAGTTCTCTATGAATATGATTTTATGGTTTCTAAAGAAATAATGCATGCGTTTTATATATATATAAAGTATATGATTATGTGATTTGTAAAGACATGAGTATGCGTTTTAGTAGAGAACTTTGAGAATATTGGGTACTTGCTATGAGTCATAAACGCATGGTGGATGATTGATATTTGATTTCATGACTTCTTTGAAAAGCATGGTATTATATGATTTTAGGAAAGATTTGGAAGTATACTTAAATGTAAAGCATGCGTTGTTAAATTAGAAGATAGAATCGAACTTAGCATGTTGATGAGATAAGATTTCGAAACAGTAGACCCATGAGTTATTGGTATAACGTTTACAAATACGTTTTGTATTGTATTAAACTTGAAAGGGCACCCGAGGCTCAGGGACATGGAGAAGGCCAAAGGGTAGCCGTTCTATTAAATGGGACCCCAATGCCCAGGGACTCGTAAAAGGCATTGTGGGCGGCCCAGAATATAAAGGTACCCAATGCTCAGGGATTCGTAGAAGGCATATGAGTAACCTATATGCACACAGGGGTACATTTACATGACGCTGATGTGTTGAGATTACTCCACACAGCTAGGGAAATCGACGTTGAGTCGCATTGAGTATTGCTCCGCCTCAACTAAGGAAAAACTATTTTATAAGCATGTTTTCGCAGTGATGTATGAAAATATGAACTATTGTGTTTGGAAGTGATATGTTATGCGAGTGTGAACGAATTAAAGTTAAATTATATTATTCCCAAAAACTGTTACTCACTGAGCCGTTAGCTCATTCTTTTAAATGTTTTCCATTTTCAGGTAGCATGACAGTTCCCGTTGCCGATCGAAGTCGAGGTTTGTCAAGAGCATATTGGACGGTGAGGTTGACAGTGGGTTACGTGACAGGGTAGTCAGTAACTGCTGTCTTCACATCTCTTTCTGGGTTATGAAGGATAATCCGGGCGGGGGTGTGACAGGAAGAGCTTGAGAAGGAGTTGTTATGGACATAAGGAAGGAGTTGGACGCATGGTATGATGCGATGAGGTACAAACGCATAGTATTGCGCGTTTGTCATTAACGCCAAGTGGCATTGAGTAAGCACTGGTTTATAATAGTGCGGCTATGCGTTGAAGGTGATCTCGAATGGTTGTTGTGAGCTGAAGTAGTCGCCGCGTTGGCAGGGGAAGATACATACTTAGCTTACCATGCGTTGGTAAGGTTGTCATGCGTTGAGATCTCTATGCGTTAAAGACAGAGTTATCTCTATGCGTCGAAGAGTAGTATAGTTGGCTGAGAGTTAGAAAAGTGAGTAGTGAAGCTCAAACTTTAAAGGAAACTGAACGAACGAATGAGGGCATTGTGTTGAGTGAATGGTTGTCTATTGGAAAATGTTGGACGCATATGATAAGTTTATAAAGGCCAAGTGGCTTCGTGTAGATTTGACACCTTATCAGTAAGAGGTGTTAAAGGTATGTTAAGTATTTCATGCAAGGTGACACTTGGACTAATGCATGGTTAATAAAGCATGCAGCGTGACATGTGGCAAACAAGTGGCAAAAGGAGAGGAAAAGTTGGATGGCAAGCTCCCTATAAATAGAACTTTGAGGGAAAAGGAGCGACTGATGACTCTCAAAGAAGAATTCTGGAGAGAAAAGGAGAAGAAGAAGGCAGCAAGGACGTCTGTAGTAGGAATATGCGGCCAAGAAAGAAAGTATTTGACAACTTAGCTATTTTATATAAAGAAGTTGTCTTGCGTTAAAAAGGGTCGGCCTTGCGTTGAGGACAAACATAATGTCCAAGGTGAACGCGGCGTCCAAAGTTGGGTGATGCGTTTAAGTTGGACCTTACGTCCAAGTGAGGGTGATGCATCCGAAAGAGAAGTAAGAAGAGGTGGGATGCACTTTGCTGATGTAATCAACCTTGCGTCGAAGGGCAGGGTTTGCGGTATTTATCAATCTTGCGTTGAAGGGCAGGGTTGCGTTCAACCGAGCTAACAGAGAGAAATGGAGCTTTGCGTTTCTGAGATTAGAAAGCTGCGTCCAAAAAGCTCAGGAAGAAGAAATAGAGGAAAGGAAGAAGTATTCTTTGGCGAGTATAGGTGAGTAACACCTGCGTTTTACAAAAATAAAAATGAGTTCTTATTGAATATGATTTTATGGGTTTCTAATGAATAATGCATGCATTTTCATATATAAAGCATATGTATATGTTGTTTATAGAGATAAGAGCATGCGTTTATAAATACATAAAAGAATATGAGCCAGCTGAGAGCATGCGTTTTACTTGAAATTTTGAGAATGCTGAGTAACGCATGGTGATTGATTGATACTTGTATTCCTGGTTTTTCTAAAACGCATGGTGTTATATGATTTCAAGAAAGACTTGAAAATAAACTTGTATGAAAAGATGAATTTACAGCAAGGGATAATGCAAAGAGGAAGTTAGAAATTCCATGCGGTGATGAAATGTTCATTCTATTAATTTCATTATCACCAACGCATACAATTGAATATGAAAATAATTGCAAGAAAAGCTACAACTCTTGACTACACCTCTAAATTTTAACCATCAGACTTGTCTTCATCAGGTCTGCGTTGCTGCTCAGGCGCAGGGCGCTGCGGTACTGGGAAGACAAGCGGTTGTTGGAGGCATTCTGGAATGTTAGGGGCTGGGATTTCCGGTCGGATCGAGAGCAGTTGATGAACGTAATTCAGCGTAAATTGAAACTGCTCCGTCTGTCGCGGTGCTAACATATTCAAGGAATGCATCACTGGACGCAAGATTGATTGTTGCAGATATGTTTGCACTATCTCCCACTCGAGATCAAGTTGTGCTTCTTGCTGTTGTGGTTGCGTTGGTGGTTGAGGCGGGTTTGGCTGAGAGCGAGGGGTTGATGGAGTTTCATCAAACGCAAGGGATGATGGAAGCATAAAAGTCGTGCCAAAATCTCCATAGTGTGAGTCATCAACTCTTATTGAGGAGATTGAGGAGGAGGGTTTTGCGGAAGGTTGAGGTTTAGAAGGTTTAGGGCGATGCGTTTTAGGAGGAGGTGGAGGTGGCTTAGGGCGATGCGTCTCAGGAGGAGGTGGAGGTGGAGTTGGTTCTCTTCTAGTCGTTGGAAGTGGGGGTAAAGAGCTTGAGGTTGGGGAAGGTCTAATTGTGGCATCAGGACTTGCCACGGCTTTGGGTTTCGGTTTGGATGTCTTCCCCTTCTTCTGCGTTGGCGGCTTCGGAGGCGGAATGGGTTGATGAGGTCTTTTGGTGGCCTTACCAGGCTCTCGCAGAGTCTTATGGGCGATTACACCACTGACTTCAATCATCTTCTCTGCGTCTAACACTTCCGTTGGCCCTCCGATGGAAGCATTGGTGTACAGATTCATGATAAGAGTAGGGAAAAAGAGTTGGCCTCTTGGCTTGTTGAACACCCTTCTTATCTGCGCCGCAATTATGCATCCAACATCAAGGGTGATGCGACGCATAATGCAATAAGCTGTCATCACTCGATCCCTTGATATTGTTTTGACATGCGTTGTATGGATCAGCCGCTTCTTCACCAAGTATACCCACAGGTTCGCCTCTGGTCTTAGGCTGCTAGCGGATAGCGTTTTGATACCTGTGGGTGAAACGTCCCACTTAGCCCCGGGCTTCGCCAATATTCGGATTGCGTCTTCTATTAACTCCGGTGGAGTTGATTCTATGATTTTATTTCCTTCCGCATCCGAGTTGTCCCTCAACTGATATATTGCATTTATTTCCCTTGCGTTGAACGGGACTTCAGTTTCTTCCACCACCACCACATCTTCCCTTCATCTATGCGTCCGTTATAAAAACTGCGGACTACGTCAGGTTGGACCCAAGAGGTGCTAGAACAGAAGTTTCTCCAACCGTGGTGGTCAATAATTTCGGTGATGTATGGCGGCAATGGGGCTTCTTCAGGGAAAAATCCCACCTCTATCATCAAATCAGGGAATGCCCTGCGTCTACCTTTTCCTTCCTTCTTTTGTGGCGACGCATCAGCCACCTTAGCTTTTCCTTTGGCCTTAGCAGGGATTTCATCCACTGTTCTTTTCTTGCTCTTGGCCACTTCAGCTGGTGCCTCAGTCACCTTCTCCTTCCCTTTGCGTTTCTCCTTATGCGTGCTTAGGAGTTTGGTGACTTACACCTCTTTTTCTCTCTTCTTCTTCTTCTTCAAGGTGCTAACACCTTGTTCCTCTCTCGCATCCTCCCCAATGCGTTCTTTCCTTGTAGGCGAATGATGCCTACTTCTCTTCTTCTTTTTCTTCTTGCCCTTCCCATCTTCTTTGGCTTTTATTCTAGCAGCCAGCTCCTCATCCTCTTCTATTTGTAGCTCTCTCTCAAGCTCCTCGGCTGCCTTTTCTATTCTTTCTTCTTCCCTCATTTCCTCTTCAAATGCCATTGCGGCTTCTTTTATTTGATGATCAGGAAGGCCTTGCGTCTCCCTTTCTTCTTGAGGCCGCACTTCCTTGCGCGCCTTCTTGCCGGACAATGCGTCCTTGGCAATTTTCTCGGCTCCTTTTCTTAGGGCCCTGAGCTCTTTCCTCAACTTGGCCCTCTTCTTCTTCATCTTCTCTGCCAGTCTATCAAAGGATGTTGCCGCAATTGGGGACTCAGGACCGTCTCCTTGCTCTGTGCTTTTAGGCTCTTCATCCTCGGCAGTTTCTTGTGATACCCTTCGTTTCTTCCTCAACAGGGGTACCACTTCCTCTTCCTCTTCTCTTATTCTCTTGGCCTCTGCGGCCATCACAACCTTTCTGATCGGTCCTTCAATGGAGTCCAGGGTCATCTCCTCAGGACTGATAGACGCAGGGACAGAACCTTGCGTTTCATGTGGCTCGCCTACGACCTCCTTGCTGTAGGCGGCTTCTCCTTCCTTATCTCCCCCACTCTTTTCACCCTTCCGAGTCTCTTTCAACTGACTCTGGACCTCTTTTATCGGCGAGGGTGATTCCGTTCTTGCGTCAAAGACGGTTGCGTCCATTGGGTCACGCAATCCGCTCAGGATTTCGGCTATCCATGCGTCTGGGGAACGTGCAGAGTTCACTTCCCCTACTGTGACAGCCACTTCTTTAACTTCTTCTCTTCCCATCTCTTCCGTCCCTCTCGTGCTAGGTGGACGCGATAAGGGCAAGGGCTGGTTAACCTCCCCGTCATCCTCCCTTCCCTTTGCTTCCCTTTCCTCCTGAGCTATTCGCTCCAAAATATCGCCAAATACTTCTCGTTCTTCTCTTCGGCGTACTTCACTGCTTCCGTGCAGTGTGCTGGCTTCATCGCGAACCGTTCCAGGACCCGGTTGCTCTGCCTTAGAGTTTTCCATGCTTAATCGTTGGCTTCCGACATTGAAGTTTGCGGTGGAAAACTCCCTCATGTTCTTCATTCTGGGCCTAGAGATGCAAGATTTGACCCGACTTTTGGGTTTCGGAGTAGGTACTGGGTCGATTCGACTCAAGGGGCAGATATTTAGAACTTCCACACAGTCGTCGGAGTCAACGTCGACTACTGGTGGACGGGTTGAGGGTATGGCGAATGGTCGAAAAAATGGTCGGAAAAATGGGTTTATAGGCGGTCTTTGGGTAGTAGCCTTGATTCGCGACGCCGAAAAGGTTGGGATAAATGGTGGGCTGGGATTTGGAGGTCTTGGTCGGATCGGAGAAGCGAAAGGCCTCACAGGTCTAGTAGGATGAAATGTTGGTGGAGAGAAAAATAGAGATCGAGGGTTAAGAAATACCTCGGGGGCTGGTGTAGATGAAGACGAAGGTGGAGTTGAATGCTGGGTGTTGTGAGAAGATCTTGGGGAAACGTCGCTGGTGAGGTGTTCTTGGTTTTGTGGATTTGAATGGCTAGACATAGAATGTTCTGCGTAGAACACAAATTGCCGGAGGTTATAGAGGTGAAAGGTTTCGAAAATGGAAAATGGGAAATCGGATCACGTTTATAACGGGCCGATTGAGCCGTCGGTAATAAATGTGGATACGCGATATCCGGAATCCCACTAATCAAGGCAAATTTTATTGAGCCGCACACCCATCAAGTGTGATGGGCGGCTACTTAACGCACATAGAGCACTTGAGTGTTTTAGCACTTGAGTGTTTTTCTGGGAACAACGCGTAGACTCAGAAGACATCTGCGTTTCACCTAATTCTCTCTTTAAAACGCAATGAACTAATGATAAACGCATAGCTGATGAACGCCTGGTTCTCAGGTTAGATTATGCGTTGTAAGTTAAGTATTATGCGTTTGACAAAATATGTATGGCTTTAACCTTACCCCTAACCTTAACTCGATAAACACAGAAATCGTTTATCGATGAACGCATAGTTTACTGATGCGTTGGATGCATGCATGAATAATAGAGTATGCGGTGAAATCAAATTGTTTATATTAAAAACTCAACGCCTAATTTCATGCTTATCTCATTTATACTACTAACTGAAATTAAAGAAATAAATAAATGCTAAAAACAAAATATAAATAGAAGAAAGAAAGCAAAATTCAATAAAATAAAAATAAATACTAGAACAAGTTCGAATGAAAATAAAGCAAGGGTAAAAGAAAGCGTCCCTAAAAAAGTAGGAGTTTAGAACCGTAGGGACCTTTCGACGTAAGCTCAGTTATTACACTTGCGTGAATCATTAGAGCCTTTATCGCGATCAGGATTCAACGCAGAGGCGACAATGAAATACATTATGACCTCCCTTAAGCATGCATAGTTGGGATGCGTTGGTCTGGTTTGTAGCTCATGCGTTGAAGGCTCTTTTAATAGCGGCTCGATCTTTGCCTCGAATCTGTTGCTCCAGTCTGATTGCTCAATTATACCATCAGAGAGTAATTTGATTTCATCATCTTCACCATCTTCACCGTCCTTGAAGATTTCATTTCTCAACGTCGCGTTCACGGGTCTTGCCTTTTCATTGATATTGGCGTTCATCGGACAACATTAAAAATGATCAGGATCATTTAACGAGTTAACTACATTAAATTTTACCTAATCACCCGCGCGGGGTGTTGAGATTTCTTCTTGGACGTCAATCAGGACGCGTCCAGAAGTAGTATCTTTATATATAGATGCAGGTTCTGCCTGCGTTGCTTTTTCTCTTCGCTCTATATACTCCTCTTCCTCTGATTCAGTGGATGATGATGGATGATGGACATTATGCACGGTATTCTCCATCGGTTGACTTGTTGGAACGTTTAGGATTTGCAAGTTTCCTTGTGTCCCCTCATTATGCACTGTGGGATTATTTTCCCACTTAACAATTTCTCACCTTGACATTGTTCTTCTAAGTTCCCTTTGGAACTTCGGTCGTACTTAGCAATGCTCCTTGCCTTTCATTTTTGAGTGCCTCTATCATTTGAATCATATAAACTTCTAAATTGGGATTTGCAGTGATTTGGCTCTGGAACATCGCATCACGTGTAGATAAACATTCTCGTAAAAGAGATTCCACAGAATAGAATGAGGGTGATGCGTCTGCTTACGGGTCTCTCGAATACTGATGATACTGGTCTTGATTCCATTGGTTAAAACTAGGAGGGTTGCCTCTCTGGGGCTGCTGCTCGGCCCTGCTAGTGGTTGCATCAGTTTCAAGCATTCCAGCTTGCGTTTGCCTTCTATTGGTGGGGCGAAATTCATATTCGTTGTCCACCCACTCATTGGTGTTCCATGGATTTCTGTCGAAAATATTTTCGACATAGGAGTAAGTCATATCCAATAATCCTCCTACTGACGCAGGCAATTTTCCTCACTAGCCGTATGAATTAGGTCCAAACAATTGTCCCTTCTTCAATTCTGCCTTGTCCTTCGGGTGAAGGTCCTCTCAATCTCTAGGTCAATATTGAGCTATGGATTGCTCCCGTCACTCAGATACTGTTAGAAGCTTCTGGCAGAGGAGAAACTTACTATACTCCTTCGACTGAGGAATCCTACAACACAATAATCCAAATAAAATAATAAATCAATGCACTAATCCCCGGCAACGGCGCCAAAAACTTGTTGTGTTGTAATTGTATGTGTAAATTGTCCTAATGCAAGGTGCTAAATGATGTGATTATGCGTTTAACATATCATGCTTTGAACATGCTATGTGTCCTATTACTATGCTTTGGTAATCTTGTCAAGTTTTCCAATCCTTTACCCAATTATAAGCAAAGGAATAGGTTTTCTCGGTGAGTCCGAGGTCGAACACAGGGATTATATTGATTCAGTATTTAGTTGGATTTCATGCATTGCAGTGGTAACCAAGAAATAGTTGAGAGTTGTTTTTAATCTAAAGAAAGCAATTGTTTATACACTAGGCTAAAATTGTGAAAGATGGAAAGCATGCGACGCAGCAAGTTCAGCTAAAGATGTGTGTGAATGGATAAAGAAAGGGTTCGGGTTGATTAACATCTAACGTCGGAAGCGCATAGTAGTATTCTATTCATACTTGCGACTCTTCTCCCGGTTGTCCGCCGCTATGCGTTATATGTCTATAATGCATAGGAGAGTGTTAAGAACCAAGGTTATCCCCATAGACAGGTAACACTACTTGGCCCTTGTCAATTGAGTTCCACAATCACTTACCCTCTCGCGCAGTTTGATTATTACTACTTATATCGATTTGTCAGATGAACATAAGCATCGGATTAAGATCGCAATTGACAAGATGAAATAGTTACACTATGGTTCCTAGTTAGATGCTAACGCAACCCTAGACCCTTGAGTGATTAGTTACTCATGGTTTGAAAGTGAAAAGTGGAAAGTTTAGAGAAATGAATAGACATGGAAGATAATTATATTGATGAAATAGGATACAATTTTCGATAAGTTCAATGTCTTGATACAAATCTAAAATTAAGATAGAATAATAAGAAAGAAAGCAGGGAAGGCGTCAATGTCTTGAGTCGCCCGGATGGAAGCGTGAGGTTCTACTGTGAAGTAGTCTGGCGGAGGGAAGACTCTTCTCTCTCGAGCTATTCGTCTCCAGCTGAAGTCTGAGAGAACTCTACTGTCACTTATGGAGTTCTTCCGAGAATCAACAACCCTTTGTCATCTCGCAGAGCTGCCCTTTTATGGATGATGAGTTCGCAATTAATGGCAAGTCTGCTTGATTGGCGGTGAGATTGATACTATGCGTCCATCTCGCCTGATTGCGTGATTCTCGGGTCAATTAAGATCCACCACTTTAGCTACAAATTATGTTCGTCAATCATTCGTCAATCTCTCAAGATTTTGATTTGATTCTTAGCGCCTTGCATTAATGGTCGTCTATACGTCCATGAATAGTTTGGTCGATGTCAACGCGGCGTAGGTTGCTAACGCGTAGTTATGCGTTGAGTTGTTAACGCATGGTCTGGTTCCTGCGTTAAGAAGTCATCAACGCATCGTTTGCATTCCTGTGTCAAAATATGCGTTTTAGGCTAAAAAAGTGGTAAAATCATTTATCTTCATAAAAATACATTAGTATAACGTAAAGGAAGATTTCATAATAAAAATCAACATAACTTATCGCATGCTTCTCTATTTAATCTCTATTTATCTAAGAAAAAGGCTATCATAACTTGTATTTCTACAAGTTATCACATGCTGTTTGATATTTAAGCTGGAAATTGAATTTAGCATGCTGATGATGTGAGATTTAGAAACGGTTAACTTGTGTGTTATTAATATAATGTTTCCAGATATGTATGGTGTTTAATAAAGCTTTGAAAAGAGACCCCAATGCTCAAGGACTCGTAGAAGGCATTGTGGGCAGCGCGAATTGTAAAAGGGACCCCAATGCTCAAGGACTCGTAGAAGGCATTGGCAGCCCGAATTATAAAAGGGACCTCAATACTCAAGGACTCGTAGAAAGCATTGTGGGCAGCCCGAATTATAAAAGGTACCCAATGCTCAAGGACTAGAGGAAGGAAAATAGGTAACCAGAAAATAGAAATGGGACCCAATGCTCAAGGATGAAAGGAAGGCATATGGGAAGCCCGAGTAATAGTATCTATGTGCACATAGAAGAATATGTATATATACGACGCTGATGTGTTGAGATTACTCCACACAGCTAAGGATAATCGACGTTGAGGAGCGTTGAGCAATGCTCCGCCTCAACTAAGGAAAAAGTATATTGAATGAATGAGATTTATATTATTTTTCCAAATAGATATGTATACATGATATAACAATGATTTGATCATGTTATAAACTGATTTGAAGTGTGATATTTTATATGAGTTCAATCAGTTTTACAGTTAAAGTATAATGTTTTCAGAAAATCATTACTCACTGAGCTGTTAGCTCACCCTTTTTATATGTTTTCCATTTTCAAGTAGCATGACAGTTCCCGTTGCCGATCGAAGTCGAGGTTTGTCAAGAGCGTGATAATGGTATTACCGTCCTAAGAAGGGTTTAAAAGATAATAAGATGAAGTTGATAGTGGGTTATTTGACAGGGTAGTCGGTAACTGCTGTCTTCACATCTCTTCTCGGGTTATGGAGGATAATCCGGGAGGGTGTGTGACAAAATTTATCTTTGTTATAGATTTTATATGTCTATCTCATCTTCTAAAAAGATAACAATCCATAACATACAATATCATGCTTTTCGTCAATTAATATAATATAACTATTATATTAACACTCACGAAACCTAATTATGCATGCTATATATTATAACACTTATAACATACAATTAATGCATGATACATGCTTATTCTATGGTGGGATTTTAAATCTACATGTCATACTTTATGCACATACAAACTTTAATTTAATTAAAGATACATTGATAATGCAAAATTACTTAAATACACACTAAAGTGGACTGGTTTTGGCATCTTAAAAAAAAACTAAATTATTACAATAATAATTCAAAATTGCCTCAGACCGCTCCCAAACACTTTGAACCAACCTGAATCGCCCAAAAACAGCTTGAACCGGACTCCAATGTCTTGAAATCTATCAAATCGGCTGGAAATAGTGAAGAAATGGCCAAATCAAGCGAATCGGTCCAGCTGAACCAATTTTCTTCCTCGCGTGCGCTTTTGGAAAAATGAAGAATAACGCCATGAACCAATTTTCTTCTTCGGGTAGCAACACCCTGTTTTCAAACCAGCTTGTGTTTTGCTCCAAATCTCCGAAATTACACCCTATTTACAGCTCTAATGACTCTAGGTAAATTACAGACACTTCTTACCACAATATGTTGTATCCACTTGATATAACCATGATTAGTTAATCGATCCTTCACAAGTTTTTCATAATTACAACTTCGTCAAAATTATCGTTTTACCCTTGTAATTACATCTTGTTCCTTAAGCCCCGCTGATCGTCTTATGAACAATTAGTTTGTGGTTAAACCAACAAACTGAGTCCCTCTCAGGCTAATGAGAGGGTGGTGCCCCATGTTCAAGACCTAGAGTTAGTACTTAAGGAAACAACTTCTCTACTAACCTCAAATAAGGTAGGAGTGATCCATCTTGCAGGAATACGTCCCCAGCTATCTACCTGGTCTTATCCCTAAAATGGGGGGTTTATTGAGTTGGCGAACTCGAGCAACTCTTACCCATGCAGATTAAAGGATAATCTCAAGCAAACAAGAGTTCATAGTTAGCTTAGGATTAAGATTGAGTTGCCTAGGGAACGAGGTTGAAATAATCAATTTTAATAGTAAACAACGTTATAAAATAAAAGTGACTATTTCGTGGTTCAGTCTTATGCAAACTCATTGCATAGGATACCCCCACTTGCATGTACACATGAATGATTCAGAATCACATCGTTTGTAACACTTTACAAATCGTGTAACAATTACAAAGTGGGCCATATCCACAGTGCCACTAGGATTAGGCACCCAACCTTATCCATATACTATAGATCGTTTTGGTTTTACTCGAGCTTGATCCATTTTTATGTTTTCACACAAAGTCCACGTATTCAATTTATAGTCAAAGGTTCTTAGCTTATTTGATTTAGGGTTAACTAACATACTCCATAACACTTTACTAAATGTATAATATGTTTATTGTTTACAAACTACGAGTTTTAGGACATAAAACCCAACAGATAGTTGAATAAAATAAGCCCTAATTAGACATGATATAAATATGAACATGTAAAACCAAGGGATGAGCCCAAATTAAATTGAACAAGAAGTTAGCACATTTTAGGTGCTATCTTACTATGTGGCTAAGTTAGGGAGGTGTGGGGTAATGTCGGGTCGTCAATGCTAAATTTGGATTCCAAGTCGTCAAATGTTAAATTTGGATTCCAAGTCCTACTTTAGATATTGAGTGTGAGTCATCACATAATTATGAACCAATCTTATTATTTCAAAATTGATTTTATTTTCAAAGATATTGTATAAACACATATTTAATTCTTTATATAATAGATAGAAAGTTAATCCAGATAATGGTCGCTAATGGTAGAAATTATAATTTTATCATACATATTCTTAAATAAAAAATATATCATTTCTTATAGCTGTAATGTGTATTTTATTTATAATTTTATTCGCACATTTAGAGGCAAGAAATAAGACTTAGTGAGATAAAATAATGCCAAATTTCATCGATGGACAAAGAAATAACCAAAAACTATGTATTATATCCAAATATAACATACTATATATTTAAACAAACATTATATTTGAGTTTCGTCCATTTTGCATGAGGATATCCATTATTTAATTAATTACAAAATCCTCACCATTATAGATAATCAACTTTGACATAATCATACTTATTCGAGAGAAGACAGATATAAAATCTTCTTTATTATTTAAGGTGAGATTCAATGTCTTTGGCAAGATCACTCATAGCATCATGGTACTTGTGAGGGTACGGAGGTCCATCATGAAGTTTCTCATATTCCAAGATAAAAATTACTGAAGTGAGATTGGGTCCTTTTGGTACGACTTGATATGTTCCGTTGAACGTTTTGTAATGCTTAAATACGTCTCCTTCCAATCCAATTACTTTTACCATGAGCTTCTTGTCATCGAATTCAACTCGTTCCTTGACAACTTCGGTCCTCCCATCTTAAAAATTAAATAGAAAGTATATTAATAATAATTGTTTAATAGCTAACAAGTTATTCATTAAAACAAGTGAAAAGGAAAAACGTATAAAATGATTGTGGTCGTCGTGTTTGTAGTGGTCAAGAGATCATGTCTACATACCAATAGTGTAATTCCAAATCTTAATGGAACCATGACCATGTTTGCTCCAATCTCCATCATGAATTTTTATTTTTTGGATTAACTTTGGAGAAATATTTGGAATGTGGGAAATTTGATCTCTGAAGAGCCTGTAAAACCTATGAGCAGGTGTGCTTATTTCTACTTCACTCACAAGCTTTCCAGCAAGAGACATGTTTCCAAAATGGCTTCAGAGAACACTCCCACAAACAACAATGCTCAACGTTGCTCCCCTTTTTATGCCGTTCTGGGATATATTATCTTATTACATTTTATTGTTTTAGTTTTTTAGAATTTTTTATTGTTGTTATTCTTATTTGCTAGCCAGCAGGTTGCCAACAAGGTTGGTATTGTTCCTATGTAAGTCAAAAAGTAGTTGCTTGCTCGAATAATTATTCTCTTTATTCTTTAATATTTTGTTCTTTGTTCTATTATTATTATTATTAGATTCTTGCTGATAACTTGTAGAAATACAAGTTATTATTGTCTTTCTCTTAGAAAAATAGAGTTTAAATAGAGAATCATGCGGTAGTTGGTGTTAAATTCTATTGATAAATCTTCCTAAGCGTTTTACTCTTGTAAATTGAAGGAGATAATTGTTTTGAAACTTTTTGAATCTAAAACGCATGCTTTAACGCAGGAACACGAGCAATTTGTGGATGCGTTGGTAACCTTTCAATGCAGGTTGATGCATTAGCAACCCATGGATGCGTTGACATACTTGAACGCAGGAACCTAAGTTATCCATGGACGCATATCAAATGGAAACGCAAGGCAGCAGAGAATCAGATAAGAATCTTCAGAGATTGTCGGGAGATTGGTATGCTTGATATGCGACGAGAGTGGTGGATCTAAATTAAACCGAAAATCACGTGATTAGGCGAGATGGACGCAAGGAAGAAATTCAGCCTCCAATCATGTAGATTTGCTAGCAATTGCAATGCAACATCTATAAAAGGGCAGACCTGAAGGCTAAAAAGTTGCTGAACCTCTCGGAAGAATTCCTAAGTGACAGGAGAGTTATCTCCAAACAACAACTGGAGACAAATAGCTCAGAAGAGAAGAGTCTTCCCTCTGCCTGACCACTTCACAGCAGAATTCACGCTACCATCCCGGCGAGCTCAATACATTGAGAAGCCATCCATGCTTTCTATCTCTTTTCTTATTTATGCTTTAGTCTATTAGCAAGACATTGTATTTTTTAAAACAATTATTCCGTTCATCAATTTATACATCTTCCATGGGTATTCATTTCTCATCACTTTCCATTTGCTGTTTATAATCCATGAGTGACTAACTCTCTTAAGGGTCACAGGTTGCGTTATCATCTAAATAAGAACTGTAGAAGACTATTTCATCTTGTCAACTGTATTTTTAATTAAATGCTTATGTCCATCTAGCTAATCGATATAAGTAGTAATAATCAGACTGCTCGGGAGAGTAAGTGATTGTGGAACTCAGTTGACAAGGCTAAGAAGTGTTACCTAGATATAGGAATAACCTTGGTACTTAACACTCTCCTATGTGTTATAGACATATAATGCATAGCGGCTGACAACCGAGAGAAGAGTCGCTGGTATGAAATACGTCTTACTATGCGTATCCGAATTTAGATGATAACCAACCCCAGCCTTGTTGTTACCATTCATATAATTCAATTAGCTGCTTTTGCTGTGTCGCATACCTCTCCATCAAACCACTTTAGCTTAGGTTTACTGCTTTGTAGTTAGTTAGACGTATCACTTCTTACCACCTTCTTCAGATGCATGACTCAAATAATCCAATTAATTATAGAATCTACATAGTCCCTGTGTTCGACCTCGGACTCACGGAGAAAACCTCATTCTTTGTTTATACTTGGGTGAAGAATAGGAAAACTTGACAGATTAGTAACGCATAGTATTAAGCATGTTGAACACATAACAAGTTTAATAAAGATTGGGTGAAAAATAGGAAAATTTGACAGATTAGTAACGCATAGTATTAAGCATGTTGAACGCATAACAAGTTTAATAAAGATTCTCGACACTTGCAATTTTACAAACTAAGTTTAAAAAATTAGGTCTATAGCCCAAGCTTATTACTTTTGCAAAAATAACAAAAAACAAGCTCATCCACATGATACACTTGATACACCGAATTCATCTTCAAAGGAAATCATTGTCTCCTCTAATGAGAATCAAAGTCAGCATCTGATTCGGAGGTCTTTAACAAACATGCTTTATTTTTCATGTGCCCAGACTTTCTACATCCCTAGCAGCCGATCATCGCTTTACTCTTTAAGAACAACACTACTCGATTTTTCCTTCAAGTCTTTGTGTAACGTAAATTACATACACATTTTTGACTTGCACTTTCCACAAACTAAAGTTGATCATTCCATTAAATTTCTCGACATCAAACTTTATATGGTTCATAGTGAAAGAGTGATTCCAAAAATTATGCTTAATGTCTAGCTTACCTTTTACTCCTTAGTTTAAAGAAATCTAGGTAACTAACTCTTTCAACATATAAAAAGAGTTAAGAAAATCAGTAAAGAGAGAAAATTAAAAAGAAACTTATCTTCTTATTAACACCAAGAAAGTTGTCCTTTGATAAGCACTTGAAAAGTGCTTTCTATGTCACACCCCCTCCCGGATTACCTACTTAACCTGAAAGGAGATGTGAAGACAATATACATCACCCCTCTTGTGACGCATATTGCCCCATTTTACATAACTTCCTGCACAAACATTTCATACGGATACATTCATAGAATTCAGCCATATTAACGCATGATCATAATATAATAATCCTTCCTGTACCCAGTACCCTTTATAACATACTCTCTCATAACCCACTTATAAACAACTAAATCTACATGCCACCAGTGTTAAGTTATTTACATGTACAACAACAAGAAAATAAACTATTTTTGGAAACTCGAAGCTTAAGCAGGGCGAGTTGAAGTAGGCACTGCACCAGGAACGTCCTTGCTACCTGGGAGGAAAAGAAAACATGGAAAAGTGAGCTAAAAGCCCCGTGAGTGACTAATTTTGTAAAACTATCATTTGTTCGAAAACAGGCATGTTAAAATCATAATAACGCCATAAACGTAAACGTGATTCAAATAATCATTTCTGTAAAATCATAATTTCAACAATGTAAACAAATCACATATGTTCATGCCAAAATGATCGTATACGAAAAACAATTCGTTCTCATAACTTTCCCTTAGTCAGGGCGGAGCAAGACTCAACGCACCGACGTCGAAAACATCCTTAGCTGAGGCGGAGTAAAACTCAACGCACTCAACATCGATAACAATCCTTAGTTGGGGTGGAGCAAGACTCAACACACCCAACGTCACAACCTCTATGTACACATAGGAATATGGCGGATTGCCCAAGTACCTTCTACGAGTCCTTCAATACTGGGTCCCGGGGAAACTCACATGCCTTCTCATGTCCTTCAGCATTGAGCCTCCTCTAAAACATTTTAGAAACCAGTATTATACGTAAATAGTTCACATGAAAATCTTTCATGAAAATCAAATATATCACGATAAACAACATTTCAAAACATGCCATTCAACATCTTATAGAAACGGATAAAATATGCCTTGTGAACAATATCATCAAACATCATGCTTTTCAAGAAAACAGTTCATCTCAAAGCCATATCTCCTAAGGAAAACCAAACTAAACATTTTCAATAAATTTCGTTTTCAAAGAAAGAAAAGTGTCACTCACAACTTGTCCTTAGGCCCTGAGCGGATTATATGCCTTTCTGAGCTCTTCTTGGCCTGTAAATACACATTCCTCACGTTACGTTTTCCTTAACTTCCTTTACATGATCATTAAATGTGCATACTTAAACTCAAATCATGATTCACCACCGAGACTCCCTTTCTTTCCTAACGTACACATAATAAGCGAGATTCTATGTCACTAGCGAGATTACCAACGAGATTTCACCTTACTAGCAAGTTTACTAACGAAATTACACAACAGGTCACAGCACTAGCGACACTAGCACAAGCGAGACCAGCAAGACTACCTAAGGAGCGATACCGAGTGAGAGCCAGAGAGATTTGTGAGAGAAAAACCTTCTTTGCACGACCAGCGAGACTAGTGTCACTTCTCACGCTCCAATTCCTCAGCGTTACCTGCTTCCAAACGACACCCGACAGCAGAGTTTCCTCCTTTCCTGTTTGTTCTCACTTCTGTCAATTCAAAGTCATATTTCCAGCCATATTTAGAACTTCTTTCCTTCTACAAACGTATAGAGAAACATGTTTTCTAGCTTACCTCAAAATTTCGTGGCTTAACTCATCCTGGTTCGTCAGATATTGCAAGTTTTCTCCGCGCTACTCCAGATTGCACAGAAAATTCGTATCAGTAACTTCTAGCTAAACGTTTGCATGTTTCCAATCCATTTCAACTCAAGTATCCTTCATAAAAGTTGTTCAAAATTGAGTTAACTTATGAACCTTAAAATTTCAACCCAAAATTTAATCTCTTCAGCTCGATATTTACCAAACATCAGACCTGGTTTGAGCTGTGCGACAGCAGATGAAGCTTTTGTTTCAGCTTCAGTTTTACCATGAAATCGTCCACAACCTTGCACGAAATTGCCTTAGAACTCTTCTTCAACCTCTCCACGACATGCAGCTGAAAAATAGCATAGAATTGAGTTTGGAAATGAGTAGAAAGAAGTCAGCAACATTTTCTGTCCAATGGGAAGTTATAACCGCGACTCCATCCTTATCCTTTCTTCTTCTTTTTCTTTTTCTTCTCTTTTCTTCTTTTTAAATTCTAATTTCTTTTCTTTTTTTTTTTTTTTTGTTTTTTTTCCTATTCCTTTTTTAGTTTTCCTTTTTTTTTTTTTTCTAATTTACAATATGCTATTATTAATATTAATTCGCTTAAAGCTTTTGAATGTGCTTACCAATTAGGTGCTTACATTCTATCCTCTCAAATTAAGAGAGTTTATATTAGATTTCCCTTGTTTCATAGTGGTTTTCAGGTTAAAATGAGGAAAATTAGAAGAAAGGACCAAAAGATCAAAACCGAGCAAGAATACGGTAAAAAAGAGCTAAAAAACTCAAAAGGGCAAAATTTGGGATAGCGTCGCGGCGCTAAAACCCGGGCACGATGTTCTGAACGCATCATAGCATCGCAACGCTAAAACCCGAGAGCAATATTTTGAACGCATCACAGCGTCGCGGCGCTAAAGCCCAGAGCAACAATTCTGAACGCATCACAGCGTCGCGGCACTTGGACGGCGCTGCCGCGGCTCTAAAACCCGAGAGCAACAATTTTGGACGCAACCCTAGCGCTGCGGCGCCAGTTTTCCATAAATAAAAATTTGTTATTTTTGGTAAGTGTTGTTGATAAATTGTGGAATTGAAATGTACTAGCGCAATGTGCAGGTTAAGCTACTATGATGCGTTTCACACACCATGCATTGAGCATGCTATGCATCTTACTTATGCTTAATGCTATGTGTTGGTGGTTTGTCAAGTTTTTCTATCCTTTGCCCAAGTATAAGCAAAGGAGTAGGTTTTCTCGGTGAGTCTGAGGTCGAACACAGGGATTATGTTGATTCAATATTTAAGTGAATTATATGCATTGCAGTGGTAACCAAGAAATGAGTTGAGGGTGTTGTTTGTTGCGTCTAATCTAAAGAAAGCGATAACATGTACACTAGACTAAATTGTGGAAAATTGAAAGCATGAGACACAGCAAAGTCAGCTAGGTGAATTTAATGAATGGATAAAAACAGGGTTCGGGTTGGTTAACATCTAACATCGAAAACGCATGATGATTGTCTATTCATACTTGCGACTTTTCTCCCGGTTGTCAGCCGCTATGCGTTATATGCCTATAACGCATAGGAGAGTGTTAAGAACCAAGGTTATTCCTATAGACAGGTAACACTTCTTGGTCTTGTCAATTGAGTTCCACAATCACTTACCCTCTCGAGCAGTTTGATTAGTACTAGTTATATCGATTAGCTAGATGGACATAAGCATCGGATTAAGTTTGCAATTGACAAGATGCAATAGTTACACTATGGTTCTTAGTTAGATGCTAACGCAACCCTAGACCCTTGAAAGATTAGTTACTCATGGATTCAAAGTAAAAAGCGGAAAGTATAGAGAAATGAGTAGACATGGAAGAAATATATATTGTTGAATGGAATACAACTTTAGACAGCTCAATGTCTTGGCACATATCTAAAATCAAGATAGAAATGTAAGATAGAAAGCAGGAACGGCGTCAATGTCTCGAGTCGCCTGGATGGAAGCGTGAAGTTCTGCTATGAAGTGGTCAGGCGAAGGGAAGACTCTTCTCTCTTGAGCTATTCGTCTCCAGTTGTAGTCTAGAGAGAACTCTATTATCACTTAGGAATTCTTCAGAGAATCAACAACACTTTCTCATCTTGCAAGTTTGCCCTTTTATAGATGCTGCGTTCGCAATCAATGGCAAATCTGCTTGATTGGCAGCGAGTTTGATATCATGCGTCCATCTTGCCTAATTGCCTAATTCTGGGGTCAATTTAGATCCACCACTTTAGCAACAGATCGTGTGTGTCAATCTTCCGATAATTTCTCAAGATTCTGATTTGATTTTCCGCGCCTTGCATTTTTGGTCATTATGCGTTCAAAGAGAGTTGGGCTGATTTCAACGCGTCATGAGTTGAGAAGTCGTCAACGCGTCATTTGCATTCCTGCATTAAAACATGCGTTTTAGGCTCAAAAAGTGGTAAAATCATTATCTTCATAAAAGTACAAGAGTATAACGCAAAGGAAGATTTATTAATAGAATTTAGCATAAACTACCGCATGCTTCTCTATTTAATCTCTATTTTTCTAAGAAAAAGGCTATCATAACTTGTATTTCTACAAGTTATCACACCCCCAAACTTAGATAAATGCTTGTCCTCAAGCATAACTTCTATCTAAGAAACCTCAATCATCCTAAACATTTTCTCAACGCATTGACTAGTCTCTCAGAATGTTATACTCAATCAGCTACCCGTCAGTTATAGTACTTCTTTACCTCTATATTCTTTTCTTTAGGACGAGTCTAATTTGTATGCGGCAAGCTTTCTTTTCAAAATTCTTTAACTCATTATTCACAAAATTTTCGTTTCTTCTTTTAACATTGAATCTGAAAAGATGAAGATATAAAGTTCCTTTTTTTTTCTTTCATTTGTTTTATATATTAATTAAGTAACCATACGTCGAGTAGGGTTACCCACCTTCGTTCTGACATACCAACTATGGGGTGCATGGAGGCAACCAACTACGAGCAAGTGCCCTTCTCAACTAAACTCTTATCTAAGTTCGGTTTCCTCACTAGACATTGGAGTTTGTTATTTTATCTATGCGTCGTTGATTACGATTACCCACCTTTGTTTTGACACACCAACTATGGGGTGCATGGAGGCGGCCAACTACGAGCAGGTGTTGTTTTCAGCTAAACTCTTAACAAGATACATATATTAGTCTTGCCAGCGGAGTTTTGCGTTTAAAAGAATAATTTGTTTTTTTTTTTTTAGAGAAATAAGTTCCTCATATTTTTATCTTTTACAGTTCAAACCTCTTCCACCCCCAAACTTGAGAGTAGCAAGGTCCTCATTGCTTAAATTGTAAACAAAGATTACGTTGCAAAATTTTGTAAAAGAGGTTTGAATTGGCTGCTTGCATACATACAAAGTAGGTTTGCGTATCTAAGGAATAGTATGCAGACACATTGAAAGTAATTAAACTTAAGAGTGTATAAAAAGTGTAAGCATGATTATCCTCATAGTGACTAACTTTTCAACACACAGATAAAAGTTGGGAATAATTATACATGTACTTAGAATGATTTACAGCAAGGGACCGCGCAAAGAAGTAATTAGAAATTTCATGCGATGAAGAAATGATGAACGCATACAATTATCGCATACAATTATCGCATACATATAACACAAATGAACGCATTGTTTTTAGCTCAAAGTATGCATTGGACGTTTTAAGTATTATGTGTTTGAAAAATTAGAGCTCCTAATTTCAACTTGATAAACACAGAAATCGTTTATCGATGCACACCTAGTTCGATTATGCGTTAGACGTAGACATGATTGGCAAAGTATGCGGTGAAATCAAATTGTTTACAAACTTCGATGCCCAATTTCATGCTTATTTAATTTATACTACTCCTAATACTGAATTCAAAGAATGACAAACAAATACTGAAAAACAAGGTAAGAAAGAAAACAAGGGTAAAAGAAAGCGTCTCTGAAAAGAAAAGGCATTCGGCAACGCAAGGACTTTTCAACGCAAGCTCAGTCATTACACTCGCGTAGGTCAATGGAGGTTTTGTCGATTTCAAGCTCTCCAATGTGATAGGGTTTTACCCTTTGTCCATTGACCTTGAAGGAGGTGGTTCCGTCTTCATTTGTTAACTTGACAGCACCATGCGGGAACACTTCCTTAATTATGAATGGTCCAGACCAGTGAGACTTCAGCTTACCTGGAAATAAACGCAACTTTGAGTTAAATAATAGGACCTTCTGACTAACGTATAGAGTTTTCTTATTAATATTTTTTTCGTGCCATTTCTTGGTCCTTTCTTTATACAGCTTTGCGCTTTCGTAAGCTGAATGTCTCCATTCCAGGAGTTAGTTTAATTGAAGCTTTCTTGCTTCGCCACTAGCGTCCTGGTCTAGATTGAGCTTCTTCAAAGCCCAGATGGCCTTGTGTTCCAGCTCAAGCAGGAGATGCTTTCCCAAACACCAACTCATAGGGTGACATGCCTATAGGTGTTTTAAATGCCGTTTTGTATGCCCATAGAGCTTCATCTAATCTCTCCATCCAATCTTTCCTTGATGTGCTCACAACTTTTTCAAGTATGTACTTGATCTCCCTATTTGTTATTTCAGCTTGGCCGTTTGTGTGTGGGTGATAGGCAGTTGCTACCCTGTGCGAGACATTAAATTTTGTCAATAAATTAGTGATTATGCCATTTATAAAATGTGTACCTTCATCACTAATTATCGCTCTTGGTGTCCCAAATCGAGAAAAGATTTGTTTCTTTAGGAACTTGGATACTGTGTTTGCGTCGTTCTTCACACAGGCTGCTGTTTCTACCCATTTTGATACGTAATCGACCGCTACTAGTGTATATTGATTACCGCAAGAAGGAGGAAATGGTCCCATTAAATCGATTTCCCATACGTCAAACAACTCAACTTCCAGCATTGAGTTTAGAGGCATCTCATTTCGGTTGGAAATGTTGCCTATTCTCTAACAACGATCACAAGCCACCGCATATGCCCTTGCGTCTTTGAATAATGTGGGCAAGAAATACCCACTTTACAACACCTTCGCAGCTGTTCTGGAACGCATCGACGCAGGATGTGGTACGAGCCAAGTCTGTATAGATATGGCTCATCCCAACAGTAGAACTTACTTTCGTATTGGAGCTTCTTCCTTTGTTGAGCGTTGAGATCTTCAGGCCATTGGTTGCAAACCAAGTAGTTTACTATGTCTGCATACCACGATTCCTAACTCTCTACGTTCATGATGTGCTCGTCTGGGAATCGTTCCTCTATGTCACTCCAACTTTCCTAGACCACATTATTTTCCAACCGAGATAGGTGGTTCGCAACCTGATTCTCGGTTCCTTTTCTATCTTTAATCTCCAAATAGAATTCTTGTAATAGCAGGACCCAACGGATGAGTCTAGGCTTTGCGTCCTTTTTTGCCATCAAATATTTGATTGCAGAGTGATCGCTATAGATGGTCACCTTTGACCCTTTATAACTTGTAGAAATACAAGTTATTATAGCCTTTTTCATAGATAAATAGGGTTTAAATAAGAGACGCATGCGGTAGTTGATGATAAATTCCATTAATAAATCTTCCTTTGCGTTATACTCTTAAATTTTGATGAAGATATTGATTTTACCACTTGTTGAGCCTAAAACAGATGTTTTAACGCAGGAATGCAGACGATGCGTTGATGACTTTTTAACGCAGGACAACATGTTAGCAATCTGTTCTTCATGGACGCATGGTCTGAACGGAACGCAAACAACCTGACAATGCGTTAACAACAACTCAACGCATAACTACGCGTTAGCAACCTACGACGGGTTGACATCGGCCAAACTATGCATGGACGCATAGACAACCGTTACGGCAAGGCGCTGAGAATCAGATCGGAATCTTGAGAGATTGACGGATGATGGACAGACGTGATTTGCGGCTTAAGTGGTGGATCTTAATTGACCCGAGAATCATGCAATCAGGCGAGATGGACGCAGTGTCAATCTCGCCACCAATCAAGCAGATTTGCCATTAACTACGATTTCATCATCTATAAAAGGGCAGCTCTACGAGAGTAGAAAGGTTGTTGATTCTCGGAAGAACTCCATAAGTGACAGCAGAGTTCTCTCAGACTTCAGCCGGAGACAAATAGCTCGAGAGAGAAGAGTCTTCCTTTTCGCCGCACCACTTCATAGTAAATCATCACGCTTCCATCCGGGCGACTCAAGACATTGACGCCTACCCTGCTTTCTTTCTTACTGTTCTTGCTTGAATTTTAGATTTGTATCAAGGAATTGAACTTATCAGAATTTGTATCACATTTTCATCAATACAATTATCTTCCATTTCTATTCACTTTTCTCATCTGTCCACTTTATACTTTCAAGCCATGAGTAACTAATCACTCGAGGGTCTAGGGTTGCGTTAGAATTTAGCTAGGAACCACAGGGTAACTATTTTAACTTGTCAATTGTGAGCTTAATCCGATGCTTATGTCCATCTGACAAATCGATATAAATAGTAATAATCAGACTGCTCGAGAGAGTAAGTGATTGTGGAACTCAATTGACAAGGACCAAGTTGTGTTACCTGTCTACGGGGACAACCTTGGTTCTTAACACTCTCCTATGCGTTAACGCATAGCGGCTAACAACCGGGAGAAGAGTCGCAAGTATGAATAGAATACTACTGTGCGTTTCCGACGTTAGATGTTAATCAACCCGAACCCTTTTCTTTATCCATTCACACACATCTTAGCTGAACTTACTGTGTCGCATGCTTTCCATATTCCACAATTGTTAGTCTAGTGTACAAACAATCGCTTTCTTTAGATTAAAAACACAAATTCAAACAATTATTTGTTACCACTGTAACGCATGAAATCCAATTAAAACGAAATCAATATAATCCCTGTGTTCGACCTCGGACTCACCGAGAACACCTATTAGTTTACTTATACTTGGGTAAAAGAATAGGAAAACTTGACAAGACCAACGCATAATAATAGAACGCATTGCATGATCAGAACATGACATGTTGAACGCATAACCATATTCTTTAGCACTTTGCGCTAGCCTGATTCCCACATACAATATACACCATAACAACCCTACCAAATATTCCTTTGCGCTAACATTTCATTCTCAGTAGTAGTGTAGTTCTCCTGAGACGCATTCAATGTTTTACTAGCATAAAAGATGGGGTGCATTATTTTTTCTTTTCTTTGCCCCAATACTGCTCCCATTGCATGGTTGCTTGCGTCGCACATTAGTTCAAATGGGAGAGACCAGTCTAGGGCAACTAAAATTGGTGCTGAAATTAGGGCTTGCCTTAAAGACTCAAACGCATATAAACATTTACTATTAAAATTGAACTCCCTATTGGCTTCCAGTAGCTCGCTCAGTGGTTTTGCGACTTGCGAAAATCCTTTGATGAATTTTCGATAAAAGCCCGCATGGCCTAGAATTCCTCAATCACGGAGTATAGAGAGCTTCTCTTCTGTCAGAGGCTTCTAACAGTATATGAGTGAAGGGGATAACCCGACATTTGATATTGACCCGGAGATTGAGAGGACCTTCAGAAGAAGGATAAGACAGAATAAGCAAAGAAGGAGCAATCAGTCTACTGAAGAGAATATGGATGCTCAAAATAATCAACCTCAAGCTCCTCAAGCTGAGGTCAGGCGGAACGCAAATGCGCAAGAGCACGCAAACTATGATACAAACACGATTCTCTTGGCGCATGATAGAAATCGCCCGATGAGGGAGTATGCGTCGCCAAATTTATATAATTTTGCACCGGGAATTTTACAACCAACCTTCGAGGGTAATGGAAGGTTCGAAATGAAACCAGTGATGTTGCAGATGTTGCAAGCCGCAGGGCAGTTTGGGGGTGCAACGGGTGAAGATCCACATGCACACCTGAAGAGTTTCTTGGAAATCTATAGTGCATTCCCTATGGCTGGAGTACTGCAAGATAGCATCAGACTGACGCTATTCTCATTTTCTCTCAGAGATGAGGCAAGACAGTGGGCGTATTCATTTGAACTTGGTGAGATTACAACGTGGGGTAAAATGGTTGAAAAGTTCATGTAGAAATATTTTCCTCTAACGGTAAGTGCAAAGAGGCGATGAGACATTGTCACCCTCGAGCAAAAGGACTCGGAGACGCTTAGTGAAGCATGGGCCCGGTTTAAAAGGCTGGTAAGGAATTGTCCCCATAATGGTATCCCTGATTGTGTACAGATGGAGATTTTCTATGGAGGACTGAACAAAACATCACAATCAGTGGCTGACGCCTCTGCAGCAGGAGGTTTGATGGACAAAACTTACACGCAAGCCAAAGAGATCCTCGACAGAATTTTGAGGAATACAGATGAATGGGTGGATGATAGATATGGATCCAGGTATATGGATAAAAGACGATCGCAAGCTGGAATGATTGAAATGGATGCGACTAGTAACCTTTCAGCTCAGATCGCCAACATGACATCCTTGCTGCAAACAATTGCGTTAAACAACCAAGGAGGAACAGTTGCATCAATGGACGCAATGAACACGGTGAATGCAACAGCATCTGTAAGCTGTGTGCAATGCGATGAGGGTCACTTGTATGATATGTGTCCCTACAACCCACAGTCTATCTGCTATGTTCAGAACAACCCATATTCTAAGACTTATAATCCGGGTTGGAGGAACCATCCTAACTTTGGATGGGGAGGAAACCAATCA
This sequence comes from Citrullus mucosospermus, assembly GCA_030954485.1. Lineage (NCBI taxonomy): Eukaryota > Viridiplantae > Streptophyta > Magnoliopsida > Cucurbitales > Cucurbitaceae > Citrullus > Citrullus mucosospermus. The sequence goes on along the minus strand of CM062061.1, from coordinate 15,270,578 downwards.
CAGACGCAGGGGGTTGGACAACAGCCGCAGAGAAACAATAATCCTGTGTATAAGCAAGGTGTTCAAGGGCATCAAGTACCACGAAATCAGTCAGCAAATTCATCATCATCATCCCTTGAAGCACTTATGCGTCAAACGATTACTCAAAATGAAGAAACGCGTAAGTCGCTGGAAGCGATGCTCCAAAATCAGATGGGAGAAATAAAAAGCCATGCCATTGCAATTAGAAATCTAGAACTTCAAGTGGGACAAATGGCAAGTGAGCGCAATACGAGACCCCAAGGAGCATTGCCTAGTAATACCGAAGCCCCACGAGGTAACGTGTCAAGCTGTGACATTGAGGAGTGGGAAGGTTCTTCCCACTGAACCGCAAGAGCAGAGGATGCAAGGAAATCTGCAGCCTCAAATCACTCCACAACAATCACCTCCCGTAACATCTATTAATGAACTGCAATCTTCATCCACAACCACAACCTCTAAAGAACAAGAAAATGGAAAGGGGAGAGAAAAAGCAACGCAGGCAAACCCTGCGTCGGTATCTCAGAATATCAATCCCCTTATGCGTTCGCCCTTTCCTCAACGCCTAAAGAAGAAGAATGATGAGGGCCAATTCAGAAAATTCGTGGACGTTCTCAAACAACTTCACATCAACATTCCGTTGGTGGAAGCCCTGGAACAAATGCCGAGCTATGTCAAATTTCTGAAAGACATACTATCTAAGAAAAGAAGGCTCGGAGAGTTTGAGACAGTCTCATTGAGGCGGGAATGCATCGCATTGTTTAAAAGCAATATCCCCACTAAAATGAAAGATCCAGGGAGTTTCACATTGCCCTATTCTATAGGAAGAATGGACGTAGGTCAGGCACTATGAACTTATACGGCAATGCTTCCATCGGAGGACCAATGGAAGTGTTAGACCCAGAGAAGATGATTGAAGTTAATGGCGTAATCGCCAACAAGACTCTGCGTCGGTTGATGAGAGGATCGCAATATCTACCAGAGCCTACCAAGGCCACCAAAAGACCTCATCAACCAGTTCCGCCTCCAAGCCGCAACTGCAGAAGAAGGGGAAGCCGTCCAAGTTGAAGGGCGTGGCAAGTCTTGATGCCACCATTCGACCTTCCCCACCCTCAAGTCCTTCACCCCCACTTCCAACAACTAGAAGGGAACCAACTCCACCTCCACCACCTCCTCCTCCTAAGAAAACACATCGCCCTAAACATCCAAAACCCCGACCTTCTACAAAACCTTCTGCCCCAATAAGAGTTGATGACTCACACTTGGAGGATTTTGGCACGACTTTTATGCGGCCATCATCCCCTGCGTTTAATGAAACTCCATCCACTCCCCCACCTCAGCCAAACCCGCCTCCTCCGCCTCAGCCAAACCCGCCTACCCCACCAACGTAACCTCAACCGCAAGAAGGCCCACTTGACCTTGAGTGGGAGACAGTGCAAACATATCTGCAGCAAGCGATCTTGCATCCTATGATGCACTCATTAAATATGTTAGCACACCGGCAGACGGAGCAGTTCCAATTCACTTTAAATTATGTTCACCAACTGCTCTCAATCCGACCGGAAATCCCACCCCCTGATATTCTAGAACGCCTCCAACAACCTCTTGTCTTCCCAGTGCTGCAGCGCCCTGCATCTGAGTAGCAACGCAGACCTGATAAAGACGAGCTTGATGGTTAAAAAAATTTTTAGGGGTGTAATCAAGAGTTGTAATTTTCTTGCAATTTTCTATCTTCACATTCAATTGTATGCGTTGATGAAAATCATATTAATAGAATAAACATTTCTTCATCGCATGGATCTTTAATTTCCTCCTTGCATTGTCCCTTGTTATAAATTTATTCTAAGTACATTTAATTAGTCTGAACTTTTATCTTTGCGTTGAAAAGTTGGTCCCTGTGATGATAATCATGCTTACACTTTTTGTACACTCTTAAGTTAGATTACTTTCAATGCGTCTGCATACTATTCCTTAGAAACGCAAACCTACTCTGAATGTATGCAAGCAGCCAATTCAAACCTCTTTTACAACATTTTACAACTTAGTCTTTGTTTACAATTTAAGCAATGAGGAACTTAGTTCAATTATTAAAAAAAAAAAAAAATTATTCTTTGAAACGCAAAACTCCACTGGCAAGACTAATATATTTATCTTGTTAAGAGTTTAGCTGAAAACAACACCTGCTCGTAGTTGGCCACCTCCATGCACCCCATAGTTGGTGTGTCAAAACGAAGGTGGGTAATCGTAATCAGCGACGCATAGATAAATAACAAACTCAAATGTCTAGTGAGGAAACCGAGCTTAGATAAGAGTTTAGTCGAGAAGGGCACTTGCTCGTAATTGGCTGCCTTCATGCACCCCATCGTTGGTATGTCAGAAAGAAGGTGGGTAGCCCTACTCGACGCATACTTAATAACTATACAATAAAACCAATGAAAGAAAAAGGAACTTTATATCTTCATCTTTTCAGACTCGGTGTTAAAAGAAGAAACAAAAATTTTGTGAATCACGAGTTAAAGAGTTTTGAAGAGAAAGCTTGCCGCATACAAATTAGACCCGTCCTAAAGAAAAGAATATAGAGGTAGAGAAATAATATAACTAACAGGTAGCTGATTGAGTATAGCATTCTGAGAGACTAGTCAATGCGTTGAGAAAATGTTTAGATAATTGTAGTCTCTTAGATAGAAGTTATGCTTGAGGACAAGCATTTATCTAAGTTTGGGGGTGTGATAACTTGTAGAAATACAAGTTATTATAGCATTTTTCATAGATAAATAGGGTTTAAATAAGAGAAGCATGCGGTAGTTGATGATAAATTCCATTAATAAATCTTCCTTTGCGTTATACTCTTGAATTTTGATGAAGATATTGATTTTACCACTTATTGAGCCTAAAACGCATGTTTTAACGCAGGAATGCAGACGATGCGTTGATGACTTCTTAAAGCAGGACAACATGTTAGCAATCTATCCTTCATGGATGCATGGTCTGAACGGAACGCAAACAACCTGACGACGCGTTAACAACAACTCAATGCATAACTACGCGTTAGAAACCTACGACGCGTTGACATCGGCCAAACTATGCGTAGATGCATAGACAACCGTTACGGCAAGGCGCTGAGAATCAGATCGGAATCTTGAGAGATTGACGGATGATTGACAGACATTATTTGCGGCTTAAGTGGTGGATCTTAATTGACCCGAGAATCATGCAATCAGGCGAGATGGACGCAGTGTCAATCTCGCCACCAATCAAGCAGATTTGCCATTAACTGCGATTTCATCATCTATAAAAGGGCAGCTCTGCGAGAGTAGAAAGGTTGTTGATTCTCGGAAGAACTCCATAAGTGACAGCAGAGTTCTCTCAGACTTCAGCCGGAGACAAATAGCTCGAGAGAGAAGATTCTTCCTTTCCGCCGCACCACTTCACAGCAAATCATCACGCTTCTATCCGGGCGACTCAAGACATTGACGCCTACCCTGCTTTCTTTCTTACTGTTCTTGCTTTAATTTTAGATTTGTATCAAGGAATTGAACTTATCAGAATTTGTATCTCATTTTCATCAATACAATTATCTTCCATGTCTATTCACTTTTCTCATCTGTCCACTTTATACTTTCAAGCCATGAGTAACTAATCACTCGAGGGTCTAGGGTTGCGGTAGCATCTAGCTAGGAACCACAGGGTAACTATTTTAACTTGTCAATTGCTAGCCTAATCCGATGCTTATGTCCATCTGACAAATCGATATAAGTAGTAATAATCAGACTGCTCGAGGGAGTAAGTGATTGTGGAACTCAATTGACAAGGGCCAAGTAATGTTACTTGTCTACGGGGACAACCTTGGTTCTTAACACTCTCCTATGCGTTATAGACATATAACACATAGCGGCTAACAACCGGGAGAAGAGTCGCAAGTATGAATAGAATGCTACTGTGCGTTTCCGACGTTAGATGTTAATCAACCTGAACCCTTTTCTTTATCCATTCACACACATCTTAACTGAACTTGCTGTGTCGCATGCTTTCCATATTCCACAATTGTTAGTCTAGTGTACAAACAATCGCTTTCTTTAGATTAAAAACACAAATTCAAACAATTATTTGTTACCACTGTAACGCATGAAATCCAATTAAAACCAAATCAATATAATCCCTGTGTTCGACCTCGGACTCACCGAGAACACCTATTAGTTTACTTATACTTGGGTAAAAGAATAGGAAAACTTGACAAGACCAACGCATAATAATAGAACGCATTGCATGATCAGAACATGACATGTTGAACGCATAACCATATTCTTTAGCACTTTGCGTTAGCCTAATTCCCACATACAATATACACCACAACAACCCTACCAAATATGCTCTGAATTTGTCAACCGCAAAGACTATGGCTAACATTTCCTTCTCAGTAGTAGTGTAGTTCTCCTGAGACGCATTCAATGTTTTACTAGCATAAAAGATGGGGTGCATTATTTTCTCTTTTCTTTGCCCCAATACTGCTCCCACTGCATGGTTGCTTGCGTCGCACATTAGTTCAAATGGGAGAGACCAGTCTAGTGCAACTAAAATTGTTGCTGAAATTAGGGCTTGCCTTAAAGACTCAAACGCATATAGACATTTACTATTAAAATTGAACTCCCTATTGGCTTCCAGTAGCTCGCTCAGTGGTTTTGCGACTTGCGAAAATCCTTTGATGAATCTTCGATAAAAGCCCGCATGGCCTAGGAAACTTTTCAAAGTCTTTACATTTGTGGGGGCTGGGAGCTTCGCTATCGCATCTATTTTTGCTTGATCAACTTCCAATCCAAACTTAGAAATCTTATGTCCCAACACAATGCCTTCAGTGACCATGAAGTTGAAGGATTAATGAGCATGCAGCAGAAGTTAATTTGATCAATTTTCACTCTAAGATGCTCAATTTAGAGGATTAAACATGAAATTAAGAAGAAAAACCAAAGTTTCAAGAACACTTACCCTTGAAGCTCCAAATTCTCCTTCAATTCTTGATGAATTTCAGCACTACATGGTTGTAGACCACCACAAGAGTCTTCTCTACTATTCTCTAGGCTTAGATTGGATGGTGGGATCCAAATTTGTGGTGAATTTGAGAAAGAATGAAAGTTGGGAAGAAGATGAACAATGGATGGAATTTTGCAAAATTAACCCTTAATTTCAAAAAATTCTTAACCATTTTTATGTCAAAATCATCTCTACTTATTAAAGAATAACATGCAATCCAATTGCATCAAAATTTGACAACACAAAATGGTTAATTTGTTGGTTAATTGTGAAGAAGACAACCAAGCTCCTAGCTTAGTTAGTGGGAAAATCCAATCTTCAAAAATCAATTTTAAAATCAATTTTCAATGAATTTCCAAAATTGAATTAAAATTGATTTTTAATATCAAAAAGATAATTAAATAAATAAATAATTTAATATTTAATTAATTAAATATTATTTTAATTTTATTTTAATATTAAATAATAAAATAATATTATTTTTCCCACTTGGCCAAGTCTTCTAAAATGGTATAGGCCTCTTGAGCATTCTTTGAAAAAATTGACCCTCCGACGGTTGCATCTAAGATGGATTTGGTTGAACTTGCCAATCCATTGTAAAAGAGTTGGATTTGCAACCAATCCGGGTACCCATGTTGAGGGCATCTTCTCAAGAGATCCTTATACTTTTCCCAAGCCTCATATAATTGTTCATCTTCGAGTTGGCAGAATGTTCCAATCTCCGTCCTTAGTCTTTGAGATTTAGCCGGTGGAAAATATTTGTTCAAGAAAGATTGAGCTAAGATCTCCCATGTTGTAATGCTATCCGGAGGTATGGTTTCCAACCAATCCTTAGCACGGTCCTGCAAAGAGAAAGGAAAAAGTCTTAGTTTAATGGCATCATTAGAAACACCATTCATCTTTACCGTCCCGCATATCTCCAAGAAGGATCGTAAGTGCTTGTGAGCATCTTCATTAGTTCTTCCTCTAAAGGCTAGCTCTCTAGCCATTTGGATCAACCCCGGTTTCAACTCAAAATTGTTGACATTGATAGGCACATTCATTATTCCGGGTTGACTTGCCGGTAACGTAGGTTGAAAGTAGTCTCTAATTGCCTTAGGTATCTCCTCCGCCATCTCCGTAGTTTGATTAAGTTGAGCCCTTAGATTTCTTCTACACGTCCTTTCAATCTCGGGATCAAGAGGGAGGAGGTTAGTATTACCTCCAGGCATAGACTAACAAAAATAAATAAAATAAAATAAAATAAAATAAACAATTATATAAAATAAACTAAATAAGTAAACAATCAAATAAATAAAAAAATCAAAACAAATAAACAATCAAATAATATACACCTCAAATTAAGATCTATCAATTCTAATGAATATTAAATAACAAAAACCGTTCTTTGAATCCCCGGCAACGGCGCCAAAAACTTGATGTGCCACTTTGTGTGTTTATCGCAAGTGTACGGGTCAAGTTATAATATAAAACGGTTAAGTCCGAGTATCGTTTCCACTAGAGATCCAATTGGGATGGTTTAAGTTACTTAGCTATTCTAGAATTGAATCAATTTTATTTGAGGATTGGAATTCAAATTTTGTTTTTGGGAAAAAGAAAAATCAAGCAAAGAAAATATCAAAGAGAGTTCTAGGGTTTCGAATCCTTATTTGTTTCATCATGCAAAATTATAGATTTCATGGATTTTATTCTTATGCCTAAGTCTAGAAACTTAATTCCAAGTTATCTTCTCTCAAAGACAACTCTTTTTCATGCAACTTGATTGATAGTTAATCTCTTAAAACCAATACAAAGATTACATGGCATTAAAACTAGTCTTTAGCAACTTCCGTTGTCAACCTAACTACTCTCGTGATAGATTAACAACGATTCATTGTTATAGATCAAATTAAACATATAATCTCTCGATCATACATCTAACCTAACATATGAAGGTGGCCAATCTTCAAGAATTAAACACAATAACAATGAAAAGCATATTTATTTGAACAAAACCATGAGTCTACAAAATTATCATGAATTCACAAACAATTCATCAAAAACCCTAAAACTAAAGAGTTTAGCCACTCATAGCGTGAAGCAACATATTGAGCAAAAAGAATCAAAGAAAGAGTGTAAAGAATAGGAAAACTCTACTGAAAAGAGGTTCTTGATTGAGGCAGCATCGTCACGAACTCCTTGGCTCTCGCGTCGGACTTTGAAGGGCACCAAAACTATCTCGAACTCTTTTCCTCTTCCTTGCGGCTAACTCACTCTTGGAACTCTAGCTTAATTCTCACCCTTTTGGATCTTTCTTTTGTTCTGCAACTTTTCTTGATTTTCTTGATTTTTCTCCCCCCCCTTTGGCTGCTGAAAACCCCTCAATTTATAGAGTTTGGCCGCCCAAAATTTAACCCAAAATATAAAACTTGCGTTTAATTAACGCTGGCGCCGCGGCACTGACGCATAGCGCCGCGGCGCTAGCGTTGCGACTAAAAATAAGTTGCTCTCGGGTTTTAGCGCCGCGGCAGCGCCGTCCCAGCGTTGCGACGCTGTCTTGCGTTCATCAAGGATGCGTCGAGGCAGCGCCTTCCCAGCCCCACGTTTCTACTCTACGTCCATGCTGATGCGTTTCTGCTTCAGCGCCGCGGCGCATCATGCGTTTCAACAAGGATGCGTTTTTCAGCTCTTTTTTACCATATTCTTGCTCGGTTTTGATCTTTTAGTCGTTTCTTCTAATTTTCCTCGTTTTAACCTGAAAATCACTAGCAAAGAAGTGAAATCTAATATAAAACTTCCTAAATTTGAGAGAATAATAAGCACTTTTCAAGTGCTTATCAGCGGAATATGAGATGAAATTTACGGAGCTTGCCAAATATGCTTTGGCATTGATAGCAGAAGAAGCTGATAAATGTAAGCGTTTCGAAGAGGGCTTGCGCAGTGAAATTCGAACTTCAGTGACAGCTAGTACAGAGTGGACGGACTTTGTAAAATTAGTAGAAGCAGCCATGACGGTAAAAAAGAGTATAGCAGGAGCAGGAGTTGAAGGAGGCAAATTAAGACTGGGCAGACTTATAGTTCATCACGAGTACAGACTCAGCAGGGTGAAGGACGCCGTTTTACACCAGGAGTCTCTAGTAGGGGCAAGTTTAAAGCCCACTCTAGTGGTTCGTACTTTCCAGGAGGATCACAGAGGGGAAACCCACTGATAACTTGTCGAAATACAAGTTATTATAGTCACTATTTGATTTAATTAGAGTAACTTTGGAGCTAAACGCATGATTTTGGTAGTTAAATGATGAAAAATGTATCACCATGTGTTGGCACTACTTAAAAAAGAAAATACCTGAAAAACGATGAGCTTTTATGTTTCTAACGCAGGGTTAAGAAGAAAAGAAGCGCGAAGCACGAAGAAACGAAGTTGCTGCGAGAATAAGTGGAAACCTGCGTCGAGCCTAGGCGTTGAGACCATGCGTTGAGAAAAAGTAGATACAGACGCATGGCCAAAAGCTGTCATATCAATATGCAAAAGGATAACACGCTATTAGAATATGGCAGAACAAATGGGCCGACGACGTAAAAAGTCTGCGCAGCAGGGCATGGAATTTAATGTAAAGGTGTCAGGTAATCATGAGTTTCAACTTTTCAACACCTATAGATAGCCCAAAGCTTCCCCATTGAAAAAGGAGAGAGACCAGTTCAAGAGGCCAAAGCTCTGCACTTTTTCTCCTTCACCATAACCAGCCTCCATTTCGAGCTCTTCTGAGAGAAGGATTCTGAGCATCATCAGAGTCATCTCCCAGTGAGTGAGAATCTCCACCCTCTGGAATATATGTATCAGATAGCAACCATCTCAAGCCTCCATGAAGCAAAACGTTGCTAGTGGCGGCTTGACGCTCTTCATCTCTATTTATTTCCATTTCTCTCCTTCTTGCTTATATTTTGTTAATGACATTCTAGAGAATGATTTATTTCATTAATATAAGTTTGATTGACTATCATCTTCCATCCATTTCCATATTAAATACTTTACACCATGTTATATAAATGCTAAATGAGTTAAATGCTAAAAGCTAGTTTTTCTTGAGCAATTCTGAGTATGTTACATCCTGGTTAATGCATATTTTTAGCTTGCATAACGTTGTCTAACAACCAAACGTAGTAAGCATGACTGTCGAGCTTGAGAGAGTGGATAGTTAATCTTTAGCATTAATTAAGACTAGATGAGTTGCAGAGATGTAGTTCATCTTTTGCCAAAACAAACTTACCATGCGTCTTAGAGATAAGATAAATGTGGCGTCGAAACATCGAGAGATGGATTCACACACGCAGTTTGTAGGTATGTAATTGTACTTGGAAAGTTTAGGTAACGACTAGCTCTTGCGTTCAACTCTACTTTCACCGCATGGTCCCATCCATTCCCAACGCATGCTATCTGACGCATTGTTTCATATGACTACCCAATGCCGCGTCCATTCCATTAATAGTAGTAGGAAATTCTTTTCATTCTTTTTGTATAGTTTAGATACACAAACAACAAACGCACATATATTTACTTGTACAGTCATCGCATAGTCAGACATTTAGTCTCAATGCCTAATTATTACAAATCCCTGCGTTCGACCCTGGACTGACCAGGAAAACCTATAAATACTTATACTTGGGTCTTTATAGAAAAACTTGCTTAGTCATGATCACATCTAGAGTAATTCTCAACGCATACTTGTACGGAAATGACAAATATGTTTTTGTGCAACGAGCTAAGAAAATTCAATTCAATTAGAAATTAAACGAAGACAGCAGGGGCAGGTGTTTACTGTGACACGGGTGTTGGAGAAGCGACAAGTCAGCGAATCAGTCTAGACAAGAAATGAGTGTTGGAGAAGCGACTAGTGGAGGTCGACAGAGGGGTAACACAGGTAGACCAAGACAGCAGGGGCAGGTGTTTACTGTGACATGGCAGGAGGCCGAGGCGACACCGGATGTAGTTACGGGTATGCTTACTATTTGCTCTAATACGACACATGTGTTAATAGATACGGGGCTACCCACTCATTTGTGTCTTGTAAATTTGCTGCACATATAAATAAAGAATTAGAACCTTTGTCTGAAGCTTTACTAGTATGTACCTGATAACTTGTAGAAATACAAGTTATTATAGCCTTTTTCATAGATAAATAGAGATTAAATAGAGAAGCATGCGGCAAGTTATGTTTATTTTGACTAATAAATCTTCCTTTGCGTTATACTAATGTATTTTTAAAAAGATAAACGATTTTACCACTTTTTTAGCCTAAAACACATGTTTTGACGCAGGAATGCAGACAATGCGTTGATGACTTCTTAACGCAGGACGACGCATTAGCAATCTGTTTTTCATGGACGCATGGTCTGAACGGAACGCAAACAACCTGATGATGCGTTAACAACTCAACGCCTAACTACGTGTTAGCAACCTATGACGCGTTGACATTGGCCAAACTATGCATGGACGCATAGACAACCGTTACGGCAAGGAGCTGAGAATCAGATCGGAATCTTGAGAGATTGACGGATGATTGACAGACATGATTTGCGGCTTAATTGTCGGATCTTAATTGACTCAAGAATCACGCAATCAGGCGAGATGGACGCATAGTATCAATCTCGCCGCCAATCAAACAGATTTGCCATTAATTGCGGACGCATCATCTATAAAAGGGCAGCTCTGTGAGATGAGAAAGATTGTTGATTCTCGGAAGAACTCCATAAGTGATAGCAGAGTTCTCTCAGACTTCAGCCGGAGACAAATAGCTCGAGAGAGAAGAGTCTTACTTTCCGCCGCACCACTTCACAGCAAATCATCACGCTTCCATCCGGGCGACTCAAGACATTGACGCCTTTCCTTGCTTTCTTTCTTACTGTTCTTGCTTGAATTTTAGATTTGTATCAAGGAATTGAACTTATCAAAATTTGTATCTCATTTTCATCAATATAATTGTCTTCCATGTCTACTCACTTTTCTCAACTGTCCGCTTTATACTTTCAAACCATGAGTAACTAATCACTCAAGGGTCTAGGGTTGCGTCAGCATCTAACTAGGGACCGCAGTGTAACTATTTTATCTTGTCAATTGCGAGCTTAATCCGATGCTTATATCCATCTGACAAATCGATATAAGTAGTAATAATCAGACTGCTCGAGAGGGTAAGTGATTGTGGAACTCAATTGACAAGGGCCAAGTAGTGTTACCTATCTACGGGGACAACCTTGGTTCTTAACACTCTCCTATGCGTTATAGACATATAACGCATAGCGGCTGACAACCGGGAGAAGAGTTGCAAGTATGAATATAATACTATTGTGCGTCTCCGACGTTAGATGTTAATCATCCTGAACCCTTTTCTTTATCCATTCACACACATCTTAGCTGAACTTGCTGTGTCGCATGCTTTCCATATTCCACAATTGTTAGTTTAGTGTACAAACAATCGCTTTCTTTAGATTTAAAAACAATTTCAAACAATTATTGGTTACCGCTGTAACGCATGAAATCCGATTAAAAACCAAATCAATATAATCCCCGTGTTCGACCTCAGACTCACCGAGAACACCTATTACTTTACTTATACTTGGGTAAAAGCATAGGAAAACTTGACACGACCAACGCATAATAATAGAACGCATTGCATGATCAAAACATGACATGTTGAACGCATAGCCACATACTTTAACACTTTGCGTTAGGCGAATTTACAATACAATATTTCCACAACAAGTTTTTGGTGCCGTTGCCGGGGATTATTTCATTGATTTAATATTTCTCTTTGGATTATTGTGTTGCAGAATTCCTCATTCGAAGGAGTATAGTAAGTTTCTCCTCTGCCAGAAGCTTCTAACAGTATCAGAGTGACGGGAGCAATCCATAGCTCGATATTGACCCAGAGATTGAGAGGACCTTCACCCAAAGGACAAGGTTGAATTGAAGAAGGGCCAATTGCTTGGACCTAATTCAAACGGCTAGTGAGGAAAATTGCCTGCGGCAGCAGGAGAAGTATTGAAGATGACTTACTCATATGCCAGAAATATTTCGACAGAACTCCATGGGACACTAATAAGTGGGTGGACGACGGATATGAATTTCGTCCCACCAATAGAAAGCAGACGCAAGCTAGCATGCTTGAAGCTGATGTTGCCAACAATCTTCTAGCGCAGCTCAACAATATGACATCCATGCTGCAAACACTAGTCTTGAGAAATCAAGGTAGACCAGTTGCTGCGATGAACGCAGTGCACGGATGAACTCGACAGCATCTGTAGACTGCCTGCAGTGTGGTGGGGGGCACTTGTATGACATGTGTCCCTACAACCTCCAATCTATCTGCAGTGTTCAAAACAACCCCTACGACTATTTGGGTTGGAGGAACCACCTTAACTTTGGAAGGGGTGGGAATCAACAACAAACGCAGAGGACTGAGTAGCAGCCGCATAGAGGCAACCCTCCTGGTTTCAACCTATGGAATCAAGGCCAGTTTCATCAGTATTCGAGGGATCCGCAGGCGGACGAATCTTCCTCATTGTCTCCCATGGAATCTCTTTTACGAGAAGAAAACAGTAAAATGGAAGCAACGCGCCAGTTGTACGAAGCGATGCTCCAGAACCAAGCCGCTGCGATTCGCAATTTAGAAATTCAAACGATTCAAATTGCAGAGGAGCTCGAAAATGAAAAGCAAGAAGCATTGCTAAGTACAACCGAAGTTCCAAGAGGGAACTTCGAAGAACAATGTCAAGGTGAGACATTGTTAAATGGGAAAATTAATCCCACAGTGCATAATGAGGGGACACAAGGAAACTTGCAATCCTTAAATGCTCCCACAAGTAAACCGATGGAGAGCACCGTGCATAATGTCAATCATCTATCATCATCCGCATCAGAAGAGGAAAATAGAGAGCGGAGAGAAAAAGCAACGCAAGCAGAACCTGCGTCTGTATATGAAGATACTACTTCTGGACGTGTCCTGATTGACGTCCAAGAAGAAATCTCAACGCCCTGCTGTTGTGGAAATATTATTGTGTGAATTAACCTAACGCAAGGTACTAAAGTATATGGTTATGCGTTTACATGGCATGCGTTGATCATGCAATGCGTTCTATTATTATGCGTTGGTTTTATCAAGTTTTCCTATTCCTCTACCCAAGTATAAGTAAAGTAATAGGTGTTCTCGGTGAGTCCGAGGTCGAACACAGGGATTATATTGATTTAGTTTTAATTGATTGTATGCATTACAGAGGTAACTAATAATTTTGAGAAATTTGTGTTTCTAATCTAAGGGAAAGCATATGTTTGTACACTAGACTAACAGTTGTGGAATATGGAAAGCATGCGAGACAGCAGGTTCAGCTAAGATGTGTATGAATGGATAAAGAAAAGGGTTCGGGTTGGTTAACATCTAACATCGAAAACGTACAGTAGTACCCTATTCATACTAGCGACTCTTCTCCCGGTTGTCAGCCGCTATGTATTATATGTCTATAACGCATAGGAGAGTGTTAAGAACCAAGGTTGTCCCCGTAATCAGGTAACACTACTTGGCCCTTGTCAATTGAGTTCCACAATCACTTACCCTCTCGAGCAGTCTGATTATTACTACTTATATCGATTTGTCAGATGGATATAAGCATCGGATTAAGCTCGCAAGTGACAAGTTAGAATAGTTACACTGCGGTCCCTAGTCAGATGCTAATGCAACCCTAGACCCTCGAGTGATTAGTTACTCATGGCTTGAAAATATAAAGTGAACAGATGAGAAGAGTGGATAGACATGGAAGATAATTGTATTGATGAAAATGAGATCCAAATTTTGATAAGTCAATTTCTTGATACAAATCTAAAATTCAAGTAAGAAAAGTAAGAAAGAAAGCAAGGCAAGGCGTCAATGTCTTGAGTCGCCCGGGTGGAAGTGTGATGATTTGCTGTGAAGTGGTGCGGCGGAAAGGAAGACTCTTCTCTATTGAGCTATTTGTCTCCGGTTGAAGTCTTAGAGAACTCTGCTGTCACTTATGGAGTCCTTCCGCGAATCAACAACCTTTCTCCTCTTGCAGAGCTGCCCTTTTATAGATGATGAAATCGCAATTAATGGCAGATCTGCTTGATTGGTGGCGAGATTGACATTGCGTCCATCTCGCCTGATTGCGTGATTCTCGGGCCAATTAAGATCCACCACTTGAGCCGCAAATCATGTCTGTCAATCATCCGTCAATCTGTCAAGATCCGATCTGATCCTCAGCGCCTTGCCGTAACGATTGTCTATGCGTCCATGCATAGTTTGATTGATGTCAACACAGTGTAAGTTGCTAACGCGTAGTCATGCGTTGAAGTATTGTTAACGCGTCGTTAGGTAGTTTGCGTTCCGTTCAGATCATGCTTCCACGAAGAACAAATTGCTAACGTATCGTCCTGCGTTAAGAAGTCATCAACGCATTGCTTGCATTCCTGCGTGGAAACATGCGTTTTAGGCTTAACAAGTGGTAAAATAAATATCTTCATCAAAATTCAAGAGTATAACGCAAAGGAAGATTTATTAATGGAATTTATCATTAACTACCGCATGCTTCTCTTATTTAAACTCTATTTATCTATGAAAAAGGCTATAATAACTTGTATTTCTACAAGTTATCACACCCCCAAACTTAGAGAAATGCTTGTCTTCAAGCATAACTTCTATCTAAGAAACTTCAATCATTCTAAACATTTTATCAACGCATCGACTAGTCTCTCAGAATGCTATACTCAATCAGCTACCCGTTAGTTATCTTATTTCTCTACCTCTATATTCTTTTCTTTAGGACGGGGCTAATTTGTATGCGGCAAGCTTTCTTTTCAAAATTCTTAAACTCATTATTCACAAAATTTTTGTTTCTTCTTTTGAACATTGAGTCTGAAAGATGAAGATATATAAAGTTCCTTTTTCTTTCATTGGTTTTATTATATGTTTATTAAGTATGCGTCGAGTAGGGTTACCCACCTTCGTTCTGACATACCAACAATGGGGTGCATGAAGGCAGCCAACTACGAGCAAGTGTCCTTCTCGACTAAACTCTTATCTAAGTTCGGTTTCCTCACTAGACATTGGAGTTTTTTATTTAACTATGCGTCGCTGAATACAATTACCCACCTTCGTTTTGACACACCAACTATGGGGTGCATGGAGGTGGCCAACTATGAGCAGGTGTCGTTTTCAGCTAAACTCTTAACAAGATAAATATATTAGTCTTGCCAGCGGAGTTTTGCGTTTCAAAGAATCATTTTTTTTTTTTTATTGAACTAAGTTCCTCATATTTTTATCTTTGACAGTTCAAACCTCTTCCACCCCCAAACTTGAGAGTAGCAAGGTCCTCATTGCTTAAATTGTAAACAAAGACTAAGTTGCAAAATTTTGTAAAAGAGGTTTGAATTGGCTGCTTGCATACATTCAAAGTAGGTTTGCGTTTCTAAGGAATAGTATGCAGACGCATTGAAAGTAATCTAACTTAAAGAGTTTACAAAAAGTGTAAGCATGATTATCATCATAGGGACCAACTTTTCAACGCAAAGATAAAAGTTAAGACTAATTAAATGTACTTAGAATAAATTTATAACAAGGGACAAGGCAAAGAGGAAATTAAAGATCCATGCGATGAAGAAAATATTCATTCTATTAATGTGAATTTCACCAACGAATACAATTGAATGTGAAGATACAAAATTTGCAAGAAAAATACAAGTCTTGACTACACCTCTAAACTTTTCAACCATCAGGCTCGTCTTCATCAGGTCTGCGTTGCTGCTCAGACGCAGGACGTTGCGACACTGGGAAGACAAGAGGCTGTTGCAGGCGTTCTGGAATATTAGGGGGCAGGATTTTCGGACGGATGGAGAACAGTTGGTGAACATAATTCAGTGTGAATTGAAACTGCTTCGTCTGCCGGCGTGCTAACATATTCAATGAATGCATCACAGGACGCAATATCGCTTGCTGCAAGTATGTTTGCACTGTCTCCCATTAAAGGTCAAGTGGGCCTTCTTGCTGTTGAGGTTGCGTTGGTGGGGTAGGCGGGTTTGGTTGAGGTGGGGGAGTGGGTGGAGTTTCGTCAAACGCAGGGGATGATGGACGCATAAAAGTCGCGCCAAAATCCTCTAAGTGTTAGTCATCAACTCTTATTGGGGCAGAGGGTTGTGTGGAAGGTCGGGGTTTTGGATGTTTTGGGGCGATGCGTTTTCTGAAGGGGTGGAGGTGGTTTAGGGCGATGCGGCTCAGGAGGAGGTGGAGGTGGAGTTGGTTCCTTTCTGGTTTTTGGAAGTGGGGGTGAAGGGCTTGAGGTTGGGGAAGGTTGGATGGTGGCATCAGGACTTGCCACGGCCTTCAACTTAGACGGCTTCCCCTTCTTCTGCGGTTGCGGCTTTGGAGGTGGAATGGGTTGATGAGGTCTTTTGGTGGCCTTGGTAGGCTCTGGCAGATATTGCGATCCTCTCATCAACCGACGCAGAGTCTTGTTGGCGATTACGCCATTAACTACAATCATCTTATCTGCGTCTAACACTTCCGTTGACCCTCCGATGGAAGCATTGGCGTATAAATTCAAGATAAGAGAGGGGAAAAAGAGTTGGCCCCTGGGCTTGCTGAACACCCCTCTTATCTGCGCCGCAATTATGCGTCCCACATCAAGGGTGATGCGACGCATAATGCAATATGTAGCCATCACTCGATCCCTTGACACTGTCTTGTCATGCGTTGTCGGGATCAGCCGCTTCTTCACGAAATACACCCACAGGTTTGCCTCTAGAGTTAGGCTACTTGCTGAAAGCGTCTTTATACCTGTGGGTGAAACATCCCACTTTGCCCCTGACTTCGCCATTACCCGGAGTGCGTCCTCCAATAACTCCGTTGGAGTTGATTCTATGATCTTATTTCCTTCCGCCTCCGGGTTGTCCCTTAACTCATATATTGCGTTGATTTCCCTTGCGTTGAATGGGACTTCAATTTCATCCACCACCACCACGTCTTCCTCCTCATCTATGCGTCCGTTATAGAAATCCCAGACTACTTCAGGTTGGACCCAAGGAATGCTGGTACAGAAGTTTCTCCAGCCGTGGTGGTCAATTATTTCAGTGATGTATGGCAGCACTGGGGCGTCTTCAGGGAAAAATCCCACCTCGATCATCAGATCAGGGAACGCTCTGCGTCTCCCTTTTCCTTCCTTTTGTTGTGGCGACGCATCGGCCACTTTCTCTTTTCCCTTGGCCTTAGCTGGAATCGCATTTACGGTTCTCTTCTTGCCCTCGGCCATTTTGATTGGTTCTTTGGTCACCTTCTCCTTTCCCTTGCGTTTCTCATTATGTGTGCTTGGGAGTTTGGTGACCGCCACCTCCTTTTCTTTCCTCTTCTTCTTCGCCAAGGTGCTTACACCTTGTTCTTCCCCCGCATCCTCCCCGATGCGTTCCTTCCTACTCTTCTTCTTCTTTTTCTTCTTGCCCTCCCCTTCCTCTTGGGCGTTTAATCGAGCAGCCAGCTCTGCATCTTCTTCAATTTGCAGCTCTCTCTCAAGCTCTGTGGCTGCTTTTTCGATTCTTTCTTCTTCTTCCATTTCCTCTACAAATGCCAATGCGGAAGCTTCTATTCGAGGATCAGGAAGGTCTTGCGTCTCTCCGCCTTCTTGTGGCCGCACTTCCTTGCGCGCCTTTGTTTTAGCCAATACGTCTTTGGCTATTTTCTCCACTCCTTTTCTCAGGCCCCTGAGCTCCTTTCTCAACTTGGCCGTCTTCTTCCTCTCTTTCTCTGCCAGCCGATCAAAGGATGTGGCCGCAACTGGAGACTCAGGTCTGTCTCCTTGGTCTGTGTTTTTCGGCTCTTCATCCTCGGCAATCTCTGGTGATACCCTTCGTTTCTTCCTTAGTAGGGGTACCTCCTCCTCTTCTTCAACTCTTTTTCTCTTGCCTTCTGCGGCCATCACAACATTTCCTATCGGTCCTTCATTGGAGTCCAATGTCATCTCCTCAGGACTCATCGACGCATGGACAGACCCTTGCATTTCTCTTTGCTCGCCTACTTCCTCCTTGCTGTAGGCAGCTTCTCCCTCCTTATCTCTCCCACTGTATTCACCCTCCCGAGTCTCCTTCAATTGACTCTAGACCTCCTTTACCGGCGAGGGTGATTCCCTTCGTGCGTCTGAGACGGATGCGTCCCTTGGGTCTTGCAGCCCGCTCAGAATCTGGGCTATCCACTCGTCTGGGGATTTTGCTGAGTTCACTTCCCCGACAGTGACAGCCACCTCTTCTTCTTCTATTCTTCCCATCTCCTCTGTCCCTCTAGTGCTTGGTGGACGGGATAGGGGCAAGGGTTGGTTTACCTCCCCTTCCTCTTGACCTTTTGCCTCTCGCTCCTCTTGAGCTATTCTTTTTAAGATGTCGCCAAAAACATCCCTCTCTTCCCTTCGACGCACCTCACTGCTACCGTGTAGTGCACTGGCCTCATCGCGCACCGTTCCCGGAACAGGTTGCTCAGCCTCGGAGTTCTCTGCGCTTACCCTCTGGCTTTCGACATTGTAGTTTGCGGCAGAGAATTCCTTCATATTCTTCATCCTTAGCCGGGAAATGAAGGACTTGACCCGGCTTTTGGGTTTTGAGGTAGGGATTGGGTCAATTCGGCTCAAGGGTCGGATATTGAGGACTTCCACACAGTCGTCGGAGTCGTCGACTACTTGTGGACGGGTAGGGGTTCTGGCGAATGGCCGGGAAAATGGGTAGATGGGTGGTCGTTGGGCAGTTGCCCTGATTCTAGACGCGGAGAAGTTAGGGATAAATGGTGGGTTTGGATTTCTTGGTCTGACCGGTGAAGCAAAAGGCCTCACAGGTCTGGAAGGGTAAAATGGAGGTGGAGAAAAGAATGGAAATCGAGATGAAGATGGTCTTGGGGAACTGGTTCTGGCGAAGTTTTCTTGATTTTCTGGGTTGGTCTGGTTAGACATAAGAATTCAGCGAGAATACAAATCGCCGGAGGTTTAAGGGAGAAGAAAGGTTTCGAAAATGGAAAATGGGAAATCGGATCGCGCTTATAAAGGGTTAATTTAGCCGTCGGTAATTAATGCGGATACGCGATATCAAAATCCCACTGATCAAGGCGACTTTCCTTGAGCCGCACACCCATCACGTGTAATGGGCGGCTTTATGACGCACACAGAGCACTTGAGTGTTTCTGGCACTTTAGTGTTTTTCTAGGGAAGACGCGTAGTCTGAGAAGACATCTGCGTTTCTCTTAGTGCTCTTCTAAAACACAGAAACCTAATGATAAACGCATACTGATGAACGCTTGGTTCTCAGGTCAGTTTATGCGTTGTAAGTTAAATGTGATGCATTTTTCAAAATGTGTACGGCTCTACCTTTCCTCGAACGTTAGTTCGATAAACACAGAAATCGTTTATCGATTGACGCATAGTTTACTTTATGCGTTGGACGCATGCATGAATAAAAGATCATTCACAAATTTGGCTCCTACTTTCATGCTTATCTCATTTACATCTATAAACTAAATAAAAAAAAAATCAATATATGCTAAAAACAATAATACAAATGAAAGTAATAAAGCACAATATAATAACATGAAATTAAATATTATAACAAATTAAATAAAATAAAGCAAGGGCAAAAGAAAACGTCCCTGGTAATGTAGGCATTCGGCAACGCAGGGATCTTTCGACGCAAGCTCAGTCATTACACTCGCGTAGGTCAATGGAGGTCTTGTTAATTTCGAACTCTCCACTGTAGTAGGGTTTAACCCTTTGTCCATTGACCTTGAAGGAGGTGGTTCCATTTTCATTTGTCAGCATGACCGCACCATGCGGAAACACTTCCTTGATTATGAATGGACCCGACCATCGAGACTTTAGCTTACCTGGAAACAAACGCAACCTTGAGTTAAATAACAGGACCTTCTGACCGACGTATAGAGTTTTCTTACTAATATTCTTGTCATGCCATTTCTTGGTCCTTTCTTTGTGCAGCTTTGCGTTTTCATAAGCTGACTGTCTCCACTCCAGGAGTTCGTTTAGTTGAAGCTTTCTGGCTTCTCCGCTTGCCTCCTGGTCTAAATTGAGCTTCTTCATGGCCCAGATGGCTTTGTGCTCCAGTTCAAGTGGGAGATGGCATGCTTTGCCAAACACAAACGCATAGGGTGACATGCTTATCGGTGTTTTGAATGCCGTTATGTAGGCCCATATAGCTTCATCTAATCTCTCTGTCCAATCTTTCCTTGATGTGCTCACGACCTTTTCCAGTATGGATTTGATCTCCCTGTTTGTTATTTCAGCTTGGCCGTTTGTCTGCGGGTGATAGGTAGTTACTACCCTGTGTGAGACATTAAACTTAGTCAGTAAATTAGTGATTATGCGATTTATAAAATGCGTACCTTCATCACTAATTATTGCCCTTAGTGTCCCAAATCGAGAGAAGATTTGTTTCTTTAAAAACTTGGACACTGCGTTTGCATCATTCTTTGCACAGGCTGCTGCTTCTACCCACTTGGATACGTAGTCGACCGCTACTAAGATATATTGATTGCCGCAAGAAGGAGGGAATGGTCCCATGAAGTCGATTCCCCATACGTCGAACAACTCAACTTCTAGCATTGAATTCAAAGGCATCTCATTCCGGTTGGAAATGTTGCCTTTTCTCTGACAACGATCGCAAGCTACCGCATATACCCTTGCGTCTTTAAATAATGTGGGCCAGAAATACCCACTTTGCAACACCTTTGCAGCTGTTCTCTGCCCTCCAAAGTGTCCTTCGTAAGGTGCTTCATGACAGCTTCTCAGGATGCTATGCGTTTCATATTCTGGAACGCATCGAGCAGTATGTGGTCAGGGCCAAGTCTGTATAGATATGGCTCATCCCAACAGTAGAACTTACTTTCATGTCGTAGCTTTTTCTTTTGTTGAGCGTTAAATTCTTCAGGCCATTGGTTGCAAACCAGATAGTTGACTATGTCTGCGTACCACGGTTCCTGACTCTCTGCGTTCATTACATTTTCGTCTGGGAATCGTTCCTCTATATCACTCCAACCCTCCTGGACCTCTTTATTTTCCAACCAAGATAGGTGGTCTGCAACCTAATTCTCGGTTCCCTTTCTATCTTTAATCTCCAAATGGAATTCTTGCAACAGTAGGACTTAACGGATAAGTCTAGGCTTTGCGTCCTTTTTCGCCACCAAATACTTGATCGCAGAATGATCACTATAGATGGTCACCTTTGACCCTATCAAGTATGCTCTAAATTTGTCAACTGCAAAGACTATGGCTAACATTTCCTTCTCAGTAGTAGTGTAGTTCTCCTGAGACGAATTCAGCGTTTTACTAGCATAATAGATGGGGTGCATTATTTTCTCTTTTCTTTGCCCCAATACTGCTCCCACCGCATAGTTACTTGCGTCGCACATTAATTCAAATGGGAGAGACCAGTCAGGTGCAACTAAAATAGGTGTTGAAATCAGAGCTTGCCTTAGAGACTCAAATGCGTTTAAGCATTTATCGTCGAAATTAAATTCCCTGTTGACTTCCAACAACTCGCTCAGTGGTTTTGCTACTTGCGAGTATCCCTTAATGAATCTTCTATAGAAGCCCGCATGGCCTAAGAAACTTCGCAAAGTCTTAACATTTGTGGGGGCTAGGAGTTTTGCTATCGCATCTATTTTTGCCTGATCCACTTCCAATCCAACCTTTGAGATTTTATGCCCCAACACAATACCCTCAATAACCATAAAATGGCATTTTTCCCAGTTGAGGACTAGATTTGTGTCTTCGCATCGTTTTAGCACTCGTTCTAGATTGGTCAAGAATTCATCATATGATTTCCCAAATACTGAGAAGTCGTCCATAAACACCTCTACTGACTGTTCTAAATAGTCCGAGAATATTGCCATCATGTACCTTTGGAACGTCCCTGGTGCGTTACATAGCCCGAATGGCATGCGTCTGAACGCGAAGGTGACATATGGACATGTGAATGTCGTCTTTTCTTGATCTTCCGGAGCTATCATGACCTGGTTATAGCCAGAATATCCGTCCAGGAAGTAGAAAAATTCATTACCTGCCAGCCTATCTACCATCTGGTCGATGAATGGCAGTGGAAAGTGATCCTTCTTTGTTGCCGCATTCAGCTTGTAGTAGTCCATACAGATGCGCCAGCCAGTGACCGTTCTTGTTGGTATCAGTTCATTCTTGTTGTTCATGATCACTGTCATTCCCCTTTTCTTTGGTACACACTGAACTGGGCTCACCCAGCTGCTGTCTGAGATTGGATAAATGACCCCTGCGTCGAGCCATTTGATGATCTCTTTCTTCACAACCTCCTTCATTGCGGGGTTGAGACTACGTTGCCTCTCAACTGAACCATCCTTACCCTCTTCCAACCGAATTTTGTGCATGCAGTATGAAGGGCTTATTCCTCTGATATCCGCTAAGGTCCATCCTATGGCTTTGATATGGTTTTTCAGGATATCCAGCAAAGCCTTTTCACATTCTGTCGTCAATGCAGAGGATATGATGACCGGTAGCGTGCTTTCTTCCCCCAGATATGCATACTTCAGATGCGTTGGCAGTGTCTTAAGCTCAAGGGTTGGTGGCTCTTCTAAGGATGGCTTTGTTTTTTTCGTTGTTCTGTTGCCTAAGTCCAAGCGTTCAAAGTTTGCGTTGGAGATTATATTTATTTCTACCTCTCTTTCTTCATCCAGTTCATCCAGTAGTATTTCATTTTCCGCACATGCGTCGATGATGCTTGCCTTTTCTTCAGTTATCTCTTCGATCATCTGGCAAGAATGAAAGTCATCAGGATACTTCAACGCATTAAAAACATTAAATTTTACCTGCTGGTCATCCACTCGAATAGTTAACTCCCCTTCCTGGACGTCAATCAGGGCGCGTCCAGTAGCTAAGAAAGGTCTTCCCAAGATGATGGGCACCTCTCTGTCAGCTTCATAATCCAAAATTATGAAGTCAGCTGGGAAGATAAATTTGTCCACCTTTACAAGAACATCCTCGATTTTCCCCTCTGGATGTTTAATGGAACGGTCAGCAAGCTGAAGTGTGACTGTGGTTGGCCGTGCTTCCGCTATACCCAACTTCTTGAATATAGATAGTGGCATTAAATTGATGCTGGCCCCTAAGTCGCATAGTGCTTGACCGACGTCCATTCCTCCTATAGAACAGGGCAATGTGAAACTCCCTGGATCTTTCATTTTAACGGGGATATTGCTTTTAAACAATGCACTGCATTCCCGCGTCAATGCGACTGTCTCAAACTCTCCGAGTCTCATTTTCTTAGATAATATGTCTTTCAGAAATTTGACATAGCTCGGCATTTGTTCCAGAGCTTCCACCAACGGAATGTTGATGTGAAGTTGTTTGAGAACGTCCAGGAATTTTCTGAATTGACCCTCGTCATTCTTCTTCTTTAGGCGTTGAGGAAAGGGCGGACGCATAAGGGGATTGGTATTCTGAGATACCGATGCAGGGTTTGCCTGCTTTGCTTTTTCTCTCCCCTTTCCATTTTCTTGTTCTCTAACAGTCGTGGTTGGGGATGAAGATTGCGGTTCATGAATAGATGTTGCGGGAGTTGGTAGTGGAGTGATTTGAGGCTGCAGATTTCCTTGCATCCTCTGTTCTTGCGGTTCAGTGGGAAGAACCTTCCCACTCCTCAATGTCACAACTTGACATTGTTCCTTACCGTTACCTCGTGGGGCTTCGGTATTACTAGGTAATGCTCCTCGGGGTCTGTATTTCGCTCACTTGCCATTTGCCCCACTTGTAGTTCCAGATTTCTGATTGCAATGGCATGGCTTTTTATTTCTCCCATCTGATTTTGGAGCAACGCTTCAAGCGACTTACGCGTTTCTTCATTTTGAGTAATCGTTTGACGCATAAGTGCTTCCAAGGATGATGATGATGAATTTGCTGACTGATTTCTTTGCACTTGATGCCCTTGAACACCTTGGTTAAACACTGGATTATTATTTCTCTGCGCTTGTTGTCCAACGCCCTGCGTCTGTGGTTGGTTTCCTCCCCATCCAAAGTTAGGATGGTTCCTCCAACCCGGATTATAAGTCTTGGAGTACGGGTTGTTCTGAACATAACAAACAGACTGTGGGTTGTAGGGACACATATCGTACAAGTGGCCCTCACCTCATTGCACACAGCTTACAGACGTTGTTGCATTTACCGTGTTCATTGCGTCCATTGATGCAACGGTTCCACCTTGGTTGTTCAACGCAATGGTTTGCAGCAAGGATGTCATGTTGGCAATCTGAGCTGAAAGGTTACTAGTCGCATTCGTTTCAATCATTCCAGCTTGCAATCGTTTTTTATCCATATACCTGGATTCATATCCATCATCCACCCATTCATTAGTATTCCTCGAAATTCTGTCGAGGATCTCTTTGGCTTGCGTGTAAGTTTTGTCCATCAAACCTCCTGCTGCAGAGGCGTCCGCCACTGATTTTGATGTTTTGTTCAGTCCTACATAGAAAATCTCCATTTGTACACAATCAGGGATACCGTTATGGGGACAATTTCTTACCAGCCTTTTAAACCGGGCCCATGCCTCACTAAGCGTCTCCGAGTCCTTTTGTTCGAAGGTGACAATGTCTCGTCGCCTCTTTGCACTTACTGTCGGAGGAAAGTATTTCTGCATGAACTTTTCAACCATTTTGCCCCACGTTGTAATCTCATCAGGTTCAAATGAGTACGCCCACTGTCTTGCCTCATCTCTGAGAGAAAATGGGAATAGCGTCAGTCTGATGCTATCTTGCGGTACTCCAGCCATCGGAAATGCACTACAGATTTCCAAGAAACTCTTCAGGTGTGCATGTGGATCTTCACCCGTTGCACCCCCAAACTGCCCTGTGGCTTGCAGCATTTGCAACATTACTGGCTTCATTTCGAACCTTCCATTACCCTCAAAGGTTGGTTGTAGAATTCCCGGTGCAAAATTATATAAATTAGGCGACGCATACTCCCTCATCGGGCAATTTCTATCATGCGCCAAGAGGATCGGATTTGTATCATAATTTGCGTGCTCTTGCGCATTTGCGTTCTGCCTGACCTCAGCTTGAGGAGCTTGAGGTTGATTGTTGTGAGCATCCATGGCCTCTTCAGTAGACTGATTGCTCCTTCTTTGCTTATTCTGTCTTATCCTTCTTCTGAAGGTCCTCTCAATCTCAGGGTCAATATCAAATGTCGGGTTATCCCCTTCACTCATATATTGTTAGAAGCCTCTGACAGAAGAGAAGCTTGCTATACTCCGTCGACTGAGGAATTCTGCAACACAATAATCCAAAGAAAATGATTAAATCAATGAATATTCCTCGGCACCGACGCCAAAAACTTGTTGTGGAAATATTATTGAGTGAATTAACCTAACGCAAGGTACTAAAGTATATGGTTATGCGTTTATATGCCATGCGTTGATCATGCAATGCGTTCTATTATTATGCGTTGGTTTTATCAAGTTTTCCTATTCCTCTACCCAAGTATAAGTAAAGTAATAGGTGTTCTCGGTGAGTCCGAGGTCGAACACAGGGATTATATTGATTTAGTTTTAATTGGATTGTATGCATTACAGAGGTAACCAATAATTTTGAGAAATTTGTGTTTCTAATCTAAGGGAAAGAAGATGTTTGTACACTAGACTAACAGTTGTGGAATATGGAAAGCATGCGACACAGCACGTTCAGCTAAGATGTGTATGAATGGATAAAGAAAAGGGTTCGGGTTGGTTAACATCTAACATCGGAAACACATAGTAGTACCCTATTCATACTAGCGACTCTTCTCCCGATCATCAGCCGCTATGCGTTATATGTCTATAATGCATAGGAGAGTGTTAAGAACCAAGGTTGTCCCCGTAATCAGGTAACACTACTTGGCCCTTGTCAATTGAGTTCCACAATCACTTACCCTCTCGAGCAGTCTGATTATTACTACTTATATCGATTTGTCAGATGGATATAAGCATCGGATTAAGCTCGCAAGTGACAAGTTAGAATAGTTACACTGCGGTCCCTAGTCAGATGCTAATGCAACCCTAGACCCTCGAGTGATTAGTTACTCATGGCTTGAAAATATAAAGTGAACAGATGAGAAGAGTGGATAGACATGGAAGATAATTGTATTGATGAAAATGAGATCCAAATTTTGTTAAGTCAATTTCTTGATACAAATCTAAAATTCAAGTAAGAAAAGTAAGAAAGAAAGCAAGGCAAGGCGTCAATGTCTTGAGTCGCCCGGGTGGAAGCGTGATGATTTGCTGTGAAGTGGTGCGGCGGAAAGGAAGACTCTTCTCTCTCGAGCTATTTGTCTCCGGTTGAAGTCTGAGAAAATTCTGCTGTCACTTATGGAGTCCTTCCGAGAATCAACAACCTTTCTCTTCTTGCAGAGCTGCCCTTTTATAGATGATGAAATCGCAGTTAATGGCAGATCTGCTTGATTGGTGGCAAGATTGACATTGCGTCCATCTCGCCTGATTGCGTGATTCTCGGGCCAATTAAGATCCACCACTTGAGCCGCAAATCATGTCTGTCAATCATCCGTCAATCTGTCAAGATTTCGATCTGATCCTCAGCGCCTTGCCATAACGGTTGTCTATGCGTCCATGCATAGTTTGATTGATGTCAACACAGCGTAAGTTGCTAACGCGTAGTCATGCGTTGAAGTATTGTTAACACGTCGTCAGGTAGTTTGCGTTCCGTTCAGATCATGCGTCCATGAAGAAGAAATTGCTAACGTATCATCCTGCGTTAAGAAGTCATCAACGCATTGTTTTGCATTCCTGCGTGAAAACATGCGTTTGAGGCTTAACAAGTGGTAAAATAAATATCTTCATCAAAATTCAAGAGTATAACGCAAAGGAAGATTTATTAATGGAATTTATCATTAACTACCGCATGTTTCTCTTATTTAAACTCTATTTATCTATGAAAAAGGCTATAATAACTTGTATTTCTACAAGTTATCACCCTGGCTTCGCCATTACCCGGAGTGCGTCGTCCATTAACTCTGTTGGAGTTGATTCTATAATCTTATTTCCTTCCGCATCCGGGTTGTCCCTCAACTCATATATACCGTTGATTTCCCTTGCGTTGAATGGGACTTCAATTTCATCCACCACCACCACGTCCTCCTCCTCGTCTATGCGTCCGTTATAGAAATCTCGGACTACGTCAGGTTGGACCCAAGGATTGCTGGTACAGAAGTTTATCCAGCCGTGGTGGTCAACTATTTCGGTGATGTATTGCGGCACAGGGGCTTCTTCAGGGAAAAATCCAACCTCAATCATCAGGTCAGGGAACGCCCTGCGTCTCCCTTTTCCTTCCTTCTGTTGTGGCGACGCATCAGCCACTTTCTTTTTTCCTTTGGCCTTAGCTAGAATCTCATTTGCAGTTCTCTTTTTGCTCTTGGCCACTTTGACTGGTGCTTCAGTCACCTTTTCCTTCCCTTTGCATTTCTCAGTATGCGTGCTTGGGAGGTTGGTGACTGACACCTCCTTTTCTTTCCTTTTCTTCTTCTCCAAGGTGCTCACACCTTGTTTCTTCCCTCGCATCCTCCCCGATGCGTTCCTTCCTACTTTTCTTTTTCTTTTTCTTCTTGCCCTCCCCTTCCTCTTGGGTGACTATTTTAGCAGCCAGCTCTGCATCTTCTTCAATTTGTAGCTCTCTTTCAAGCACTTCGGCTGCTTTTTCTAGTCTTTCTTCTTCCATCATTTCCTCTTCAAATGCCAATGTGGCTGCTTCTAGTTGAGGATCAGGAAGGTCTTGCGTCTCCCCAACTTCTTGAGGCCGCACTTCCCTGCGCGCCTTCTTGCGAGACAATGCGTCTTTCGCAATTTGTTCCACTCCTTTTCTTAGGGCCCTGAGCTCCTTTTTCAACTTGGCCCTCTTCTTCCTCTCTTTCTCTGCCAGTCGATCAAAGGATGTGGCCGCAACTGGAGGCTCAGGTCTGTCTCCTTGGTCTGTGCTTTTCGGCTCTTCATCCTCGGCAATGTCCGGTGATACCCTTCGTTTCTTCCTCAATAGGGGTACCACTTCTTCTTCCTCCTCTCTTCTTCTCTTGGCATCTGCGGCCATCACAACTTTTCTTATTGGTCCTTCATTGGAGTCCAATGTCATCTCCTCAGAACTGATCGACGCAGGGACAGACCCTTGTGTTTCACGGGCTCGCCTACGTCCTCCTTGCTGTAGGCAGCCTCTCCTTCCTTATCTCCCCCACTATGCTCACCCTCCCGAGTCTCCTTCAGTTGACTCTGGACCTCCTTTACCGGCAAGGGTGATTCCGTTCGTGCATCTGAGACAGTTGCGTCCATCGAATCACACAGCTCGCTCAGAATTTGAGCTATTCACTCGTCTGGGGATTTTGCTGAGTTCACTTCCTCGACGGTGACAGCCACCTCTTCTTCTTCTCCTCTTCCCATCTCCTCCGTCCCTCTAGTGCTTGGTGGACGGGATAGGGGCAAGGGTTGGTTGACCTCTCCGTCTTCTTTACCCTTTGCCTCCCGCTCTTCTTAAGCTATCCTTTCGAAGATGTCGCCGAAAACATCCCTCTGTTCCCTTCTGCGCACCTCACTGCTACCGTGCAGTGTACTGGCTTCATCGCGCACCGTTCCAGGAACAGGTTGCTCAGCCTCGGAGTTCTCTGCGCTTACCCTCTGGCTTTCGACATTGTAGTTTGCGGCAGAGAATTCCTTCATGTTCTTCATCCTGGGTAGGGAAATGCAGGACTTGACTCGGCTTTTGGGTTTTGGGGTAGGGATTGGGTTGATTTGGCTCAAAGGACGGATGTTTAGAATTTCCACACAGTTGTCGGAGTCGTCGACTACTGGTGGACGGGTAAGGGTTCTGGCAAATGGCCAGAAAAATGGGTAGCTGGGTGGTCTCTGGGCAGTCGCCCGGATTCTAGACGCGGAGAAGTTAGGGATAAATGGTGGGTTGGGGTTTGGATTTCTTGGTCTGACCAGAGAAGCAAAAGGCCTCACAGGTCGGGAAGGATAAAATGTAGGTGGAGAGAAGAATGGAAATCGAGGGTTTCGTGTAGATGATTAAGAAGGTCTTGGGGAACTGTTTCCGGCGAGGTTTTCTTGATTTTCTGGGTTGAGCTGGTTAGACATAAGATTGCAACGAGAATACAGATCGCCGGAGGTTTAAGGGAGATGAAAGGTTTCGAAAATGGAAAATGGAAAATCGAATCGCGTTTATAAAGGCTTAATTTAGCCGTCGGTAATTAATGCGGATATGCGATATCGAAATCCCACTGATCAATGCAAATTTCCTTGAGCCGCACACCTATCACGTGTAATGGGCGGCTAATTGACGCACTCAGAGCACTTGAGTGTTTTTCTAGGAAAGACGCGTTGAGAAGACATCTGCGTTTCACCTAGTGCTCTTGTCTAAACGCAGTGAACTAATGATAAACGCATACTGATGAACGCCTGGTTCTCAGGTTAGATTATGCGTTGTAAGTTAAGTATGATGCGTTGGACAAAATATGTACGGCTCTAACCTTTCCTCTAACCTTAATTCGATAAACACAAAAATCGTTTATCGATGACCGCATAATTTAAAAAAAAAAATAAGTAGGACGCATGCATGAATAATAGATTATGCGGTAAAATCAAATTGTTCAAAAATTCGGCTCCTACTTTCATGCTTATCTCCTTTACAATTTATAAACTAAACTTTAAAAGAAAAATCAATACATGCTAAAAACAAAATTCAAACAGAAACAAGAAAGCAAAATAACATAAAATTAAATACTATAACAAATTCAAATAAAATAAAGCAAGGGTTTAAAAGAAAGCGTCCCTGGAAATGTAGACATTTGACAACGCAGGGACCTTTCGACGCAAGCTCAGTCATTACACTCGCGTAGGTCAATGGAAGTCTTGTTAATTTCGAACTCTCCAATGTGGTAGGGCTTTACCCTTTGTCCATTGACCTTGAAGGATGTGGTTCCATTTTCATTTGTCAGCATGACCCCACCATGCGGGAACACTTCGTTGATTATGAATGGACCCGACCATCGAGACTTCAGCTTACCTGGGAACAAACGCAACCTTGAATTAAATAACAGGACCTTCTAGCCAACGTATAGAATTTTCTTACTAATGTTCTTGTCGTGCCATTTCTTGGTCCTTTCTTTGTACAGCTTTGCATTTTCATAACCTGAGTGCCTCCACTCCAGGAGTTCATTTAGTTGAAGCTTTCTGGCTTCTCCGCTTGCCTCCTGGTCTAAATTGAGCTTCTTCATGGCCTAGATGGCCTTGTGTTCCAGCTCAAGTGGGAGATGGCATGCTTTACCAAAAACCAACGCATAGGGTGACATGCCTATCGATGTTTTGAATGTCGTTCTGTAGACCCATAGAGCTTCATCTAATCTCTCTGTCCAATCTTTCCTTGATGTGCTCACGACCTTTTCCAGTATGGACTTGATCTCCCTGTTTGTTATTTCAGCTTGGCTGTTTGTCTGTGGGTGATAGGCAGTTGCTACCCTGTGCGAGACATTAAACTTAGTCAGTAAATTAGTGATTATGCGATTTATAAAATGCGTACCTTCATCACTAATTATCGCCCTTGGTGTCCCAAATCGAGAAAAGATTTGTTTCTTTAAGAACTTGGACACTACGTTTGCGTCATTCCTTACACAGGCTGCTGCTTCTACCCACTTTGATACGTAGTCGACCGCTACTAAAATGTATTGATTGCCGCAAGAAGGAGGGAATGGTCCCATGAAGTCGATTCCCCATACGTCGAACAACTCAACTTCTAACATTGAATTCAGAGGCATCTCATTCCGGTTGGAAATGTTGCCTGTTCTTTGACAACGATCGCAAGCTACCGCATATGCCCTTGCGTCTTTGAATAATGTGGGCCAGAAATACCCACTTTGCAGCACCTTTGCAGCTGTTCTCTGCCCACCAAAGTGTCCTCCGTAAGGTGCTTCATGACAGCTTCTCAGAATGCTATGCGTTTCATATTCTGGAACGCATCGACGCAGTATGTGGTCAGGGCCAAGTCTGTATAGATATGGCTCATCCCGGCAGTAGAACTTACTTTCATGTCGGAGCTTTTTCTTTTGTTGAGCGTTAAATTCTTCAGGCCATTGGTTGCAAACCAGATAGTTGACTATGTCTGCGTACCACGGTTCCTGACTATCTGCGTTCATTACATGCTCGTCTAGGAATCGTTCCTCTATATCACTCCAACCCTCCTGGACCTCTTTATTTTCCAACCGAGATAGGTGGTCTGCAACCTAATTCTCGGTTCCCTTTCTATCTTTAATCTCCAAATGGAATTCTTGCAACAGTAGGACTTAATGGATAAGTCTAGGCTTTGCGTCCTTTTTCGCCATCAAATACTTGATCGCAGAATGATCACTATAGATGGTCACCTTTGACCCTATCAAGTATGCTCTAAATTTGTCAATTGCAAAGACTATGGCTAACATTTCCTTCTCAGTAGTAGTGTAGTTCTCTTGAGACGAATTCAGCGTTTTACTAGCATAATAGATGGGGTGCATTATTTTCTCTTTTCTTTGCCCCAATACTGCTCCCACCGCATGGTTACTTGCGTCGCACATTAATTCAAATGGGAGAGACCAGTCAGGTGCAACTAAAATAGGTGCTGAAATCAGAGCTTGCCTTAGAGACTCAAATGCGTTTAAGCATTTACCGTCGAAATTAAATTCCCTGTTGACTTCCAGCAACTCGCTCAGTGGTTTTGCTACTTGCGAGTATCCCTTAATGAATCTTCTATAGAAGCCCGCATGGCCTAGGAAACTTCGCAAAGTCTTAACATTTGTGGGGGCTAGGAGTTTTGCTATCGCATCTATTTTTGTCTGATCCACTTCCAATCCAACCTTTGAGATTTTATGCCCCAACACAATACCCTCAATAACCATAAAATGGCATTTTTCCAAGTTGAGGACTAGATTTGTGTCTTCGCATCGTTTTAGCACTCGTTCTAGATTGGTCAAGAATTCATCATATGATTTCCCAAATACTGAGAAGTCGTCCATAAACACCTTTACTGACTGTTCCAAATAGTCCGAGAATATTGTCATCTGCACCTTTGGAACGTCCCTGGTGCGTTACATAGCCCGAATGGCATGCGTCTGAACGCGAAGGTGCCATATGGACATGTGAACGTCGTCTTTTCTTGATCTTTCGGAGCTATTATGACCTAGTTATAGCCGGAATATCCGTCCAGGAAGTAGAAAAATTCATTACCTGCCAGCCTATCTAGCATCTGGTCGATGAATGGCAGTGGAATGTGTTCTTTCTTTGTTGCCGCATTAAGCTTGCGGTAGTCCATACAGATGCGCCAGCCAGTGACCGTTCTTGTTGGTATTAGTTCATTCTTGCTATTCATGATCACTGTCATCCCCCCTTTCTTTGGTACACACTGGACTGGGCTCACCCAGCTGCTGTCGGAGATTGGATAAATGACCCCTGCGTCGAGCCATTTGATGATCTCTTTCTTCACAACCTCCTTCATTGCGGGGTTGAGCCTGCGCTGCCTCTCAACTGAACCATCCTTACCCTCTTCCAACTGAATTTTGTGCATGCAGTACGAAGGGCTTATTCCTCTGATATTCGCTAAGGTCCATCCTATTGCTTTAATATGGTTTTTCAGGATATCCAGCAAAGCCTTCTCACATTCTGTCGTCAACGCAGAGGATATGATGACCGGTAGCGTGCTCTCTTCCCCCAAATATGCATACTTTAAATGCGTTGGTAGTGTCTTAAGCTCAAGGGTTGGTGGTTCTTCTAAGGACGGCTTTGTTTTCTCCGTTGTTCTGTTGCCTAAGTCCAAGCGTTCAAAGCTTGCGTTGGAGATTATATTTATTTCCGCCTCTCTTCTTTCATCCAGTTCGTCCAGCAGTGTTTCATTTTCCGCACATGCGTCGATGATGCTTGCCTTTTCTTCAGTTATCTCTTCGATCATCTGGCAAGAAAGAAAATCATCAGGATATTTCAACGCATTAAACACATTAAATTTTACCTGCTGGTCATCCACTCGAATAGTTAACTCCCCTCCCTGAACGTCAATCAAGGCGCGTCCAGTAGCTAAGAAAGGTCTTCCCAAGATGATGGGCACCTCTCTATCAGCTTCATAATCCAGAATTATGAAGTCGTCCGGGAAGATGAATTTATCCACCTTTACAAGACATCCTCGATTTTCCCCTCTGGATGCTTAATGGAACGGTCGGCGAGCTGAAGTGTGACTGTAGTTGGCCGTGCTTCCCCTGTACCCAACTTCTTGAATATAGACAGTGGCATTAAATTTATACTGGCCCCTAAGTCGCATAGTGTCTGACCTACGTCCATTCCTTCTATAGAACAGGGCAATGTGAAACTCCCTGGATCTTTCATTTTAGCGGGTATATTGCTGTTAAACAATGCGCTGCATTCCCGCGTTAATGCGACTGTCTCAAACTCTCCGAGCCTCCTTTTCTTAGATAGTATGTCTTTCAGAAATTTGACATAGCTCAACATTTGTTCCAGGGCTTCCACCAACGGAATGTTGATGTGAAGTTGTTTGAGAACGTCTAGAAATTTTCTGAATTGACCCTCATCATTCTTCTTCTTTAGGCGTTGAGGAAAGGGCGGACGCATAAGGGGATTGATATTCTGAGATACCGACGCAGGGTTTGCCTGCGTTGCTTTTTCTCTCCCCTTTCCATTTTCTTTCTCTTTAGAGGTTGTGGTTGTGGATGAAGATTGCGGTTCATGGATAGATGTTGCGGGAGTTTGCAGTGGAGTGATTTGAGGCTGCAGATTTCCTTGCATCCTCTGCTCTTGCGGTTTAGTGGGAAGAACCTTCCCACTCCTCATTGTCATAATCCCTGTGTTGGACCTCGGACTCACCGAGAACACCTATTCCTTTGCTTATACTTGGGTAAAGGATAGGAAAACTTGACAAGACCACCAATGCATAGTAATAGAACGCATAGCATGTTTGTAAGCACTGATTTGCGTTACCAAGCGTTGGGGTGCGGCCATGCGTTTGTGGTTATGCGTTTCAAAGAAGTGGCCAGGAGTGAGAGTAAGAATTTTTGGGAAGTAAAATCTTGGCTAAGAGTTGGATAAGTCCATGCGTTGTGGTTGATTCACGAAGGTTAGTGAGCTGAAGTAGCTACCCGCGTTGAAAGATAAGTAATTCTGGCGGGGGAGGAAATGTGGTTGAACTATGCGTTAAAGTCACTCTGCGTTGAGGACAATTATGCGCTGAAGTCAATGCGTCAAAGACAGACATGTGTTGGAGTCACCCTGTGTCGAAGACAAAATAAACTTGACGCGACGAAAGTAGTATTGTATGACGGAAATGTATGCGTCAAAAATAGGAGGCGTTGAGGACGACACCATGCGTTGGGTGTGGTCAGTTGTTGGAGGCGTTGGAAGAGAAGTTAACTTGAGTGCCTTGCGTTGAGATAAGAACCCTGCGCTAGTCTGCGGGTGAAGGGTAAGTCGACAACATAAGTCCTAGTGTTTGTAAAGGCTAAGTCGGTAGTATATATAGCTTGATTAATTAAATGTTTAATCATTCTTAAGACATTTCGAGAGCTTAAGTCGATTCCATATTTCAGAAAAACTTCAGAAGAGGATTGAGGAAGGTGTTCTTGCGGATTTTGGACGAAATTTGACTCATGTTGATGTTGAAAACAAGCTGGAACAGAGGAATGACTGAAGTCACATGGTTTGAGCAGTGGCTGATAATCAGAGTAGAACGTGTGGAGGAAGCCAAGTTTAGAGCTGAAACTTGGAGGTTAGTAAGTTAACATAATTTCTAACAACTTTTGAGAAGGATGGTAATGCTGAAATTGAAGATTTACTATGTGAATCCTTAGGAAAAGCAGAGTTTACAAGATTATTACGCAATCCGGAACAGCAAGAGGTGATTCCGGAATACCGTGAGAGCGAGAAGGAGTTAAGCCTTGAAACTTTGAGGTAAGCTATAGAACTTAATTTCCTATAAGTTTGTAGAAGAGAAGAAGTCCTGAATCCGTATGGAATTGTGACTTTTAATAGATTGAAGTAAGAACAAGAAGAAAGGAAGGAATTACAGTACAGAGTGCCGCTGAAATCAAGTATCGGCACACTGCCTGAGTACTGATAGCGAGACGGGTGTCACTGAGACGCATAGGAGTCTTCCGTCTCACAGATCTTGCTAGATAACGCTGAGTATCGTTATTAAGGTAAGGTAACGCTAGTGTCGCTCCATCAAGTATCGCTAGTAACAGCTCTTGTTGGTTGGTATCACTAGGATTCTCGCTTATCAAGTTAGTTCAGAAAAGGAAGAGGATTTAATGTTAAATAACGCAAAGTACATATCTCTTGCAGGCCAAGAAGAAATAGGAAGAGTGTATAACCCACGTAAAGCCTAGAAAGAGTTGTGAATGACTACTTTACTCTTCAATTCTATTTTATTAAAAATGTTCTTATGGAATATGATTTTTGCGATGAACTGTTTAAAATGCATAATGTTTGGTTGCATTATTTAGGAGGCATGTTATACGTTTTCTAAAGTTGATAGAAAGCATTCTCTTTTATGAAATGTTATTGAATAAAGTTTTGTGTGATTTCTATGAAAGGATTTTCATATGAATTATGTTGTGAATGAAATTCTAAAACGTTTTAGAGGAGACTCAGTGCTCAAGGACACGAGAAGGCACGTGAGTTTCCCCGGGACCCAGTACTGAAGGACATGAGAAGGTACTTGAGCAACCCGTCATATTCCTATGTGCACATAGAGGTTGACTTGACTGGTGTGTCGAGTTTGCTCCGCATTGAGCCAGGGACGATATCGACGTTGGGAGTGTTGAGTTTTGCTCCACCCCAACTAAGGTGATTTTCGACATTGAGTGCGTAGAAGCATTGCTCCGCCTCAACTAAGGGAAGAGTTGAAAAACTAAACTGTTATTGATAAACTCCTTGGAAAACGCTCCTTTATGATGATTAATGGATTTTATGGAAAGCATGTTTAATTTGAACAAAATGATAAACTCTTACTTATTCGTTATACATAACATGCCTGTTTTCAATGAATGTTCGTTTTACAAAGATTTGTCACTCACTGGGCTGTTAGCTTATGTTTTTCAATGTTTTCTTTTCTCCCCCAGGTAGCAAGGACGTTCCCGGTGCTTAGCCTACTTCAGCTCACCCTGCCTAAGTCTCGAGTACTTAAAATAAAGTCAAGTCTGAGAGTTGTACATTGCATATGTTTTTATGTAAATGGCATGTAGATCATGTAGATTTGAGTGGGGATTGTTGGTGGAGTTTTGTACATTGTATGATGGATATGGAAGTGAAATTATGCTATGTAATAAAAGTGTACTCTATGTAGGGAATCATATTAAGTTATAAGCATGTGTAGTATGACTGAGTTCTATGTATGTAAATGAGTAAATGTATGCACAGGAAGGAATGTAAGATAGGACAATATGCATCACAAGAGGGGTGATGTTTATTGTCTTCACATTCCCTTTTAGGTTAGGTGGGTAATTTGGAAGGGGGTGTGACAATGTTCAAAGCATGACATGTTGAACGCATAAACACATCATTTAGCACTTTGCGTTAGGTTGATTTACACATACAATTATCACGCAACAAGTTTTTGGCGCCGTTGCCGGGGATTATTTCATTGATTTAATTATTTTACTTGGATTATTGTGTTGCAGGATTCCTCAGTCGACGGAGTATAGCAAGCTTCTCTTCTGTCAGAGGCTTCTAACAGTATATGAGTGAAGGGAACAACCCAACATTTGATATTGACCTAGAGATTGAGAGGACCTTCAGAAGAAGGATAAGACAGAATAAACAAAGAAGGAGCAATCAAACTACTGAAGAGAACATGGATGCTCAAAATAATCAACCTCAAGCTCCTCAAGCTGGGGTTAGGCAGAACGCAAATGCGCAAGAGCACGCAAACTACGATACAAATCCAATTCTCTTGGCGCATGATAGGAATCGCCCAATGAGGGAGTATGCGTCGCCAAATTTATACAATTTTGCACCGGCAATTCTACAACAAACCTTCGAGGGTAATGGAAGGTTCGGAATTAAACTAGTAATGTTGCAGATGCTGCAAGCCGCAGGGCAGTTTGCAGGTGCAACGGGTGAAGAGCCACATGCACATGTGAAAAGTTTCTTGTAAATACATTGACATGCATATGATCATTAAAACCTTTACTAACATGCATATCAGGATAAGAAACACACAAAAGTACGAAAGACACCTCCCACCTCAAACTTAGAATCATGCATTGTCCCCAATGCATAAAAACATTTAACAAGAAACGAGCAAGCCTGGGAGCAAGCGGGAAGCCACCAAACAGGCTTGGTGTAAGGAGTACTTTGTGTGATAAACCACATTCCTGAGAGATAAAGCATATGAATGACTCCAAGATTTATAAAATAAAAAAAAATAAAAAAAAGTAAAGAAAGCAATAAAATTGGGTTGCCTCCCAATAAGCGCTTGGTTTAACGTCTTCTAGCTAGACGGGGCTCAAGAATCACGGTGGTCCCAAGGTGGTTTCTTCCTTTCATGCTTTGGATCACCTACTGATGTGCCACTTTTGTGTGTTAACCGCAAGTGTACGAGTCAAGTTATAATATAAAACGGTTAAGTCCGAGTATCGTTTCCACTAGAGATCCAATTGGGAAAGTTTAAGTTATTTAGCTATTCTAGAGTTGAATCAATTTTATTTGAGGATTGAAATTCAATATTTCAATTCTGGGAAAAAGAAAAATCAAGCCAAGAAAGTATCAAAGGGAGAGTTGCAAGAGTCAAAGAGAGTTCTAGGGTTTCGAATCCTTGTTTGTTTCATCATGCAAAATTATAGATTTCATGGATTTAATTCTTATGCCTAAGTCTAGAAACTTAATTTCAAGTTTTCTTCTCTCAAAGACAACTCTTTGTCATGCAACTTGATTGATAGTTAATCTCTTAAAACCAATACAAAATTACATGGCATTAAAACTAGTCTTTAGCAACTTTCATTGTCAACCTAACTACTCTTGTGATAGATTAACAATGATTCATTGTTATAGATCAAATTAAACATATAATCTCTCGATCATACATCTAACCTAACATGTGAAGGTGGCCAATCTTCAAGAATTAAACACAATAACAATGAAAAGCATATTTATTTGAACAAAACCATGAGTCTACAAAGTTATCATGAATTCACAAACAATTCATCAAAAACCCTAAAACTAAAGAGTTTAGCCACTCATAGCGTGAAGCAACATATTGAGCAAAACTAATCAAAGAAAGAGTGTAAAGAATTTAACCTAAAATATAAAACTTGCGTTTAATTAACCTAAAATATAAAACTTGCGTTTAATTAACGCTGGCACCGCGGCGCTGACGCATAGCGCCACGGCGCTAGTGTTGCGACCAAAAATAAGTTGCTCTTGGGGTTTAGCGCCGCGACGCTGTCTTGCGTTCATCAAGGATGCGTCGAGGCAGCGCCTTCCCAGCGCCGCGTTGCTACTCTGTGTCCATGCTGATGTGTTTCTGCTTCAGTGCCGCGGCAGCGCTGCCTTAGCGTCGCAGCGCATCATGCGTTTCAACAAGGATGCGTTTTTCAGCTCTTTTTTTACCATATTCTTGCTCGGTTTTGATCTTTTAGTCGTTTCTTCTAATTTTCCTCGTTTTAATTTGAAAATCGCTAGCGAACAAGTGAAATCTAATATTAAACTCCCTTAATTTGAGAGAATAATAAGCACTTTTCAAGTGCTTATCAACACCCCAAACATAGAGATTTGCTAGTCCCGAGCAAAGAATAAAATCAAATAATAGGGAGTTTTAGATGAAGAAGTGTGCAATTGACTCATGTCTCAGAGAATAGCATTCAAAGCATTAAGTAGAAACATGCAGCATATCTATATTGTTATAATTATTCAAGGCCAAATCTTGCTATCTCCCATGTGTGTGTGTGCAAGCCTCCTTCAATTTAAAATACTAGAACTCAAATTAAGAGAGTTTCTTTAGTTTTCCCCCTACTCTAGCTCATGCACCAATCTTCAAGCTTTCATGCATTCAAGTGAGTAATATGTCCACTAAGGTGCCTTTCAGTCATATATATTTTTTCATGGGCCCTAAACTTGCATTCTTTTACCTAGAGGCACTAGCTTTCACACATCCACTGTAGGGACTCGTACCTAGTCAATTCCCAGGCGTCCTTACTGATCACAGCAAAGGCAGCTCTTTTTACCCCTATCCATGCATACTCATTACAAGTTTAACATTTAAAAAGATAGACAAATAAAGCTCATATATTTTGTGTACACTCTTTCTTTTCTCAAGGCATGTATACTCTTTTCTTTTTCCTTAGTCTAAGATTACAAGCTATCATGCATTTCCACTCCCTAACCGGTGGGTCTTTCGAAGTGACAACCAAATACACCCAACTTAATCCTTTTTTCAGTTAAAGATTCTAAATAGAAGTGGCTACGTGCTCAAGAATATGAGAGATTTTAAGAGGGACTTAAATGAATTTAACTCAAGATAGTGCTATTCTATTTCCACAATAAGTCATCTATCATGCAAATTCGAATCTCATCATGGACAATCAACATCAAGGCACACAACCATAAACAACATTCCCATTAACTTTGAAAGCACCAAAATTTTAAAAAAAAAAATTTCAAAAAATTGACATGCATATGATCATTAAAATCTTCACTAACATGCATAGCAGGATAAGAAAACACACAAAAGTACGAAAGACACCTCCCACCCCAAACTTAGAATCATGCATTGTCCCCAATGCATAAGAACATCTAACAAGGAAAGAGCAAGCCTGGGAGCAAGTGGGAAGCCACCAAACAGGCTTGGTGTAAGGAGTACTTTGTGTGATAAACCACGTTCCTGAGAGATAAAGCATATGAGTGACTCCAAGATTTATATAAAATAAAATAAAAAATAAAAAGTAAAGAAAGCAATAAAATTGGGTTGCCTCCCAATAAGCGCTTGGTTTAATGTCTTCTAGCTAGACGGGACTACTGGATCATGCAATGAAAGTCAGGTTCTCAAGTCCGCGTTCTTCATCACCGATGTAGTGCTTTAATCGTTGACTATTCACTTTGAAGGTTGTTCCATTGTTACCTTGTAGTTCCACGGCTCCGTGTGGGGATACCTTGACAATGATAAAGGGTCCCGACCATCGTGTCCTAAGCTTTCTTGGAAACAAGCGTAAACGTGAGTTAAAAAGTAATACTCTTTGTCCTGGAAGGAAGATTCGTGATGTGATCTTCTTGTCATGCCATCTTGCAGTGCGCTCTTTGTAAAGTTTGGCATTCTCATAAGCTTGAGCACGGAACTCCTCCATCTCATTGAGTTCTAAAAGGCATTTCTCACCGGCTTTCTCAGAATCCATGTTCAGCTTCCTAATGGCCCAATAAGCTCTATGCTCGAGCTCTACCGGTATGTGACAAGCCTTTCCAAACACCAACCTATACGGGGGAGTACCAATTGGGGTTTTGAAAGCTGTGCGGTAGGCCCACAGTGCATCATCGAGCTTAAGGGCCCAATCCTTCCTATTGGTCTTGACTGTCTTTTCCAAAACTTGTTTAATTTCCCTGTTAGATAACTCAGCAAGGCCATTAGTTTGAGGATGATAAGCTGTAGCAATTTTATGTTTAACATTATATTTTTGCATCATGGATTCAAACAGTTTATTGCAAAAGTGAGAGCCCTCATCACTAATAATAGCTCTAGGTGTACCAAAACTTGTGAAAATGTTTTTATGCAAGAATTTTAAAACAGTGCGAGCATCATTGGTCCTAGTGGCTATGGCTTCTACCCACTTAGATACATAATCTACTACAACTAGAATGTATAGGTAGCCATTAAAAGAAATAGGAAAAGGCCCCATAAAGTCAATACCCCAAACATCAAATAACTCCACTTCCAAGATAGGTTTCATTGGAAGCTCATGTTGTCTAGAAATATTGCCAGTACGTTGGCACCTGTCACATGGCTTAACAAAGGTATAACAGTCTTTAAAAAGGGATGGCAATAGAATCTTGACTGAAGTACCTTAGCTACAGTTCTGGTGGGTCCAAAATGACCTCCATAGGGTGAA
The DNA here is from genome assembly GCA_030954485.1 of Citrullus mucosospermus. Taxonomy (NCBI): domain Eukaryota; kingdom Viridiplantae; phylum Streptophyta; class Magnoliopsida; order Cucurbitales; family Cucurbitaceae; genus Citrullus; species Citrullus mucosospermus. Next base: position 15,229,409 of record CM062061.1, on the reverse strand, counting down.
GCATGACATGAATTTAGAATACTTACCACTTCCTCTTGAGGCACACACTTTCTTATCATATTGTCAGCACAAACCTTGTAGAGAAGTGGGTCCTCCCAATGGTAAGACTTAACTTTGTGCAGGAATCTTTTCTTTTGTTGATAGTTCATGTCAGGTGGCAAATGTCCTCCTGCAAGATAATTAACTATGTCAGCAAACCAGGGCAAACTATCTTTTACCTGATACAGTTGTTCATCAGGGAACATTTCAACAATTGGGGGCCATGATTTAGCATCCTCATTCGCAATTCTAGATAAGTGGTCTGCAACCACATTTTCACAACCTTTCCCGTCTTTGATTTCTATGTCAAATTCCTGTAACAATAATATCCATCTCATTAGCCTAGGTTTAGAATCTTTCTTAGCAAACAAATACTTTAAAGCAGCATGGTCAGTATGCACTACTATTTTAGAGCCAAGCAAGTATGATCTAAATTTATCAATGGCAAACACAACAGCTAGTAGTTCTTTTTCAGTAGTAGTGTATTTCTGTTGAGTATTATCAAGAGTCCTACTAGCATAGTAAATTGCCCTAAACATGTTATCTCTACATTGGCCTAAAACAGCTCCTAAAGCATAATCACTAGCATCACACATGATCTCAAAAGACTGACTCCAATCTGGTACAACAATAATAGGTGCAACAATTAGTCTTTCCTTCAGAGTATTAAAAGCTAGTAGACATGCATCATCAAAAATAAATTTAGCTTCCTTTTCTAGTAAATTACTCAAGGGTTTAGCAATTTTAGAAAAATCTTTAATAAATCTCCTGTAAAACCCTGCATGCCCTAGGAAGCTTCTGACTCCTTTCACATTGGTGGGGGGTGGTAATTGTTCAATGACAGATATTTTAGCCCTATCCACCTCCAATCCTTTTTGAGAGACTTTGTGTCCCAGGACGATGCCTTCTGTCACCATGAAGTGACACTTTTCCCAATTTAGAACAAGGTTAGCATCTTGTCACCTCTGCAAAACACGAGTTAGATTAACAAGACAAGACTCAAATGAAGACTCAAATACAGAAAAATCATCCATAAAAACCTCCATTATGTCTTCGATGAGCCCCTGAAAAATAGACATCATACAACGTTGGAAAGTAGCAGGGGCATTACATAAACCTAATGGCATTCTTTTAAAAGCAAATGTCCCATAGGGACATGTAAATGTCGTTTTTTCTTGATCCTCAGGAGCAATGACAAGTTGGTTATAACCTGAATATCCATCTAGAAAGCAATAATGAGAATAGCCTGCAAGTCTATCAAGCATTTGATCTATAAAAGGAAGGGGAAAATGATCTTTTCTAGTAGTTTTGTTCAACTTCCTATAATCAATGCATACACGCCATTCTGTCACAGTTCTAGTGGCTATCATTTCATCTTTTTCATTTTTAACCACAGTCATGCCACCTTTCTTGGGTACCACTTGAACAGGACTTACCCATGGACTGTCAGATATGGCATATATGATTCCTGCATTCAAAAGCTTGAGCACTTCTTTCTTAACTACCTCCTTCATGGTGGGATTAAGTCTCCTTTGGTGCTCTATTGATGGTTTAAAGGTATCTTCCATCAAGATTCTGTGCATACAGACCGACGGACTAATACCTTTAAGGTCCTCAATAGACCAACCAATGGCAGATTTATGATCCCTCAATACTTTCAATAATTTTTCTTCTTCCACAGAATCAAGATCAGAAGATATTATAACAGGTAAAGAAGATAAATCATCTAAGAATGCATATTTTAAATGAAGAGGTAATATTTTTAATTCAAGCTTAGGCTTCTCAATATCATTCACAACATGCAAGGGAGCTAAAGGTATAGGTTTATTTACTTTAGAACATATTGGCAACATATCTAACCACCTAGCATAAAAAGCTATTTCATCAAAGATTGTATCTGCATTTTCAACATCTATCATGCTTTGTTCTAGATGATCATTAGCTAACATGACCTCTACCTGCTTAAAAATAGTATGATCAATCATGTCTATAGCATGGCAAGGACTACTCCCATCATGATGACTCAAGGACTTGTAAATATCAAATACTACATTTTCATCATTTACCCTTAGAGTCAACTTCCCTTGTTGGACATCTATGATAGCATTTCCAGTTGCTAGGAATGGCCTCCCAAGTACGATAGGAATCTCAGAGTCCTCCTCCATGTCCAATACTACAAAATCTGCAGGGAAGATAAATTTGTCAACTTTAACTAATACATTTTCAACAATACCTTTGGGATAAGCTAATGATCTGTCAGCAAGTTGCAGGGTGATGGTGGTAGGTTGCACCTCTCCAATGTTGAGTTTCCTATAAATAGATAAAGGCATTAAATTAATAGAAGCACCCATAAGTGCTTCAAGGGATGATGATGATGAATTTGCTGACTGGTTTCTTTGCACTTGATGCCCTTGAACACCTTGGTTGTACACGGGGTTGTTGCTTCTTTGCGGCGCTGAGACGACGCTGCCGCGGCACTGATGTAAGCCCCGCATCTATTTTTGTGAGAACGCAAGGTAAGAAGGGGCCGAGACGCAAGGAAAGAAGGGGCTGAGAGATGGGGGAATGTGTAAAAGCAGTTGGCTGGCTTGCATTTGGAGTGGGAAAACGACTAAGTGTAAGCTATGCGTTGATGGCAACCTGTTGTTGAGGAAACAATTTTGGTGTAAACGTAAAGGTGAGGGAAGTTTATCATGCGCTGAAGTTGTGACGCGTTGAGGACATAAGGCGTGGAGGATCACTTGGTACCGAGGATCATTATGCGTCAAACGCATTGAAGGCAGTGTGCCGTTGGAAGTAAAGGCCACGAGGAGTTTGGGAGCTGATCTGTGGAGAGGCTATTATGCGGTGAACGCTACCATGCGTCGAAGGCGGGTATGCGTTGGACAAAGAGTGTTGGCCGAGAGAAAGTTATGCATATGCTAACTATTTGGCGGGAGAGTTTGAAAAGAAGTATCATCAGAGGTCTTGTGCACTGCTGAAGCTGAGCATAGGAGGTATGCATTGAACGGATTATAGTATAGAGTTGAAATGGAGGACAAGTCGGTGGTATATATATATAAGTGGACTGAGAATTCAATTGTTCTGCTTTCATTTCAGAGCTCGAGTTAGGTTCATATTAAGGCGAAACATCGGAGGGAGGTAGAAGAAGATGTTCATGCTGATCTGAAGCAGAAATCTCATTGAATTCGTGGAAGAAACTTGAGTTTGACAGAGGTTTCGGTTGCTGTGATCTCTTCGGAGTGATGCTCGGTTTTGGAGGAAGAACAAATTGAAGAGACGAAGGTTAGGGCTGAAACTTTGAGGTTAGTGAGTTAACTCGATTTCTAGCAGGTTTCATGAAGGATGCTTGAGCTGAAATTGTTTAATTGTGTGTCAAACTCAGGAAGAAGAGACGAGAGTTGAACTGTCGGATGATTAGAGGTAACTTGGAGTTGCCGAAGGGTATATCCTAAACGGAGAGGATGTTCTTCGTGAAATTTGGAGGTAAGATGAAGGACCTGTATTTTAACAAGTTTGTAGAAGGAAGAAAGTACTAAAATTGATTGAAACGAAATGTTTAGCAGGTTGAAGAAGGAAGAAGAAAGGAAGAAGGAAACGGTTCTGCAGCAGCGGAAGTATCGCTGAGTGAGCGAGAGACTGGGCAGCGAAGCAAGTAACGCTACAACGCAAAGATAGGATTTGCGTCTCACAATTCTCGCTAGAGTATCGCTGGGTATCGCTCCTCAAGGTAGTCTCGCTGGTTTTAATCAACGTAGTAACGCTAGTACAGTTTTAGTATCAACTGAGTAACGCTGACAGTTTATAATTTTCTAAGAGTAACGTTACTATTGTGTGATAAAGGAAAAGGGAGATTATGGAAACTAAACTTGAGGATTATGTGTTTTCAGGCCAAGAAGAGCTCGGGGAGGCTAATAACGCACTTAGAGCCGGGACCAATTGTGAGTGACTGTTTGTTATATCTTGTGTTTAACATTAGTACGCTTATAGATAAGGAAATGTGATACATTGTATTGTGCTTTAAGAATATGATGTGTTAGTGATCTAAAAGAGTATTAATACTAATGGCTAGATGTAATAGTGGCTGAGGGACCTTATGGTGAAAGCTAGATGTGAGTAAGTGAGGAATCAAGTGCTGAGGGATTTGAGAAGGCACTTGATCAACAGTAGGGAATGGATTACAATGCTCAGGGACTATGAGTGAAGGCATGTGGTAATCCATCACACACTAGCTCGTGCCGAGGGATCATGAGTAAAGGCACTTGAGCATAGATAGAATTCATTACCTGTGCTGAGGGATTTCATGTGAAGGCACATGGTACTGTAATTATAAATGAGTAAGTGCTGAGGGACGGAAAGTGAAAGCACTAAATAGATGGAAGTTGGTGAGACATGAGAATCTGATAGTTATATGTGTATTGTGAAAAGATAATCTTGATAATTCGTTGGGATGTGTTATGTGATAGTTACCAACTCACAAACTGGATTATAGTTGTTATGAATAGTTTAGTAGATTTAGTCACTCACTGAGCCTTCTGCTCATCCAGTTTGTTGTTGTTGTTTGTTGTTTCAGGTAGCGAGCGTGTCCGGGACGCCTAGCCTACAGAAGAATCTCGTCTGAGCTTATCTGGAAGCAAACCTCTGGGATAGTTGTAAATATTTAGATTGTTCATAAATCTTGTAATAAACATATTTCATGAGGATAGAAAGGGGGACGTGTTATACTTTATATGTGTATATACAGACATGTTGTTTGAAAGATTGCACGTTCTTCTGATGAGATAATGGAAATGTTGTTTTGTTTTGCTATTTTTATGGTGTTTATTTTATAGAGTTTTATGTAAGGTAAATAGGATCATGCTCAATCCTAGGTATGGAGTGTATCTGGGATGGGGTGTGACAACTGAAGCATAAACGCATCAGTCTGGACGCATAGTGGCATCGCGGCGCCGAGATGACGCTGCCTCGACGCATCCTTGTTGAACGCATGACATCGTCGCGGTGCTGAGACAGCGCTACCGTGGCGCTGAAGCATAAACCCATCCTTGTTGAACGCATGACAGCGTCGCGACACTTGGACGGCGCTGCAGCGGCGCTAAAACCCGAGAGCAACTTATTTTTGGTCGAAACCCTAGCGCCGCGGCGCTATGGGACAGCGTTACTTAAATGAAAAATTTGTATTTTAGGTTAAATTTTTGGGCGGCCAAACTCTAAAAATTGGGGGTTTTCAGCAGTCAAGAGGGGGGGAAGAAAATCAAGAAAAGCAAGAAAATTGCAGACCTAAAAAGAGATACAAAAAGGAGAGAATTACGCGAGAGTTCAAAGAGTGAGTTAGTTGCAAGGAAGAGGAAAAGAGTTCGAGATAGTCTTGGTGCCTTTCGAAGTCCGACATGAGAGCCAAGGAGTTCGTGACGGTGCTGCCTCAATCAAGAACCTCTTTTCAGTAGAGTTTCTCTTTTCTTTACACTCTTCCTTTGATTATTTTTGCTCAAACATGTTGCTTCAAGCTATGAGTGGCTAAACTCTTTAGTTTTAGGGTATTTGATGAATTGTTTATGAATTCATGGTAATCTTGTAGACTCATGGTTTTATTTAAATAATTATGCTTTTCATTGTTATTGTGTTTAATTCTTGTGGATTGGCCATTTTCACATGTTAGGTTAGATGTATGATTGAGAGATTGTATGTTTAACTTGATCTATAATAATGAATTATTGTTAATCTATCACGAGAGTAGATAGGTTGATAATAAAAGTTGCTAAAGACTATTTTTAATGCCATGTAATTTTGTGTTGGTTTTAAGAGATTAATAATCAATCGAGTTGCATGAGAAAGGGTTGTTTTTTAGAGAAAATAACTTGGAATTAAGTTTCTAGACTTAGGCATATGAATTACAAGAAAATCCATGAAATCTATAATATTGCATGATGAAATAAACAAGGATTCATTACCCTAGAACTCTCTTTGACTCTTGTGTTTCTCCCTTTGATACTGTTGTGCGAAAATTGTATTGTAAATTAGCCTAACGCAAAGTGTTAAAGTATGTGGTTATGCGTTCAACATGTCATGTTTTGATCATGCTATGCGTTCTATCACCAGGCGTTGGTGGTCTTGTCAAGTTTTCCTATTCTTTGACCCAACTATAAGTAAAGTAATAGGTGTTCTCGGTGAGTCCGAGGTCGAACACAAGGATTATATTGATTTGGTTTTTAATCGGATTTCATGCGTTACAGTGGTAACCAATAATATTGTTTGTACACTAAACTAACAATTGTGAAATATGGAAAGCATGCGACACAGCAAGTTCAACTAAGATGTGTGTGAATGGATAAAGAAAAGGGTTCAGGTTGATTAACATCTAAAGACGGAAACGCACAGTAGTATTCTATTCATACTTGCGACTCTTCTCCCGGTTGTCAGCCGCTGTGCATTATATGTCTATAACGCATAAGAGAGTGTTAAGAACCAAGGTTGTCCCCGTAGACAGGTAACACTACTTGGCCCTTGTCAATTGAGTTCCACAATGACTTACCGTCTCGAGTAGTCTGATTATTACTACTTATATCGATTTGTCAGATGGACATAAGCATCAGATTAAGCTCGCAATTGACAAGATAAAATAGTTACGCTGCGGTCCCTAGTTAGATGCTAACGCAACCCTAGACCGTTGAGTGATTAGTTACTCATGGTTTGAAAGTATAAAGCGGACAGTTGAGAAAAGTGAATAGACATGGAAGATAATTATATTGATGAAAATGAGATACAAATTTTTATAAGTTCAGTTCCTTGATACAAATCTAAAATTCAAGCAAGAACAGTAAGAAAGAAAGCAAGGAAAGGTGTCAATGTCTTGAGTCGCCCGGATGGAAGCGTGATGATTTGCTGTGAAGTGGTGCGGCGGAAAGGAAAACTCTTCTCTCTCGAGCTATTTATCTCCGGTTGAAGTCTGAGAGAACTCTGTTGTCACTTATGGAGTCCTTCCGAGAATCAACAACCTTTCTCCTCTCGCAGAGCTGCTCTTTTATAGATGATGAAATCGCAGTTAATGGCAGATCTGCTTGATTGGTGGCGAGATTGACATTGCGTCCATCTCGCCTGATTGCGTGATTCTCGGGCCAATTAAGATCCACCACTTGAGTCGCAAATCATGTCTGTCAATCATCCATCAATCTCTCAAGATTCCGATCTGATTCTCAGCGCCTTGCCGTAATGGTTGTCTATGCATCCATGCATAGTTTGGCCGATGTCAACGCGTCGTAGGTTGCTAACGCGTAGTTATGCGTTGAGTTGTTGTTAACGCGTCGTCAGGTTGTTTGCGTTCCGTTCAGACCATGCGTCCATGAAGAACAGATTGCTAACATGTTGTCCTGCGTTAAGAAGTCATCAACGCATCGTCTGCATTCCTGCGTTAAAACATGCGTTTTAGGCTCAACAAGTGGTAAAATCATTATCTTCATCAAAATACAAGAGTATAACGCAAAGGAAGATTGATTAATAGAATTTATCATCAACTATCACATGCTTCTATATTTAAACTCTATTTATTTATGAAAAAGGCTATAATAACTTGTATTTCTACAAGTTATCAGATACTTTCCTTGTTTGATTTTTCTTTTTTCCCTAATTTGAAATATTGAATTTCAATCCTCAAATAAAATTGACTCAATTCTAGAATAGCTAAGTAATTTTAACCTTCCCAATTGGATCTCCAGTGGAACGATACTCGGACTTAACCGTTTTATATTATAATTTGACCCGTACACTTGCGGTTAACACTAAAAGTGCGCATCATCTATATTCAAGAAGTTGGGTATAGGGGAAGCAAGGCCAACCACAGTCACACTCCAGCTCGGTAACCGTTCCATTAAGCATCCCGAAGGGAAAATTGAGGATGTTCTTGTGAAGGTAGACAAATTCATCTTCCCAGTCGACTTCATAATTCTGGATTATGAAACTGACAGAGAGGTGCCCATCATCCTGGGAAGACCTTTCTTAGCTACTGGACGTGCCCTGATGGACGTCCACGAAGGGGAGTTAACCATTCGAGTGGACGGCCAGCAGGTAAAGTTTAATGTTTTTTGATAAGCACTTGCAAAGTGCTTATTATTCTTTCAAATTAAGGGAGTTTTATATTAGATTTCACTTGTTTGCTAGTGATTTTCAGGTTAAAACGAGGAAAATTAGAAGAAACGACTGAAAGATCAAAACCGAGCAAGAATATGGAGAAAAAGTGCTGAAAAATTCATCCTTGCTTGAAACGCTTGATGCGCTACGGCGCTAAGGCAGCGCTGCCGCGGCACTGAGGCTGAAACGCATCAGCATGGACGCAGAGAAGCAACGTGGCGCTAGGAAGGCGCTGCTTCAACGCATACTTGGTGAACGCAAGACAGCGTCGCAGCGCTGGGACGGCGCTGCCGCGGCGCTAAAACCCGAGAGCTACTTAATTTTGGTCGCAACGCTAGCGCCGCGTTGCTATGCGTCAGCGCCGCGGCGCCAGCGTTAATTTAAACGCAAGTTTTGTATTTTAGGTTAAATTTTGGGCGGCCAAACTCTATATAATTAGGGGTTTTCAGCAGCAAAAGGGGGAGAAATATCAAGAAGATCAAGAAAGTTGCAGAACAAGAGAACGATTCGAAAAGGTGAGAATTAAGCTAGAGTTCCAAGAGTGAGTTAGCTGCAAGGAAGAGGAAAAGAGTTCGAGATAGTTTTGGTGCCCTTCGAAGTCCGACACGAGAGCCAAGGAGTTCGTGATGGTGCTGCCTCAATCAAGAACCTCTTTTCAGTAGAGTTTCCCTATTCTTTACACTTTTTCTTTGATTCTTTTTGCAATATGTTGCTTTATGCTATGAGTGGCTAAACTCTTTAGCTTTAGGGTTTTTGATGAATTGTTTGTGAACTCATGATAATTTTGTAGACTCATGGTTTTGTTCAAATAAATATGCTTTTCATTGTTATTGTGTTTAATTCTTGAAGATTGGCCACCTTCACATATTAGATTAGATGTATAAATCAAGAGATTATATGTTTAATTTGATCTATAACAATGAATCGTTGTTAATCTATCACGAGAGTAGTTAGGTTTACAATGAAAGTTGCTAAAGACTAGTTTTAATGCCATGTAATTTTGTATTGGTTTTAAGAGATTAACTATCAATCAAGTTGCATGAGAAAGAGTTGTCTTTGAGAGAAGATAACTTGGAATTAAGTTTCTAGACTTAGGCATAAGAATTAAATCCATGAAATCCATAATTTTGCATGATGAAACAAACAAGGATTTGAAACCCTAGAACTCTCTTTGACTCTTGCAATTCTCCCTTTGATACTTTCTTGGCTTGATTTTTCTTTTTCCCAAAAACAAAATTTGAATTCCAATCCTCAAATAAAATTGATTCAATTCTAGAATAGCTAAGTAACTTAAACCTTCCCAATTGGATCTCTAGTGGAAACGATACTCGGACTTAACCGTTTTATATTATAACTTGACCCGTACACTTGCGGTAAACACACAAAGTGGCACATCATTTTTAATGCGTTAAAACATCCTGATGATTTTCATTCTTGCCAGATGATCGAAGAGATAATTGAAGAAAAGGCAAGCATCGTAGACGCATGTGCTGAAGACGAAACAATGCTGGATGAACTAGATGAGGGAAGAGAAGTGGAAATAGGTTTAATCTCCAATGCAAGCTTTGAACGCTTAGACTTAAGCAACCGAACCACGGAGGAAACAAAGCCGTCCCTAGAAGAGCCACCAACCCTTGAGCTAAAAACACTGCCAACGCATTTAAAGTATGCATATTTGGGGGAAGAGAGCACGCTACCGGTCATCATATCCTCTGCGTTGACTACGGAGTGTGAAAAGGCTTTGCTGGATATACTGAAAAATCATATCAAAGCCATTGGATGAACCCTAGCGAACATTAGAGGAATGAGCCCTTCATACTACATGCACAAAATTCGGTTGGAAGAAGGTAAGGATGGCTCAGTTGAAAGGCAATGTAGGCTTAACCCTGCGATGAAGGAGGTTGTAAAGAAAGAGATCATCAAATGGCTCGACGCAGGGGTCATTTATCCAATCTCCGACAGTAGCTGGGTAAGCCCAGTTCAGTGGGTACCTAAGAAAGAGGGAATGACAGTGATCATGAACAGTAAGAATGAGTTGATACCAACTAGAACGGTCACTGGCTGGCGCATCTGTATGGACTACCGCAAGCTGAATGCGGCAACAAAGAAGGACCACTTTCCACTGCCATTCGTCGACCAGATGCTAGATAGGCTGGCAGGAAATGAATTTTTCTGCTTCCTTGGCGGATACTCCGACTATAATCAGATCATGATAGCTCCGGAAGATCAAGAGAAGACAACGTTCAGTTGTCCATATGAGCTATGTAACGCACCAGGGACGTTCCAAAGGTGCATGATGGCAATATTTTCCGACTATTTGGAACAGTCAGTAGAGGTGTTTATGGACGACTTCTCAGTATTTGAGAAATCATATGATGAATGCTTGACCAACTTGGAACGAGTGTTAAAGCGATGCGAAGACACAAACCTAGTCCTCAACTGATGGATTAATGAGCATGCAGCAGAAGTTAATTTGATCAATTTTCACTATAAGATGCTCAATTTAGAGGATTAAACATGCAATTAAGAAGAAAAACCAAAGTTTCAAGAACACTTACCCTTGAAGCTCCAAATTCTACTTCAATTCTTGATGAATTTCAGCACCACTTGGTTGTAGACCACCACAAGAGTCTTCTCTACTATTCTCTAGGCTTAGATTGGATGGTGGGATCCAAATTTGTGGTGAATTTGAGAAAGAATGAAGGTTGGGAAGAAGATGAACAATGGATAGAATTTTGCAAAATTAACCCTTAATTTCACAAAATTCTTAACCATTTTTATGTCAAAATCATCTCTATTTATTAAAGAATAACATGCAATCCAATCGCATCAAAATTTGACAACACAAAATGGTTAATTTGTTGGTTAATTGTGAAGAAGACAACCAAGCTCCTAGCTTAGTTAGTGGGAAAATCCAATCTTCAAAAATCAATTTTAAAATCAATTTTCAATGAATTTCCAAAATTGAATTAAAATTGATTTTTAATTTCAAAAAGACAATTAAATAATTAAATAAAAATAATTTAATATTTAATTAATTAAATATTATTATTTTAATATTAAATAATAAAATAATATTATTTTTCATACTTGTCCCGATTTTTCTAAAAAAAACCGATATGAATCCCTATTCATATGATTAATATTTAAATTATATTTAAATATTATAATTAACTCTATTTGTACGTTTAATTCGTAATTAAACGCTGATATATCGTATGTATCTAACTTTCATTCCTTAAGCCAAGATTTGAACGATTCAAACTTATTCACCACATTATTTAAGATTTTAGTCCATTTATGAGCTAGTAGAAGGACCTAATGGACCTACAGATCATGAGCTCCAACGATTCGAGATTAACCGGCTAAACTCTTTAACCTAGTTAACAAACATTCGTTAACTAACGGGACACTCCACTAAAGCCCGTAGTTGCACTCTCCTCACTGTAGATATATTTGATATAACCGTCATCGATAAGTCAATCCTTCACAGGTTGTTCATAACTTCAGCTAGGTCAAATACCGATTTACCTCTGAGTTACATCTTTTCTCCTTAAGTACCATTGTCCCTTTAATGAACAATTAATTTAGGATCTAATCACTAAATCCATTCCCTCTCGGGCCAGTGAGAGGATGGGGCCCCTTGTTCAAGTCCTGGGAACAACACTTAAGAGAACAACCTCTCTTCTGTCCCTAAGTTGGGTAGGAGTGAATTCCATTTTGCAAATTCTATGTTCCCAACTATCTACCCAGTCTTATCCCTGAAATAGGAGGAATGTTGAGCAGCGCTATTGAGCTTACTCTTACCTATGTAGATCAAGGGATAATTCTGAATAAATAGGAGTTCATAGATAGCTCAAGATTCAAATCAAGTTATCTAGGTCATCGATAAGTGAAATTAATCAGTGTTAATCGTAAACGGTGTTAATACGTAACAGTAATTATTTCAGGGTCAGTCTTACACAATCTCATTATGTAGAATACCCCCGCTCACATGTCTCTACATGATCAAATCAGAATCACTTCATTTATGACACTTTACAATATTTGTAACAATCATGAAGCGGGTCGTATTCAATAGTGTCTCCAGGAAGAGGTACCCAACCTAAGCCATGTACTATAGACTATTGAGGCTACTTACTCGAACTTGTTCCTGTTTATGTCTCCACATAAAGTCCAAGTACTTATGATAGTAGCCAAGGGTTCGTAGTTTAATTGGATTTAGAGTTGATAAATAATTAATTCACTTGAATAACTTCATATGTACTAAAAATCACCTATTTACAAAAACTACGAGTTTTAGGACATACAATCCAACATCAACTGGGAAAAATGCCTGATAACTTGTAGAAATACAAGTTATTATAGCCCTTTTTCATAGATAAATAGAGTTTAAATAGAGAAGCATGCGGTAGTTTATGCTAAAGTCTATTAATAAATCTTCCTTTGCGTTATACTCATGTATTTTTATGAAGATAATGATTTTACCACTTTTGAGCCTAAAACGCATGTTTTGACGCAGGAATGCAGCAAATGCATTGATGACTTCTTAACGCAAGACGACACGTTAGCAATCTGTTCTTCATGGATGCATGATCTGAACAGAACGCAAACAACCTGACAACGCGTTAACAACAACTCAACGCATACCTACGCGTTTGCAACCTACGACACGTTGACATCGGCCAAACTATGCATGGACGCGTAGACAACTGTTAAGGCAAGGCGCTGAGAATCAAATTGGAATCTTGAGAGATTGACGGATGATTGAGAAACATGATTTGTGGCTAAAGTAGTGGATCTTAATTGGCCCGAGAATCACGCAATCAGACGAGATGGACGCAGTATCAATCTCGCCACCAATCAAGCAGATTTGCCATTAACTGTGATTGTATCAGCTATAAAAGGGCAGCTCTGCGAGATGAGAAAGGTTGTTGATTCTCGGAAGAACTCCATAAGTGAAACACCAGACTTCTCTCAGACTTCAACCGGAGACAAATAGCTCGAGAGAGAAGAGTCTTCCCTCCGCCGCACCACTTCACAGCAGATCATCACGCTTCCATTCGGGCGACTAAAGACATTGACGCCTTCCCTGCTTTCTTTCTCATTTTCTATCTTAATTTTAGATTTGTATCAAGGAATTGAACTTATCGAAAATTGTATCTCATTTCATCAATAGAATTATCTTCCATGTCTACTCACTTCTATAAACTTTCCGCTTTTTACTTTCAAACCATGAGTAACTAATCACTCAAGGGTCTAGGGTTGCGTTAGCATCTAACTAGGAACCACAGTGTAACTATTTTTATCTTGTCAATTGCGAGCTTAATCCGATGCTTATGTCCATCTGACAAATCGATGTAAGTAGTAATAATTAGACTGCTCGAGAGGGCAAGTGATTGTGGAACTCAAATGACGGACAAAGTAGTGTTATCTATCTATGGGGATAACCTTGGTTCTTAACACTCTCCTATGCATTATAGACATATAACGCATAGCGGATGACAACCGGGAGAAGAGTCACAAGTATGAATAGAATACTTCTGTGCGTTTCCGACGTTAGATGTTAATCAACCCGAACCCTTTCTTTATCCATTCACACACATCTTTAGCTGAATTTGTTGTGTCGCATGCTTTCCATCTTTCACAACTTTTAGTCTAGTGTACAAACAATCGCTTTCTTTAGATTAGAAACAATTCTCAAACATTTATTGGTTACCACTGTAACGCTCAATCCAACTAAAAACTGAATCAATATAATCCCAATGTTTGACCTCGGACTCACCAAGAACACCTATTCCTTTGCTTATATTTGGGTAAAGGATAGGAAAACTTGACAAGACCACCAACGCATGGTAATAGAACACATAGCATGTTCAAAACATGACATGTTGAACGCATAAACACATCATTTAGCACTTTGCGTTAGGATAATTTTCACATACAAAATACGCACAACAATGCCATTTTATGGTCACTGAGGGTATTGTGTTGGGACATAAGATCTCAAAAGTTGGATTGGAAGTGGATCAAGCAAAGATAGATGCGATAGCAAAACTCCTAGCCCTCACAAATGTAAAGACTTTGCGAAGTTTCCTAGGCCATGCGGGCTTCTATAGAAGATTCATCAAAGGATTCTCGCAAGTAGCAAAACCACTGAGCGAGCTGCTGGAAGCCAATAAGGAATTCAATTTCGACGGTAAATGCCTAAATGCATTCGAGTCTCTAAGGCAAGCTCTGATTTCAGCACCAATTTTAGTTGCCCCTGACTGGTCTCCCCCATTTGAATTAATGTGCGACGCAAGCAACCATGCAGTGGGAGCAGTATTGGGGCAAAGAAAAGAGAAAATAATGCACCCCATCTATTATGCTAGTAAAACGTTGAATGCGTCTCAGGAGAACTACACCACTATTGAGAAGGAAATGTTAGCCATAGTCTTTGCGGTTGACAAATTCAGAGCATATTTGATAGGGTCAAAGGTGACCATCTATAGTGATCATTCTGCGATCAAATATTTGATGGCGAAAAAGGACGCAAAGCCTAGACTCATCCGCTGGGTCCTGCTGTTACAAGAATTTGACTTGGAGATTAAAGACAGAAAGGGAACCGAGAATCAGGTTGCGAACCACCTATCTCAGTTGGAAAATAAAGAGGTCCAGGAAAGTTGGAGTGATGTAGAGGAACGATTCCCAGACGAGCACGTCATGAACGCAGAGAGTCAGGAACCGTGGTACGCAGACATAGTAAATTACCTGGTATGCAACCAATGGCCTGAAGAATTCAACGCTCAACAAAAGAAAAAGCTCCAACATGAAAGTAAGTTCTACTGCTGGGATGAGCCATATCTATACAGACTTGGCCCTGACCATATCCTGCGTCGATGCGTTCCAGAATATGAAACGCATAGCATTTTGAGAAGCTGTCATGAAACACCTTACGAAGGACACTTTGAAGGGCAGAGAACAGCTTCAAAGGTGTTGCTAAGTGGGTATTTCTGGCCCAAATTATTCAAAGACGCAAGGGCATATGCGGTAGCTTGCGATCGTTATCAGAGAACAGGCAACATTTCCAATCGAAATGAGATGCCTCTGAATTCAATGCTGGAATTTAAGTTGTTCGACGTATGGGGAATCGACTTCATGGGACCATTCCCTCCTTCTTGCGGCAATCAATATATCTTAGTAGCGGTCGACTACGTATCCAAATGGGTAGAAGCAGCAGCCTGTGCAAAGAATGACGCAAACACAATGGCCAAGTTCTTAAAGAAACAAATCTTCTCTCGATTTTGGACACCAAGGGCGATAATTAGTGATGAAGGTACACATTTTATAAATCGCATAATCACTAATTTACTGACTAAATTTAATGTCTCGCACAGGGTAGCAACTACCTATCACCCACAAACAAACGACCAATGTCACACCCTCTTTCTAAGATTATTTCGTGGAAGAGCTTATTAAGGAAAGAAGTAGGATAAGAATAGTTGAGAAGTAAGTGGAGTTGGACGCATGCTTAGTGAAAAAAACCATGTTGGACGCATGGCAGAATCGCTTGACGGCATGTAATTGAGGCAACGTATGGTATTATGCGGTAGAGAAAAACGGCAAGCCTATCGGACAGTTGGAAGTTGGCAAGTTGAGAAGTAACTATGAAATGAGCAGTAGTTAAAAACAATGGCCTAAATAGCATGGAGCAGAAGTGGCTAAGTGTTGGCCATGCGTTAGTGGAGCTATGCGTTGAGAATTTGCTGAAGGTCACTAGGCGTTGACGGCCGTGCGGTGTTGACGGCCACGAAGTGTTGGGAGTCATTATGCGTTGAAGGGTGGTATGTATTGGCAGCTTAGAAGAAGGGTTCAGAGAATCATGCGCTAAGTAACTATGCGTCGATTGGGCGCTGAACAATTATAAAACAAGTGTAAGCTATGCGTTGCTGAAGTTTTGCTCGGAAGGTTGAGTCGACCAACCTAAGTAAGGAGGTGATGGCCGTATTGGTGAGTCGGTGGTATGTATATATATAAGTAAGTACGCCGACTAAATCAACACTTTTAGATATAGTTCAAACCCCGATTTATCCTTTTTCACAGAAGAACGACGAGGAGAGGTTGAAGGAACTGTTTAAGCCGGAGTTAAGTAGGAACCAGACCATTTCCATGGTGAAATTGGAACTGAAACCAGAGGCTTGACGGTTGACGAAGGTATAGATATCATATGGTGTATTGAAGAAGAGCAAGCTTGGAAGTTGAAGCTGCCGCGATGTTTTAAAGGAAGAAACATTCAGAATTGTGCCACTATGGAAGCTGTTAGCTGATACGAAACGATTGAAGTTATTCAAAGATGGTTTCCTTAGCGAAGAAGAGGTAGAGTTGGAAATCTCGTGGTAAGTTAGGAAGTTCACTTCTTTATGAGTTTGTAGAGGAATGATAGATCTAATTCTTTGGCTGGAATTCGATGTTTAACAGTTTGAGAATAGGTTAGAGAAGGAAAAAGAAGAACAATAACCATCAAGGGTCGCTAAGAAAGGAGTATCGTTAAAGAATTGGAGGGTGATCAGCGAGAAAAGTATCGCTGGTAACGCAAGGGGCCTTGCGTCTCACAACTCTCGCTGACTCTCGCTTAGTATCGCTGATGAAGGTAATATCGCTAATTTATTGAGGCTGAGTATCGCTGATGCCGCATGGTTAGAAGCAGTTAGTCTAAAATCTCGCTCATTATAGGAAGTTGTAAACGAAAGAAAAATTAGTGATAAAAACCCATGTCTAAGATATCTAAGTAAACATAAAGAATATAAGGAGGAATGTTAGAAATGTCTAACATGAAAAAAGTATGTTTACAGGTCAAGAGGAGCTAAGGAAAGCGTATAATCCGCTCGGAGCCCGAAATAAGTCGTGAGTGACTTTATGATTTGAGATAAGCTTAAATTAAGTTTCATTTCCTATATGTCTAATGCTATCTTTAAAGTAGGAGTTGAAATGTACTTTTGTATATGAACCAGCACATATCTTGTTAAATATGAGATTAAACTTGAGACATAACAGTTAACGTTCTGAGTTTTATCAAGATAGTTATCAGATGAATGTTCAAGAATTCTGAGTTATCATGATTTCAGTTAGTTTATGTTAAATGTATTATATGTGCTTCTGTACTAGAGAAAGAGTCGAATGGGACCCAATGCTGAAGGTTAGATGAAGGCATATGGGCAGCCCTAGTAATTAAACTATATGAAACTTTCACCTAAGGATTTAAAGATGGTGAGTGAGTAATTTCCTGGGACCTTGGTACCGAAGGACATGGGAAGGTACACGGGCAGCCCGAGATCAGATAGATTTATGAGCAAAATAGTAGGAATTTGACGCTGATGTGTTGAGATTACTCCACACAGCTAAGGCTTATTGACGTTGGGTGCGTTGAGTTCGCTCCGCCTCAACAAAGGTTAAATGAAAAGAAAATCATTTATGTATTGATAGAGTTTTACAGGTTACAGTCATCTATAAGGTTATGAAGTGTGATATAAGGCATGATTAAGCCGTTCATATCAAAGATTGTAGTTATAATGTTATTGAACTTATATCTTAGTAGTCACTCACTGAGCAATGCAGCTCATAGATTTTGTTTCTTGTTGTTTCTTTTCCAGGTAGCAAGCGTGTTCGGGGTGCCTAGCCTACCATCAAGATCCGTCTCTGCCGGAAAAAAATTTTGAAATTTGGAAATCTGTAAACCCCATCTCTTAGTAGAAGTTGCACTTAATTTGAGAATATGTGAATTTCACTGGATATATTTGTAAACTTTAAACATGTTCTTTTAAAACTCACTTATGATGCGATCTTATTAACAAATTTTGTATAATGTTGTAAGGCCGAACGTTTCACTGTCTAGTTATGATATAATAACGCATTTACAACAGGGTATATTAGAATACAGATTAGGTAACACTCACTCCTAGGTATAGATATAGAAGTATATATAATACCTCGGGTGGGGGTGTTACAATTTGGTATCAGAGCATAAGATTTTGGGAAAGAGAAGTCATGCATAGTAGTTATGGATATGTCGAGTTTATTATAATGAGAAAGTTTAAATGTGATATAGGATTATGCACAGAAGAGCCAGACGAGGTAGGCAAGGCAGGTACCGAGACACCGCACGCTATTGGAATGGAAAGGGAAACCTCTGAGGGGAATGAGGAACAACTCTTTAACAGAATAGCCCAAAGATTAGTAGCTAGTATGAAGTCTACTCAAGGAGATCCCTAGAAAAAATATGGGATAGAAAGATTCAAAGCTTTAGGTGCTCAAGTATTTGAAGGCACCACTGACCCTGCCGAAGCAGAGGTCTGGTTAAACCAAGTAGAAAAGTGCTTCAGGGTTATGCATTGTCCTGAAGACAGAAAACTGTATTTAGTTGTTTATATGCTCCAGAGAGGAGCCGAGGACTGGTGGAGATTGATTGAACAACGGAGTTCTAATACAAGTCCTCTGTCGTGGGCTGACTTTAAAAAGTTTTTCCAAGAAAAATACTATCCTAAATCGTATTGTGATGAGAAAAGGAAAGAATTTTTGAGTTTGGTTCAAGGGCATATGTCTGTAGCTGAGTATGAAAAGAGGTTTACAGAACTTGCCAAGTATGCGTTGGCAATTGTTGCAGAGGAAGCAGATAAATGCAAGCGCTTTGAAGAAGGCTTGCGAGGTGAAATTCGTACTCCAGTGACAGCAAGTACAGAATGGATTAATTTCACTAAATTGGTTGAAGCCGCCATGAGAGTAGAAAAATGTTTGATAGAGGGAAAAACAGATAAAAGTGTAAGTAAGGCTGGACAGCCACTCAGTACATCACGAGAGCAGACGCATAGAGATGAGGGGCGACAGTTCGCGCCAGGAGTTTCTGGAGGAGGAAAATTCAAAGCCAGATCCAGTGGTGGATCATATCATCATACGGGTGGATTCCAGAGTGGAGGTATACAGAAAAGTTCAGGGAGACCTCCTTCGATGATTATACCAACAGATGCTAACCAATATAGTCACCCTAGTGAGTCGGTGGCTAGTTCAGCGAAGAAACCATTATGTAATAACTGTGGAAGGAAGCATTGGGGTCGATGTTTATTGGGAGCTGATGTCTGCTATAACTGTCACACCCCCTCCCGGATTACCTACCTATCCTGAAAGGGAATGTGAAGACAATAAACATCACCCCTCTTGTGACGCATATTGTCCCTTCTTACCTTCCTTTCTGCGCATACATTTACTCATATACATACATAGAACTCAGTCATACTATGCATGCTATTAATTTGATACAATTCCCTGTGTGGGGTACGCTTTAATTACATAGTATAACTTCACTTTAATATTCATCATTCAATGTTCTCAACTTTCACCAACACTCCCCACTCAAAACTACATAATCTACATGCCATTTACATAAAACATATGCAAGGTACAACTCTCAAATTGGACTGTATCTTGAGAACTCGAGGCTTAGGCAGGGTGAGCTGAAGTAGGCTAAGCACCGGGAACGTCCTTGCTACCTAGGGAGAAAAATGGAAAAATTGGAAAACATAAGCTAACAGCCTAGTGAGTGACAGATCTTTGTAAAACGAGTATTCATTGAAAATAGGCATGTTGCGTATAACATATAAGCAAAAGTTTAACATTTGTTCAACTAAACATACTTTCCATAAAATCCATTAATCTCATAAATCAATTCATAAATCATACAAGAGTGTTTTCCAAGGAATTTATCAATATCAAATTAGTTTTTCAAACTTTTCCCTTAGTTGAGGCGAAGCAATGCTTCTAAGCGCTCAACATCAAAAACATCCTTAGTTGGGGTGGAGCAAGGCTCAACACACCCAACGTCAAAATCATCCTTGGCATCAAGCAGAGCAAGCTCGATGCACTAGCCAGTTTAACCTCTATGTGCACATAGGAATATGACGGGTTGCCCATGTACCTTCTCATGTCCTTGAGTATTGGGTCCCTGGGAAACTCACATGCCTTCTCGTGTCCTTGAGCACTGAGCCTCCTCTTAAACGTTTTAGAATTTCGTTCACATAATAGTTCATATGAAAATCCTTTCATATAAATCATACAAAACCTTATTCAGTAACATTTCACATAAAAGCTTTCTATCAACTTTAGAAATATGTAACATGCCCTTTTGAGAAGTGCAATCAACATTCATATTTAACAGTTCATTGAAAATCATGCTTCATGAAAACATTTTCAATAAAATAGGATTGAAGAATAAAATAGTCACTCACGACTCTTTCTAGGCTTTACGTGGGTTATACAATTTTCCAGGTAAGATTGGACAGAGAGATTAGATGAAGCTCTATGGGCATACAGAACGGCATTCAAAACACCTATAGGCATGTCACCCTATGCGTTGGTGTTTGGGAAAGCATGCCATCTCCCGCTTGAGCTGGAACACAAGGCCATCTGGGCCATGAAGAAGCTCAATTTTGACCAGGACGCAAGCGGCGAAGCCAGAAAGCTTCAATTAAACGAACTCCTGGAGTGAAGACATTCAGCTTACGAAAACGCAAAGCTGTATAGAGAAAGGACCAAGAAATGGCACGACAAAAATATTAGTAAGAAAACTCTATACGTCGGCCAGAAGGTCCTATTATTTAATTCAAGGTTGCGTTTATTTCAAGGTAAGCTGAAGTCTCGCTGGTCTGGTCCATTCACAGTCAAGGAATTTTTCCCGCATGGTGCGGTCATGCTGACAAACAAAGACGTAACTACTTCCTTCAAGGTCAATGGACAGAGGGTAAAACCCTACCACATTGGAGAGTTCGAAATTGACAAAACCTCCATTGACCTACGTGAGTGTAATAACTGAGCTTGCGTCCAAAGGTCCCTACGTTGCCGAATGACTACTTTTCCAGGGACGCTTTCTTTTACCCTTGCTTTATTTTTATTTGAACTTGTTCTAGTATCTATTATTATTTTATTGTATTGTGCTTTCTATCTTCTGTTTGTATTTTGTTTTTAGCATTTATTTATTTCTTTAATTTCAGTCTAATAATGTAAATGAGATAAGCATGAAAGTAGGCGTAGAGTTTTTAATATGAACAATTTGATTTCACCACATACTTTATTATTCATGCATGCGTCCAACGCATAAGTAAACTATGCGTTCATCGATAAACGATTTTTGTGTTTATCGAGTTAAGGTTAGGGGTAAGGTTAGAGCCGTACATATTTTGTCAAACGCATAGTACTTAACTTACAACGCATAATCTAACTTGAGAACAAGGCGCTCATCAGCTATGCGTTTATCATTAGTTCACTGTGTTTTAGATAGAGTACTAGGTGAAACGCAGATGTCTTCTCAGTCTACGCGTTTTTCCCAGAAAAACACTCAAGTGCCAAAACACTCAAGTGCTCTATGTGCATTAATTAGCCACCCATCACACTTGATGGGTGTGCGGCTCAATAAAATTTGCCTTGATCAGTCGGATTCCGGATATCGCGTATCCGCATTTATTACTGACGGCTAAATTAGCCCTTTATAAACGTGATCCGATTTCCCATTTTCCATTTTCGAAACCTTTCACCTCTTTAACTTCCGGCGATTTGTGTTTTAGCAAAACTTCATATGTCTAGCCATTCAAACCCACAAAATCAAGAACACCTCGCCAGCAAGGTTTCCCAAAGACCTTCGTCACCAGTCCCCGAGGTATTTCTTAACCCTCGATCTCCATTCTTCTCTCCACCAACATTTCATCCTTCCAGACCTGTGAGGCCTTTCGCTTCTCCGGTCCGACCAAGACCCCCAAATCCCAGCCCACCGTTTATCCCAACCTTCTCAGCATCTAAAATCAGGGCTACTACCAAAAGACCGCCTATATATCCATTTTTTCGACCCTTTTTCCGACCATTCGCCAAACCCCCAACCCGTCCACCAGTAGTCGACACTGACTCCGATGACTGTGTGGAAGTTCTAAATATCTGCCCCTTTAGCCAAATCAACCCAATACCTACTCGAAAATCCGAAAGCCAGGTCAAATGTTGCATCTCTAGGCCCAAAATGAAGAACATGAGAGAGTTTTCCGCCGCAAATTTCAATGTCGGAAGCCAAAGGTTAAGCATGGAAAACTCCGAGGCAGAGCAACCAAGTCCTGGAACGGTTCGCGATGAAGCAAGCACACTGCACGGAAGTAGTGAAGTACGCCGAAGAGAAGAAAGAGACGTATTTGGCGATATTTTGGAGCGAATAGCTCAAGAGGAAAGGGAGGCAAAGGGTAGGGAGGATGACGGGGAGGTCAACCAGCCCTTGCCCCTATCGCGTCCACCCAGCACAAGAGGGACAGAAGAGATGGGAAGAGAAGAAGTTGAAGAAGTGGCTGTCACAGTAGGGGAAGTGAACTCTGCACGTTCCCCAAACGAGTGGATAACCGAAATCCTGAGCGGACTGCGTGACCCTATGACGCAACCGTCTCAGACGCAAGAAGGGAATCACCCTCGCCGATAAAAGAGGTCTAGAGTCAGCTGAAAGAGACTCAGGAGGGTGAAAAGAGTGGGGGAGATAAGGAAGGAGAAGCCGCCTGCAGCAAGGAGGTCGTAGGTGAGCCATGTGAAACGCAAGGGTCTGTCCCTGCGTCTATCAGTCCTGAGGAGATGTGTAACACCATGTCCCTAAGAACCTAAGTATTTATATAATTGGTAAGGATAAAAGGATAAAGAGTGTGGATTAACAGAACATGTAAATGAGAAGTTAAGATTGTGTAATTACTAAATTATGGCCAATAAATTCTGTGCGTTGAAATGAATGGTATTAAAAAGATGTAGACATAATTCTGGAAATCAGGCTGACGCATGGATGGATAAGTTATAACGCATGCGATTGTTAATATTGAGTTACCAAGTTACGCGATTAAATGTTATTAATGGCAAGTTAAATGAGGTAAAGTACCATGCGTCGATGAAGTGAAATGGAGTAGAACCATTGCGTGGGAAAAGTACTTTGCGTTGGAAAGGTTGGCAACGCATCGGAAAGTGGAGTGAAGGAAAGTAATGCATTAGGTGTTATGAAGCAACAGTATAGAGGAAAAAGGAACTTGGGTATTGATCACAACTACGTGTTGGTAAACCATGCGATAAGCTATAACTATGCGCTGAAGGTTAGCGATGGATTGAAAAACTATGCGATGAGCAACGGCTAGGCGGTTGGAGTTTGCTATGCGATGGCAAAGCGACGCGTTGAGGAAACTGAAATTCTAAATAGTTAATAATTGAGAAGATAAACGTTAAAGGATTATTATATGCTAGTAGGACTTCAGTGATTAGTAAGGTCTTACTATGCGATGAGGAAGTTACGAGGTGAGGAACCATTAGCTATGCATTGAGGAGTTCTGTGTTAAGGACTATTAGCTATGCGATGAGGGGTTTATGAGTCGAAGGTGACTACCATTGGTTAATAAGTTATACGCGGAAGAGCTTAACGTTATAATAAATGAAAAATGTTATCAAGATCTCGGGTAAACACATAGGAAAAGTTAAAGCGGGAAATGGTTAAAGGAATAACCTTGGTATATGATTCGAGAACGCATAGAGGGTAAAATCAAGAGACTTAAAGGAAGGTCATGAACGCGGAATGATGTAAAGATGAATGCAAGAGGACAAATGCATAAAGAAAGAACTTGAGTTAAATGTGGTAGAGAAATGAAATAAAGGTCTATAAACGCTTAGGAACACAGGAATGATTGGGTAGTTGTATATTGGAACATAACGGACGTATAAGGTAAGCCTATATGCCAGGTGGTTACACATGATTGGGACACCTCATTAAGTAGGAGGTGTTAGAAAGCATGATAATGATGTGCCACTTTTGTGTGTTTACCGCAAGTGTACGGGTCAAGTTATAATATAAAATGGTTAAGTTCGAGTATCGTTTTCACTAGAGATCCAATTGGGAAGGTTTAAGTTATTTAGCTTTTCTAGAGTTGAATCAATTTTATTTGAGGATTGGAATTCAAATTTTGTTTTTGGGAAAGAGAAAGATCAAGCCAAGAAAGTATCAAAGGGAGAATTGCAAGAGTCAAAGAGAGTTCTAGGGTTTCAAATCCTTGTTTGTTTCATCATGCAAAATTATGGATTTCATGGATTTAATTCTTATGCCTAAGTCTAGAAACTTAATTCCAAGTTATCTTCTCTCAAAGACAACTCTTTCTCATGCAACTTGATTGATTGTTAATCTCTTAAAACCAATACAAAATTACATGGCATTAAAACTAGTCTTTAGCAACTTTCATTGTAAACCTAACTACTCTCGTGATAGATTAACAACGATTCATTGTTATAGATCAAATTAAACATATAATCTCTCGATTCATACATCTAATCGTTTAACATGTGAAGGTGGCCAATCTTCAAAAATTAAATACAATAACAATGAAAAGCATATTTATTTGAACAAAACCATGAGTTCCCAAAATTATCATGAGTTTACAAACAATTCATCAAAAACCCTAAAACTAAAGAGTTTAGCCACTCATAGCGTAAAACAACATATTGATAAAAAAGAATCAAAGAAAGAGTGTAAAGAATAGGGAAACTCTACTGAAAAGAGGTTCTTGATTGAGGCAGCACCGTCACGAACTCCTTGGCTCTCGCGTCGGACTTCGAAGGGCACCAAAACTATCTCGAACTCTTTTCCTCTTCCTTGCGGCTAACTCACTCATGAAACTCTAGCTTAATTCTCACCTTTTTGGATCTTTCTTTTGTTCTACAACTTTCTTGATCTTCTTGATATTTCTCCCCCTCTCTTTTGGCTGCTGAAAACCCCTAAATTTATAGAGTTTGGCCGCCCAAAATTTAACCTAAAATACAAAACTTGTGTTTAAATTAACGCTGGCGCCGCGGCCCTAGCATTGCGACCAAAATTAAGTTGCTCTCGGGTTTTAGCGCCGCGGCAGCGCCGTCCCAGCGTCGCGACGCTGTCTTGCGTTCACCAAGTACGCATCGAAGCAGCGCCTTCCCAGCGCCGCGTTGCTGCTCTGCGTCCATGCTGATGCGTTTCTGCCTTAGCACCGCGGCACTGCTGCCTTAGCGCCGCGGCGCACCATGCGTTTCAAGCAAGGATGCGTTTTTCAGCACTTTTTTCTCCATATTCTTGCTCGGTTTTGATCTTTCAGTCGTTTCTTCTAATTTTCCTCGTTTTAACCTGAAAATCACTAGCAAACAAGTGAAATCTAATATAAAACTCCCTTACTTTGAGAGAATAATAAGCACTTTTCAAGTGCTTATCAGATAATCATCTCATGCAAAGTGACACTTGGACTAATGCATAGTTGATTAAGCATGCAGCATGACATGTGGCAAACAAGTGGCGGCAAAAGAGGAGAATTAGAATGATAAGTTCTTTATAAATAGGACCTTGAGGGGAAAAGTAATGACTGATGATTCGGTGATAATAATTCTTAAGAGAAAGAAAGAAGGAGAACTGAAAGAAGAAAACCTTGCGTCTATAAGAGGAAGTCTGCGGCCAAAGAGGAAGACAACCTTGACATCTAAGTCATCTGGTGTTAAGAAGTTGGCTTGCGTCGAGAAGGGTAAGCCTTGCGTTTTACACGAATTCAACATAAAGGGGGTGAACGCCACGATGCGTTCAAATTAGACCTTGCGTTCAAGGAAGGTCGACGCATCCGAAAGAGTAAGAAGAGTTAGTCTGCACCTTGCGTTTAAGGGCAGGCTTGCGTCCAACTTGTTACCAGAAATAGTTTGCGGGGTAAAAGACCAAACCCTTGCGTTCAAGGAGCTCGGGAAAACAAGGATTGGAAGGAAAAGAAAAGATATCTTAAGAAATTGTGAGTGACTGTTCTTCTTTCAAAACTGAACTTTGTTGAAAATATTTTTATGTGATATGGTTTTGTGATGATTGATCTCATGAAAAGCATGATGTTTGATCTTAATGTTTAAAAAGCATGTTTTATCGGATTGTTTATTATATGGAAAGGCATGTTGTAAGAAACGGTTTATCAAGAAACTTCCTGTTTTCTATGAAGGTTTTATATAAATGATCTACTCAAAATGATTGATAAAATGTTTAAGAGGAGGCTCAGTGCTTATCTCTTTGAGAAGGCTCGTGAGTTTCCCCGGGACCCAGTACTCAAGGACATGAGAAGGTACATGGGCAACCCGTCATATTCCTATGTGCACATAGAGGTTAAGCTGGCTAGTGCATTGAGCTTGCTCTGCTTGAAGCCAGGGATGATTTCGACGTTGGTTGTGTTGAGCCTTGCTCCACCCCAACTAAGGATGTTTTCGACGTTGAGAGCGTTGGGCTTTGCTCCGCCTCAACTAAGGGAAAAGATTGAAAAACCAAACGGTTTTCTATTTAAATATTCTGGAAAACGATTCTATGGATTTAGAACGGATTTACATGAATGACAAAGAATTGTGGAAAATTTGTTCCTGTTGAATCCTTCTTTTAATGCGTTTTACTGTAACATGCCTTTTTTCGAATAAAAGATAGTTTACAAAACTTGTCACTCACGGGGCTTAGCTCACGTTTTCCCATGTTTTCTAATTTTCCAGGTAGCAAGCGAGTTCGGGATGCTATGCCTACGTCAAACCTCGTCTGGGCCGTCTTTGGTAAACGGAATGGTTGGTCAGTGAACCTTACAGAGGAGTCAAGGTTACTGACTTCACATCTTCTTTCGGGTTATGGAGGATAATCCGGGAGGGGGTGTGACAAGCTGACCCTGGACTCTAATGAAGGACCAATCAGAAAAGTTGTGATGGCCGCAGAAGCCAAGAGAAGAAGAGAAGAGGAAGAGGAAGTGGTACCCCTGTTGAGGAAGAAACGAAGGGTATCACAAGAATCTGCCGAGGATGAAGAGCCGAAAACCACAGAGCAAGGAGACAGTCCTGAGTCCCCAATTGCGGCCACATCCTTTGATAGACTGGCAGAGATGATGAAGAAGAAGAGGGCCAAGTTGAGGAAAGAGCTCAAGGCCCTAAGAAAAAGAGCTGAGAAAATTGCCAAGGACGCATTGTCCGACAAGAAGGCGCGCAAGGAAGTGCGACCTCAAGAAGAGGGGGAGACGCAAGGCCTTCCTGATCCTCAAATAGAAGAAGCCGCATTGGCATTTGAAGATGAAATGAGGGAAGAAGAAAGAATAGAAAAAGCAGCCGAGGAGCTTGAGAGAGAGCTACAAATTGAAGAAGATGAGGAGTTGGCTGCTAGAATAAAAGCCCAAGAAGAGGGAGAAGAGAAGAAGAAAAAGAAGAAAAGAAGTAGGCATCACTCGCCTACAAGGAAGGAACGCATCGAGGAGGATGCGAGAGAGGAACAAAGTGTTAGCACCTTGAAGAAGAAGAAGAAGAAAGAAAAGGAGGTGTCGGTCACCAAACTCCCAAGCACGCATAATGAGAAACGCAAAGGTAAGGAGAAGGTGACTGAAGCACCAGTTGAAGTGGCCGAGAGTAAGAAGAGAATTGTGAATGAGATTCCCGCTAAGGCCAAAGGAAAAGCAAAGGTGGCTGATGCGTCGCCACAAAAGAAGGAAGGAAAAGGGAGACGTAGAGCATTCCCAAACTTGATGATTGAGGTGGGATTTTTCCCTGAAGAAGCCCTACTGCCGCCATACATCACCGAAATTATTGACCACCACGGCTAGAGAAACTTCTGTTCCAGCACCTCTTGGATCCAACCTGACGTAGTCCGAAGTTTTTACAATGGATGCATAGATGAAGAGGAAGACATGGTGGTGGTGGATGAAACTGAAGTCCCATTCAACGCAAGGGAAATCAACGCAATATATCAGTTGAGGGACAACCCGTATGCGGAAGGAAACAAGATTATAGAATCAACTCCAACGGAGTTAATGGAGGACGCAATCCGGGTATTGGCGAAGCCTAGGGCTAAGTGGGATGTTTCACCCACAGGTATCAAAACGCTATCCACTAGCAGCCTAAGACCAGAGGCAAACCTGTGGGTATACTTGGTGAAGAAGCGGTTGATCCCTACAACGCATGACAAGACAGTGTCAAGGGATCGGGTGATGGCAGCTTATTGCATTATGCGTCGCATCACCGTGGATGTTGGACGCATAATTGCGGCGTAGATAAGAGGGGTGTTCAACAAGCCAAGGGGCCAACTGTTTTCCCCACTCTTATCATGAACCTGTACGCCAATGCTTCCATCGGAGGGCCAACGGAAGTGTTAGACGCAGAGAAGATGATTGAAGTCAGTGGCGTAATCGCCCACAAGACTCTGCGTCGGTTGATGAGAGGATCACAATATCTGCAAGAGCTTGCTAAGGCCACCAAAAGACCTCATCAACCCATTCCTCCTCCAAAGCTGCAACCGCAGAAGAAAGGGAAGCCGTCCAAGCTGAAATGCAAGGCTGTGGCAGGTCCTGATGCCACCATTAGACCTTCCCCAACCTCAAGCCCTTCACCCCTACTTCCAACAACCAGAAGAGAACCAACCCCACCTCCACCTCCTCCTGAGACGCATCGCCCTAAGCCACTTCCACCTCCTTCTAAAACGCATCGCCCCAAACATCCAAAACCTCAACCTTCCGCAAAACCCTCCTCCCCAATCTCCTCAATAAGAGTTGATGACTCACACTATGGGGATTTTGGCGCGACTTTTATGCGTCCATCATCCCCTGCGTTTGACGAAACTCCATCAACTCCCCCGCCTTAGCCAAACCCATCTTAACCACCAGCGCAACCACAACCGCAAGAAGCCCAACTTGACCTCGAGTGGGAGACAGTGCAAACATATCTGCAGCAATCGATCTTGCGTCCAGTGATGCATTCATTGAATATGTTAGCACGCTGGCAGACGGAGCAGTTCCAGTTCCACATTGAATTACGTTCATCAACTGCTCTCGATCCGACCGGAAATCCCGCCCCCTAACATTCCGGAACGTCTCCAACAGCCCCTTATCTTCCCAGTACCGCAGCGCCCTGCGCCTGAGTATGAACGCAAACCTGATGAAGACAAGACTGATGGTTAAAAAAAATTTTTAGGGGTGTAGTCAAGAGTTGTAATTTTTCTTGCAATTTTGTATCTTCATATTCAATTGTATGCGTTGGTGATAATAAAATTAATAGAATGAACATTTCTTCATTGCATGGATCTCTAACTTGCTCTTTGCGTTGTCCCTTATTGTAAATTTATTCTAAGTACATTAAATTAGTCTTAACTTTTATCTTTGCGTTGAAAAGTTGGTCACTGTGATGATAATCATGCTTACACTTTTTGTACACTCTTTAAGTTAGATTACTTTCAATGCGTCTGCATACTATTCCTTAGAAATGCAAACCTACTTTGAATGTATGCAAGCAACCAATTCAAACCCGTTTGACAAAATTTTGCAACTTAATTTTTGTTTACAATTTAAGCAATGAGGACCTTGCTACTCTCAAGTTTGGGGGTGGAAGAGGTTTGAACTGTCAAAGATAAAAATATGAGGAACCTTTTTTTAATCACATAAAAAAAAAATTATTCTTTTAAAGGCAAAACTCCACTGGCAAGACTAATATATTTATCTTGTTAAGAGTTTAGCTGAAAACGACACTTGCTCGTAGTTGGCCACCTCCATGCACCCCATAGTTGGCGTGTCAAAATGAAGGTGGGTAATCGTAATCAGCGACGCATAGATAAATAACAAACTCCAATGTCTAGTGAGAAAACCGAGCTTAGATAAGAGTTTAGTCGAGAAGGGCACTTGCTCGTAGTTGGCTGCCTCCATGCACCCCATCGTTGGTATGTCAGAACGAAGGTGGGTAACCCTACTCGACGCATGCTTAATAACCAAATAATAAAACCAATGAAAGAAAAAAGGAACTTTATATCTTCATCTTTTCAGACTCAGTGTTAAAAGAAGAAACAAAAATTTTGTGAATAATGAGTAAAGAGTTTTGAAAAGAAAGCTTGCCGCATACAAGTTAGACCCGTCCTAAAGAAAAGAATATAGAGGTAGAGAAATGATATAACTAACGGGTAGCTGTTTGAGTATAGCATTTTGAGAGACTAGTCAATGCGTTGAGAAAATGTTTAGAATAATTGAAGTTTCTTAGATAGAAGTTATGCTTGAGGGCAAGCATTTATCTCTGTTTAGGGGTGTGATAACTTGTAGAAATACAAGTTATTATAACCTTTTTCATAGATAAATAGATCTTCTTTTGCGTTATACTCTTATATTTTTATGAAGATAATGATTTTACCACTTTTTGAGCCTAAAACGCATGTTTTGACGCAGGAATGCAGACGATGCGTTGATAACAACTCAACGCATAACTACGCGTTAGCAACCTATGACGCGTTGACATCGGCCAAAATATTCATGAATGCATAGACGACCATTAAGGCAAGGCGCTGAGAATCAGATCGGAATCTTGAGAGATTGACGGATGATTGACAAACATGATTTGTGGCTAAAGTGGTGGATCTTAATTGACCCGAGAATCACGCAATTAGGCGAGATGGATGCATAGTATCAATCTCGCCGCCAATCAAGCAGATTTGCCATTAATTGCGAACACATCATCTATAAAAGGGCAGCTCTGCGAGATGAGAAGGGTTGTTGATTCTCGAAAGAACTCCATAAGTGACAGCAGAGTTCTCTCAGACCTCAGCCGGAGACGAATAGCTCGAGAGAGAAGAGTCTTCCCTCCGTCGGACCACTTCACAGCAGAGCCTCACGCTTCCATCCCGGCAACTCAAGACATTGATGCCTTCCCTGCTTTTTTTCTTACCGTTCTATCTTAATTTTAGATTTGTATCAAGGCATTGAACTGATCGAAAATTGTATCTCATTTCATCAATATAATTATCTTCCATGTCGATTCATTTCTCTAAACTTTCCGCTTTCTACTTTCAAACCATGAGTAACTAATCACTCAAGGGTCTAGGGTTGCGTTAACATCTAACTAGGAACCACAGTGTAACTATTTTTATCTTGTCAATTGCGAGCTTAATTCGATGCTTATGTCCATCTGACAAATCGATATAAGTAGTAATAATCAAACTGCTCGAGAGGGTAAGTGATTGTGGAACTCAATAGACAAGGGCCAAGTAGTGTTACCTGTCTATGGGGATAACCTTGGTTCTTAACACTCTCCTATATAACGTATAGCGGCTGACAACCGGGAGAAGAGTCGCAAGTATGAATAGAATACCACTGTGCGTTTCCAATGTTAAATGTTAATCAACCCGAACCCTTTCTTTATCCATTCACACACATCTTTAGTTGAACTTGCTGTGACGCATGCTTTCCATCTTTCACAACTTTTAGTCTAGTGTACAAACAATTGCTTTCCTTAGATTAAGAACAACTCTCAAATATTTATTGGTTAACCACTGTAACACATGAAATCCAACTAAAAACTGAATCAATATAATCCCTGTGTTCGACCTCGGACTCACCGAGAACACCTATTCCTTTGCTTATACTTGGGTAAAGGATAGGAAAACTTGTCAAGACCACCAACGCATAGTAATAGAACGCATAGCATGTTCAAAGCATGACATGTTGAACGCATAAACACATCATTTAGCACCTTGCGTTAGGTTGATTTACACATACAATTATCACGCAACAGTCACCTTCGAGCAAAAGGACTCGGAGACACTTAGTGAAGCATGGGCCTGATTTAAAAGGCTTGTAAGAAATTGTCCCCAGAATGGCATCCCTGATTGTGTGCAAATGGAGATTTTCTATGGAAGATTAAATAAAACATCACAATCAGTGGCTGACGCCTCTGCAGCAGGAGGATTAATGGACAAGACCTATACGCAAGCCAAGGAGATTATTGACAGAATTTCAAGGAACACCGATGAATGGGTGGATGATGGGTATGGATCCCGGTACATGGATAAGATACGAACGCAAGCTGGAATGATTGAAACTGATGCGACCTATAATCTTCCAGCTCAGATCGCCAATATGACATCCTTGCTGCAAACAATTGCGTTGAACAACCAAGGTGGGACAGTTGCATCAATGGACGCAATGAACACGGTATATGCAACAGCATCTGTAAGCTGTGTGCAATGTGGTTAGGGTCACTTGTACGATATGTGTCCCTACAACCCACAATCCGTCTGCTATGTTCAGAACAACCCGTACTCTGAAACTTATAATCCGGGTTGGAGGAACCACCCTAACTTTGGATGGGGAGGAACCCAATCACAAACGCAGGGAACTGGGCAACAGCCGCAGAGAAGCAACAACCCTGTTTACAACCAAGGTGTTCAAGGACATAAAGCACAAAGAAACTCGTCAGCAAACGCATCATCATCATCCCTTGAAGCCCTAATGCGACAAACTATCAGTCAAAATGAAGAAACGCGTAAGTCATTGGAAGCCATGCTCCAAAACAAAATGGGTGAAATAAAAAGCCATGCCATTGCAATTCGTAATTTAGAAATTGAAGTGGGACAAATGGCAAGCGAGCGTACTACCAGACCCCAAGGAGCACTGCCCAGTAATACTGAAGCCCCACGTGGTAACGGTAAGGAACAATGTTAAGCTGTGACATTGAGGAATGGGAAGGTTCTTCCCACCGAAACGCAAGACCAGAGGACGCAAGGAAATCTGCAGCCTCACATCACTTCACAATTACCTCCAGTAACACCTACTATTGAACCGCAACCATCATCAATCACCACAGCCTCTCAAGAACAAGAGAATGAAAAGGGGAGAGAAAAAGCAACGCAGGCAAACCCTGCGTCGGTATCTCAAAATATCACTCCTCCTATGCGTCCACCTTTTCCTCAACGTCTAAAGAAGAAAAATGATGAGGGCCAATTTAGAAAATTCCTGGATGTTCTCAAACAACTTCATATCAACATTCCGTTGGTGGAAGCCCTGGAGCAAATGCCAAGTTATGTCAAATTCCTGAAAGACATACTATCTAAGAAAAGAAGGCTTGGAGAGTTTGAGACAGTCGCATTAACGCAGGAGTGCAGCGCATTATTCAAAAGTAATATACCTGCCAAAATGAAAGATCCAGGGAGTTCTACATTACCCTGTTCTATAGGGGGAATGGACGTAGGTCAGGCACTATGCGACTTAGGGGCCAGCATAAACTTAATGCCACTGTCTATATTCAAGAAGTTGGGTGTAGGGGAAGCACAACCCACCACAGTCATACTCCAACTCGCTGACCGCTCCATTAGGCATCCCGAAGGAAAAATTGAGGATGTTCTTGTGAAGGTAGATAAATTCATCTTCCCAGCCGACTTCATAATTCTGGATTATGAAGCTGACAGAGAGGTGCCCATTATCCTGGGAAGACCTTTCTTAGCCACTGGACGCGCCCTGATTGACGTCCAGGAAGGGGAGTTAACAATTCGTGTGGACGACCAGCAGGTAAAGTTTAATGTTTTTAATGCGTTGAAATATCCTGATGATTTTCATTCTTGCCAGATGATCGAAGATATAATTGAAGAAAAGGCAAGCATTATAGACACATGTGCTGAAGAATAAACAATGCTGGATGAGATGGATGAGGGAAGAGAAGCGGAAATAGGTGTAATCTCCAATGCAAGTTTTGAACGCTTAGACTTAAGCAACCGATCCACGGAGAAAACAAAGCCGTCCCTAGAAGAGCCGCCAACCCTTGACCTAAAAACACTGCCGACGCATTTAAAGTATGCATATTTGGGGGAAGAGAGCACGCTGCCGGTCATCATATCCTCTGCGTTGACTACAGATTGTGAAGAGGCTTTGCTGGAGATATTGAAAAATCATATCAAAGCCATTGAATGGACCCTAGCGGACATTAGAGGAATAAGCCCTTCATATTGCATGCATAAAATTCGGTTGGAAGAAGGTAAGGATGGTTCAGTTGAAAGGCAATGTAGGCTTAACCCTGCGATGAAGGAGGTTGTAAAGAAAGAAATCATCAAATGGCTTGACGTAGGGGTCATTTGAAACACCCTGTCCCCGAAAACCTAAGTATTCATATAACTAGTAGGGATAAAAGGGATAAAAGTGTGTGGATTGGGAACCTTTCAACGAAAAGTTAAGATTGTGTAGTTACTGAATTATGGCCAATAAATTCTGTGCGCTGAGATGAATAGTATTAAGAAAAATAGACATATCTTGGAAGATTAGGGTGATGCGTAGATGATTAAGCTCAAATGCATGGTATTTAATACTGAGGAGTTATGGCCAGGCTGTAAGATTAGGTTACTATAAAGACCATAGCGTGGATTAGGAAGTTCTCTAGTGCACAAGGGGTCGCTAAGCGTTTAAGTGCTATGAAATGTTAAACGTTAAAGGATTATTATATGCTAGTAGGACTTCAACAATTAGTAGGGTCTTACTATGTGTTGAGAAAGTTATGTCGTAAGAACTATTAGCTATGTGTTAAGGAATTCGGTGTTAAGGACAGCTGTTAATTATGCGACGAAGGGTTCATGAGTCGATGATGGTTACCATTAGTTACCAAGTCATACGCTGAAGAGCTTAATCTCATGAAAATGGAAAATGCCATCACTATCTCCGGTAAACGCATAGGAAGAAGCTAAAGAAGGAAAAGGTTAAGGAATAACCCTGGTATATGATTCGAGAACGCATAGAGGATAAAATTAAAGGACTTAAAGAAAGGTCATGAACGCAGAATGAAGCAAGGGTAAATGTAGGAGGGAAAACGCAGGAAGACAGAATGTGAGTTGGATGGGGTAGTCAAAGGTAAACCACATGGTCAGAAGAGTGCAATTGTACAAAGGAGCAAATGTAGCTGTGAACGAATGTAAGGAAGGGAGTTGAACGCATATAAATGCGATAAAAATTAATGTGTGATGTCAAGCTGAAGTGCATAGTAGTATGCATTTAGAATTTGTGCATTTAGAATTTGTACATTTAAATAAAGGAGAAGTGGAATAAAGGTAGTAAAGCCGAGGGTAGTAAAGGAAGCAAAGGAGTTGAATCTGGAAGACAGTTCCATGAACGCATAGAAACAAGGAGTTGGTTGTGTAGTTGTGTATTGGAACATAATGAACCCATAAGGGAAGTCTATAGGCCAGATGGTTACACATGATTGTGACACCTCATTAAGTAGGAGGTTTTAGAAAGCATGATAAACATTTCATGCAAAGTGACACTTGGACTAATGCATGATTAATTAAGCATGCAACATGACATGTGGCAAACAAGTAGTAGCAGAAAAGAAGAGGTAAAATGACAAGTACTCTATAAATAGGACCTTGAGGGAAAAGTAATGACTGATGATTCGGTGATTATAATCCTTGAGAAAAGGAAAGAAAAAGAGCTGAAAGAAGAAAACCTTGCATTTGAAGGAGGAAGTCTGCGGCCAAAAAGGAAGACAACTTTGACACTTAAGTCATCTGGTGTTAAGAAATTGGCTGGCGTCGAAAAGGTGAGCCTTGCGTTTAATTCGAATTCAACGTAAAGGGTGAATGCCACGATGCGTTCAAGGTAGACCTTGCGTCCAAGGAGGGTTGACGCATCCAGAAGAATAGGGAGAGTTAGTCTGCACTTTGTAGGATTTGCGTCCAACTAGATTACTAGAGGGTGAAGGCAGACTAAAGAGTTTAAGCCTTGTGTTTAAGAACTCGGGAAGCAGAGATTTAAAAGGAAATCTCTTAAGTAAAGTGAGTGACTCTCTTCTTCTTTTAAACTGAACTTTGTTGAATCATACTTACGTTGTGATAACTAATTTCATGAAACGCATGATGTTTGATCATAATATTTAAAAGGCATGTTTTATCTGATTGTTTTACTATATTGAAAGTCATGTTGCAAGATATGGTTTATCAAGAAACATTCTGTTTTCTATAAAAGGTTTCATATGAATGATCTACTCAACTGATCGATAAAATGTTTAAGAGGAGGCTCAGTGCTTATCTCCTTGAGAAGGCTCGTGAGTTTCCCCGGGACCCAATACTCAAGGACATGAGAAGGTACATGGGCAACCCATCATATTCCTATGTGCCCAAAAACTTGATGAGCACTTTTAGTGTTAACCGCAAGTGTACGGGTCAAGTTATAATATAAAACGGTTAAGTCTGAATATCGTTCCACTAGAGATCCAATTGGGAAGGTTTAAGTTACTTAGCTATTCTAGAATTGAATCAATTTTATTTGAGGATTGAAATTGAATATTATAAGTTATGGAAAAATACAAATCAAATAAGGAAGATATCAAAGGGAGAAACACAAGAGTCAAAGAGAGTTCTAGGGTAATGAATCCTTGTTTATTTCATCATGCAACATTATAGATTTCATGGATTTTATTGTAATTCATATGCCTAAGTCTAGAAACTTAATTCCAAGTTATTTTCTCTCAAAAACAACCCTTTCTCATGCAACTTGATTGATTATTAATCTCTTAAAACCAACACAAAATTACATGGCATTAAAAATAGTATGTAGCAACTTTTATTATCAACCTAACTACTCTCGTGATAGATTAACAATAATTCATTGTTATAGATCAAGTTAAACATACAATCTCTCAATCATACATCTAACCTAACATGTGAAGATGGCTAATCCACAAGAATTAAACACAATAACAATGAAAAGCATAATCATTCCAACAAAATCATGAGTCTACAAAATTAACATGAATTCATAAACAATTCATCAAAACCCTAAAACTAAAGAGTTTAGCCACTCATAGCTTGAAGCAACATGTTTAAGAAAAATAAACAAAGAAAGAGTGTAAAGAAAGGGAAACTCTACTGAAAAGAGGCTCTTGATTGAAGTAGCACCGTCTCGATCTCCTTGGCTCTCACGTCGGACTTCGAAGGGCACCAAGACTATCTCGAACTCTTTTCCTTTTCCTTGCAACTAACTCACTCTTTGAACTCTCACTTAATTCTCTCCTTTTTTTATCTCTTTAGGTCTACAACTTCCTTGCTTTGCTTTGAGTTTTTTTAAATGAATTGGACTGCTGGAAACCCCCAAATTTATAGAGTTTGGCCGCCCAAAATTTTCCAAAAATACAGATTTTTCAATTAAGGAAAGCTGGCGCCGCGGCGCTAGGGCTGCATCCGGAAGAAATTTGCTCTTGGGTTTTAGCGCTGCGGCAGCGCCGTCTAAGCGTCGCAGCGCTACAATGCGTTTCAGCAAGGATGCGTCGAGGCAGTGCCATCTTGGCACCGCAATGCCACTCTGCGTCCAGAACCATGCGTTGATGTTTCAGTGCTGCGGCAGTGCCGTCTAAGCGTCGCAACGCTACAATGCGTTTCAGCAAGGATGCGTCGAGGCAGTGCCATCTGGGCGCCGCGATGCTACTATGCATCCAGACTGATGCGTTTATGCTTCAGCGCCGCGGCAGCGCCGTCTCAACGCCACGGCGCTATCCCGAAATTTGTCCTTTTGAGTTTTTCAGCTCTTTTTCGCCGTATTCTTGCTCGGTTTTAATCTTTTAGTCATTTCTTCTAATTTTCCTCGTTTTAACCTGAAAATCACTAGCAAACAAGTGAAATCTAATATAAAACTCCCTTAATTTGAGAGAATATAAAGCACTTTTCAAGCGCTTATCAGCACATAGAGGTTAATCTGGCTAGTGCATTGAGCTTGCTCTGCTTGAAGCCAGAGTTGATTTCGACGTTGGGTGTGTTGAGCCTTGCTCCACCCCAACTAAGGATGTTTCGACGTTGAGAGCGTTGAGCCTTGCTCCGTCTCAACTAAGGGAAAAGATTGAAAAACCAAACGGTTTTCCGTTAAATCATACTGAAGAACGATTCTATTGATTCGTAACAGATTTACGAGATTGATAAGTTTTGTGGAAAATCTGCTTCTATTAAACTATCGAGTTAAATCCTTGTTTTAATGCGTAACATGCCTGTTTTTGAATTAAAGTTAGTTTTACAAAACCAGTCACTCACGGGGCTTTAACTCACATTTTCCTATGTTTTCAAATTTTCCAGGTAGCAAGCGAGTTCGTGATGCTTTCCTATGCAAGAACCTCGTTTGGGCCGTCTTCGGTAAAATAAATGGCTGGTCAGTGAACCTTACAGAGGAGTCAAGGTTGCTGACTTCACATCTTCTTTCGGGTTATAGGGGATAATCCGGGAGGGGGTGTGACATCATTTATCCAATCTCCGATAGCAGCTGGGTAAGCCCAGTTCAGTGTGTACCTAAGAAATGGGGGAATGACAGTGATCATGAACAGTAAGCATGAGTTGATACCAACA
Source organism: Citrullus mucosospermus (assembly GCA_030954485.1). Taxonomy (NCBI): domain Eukaryota; kingdom Viridiplantae; phylum Streptophyta; class Magnoliopsida; order Cucurbitales; family Cucurbitaceae; genus Citrullus; species Citrullus mucosospermus. The sequence goes on along the minus strand of CM062061.1, from coordinate 15,191,107 downwards.
CGAATGGTCACTGGCTGGCGCATCTGTATGGACTACCGCAAGCTGAATGCGGCAACAAAGAAGGAGCACTTTCCACTACCATTCATTGACCAGATGCTAGATAGGCTGGCAGGAAATGAATTTTTCTGCTTCCTTGACGGATATTTCGGCTATAACCAGATCATGATAGCTCCAAAAGATCAAGAGAAGACAACGTTCACTTGTCCATATGGAACCTTTGCGTTCAGACGCATGCCATTCGGACTTTGTAACGCACCAGGGACGTTCCAAAGGTGCATGATGGCAATATTTTTCGACTATTTGGAACAGTCAGTAGAGGTGTTTATGAACGACTTCTCAGTATTTGGGAAATCATATGATGAATGCTTGACCAACTTGGAACGAGTGTTAAAGCGATGCGAAGACACAAACCTAGTCCTCAACTGGGAGAAATGCCATGTCATGGTCACAGAAGGTATTGTGTTGGGACATAAGATCTCCAAGGTTGGATTAGAAGTGGATCAAGCAAAAATAGATGCGATAGCAAAACTCCCAGCCCCCACAAATGTAAAGACTTTGCGAAGTTTCCTAGGCCATGCGGGCTTCAATAGAAGATTCATCAAAGTATTCTCGTAAATAGCAAAACCACTGAGCGAGCTGCTGGAAGCCAACAGGGAATTCAATTTCAATCGTAAATGCCTAAATGCGTTTGAGTCACTAAGGCAAGCTCTAATTTCAGCACCAATTTTAGTTGCACCAGACTAGTCTCTCCCATTTGAATTAATGTGCGACGCAAGCAACCATGCAGTGGGAGCAGTATAAATGTAACATGCCTGTTTTTGAATAGAAGATAGTTTTACAAAACAAGTCACTCACGGGGCTTTAGCTCACATTTTCCTATGTTTTCAAATTTTCCAGGTAGCAAGCGAGTTCGGGATGCTTTGCCTACACAAGAACCTCGTCTGGGCTGTCTTTGGTAAACATTGTTGGACAGTGAACCTTACAAAAGAGTCAAGGTTGCTGTCTTCACATCTCCTCTCGGGTTAGGGAGGATAATTCGGGAGTGGGTGTGACATAGTAAATTACCTGGTCTATAACCAATGGCCTGAAGAATTCAATGCTCAACAAAAGAAAAAGCTCCAACATGAAAGTAAGTTCTACAGCTGGGATGAGTCATATCTATACAGACTTGGCCCTGACCATATCCTGCATCGATGCGTTCCAGAATATGAAACGCATAGTATTTTGTGAAGCTGTCATGAAGCACTTTACAGAGGACACTTTGGAGGGCAGAGAACAGCTGCAAAGGTGTTGCAAAGTGGGTATTTCTGGCCCACATTATTCAAAGACGCAAGAGCATATGCGGTGGCTTGCGATCGTTGTCAGAGAACAGGCAACATTTCCAACTGAAATGAAATGCCTTTGAATTCAATGCTGGAAGTTGAGTTGTTTGACGTATGGGGAATCGATTTCATGGGACCATGTCCTCCTTCTTGCGGTAATCAATATATTTTAGTAGCGGTCGACTACGTATCGAAATGGGTAGAAGCAGCAGCCTGTGCAAAGAATGACGCAAACACAGTGTCCAAATTCTTAAAGAAACAAATCTTTTCTCGATTTGGGATACCAAGGGCGATAATTAGTGATGAAGGTACACATTTTATCATTCGCATAATCACTAATTTACTAACAAAATTTAATGTCTCGCATAGGGTAGCAACTACTTATCACCCACAAACAAACGGCCAAGCTGAAATAACAAACCGGGAGATCAAGTCCATACTTGAAAAAGTCGTGAGCACATCAAGGAAAGATTGGACTGAGAGATTAGATGAAGCTCTATGGGCATATAGAACGACATTCAAAACACTTATAGGCATGTCACTCTATGCGTTGGTGTTTGGGAAAGCATGCCATCTCCCGCTTGAGCTGGAACACAAAGCCATCTGGCCCATGAAGAAGCTCAATCTAGACCAGGACACAAGCGGCGAAGCTAGAAAGCTTCAATTAAACAAACTCCTGGAGTGGAGGCATTTAGCTTACGAAAACGCAAAGCTGTATAAAGAAAGGACCAAGAAATGGCATGACAAAAATATAAGTAAGAAAACTCTATACGTCGGCCAGAAGGTCCTGTTATTTAATTCAAGGTTGCGTTTATTTCCAGGTAAGCTGAAGTCTCGCTGGTTTGGTCCATTCATAATCAAGGAATTTTTCCCGCATGGTGCGGTCATGCTGACAAACAAAGACGGAACCACTTCCTTCAAGGTCAATGGACAGAGGGTAAAACCCTACCACATTGGAGAGTTCGAAATTGAAAAAACCTCCATTGACCTATGCGAGTGTAATAACTGAGCTTGCGTCGAAAGGTCCCTGTGTTGTTGAACGCCTACTTTTTCAGGGACGCTTTCTTTTACCCTCGCTTTATTTTCATTTGAACTTGTTCTAGTATTTATTTTTTTTTATTGTATTTTGCTTTCTTTCTTCTGTTTATATTTTGTTTTTAGCATTTATTTATTTCTTTAATTTCAGCTTAGTAGTATAAATGGGATAAGCATGAAATTAGGCGTCGAGTTTTAATATAAACAAGTTGATCTCACAGCATACTCTATTATTCATGCATGCGTCCAACGCATGAGTAAACTATGCGTTCATCGATAAACGATTTCTGTGTTTATTGAGTTAAGGTTAGAGCCGTACATATTTTGTCAAACGCATAATACTTAACTTACAACGCACAATCTAACCTGAGAACCAGGCGTTCATCAGCTATGCGTTTATCATTAGTTCATTGCGTTTTAGAGAGAGCAATAGGTGAAACGCAGATGTCTTCTGAGTCTACGCGTTGTTCCCAAAAAAACACTTAAGTGCTAAAACACTCAAGTGCTCTATGTGCGTTAAGTAGCCGCCCATCACACTTGATGTGTCACACCCTCTTTCTAAGATTATTTCGTGGAAGAGCTTATTAAGGAAAGAAGTAAGACAAGAATGGTGGTGTTCGAGTGTTAGTTTACATGGGCCGTTGAGGGAATTTGAATTAGAAGGATTTGATAGAAAGGCTGAGTTGAACGAATCTTGAATTTTGAGAAGTTAAGAATTATTTTAAGTAGGATAAATAGATCAGGAGAACGCAACCATGATTTTAAGCTTAGAAGTAAGGCCTTTGAGAAGTAAGTGAAGTTGGACGCATGCCTAGTGAAAAACCATGTTGGACGCATGGTAGAATCGCTGGACAGCATGTAATTGAGGCAACGTATGGTATGCGGTAGAGAAACGCGGCAAGCCTATCGAACATTTGGCAAGTTGAGAAGAAACTATGAAATGGGCAGTAGTTAAAAAAAAATGGCCTAAATAATATGGAGCAGAAGTGGCTAAGTGTTGGCCATGCGTTAGTGGAGCTATGTGTTGAGAATTTGCTGAAGGTCACTAGGCGTTGACGGCCATGCGGCGTTAAGGGCCACAAAGTGTTGGAAGTCACTATGCGTTGAAGGTTGGTATGTATTGGTACCTTAGAAGAAGGGTTGAAAGAATCATGCGTTAAGTAGCTACGCGACGATTGGGCGTTAAACAATTGTAAAACAAGTATAAGCTATGCGTTGCTGAAGCTTTGCACGGAAGGTTGAGTCGGCCAACCTAAATAAGGAGATGATGGACGTATTGGTGAGTCGGTGGTATGTATATATATAAGTGAGTACGCCGACTCAATCAACACATTTAGACATAATTCGAATGCAGGTTTACCTCTTTATACAGAAGAACAACGAGGAGAGGTCCAAGAAACAGTTTATGTCGAAGTTAGTAGGAACCAGAACATTTTCATGGTGAAATTGAAGCTGAAACCAGAAGCTTGACGGTTGAGGAAAAATCTAAACATCATATGGTGTTCTGAAGACGAATGAGCTGGGAAGTTGAAGCTATCGTGAAGTTTTGAAGGAGGAAACATTCGGAAGTTGTGCCATTGTAAAAAATTGTTAGTCGATCGAAGCAAGTGAAGTTATTCAAGATGATTTCCTTAGCAAAGAAATTTTAAAGTTGGAAATCTCGTGGTAAGTTAGAAACTCACTTTTTTACAAGTTTGCAGAAGAAAGATAGATCTGATTTTGGCTGGATTATGATGTTTAGCAGTCTGAGAACAGGTTAGAGAAGGAAGAGGAAGGACAATAACCATCGGGGGTCACTAGAATAGGAGTATCGTTAAAGAATTGGAGGGTGATCAGCGAGACAGGTGTCGCTGGTAACGCAAAGGGGCCTTGTGTCTCACAACTCTCGCTGACTCTCGCTTAGTATCGCTTATTAAGGTAATATCGCTAGTCTAGTGAAGCTGAGTATCGCTGATGCCGCAAGATTAGAAGCAGTTAGTCTAAAATCTCGCTCATTATAGGAAGATGTAAATGAAAGAAAAATTAGTGATAAAAACCCATATCTAAGATATCTAAGCAAGCGTAAAGAATATAAGAAGGAATGTTAGAAATGTCTAACATAGAAAAGGTATGTTTACAGGTCAAGAGAAGCTAGGGAAAGCGTATAACCCGCTCGGAGCTCGGAATAAATCGTGAGTGACTTTATGACTTAAGATAAGCTTAAATTCAGTATCATCTTCTATATGTCTAATGCTATCTTTAAAGTAGGAGTTGAAATATACTTTTGTATATGAACCAGCACATATCTTGTTAGATATGAGATTAAACTTGAGACATAACAGATAACATTCCAAGTTTTATCAAGATAGTTATCAAATGAATGTTCAAGAATTATGAGATATCATGATTACAATTAATTTATGTTAAATGTATTATATGTGCTTCTCTACTAGAGAAAGAATCGAATGGGAACCAATGCTGAAGGTTAGATGAAGGCATATGGGCAGCCCTAGTATTAAATTATATGAAACTCTCACCTAAGGATTTAAAGACGGTGAGTGAGTAATTTCCTGGGACCCTGGTACCGAAGGACATGGGAAGGTACACGGGCAGCCCGAGATCAGATAGATTTATGAGCGGAATAGAAGGAATTTGACGCTGATGTGTTGAGATTACTCCACTCAGCTAAGGCTTATTGACGTTGTGTCACACCCCCTCCCAGATTACCCACCTAACCTAAGGGGGAGTGTGAAGACAATAAACATCACCCCTCTTGTGACGCATATTGTCCTAACTTTTCCTGTACATACATTTACTCATATACAAACATAGAACACAGTCATACATCGCATGCTTATAACTTGATACAATTCCCTGTATAGGGTACACCTTTAATACATAGCATGAATTCATCTTCATATCCAAAATACAACATACATAACACCATCAACAGTATCCACTCAAAGCTATATGATTCTACATGCCATTTACGTAAGAATACTCAACATACAACTCTCAAACTTGACTGTATCTTGATACTCGAGACTTAGGCAGGGTGAGCTGTAATAGGCTAAGCACCGGGAACGTCCTTGCTACCTGGGGAGAGAAAATGAAAACATTGGAAAACATAAGCTAATAGCCTAGTGAGTGACAAATCTTTGTAAAACGACATTCATTTAAAACAGGCATGTTATGTATAACGAAATAATCAGAGTTTAACATTTGTTCAAGTGTTGCATGTTTTTCATGAAATCCATCATTCTCATAAATCAATACTAATATCATGTCAAAGCGTTTTCCAAGGAATTCATCAATATCAACCAGTTTTTCAAACTTTTCCCTTAGTTGAGGCGGAGCAATGCTTCTACGCACTCAACGTCGAAAATCATCCCTGGCTTCAAGCAGAGCAATGCTTCTATGCACTCAACGATGCACTAGCCAGCTTAACCTCTATGTGCACATAGGAATAAGTCGGGTTGCCCAAGTACCTTCTACGAGTTCTTCAGTACTGGGTCCCAGGGAAACTCACATGCCTTCTCATGTCCTTCAGCATTGAGCCTCCTCTAAAACATTTTAGGAACCAGCATTAAACGTGAATAGATCACATGAAAATCTTTCATGAAAATCAAATATATTACGAAAAACAACATTTCAAACATGTCATTCAACATCTTATAGAAACGGATAAAACATGCCTTGTGAACAATATCATCAAACATCATGCTTTTCAAGAAAACAGTTCATCTCAAAGCCATATCTCATAAGAAAAACCAACTAAACATTTTCAATAAATTTCGTTTCAAAGAAAGAAAAGTGTCACTCACAACTCTTTCTAGGCTTTATGTGGTTTATATACTGTTCCTATTTCTTCTTGGCCTGCGAAAGAAACATGCCTTGCATTAATCAACACTATCTTCCTTTCCTTTTCTCTACTGGCTTATAAACGAGAATCTCAGCGACACCCGCCAAATAGGACTGTTACCAGTGATACTCGATAGAACAGCACCAGCGTTACCTACCTGAGCAGCGATACTCAGCGTTATCTAGCGAGATTTGTGAGACGGAAAGCTCCTTTGCGTCTCAGCGGTACCCGTCTCGCTGCAAACTCCTAGACAGTGTGCCGATACTTGATTTTCCAAAGGCACTCTGCACTGTAACTCCTTCCTTTCTTCTCGTCCTTACTTCAACCTATGAACAGTCACATTTCCATACAGATTCAGAGTTTCTTCTCTGCTGCAAACTGATAGGAAATCACGTTCTAAAGCTTACCTTAAAATTTCAGGGTGTAGCTCTTTCTCATTCTCGCGATATTCCGAAATTACTTCCTGCTGTTCCGGATTGCGAGACAGTCTTGTAATCACTGATTTCCTAAGGATTCACATAGTAAGACTTCGATTTCAGCATCGCCATCCTTTACAAAAGTTGTTAGGAATTACATTAACTTACTAACCTTAAATTTTCAGCTCTGAACTCAGCTTCTTTCTTACGTTCTGTTTCGAATAACAGTCACTGCTCAATCAAACCAAGTAACTTCAGTCATTCCCCTGTTCCAGGTTCGTTTTCAGCATCAATACGAATCAAACTTCATCCAAAATCCTCAAGAACACCTTCCTCTATCTTCTTCTGAAGTTTATCTGAAGAATAGAACCGACTTAAGCTCTCGAAATGTCCTTAAAATGATTAAACATTTAATTAATCCAGCTATTTATACTACCGACTTAACCTTCTCAAACACCAGGACTTAGGCTGCTAACTTACGTATTTCATCTGCAGACTAGCGCGGGGTTCCCCTCTTAACGCACGGCACTCAAGTTAACTCCTCTTCCAACGCATCGTGGGTGTCCCCACACGCCTCCTATTTTGAACGCATATCTTTCCATCTTGCACTTCTGTTTTCATTGCGTCCAGACCATCCTGTCTTCAGCACAGGTGCTTCCAGCGCATTTCTGTCTTCAACGCATCGACTTCAACACAATACTGTCCTCAGCGCAGAATGACTTGAACGCATGGTTCAAGTGTGCTTCTTCCCCCATCAGGATTACTTATCTATCAACACGGGTAGCTACTTCAGCTCACCAACCTCCGTGAATTAACCACAAACGCATGGACTTAGTCAATACTCAGTCAAAATTTTACTTTCCTCTCGCCCTCGGCCACTTCTCCCTTTGAGACGCATAGCCACAACGCATGGCTACACCTCAATGCTTGGCATCGCAAATCAGTGCTTACACGTTGAGTGCGTTGAGTTCGCTCCGCCTCAACAAAGGTTAAATGAAAAGAAAATCATTTATGTACTGATAGTGTTTTACAGGTTACAGTCATCTATAAGGTTATGAAGCGTGATATAAGGCATGATTAAGCAGTTCATATCAAAGATTGTAGTTATAATGTTATTGAATTTATATTTTAGTAGTCACTCACTGAGCAATGTAGCTCATAGATTTTGTTTCTTGATGTTTCTTTTCCAGGTAGCAAGCGTGTTCGAGGTGCCTAGCCTACCATCAAGATTCGTCTGTGCCAGAATAGAATTTTGAAATTTGGAAATCTGTAAACCCCATCTCTCAGTAGAAGTTGCACTTAGTTTGAGTGGCATATGTGAGTTTCACCAGACATATTTGTAAACTCTAAACATGGTCTTTTAAAACTTACTTATGATGCGATCTTATTAAGAAATTTTGTATAATGTTGTAAGGCCGAGCATTTCACTGTCTAGTTATGATATAATAATGCATTTACAACAGGGTATATTAGAATACAGATTAGGTAACACTCACTCCTAGGTATAGATATAGAAGTATATATAATATCTCAGGTGGGGGTGTTACATGATGGGTGTGCGGTGATAACTTGTAGAAATACAAGTTATGATAGCCTTTTTTTAGATAAATAGAGATTAAATAGAGAAGCATGTGGTAAGTTATGTTAATTTTTATTAAGAAATCTTCCTTTACGTTATACTAATGTATTTTTGTGAAGATAAATGATTTTACCACTTTTTGAGCCTAAAACGCATATTTTGACATAGGAATGCAAGCGATGCGTTGATGACTCCTTAACGCAGGAACCAGACGATGCGTTAACAACAACTCAACGCATAACTACGCGTTCGCAACCTATGCTGCGTTGACATCGGCCAAACTATTCATGGACGCATAGACGACCATTAATGCAAGGCGCTGAGAATCAAATCAGAATCTTGAGAGATTGACGGATGATTGACGAACATGATTTGTGGCCAAAGTGGTGGATCTTAATTGACCCGAGAATCACGCAATCAGGCGAGATGGACGTATAGTATCAATCTCACTGCCAATCAAGCAGATTTGCCATTAATTTCGAACGCATCATCTATAAAAGGGCAGCTCTGCAAGATGAGAAGGGTTGTTGAGTCTCGGAAGAACTCCATAAGTGAAGCAGAGTTCTCTCAGACATTAGCCAGAGACGAATAGCTCGAGAGAGAAGAGTCTTCCCTCCGCCGGACCACTTCACAGTAGAGCCTCACGCTTCCATCCGGGCGACTCAAGACATTGACGCCTTTTCCTGCTTTCTTTCTTACTGTTCTATCTTAATTTTAGAGTGTATCAAGGCATTGAACTTATCGAAAATTGTATCTCATTCCATCAATATAATTATCTTCCATGTCTACTCATTTCTCTAAACTTTCCGTTTTTTACTTTCAAACCATGAGTAACTAATCACTTAAGGGTCTAGGGTTGCGTTAACATCTAACTAGGAACCACAGTGTAACTATTTTATCTTGTCAATTGCGAGCTTAATCTGATGTTTATGTCCATCTGACAAATCGATATAAGTAGTAATAATCAAACTGCTCGAGAGGGTAAGTGATTGTGGAACTCAATTGACAAGGGCCAAGTAGTGTTACCTGTCTATGGGGATAACCTTGGTTCTTAACACTGACCTATGCGTTATAGACATATAACGCATAGCGGCTGACAACCGAGAGAAGAGTCGCAAGTATGAATAGAATACCACTGTGCATTTCCGATGTTAGATGTTAATCAACCCGAACCCTTTCTTTATCCATTCACACACATCTTTAGCTGAACTTGCTGTGTCGCATGCTTTCCATCTTTCACAATTTTTAGTCTCGTGTACAAACAATCGCTTTCTTTAGATTAAAAACAACTCTCTGAACTATTTATTGGTTACTACTGCAACGCATGAAATCCAACTAAACACTGAATCAATATAATCCCTGTGTTCGACCTCGGACTCACCGAGAACACCTATTCCTTTGCTTATACTTGGATAAAGGATAGGAAAACTTGACAAGACCTCTAACGCATAGTAATAGAACGCATAGCATGTTCAAAGCATGACATGTTGAACGCATAAAGACATCATTTAGCACCTTGTGTTAGGACAATTTACACATACAAATATCACACAACATGCAGCTTAATAAAATTTGCCTTGATTAGTGGGATTCCGGATATCGCGTATCCGCATTTATTACCGACGGCTAAATCGACCCGTTATAAACGCGATCCGATTTCCCATTTTCCAGTTTCGAAACCTTTCACCTCTATAACCTCCGGCGATTTGTGTTCTACACAGAGCCTCAGATGTCTAGCCATTCAAATCCACAAAACCAAGAACACCTCGCCAGCGACGTTTCGCCAAGATCTTCTCACAACACCCAGCATTCAACTCCACCTTCGTCTTCATATACACCATGTCACATCCTCTTTCTAAGATTATTTCGTGGAAGAGCTTATTAAGGAAATAAGTAGGACAAGAATGGTTGTGGTTGCTGAGGGAATTTGAATTAGAAGGATTTGATAGAAAGGCTGAGTTGAATGAATCTTGAATGTTGAAATCAAAGTAATTCTTAAAGTTAAGAATTATTTTAAGTAGGATAAACAGATCAGGAGAACGCAACCATGATTGTAAGCTTAGAAGTAAGGTCTTTGGAAGAAAGGAAACCTCATCAAGTGATAGGCAGGGTTAAAAAGAGTAGTTGAGAAGTAAGTGAAGTAGGACGCATACCTAGTGAAAAACCATGTTGGACGCATGGTAGTATCGCTTGACGGCATATAATTTAGGCAAACGTATGGTATTATGCGGTAGAGAAACGTGGCAAGCTTTATCTGACATTTGGAAAGTTGGCAAGTTGAGAAGAAACTATGAAATGGGCAGTAGTTAGAAAAGTGGCCTAAATAGTATGGAGCAGAAGTGGCTAAGTGTTGGCCATGCGTTAGTGGAGTTATGCGTTGAAAATTTGCTGAAGGTCACTAGGCGTTGACGGCCATGCTGCGTTAAGGGCCACAAGGTGTTGGAAGTCACTATGCGTTGAAGGTTGGTATGTATTGGTACCTTAGAAGAAGAGCCGAGAGAATTATGTGTTAAGTAGCTATGCGACGACTGGGCGCTGAACAATTGTAAAACAAGTGTAAGCTATGCGTTGCTGAAGCTTTGCACGGAAGGTTGAGTCGGCCAACCTAAGTAAGGAGGTGATGGTCGTATTGGTGAGTCGGTGGTATGTATATATATAAGTAAGTACGCCGACCCAATTAACACTTTTAGACATAGTTCAAACCCCGATTTACCCCTTTTCCACAGAAGAACGACGAGGAAAGGTCGAAGAAACTGTTTAAGCCGGAGTTAAGTAGGAACCAGACCATTTCCATGGTGAAATTGGAACTGAAACTAGAGGTTTGACGGTTGACGGAAGTTTAGATATCATATGGTGTTCTGAAGAAGAGCAAGCTGGGAAGTTGAAGCTGCCACGAAGTTTTAAAGGAAGAAACATTCGGAACTGTGCTACTGTGAAAGCTGTTAGCTGATACGAAGCAATTGAAGTTATTTAAAGATGGTTTCCTTAGCGAAGAAGAGGTAGAGTTGGAAATCTCGTGGTTAGTTAGGAAGCTCACTTCTTTACAAATTTGTAGAGGAAAGATAGATCTGATTTTTTTGGCTGGAATTCAATGTTTAGCAGTTTGAGAACAGGTTAGAGAAGGAAGAAGAAGAACAATAACCATCGGGGGTTGCTAGGAAAGGAGTATCGTTACAAAATTGGAGGGTGATCATCGAGAAAAGTGTCGCTGGTAACGCAAGGGGCCTTACGTCTCACAACTCATGCCGACTCTCGCTTAGTGTCGCTTATTAAGGTAATATCGCTAGTCTAGTGAAGCTGAGTATCGCTGATGCCGCATGAATAGAAGCAGTTAGTCTAAAATCTCGCTCATTATAGGAAGATGTAAATGAAAGAAAAATTAGTGATAAAAACCCATATCTAAGATATCTAAGCAAGCGTAAAGAATATAGGAAGGAATGTTAGAAATGTCTAACATAGAAAAGGTATGTTTACAGGTCAAGAGGAGCTAGGGAAAGCGTATAACCCGCTCGGAGCCTGGAATAAATCGTGAGTGACTTTATGACTTAAGATAAGCTTAAATTCAGTATCATCTTCTATATGTCTAATGCTATCTTTAAAGTAGGAGTTGAAATATACTTTTGTATATGAACCAGCACATATCTTGTTAGATATGAAATTAAACTTGATACATAACAGATAACGTTCTGAGTTTTATCAAGATAGTTATTAGATGAATGTTCAAGAATTCTGAGATATCATGATTATAATTAATTTATGTTAAATGTATTATATGTGCTTCTGTACTAGAGAAAGAATCGAATGGGACCCAATGCTGAAGGATAGATGAAGGCATATGGGCAGCCCTAGTATTAAATTTTATGAAACTCTACCTAAGGATTTAAGGACGGTGAGTGAGTAATTTCCTGGGACCCTGGTACCGAAGGACATGGGAAGGTACACGGGCAGCCCGAGATCAGATAGATTTATGAGCAGAATAGAAGGAATTTGACGCTGATGTGTTGAGATTACTCCACTCAGCTAAGGCTTATTGACGTTGAGTGCGTTGAGTTCGCTCCGCCTCAACAAAGGTTAAATGAAAAGAAAATCATTTATGTACTGATAGTGTTTTACAGGTTACAGTCATCTATAAGGTTATGAAGCGTGATATAAGGCATGATTAAGCAGTTCATATCAAAGATTGTAGTTATAATGTTATTGAATTTATATTTTAGTAGTCACTCACTGAGCAATGTAGCTCATAGATTTTGTTTCTTGATGTTTCTTTTCCAGGTAGCAAGCGTGTTCGGGGTGCCTAGCCTACCATCAAGATTCGTCTGTGCCAGAATAGAATTTTGAAATTTGGAAATCTGTAAACCCCATCTCTCAGTAGAAGTTGCACTTAGTTTGAGTGGCATATGTGAGTTTCACCAGACATATTTGTAAACTCTAAACATGGACTTTTAAAACTTACTTATGATGCGATCTTATTAAGAAATTTTGTATAATGTTGTAAGGCCGAGCATTTCACTGTCTAGTTATGATATAATAATGCATTTACAACAGGGTATATTAGAATACTGATTAGGTAACACTCACTCCTAGGTATAGATATAGAAGTATATATAATATCTCGGGTGGGGGTGTTACACACCAGCCCCCGAGGTATTTCTTAACCCTCGATTTCCATTTTTCTCTCCACTAACATTTCATCCTACCAGACCTGTGAGGCCTTTCGCTTCTCCGGTCCGACCAAGACCTCCAAATCCTAGCCCACCTTTTATCCCAACCTTTTCGACGTCAAGAATCAGGGCTACTGCCCAAAGACCGCCTATAAATCCATTTTTCCGACCCTTTTTCCAACCATTCGCCAGATTCTCAACCCGTCCACCAGTAGTCGACGTTGACTCCGACGACTGTGTGGAAGTTCTAAATATCCGCCCCTTGAGCCAAATTAACCCAGTACCTACGAAACCCAAAAGTCGAGTCAAAGCTGCATCTCTAGGCCAGAATGAAGAACATGAGGGAGTTTTCCACCGCAAACTTCAATGTTGGAAGCCAACGGTTAAGCACGGAAAACTTCGAGGCAGAGCAACCGGGTCCTGGAACGGTTCGCGATGAAGCCAACACACTGCACGGAAGCAGTGAAGTACGCCGAAGAGAAGAACGAGACGTATTCGGCGATATTTTGGAGCAAATAGCTCAGAAGGAAAGGGAGACAAAGGGTAGGGAGGATGACGGGGAGGTCAACCAGCCCTTGCCCCTATCGCGTCCACCCAGCATGAGAGGAACGGAAGAGATGGGAAGAGAAGAAGTTGAAGAAGTGGCTGTCACAGTAGGGGAAGTGAATTCTGCACGTTCCCAAGACGAGTGGATAGCCGAAATCCTGAGCGAACTGCGTGACCCAATGGACGCAACCGTCTAAGACGTAAGAAGGGAATCACCCTCGCCGATAAAAGAGGTCCAGAGTCAGTTGAAAGAGACTCGGGAGGGTGAAAAGAGTGGGGGAGATAAGACAGAAGAAGCCGCCTACAGCAAGAAGGTCGTAGGCGAGCCACATGAAACGCAAGGGTCTGTTCCTGCGTCTATCAGTCCTGAGGAGATGACCCTGGACTCCAATGAAGGACCGATCAGAAAAGTTGTGATGGCCGCAGAGGCCAAGAGAAGAAGAGAAGAGGAAGAGGAAGTGGTACCCCTGTTGAGGAAGAAACGAAGGTTATCACAAGAATCTGCCGAGGATGAAGAGCCTAAAACCACAGAGCAAGGAGACGGTCCTGAGTCCCCAATTGCGGCAACATCCTTTGATAGGCTGGTAGAGAAGATGAAGAAGAAGAGGGCCAAGTTGAGGAAAGAGCTCAGGGCCCTAAGAAAATGAGCTGAGAAAATTGCCAAGGACGCATTGTCCGGCAAGAAGGCGCGCAAGGAACTGCGGCCTCAAGAAGAAGGGGAGACGCAAGGCCTTCCTGATCCTCAAATAGAAGAAGCCGCATTGGCATTTGAAGAGGAAATGAGGGAAGAAGAAAGAGTAGAAAAAACAGCCGAGGAGTTTGAGAAAGAGCTACAAATTGAAGAGGATGAGGAGCTGGCTGCTAGAATAAAAGCCCAAGAAGAGGGGGAAGAGAAGAAGAAAAAGAAGAAGAGAAGTAGGCATCACTCGCCTACAAGGAAGGAACGCATCGGGGAGGATGCGAGAGAGGAACAAGGTGTTAGCACCTTGAAGAAGAAGAAGAAAGAAAAGAGGTGTCAGTCACCAAACTCCCAAGCACGCATATGGAGAAACGCAAAGGGAAGGAGAAGGTGACTGAGGCACCAGTTGAAGTGGCCGAGAGAAAGAAGAGAACTGTGGATGAAATTCCCGCTAAGGCCAAAGGAAAAGCTAAGGTGGCTAATGCGTCGCCACAAAAGAAGGAAGGAAAAGGGAGACACAGGGCGTTCCCTGATTTGATGATTGAGGTGGGATTTTTCCCTGAAGAAGCCCCATTGCCGCCATACATCACCGAAATTATTTACCACCACGGCTGTAGAAACTTCTGTTCCAGCACCTCTTGGGTCCAACCTGACGTAGTCCGCAGTTTTTATAATGGACGCATAGATGAAGAGGAAGACGTGGTGGTGGTGGATGAAATTGAATTCCCGTTCCACGCAAGGGAAATAAATGCAATATATCAGTTGAGGAACAACTCGTGTAAGCCCCGTACTTAATTTTGTGAGAACGCAAGGTAAGAAAAGGCCGAGAGATGGACGATTGGGTAAGAGTAGTTGGCTGGACTGTGATTGGGGCGGAAAAATGACTAAGTATCAGCTATGCGTTGGTGGCAACCTGCTTTAATGGGAACAGTTTTGGCGTAAACGCAAAGGTGAGGGAAGACTGTTATGCTTTGAAGCCATGACGTTTGAGGACATAAGGCGTGGAGAACCACCTTGTATCGAAGATTATCTTGCGACAAACGCATTAAAGGCAGTGGGGCGTTGGAAGTTAATAGCCACGAGGAGTTGAGAGCTGATTTGCGATGAGGTCATTATGCGGTGAACGCTACCATGAGTCGAAAGTGAATACGCGTTGGACAAAGAAGGTTGGCCGAGAGAGAGTAATGCGTTTGTTAACCATCTGGCGGGAGAATGTTGAAAAGTAACACCATCAGAGGCTGTGTGTTGCCGAAGCTGAATATAGAAGGTATGCGTTGAACAGATTGTAGTGTAGTGTAGTGTTGAAATGGAGATTAAGTCAGTGGTATATATAAGTGGATCAAGAATTCAATTGTTCTGATTGCATTTCAGAGCTCGAGCTGGGTTCATTCTAAAGCTAAACATCGAAAGGAGGTAGAAGAAGATGTTCACGCTGATTTGGAGTGGAAATCTAATCGAAACCGTGGAAGAAACTTGAGTTGGGCAGAGGACTCAGCTGGTGTTACTTCCTCAGAGTGACGCTCGGTTTTGGAGGAAGAACAAACTGAAGGAACGGTGGTTAGGGTCAAAACTTTTGAGGTTAGTAAGTTAACTCGATTTTTAGCAAGTTTCATGAAGGATGCTTGAGCTGAAATTGTATTAATGTGTGTCAAATTCAGATAGAAGAGATTAACGCTCAATTTGCAGGACAATTAGGGGTAATTCAAGGTTGTTGAAGAATATACCCTAAACGAAGAGGATGCTCTTCATGAAACTTGGAGGTAAGATGAAGAACTTACACCTTAACAAGTTTGTAGAAGGAGGTAAGTTCTGGAATTAATCAAAATGTGATGTTTAGCAAGTTAAAAAGGGTATTAATGCTAATGTCTAAATATAATAATGGCTGAGAGACCTTATGGTGAAAGCTTACATGTAAGTGAGCACGAGGATAAGTGCTGAGGGACTTTGTGAAAGCACTTGAATAGCTATGAGGAATGGATTACAATACTGAGGGACTATAAGTGAAAGCATGTAGTAACCCATCACATACTAGCTCGTGCTGAGGGACCATGAGTGAAAGCACTTGAGCAAAGATAGAATTGGTTACCAGTGCTGAGGGATTTCATGTGAAGGCACATGGTATTGTAAATAAAATCGAATAAGTGCTGAGGGACAGAATGTGAAGGCACTAGATAGTTGCAAATCTGTGTGACATGAGGATTTGGCATTTATATGTGTAATTTGGTAAGAGAACCTTAGTAACTCTCTAGGATGTGATACGTAATGGTTACTAATAGATAAACTAGCTCATATTTGTTAGTGATAGTTGAATAGATTTAGTCACTCACTGGGCTTTTTGCTCATTCAGTTTGTTGTTGTTTGTTGTTTCATGTAGCGAGCGTGTCCGGGATGCCTAGCCTACAGAAGAATCTCGTCTGGGCCTATCTGGAAGCAAACCTCTGGGATAGTTGTAAATATTTAGTCTGTACATATGTCTTGTAATGTGCATGTTTCTTAGGAGTGAAGGGGTGTGACAACTTGGATGCAGAAGGAAACAAGATTATAGAATCAACTCCACCAGAGTTAATGGAGGACACAATCCGAGTATTGGCGAAGCCCAGGGCTAAGTGGGACGTTTCACCCACAGGTATCAAAACGCTATCCGCTAGTAGCCTAAGACCAGAGGCAAACCTGTGGGTATACTTGGTGAAGAAGCGGCTGATCCCTACAACGCATGACAAAACAGTATCAAGGGATCGAGTGATGGCAGCTTATTGCATTATGCGTCGCATCACCCTTGATGTTGGACGCATAATCGCGGCGCAGATAAGAGGGGTGTTCAACCAGCCAAGGGGCCAACTCTTTTTCCCCACTCTTATCATGAATTTGTACGCCAATGCTTCATCGAAGGGCCAACAAAAGTGTTAGACACAGAGAAGATGATTGAAGTCAGTGGCGTAATCGCCCACAAGACTCTGCGTCGGTTGATGAGAGGATCACAATATCTGCCAGAGCCTGCTAAGGCCACCAAAAGACCTCATCAACCCATTCCGCCTCCGAAGCCGCAACAGCAGAAGAAGGGGAAGCCGTCCAAGCTGAAACGCAAGGCTGTGGCAAGTCCTGATGCCACCATTAGACCTTCCCCAACCTCAAGCCCTTCACCCCCACTTCCAACAACCAGAAGAGAACCAACTCCACCTCCACCTCCTCCTGAGACGCATCGCCCTAAGCCAACTCCACCTCCTCCTAAAACGCATCGCCCAAAACCTTCTAAACCTCAACCTTCTGCAAAACCCTCCTCCCCAATCTCCTCAATAAGAGTTGATGTAAGCACTGGTTTATGATGCCAAGAAGTGAGGCACGGCCATGCGTTTGTGGCTATGCGTCTCAAAGGGAGAAGTGGCCGAGAGCAAGAGCAAAGTAAAACTTCAACTGAGTATTGACTAAGTTTATGCGTTTGTGGTTAACTTATGGAAGTTAGTGAGCGGAAGTAGTTACTATATTGATAGATAAGTAGTCTTGAAGGGGAGAGAAACGCACTTGAACCATGCGTCCAAGTCACTTTGCGTTGAGGACAGAATGGTGTTGAAGTTGATGCGTCGAAGACAGATATTCGTTGAGGCACCTGTGCTGAAGACAAAATGGTCTACACACATCGAAAGTAGAATTTCAAGATGGAAAGGAATGCGTTCAAAATAGGAGGCGTGTGAGGACAACCACTATGCGTTGGAAGAGGAGAACCCTGTGCTAGTCTGCAGAGGAAATACGTAAGTAGCAGCCTAAGTCCTGGTGTTGGTAAGGTTAGGTCGGCAGTATAAATAGCTGGATTAATTAAATGTTTAATCATTTTAAGGACAATTCGAGAGATTAAGTCGGTTCTACTCTTCAGATAAACTCCAGAAGAAGATTTAGAAGGGTGTTCTTGAGGGTTCCGGATGAAGTTTGATTCACATCGAAGCTGGAAACGAAGTTGGAACGGGGGAATGACCAAAGCTACTTAGTGTGGTTGAGCAGTGACTGATATTCGGGACAGAACGTGAGGAATAAGCTGAGATCAGAGCTGAAAATTTAAGGTTAGTAAGTTAATGCAATTCCTAACAACTTTTGTACAGGATGGTGTTGCTGAAATCGAAGTTTTACTATGTGAATCCTTAGGAAATCAGTGATTACAAGACTGTCTCGCAATCCGGAACAGCAGAAGGTAATTTCGGAATATCGCGAGAATGGGAAAGAGCTAAACCCTGAAATTTTAAGGTAAGCTTTAGAACGTGATTTCCTATAAGTATGCAGAAGGGAAGAAACTCTGAATCTGTATGGAAATGTGGTTTTTCATAGGTTGAAGTAAGGACGAGAAGAAAGGAAGGAGTACAGTGCAGAGTGCCGTTGGAAAAAATCAAGTATCGGCACATTGTCTAAGAATTTGCAGTGAGACGGGTAACGCTGAGACGCAAAGGAGCTTTCCGTCTCATAAGTATCGCTAGATAACGCTGAGTATCGTTGCTCAGGTAGGTAACGCTGGTGTTGTTTTATCAAATATAGCTAGCAATTGTGCTGTTCTATTGGGTATCGCTAGTAACAGTCATTCTTGGCGGGTGTCCCTGAGATTCTCATTATAAGTCAGTAGAGGAAAAGAAAGGAAGTTAGTGTTGTTTAACGCAGGGTGTGTTTCTTGTGCAAGCCGAGAAGAGATAGGAACAGTGTATAAACCACTTAAAGCCTAGAAAGAGTTGTGAGTGACACTTTTCTTGATTTAAAATGAAATTTATTGAAAATGTTTGGTTTGGTTTTCTTATGAATTATGGCTTTGAGATGAATGCTTTCTTAAAAAAAACTTGATATTTGATGATGTTTATAAGGCATGTTTTATGCATTTCTATAAGATGTGCAATGGCATGTTTTAAAATATTGTTTATCGTGATAAATTGATTTTCATGAAAGATTTTCATATGAACTACTATGTGAAAGAAATTCTGAAATGTTTTAAGCGGAGGCTCAGTGCTCAAGGACATGAGAAGGCACGTGAGTTTCCCCGGGACCCAGTACTCAAGGACATGAGAAGGTACATGGGCAACCCGACCTATTCCTATGTGCACATAGAGGTTAAGCTGGCTAGTGCATCGAGCTTGCCCTGCTTAAAGCCAGGGATGGTTTTTGACGTTGAGTGCGTAGAAGCATTGCTCCGCCTCAACTAAGGGAAAAGTTTGAAAAACTGGTTGATATTGACAAATTCCTTGGAAAACATTTTGATATGATTTTAGTATTGATTTATAAGAATGATGAATTTCGTGAAAAGCATGTTACATCTGAATAAATGTTAAACTCTGATTTACTCATTATACGAAACATGCCTGCTTTAAATGAATGTCGTTTTATAAAGAATTGTCACTCACTAGGCTATTAGCTTATGTTTCCAAATGTTTTTTTTTTTCCCTCCCCAGGTAGCAAGGACGTTCCTGGTGCTTAGCCTAATACAGCTCATCCTGCCTAAGCCTCGATCATCAAGATTTAGTGAAGTTTGGGAGTTGTACGTTGAATATACTTATGTGAATGGCATGTAGAACATATACTTTTGAATGGGTACTGTCAATGGTGTTGTGAATGTTGTATTTTGGATATGAGGACGAATTCATGATATGCATTAAAGGTGTATCCTTACAGGAAATCGTGTCAAGTTATAGCATGCGATGTATAACCGTGTTTTATGTTCTGTATATAAGTAAATGTAAGTGCAGAAAAAGTTAGGGCAATATGCGTCACAAGAGGGGTGATGTTTATTGTCTTCCCACTTCCCCTTAGGTTAGATGGGTAACCTGGGAGGGGGTGTGACAGTTGATGACTCACGCTGTGGGGATTTTGGCGCAACTTTTATGCGTCCATCATCCCCTGCGTTTGATGAAACTCCATCAACCTCTCGCCCTCAGCCAAACCCGCCTCAACCACCAACGCAACCACCGCAGCAAGAAGCCTAACTTGATTTTGAATGGGAGACAGTGCAAAAATATCTGCAACAATCAATCTTGCGTCGAGTGATGCATTCCTTGAATATGTTAGCACGTCGGCAGACGGAGCAATTTCAATTCACACTGAATTACGTTCATCAACTGCTATCGATTCGACCGAAAATCCCGCCCCCTAACATTCCGGAACGCCTCCAACAGCCACTTGTCTTCCCAGTACCGCAGCGCCCTGCGCCTGAGCAACAACGCAGACCTGATAAGGACAAGTTTGATGGTTAAAATTTAGGGGTGTAGTAAAGAGTTGTAGCTTTTCTTGCGAGTATCTTCATATTCAATTGTATGCGTTGGGAACATTCAATTAATAAAATGAAAAATTTCTTCACCGCATGGAATTTCAAATTTTCTCTTTGCGTTGTTCCTGGTTGTAAATTCATTTTAAGTACATTCCATTATTCCTAACTTTTATCTTTGCGTTGAAAAGTTGGTCACTATGATGATATTCATGCTTACACTTTTTGTACACTCGTTAAGTTAGATACACTTTTTGTACACTCGTTAAGTTAGATTACTTTCAATGCGTCTGCATACTATTTCTCAGAAACGCAAACCTACTTTGAATGTATGCAAGCAACCAATACAAACCTCTTTTACAAAATTGTGCAACTTAATCTTTGTTTACAATTTAAGCAATGAGGACCTTGCTACTCTCAAGTTTGGGGGTGGTAGAGGTTTGAACTGTCAAAGATAAAAATATGAGGAACTTATTTCAATCATGTCTTAAAAAAAAAAAAAAAAAAAAGAAAAAGAAAAAAAAAGAAAATTTCCTTTTAAACGCAAAACTCCGCTGGCAAGACTAATATATTTATCTTGTTAAGAGTTTAGCTGAAAACGACACCTGCTCGTAGTTGGCCGCCTCCATGCACCCCATAGTTGGTGTGTCAAAACGAAGGTGGGTAATCGTAATCAGCGACGCATAGATAAATTACAAACTCCAATGTCTAGTGAGGAAACCGAACTTAGATAAGAGTTTAGTCGAGAAGGGCACTTGCTCGTAGTTGGCTGCCTCCATGCACCCCATTGTTGGTATGTCAAAACGAAGGTGGGTAACCCTACTCGACGCATGCTTAATAACCAAATAATAAAACCAATGAAAGAAAAAGGAACTTTATATATTCATCTTTTCAGACTCAGTGTTAAAAGAAGAAATTTTTTTTTTTGTGAATAATGAGTTTAAGAATTTTGAAAAGAAAGCTTGCCGCATACAAATTAGACCCGTCCTAAAAAAAAAGAATATAGAGGTAGAGAAATGATATAACTAACGGGTAGCTGATTGAGTATAGCATTCTGAGAGACTAGTCAATGCGTTGAGAAAATGTTTAGGATAATTGAAGTTTTTTAGATAGAAGTATGCTTGAAGACAAGAATTTATCTAAGTTTGGGGGTGTGATAACTTGTAGAAATACAAGTTATGATAGCCTTTTTCTTAGATAAATAGAGATTAAATAGAGAAGCATGCGGTAAGTTACGTTAATTTTTATTAAGAAATCTTCCTTTACGTTATACTAATGTATTTTTTTGAAGATAAATGGTTTTACCACTTTTTGAGCCTAAAACGAATATTTTTACACAGGAATGCAAGCGATGCGTTGATAACTCCTTAACGCAGGAACCAGACGATGTGTTAACAACAACTCAACGCATAACTACGCGTTAGCAACCTACGCCGCGTTGACATCGGCCAAACGATTCATGGACGCATAGACGACCATTAATGAAAGGCGCTGAGAATCAAATCAGAATCTTGAGAGATTGACGGATGATTGACGAACATGATTTGTGGCCACAGTGGTGGATCTTAATTGACCCGAGAATCACGCAATCAGGCGAGATGGATGCATAGTATCAATCTCGCTGCCAATCAAGCAGATTTGCCATTAATTGCGAACGCATCATCTATAAAAGGGCAGCTCTGCGAAATGAGAAAGGGTTGTTGATTCTCGGAAGAACTCCATAAGTGACAGCAGAGTTCTCTCAGACTTCAGCCGGAGATGAATAGCTAGAGAGAGAAGAGTCTTCCCTCCGCCGGACTACTTTCATAGCAGAACATCGCGCTTCCATCCGGGCGACTCAAGACATTGACGCCTTCCCTGCTTTCTTTCTTATTATTCTATCTTAATTTTAGATTTGTATCAAGACATTGAACTTATCGAAAAATTGTATCCCATTTCATCAATATAATTATCTTCCATGTCTACTCATTTCTCTAAACTTTCCGCTTTTCACTTTCAAACCGTGAGTAACTAATCACTCAAGGGTCTAGGGTTGAGTTAGCATGTAACTAGGAACTATAGTGTAACTATTTTATCTTGTCAATTGCAATCTTAATCCGATGCTTATGTCCATCTGACAAATCGATATAAGTAGTAATAATCAAACTGCTCAAGAGGGTAAGTGATTGTGGAACTCAATTGACAAGGGCCAAGTAGTGTTACCTGTCTATGGGGATAACCTTGGTTCTTAACACTCTCCTAAGCGTTATACGCATAGCGGCTGACAACCAGGAGAAGAGTCACAAGTATGAATAGAATACTACTATGCGCTTCCGACGTTAAATGTTAATCAACCCGAACCCTTTCTTTATCCATTTATTCACATCTTTAGTTGAATTTGCTGTGTCGCATGCTTTTCATCTTTCACACTTTTAGTCTAGTGTATAAACAATCGCTTTCTTTAGATTAAAAACAACTCTCAACTATTTCTTGGTTACTACTGCAACGCATGAAATCCAACTAAATACTGAATCAATATAATCCCTCTGTTCGACCTCGGACTCACCGAGAAAACCTACTCCTTCGCTTATACTTGGGTAAAGGATAGGAAAACTTGACAAGATTACCAACGCATAATAGGAAGACGCATAGCATGTTCAAAGCATGATATGTTGAACGCATAATCACATCATTTAGCACCTTGTGTTAGGACAATTTACACATACAATTATCCCGCAACAGTCGCCTAAACGTCCTAGTACTTAAACTTTACTCTTGATTTTCCTTTCAATCAATCACTAAACTTCACCTGACTTCCCCAGGTTTTCGTAAACCATGCTCTAGTACCAACTTGTCACACCCCATTCCGAACTATTCTCCCGTAGCCCGAGACGAAGTGTGAGGACAGCAGTTACCGACTACCCTTTCACGTAACCCACTGTCAACATCACCATCCACATGCTCTTGACAAACCTCGACTTTGATCGGCAACGGGAACTGTCATGCTACCTGAAAATGAAAAACATTTAAAAAGGGTGAGCTAACAGCTCAGTGAGTAACGATTTTCTGAAAACAATATATTTTAACTGTAAAACTGGTCAAACTCGCATAAAATATATCACTTTAAATCATATTAAATTATACTCAAACACCATTGTGAAAACATGCTTGACCGTTTCAGAATAAATACTCAAAAATCTCTTATTAAAAAATACTTTTTCCTTAGTTGAGGTGGAGCAATGCTCAACGCTCCTCAACATCGATTTTCCTTAGCTGTGTGGAGTAATTTTAACACATCAGCGTCGTATATACCTCTATGTGCACATAGGTACTAGAATTCGGGCCGCCCTCAATGCCTTCTACGAGTCCCTGAGCATTGGGGTCCCATTTCTATATCCAGGTTACCTATATGCCTTCTACGAGTCCCTGAGCATTGGGTACCTTTATATTTCGGGCCACCCACAATGCCTTCTACGAGTCCCTGAGCATTGGGATCACATTTCAATATAAGGCTACCCTTTGGCCTTCTCAAGTCCCTGAGCCTCGGGTGCCTTTTAAAGTTTAATATAACACAAAACATATTTTGGAAACATTATATCAATAACTCATGAATTTACCGTTTCCAAATCTCATCTCATCAGCATGCTAAATTCAATTTCCAGTTTTAATATAAAACCGCATGCTTTTCGTAAAGTATCAATCATTCACCGTGCGTTTTATAACTCATAGCAAGTACCCAACATTCTCAAAGTTCTCAAGTAAAACGCATGCTCATGTCTCTAAAACGCATGCTCATATCTCTAAAACGCATGCTCATGTCTCTATAAATCACATATTCGTATGCTTTATATATGAAAACGCATGCATTATTTCATTCGAAACCCATAAATTTATATTCATAAAGAACTCATTCATATTTTGTAAAACGCAGGTGTTACTCACCTGTACTCGCCAAAGAATACTTCTTCTTCCTTTCTTCTATTTCCTCTTCCCGAGCTTCTTGGACGCAGCGTTCTAATCTCAGAATCGAAAAGCTCCATTTCTCTCTGTCAGCTCGGTTGAATGCAACCCTGCCCTTCAACGCAAGGTTGATAACTACCGCAAACCCTGCCCTTCGACGCAAGGTTAATTACTTCAGCAAAGTGCATCCCACCTCTTCTTACTTCTCTTTCGGATTCGTCACCCTCACTTGGACGCAAGGTCCAACTTGAACGCATCACCCAACTTTGGACGCCACGTTCACCTTGGACATTATGTTTGTCCTCAACGCAAGGCCGACCCCCTTTTAACGCAAGACAACTTCTTTACATAAAATAGCTAAGTTGTCAAATACCTTCTTTCTTTACCGCATACTTCTACTACGGACGTCCTTGCTGCCTTCTTCTCTTTTTCTCTCTAGAATTCTTCTTTAAGAGTCATCAGTCACTCCTTTTCCCTCGAAGTTCTATTTATAAGGAGCTTGCCATCCAACCATGCATTAGTTCAAGTGTCACCTGAGGAACGAGACTTAGCGAAACCCAGCGACATTTGTGAGACAAAAAATCCCCAACGTTTCAGCGACACTCATCTCGCTACTTATACTTTATTTACTTAGCGATACCCTCTTTCTAGCGACACCCGTCAGCAGAGTTCCTTCCTTTCCTTTTTGTGCCCACTTCTACCTGATAAAAATCGTATTTCCAGCTAAATTCAGAACTTCTTCTCTTCTACAAACTTGTAAAGGAGTAAGTTCTCTAACTTACCTCGAAATTTCAGAGCATGATCCTTCTTCGTTTGAGAGATATTCTCAAATAACCCTCAATTGCTCTCAATTGCCCAGCAAATCAACAACAATCAATTCCACCTACAATTTTACATGTTTCCCCTCAAATTTAACTAAAAAATCCTTCATAAAAATGGTTAGGAATTGAGTTAACTTACGAACCTTAAAATTTCAGCCCCATCTGCCACTTCCTCAGCTCGCACTTCTCTAATGACCAGATCATGCTCGGATTTTACGACCACAATCAAACTTCCTGTTCCAGCTTTAGTTACACCACCAGAACGAATAGAATTTCACTTGAATTCAACATGAACACCTTCTTCTATCTTCCCTCATTGTTTGTCTGAAAAATGGAACCGACTCGAGCTCTAGAAAGTGTCTAAAATGATTAAACATTTTGTCCACTCATTTATATATGCTGCCGACTTAACCTCCACTTCCATTCCTTTTTAAAATAAGCTGCCCAGCACAGATACGCTCAACGGAACCTACCTCCAACGCCCGCAGCAACCTTCCACAACCATTGCCTTCAACGCATGGAAATGTTTAACGCATAACTGTAGACCAATGCATACAGCCACTCACCAAAGCATACCTTAACACATGGTAGGTCAAGTACAAGTTTTCCCCGCCAAGTTCCAACTTCCCTTCCGACACGTGTGACCCTTCAGCGCATGGTGACACCCTCAACGCATAGCAACTTTTCATGATTACCCCTTCAACGCATATTAGCTATATCAAAATATAACAACTCTTCTACCTCACCAACGCATAGTCGTGGCTAACACTTAAACTATTTTGCTCCTTCACTCTCGGCTACCACTCCTCTTTTCCTAGCATAACACATAACACATAGAATTCTTCTTAGCTTGCTTTTTCCCTAAGGCCAAGCATGCCTTACAAGTTAGGGCTTACAATTACCCTGTTGACTGGATGGAGTGGAATGATGGTTGTTGCGTGGACTGGATTCTGGTTACTGTATTGATAGATTTATAGTCATGATGTTGATTGGTTATGGGTATTATGTTCATTAGTATGATGATTATGACTAATTATGTTGGTGGCAATTGTTATCCTCTTTATCAAGTCCTATACCCCTAATGATGTGAACCTTTGGGTTCAATGACCATGATTATGATTATGACTGGGTGTCCCTCAGGATCACCATTTATAGTTATGACTGTGACCTTCGGGATCACGACATACCTCCAGGTTCGCTACTTATGCTTATGCCTATGCTTATGATGGGTACACTAGGGTAATAGTAGGATAACAATTTCACTTAGCAGGCCCAGTAGTGGGTCACTGTTGTTAGATTTCTATTCGATTTAAATTGAGTTTCATAGCTTGTTGCACAAAAATAGATATTATCAATTCTATACAAAGATGCGTCGAGAATTACTCAAATATGATCATGATTAAGCAAGTTTTCCTATAAAAAGCCCATGTATAAGCTCTTATAGGTTTCCTGGTGAGTCTAGGGTTGAACGCAGGGATTTGTAATAACTAGGCGTTGAGAATAGATGGATGACTATGCGGTGAACCATAAATGTAATATGTGCATGTGTTGGTTTTGTGTCTAAAACTATACATAAAGAATGAATAAAATTTCCTACAACTAACAATGAGGTGGACACGACGATGGTTAGTCAAATGTCATTTAGTGTCAGATAGCATGCATTGAGAATGAATGGAACCATAACGCAAGAGCTAGTTGTTACCTAAGCTTTCCAAGTATAATTACATACCTACAAACTACGTTTGTGAATCCATCTCTTGATGTTTCGACGCCATCTCTAAGACGCATGGTAAGTTTGCGTTGGCAAAAGATGAACTAGATCTCTGCACCTCATCTAGTCTCGACAAATGCTAAAGATTAACCATCCACTCTCTCAAGCTAGACAGTTGTGCTTACTACTTTTGTTTGTCAGACAAAGTTATGCAAGCTAATGATATGCATTAATCAAGATGTAACATACTTAATATTGCCTAAGAAAAACCAACTTCTAACATCTAACTCATTTAGCATTCAAACAATATGGTGTCAGGTATTTAATATGGAAAATAGATGAAAGATAATCGTCAATCAAACTCATATTAAGAAAACAAATCATTCTCTCGAATGTCATTAACAAAACATAAGTAAGAATGAGGGAAATAGAGATAAAACAGAAATGGAAGGCGTCAAGCCGCCACAGGCAACGTCTTGCTTCATGGAGGCTTAAGATGGTTGCTATCTGATGCATAAATTTCATAGGGCGAAGGTTCTCACTCACTGGGAGACGACTCTGAAAATTCTCAGAATCCTTCTCTTAGAAGAGCTCGAAATGGAGGCTGGTTATGGTGAGGAGAAATTGTGTAGAGCTTTCGCCTCTTGAACTCGTTTCTCTTTTCTTCCTCCCTCTTGAATGGAGAAACTTTGGGCTATTTATAGGCGTTGAAAAGTTAATACTCATGATGACCTGACACCTTTGCATTAAATTCCCTGCCCTGCTGCGTAGACTTTTTACATTGTCGGCCCATAGGTACTGCCATGATCTGATAAAGTGTTGTCCTTTTTCATAATGACATGATAGCTTTTTGCCCATGCGTCTGTATCTACTTTTTTCGACGCATGGTCTCAACGCATAGGCTCGACGCATGGGTTTCCACTTGTTCTCGCAGCAGCTTTGTCTCTTAGTACTTGGGTTATTTATGCTTTTTTTCTTCTTAACCCTGCGTTAAGAACATAAAAGCTCGTAGTTTTTTAGGTATTTTTTTTTCTAAATAGTGTCAATGCATGGTGATACATTTTACATAATTCAACTACCAAAATCATGCGTTTAGCTCTAAAGTTACACTAATTAAATCAAATAGTGACTATAATAACTTGTATTTCTACAAGTTATCAGTCACTTACTGAGTATTATTACTCACCCTCTTCTATGCTCTTTTCACAGGTAAGTGACGGGATAAACATGTGCATGACAAGAGGAATCCATGACCACTCCATGGACCGTTGTCGCTTTCGCTATAGACTCATACATTCGCCTCCTAAGACATAGAGTGTCATGTTGATGATCACGTAGGGTAGTGATCATTATTTATTCATTTATTCATTTGGCTTTTCGTTTGATGTAATCATTGGTCAAACTTGTATTCATGATTTTAAGGGGACCTCGTTAAACGATTTGTTATCTTCTTATTTGATTTAAATAAACTGTTCAAAATTATTTTATTTGATATGTGTATTGCCTAAGTTCCAAAGTGTTTATGAAAAATTTCGTGCATAGCATAGCGTCCTGCTAGTTTGAAGGTCGAGTTGTTACAATTTAGATTGTGTACCAAACATGCCTAAGATTTTGTGAAATTGTATTAAGAAGGGGAGACAGTATTCAAAGACTATCGATCACATCAAATCATTAGATATTATTTATTTAAGAAACCATAATAGTCGAGCTTCATCAACTAATTTACATAAAATATCAATGATTTTACTTTTCTAAGCAATAGAAGAACACCAAAAAGTGAGAAAAGATACACAAATCAAGCTTGACAAATGACTCCAAACTCCATATGCAATATAATCAACCATAGTAAATTAATTGAGGGAGAGAGGTAGAGATGTAAACCCTACTTTCACTTGTAGGTACTTAACTTAAGTACGTAATATCGTTGTGGATTTATTCGTTCTCTTTTGTGTAGATCGAAGGGGGAAGTGAAGGAAGGCCGAACGCATCCTTGGTAAGTTGAATCCTAAACCGAACATGGAATCTATTTTGACATAACTGATAACTTGTAGAAATACAAGTTATTATATGTCTTTCTCCTAGAAAAAAAGAGTTTAAATAGAGAATCATGAGGTAGTTGATGCTAAATTCTATTGATAAATCTTCCTATGCGTTCTACTCTTGTAAATTGATGAAGATAATCGCTTTATAGCTTTTTGAGCCTAAAACATATGCTTTGACGCAGGAACGCAAGCAACCCATGGATGCGTTGGCAACCTCTTAACGCAGGACTATGCGTTGGCAACCTGTAGACGTGTTGACAACCCTTCAACGCAGGTTGATGCATTAACAACCCATTGATGCGTTGGCATACTTGAACGCATGAACTCAAGTTATCCGTGGACGCATATCAAGAAGGCAGTAGAGAATCAAATAGGAATCTTGAGAGATTGTCAGGAGATAGATATGCTTGACATGCGGCGAGAGTGGTGGATCGAAATTAAACCGGAAATCAAGCGATTAGGCAAGATGGACGTGATAACTTGTAGAAATACAAGTTATTATAGCCTTTTTCATAGATAAATAGAGTTTAAATAGAGAAGCATGCGGTAGTTGATGATAAATTCTATTAATAAACCTTCCTTTGCGTTATACTCTTGTATTTTGATGAAGATAATGATTCTACCACTTGTTGAGCCTAAAACGCATGTTTTAACGCAGGAATGCAGACGATGCGTTGATGACTTCTTAACGTAGGACAACATGTTAGCAATCTGTTCTTCATGGACGCATTGTAAGCCTCGCATCTATTTTTGTGAGAACGCAAGGTAAGAAGGGGCCGAGACTCAAGGAAAGAAGAGGCCGAGAGATGGGGGAATGTGTAAAAGTAGTTGGCTGGCTTGCATTTGGAGTGGGAAAACGACTAAGTGTAAGCTATGCGTTGATGGCAACCTGTTGTGGAGGAAACAATTTTGGTGTAAACGCAAAGGTGAGGGAAGTTTATCATGCGCTGAAGTTGTGACGCGTTGAGGACTCAAGGCGTGGAGGATCACTTGGTACCGAGGATCATTATGCGTCAAACGCATTAAAGGCAGTGTGCCGTTCGAAGTAAAGGCCACGAGGAGTTTGGGAGCTGATCTGCGGAGAGGCTATTATGCGGTGAACGCTACCATGCGTCGAAGGCGGGTATGCGTTGGACAAAGAGTGTTGGCCGAGAGAAAGTTATGCGTATGCTAACTATTTGGCGGGAGAGTTTGAAAAGAAGTATCATCAGAGGTCGTGTGCATTGCTGAAGCTGAGCATAGGAGGTATGCGTTGAACGGATTATAGTATAGAGTTGAAATGGAGGACAAGTCGGTGGTATATATATATAAGTGGACTGAGAATTCAATTGTTCTGCTTTCATTTCAGAGCTTGAGTTGGGTCCATATTAAGGCGAAACATCGAAGGGAGGTAGAAGAAGATGTTCATGCTGATCTGAAGCAGAAATCTCATTGAATTCGTGGAAGAAACTTGGGTTTGACAGAGGTTTTGGTTGCTGTGATCTCTTCGAAGTGATGCTTGGTTTTGGAGGAAGAACAAATTGAAGAGACGAAGGTTAGGGCTGAAACTTTGAGGTTAGTGAGTTAACTCGATTTCTAGCAGGTTTCATGAAAGATTGTTGAGCTGAAATTGTTTAATTGTGTGTCAAACTCGGGAAGAAGAGACGGGAGTTGAACTATCGGATGATTAGAGGTAACTTGGAGTTGCCGAAGGGTATATCCTAAACGGAGAGGACGTTCTTCGTGAAATTTGGAGGTAAGATGAAGGACCTGTATTTTAACAAGTTTGTAGAAGGAAGAAAGTACTAAAATTGATTAAAACGAAATGTTTAGCAGGTTGAAGAAGGAAGAAGAAAGGAAAAAGGAAACGGTTCTACAGCAGCGGAAGTATCGCTGAGTGAGCGAGAGACTGGGCAGCGAAGCAAGTAACGCTACAACGCAAAGATAGGCTTTGCGTCTCACAATTCTCGCTAGAGTATCGCTGGGTATCGCTCCTCAAGGTAGTCTCGCTGGTTTTAATCAACGCAATAACGCTAGTACAGTTTTAGTATCAACTGAGTAACGCTGGCAGTTTACAAAATTTCTAAGAGTAACGTTACTATTGTATGATAAAGGAAAAGGGAGATTATGGAAACTAAACTTGAGGATTATGTGTTTTCAGGCCAAGAAGAGCTCGGGGAGGCTTATAACCCACTTAGAGCCGGGACCAATTGTGAGTGACTGTTTGTTATATCTTGTGTTTAACATTAGTACGCTTATAGATGAGAAAATGTGATACATTGTATTGTGCTTTAAGAATATGATGTGTTAGTGATCTAAAAGAGTATTAATACTAATGGCTAAATGTAATAGTGGCTGAGGGACCTTATGGTGAAAGCTAGATTTGAGTAAGTGAGGAATCAAGTGCTGAGGGATTTGAGAAGGCACTTGATCAACAGTAGGGAATGGATTACAATGCTCAGGGACTATGAGTGAAGGCATGTAGTAATCCATCACACACTAGCTCGTGTCGAGGGATCATGAGTGAAGGCACTTGAGCATAGATAGAATTCATTACCTGTGCTAAGGGATTTCATGTGAAGGCACATGGTACTGTAATTATAAATGAGTAAGTGCTGAGGGACCGGAAGTGAAAGCACTAAATAGATGCAAGTTGGTGAGACATGAGAATCTGATAGTTATATGTGTATTGTGAAAAGAGAATCTTGATAATTCGTTGGGATGTGTTATGTGATAGTTATCAACTCACAAACTGGATTATAGTTGTTATGAATAGTTTAGTAGATTTAGTCACTCACTGAGCCTTCTGCTCATCCAGTTTGTTGTTGTTGTTTGTTGTTTCAGGTAGCGAGCGTGTCCGGGACGCCTAGCCTACAGAAGAATCTCGTCTGGGCCTATCTGGAAGCAAACCTCTAGGATAGTTGTAAATATTTAGATTGTTCATAAATCTTGTAATAAACATATTTCATGAGGATAGAAAGGGGGACGTGTTGTACTTTATATGTGTATATACAGACATGTTGTTTGAAAGATGGCACGTTCTTCTGATGAGATAATGGAAATGTTGTTTTGTTTTGCTATTTTTATGGTGTTTATTTTATAGAGTTTTATGTAAGGTAAATAGGATCATGCTCAATCCTAGGTATGGAGTGTATCTGGGATGGGGTGTGACACGCATGGTCTGAACGGAACGCAAACAACCTGACGACGCGTTAACAACAACTCAATGCATAACTACGTGTTAGCAACCTACGACGCGTTGACATCGGCCAAACTATGCATGGACGCATAGACAACCGTTACGGCAAGGCGCTGAGAATCAGATCGGAATCTTGAGAGATTGACGGATGATTGACAGACATGATTTTCGGCTTAAGTGGTGGATCATAATTGGCCCGAGAATCACACAATCAGGCGAGATGGACGCAGTGTCAATCTCGCCACCAATCAAGCAGATTTGCCATTAACTGCGATTTCATCATCTATAAAAGGGCAGCTCTGCGAGAGGAGAAAGGTTGTCGATTCTCAGAAGGACTCCATAAGTGACAGTAGAGTTCTCTCAGATTTCAACCGGAGACAAATAGCTCGAGAGAGAAGAGTCTTCCTTTTCGCCGCACCACTTCACAGCAAATCATCACACTTCCATCCGGGCGACTGAAGACATTGACACCTTCCCTGCTTTCTTTCTTACTGTTCTTTCTTAAATTTAGATTTGTATCAAGGAATTGAATTTATCAAAATTTGTATCTCATTTTCATCAATATAATTGTCTTCCATGTCTACTCACTTTTCTCAACTGTCCGCTTTATACTTTCAAACCATGAGTAACTAATCACTCAAGGGTCTAGGGTTGCGTTAGCATCTAACTAGGGACCGCAGTGTAACTATTTTATCTTGTCAATTGCGAGCTTAATCCGATGCTTATATCCATCTGAAAAATCGATATGAGTAGTAATAATCAGACTGCTCGAGAGGGTAAGTGATTGTGGAACTCAATTGACAAGGGCCAAGTAGTGTTACCTGTCTACAGGGACAACCTTGGTTCTTAACACTCTCCTATGCGTTATAGACATATAATGCATAGCGGCTGACAACCGGGAGAAGAGTCGCAAGTATGGATAGAATACTACTGTGCATTTCCGACATTAGATGTTAATCAACCTGAACCCTTTTTTTTATCCATTCACACACATCTTAGTTGAACTTGCTGTGTCGCATGCTTTCCATATTTCACAATTGTTAGTTTAGTGTACAAACAATCGCTTTCTTTAGATTAGAAACACAATTTCAAAGAATTATTGGTTACCACTGTAACGCATGAAATCCAATTAAAAACCAAATCAATATAATCCCTGTGTTCGACCTCGGACTCACCGAGAACACCTATTACTTTACTTATACTTGGGTAAAAGAATAGGAAAACTTGACAAGACCAACGCATAATAATAGAACGCATTGCATGATCAAAACATGACATGTTGAACGCATAACCACATACTTTAACACTTTGCGTTAGGCTAATTCACACATACAATAAGTCACAACAAGTTTTTGGCGCCGTTGCCGGGGATTATTTCATTGAATTAATATTTTTCTTTGGATTATTGTGTTGCAGAATTCCTCAGTCGACGGAGTATAGCAAGCTTCTCTTCTGTCAGTGGCTTCTAACAGTATATGAGTGAAGGGGATACCCCGACATTTGATATTGACCCTGAGATTGAGAGGACCTTCAGAAGAAGGATAAGACAGAACAAGCAAAGAAGGAGCAATCAAACTACTGAAGAGAACATGGATGCTCAAAATAATCAACCTTAAGCTCCTCAAGCTGGGGTTAGGCAGAATGCAAATGCGCAAGAGCACACAAACTATGATACAAACCCAATTCTCTTGGCGCATGATAGAAATCGCCCGATGAGGGAGTATGCGTCGCCAAATTTATATAATTTTGCACCGGGAATTTTACAACCAACCTTCGATGGTAATGGAAGGTTCGAAATGAAACAAGTAATGTTGCAGATGCTGCAAGCCGCAGGGCAGTTTGGGGGTGCAACGGGTGAAGATCCACATGCACACCTGAAGAGTTTCTTGGAAATGTGTAGCGCATTCCCTAAGGCTGGAGTATCGCAGGATAGCATCAGACTGACACTATTTCCATTTTCTCTCAGAGATGAGGCAAGACAATGGGCATATTCATTTGAACCTGGTGAGATTACAACTTGGGGTAAAATGGTTGAGAAGTTCATGCAAAAATACTTTCCTCCGACGGTAAGTGCAAAGAGAAGACGAGACATTGTCACCTTTGAGCAAAAGAACTCGGAGACGCTTAGTGAAGCATGGGCCCTGATTAAAAGGCTTGTACGGAATTGTCCCCAGAATGGTATCCCTGATTGTGTACAGATGGAAATTTTCTATAGAGGACTGAACAAAACATCACAATCAGTGGCTGACGCCTCTGCAGCAGGAGGTTTAATGGACAAGACTTACACACAAGCCAAGGAGATCCTGGACAGAATTTTGAGGAATACTGATGAATGGGTAGATGATGGATATGGATCCAGGTATATGGATAAAAGACGATCGCAAGCTGGAATGATATAAACGGATGCGACTAGTAACATTTCAGCTCAGATCACCAACATGACATCCTTGCTGCAAACAATTGCGTTGAACAACCAAGGTGGAACAGTTGCATCAATGGACGCAATGAACACGGTAAATGCAACAGCATCGTAAGCTGTGTGCAATGCGGTGAGGGCCACTTATATGATATGTGTCCCTACAACCCACAGTCTGTCTGCTATGTTCAGAACAACTCGTATTCCAAGACATATAATCCGGGTTGGAGGAACCATCCTAACTTTGGATGGGGAGGAAACCAATCACAGACGCAGGGAACTGGGCAACAGCCGTAGAGAAACAATAACCCCGTGTACAACCAAGGTGTTCAAGGGCATCAAGTACCACGAAACAAGTTAGCAAATTCATCATCATCATCCCTTGAAGCACTTATGCGTCAAACGATCACTCAAAATGAAGAAACGCGTAAGTCGCTGGAAGCGATGCTCCAAAACCAAATGGGAGAAATAAAAAGCCATGCCATTGCAATCCGAAATCTAGAACTTCAAGTGAGACAAATGGCAAGTGAGCGCAATACCAGACCGGAGCATTGCCTAGTAATATGGAAGCCCCACGAGGTAACGGTAAGGAACAATGTCAAGCCATGACATTGAGGAGTGGGAAGGTTCTTCCCACTGAAACGCAAGAGCAGAGGATGCAAGGAAATCTGCAGCCTCAAATCACTCCACAACCACCTTCCGTAAAATCTATCCATGAACCACAATCTTCATCCACAACCACATCCTTTAAAGAACAAGAAAATGGAAAAGGGAAAGAAAAAGCAACGCAGGCAAACCCTGCGTCGATATCTCATAATATGAATCCCCTTATGCGTCTGCCCTTTCCTCAACGCCTAAAGAAGAAGAATGATGAGGGCCAATTCAGAAAATTCCTGGACGTTCTCAAACAACTTCACATCAACATTCCGTTGGTGGAAGCCCTGGAACAAATGCCGAATTATGTCAAATTTCTGAAAGACATATTATCTAAGAAAAGAAGGCTCGGAGAGTTTGAGACAGTCGCATTAACGCGGGAATGCAACGCATTGTTTAAAAGCAATATACCAGCTAAAATGAAATATCAAGGGAGTTTCACAGTGCCCTGTTCTATAGGAGGAATGGACATAGGTCAGGCACTATGCGACTTAGGGGCCAGCATAAATTTAGTGCCACTGTCTATATTCAAGAAGTTGGGTATAGGGGAAGCACGGCCAACCACAGTTACACTTCAGCTCGCTGACCGTTCCATTAAGCATCCCGAAGGAAAAATTGAGGATGTTCTTGTAAAGGTGGACAAATTCATCTTCCCGGCCGACTTCATAATTCTTGATTATGAAGCTGACTGAGAGGTACCCATCATCTTGGGAAGACCTTTCTTAGCTGAGGTACCCATCATCCAGGAAGGGGAGCTAACCATTCGAGTGGATGACCAGCAAGTAAAATTTAATGTTTTTAATGCTTTGAAATATCCTGATGATTTTCATTCTTGCTAGATGATCGAAGAGATAATTGAAGAAAAGGCAAGCATCATCGACACATGTTCGAAAAACGAAACACTGTTGGATAAACTGAATGAAGGAATAGAAGCGGAAAGAAGTATAATCTCCAACGCAAGTTTTGAACGCTTAGACTCGGGCAACAGAACCACAGAGAAAACAAAGCTGTCCTTAGAAGAGCCACCAACCTTTGAGCTTAAGACACTGCCAACGCATTTAAAGTATGCATATTTGGGGGAAGAGAGCACGCTACCGGTCATCATATCCTCTGCGTTGACGAGAGAATGGGAAAAGGCTTTGCTGGATATACTGAAAAATCATATCAAAGCAATTGGATGGACCTTAGCGGATATCAGAGGAATAAGCCCTTCATATTGCATGCACAAAATTCGGTTGGAAGAGGGTAAGGATGGTTCAGTTGAGAGGCAGCGCAGGCTCAACCCTGCAATGAAGGAGGTTGTGAAGAAAGAGATCATCAAATGGCTCGACGCAGGGGTCATTTATCCAATCTCCGACAGCAGCTGGGTGAGCCCAGTTCAATGTGTACCAAAGAAAGGGGGGATGACAGTGATCATGAATAGTAAGAATGAATTGTGATAACTTGTAGAAATACAAGTTATTATAGCCTTTTTCATAGATAAATAGAGTTTAAATAAGAGAAGCATGCGGTATTTGATGATAAATTCCATTAATAAATCTTCCTTTGCGTTATACTCTTGAATTTTGATGAAGATATTGATTTTACCACTTGTTAAGCCTAAAACGCATGTTTTCACGCAGGAATGCAAGCAATGCATCGATGACCCCTTAACGCAGGAACCAGACGATGGGTTAACGACAGCCCAACGCATAACTACGCATTAGCAACCTATGTTGCATTGACATCAACCAAACTATGTATGGACGCATAGACAACCGTTACGGCAAGGCGCTGCGAATCAGATTGGAATCTTGAGAGACTGACGGATGATTGGTAGACATGATTTGCGGCTTAAGTGGTGGATCTTAATTGGCCCGAGAATCATGCAATCAGGCAAGATGGACGCAGTGTCAATCTCGCCACAAATCAAGCAGATCTGCCATTAACTGCGATTTCATCATCTATAAAAGGGCAGCTCTGCGAAAGGAGAAAGGTTGTTGATTCTCGGAAGGACTTCATAAGTGAAAGCAGAGTTCTCTCAGACTTCAACCGGAGACAAATAGCTCGAGAGAGAAGAGTCTTCCTTTCCGCCGCACCACTTAACAGCAGATCATCACGCTTCCATTCGGGCGACTCAAGACATTGACGCCTTGCCCTCCTTTCTTTCTTACTGTTCTTACTTGAATTTTAGATTTGTATCAAGGAATTGACTTATCGAAATTTGTATCACATTTTCATCAATACAATTATCTTCCATGTCTATTCACTTTTCTCATCTGTCCACTTTATACTTTCAAGCCATGAGTAACTAATCACTCGAGGGTCTAGGGTTGCGTTAGCATCTAACTAGGGACCGCAGTGTAACTATTCTAACTTGTCAATTGCGAGCTTAATCCGATGCTTATATCCATCTGACAACTCGATATAAGTAGTAATAATCAGACTGCTCGAGAGGGTAAGTGATTGTGGAACTCAATTGACAAGGACCAAGTAATGTTACCTGTCTACGGGGACAACCTTAGTTCTTAACACTTTCCTATGCGTTATAGACATATAACGCATAGCGGCTGACAATCGGGAGAAGAGTCGCAAGTATAAATAGAGTACTACTGTGCGTTTCCATTGTTAGATGTTAATCAACCCGAACCCTTTTCTTTATCCATTCATACACATCTTAGCTGAACTTGCTGTGTCGCATTGCTTCCCATATTCCACAACTGTTAGTCTAGTGTACAAACATCTTCTTTCTCTAGATTAGAAACACAAATACACTCAATTGTTGGTTACCTCTGTAACGCATGCAATCCAATTAAAACCAAATCAATATAATCCCTGTGTTCGACCTCGGACTCACCGAGATAACCTATTACTTTATTTATACTTGGGTAGAGGAATAGGAAAACTTGACAAGACCAACGCATAATAATAGAACGCATTGCATGATCACATCTGGACCTGTTCAACGCATAATCATATACTTTAGCACTTTGCGTTAGGTTAGTTCACACAACAATATTTCCACAACAAGTTTTTGGCGCCGTTGCTGGGGATTATTCATTGATTTAATTATTTTCTTTGGATTATTGTGTTGCAGAATTCCTCAATCGACGGAGTATAGCAAGCTTCTTTTCTGTCAGAGGCTTCTAACAGTATATGAGTGAAGGGGATAACCCGACATTTGATATTGACCCTGAGATTGAGAGGACCTTTAGAAGAAGGATAAGACAGAATAAGCAAAGAAGGAGCAATCAGTCTACTGGAGAGACCATGGATGCTCAAAACAATCAACCTCAAACTCCTCAAGCTGAGGTCAGGCGGAACGCAAATGCGCAAGAGCACGAAAATTATGATACAAACCCGATTCTCTTGGCGCATGATAGAAATCGCCAGATGAGGGAGTATGCGTCGCCAAATTTATATAATTTCGCACCGGGAATTTTACAACCAACCTTCGAGGGTAATGGAAGGTTCGAAATGAAGCCAGTGATGTTGCAAATGCTGCAAGCCGCAGGGCAGTTTGGGGGTGCAACGGGTGAAGATCCACTTGCACACCTGAACAGTTTCTTAGAAATCTGTAGTGCATTTCCGATGGCTGGAGTACCGCAAGATAGCATCAGACTGATGCTATTCCCATTTTCTCTCAAAGATGAGGCAAGACAGTGGGCATACTCATTTGAACCTGGTGAGATTACAACGTGGGGTAAAATGGTTGAAAAGTTCATGCAGAAATACTTTCCTCCGACGGTAAGTGCAAAGAGGCGACGAGACATTGTCACCTTCGAGCAAAAGGACTCAGAGACGCTTAGTGAAGCATGGTCCCGGTTTAAAAGGCTGGTAAGAAATTGTCCCCATAACGGTATCCCTGATTGTGTGCAGATGGAGATTTTCTATGGATGACTGAACAAAACATCACAATCAGTGGCTGACGCCTCTGCAGCAGGAGGTTTGATGGACAAAACTTACACGCAGGCCAAAGAGATCCTCGACAGAATTTTGAGGAATACTGATGAATGGGTGGATGATGGATATGGATCCAGGTATATGGATAAAAGACGATCGCAAGCTGGAATGATTGAAACGGATGCGACTAGTAACCTTTCAGCTCAGATCGCCAACATGACATCCTTGCTGCAAACCATTGCGTTGAACAACCAAGGAGGAACGGTTGCATCAATTGATGCAATGAACACGGTAAATGCGACAGCGTCTGTAAGTTGTGTGCAATGCGGTGAGGGTCACTTGTATGATATGTGTCCTTACAACCCACAGTCTGTCTGCTATGTTCAGAACAACCCGTAGTCTAAGACTTATAATCCGGGTTGGAGAAACCATCCTAACTTTGGATGGGGAGGAAACCAATCACAGACGCAGGGTGCTAGACAACAACCGCAGAGAAATAATAATCCCGTGTACAACCAAGGTGTTCAAGGGCATCAAGCCCAAAGAAATCAGTTAGCAAATTCATCATCATCATCCCTGGAAGCACTTATGCGTCAAACGATTACTCCAAATGAAGAAACG
This sequence comes from Citrullus mucosospermus, assembly GCA_030954485.1. Taxonomy (NCBI): domain Eukaryota; kingdom Viridiplantae; phylum Streptophyta; class Magnoliopsida; order Cucurbitales; family Cucurbitaceae; genus Citrullus; species Citrullus mucosospermus. The sequence goes on along the minus strand of CM062061.1, from coordinate 15,151,538 downwards.
CGTAAGTCGCTTGAAGCGATGCTCCTGATAAGCACTTGAAAAGTGCTTATTATTCTCTCAAATTAAGGGAGTTTTATATTAGATTTCACTTGTTTGCTAGTGATTTTCAGGTTAAAACGAGGAAAATTAGAAGAAACGACTAAAAGATCAAAACCGAGCAAGAATATGGTAAAAAAGAGCTGAAAAACGCATCCTTGTTGAAACGCATGATGCGCCGCAGCGCTAAGGCAGCGCTGCTGCGGCGCTGAAGCAGAAACGCATTAGCATGGACGCAGAGTAGCAACGCGGCGCTGGGAAGACGCTGCCTCGACGCATCCTTGAAGAACGCAAGACAGCGTCGCGGTGCTGGGACGGCGCTGCAGCGGCGCTAAAACCCGAGAGCAACTTAATTTTGGCCGCCACCCTAGCGCTGCGGCGCCAGTGTTAATTAAAACGAAAAGTTTGTATTTTAGGTCAAATTTTGGGCAGCCAAACTCTATAAATTTAGGGGTTTTCAGCAGCCAAAAAGGGGAGGAAAAATATCAAGAAGATCAAGAAAGTTGCAGAACAAAAGAAAGATCCAAAAAGGTGAGAATTAAGCTAGAGTTCCAAGAGTGAGTTAGCCGCAAGGAAGAGGAAAAGAGTTCGAGATAGTTTGGTGCCCTTCGAAGTCCGACGCGAGAGCCAAGGAGTTCGTGACGGTGCTACCTCAATCAAGAACCTCTTTTCAGTAGAGTTTCCCTATTCTTTACACTCTTTCTTTGATTCTTTTTGCAATATGTTGCTTTACGCTATGAGTGGCTTAACGCTATGAGTGGATCTCTAGTGGAAACGATACTCGGACTTAACCGTTTTATATTATAACTTGACCCGTACACTTGCGGTTAACACACAAAAGTAGCACATCAAGTTTTTGGCGCCGTTGCCAGGGATCCAAAGAACGGTTTTTGTTAATTAATATTCATAAGAATTGATAGATCTTAATTTGAGGTGTATATTATTTGATTGTTTATTTGTTTTTGTTTTATTTGATTTTTTTTTATTATTAAGTTTATTTTATATAATTGTTTTTTTTATTTTTATTTATTATTGTTAGTCTATGCCTCAAGATAATACTAACCTCCTCCTTCTTGATCCCGAGATTGAAAGGACGTGTAGAAGAAATTTAAGGGCTCAACTTAATCAAACTACGGAGATGGCGGAGGAGATACCTAAGGCAATTAGAGACTACTTTCAACCTACGTTACCGGCAAGTCAACCCGGAATAATGAATGTGCCTATCAATGTCAACAATTTTGAGTTGAAACCGGGGTTGATCCAAATGGCTAGAGAGCTAGCCTTTAGAGGAAGAACTAATGAAGATCCTCACAAGCACTTGCGATCTTTCTTGGAGATATGCGGAACGGTAAAGATGAATGGTGTTTCTAATGATGCAATTAAACTAAGACAGTTTCCTTTTTCTTTGAAAGACCGTGCTAAGGATTGGTTGGAAACCATTCCTCCGGATAGCATTACCACATGGGAGATCTTAGCTCAAGCTTTCTTGAACAAATATTTTCCACTGGCTAAATCTCAAAGACTAAGGACGGAGATTGGAACATTCCGCCAACTCGAGGATGAACAATTATATGAGGCTTGGGAGAGGTATAAGGATCTCTTGAGAAGGTGCCCTCAACATGGGTATCCGGATTGGTTGCAAATTCAACTTTTCTACAATGGATTGGCAAGCTCAACCAAATCCATCTTAGATGCAACTGCCGGAGGGTCAATTTTTTCAAGAATGCTCAAGAAGCCTATACCATATTAGAAGATTTGGCCAATACATCCTACAATTGGCCATGTGAACGGTCTTCTTCAAACATCCCAAGAGCCGCCGGATTATATGAAGTTGATGAGGTAAATTCTCTTAAAGCTCAAATGGCTTCCCTTACTAATGCTCTTTCTAAATTAACTGCAGGAGGCCAAGCTCAAAATCTACCATCTATAGCTTCTCTTGCTGCTTTGGCATCGGAAATGGGCGTTCATGGAGATAATGAGACGGCTAATTATGTTGATAGAGGACATTATAGGAATTACCAACATCAACAACTTCCAACTCACTACCATCCTAGTTTGAGGAATCATGAAAATTTTTCTTATGCTAACAAAAGGAATGTTTTGCAAGGTTCTTCTGATCTATCCAATGTAGGTCCATCCCACACAGAAAAGAAGTCCAACTTAGAAGATTTGATGATAGAGTTCATAAAAGAATCAAGAGGAAGGACAACCGCATTGGAGAGCACAGTACAAAATCATGGTAAGGCCATTCAAAACATCGAGGTACAAATAAGCCAAATTGCCACTTCCCTTCAAACAATGCAAAAGGGAAAATTTCCTAGTTGTCCCGAGATAAATCCAAAAGAGGAGTGCAAGGCCATGACTTTGAGGAGTGGGAAAAAGCTGTCCACTTCTTTGATCATTGATGAGGATGAAGAGCAAGAGGTAGATGGCAATATCCAAGAGCCAATTCTAGAAGATGAACCAAAGATCCTAGAAAAGGAGGTAAAGGTAAAAGAGTCAACATCTTCAAGTAAGTCATCTAACCCTCTACATTTTGTACCTAATACTATGCCATATCCTCAAAGTTTTAAAAAGAAAGAAATTGACTCCCAATTTTCTAAATTTCTTGAATTATTTAAAAAGCTGCACATTAACATTCCATTTGCTGAGGCTTTAGAGCAAATGCCCAACTATGCTAAATTCATGAAAGATGTCTTATCTAAAAAGAAAAAGTTTGGGCAATATGACATGATTAGCATGACTGAGGAATGCAGTGCAGTGTTACAAAAGAAGCTACCACAAAAGTTAAAAGATCCAGGGAGTTTTACTATACCTTGCACTATTGATTCTTTAAATGTTACTAGAGCTCTTTGTGATCTTGGTGCTTCTATTAATTTAATGCCTTTATCTATTTATAGGAAACTCAACATTGGAGGGTGCAACCTACCACCATCACCCTGCAACTTGCTGATAGATCATTAGCTTATCCCAAAGGTATTGTTGAAGATGTATTAGTTAAAGTTGACAAATTTATCTTCCCTGCAGATTTTGTAGTCTTGGACATGGAGGAGGACTCTGAGATTCCTATCATACTTGGGAGGCCATTCCTAGCAACTGGAAAGGCTATCATAGATGTCCAACAAGGGAAGTTGACTCTAAGGGTAAATGATGAAAATGTTGTATTTGATATTTACAAGTCCTTGAGTCATCATGATGAGAGTAGTCCTTGCCATGCTATAGACATAATTGATCATACTATTTTTAAGCATGTAGAGGTCATGTTAGCTAATGATCATCTAGAACAAAGCATAATAGATGTTGAAAATGCAGATACAATCTCTGATGAAATAGCATTTTATGCTAGGTGGTTAGATAGGTTGCCAATATGTTCTAAAATAGATAAACCTATACCTTTAGCTCCCTTGCATGTTGTGAATGATATTGAGAAGCCTAAGCTTGAATTAAAAGTATTACCTCTTCATTTAAAATATGCATTCTTAGATGATTTATCTTCTTTACCTGTTATAATATCTTCTGATCTTGATTCTGTGGAAGAAGAAAAATTATTGAAAGTATTGAGGGACCATAAATCTGCCATTGGTTGGTCTATTGAGGACCTTAAAGGTATTAGTCCGTCGGTCTGTATGCACATAATTTTGATGGAAGATACCTTTAAACCATCAATAGAGCACCAAAGGAGACTTAATCCCACCATGAAGGAGGTAGTTAAGAAAGAAGTGCTCAAGCTTTTGAATGCAGGAATCATATATGCCATATCTGACAGTCCATGGGTAAGTCCTGTTCAAGTTGTACCCAAGAAGGGTGGCATGACTGTGGTTAAAAATGAAAAAGATGAAATGATAGCCACTAGAACTGTGACAGGATGGCGTGTATGCATTGATTATAGGAAGTTGAACAAAGCTACTAGAAAAGATCATTTTCCCCTTCCTTTTATTGATCAAATGCTTGATAGACTTGCAGGTTATTCTCATTACTGCTTTTTAGATGGATATTCAGGTTATAACCAAATTGTCATTGCTCCTGAGGATCAAGAAAAAACGACATTTACATGTCCCTATGGGACATTTGCTTTTAAAAGAATGCCATTTGGTTTATGTAATGCCCCTGCTACTTTTCAACGTTGTATGATGTCTATTTTTCAGGGGCTCATCGAGGACATAATGGAGGTTTTTATGGATGATTTTTATGTATTTGGGTCTTCATTTGACTCTTGTCTTGTTAATCTAACTCGTGTTTTGCAGAGGTGCCAAGATGCTAACCTTGTTCTAAATTGGGAAAAGTGTCACTTCATGTGACAGAAGGCATCGTCCTAGGACACAAAGTCTCTCAAAAAGGATTGGAGGTGGATAGGGCTAAAATATCTGTCATTGAACAACTACCACCCTCCACCAATGTGAAAGGAGTCAGAAGCTTCCTAGGGCATGCAGGGTTTTACAGGAGATTTATTAAAGATTTTTCTAAAATTGCTAAACCCTTGAGTAATTTACTAGAAAAGGAAGCTAAGTTTATTTTTGATGATGCATGTCTACTAGCTTTTAATACTCTGAAGGAAAGACTAATTGCTGCACCTATTATTGTTGTACCAGATTGGAGTCAGTCTTTTGAGATCATGTGTGATGCTAGTGATTATGCTTTAGGAGCTGTTTTAGGCCAACGTAGAGACAACATGTTTAGGGCAATTTACTATGCTAGTAGGACTCTTGATAATACTCAATAGAAATACACTACTACTGAAAAAGAACTACTAGCTGTTGTGTTTGCCATTGATAAATTTAGATCATACTTGCTTGCCTCTAAAATAGTAGTGCATACTGACCATGCTGCTTTAAAGTATTTGTTTGCTAAGAAAGATACTAAACCTAGGCTAATGAGATGGATATTATTGTTACAGGAATTTGACTTAGAAATCAAAGACAGGAAAGGGTGTGAAAATGTGGTTGCAGACCACTTATCTAGAATTGAGAATGAGGAAGCTAAATCATGGCCCCCAATTGTTGAGATGTTCCCTGATGAACAACTGTATCAGGTAAAAGATAGTGTGCCTTGGTTTGCTGACATAGTTAATTATCTTGCAGGAGGACATTTGCCACCCGACATGAACTATCATCAAAAGAAAAGATTCCTGCACAATGTTAAGTCTTACCATTGGGAGGACCCACTTCTCTACAAGGTTTGTGCTGACAATATGATAAGAAAGTGTGTGCCTCACGAGGAAGTGGTAAGTATTTTAAATTCATGCCATGCCTCACCCTATGGAGGTCATTTTGGACCCACCAGAACTGCAGCTAAGGTACTTCAGTCAGGATTCTATTGGCCATCCCTTTTTAAAGATTGTTATACCTTTGTTAAGTCATGTGATAGGTGCCAACGTACTGGCAATATTTCTAGACAACATGAGCTTCCAATGAAACCTATCTTGGAAGTGGAGTTATTTGGTGTTTGGGGTATTGACTTTATGGGACCTTTTCCAATTTCTTATAATGACTACCTATATATTCTAGTTGCAGTAGATTATGTATCTAAGTGTGTAGAAGCCATAGTACTATGACCAATGATGCTCGCACTGTTGTAAAATTCTTGCATAAAAACATTTTCACACGTTTTGGTACACCTAGAGCTATTATTAGTGATGAGGGCTCTCACTTTTGCAATAAACTGTTTAAATCTATGATGCAGAAATATAATGTTAATCATAAAATTGCTACAGCTTATCATCCTCAAACTAATGGCCTTGCTGAGTTATCTAACATGGAAATCAAACAAGTTTTGGAAAAGACAGTCAAGACCAATAGGAAGGATTGGGCCCTTAAGCTCGATGATGCACTGTGGGCCTACCGCACAGCTTTGAAAACCCCAATTGGTACTTCCCCATATAGGTTGTTGTTTGGAAAGGCTTGTCGCTTACCGGTAGAGCTCGAGCATAGAGCTTATTGGGCCATCAAGAAGCTGAACATGGATTTTGAGAAAGCTGGTGAGAAACGCCTCTTAGAACTCAATGAGATGGAAGAGTTCGGTGCTCAAGCTTATGAGAATCCCAAACTTTACAAAGAACGCATTGCAAGATGGCATGACAAGAAGATCACATCACGAACCTTCCTTCCAGGACAAAGAGTATTACTCTTTAACTCACGTTTACGCTTGTTTCCAAGTAAGCTTAGGACACGATGGTCGGGACCCTTTGTCATTGTCAAGGTATCCCCACACGGAGCCGTGGAACTACAAGGTAACAATGGAACAACCTTCAAAGTGAATGGTCAACGATTAAAGCACTACATCGGTGATGAAGAACGTGGACTTGAGAACCTGACTTTCATTGCATGATCCAGTAGTCCCGTCTAGCTAGAAGACGTTAAACCAAGCGCTTATTGGGAGGCAACCCAATTTTATTGCTTTCTTTACTCTTGTTTATTTATTTATTATTTTTATGAATCTTGGAGTCACTCATATGCTTTATTTCTCAGGAACATAGCTCATCACACAAAGTACTCCTTACACCAAGCCTGTTTGGTGGCTTCCCGCTTGCTCCCAGGCTTGCTCTTTCCTTGTTAGATGTTCTTATGCATTGGGGACAATGCATGATTCTAAGTTTGGGGTGGGAGGTGTCTTTAGGTGTCTTTCGTACTTTTGTGTGTTTTCTTATCCTGCTATGCATGTTAGTGAAGGTTTTAATGATCATATGCATGTCAATACTTTTGTGTGTTTTCTTATCCTGCTATGCATGTTAGTGAAGGTTTTAATGATCATATGCATGTCAAAATTTTTTGAAACAATTTTTGAAAAAAAATTTTTTTTGAAAATTTTGGAGCTTTCAAAGTTAATGGGAATGTTGTTTATGGTTGTGTGCCTTGATGTTGATTGCCCATGATGAGATTTGAATTTGCATGATAGATGACTTATTGTGGAAATAGAATAGCACTATCTTAAGTTAAATTCATTTAAGTCCCTCTTAAAATCTCTCATATTCTTGAGCACGTAGCCACTTCTATTTAGAATCTTTAACTGAAAAAAGGATTAAGTTGGGTGTATTTGGTTGTCACTTCGAAAGGCCCCACTGGTTAGGGAGTGGAAATGCATGATAGCTTGTAATCTTAGACTAAGGAAAAAGAAAAGAGTATACATGCCTTGAGAAAAGAAAGAGTATACACAAAATATATGAGCTTTATTTGTATATTTTTTTAAAATGTTAAACTTGTAATGAGTATGCATGGATAGGGGTAAAAAGAGCTGCCTTTGCTGTGATCAGTAAGGACGCCTGGGAATTGACTAGGTACGAGTCCCTACAGTGAATGTGTGAAAGCTAGTGCCTCTAGGTAAAAGAATGCAAGTTTGGGCCCATGAAAAAAAAAAAAAATTATATGATTGACAGGCACCTTAGTGGAAATATTACTCACTTGAATGCATGAAAGCTTGAAGATTGGTGCATGAGCTAGAGTAGGGGGAAAACTAAAGAAACTCTCTTAAGTCCTAATTTGAGTTCTAGTATTTTAAATTGAAGGAGGCTTGCACACACACACATGGGAGATAGCAAGATTTGGCCTTGAATAATTATAACAATATAGATATGCTTGCATGTTTCCACTTAAAGCTCTGAATGCTATTCTCTGAGACATGAGTCAATTGCACACTTCTTCATCTAAAACTCCCTATTATTTGATTTATTCTTTGCTCCGGACTAGCAAATCTCTAAGTTTCGGGTGTTGATAAGTACTTGAAAAGTGCTTATTATTCTCTCAAATTAAGGGAGTTTTATATTAGATTTCACTTGTTTGCTAGTAATTTTCAAGTTAAAATGAGGAAAACTAGAATATGGTGAAAAAGAGCTGAAAAACGCATCCTTGTTGAAACGCATGATGCGCCACAGCGCTAAGGCAGTGCTGCTGCGGCACTGAAGCAGAAACGCATCAGCATGGACGCAGAGTAGCAACGCGGCGCTGGGAAGACGCTGCCTCGACGCATCCTTGTAGAACGCAAAACAGCGTCGCGGCGCTGGGAAGGCGCTGCCGCGGTGCTAAAACCCGAGAGCAACTTAATTTTGGCCGCAACCCTAGCGCCGCGGCGCCAGCGTTAATTAAAACGAAAAGTTTGTATTTTAGGTCAAATTTTGGGCGGCCAAACTCTATAAATTTAGTAGTTTTCAGCAGCCAAAAAGGGGAGGAAAAATATCAAGAAGATCAAGAAAGTTGCAGAACAAAAGAAAGATCCAAAAACGTGAGAATTAAGCTAGAGTTCCAAGAGTGAGTTAGCCTCAAGGAAGAGGAAAAGAGTTTGAGATAGTTTTGTGCCCTTCGAAGTCTGACGCGAGAGCCAAGGAGTTCGTGACGGTGCTGCCTCAATCAAGAACCTCTTTTCAGTAGAGTTTCCCTATTCTTTACACTCTTTCTTTGATTCTTTTTGCAATATGTTGCTTTACGCTATGAGTGGCTAAACTCTTTAGCTTTAGGGTTTTTGATGAATTGTTTGTGAATTCATGATAACTTTGTAGACTCATGGTTTTGTTCAATTAAATATGCTTTTCATTGTTATTGTGTTTAATTCTTGAAGATTGGTCACCTTCACATGTTAGGTTAGATGTATGATCGAGAGATTATATGTTTAATTTGATCTATAACCATGAATTGTTGTTAATCTATCACGAGAGTAGTTAGGTTGATAATGAAAGTTGCTAAAGACTAGTTTTAATGCCATGTGATTTTGTATTGGTTTTAAGAGATTAACTATCAATCAAGTTGCATGAGAAAGAGTTGTCTTTCAGAGAAGACAACTTGGAATTAAGTTTCTAGACTTAGGCATAAGAATTAAATCCATGAAATCTATAATTTTGCATGATGAAACAAACAAGGATTCGAAACCCTAGAACTTTCTTTGACTCTTGCAATTCTCCCTTTGATATTTTCTTTCTCCCAAAATTGAAATATTGAATTTCAATTCTCAAATAAAATTGATTCAACTCTAGAATAGCTAAAAAACTTAAACCTTCCCAATTGGATCTTTAGTGGAAACGATACTCGGACTTAACCGTTTTATATTATAACTTGACCCGTATACTTGCGGTTAACACACAAAAGTAGCACATCAGCTCCAAAATCAGATGGGAGAAATAAAAAGCCATGCCATTGCAATTAGAAATCTGGAACTTCAAGTGGGGCAAATGGCAAGTGAGCGCAATACCAAACCCCAAGGAGCATTGCCTAGTAATACCGAAGCCCCGCGAGTAACGGTAAGGAGCAATGTCAAGCTGTGACATTGAGGAGTGGGAAACTTGTTCCCACTGAACCGCAAGAGCAGAGGATGCAAGGAAATCTGCAGCCTCAAATCACTCCATTACAAACTCCCGCAACATCTATCCATGAACCGCAATCTTCATCCACAACCAAAACCGCTAAAGAACAAGAAAATGGAAAGGGGAGAGAAAAAGCAACGCAGGCAAACCCTGCGTCGGTATCTCAGAATACCACTCCCCTTATGCGTCCACCCTTTCCTCAACCCCTAAAAAAGAAGAATGATGAGGGTCAATTTAGAAAATTTCTGGACGTTCTCAAACAACTTCACATCAACATTCCGTTGGTGGAAGCCCTGGAACAAATGCCGAGTTATGTCAAATTTCTGAAAGACATATTATCTAAGAAAAGGAGGCTTGGAGAGTTTGAGACAGTCGCATTGACGCGGGAATGCAGTGCATTGTTTAAAAGCAATATACCCGCTAAAATGAAAGATCCAAGAAGTTTTACATTGCCCTGTTCTATAGGATTAATGGACGTAGGTCAGGCACTATGCGACTTAGGGGCCAGTATAAATTTAATGCACTGTCTATATTCAAGAAGTTGGGTATAGGGGAAGCACGGCCAACTACAGTCACACTTCAGCTCGCTGACCGTTCCATTAAGCATCCAGAGGAGAAAATTGAGGATGTTCTTGTGAAGGTGGACAAATTTATCTTCCCGGCCGACTTCATAATTCTGGATTATAAAGCTAATAGAAAGGTGCCCATCATCCTGGGAAGGCCTTTCTTAGCTACTGGACGCGCCCTGATTGACGTCCAGGAAGGGGAGTTAACTATTCGAGTGGATGACCAGCAGGTAAAATTTAATGTGTTTAATGCATTGAAATATCCTGATGATTTTCATTCTTGCCAGATGATCGAAGAGATAACTGAAGAAAAGGCAAGCATCATCGATGCATGTGCGGAAAACGAAACGCTGCTGGATAAACTGGATGAAGGAAGAGAAGCGAAAATAAATATAATCTCCAACGCAAGCTTCGAACGGTTAGACTTGGGCAACAGAACCACGGAGAAAACAAAGCCGTCCTTAGAAGAACCACCAACCCTTGAGCTTAAGACACTGCCAACGCATTTAAAGTATGCATATTTGGGGGAAGAGAGCACGCTACTAGTCATTATATCCTCTGCGTGGATGACAGAATGTGAAAAGGCTTTGCTGGATATCTTGAAAAACCATATCAAAGCCATAGGATGGACCTTAGCGGATATCAGAGGAATAAGCCCTTCGTACTGCATGCATAAAATTCGGTTGGAAGAGGGTAAGGATGGTTCAGTTGAGAGGCAGCGCAGGCTCAACCCTGCAATGAAGGAGGTTGTGAAGAAAGAGATCATCAAATGGCTCGACGCAGGGGTCATTTATCCAATCTCCGACAGCAGTTGGGTGAGCCCAGTTCAGTGTGTACCAAAGAAAGGGGGGATGACAGTGATCATGAATAGCAAGAATGAACTAATACCAACAAGAACGGTCACTGGCTGGCGCATCTGTATGGACTACCGCAAGCTGAATGCGGCAACAAAGAAGGACCACTTTCCACTGCCATTCATTGACCAGATGCTAGATAGGCTGGCAGGTAATGAATTTTTCTGCTTCCTGGACGGATATTCTGGCTATAACCAGATCATGATAGCTCCGGAAGATCAAGAGAAGACGACGTTCACATGTCCATATGGCACCTTCACGTTCTGACGCATGCCATTCGGGCTATGTAACGCACCAGGGACGTTCCAAAGGTGCATGATGGCAATATTCTCGGACTATTTGAAACAGTCAGTAGAGGTGTTTATGGACGACATCTTAGTATTTGGGAAATCATATGATGAATGCTTGACCAATCTAGAACGAGTGCTAAAACGATGCGAAGACACAAATCTAGTCCTCAACTAGGAAAAATGCCATTTTATGGTTACTGAGGGTATTGTGTTGGGGCATAAAATCTCAAAGGTTGGATTGGAAGTGGATCAGGCAAAAATAGATGCGATAGCAAAACTCCCAGCCCCCACAAATGTCGAAGTTTCCTAGGCCATGCGGGCTTCTATAGAAGATTCATTAAGGGATTCTCGCAAGTAGCAAAACCACTGAGCGAGTTGCTGGAAGTCAACAGGGAATTCAATTTCGACGGTAAATGCTTAAACACATTTGAGTCTCTAAGGCAAGCTCTGATTTCAGCACCTATTTTAGTTGCACCGGACTGGTCTCTCCCATTTGAATTAATGTGCGACGCAAGTAACCATGCGGTGGGAGCAGTACTAGGGCAGAGAAAAGAGAAAATTATGCACCCGATCTATTATGCTAGTAAAACACGGAATTCATCTCAGGAGAACTACACTACTACTGAGAAGGAAATGTTAGCCATAGGCTTTGCGGTTGACAAAATTAGAGCATACTTGATAGGGTCAAAGGTGACCATCTATAGTGATCATTCTGCGATCAAGTATTTGATGGCGAAAAAGGACGCAAAGCCTAGACTTATCCGTTGGGTCTTACTGTTGCAAGAATTCGATTTGGAGATTAAAGATAGAAAGGGAACCGAGAATCAGGTTGCGAACCACGTATCTCGGTTGGAAAATAAAGAGGTCCAGGAGAGTTGAAGTGATATAGAGGAACGATTCCCAGACGAGCATGTAATGAACGCAGAGAGTCAGGAACCGTGGTACGCAGACATAGTCAACTATCTGGTTTGCAACCAATGGCCTGAAGAATTGAACGCTCAACAAAAGAAAAAGCTCCGACATGAAAGTAAGTTTTATTGCTGGGATGAGCCATATCTATACAGACTTGGCCCTGATCACATACTGCGTCGATGCGTTCCAAAATATGAAACGCATAGCATTCTGAGAAGCTGTCATGAAGCACCTTACGGAGGACACTTTGGAGGGTAGAGAACAGATGCAAAGGTGCTGCAAAGTGGGTATTTCTGGCCCACATTATTCAAAGACGCAAGGGCATATGCGGTAGCTTGCGATCGTTGTCACACCCCATCCCAGATTCACACTATACCTAGGAAGGAGCATGAACCTATTTCCCTTACATTAGACTCTATAAGATAGACACCATAAAAGAATAGCAAAACAAACAACATTTCCATTATCTCATCAGAAGAACGTGTAAACTTTTAACCAACATGTCTGTGTATACATATAATAAGTACAACACGTCCCCCTTTGCTACACCGTCATAAAAGATGTTTAGTACATGACATATGAACAATCTAAATATTTACAACTATCCCAGAGGTTCGCTTCCAAATAGGCCCAGACGAGATTCTTCAGTAGGCTAGGCGTCCCGGACACGCTCGCTACCTGAAACAACAAACAACAACAAATTGGATGAGCAAAAGGCTCAGTGAGTGACTAAATCTACTAAAACTAATCATAACTTAAATCCAGTTTGTAAGATAGTAGCCATCGCATAACACATCCCAATGAATTATCAAGATTCACTTTCCACTATGCATGTATAACTATCAATTCTCCTGTCTCACAAGTTTTCATCTACTTAGTGCTTTCACTTTCCGTCCTTCAGCACTTACTCATTATAATTACAGTACCATGTGCCTTCACATGAAATCCCTCGGCACAGGTAAAAAACTCTATCTATGCTCAAGTGCCTTCACACATGATCCCTCGGCACGAGCTAGTTGTGATGGGTTACTACATGCCTTCACTTACAGTCCCTGAGCATTGTAGACCACTCTCTACTGTTATTCAAGTGCCTTCTCAAATCCCTCAGCACTTAATTTCACGCTTACTCACGTGTAGCATTCACCATAGGGTCCCTCAGCCACTTATGTGCTTAGACATTTGTAATAATATTCTCTTAAATCACTAACACATCACATACATAAGGCATACTACCATGAATCACGTTTCCTCATCAATATGCGTACTAAGTTTAACACAAGGTATAACAAGCAGTCACTCACAATCGGTCCTGGCTCTAAGTGGGTTATAAGCCTCCCCGAGCTCTTCTTGGCCTGAAAATACATAATCCTCAAGTTTAGTTTCCATAATCTCCCTTTTCCTTTAGCATACAATAACATCGTTATTCTATAGAAAATGGTAAGTTACTAGCATTACTCAAAAACTACTTAAACTGTAGTAGCGACACTGCGTTGATTAAAACCAGCGAGACTATCTTGAGGAGCGATACCCAGCGATACTCTAGCGAGAATTGTGAGACGCAAGCCTATCTTTGCGTTACAGTGTTACTTTCTCTGTTGCTCAGTCTCTCGCTCACTCAGCGATACTTTCACTGTGACAGAACCGTTTCCTTCTTCCTTTCTTCTTCCTTCTTCAACCTGCTAAACATTTCGTTTCAATCAATTTCAGTACTTTCTTCCTTGTAAAAACTTGTTAGAATATAAGTCCTTCATCTTACCTCAAAATTTCATGAAGAACATCTTCCCCGTTTAGGACATATCCTCCGACAACTCCGAGTTACCTCTAATCATTCGACAGTTCAACTTCCGTCTCTTCTTCCTGAGTTTGACACACAATTAAACAATTTCAGCTCAAGCATCCTTTATAAAACCTGCTAGAAATCGAGTTAACTTACTAACCTAAAAGTTTCAACCCTAACCTTCGTCTCTTCAATTTGTTCTTCCTCTAAAACCGAGCATCACTCTGAAGAGACCACAGCAGCCGAAACCTCTGTCAAACCCAAGTTTCTCCCACGAATTCAATGAGATTTCTGCTTCAGATCAGCATGAACATCTTCTTCTACCTCCCTTCGATATTTCGCCTTAATATGGACCCAACTCGAGCTCTAAAATGCAAGCAGAACAATTGAATTCTCAGTCCACTTATATATATATCACCGACTTGTTCTCCATGCCAGCTCTATTTTATAATCCGTTGAACGCATACCTCCTATGCTCATCTTCAGCAACGCACACGGCCTCTGATGATATTTCATTTCAAACTATCCCGCCAAATAGTTAACATACGCATTACCTTTTCTCAGCCAACACTCCATGTCCAACGCATACCCGCCTTCGACGCATGGTAGAGTTCACTGCATAACAGCCTCACCGCAGATCAGCTCCCAAACTCCCCGTGGCCTTTACTTCCAACGACACATTGCCTTCAATGCATTTGACGCATAATGATCCTCGATACCAAGTGATCCTCCACGCCTTATGTCCTCAACGCGTCTCAACTTCAGCGCATGATAAGCTTCCCTCACCTTTGCGTCTACACCAAAATTATTTCCTCCACAACAGGTTGTCATCAACGCATAGCTTACACTTAGCCATTTTCCCACTCCAAAAGCAAGCCAGCCAACTACTTTTACACATTCACCCATCTCTCGGCCCCTTCTTACTTTGCGTTCTCACAAAAATAGATGCGGGGCTTACAATCGTTGTCAGAGAACAGGCAACATTTCCAATCGGAATGAGATGCCTCTGAATTAAATGTTAGAAGTTGAGTTGTTCGACGTATGGGGAATCGACTTCATGGGACCATTCCCTCCTTCTTGCGGCAATCAATATATCTTAGTAGCGGTCGACTACGTATCCAAGTGGGTAGAAGCAGCAGCCTGTCCAAGGAATGACGCAAACACAGTGTCCAAGTTTTTAAAGAAACAGATCTTCATGATGTGCCACTTTTGTGTGTTAACCGCAAGTGTACGGGTCAAGTTATAATATAAAACGGTTAAGTCCGAGTATCGTTTCCACTAGAGATCCAATTGGGAAGGTTTAAGTTATTTAGCTATTCTAGAGTTGAATCAATTTTATTTGAGGATTGAAATTCCATATTTCAATTTTGGGAACAAGAAAAATCAAGCCAAGAAAGTATCAAAGGGAGAATTGCAAGAGTAAAAGAGAGTTCTAGGGTTTCGAATCCTTGTTTGTTTCATCATGCAAAATTATAGATTTCATGGATTTAATTCTTATGCCTAAGTCTAGAAACTTAATTCCAAGTTATCTTCTATCAAAGACAACTCTTTCTCATGCAACTTGATTGATAGTTAATCTCTTAAAACCAATACAAAATTACATGGCATTAAAACTAGTCTTTAGCAACTTTCATTGTCAACCTAACTACTCTCGTGATAGATTAACAATGATTCATTGTTATAGATCAAATTAAACATATAATCTCTCGATCATACATCTAACCTAGCATGTGAAGGTGGCCAATCTTCAAGAATTAAACACAATAACAATGAAAAGCATATTTATTTGAACAAAACCATGAGTCTACAAAGTTATCATGAATTCACAAACAATTCATCAAAAACCCTAAAACTAAAGAGTTTAGCCACTCATAGCGTGAAGCAACATATTGAGCAAAACTAATCAAAGAAAGAGTGTAAAGAATAGGGAAACTCTACTGAAAAGAGGTTCTTGATTGAGGCAGCACCGTCACGAACTCCTTGGCTCTCACGTCGGACTTCGAAGGGCACCAAAACTATCTCGAACTCTTTTCCTCTTCCTTGCGGCTAACTCACTCTTGGAACTCTAGCTTAATTCTCACCTTTTTGGATCTTTCTTTTGTTCTGCAACTTTCTTGATCTTCTTGATATATCTCCCCCCTTCTTTTGGCTGCTGAAAACCCCTAAATTTATAGAGTTTGGCTGCCCAAAATTTGACCTAAAATACAAACTTTTCGTTTTAATTAACGCTGGCGCCGCGGCGATTGACGCATAGCGCCGCGGCGCTAGGGTTGCGGCCAAAAATAAGTTGCTCTCGGGTTTTAGCGCCGCGGCAGCGCCGCGACGCTGTCTTGCGTTCATCAAGGATGCGTCGAGGCAGCGCCTTCCCAGCGCCGCGTTGCTACTCTGCGTCCATGCTGATGCGTTTCTGCTTCAGCGCCGCGGCAGCGCTGCCTTAGCGCCGCGACGCATCATGCGTTTCAACAAGGATGCGTTTTTCAGCTCTTTTTCACCATATTCTTGCTCGGTTTTGATCTTTTAGTCGTTTCTTCTAATTTTCCTCGTTTTAACCTGAAAATCACTAGCAAACAAGTGAAATCTCCCTTAATTTGAGAGAATAATAAGCACTTTTCAAGTGCTTATCACTTCACTCGATTTGGGACACCAAGGGCGATAATTAGTGATGAAGGTACGCATTTTATAAATCGCATAATCACTAATTTACTGACTAAGTTTAATGTCTCGCACAGGGTAGCAACTGCCTATCACCCACAAACAAACGGCCAAGTTGAAATAACAAACCGAGAGATCAAGTCCATACTTGAAAAGGTCGTGAGCACATCAAGAAAGGACTGGACACAGAGATTAGATGAAGCTCTATGGGCCTACAGAACGGCATTCAAAACACCGATAGGCATGTCACCCTATGCGTTGGTGTTTGGTAAAGCATGCCATCTCCCGCTTGAGCTGGAGCACAAGGCCATCTAGGCCATGAAGAAGCTCAATTTAGACCAAGAGGTAAGCGGAGAAGCCAGAAAGCTTCAACTAAACGAACTCCTGGAGTGGAGGCATTCAGCTTACGAAAACGCGTTTCTTCATTTTGATGAATTGTTTGTGAATTCATGATAACTTTGTAGACTCATGGTTTTGTTCAAATAAATATGCTTTTCATTGTTATTGTGTTTAATTCTTGAAGATTGGCCACCTTCACATGTTAGGTTAGATGTATGATCGAGAGATTATATGTTTAATTTGATCTATAACAATGAATCGTTGTTAATCTATCACGAGAGTAGTTAGGTTGATAATGAAAGTTGCTAAAGACTAGTTTTAATGCCATGTGATTTTGTATTGGTTTTAAGAGATTAACTATCAATCAAGTTGCATGAGAAAGAGTTGTCTTTGAGAGAAGATAACTTGGAATTAAGTTTCTAGACTTAGGCATAAGAATTAAATCCATGAAATCTATAATTTTGCATGATGAAACAAACAAAGATTCGAAACCCTAGAACTCTCTTTGACTCTTGCAATTCTCCCTTTGATACTTTCTTGGCTTGATTTTTCTTGTTCCCAAAATTGAAATATTGAATTTCAATCCTCAAATAAAATTGATTCAACTCTAGAATAGCTAAATAACTTAAACCTTCCCAATTGGATCTCTAGTGGAAACGATACTCGGACTTAACCGTTTTATATTATAACTTGACCCGTACACTTGCGGTTAACACACAAAAGTGGCACATCACACATGCACACCTAAAGAGTTTCTTGGAAATGTGTAATGCATTCCCTATGGCTGGAGTATCGCAGGATAGCATCAGACTGACACTATTCCCATTTTCTCTCAGAGATGAGGCAAGACAATGGGCATATTCATTTGAACCTGGTGAGATTACAACTTGGGGTAAATTTGTTGAGAAGTTCATGCAGAAATACTTTCCTCCGACGGTAAGTGCAAAGAGGAGACGAGACATTGTCACCTTTGAGCAAAAGAACTCGGAGACGCTTAGTGAAGCATGGGCCCGGTTTGAAAGGCTTGTACGGAATTGTCCCCACAATGGTATCCCTGATTGTGTACAGATGGAAATTTTCTATGGAGGACTAAACAAAACATCACAATCAGTGGCTGACGCCTCTGCAGCAGGAGGTTTAATGGACAAGACTTACACACAAGCCAAGGAGATCCTCGACAGAATTTCGAGGAATACTGATGAATGGGTGGATGATGGATATGGATCCAGGTATATGGGTAAAAGACGATCACTAACTGGAATGATTGAAACGGATGCGACTAGTAACCTTTCAGCTCAGATCGCCAACATGACATCCTTGCTGCAAACAATTGCGTTGAACAACCAAGGTGGAACAGTTGCATCAATGGACGCAATGAACACGGTAAATGCAACAGCATCTGTAAGCTGTGTGCAATGCGGTGAGGGCCACTTATATGATATGTGTCCCTACAACCCACAGTCTGTCTGCTATGTTCAGAACAACCCGTATTCCAAGACTTATAATCCGGGTTGGAGGAACCATCCTAACTTTGGATGGGGAGGAAGGCATTCAGCGGAGAAACCAGTAAGCTTCAACTAAACGAACTCCTGGAGTGAAGGCATTCAGCTTACGAAAACGCAAAGCTGTATAAAGAAAGGACCAAGAAATGGCACGACAAAAACATTAGTAAGAAAACTCTATGTGTCGGCCAGAAGGTCCTGTTATTTAATTCAAGATTGTGTTTGTTTCCAAGTAAGCTGAAGTCTCGCTGGTCGGGTCCATTCATAATCAAGGAAGTGTTCCCGCATGGTGAGGTCATGCTGACAAATGAAAACGGAACCACATCATTCAAGGTCGATGGACAAAGGGTAAAGCCCTACAACATTGGAGAGTTCGAAATTAACAAGATCTCCATTGACCTACGCGAGTGTAATGACTGAGCTTTCGTCGAAAGGTCCCTGTGTTGCCGAATGCCTACATTTCCAGGGACGCTTTCTTTTACCCTTGCTTTATTTTCACTTGAATTTGTTATAGTATTTAATTTTATTTTATTGTATTTTGTTTTCTTGCTTCTGTTTGTATTTTGTTTTTAGCATGTACTTATTTTTTTTTTTAATTTTAGTTTATAAATATAAATGAGATAAGCATGAAAGTAGGAGTTGAGTTTTTGAACAATTTGATTTCATCGCATAATCTATTATTCATGCATGCGTCCAATGCATAAGTAAACTATGCGTTCATCGATAAACAATTTCTGTGTTTATCGAATTAAGGTTAGAGGAAAGGGTAGAGCCGTAAATATTTCGTCAAACGCATCATACTTAACTTACAACGCATAATCTAACCTGAGAACCAGGCGTTCATCAGTATGCGTTTATCATTAGTTTACTGCATTTAGATAGAGCACTAGGTGAAACGTAGATGTCTTCTTAGCCTACGCGTCTTTCCTAGAAAAACACTCAAGTGCCAAAAACACTCAAGTGCTCTGTGTGCGTTAATTAGCCGCCCATTACAAGTGATGGGTGTGCGGCTCAATAAAATTTGCCTTGATCAGTGGGATTTCGGATATCACGTATCCGCATTAATTACCGACGGCTAAATTAGTCCTTTATAAACGCGATCCGATTTCCATTTTCCATTTTCGAAACCTTTCATCTCTCTTAAAACTTTGGCAATTTGTGTTTAGCAAAAATTCATATGTCTGACCAGTCCAACTCACAAGAACACCTCGCCGACAACATTTCCCCAAGACCTTCTTCATCTTCTACACCAGTACCCGAGGTATTTCTTAACCCTCGATTTCCATTTTTCTCTTCACCTACATTTCATCCTTCCAGACCTGTGAGGCCTTTTGCTTCTCCGGTCAGACCAAGAGCTCCAAACCCTAACCCACCATTCATCCCTAACTTCTCCACGTCCAGAATCAGGGCCACTGCCCAAAGACCACCCATATATCCATTCTTCAGGCCATTCGCCAGAGCCCCAACCCGTCCACCAGTAGTCGACGACTCCGACGACTGTGTGGAAGTTCTCAATATCCGACCCTTGAGCCGAATCGACCCAATCCCTACCCCAAAACCCAAAAGCCGGGTCAAATCTTGCATCTCACGGCCCAGAATGAAAAACTTAACGGAGTTTTCTGCCGCAAACTTCAATGTAGGAAGCCAACGGTTAAGCGCGGAAAACTCTGAGGCTGAGCAACCGGTTCCTGGAACGGTACGCAATGAAGCTAGCACACTGCACGGTAGCAGTGAGGTACGCCGAAGGGAAGAAAGAAATGTATTCGGCGACATTTTGGAACGGATAGCTCAAGAGGTAAGGGAGGCGAAGGGTAGGGAGGATGACGGGGAGGTCAACCAGCCCTTGCCTCTATCACGTCCACCCAGCACGAGAGGGACCAAAGAAATGGGAAGAGAAGAAGTAGAGGAGGTGGCTGTCACAGTGGGGGAGAACTCCGCAAAATCCCCAGACGAGTGGATTGCCGAAATTTTGAGCGGACTGCGTGACCCTATGGACGCAACCGTCTCAGATGCCAGAAGGGAATCACCCTCGCCGGTAAAAGAGGTCCAGAGTCAGCTAAAAGAGACTCGGGAGGTGTTGTGTGAATATTGTATGTGGGAATTAGCCTAACGCAAAGTGTTAAAGTATGTGGCTATGCGTTCAACATGTCAAGTTTTGATCATGCAATGCATTCTATTATTATGCGTTGGTCTTGTCAAGTTTTCCTATTCTTTTACCCAAGTATAAGTAAAGTAATAGGTGTTCTCGGTGAGTCCAAGGTCGAACATAGGGATTATATTGATTGAAATCGTGTTTTTAATCTAAAGAAAGCAGATGTTTGTACACTAGACTAACAGTTGTGGAATATGGAAAGCATGCGACACAGCAAGTTCAACTAAGATGTGTGTGAATGGATAAAGAAAAGGGTTCGGGTTGATTAACATCTAACGTCGGAAACGCACAGTAGTATTCCATTCATACTTGCGACTCTTCTTCCGGTTGTCAGCCGCTATGCGTTATATGTCTATAACGCATAGGAGAGTGTTAAGAACCAAGGTTGTCCCCGTAGACAGGTAACACTACTTTGCCCTTGTCAATTGAGTTCCACAATCACTTACTGTCACACCCCCTCCCAGATTACCCAACTAACCTAAGGGGGAGTGGGAAGACAATAGACATCACCCCTCTTGTGACGCATATTGCCCTAACTTTTCCTGCACTTACATTTACTTATATACAGAACATAAAACACAGTTATACATCGCATGCTTATAACTTGATACGATTTCCTGTAAGGGTACACCTTTAATGCTTATCATGAATTCATCCTCATATCCAAAATACAACATTCACAACTCCATTGACAGTACCCATTCAAAAGTATATGTTCTACATGCCATTCACATAAGTATATTCAACGTACAACTCCCAAACTTCACTAAATCTTGATGATCGAGGCTTAGGCAGGATGAGCTGTATTAGGCGAAGCACCAGGAACGTCCTTGCTACCTGGGGAGGGAAAAAAAAGAAAACATTTGGAAACATAAGCTAATAGCCTAGTGAGTGACAATTCTTTATAAAACAGCATTCATTTAAAACAGGCATGTTTCGTATAATGAGTAAATCAGAGTTTAACATTTATTCAGATGTAACATGTTTTTCACGAAATTCATCATTCTCATAAATCAATACTAAAATCATATCAAAACGTTTTCCAAGGAATTCGTCAATATCAACCAGTTTTTCAAACTTTTTCCCTTAGTTGAGGCGGAGCAATGCTTCTACGCACTCAATGTCGAAAACCATCCCTGGCTTTAAGCAGAGCAAGCTCGATGCACTAGCCAGCTTAACCTTTATGTGCACATAGGAATAGGTCGGGTTGCCCATATACCTTCTCATGTCCTTGAGTACTGGGTCCCGAGGAAACTCACGTGCCTTCTCATGTCCTTGAGCACTGAGCCTCCTCTTAAAACATTTCAGAATTTCTTTCACATAGTAGTTCATATAAAAATCTTTCATGAAAATCAATTTATCACGATAAACAATATTTCAAAACATGCCATTGCAAATCTTATAGAAATGCATAAAACATGCCTTATAAATATCATCAAACATCAAGTTTTTAAGAAAGCATTCATCTCAAAGCCATAATTCATAAGAAAACTAAGCCAAACATTTTCAATAAATTTCATTTTAAATCAAGAAAAGTGTCACTCACAACTCTTTCTAGGCTTTATGTGGTTTATACACTGTTCCTATCTCTTCTCGGCCTGCACAAGAAACACACCCTGCGTTAGACAACACTAACTTCCTTTCCTTTCCTCTACTGACTTATAATGAGAATCTCAGTGACACCCGCCAAGAATGACTGTTACTAGCGATACCCAATAGAACAGCACAGTTGCTAGCGATACTTGATAAAACAGCACCAGCGTTACCTACCTGAGCAACGATACTCAGCGTTATCTAGCGATACTTGTGAGACGGAAAGCTCCTTTGCGTCTCAGCGTTACCCGTCTCGCTGCAAATTCTTAGACAGTGTGCCGATACTTGATTTTTCCAACGGCACTCTGCACTGTACTCCTTCCTTTCTTCTCGTCCTTACTTCAACCTATGAAAAACCACATTTCCATACAGATTCAGAGTTTCTTCCCTTCTACATACTTATAGGAAATCACGTTCTAAAGCTTACCTTAAAATTTCAGGGTTTAGCTCTTTTTCATTCTTGTGATATTCCGAAATTACCTCCTGCTGTTCCGGATTGCGAGACAGTCTTGTAATCATTGATTTCCTAAGGATTCACGTAGTAAAACTTCGATTTCAGCAACACCATCCTTTACAAAAGTTGTTAGGAATTGCATTAACTTACTAACCTTAAATTTTCAGCTCTGATCTCAGCTTATTCCTCACGTTCCGTCCCGAATATCAGTCACTGCTCAACCAAACTAAGTAGCTTCGGTCATTCCCCCATTCCAACTTCGTTTCCAGCTTCGATGTGAATCAAACTTCGTCTGGAACCCTCAAGAACACCCTCCTCAATCTTCTTCTGAAGTTTATCTGAAGAGTAGAATCGACTTAAGCTCTCCAATTGTCCTTAAAATGATTAAACATTTAATTAATCCAACTATTTATACTGCCGACCTAACCTTATCAACACCAGGACTTAGGCTGCTACTTACGTATTTCCTCTGCAGACTAGCGCAGGGTTCTCCTCTTCCAACGCATAGTGGTTGTCCTCGCACGCCTCTTATTTTGAACACATTCCTTTCCATCCTGAAATTCTACTTTCGATGTGTGTAGACCATTCTGTCTTCAGCACAGGTGCCTCAACGAATATCTGTCTTCGACGCATCAACTTCAACACCATCCTGTCCTCAACGCAAAGTGACTTGGACGCATGGTTCAAGTGCGTTTCTCTCCCCTTAAAGACTACTTATCTATCAATATAGTAACTACTTCCGCTCACTAACTTCATAAGTTAACCACCAACGCATAAACTTAGTCAATACTCAGCCGAAGTTTTTACTTTGCCCTTGCTCTCGGCCACTTCTCCCTTTGAGACGCATAGCCACAAACGCATGACCGTGCCTCAATTCTTGGCAACGCAAACCAGTGCTTACACTTACCCTCTCGAGTAGTCTGATTATTACTACTTATATCGATTTGTCAGATGGATATAAGCATCGGATTAAGCTCGCAATTGACAAGATAAAATAGTTACACTGCGGTCCCTAGTTACTCATGGCTTGAGAGTATAAAGTGGACAGATGAGAAAAGTGAATAGACATGGAAGATAATTGTATTGATGAAAATGAGATACAAATTTTGATAAGTTCAATTCCTTGATACAAATCTAAAATTCAACCAAGAACAGCAAGAAAGAAAGCAGGGTAGGCGTCAATGTCTTGAGTCGCTCGGATGGAAGCGTGATGATTTGCTGTGAAGTGGTGCGGTGGATGGAAGACTCTTCTCTCTTGAGCTATTTGTCTTCGGTTGAAGTCTGAGAGAACTCTGCTGTCACTTATGGAGTCCTTCCGAGAATCAACAACCTTTCTCCTCTCGCAGAGCTGCTCTTTTATAGATGATGAAATCGCAGTTAATGGCAGATCTGCTTGATTGGTGGCGAGATTGACATTGCGTCCATCTCGCCTGATTACGTGATTCTCGGGTCAATTAAGATCCACCACTTAAACCGCAAATCATGTCTGTCAATCATCTGTCAATCTCTCAAGATTTTGATCTGATTCGCAGCGCCTTGCCGTAACGGTTATCTGTGCTTCCATGCATAGTTCGGTTGATGTCAACGCAACATAGGTTGCTAACGCGTAGTTATGCGTTGGGCTGTCATTAACGCATCGTCTGGTTCCTGCGTTAAGAGGTCATCAATGCATCGCTTGCATTCCTACGTGAAAACATGCGTTTTAGGCTTAACAAGTGGTAGAATCAATATCTTCATCAAAATTCAAGAGTATAACGCAAAGGAAGATTTATTAATGGAATTTATCATCAACTACCGCATGCTTCTCTTATTTAAACTCTATTTATCTATGAAAAAGGCTATAATAACTTGTATTTCTACAAGTTATCACACCCCCAAACTCAGATAAATGCTTGTCTTCAAGCATAACTTCTGTCTAAGAAACTTTAATTAACCTAAGCATTTTCTCAACGCATTGACTAGTCTCTCAGAATGCTATACTCAATCAGCTACCCGTTAGTTATATTATTTCTCTACCTCTTTATTCTTTTCTTTAGGACGGGTCTAATTTGTATGCGGCAAGCTTTCTTTTCAAAACTCTTTAACTCATTATTCACAAAATATTTGTTTCTTCTTTTAACACTGAGTCTGAAAAGATGAAGATATAAAGTTCCTTTTTCTTTCATTGGTTTTATTGTATGGTTATTAAGTATGCGTCGAGTAGGGTTACCCACCTTCGTTCTGACATACCAACGATGGGGTGCATGAAGGCAGCCAACTACGAGCAAGTGCCCTTCTCGACTAAACTCTTATCTAAGCTCGGTTTCCTCACTAGACATTAGAGTTTATTATTTATCTATGCGTCGCTGATTTCGATTACCCACCTTCGTTTTGACACACCAACTATGGGGTGCATGGAGGTGGCCAACTACGAGCAGGTGTCGTTTTCAGCTAAACTCTTAACAAGATAAATATATTAGTCTTGCCAGCGGAGTTTTGCTTTTTAAAGAATAATTTTTTTTTATTTATTTTATTTTTTTAAATGATTGAACTAAGTTCCTCATATTTTTATCTTTGACAGTTCAAACCTCTTCCACCCCTAAACTTGAGAGTAGCAAGGTCCTCATTGCTTAAATTGTAAACAAAGACTAAGTTGCAAAATGTTGTAAAAGAGGTTTGAATTGGCTGCTTGCATACATTCAAAGTAGGTTTGCGTTTCTAAGGAATAGTATGCAGACGCATTGAAAGTAATCTAACTTAAAGAGTGAACAAAAAGTGTAAGCATGATTATTGTCACAGGGACCAACATTTCAACGAAAAGATAGAAGTTTAGACTAATTAAATGTACTTAGAATAAATTTATAACAAGGGACAACGCAAAGAGAAAATTAAAGATCCATGCGATGAAGAAATGTTCATTCTATTAATGTGATTTTCACCAACGCATACAATTGACTGTGAAGATACAAAATTGCAAGAAAATTACAACTCTTGATTACACCCCTAAATTTTTAACCATCAGTCTCGTCTTCATCAGGTCTGCGTTGCTGCTCAGATGCAGGGCGCTGCGGCACTGGGAAGACAAGAGGCTGTTGGAGGCGTTCAGGAATATCAGGGGGCGGGATTTCCGAACGGATGGAGATCAGTTGGTGAACATAATTTAAAGTGAATTGGAACTGCTCTGTCTGCCGGTGTGCTAACATATTTAATGAGTGCATCACAGGACGCAAGATCGCTTGCTGCAGATATGTTTGCACTGTCTCCCACTCAAGGTCAAGTGGGCCTTCTTGCGGTTGAGGTTGCGTTGGTGGGGTAAGCGGGTTTGGCTGAGGTGGGGGAGTGGGTGGAGTTTCGTCAAACGCAGGGGATGATGGCCGCATAAAAGTCGCGCCGAAATCCTCCAAGTGTGAGTCATCAACTCTTATTGGGGCAGAGAATTTTGTGGAAGGTCAGGGTTTTGGATGTTTGGGGCGATGCGTTTTCTTAGGAGGAGGAGGTGGCTTAGGGCGATGCATTTCATGAGGAGGTGGAGGTGGAGTTGGTTCCCTTCTGGTTGTTGGAAGTGGGGGTGAAGGACTTGAGGGTTGGGAAGGTCGAATGGTGACATCAGGACTTGCCACGCCCTGCAACTTGGACGGCTTCCCTTTCTTCTGCGGTTGTGGCTTTGGAGGCGAAACTGGTTGATGAGGTCTTTTGGTGGCCTTGGTAGGCTCTGGCAGATATTGTGATCCTCTCATCAACCGACGCAGAGTCTTGTTGGCTATTACGCCATTAACTTCAATCATCTTCTCTGCGTCTAACACTTCCGTTGGCCCTCCGATAGAAGCATTGCCGTATAAGTTCATGATAAGAGCGGGGAAAAAGAGTGTGCCCCTTGGTTTGTTGAACACCCCTCTTATCTATGCTGCAATTATGCGTCCAACATCAAGGTTTATGCGACGCATAATGCAGTATGCTGCCATCACTCGATCCCTTGACACTGTCTTGTCATGCTTTGTAGGGATCAGCCGCTTCTTCACCAAATACACCGATAGGTTTGCCTCTGGAGTTAGGCTGCTTGCTGAAAACGTCTTTATACCTATGGGTGAAACATCCCACTTAGCCCCTGGCTTCGCCATTACCCGGAGTGCGTCCTCCATTAACTCCGTTGAGTTGATTCTATAATCTTATTTCCTTCCGCATCCGGGTTGTCCCTTAACTCATATATACCGTTGATTTCCCTTGCGTTGAATAGGACTTCAATTTCATCCACCACCACCACGTCCTCCTCCTCGTCTATGCGTCTGTTATAGAAATCTCGGACTACGTCAGGTTGGACCCAAGGAGTGCTGGTACAGAAGTTTCTTCAGCCGTGGTGGTCGATTATTTCGGTGATGTATGGCGGCACTGGGGCTTCTTCAGGGAAAAATCCCACCTCGATCATCAGGTCAGGGAACGCCCTACGTCTCCCTTTTCCTTCCTTCTATTCTGACGACACATCAGCCACTTTCTCTTTTCCTTTGGCCTTAGCTGGAATCGCATTTACGGTTCTCTTTTTGCTCTCGGCCACTTTGACTGGTGCTTCAGTCACCTTTTCCTTCCCTTTGAGTTTCTCAGTATGCGTGCTTGGGAGGTTGGTGACTGACACCTCCTTTTCTTTCCTCTTCTTCTTCTCCAAGGTGCTCACACCTTATTCTTCCCTCGCATCCTCCCGATGCGTTCTTTCCTACTTTTCTTTCTCTTTTTCTTCTTGCCCTCCCCTTCCTCTTGGGCGATTATTCTAGCAGCCAGCTCTGCATCTTCTTCAATTTGTAGCTCTCTTACAAGCTCTTCGGCTGCTTTTTCTAGTCTTTCTTCTTCCATCATTTCCTCTTCAAATGCCAATGTGGCTGCTTTGGTTGAGGATCAGGAAGGTCTTGCGTCTCCCCGACTTCTTGAGGCCGCACTTCCCTGCGCGCCTTCTTGCGAGACAATGCGTCTTTCGCAATTTGTTCAACTTCTTTTCTTAGGGTCCTGAGCTCTTTTCTCAACTTGGCCCTCTTCTTCCTCTCTTTCTCTGCCAGCCTATCGAAGGATGTGGCTGCAATTGGAGACTCAAGTCTGTCTCCTTGTTCTGTGCTTTTCGGCTCTTCATCCTCGGCAGTGTCCGGTGATACCCTTCGTTTCTTCCTCAATAGGGGTACCACTTCTTCTTCCTCCTCTCTTCTTCTCTTGGCATCTGCGGCCATCACAACTTTTCTTATTGGTCCTTCATTGGAGTCCAATGTCATCTCCTCAGGACTGATCGACGTAGGGACAGACCCTTGCGTTTCACGTGGCTCGCCTACGTCCTCCTTGCTGTAGGCAGCCTCTCCTTCCTTATCTCCCCCACTATGCTCACCCTCCCGAGTCTCCTTCAGCTGACTCTGGACCTCCTTTACCGGCGAGGGTGATTCCCTTCGTGCATCTGAGACGGTTGCGTTTATCGGGTCACGCAGTCCGCTCAGAATTTGAGCTATCCACTCGTCTGGGGATTTTGCAGAGTTCACTTCCCCGATGGTGACAGCCACCTCTTCTTCTTCTCCTCTTCCCATCTCCTCCGTCCCTCTAGTGCTTGGTGAACGGGATAGGGGCAAGGGTTGGTTGACCTCCCCGTCTTCTTGACCCTTTGCCTCCCTCTCTTCTTGAGCTATCCTTTCCAAGATGTCACCGAAAACATCCCTCTCGTCCCTTCGGCGCACCTCACTGCTACCGTGCAGTGTACTGGCTTCATCGCGCACCGTTCCAGGAACAGGTTGCTCAGCCTCGGAGTTCTCTGCGCTTACCCTCTGGCTTCCGACATTGTAGTTTGGGGCAGAGAATTCCTTCATGTTCTTCATCCTGGGTCGGGAAATGCAGGACTTGACTCGGCTTTTGGGTTTTGGGGTAGGGATTGGGTTGATTTGGCTAAAAGGACGGATGTTTAGAATTTCCACACAGTCGTCGGAGTCGTCGCATACTGGTGGACGGGTAGGGGTTCTGGTGAATGGCCGGAAAAATGGGTAGATGGGTGGTCTCTTGGCAGTCGCCCGGATTCTAGACGCGGAGAAGTTAGGGATAAACGGTGGGTTGGGGTTTGGATTTCTTGGTCTGACCGGAGAAGCAAAAGGCCTCGAAGGTCTGGAAGGATAAAATGTAGGTGGAGAGAAGAATGGAAATCGAGGGTTTGGTGTAGATGATGAAGAAGGTCTTGGGGAACTATTTCCGGCGAGGTTTTCTTGATTTTCTGGGTTGAGCTGGTTAGACATAAGATTGCAGCGAGAATACAGATCGCCGGAGGTTTAAGAGAGATGAAAGGTTTCGAAAATGGAAAATGGAAAATCGAATCACGTTTATAAAGGCTTAATTTAGCCGTCGGTAATTAATGCAGATACGCGATATCAAAATCCCACTGATCAAGGCAAATTTCCTTGAGCCGCACACCCATCACGTGTAATGGGCGGCTAATTGACGCACACAGAGCACTTGAGTGTTTTTGGCACTTGAGTGTTTTTCTAGGAAAGACGCGTAGGCTGAGAAGACATCTGCGTTTCACCTAGTGCTCTATCTAAACGCAGTAAACTAATGATAAACGCATACTGATGAACGCCTGGTTCTCAGGTTAGATTATGCGTTGTAAGTTAAGTATGATGTGTTTGACAAAATATGTACGGCTCTAACCTTTCCTCTAACCTTAATTCGATAAACACAGAAATCGTTTATCGATGAACGCATAGATTACTTATGCGTTGGACGCATGCATGAATAATAGATTATGCGATGAAATCAGATTGTTTCAAAACTTAACTCTTACTTTCATGCTTATCTCATTTACATTTATAAACTGAAATTAAAAAAAACATACATGCTAAAAACAAAATACAAACAGA
Source organism: Citrullus mucosospermus (assembly GCA_030954485.1). Lineage (NCBI taxonomy): Eukaryota > Viridiplantae > Streptophyta > Magnoliopsida > Cucurbitales > Cucurbitaceae > Citrullus > Citrullus mucosospermus. Next base: position 15,122,283 of record CM062061.1, on the reverse strand, counting down.
AGCAAGAAAACAAAATACAATAAAATTAAATACTATAACAAATTCAAATAAAATTAAAATAAAGCAAGGGTAAAAGAAAGCATCCCTGGAAATGTAGGCATTCGGCAACGCAGGGATCTTTCGACGCAAGCTCAGTCATTACACTCGCGTAGGTCAATGGAAGTCTTGTTAATTTTGAACTCTCCAATGTGGTAGGGCTTTACCCTTTGTCCATTGACCTTGAAGGATGTGGTTCCATTTTCATTTGTCAGCATGACCGCACCATGCAGGAACACTTCCTTGATTATGAATGGACCCGACCATCGAGATTTCAGCTTACCTGGGAACAAACGCAACCTTGAATTAAATAACAGGACCTTCTGGCCAACGTATAGAATTTTCTTACTAATGTTCTTGTTGTGCAATTTCTTGGTCCTTTCTTTGTACAGCTTTGCGTTTTCATAAGCTGAGTGCCTCCACTCTAGGAGTTCATTTAGTTTAAGCTTTCTGGCTTCTCCGCTTGCCTCTTGGTCTAAATTGAGCTTCTTCATGGCCCAGATAGCCTTGTGTTCCAGCTCAAGTGGGAGATGGCATGCTTTACCAAACACCAACGCATAGGGTGACATGCCTATCGGTGTTTTGAATGTCGTTCTGTAGGCCCATAGAGCTTCATCTAATCTCTCTGTCCAATCTTTCCTTGATGTGCTCACGACCTTTTCCAGTATGGACTTGATCTCCCTGTTTGTTATTTCAGCTTGGCCGTTTGTCTGTGGGTGATAGGCAGTTGCTACCCTGTGCGAGACATTAAACTTAGTCAGTAAATTAGTGATTATGCGATTTATAAAATGCGTACCTTCATCACTAATTATCGCCCTTGGTGTCCCAAATCGAGAAAAGATTTGTTTCTTTAAGAACTTGGACACTGTGTTTGTGTCGTTCTTTGCACAGGCTGCTGCTTCTACCCACTTCGATACGTAATCGACCGCTACTAAAATGTATTGATTGCCGCAAGAAGGAGGGAATGGTCCCATGAAGTCGATTCCCCATACATCGAACAACTCAACTTCCAGCATTGAATTTAGAGGCATCTCATTTCGGTTGGAAATGTTGTCTGTTCTCTGACAACGATCGCAAGCCACCGCATATGCCCTTGCGTCTTTAAATAATGTGGGCCAGAAATACCCATTTTGCAGCACCTTTGCAGCTGTTCTCTGCCCTCCAAAGTGTCCTCCGTAAGGTGCTTCATGACAGCTTCTCAGGATGCTATGCGTTTCATATTTTGGAACGCATCGACGCAGTATGTGGTCAGGGCCAAGTCTGTATAGATATGGCTCATCCCAGCAGTAGAACTTACTTTCATGTCGGAGCTTTTTCTTTTGTTGAGCATTAAATTCTTCAGGCCATTGGTTGCAAACCAGATAGTTGACTATGTCTGCGTACCACGGTTCCTGACTCTCTGCGTTCATTACATGCTCGTCTGGGAATCGTTCTTCTATATCACTCCAACTCTCCTAGACCTCTTTATTTTCCAACCGAGATAGGTGGTCCGCAACCTGATTCTCGGTTCCCTTTCTATCTTTAATCTCCAAATCGAATTCTTGCAACAGTAGGACCCAACGGATAAGTCTAGGCTTTGCGTCCTTTTTCACCATCAAATACTTGATCGCAGAATGATCACTATAGATGGTCACCTTTCACCTTATCAAGTATGCTCTAAATTTGTCAACCTCAAAGACTATGGCTAACATTTCCTTCTCAGTAGTAGTGTAGTTCTCCTGAGACGAATTCAGCGTTTTACTAGCATAATAGATGGGGTGCATTATTTTCTCTTTCCTCTGCCCCAATACTGCTCCCACCGCATGGTTACTTGCGTCACAAATTAATTCAAACGGGAGAGACCAGTCAGGTGCAACTAAAATATGTGCTGAAATTAGAGCTTGCCTTAGAGCCTCGAATGCGTTTAAGCATTTACCGTCGAAATTAAATTCTCTGTTGACTTCCAGCAACTCGCTCAGTGGTTTTGCTACTTGTGAGAATCCTTTAATGAATCTTCTATAGAAGCCCGCATGGCCTAGGAAACTTTGCAAAGTCTTAACATTTGTGGGGGCTGGGAGTTTTGCTATCGCATCTATTTTTGCCTGATCCACTTCCAATCCAACCTATGAGATTTTATGCCCCAACACAATACCCTCAGTAACCATAAAATGACATTTTTCCCAGTTGAGAACTAGATTTGTGTCTTCGCATCGTTTTAGCACTCGTTCTAGATTGGTCAATCATTCATCATATGATTTCCCAAATATTGAGAAGTCGTCCATAAACACCTCTACTGACTGTTCCAAATAGTTCGAGAATATTGCCATCATGCACCTTTAGAACGTCCCTGGTGCGTTACATAGCCCGAATGGCATGCGTTTGAACGCGAAGGTGCCATATGGACATGTGAACGTCGTCTTGTCTTGATCTTTCGGAGCTATCATGATCTGGTTATAGCCGGAATATCCGTCCAGGAAGCAGAAAAATTCATTACTTGCCAGCCTATCTAGCATCTGGTCGATGAATGGCAGTGGAAAGTGGTCCTTCTTTGTTACCTCATTCAGCTTGCGGTAGTCCATACAGATGCGCCAGCCAGTGACCGTTCTTGTTGGTATTAGTTCATTCTTTCTATTCATGATCACTGTCATCCCCCCTTTCTTTGGTACACACTGAACTGGGCTCACCCAGCTGCTGTCGGAGATTGGATAAATGACCCCTGCTTCGAGCCATTTGATGATCTCTTTCTTTACAACCTCCTTCATTGCGGGGTTGAGCCTGCGCTGTCTCTCAACTAAACGATCCTTACCCTCTTCCAAACGAATTTTGTGCATGCAGTACGAAGGTCTTATTCCTCTAATATCCGCTAAGGTCCATCCTATGGCTTTGATATGGTTTTTCAGGATATAATGACCAGTAGCGTGCTCTCTTCCCCCAAATATGCATACTTTAAATGCGTTGGCAGTGTCTTAAGCTCAAGGGTTGGTGGTTCTTCTAAGGACGGCCTTGTTTTCTCCGTGGTTCTGTTGCCCAAGTCTAACCGTTCGAAGCTTGCGTTGGTGATTATATTTATTTCCGCTTCTCTTCCTTCATCCAGTTCATCCAACAGTGTTTCGTTTTCCGCACATGCGTCGATGATGCTTGCCTTTTCTTCAGTTATCTCTTCGATCATCTGGCAAGAATGAAAATCATCAGGATATTTCAACGCATTAAACACATTAAATTTTACCTGCTGGTCATCCACTCGAATAGTTAACTCCCCTTCCTGGACGTCAATCAGGGCGCGTCCAGTAGCTAAGAAAGGCCTTCCCAGGATGATGGGCACCTCTCTATCAGCTTTATAATCCAGAATTATGAAGTCGGCCGGGAAGATAAATTTGTCCACCTTCACAAGAACATCCTCAATTTTCCCCTCTGGATGCTTAATGGAATGGTCAGCGAGCTGAAGTGTGACTGTAGTTGGCCGTGCTTCCCCTATACCCAACTTCTTGAATATAGACAGTGGCATTAAATTTATACTGGCCCCTAAGTCTCATAGTGCCTGACCTACGTCCATTCCTCTTATAGAACAGGGCAACGTGAAACTCCCTGGATCTTTCATTTTAGCGGGTATATTGCTTTTGAACAATGCGCTGCATTCCCGCGTTAATGCGACTGTCTCAAACTTTCCGAGCCTCCTTTTCTTGGATAGTATGTCTTTCAGAAATTTGACGTAGCTCGGCATTTGTTCCAGGGCTTCCACCAACGGAATGTTGATGTGAAGTTGTTTGAGAACGTCTAGAAATTTTCTGAATTGACCCTCCTCATTCTTCTTCTTTAGGCATTGAGGAAAGGGCGGACGCATAAGGGGATTGATATTCTGAGATACCGACGCAGGGTTTGCCTGCGTTGCTTTTTCTCTCCCCTTTCCATTTTCTTGTTCTTTAGAGGTTGTGGTTGTTGATGAAGATTGCAGCTCATGGATAGATGTTGCGGGAGTTTGTAGTGGAGTGATTTGAGGCTGCAGATTTCCTTGCATCCTCTGCTCTTGCGGTTCAGTGGGAAGAACTTTCCCACTCCTCAATGTCATAGCTTGACATTATTCCTTACCGTTACCTCGTGGGGCTTTGGTATTACTAGGCAATGCTTCTTGGGTTCTCGTATTGTGCTCACTTGCCATTTGTCCCACTTGAAGTTCTAGATTTCTAATTGCAATGGCATGACTCTTTATTTCTCCCATCTGATTTTGGAGCATCGTGATAAGCACTTGAAAAGTGCTTATTATTCTCTCAAATTAAGGGAGTTTTATATTAGATTTCACTTGTTTGCCAGTGATTTTCAGGTTAAAACGAGGAAAATTAGAAGAAACGACTAAAAGATCAAAACCGAGCAAGAATATAGAAAAAAAGAGCTGAAAAACGCATCCTTGTTGAAGCAGAAACGCATCAGCATGGACGCAGAGTAGCAACGCGGCGCTGGGAAGGCGCTGCCTCGACGCATCCTTGATGAACGCAAGACAGCGTCGCGGCGCTGCCGCGGCGCTAAAACCCAAGAGCAACTTATTTTTGGTCGCAATGCTAGCGCCGCGGCGCTATGCGTCAGCGCCGCGGCGCCAGCGTTAATTAAACGCAAGTTTTATATTTTAGGTTAAATTTTGGGCAGCCAAACTCTATAAATTTAGGGGTTTTCAGCAGCCAAAGGGAAAAAAGAGGAAGAAAATCAAGAAAGTTAGAGAACTAAAGAAAGATCCAAAAAGGTGAGAATAAAGCGAGAGTTCGAAGAGTGAGTTAGCCGCAAGGAAGAGGAAAAGAGTTCGAGATAGTTTTGGTGCCCTTCAAAGTTCGACGCGAGAGCCAAGGAGTTCGTGACGGTGGTGCCTCAATCAAGAACCTCTTTTCAGTAGAGTTTCCCTATTCTTTACACTCTTTCTTTTATTATTTTTGCTCAATACGTTGCTTCACGCTATGAGTGGCTAAACTCTTTAGTTTTAGGGTTTGATGAATTATTTGTGAATTCAAGTTAATTTTGTAGACTCATGGTTTTGTTCAAATAAATATGCTTTTCATTGTTATTGTGTTTAATTCTTGAAGATTGGCCACCTTCACATGTTAGATTAGATGTATGATCGAGAGATTATATGTTTAATTTGATCTATAACAATGAATCGTTGTTAAGCTATCACCAGAGTAGTTAGGTTGACAATGAAAGTTGCTAAAGACTAGTCTTAATGCCATGTAATTTTGTATTGGTTTTAAGAAATTAACTATCAATCAAGTTGCATGAGAAAGAGTTGTCTTTGAGAGAAGATAACTTGGAATTAAGTTTCTAGACTTAGGCATAAGAATTAAAATAAAATCCATGAAATCTAAAATTTTGCATGATGAAACAAACAAGGATTCGAAACCCTAGAACTCTCTTTAACTCTTGCAATTCTCCCTTTGATATTTTCTTTGCTTGATTTTTCTTTTTCCCAACATTGAAATATTGAATTTCAATCCTCAAATAAAATTGATTTAATTCTAGAATAGCTAAGTAACTTAAACCTTCCCAATTGGATCTCTAGTGGAAACGATACTCGGACTTAACCGTTTTATATTATAACTTGACCCGTACACTTGCGGTTAACACACAAAGTTGCACATCAGGCAAAGATAGATGCGATAGCAAAACTCCCAACCCCCACAAATGTTAAGACTTTGCGAAGTTTCCTAGGCCATGCGGGCTTCTATAGAAGATTCATTAAGGGATTCTCGCAAGTAGCAAAACCACTGAGCGAGCTGCTGGAAGCCAACAGGGAATTCGATTTCGATGGTAAGTGCCTAAACGCATTTGAGTCTCTAAGGCAAGCTCTGATTTCAGCACCGATTTTAGTTGCACCTGACTGGTCTCTCCCATTTGAATTAATGTGCGACACAAGTAACCATGCGGTGGGAGCAGTATTGGGGCAAAGGAAAGAGAAAATAATGCACCCCATCTATTATGCTAGTAAAACGTTGAATTCGTCTCAGGAGAACTACACCACTACTGAGAAGGAAATGTTAGCCATAGTCTTTGCGGTTGACAAATTTAGAGCATACTTGATAGGGTTAAAGGTGACCATCTATAGTAATCACTCTGCGATCAAGTATTTGATGGCGAAAAAGGACGCAAAGCCTAGACTTATTCGTTGGGTTCTGCTGTTGCAAGAATTTGATTTGGAGATTAAAGATAGAAAGGGAACCGAGAATCAGGTTGCGGACCACCTATCTCGGTTGGAAAATAAAGAGGTCCAGGAGAGTTGGAGTGATATAGAGGAACGATTCCCAGACGAGCATGTCATGAACGCAAACAGTCAGGAACCGTGGTACGCAGACATAGTAAATTACCTGGTCTGCAACCAATGGCCTGAAGAATTCAACGCTCAACAAAAGAAAAAGCTCCAACATGAAAGTAAGTTCTACTGCTTGGATGAGCCATATCTATACAGACTTGGCCCTGACCATATACTGCGTCGATGCGTTCCAGAATATGAAACGCATAGCATTTTGAGAAGCTGTCATGAAGCACCTTACGGAGGACACTTTGGAGGGCAGAGAACAGCTGCAAAGGTGCTGCAAAGTGGGTATTTCTGGCCCACATTATTTAAAGGCGCAAGGGCATATGCGGTAGCTTGCGATCGTTGTCAGAGAAGAGGCAACATTTCCAACCGAAATGAGATGCCTCTGAATTCAATGCTGGAAGTTGAGTTGTTCGACGTATGGGGAATCTACTTCATGGGACCATTTCCTCCTTCTTGCGGCAATCAATATATCTTAGTAGTGGTCGATTACGTATCCAAGTGGGTAGAAGCAGCAGCCTGTGCAAGGAATGACGCAAACACAGTGTCCAAGTTCTTAAAGAAACAGATCTTCACTCGATTTGGGACACCAAGGGCGATAATTAGTGATGAAGGTACACATTTTATAAATCGCATAATCACTAATTTACTGACTAAGTTTAATGTCTCGCACAGGGTAGCAACTGCCAATCACCCACAGACAAACGGCCAAGCTGAAATAACAAACCGGGAGATCAAGTCCATACTTGAAAAGGTCGTGAGCACATCAAGAAAGGACTGGACGGAGATATTAAATGAAGCTCTATGGGCCTACAAAACGACATTCAAAACACCGATAGGCATGTCACCCTATGCGTTGGTGTTTGGTAAAGCATGCCATCTCCCGCTTGAGCTGGAGCACAAGGCCATCTGGGCCATGAAGAAGCTCAATTTACACCAGGAGGCAAGCGGAGAAGCCAGAAAGCTTCAACTAAACGAACTCCTGGAGTGGAGGCATTCAGCTTACGAAAACGCAAAGCTGTATAAAGAAAGGACCAAGAAATGGCACGACAAAAACATTAGTAAGAAAACTCTATACGTCGGCCAGAAGGTCCTGTTATTTAATTCAAGATTGCATTTGTTTCCAGGTAAGCTTAAGTCTCGCTGGTCAGGTCCATTCATAATCAAGGAAGTGTTCCCGCATGGTGCGGTCATGCTGACAAATGAAAACGGAACCACATCATTCAAGGTCGATGGACAAAGGGTAAAGCCCTACAACATTGGAGAGTTCGAAATTAACAAGACCTCCATTGACCTACGCGAGTGTAATGACTGAGCTTGCGTCGAAAGGTCCCTGTGTCGCCGAATGCCTACATTTCCAGGGACGCTTTCTTTTACCCTTGCTTTATTTTCACTTGAATTTGTTATAGTATTTAATTTTAATTTATTGTATTTTGTTTTCTTGCTTCTGTTTGTATTTTGTTTTTAGCATGTACTTATTTTTTTTTTAATTTTAGTTTATAAATATAAATGAGATAAGCTTGAAAGTAGGAGTTGAGTTTTTGAACAATTTGATTTCATGGCATAATCTATTATTCATGCATGCATCCAACGCATAAGTAAACTATGCGTTCATCAATAAACGATTTCTGTGTTTATTGAATTAAGGTTAGAGGAAAGGTTAGAGCCGTACATACTTCGTCAAACGCATCATACTTAACTTACAACGCATAATCTAACCTGAGAACCAGGCGTTCATCAGTATGCGTTTATCATTAGTTTACTGCGTTTAGATAGAGCACTAGGTGAAACGTAGATGTCTTCTCAGCCTACGCGTCTTTCCTAGAAAAACACTCAAGTGCCAAAAACACTCAAGTGCTCTGTGTGCGTTAATTAGCCGCCCATTACACGTGATGGGTGTGCGGCTCAATAAAATTTGCCTTGATCAGTGGGATTTCGGATAACACGTATCTGCATTAATTACCTACGGCTAAATTAGTCCTTTATAAACGCGATCCGATTTCCATTTTCCATTTTCGAAACCTTTCATCTCTCTTAAAACTCCGGCGATTTGTGTTTAGCAAAAATTCATATGTCTGACCAGTCCAACTCACAAGAACACCTCGCCGGCAACATTTCCCTAAGACCTTCTTCATCTTCTACACCAGTACCTGAGGTATTTCTTAACCCTCGATTTCCATTTTTCTCTCCACCTACATTTTATCCTTCCAGACCCGTGAGGCCTTTTGCTTCTCCGGTCAGACCAAGAGCTTCAAACCCTAACCCACCATTCATCCCTAACTTCTCCGCGTCCAGAATCAGGGCCACTTCCCAAAGACCACCCATATATCCATTCTTCAGGCCATTCACCAGAGCCCCAACCCGTCCACCAGTAGTCAAAGACTCCGACGACTGTGTGGAAGTTCTCAATATCCGACCCTTGAGCCGAATCGACCCAATCCCTACCCCAAAACCCAAAAGCCGGGTCAAATCTTGCATCTCACGGCCTAGAATGAAAAACTTGAAGAAGTTTTCTGCCGCAAACTTCAATGTAGGAAGCCAACGGTTAAGCGCGGATAACTCCGAGGCTGAGCAACCAGTTCCTGGAACGGTATGCGATGAAGCCAGCACACTGCATGGTAGTAGTGAGGTACGCTAAAGGGAAGAAAGAGATGTATTTGGCGACATTTTGGAACGGATAGCTCAAAAGGAAAGGGAGGCGAAGGGTAGGGAGGATGACGAGGAGGTCAACCAGCCCTTGCCTCTATCACGTCCACCCAGCACGAGAGGGACCGAAGAAATGGGAAGAGAAGAAGTAGGGGAGGTGGCTGTCACAGTCGGGGAAGTGAACTCCGCAAAATCCCCAGACGAGTGGATAGCCGAAATTCTGAGCGGACTGCGTGACCCTATGGATGCAACCGTCTCAGATGCCAGAAGGGAATCACCCTCGCGGGTAAAAGAGGTCCAGAGTCAGCTGAAAGAGACTCGGGAGGGTGAGCATAGTAGGGGAGATAAGGAAGGAGAGGCCGCCTACAGCAAGGAGGACGTCGGCGAGCCACGTGAAACGCAAGGGTCTGTCCCTGCGTCGATCAGTCCTGAGGAGATGACATTGGACTCCAATGATGGACCAATAAGAAAAGTTATGATGGCCGCAGATGCTAAGAGAAAAAGAGAGGAGGAAGAAGAAGTGGTACCCCTATTGAGGAAGAAACGAAGGGTATCACCGGACACTGCCGAGGATGAAGAGCCCAAAAGCACAGACCAAGGAGACAGACCTGAGTCTCCAATTTCGGCCACATCCTTTGATCGGCTGGCAGAGAAAGAGAGGGAAGAAGGGGGCCAAGTTGAGAAAAGAGCTCAGGGCCCTAAGAAAAGGAGTTGAACAAATTGCCAAAGACGCACTGTCTCGCAAGAAGGCGCGCAGGGAAGTGTGGCCTCAAGAAGTCGGGGAGACGAAAGACCTTCCTGATCCTAAAATAGAAGCAGTCGCATTGGCATTTGAAGAGGAAATGAAGGAAGAAGAAAGATCAGAACAAGCAGCCGCAGAGCTTGAAAGAGAGCTACATATTGAAGAAGATGAAGAGCTGGCTGCTAGAATAAGAGCCCAAGAGGAAGGGGAGGGCAAGAAGAAAAAGAAAAAGAAAAGTAGGAAGGAACGCATCGGGGAGGATGCGAGGGAAGAACAAGGTGTGAGCACCTTGGAGAAGAAGAAGAGGAAAGAAAAGGAGGTGTTAGTCACCAACCTCCCAAGCACGCATACTGAGGAACACAAAAGGAAGGAAAAGGTGACTGAAGCACCCGTCAAAGTGCCCGAGAGCAAAAAGAGAACCGTAAATGCGATTCTAGCTAAGGCCAAAGGAAAACAGAAAGTGGCTAATGCGTTGCCACACCAGAAGGAAGGAAAAGGGAGACGCAGGGCGTTCCCGAACTTAATGATTAAGGTGGGATTTTTCCCTGAAGAAGCCCCAGTGCCGCCATACATCACCAAAATAATTGACCACCACGGCTGGAGAAACTTTTGTACCAGCACTCCTTGGATCCAACCTGAAGTAGTCCGAGATTTTTATAACGGACGCATAGACGAAGAGGAAGACGTGGTGGTGGTGGATGAAATTGAAGTCCCATTCAACGCAAAGGAAATCAACGCTATATATAAGTTGAGGGACAACCCGGATGCGGAAGGAAATAAGATTATAGAATCAACTCCAACAGAGTTAATGGAGGATGCACTTCGGGTAATGGCGAAGCCAGGGGCTAAGTGGGATGTGTCACCGACAGGTATAAAAACGTTATCAGCAAGCAGCCTAACACTAGAGGCAAACCTGTGGGTGTATTTGGTGAAGAAGCGGCTGATCCCTACAACGCATGACAAGATAGTATCAAGGGATCGGGTGATGGCAGCATACTGCATTATGCGTCGCATCACCCTTGATGTTGGACGCATAATTTCCGCACAGATAAGAGGGGTGTTCAGCAAGCCAAGGGGCCAACTCTTTTTCCCCGCTCTTATCATGAACTTATACGGCAATGCTTCCATCGGGGGGCCAACGGAAGTGTTAGACGCAGAGAAGATGATTGAAGTTAATGGCATAATCGCCAACAAGACTCTGCGTCGGTTGATAAGAGGATCACAATATCTGCCAGAGCCTCTCAAGGCCACTAAAAGACCTCATCAACCAGTTCCGCCTCCAAAGCCGCAACCGCAGAAGAAGGGGAAGCCATCCAAGTTGAAGGGCGTGGCAAGTCCTGATGCCACCATTAGACTTTTCCCCAACCTCAAGCCCTTCACCACCACTTCCAACAACCAAAAGGGAACCAACTCCACCTCCACCCCCTCCTGAGACGCATCGCCCTAAGCCACCTCCACCTCCTCAGAAAACACATCGCCCCAAACATCCAAAACCCCAACCTTCCACAAAACCCTCTGCCCCAATAAGAGATGATGACTCACACTTTGAGGATTTTGGCGTGACTTTTATGCGTCCATCATCCCCTGCGTTTGACGAAACTCCACCCACTCCCCCGCCTCAGCCAAACCCGCCTACCCCACCAACGCAACCTCAACCGCAAGAAGGCCCACTTGACCTTGAGTGGGAGACAGTGCAAACATATCTGCAGCAAGCGATCTTGCGTCCTGTGATGCACTCATTAAATATGTTAGCACGCCGGCAGACGGAGCAGTTCCAATTCACTTTAAATTATGTTAGCACGCCGCAGCGCCCTGCATCTGAGCAGCAACGCAGACCTGATGAAGACGAGACTGATGGTTAAAAAAATTTAGGGGTGTAGTCAAGAGTTGTAATTTTCTTGCAATTTTGTATCTTCACATTCAATTGTATGCGTTGGTGAAAATCAAATTAATAGAATGAATATTTCTTCATCGCATGGATCTTTAATTTCCTCTTTGCGTTGTCTCTTGTGATAAATTTATCCTAAGTACATTTAATTAGTCTCAACTTTTATCTTTGCGTTGAAAAGTTGGTCCCTGTGATGATAATCATGCTTACACTTTTTGTAAACTCTTTAAGTTAGATTACTTTCAATGCGTCTGCATACTATTCCTTAGAAACGCAAACCTACTTTGAATGTATGCAAGCAGCCAATTCAAACCTCTTTTACAAAATTTTGCAACTTAGTCTTTGTTTACAATTTAAGCAATGAGGACCTTGCTACTCTCAAGTTTGGGGGTGGAAGAGGTTTGAACTGTCAAAGATAGAAATATGAGGAACTTAGTTTAATCATCTAAAAAAATAAAATAAAAAATAATAAATAAATAAATAAAATTATTCTTTAAAACGCAAAACTTCGCTGGCAAGACTAATATATTTATCTTGTTAAGAGTTTCGCTGAAAACGACACCTGCTCGTAGTTGGCCACCTCCATGCACCCCATAGTTGGTGTGTCAAAACGAAGGTGGGTAATCGTAATCAGCGACGCATAGATAAATAACAAACTCCAATGTCTAGTGAGGAAACGGAGCTTAGATAAGAGTTTAGTCGAGAAGGGCACTTGCTCGTAGTTGGCTGCCTTCATGCACCCCATCGTTGGTATGTCAGAACGAAGGTGGGAAACCCTACTCGACGCTTGCTTAATAACCATATAATAAAACCAATGAAAGAAAAAGGAACTTTATATCTTCATCTTTTCAGACTCAGTGTTAAAAGAAGAAACAAAAATTTTGTGAATAATTAGTTAAAGAGTTTTGAAAAGAAAGCTTGCCGCATACAAATTAGACCCGTCCTAAAGAAAAGAATATAGAAGTAGGGAAATAATATAACTAACGGGTTGCTGATTGAGTATAGCATTCTAAGAGACTAGTCAATGCGTTGAGAAAATGTTTAGGATAATTGAAGTTCCTTAGATAGAAGTTATGCTGGAGGACAAGCATTTATCTAAGTTTGGGGGTGTGATAACTTGTAGAAATACAAGTTATTATAGCCTTTTTCATAGATAAATAGAGTTTAAATAGAGAAACATGCGGTAGTTGATGATAAATTCTATTAATAAACCTTCCTTTGCGTTATACTCTTGTATTTTGATGAAGATAATGATTTTACCACTTGTTGAGCCTAAAACGCATGTTTTAACGCAGGAATGCAAACGATGCGTTGATGACTTCTTAACGCATGACAACATGTTAGCAATCTGTTCTTCATGGACGCATGGTCTGAACGGAACACAAACAACCGACGACGCGTTAACAACAACTCAACGCATAACTACGCGTTAGCAACCTATGACGCGTTGACATCGGCCAAACTATCCATGGACGCATAGACAACCGTTACGGCAAGGCGCTGAGAATCAGATCGGAATCTTGAGAGATTGACGGATGATTGACAGACATGATTTGCGGCTTAAGTGGTGGATCTTAATTGGCCCGAGAATCATGCAATTAGGCGAGATGGACGCAGTGTCAATCTCGCCACCAATCAAGCAGATTTGCCATTAACTGTGATTTCATCATCTATAAAAGGGCAGCTCTGCGAGAGGAGAAAGGTTGTTGATTCTCGGAAGGACTCCATAAGTGATAGCAGAGTTCTCTCAGACTTCAACCGGAGACATATAGCTTGAGAGAGAAGAATCTTCCTTTTCGCCGCACCACTTCACAGCAAATCATCACGCTTCCATCCAGGCGACTCAAGACCTTGATGCCTTCCCTGCTTTCTTTCTTACTGTTCTTTCTTAAAATTAGATTTGTATCAAGGAATTGAACTTATCAAAATTTGTATCTCGTTTTCATCAATATAATTGTCTTCCATGTCTACTCACTTTTCTCAACTGTCTGCTTTTTACTTTCAAACCATGAGTAAATAATCACTCAAGGGTCTAGGGTTGCGTTAGCATCTAACTAGGGACCGCAGTGTAACTATTTTATCTTGTCAATTGCGAGCTTAATCCGATGCTTATATCCATTTGACAAATCGATATAAGTAGTAATAATCAGACTGCTCGAGAGGGTAAGTGATTGTGGAACTCAATTGACAAGGGCCAAGTAGTGTTACCTGTCTACGGGGACAACCTTGGTTCTTAACACTCTCCTATGCGTTATAGACATATAACGCATAGCGGCTGACAACCGGGAGAAGAGTCACAAGTATGGATAGAATACTACTGTGCGTTTCCGACGTTAGATGTTAATCAACCTGAACCCTTTTCTTTATCCATTCACATACATCTTAGTTGAACTTGCTGTGTCGCATGCTTTCCATATTTCACAATTGTTAGTTTAGTGTACAAACAATCGCTTTCTTTAGATTAGAAACACAATTTCAAACAATTATTGGTTACCACTGTAACGCATGAAATTTGATTAAAAACAAAATCAATATAATCCCTGTGTTCGACCTCGAACTCACCGAGAACACCTATTACTTTACTTATACTTGGGTAAAAGAATAGGAAAACTTGACAAGACCAACACATAATAATAGAACGCATTGCATGATCAAAACATGACATGTTGATCGCATAACCACATACTTTAACACTGTGCGTTAGGCTAATTCACACATACAATAAGTCACAACAGGACGCAAGGCAAAAATTCAGCCTCCAATCATGCAGATTTGCTGGCAATTCCAACACAACATTTATAAAAGGGCAGACCTGAAGGTGAAAATGTTGTTGGACCTTTTGAAAGAATTCCTAAGTGACAGCAGAGTTCTCTCCAGACTACAACCAGAGACAAATAGCTCAAAAGAGAAGAGTCTTCCCTCTGTCAGACCACTTCACAGTAGAACTCACGCTACCATCCCGACGAGCTCAAGACATTGAGAAGTCATTCCATGCTTTCTATCACTTTTCTTATTTTCGTTTTAGTCTATTAGTAAGGAATTGTATTTTCTAAAACAATTATTCCGTTCATCAATCTATACATCTTCCATGGCTATTCATTTCTCATCACTTTCCATTTACTGTTTATCATCCATATGTAACTAACTCTCCCAAGGGTCATGGGTTGCATTATCATTTAGATAAAGAACCGTAGAAGACTATTTCATCTTGTCAAATGTATTTTTAATCAAATGCTTATGTCCATCTAGCTAATCAATATAAGTAACAATAATCAGACTGCTCGGGAGGGTAAGTGATTGTGGAACTCAGTTGACAAATCTAAGAAGTGTTACCTAGGGATAAGAATAACATTGGTACTTAGCATTATCCTATGCGTTATAGATATATAACGCATAGTGGCTAACAACCGGGAGAAGAGTTGCTGGTATAAAATAAACCTATCTATGCATTTTCGACTTTAGATGACAACAACCCCTACCCTACGTTTTACCATTCACAAAACTCAATTAGCTGCTTTTGGTGTGTCGCATACCTCTCCATCAAACCACTTTAGCTTAGATTTACTGCTTTCTAGTTAGTTAAACGCATCACTTCTCATCACCTTCTTTAGACGCATGACTCAAATAATCCAAATAATTACAGAATCTGCATAGTCCCTGTGTTCGACCTCGGACTCACTGAGAAAACCTCAATCTTTGCTTATACTTGGGTGAAGGATAGGAAAACTTGACAGACTAGAAACGCATAATATTAAGCATGTTAAACGCATAATATGTTAAAGGTATAGTAGTAAGCTTAATAATAAAGATAAACGCACAACAAGTTTTTGGACTTTAGATCTGTCAACAACAATAACCATCAGAACATACACAAGACTTAAAAGAGTATCATCTGTCAAACCGAAGTGAAGAAATGAATTACTATTGAATTTGGTTGTTTCAATTCTTGCATAAATATTAATAATGAAGGCTTAAATAGGAAAATAAAAGAAGAAGAGAAGAGAAAAGAAAGGAAAAGAAAGAAAATAATAATCATAATAATAATAATAATAAAATAAATAAAAATAAATAAATAAATAATAAAATAAATAAAAACATAATAGTGGAAGTTTAGTGGAGAGTTAAGTCGGCAGAAAACGCATTTGTGCATATAGCCGAAGTTGTCGATCATATCCCATTTCTAAAACCTCAAATCAAACTAAATCTATAGCTAAACATCGAACGGAAGAAGAAGAAGGTGTCTAAGGCAAATTGGTGAAGAACTTTTGTCACGCCCCCTCCCAGTTTACCCTCACAACTCGGGGAGTGAGAGCGAACCAGCACACACCTGTATTCTAGAATAACTATCTATCAATCAACTACTGTTCATTCAATCCTATCTATATTGTAAGCCCCACATCTATTTTTATTGGAACGCAAAAAAGAAGGGGCCGAGAGATGGGTGAATGTGCAAAAGTAGTTGGCTGGCTTGCATTTGGAGTGGGAAAATAGGAAGTGTAAGCTATGCGTTGATGGCAACCTGTTGTGGAGGAGGTAATTTTGGTGTAAACGTAAAGGTGAAGGAAGCTTATCATGCGTTGAAGTCGTGACGTGTTGAGGATCATTATGCGTTAAACGCATTGAAGGCAGTGTGCCGGTGGAAGTAAAGGCCACGAGGGGTTTCGGAGCTGATCTGCGGTGAACCCATTATGCGGTGAACGCTACCATGCGTCGAAGGCGAGTATGCGTTGGATAAGGAATGTTGGCTGATAGAAGGTAACGCGTATGTTAACTATTTGGCGGGAGAGTTTGAAATGAATTATCATCAGAGGCCGTGTGCGTTGCTGAAGCTGAGCATAGGAGGTATGCATCGAACGGATTATACTATAGAGTTGGAATGGAGAACAAGTCGGTGATATATATATAAGTGGACTGAGATTTCAATTGTTCTGCTTGCATTTCAGAGCTCGAGTTGGGTCCATATTAGGGCGAAACATCGAAGGGAGGTAGAAGAAGATGTTCGTGCTGATCTGAAGTAAAAATCTCATTGAATTCGTGGAAGAAACTCGGGTTTGACAGAGGTTTCGGCTGCTGTGATCTCTTCAGAGTGATGCTCGGTTTTGGAGGAAGAACAAATTGAAGAGACGAAGGTTACGGCTGAAACTTTGAGGTTAGTAAGTTAACTCGATTTTTAGCAGAATTCATGAAGGATGTTTGAGCTGAAATTGTCTAATTGTGTGTCAAAATCAGGAAGAAGAGACGGGAGTTGAACTGTCGGGTGATTAGAGGCAACTTGGAGTTGTCGAAGGTTATGTCCTAAACAGAGAGGAGGTTCTTCATGAAATTTAGAGGTGAGATGTAGGACCTGTATTTTAATAAGTTTATAGAAGGAAGAAAGTGCTGGAATTTATTGAAACGAAATGTTTAACAGGTTGAAGAAGGAAGAAGAAAGGAAGAAGGAAACGGTTCTGTCACAGCGGGAGTATCGCTGAGTGAGCGAGAGTTTGAGCAGCAGAGGAAGTAACACTGCAACGCAAAGATAGGCTTGCATCTCACAATTCTCGCTAGAGTATTGCTGGGTATCGCTGCTCAAGGCGGTTTCGCTGGTTTTTATCAACGCAATGTCGCTAGTACAGCTTGAATATCTTTTTGAGTAACGCTGGTAGCTTACTAACTTCTATAGAGTAACGATGCTACTGTATGTTAAAGGAAAGGGGTGATTATGGAAACTAAACTTGAGGATTGTGTATTTTTAGGCCAAGAAGAGCTCGGGGAGGCTTATAATCCACTTAGAGCCGGGACCGATTGTGAGTGACTGTTTGTTATATATTGTGTTAAACTTAGAACACATAGTGATGAGGAAACGTGATGCATTGTAGTTTGCTTTATGTATGTGGTGTGTTAGTGATTTAAAAGAATACTATTACAAATGTCTAAGCATATAAGTGGCTGAGGGACCTTGTGGTGAAAGCTACTTGTGAGTAAGCGTGATATTAAGTGTCGAGGGATTTGAGAAGGCACTTGAATAACAGTAGAGAATGGACTACAATGCTCAGGGACTGTAAGTGAAGGCATGTAGTATCCTATCACAACTAGCTCGTGCCGAGGGATTCTGTGAGAAAGCACTTGAGCGTAGATAGAGTTTGTTACCTGTGCTGAGGGATCTCATGTGAAGGCACATGGTATTGTAGTTATACATGAATAAGTGCTGAGGGACGGAAAGTGAAGGCACTAAATAGATAGGAAACTTGTGAAACATGAGAATTGATAGATATACATGCGTAGTGGAAAGTGTATCATGATAATTCGATGGGATGGGTTATGCGATGGTTACTATCTTACAAACTGGATTAAAGTTAATATGATTAGTTTTAGTAGATTTAGTCACTCACTGAGCCTTTTGCTCATCCAGTTTGTTGTTGTTTGGTGTTTCAGGTAGCGAGCGTGTTCGGGACGCCTAGCCTACTGAAGAATCTCGTCTGGGCCTATCTGGAAGCGAACCTCTGGGATAGTTGTAAATATTTAGAATGCTCATATGTCATGTAATAAGCATCTTTACTGAGAGTGTAGTGAAAGAGGGACGTGTTGTACCTACTATGAGTATATTCTGACATGTTAGTTAAAAGTTTATACGTTCTTCTGATCTAATAAAGAGAATGTTGTATGTTTTGCTATTCTTTTATCATGTATGTATTATAGAATCTTATGTTGGGAAATAGGATCATGCTTCTTCCTGGGTATAGAGTAAATCCGGGTTGGGGTGTGACATATATGCCATATGATCTCTTAAAATACTAAAACTCATCATGGAAAGTGTTCTCTATAAACATTCAGAAACAAAACCCACTACAATCCCAAAGAACATTTTTGACAAAATGAAACGTGTACAAATACTGAGTATTTACAGCTATCCCAGAGGACTAGTCCAAAATAAACCGAGACGAGGATCTCCTGTAGGCTAGGCGTCCTGGACACGCTCGCTACCTGAAACAAACAAACACACAAAAGAAACGCGTGAGCCTAATGCTCAGTGAGTGATGAAAAACTTCCAACTATCAATACGTTACTTGAGTTGGCATAAAACATCATAAACCTCCACATATATATATATAACCAGAAATTTCTAAGTTAACTCACGCTATAGAACACCATTAATACAAATATTCCTTCCCAGCTGTGGCGGAGTGACGCTCAACGCACACAACTTCATGTACCAACTTTCATCACATTCACATCCTAATACTCCCACACTTCTTCCCTCAATATTATAATCCCTCAAGTGCCTTCACATATTGTCCCTCAGCATTGAGTTTTATCATAACAGAGTTCCCATGTGCCTTCACACTTAATTCCCTCAACACTGGGTTCCCTATCAAACCACTGCTCAAGTGCTTTCACCTATGATCCCTCAGCACTGAGCCATCACATACATTGGATTTCCGCATGCCTTCACATATTGTCACTGAGCATTGGAATCCACATCAAACAACTATTCAAGTGCCTTCCCACATGGTCCCTCAGCACTGAACATCATATACATCTTTAATCCTTACAACACAACACAAAATCAATCCTTAACTACTCCATATGACATATTTCACATACCCATTATTATTAAAACAGGTTAAGTGAGTTTGTGGAATTAACAAGAAATTACTCACAACTTGTCTTAGCTCCGAGTGGATTATACACCTTCCCGAGCTCTTCTTGGCCTGTAAATACACATGTCCCATGTTAAGTTCTCCTTGAACTTCCCTCCCATGATCAATAAATAAGCATAATCAAATTCTACTCTTGCTCCCTTAACCAGACTCCTTTTTCCCAAAATTTCAAAATTAGCGTGACTCTATGTCCCTAGCGAGACTACCAGCGAAAAACACTCAACCAGACACTGCACTAGCGATACCGAAATACACGAGACTAACGAGATTACCTGAAGAGCGATACCCAGCGAGACTCAGCGAGATCTGTGAGACGCAAAACCCTTTGCGTTACTAGCGATACTCGCTTCGCTACAATGTCTTCAGCTCTTCAGCGATACTACAGTCTGGGCGACACCTAATAGCCACTGTGTTCTTCTTTCCCTTTTGACTCTTTCTTTACCCTGCTAAACATCGCATTCCAGCCAAAATTAGAACTTCCTTTCCTCTACGAACTTGTAAAGAAACAAGTCCTTTATCTTACCTTAGATTCTTGTGATGAAAACCCTCTTCGTTTGAGATATATCCTCAAACAACCTCGAATTGCTCCTAATCGTTCTACAGTTTAGCTCTGATCTCTTCTATCTAGAGTTTAACACACATTTACTCAAATTCGGCTCAAGTATCCTTCATGAAAATTGCTAGAAATCGAGTTAACTTACTAACCTCAGAATTTCGACCCTAGCCACCGCTTTCCCCAGTTCGTTCTTCCCCCAACATTGATCGATACTCATATTAAGTAACACCAGTTGAATTCTCCGTTCCAGCTCAAGTTTCCTTCATGAAAACGACGAGAATTCTACCCCAAACCAACATAAACACCTTCTTCTACCTCCCATCGTTGTTTAGCTTCGAAATGGGATCAACTCGAGCTCTGAAATGTGATCAAAATAATTAAATACTCAGTCCACTTATATATACCACCGACTTAAACTCCACTTCGTCTCTATATATTGATCTAATCAACGCATACCTTCTGTACTTGGCTTCAGCAACGCATAGCCTCGATTTTGTATGTTACAATTTCCCAACGCCCCATCGCCGGATAGCTGACGAACGCATTGTTCTCTCGACCATTCTTCTATGCACCAACGCATACCCACTTTCAACGCATGGTAGCGTTCACCGCATAGTGACCTTCGACATAGAGTGGCTCTCAACGCCTCGTGAACTTCAATGCCTCGTGGCCTTCAATGCTTAATAGCCTTCCTTCACCTCTGCGTCCACGCCAAAACTATTTCCATCAACGCATAGTGCCACCAACGCATGGCCAATACTTAGCCATTTTTGCCCCCACACAACTCAGCCAACTTTTCCTACCAAACGCCCACCTCTTAGTCTCTTCTTAACTTGCCTTCTCACAAAGTCAAGTACGGGGCTTACAACTTTGGTCAGAATCATGGTGCAATTGAAGCTAAAACTGAAGGTTGGTCTGGTGTCGAGCAGTCTGAGTAAAGTTTGGTTTTTGGTGAATAAGGAACGTAAGAGATCAAGTTTGAAATTTGAAATTTGAGGTTAGTAAGTTAATTCAATTCTTAAAAACTTTTGTGAAGGATGGTTGAGCTGATTGTGAGAAAAAACAGGTTTAATATTAGGTAGAAGTGATTGATACAGATTCCTCGAGTGATCAGAAGCAAGGTGATGTAAATTTGGAATATTTGTCCAACTAAGAGGAGTTAGTCCTTGAAATTTTGAGGCAAGTTAGAAAACACATTGCTACAAGTTTGTAGAAGAAAAAAAATTAATTTGGGCTATAAATGCAACTTGTAACAGTTAGAAGTGCGGATAGAAGTGAAGATAGTAGCAGAGTGAGACAGGTTTCGCTAGAAAATCAGAGAAACTAAAGGCGTGAGGGTGAGCAGCGAGATCAATCTCGCTAGGTGTCACTAATCGGTTTTTGTCTCACAAATCTCGCTAGTCTTGCTGGTGTCACTACTCTCGTTAGTCTCGCTAGTCAAATAAGTCTCACTTGTCACACCTCCTCCCGGATTAGCTACCTATCCTAAAAGGGAATGTGAAGACAATAAACATCACCCCTCTTGTGACGCCTATTGTCTCACCTTGCTCATCTTCCTGTGCACACATTTATTCATATACATTCATAGAACTCAATCAGACTATACATGCTTATAACATAACATTACTCCTTGTACAGAGTACACTTTTATCATATAATATAATTTAAACTTTCACATCCATCATACATTGTACAAGACCTCACTACAATCCTCACTCAAAACTACTAGGTCTACATGCCATCTATATAAAGTTATATACAACGTACAACTCTCAGACTTGACTGAATTTCAAGAACTCGAGACTTAGGCAGGGTGAGCTGAAGTAGGCTAAGCACCGGGAACGTCCTTGCTACCTGGGGGGAAGAAAAAGGAAACATTGAAAACATAAGCTAACAGCCCAGTGAGTGACCAATCTTTGTAAAACGGACATTTATTGAAAACATGCATGTTACATATAAACAGATAACGAGGATTTCACATATTATTCAACTATAGCATACTTTCCACAAGTCCATCAATCACATAAATCCAATTTCAAATCGTACATGATTGTTTTCCAAAAGAAGTGATACAGTAAACAGTTGGGTTTTTAAAACTTTTCCCTTAGTTGAGGCGGAGCAACGCTCAACGCACTGAACGTCGAAATCATCCCTGGCTCAATGCGGAGCAAACTCGACGCACCAGCCAAATCAATCTCTATGTGCACATAGGAATATGACGGGTTGCCCAAGTACCTTCTCATGTCCTTCAGTACTGGGTCCCAGGGAAACTCACGTGCCTTCTCATGTCCTTGAGCACTGAGCCTCCTCTAAAACATTTTAGAAAATCCGTTCATATAGCATTTCATTTAAAAACCCTTTCATAGAAAATCGTACAGATCTTTATTCAATAACTTTTCATAAAAATGCTTTCTATCAACTTTAGAAAACAAATAACATGTCTTGTAAGTAATACGATCAAACATTATGCATTTTAAACAGTTCATCACAAAGCCATATTTCATAAGAACATTTTTAATAAAAATCGAATTGAAGAATAAAGAAGTCACTCACAACTCTTCCTAGTTCTTGCCCGGGTTATATGCCTTCCCTATCTCTTCTTGGCCTGCAATTAACATTTTACCATGCGTTACTTTACATTGAACCTCCCCCTTTTTCAAACTAACATCATAAGCGAGAATTCTAGCGTTACTACCCAACAGAAGCTGTTACTAGCGATACTAGCTTGAGCGACACTAGCGTTACCTTACCTTAGCAGCGACACCTAGCGATATGTAGCGAGTTTTGTGAGACGGAAGACTCCTTTGCCTCTCAGCGACACTCGTCTCGCTTCCAGTACTTAGACAGCGCCCGATACTTGGTCTTAGCGGCACCCCGCACTATGATTTCTTCCTTTCCTCTTGTTCTTACTTTAATCTATCAAAGGTCATAATTTCAGACGGATTTAGAACTTCTTCCCTTCTACAAACTTATAGAGAATTGAGTTTTATAGCTTACCTCAAAATTTCAAGGCTTAACTCCTCTTTGTTCTCTCGTTATTCCAAAATCACTTCATGCTGCTCCAGATTGCTTAACAATCTTGTAAATGCTGCTTTTCCCTAAGGATTTAGATAATAAACTTCAATTTCAGCTTAACCATCCTTCACAAGATTTGTTAGAAATTATGTTAACTTACTGACCTCCAAATTTCAGCTCTAAACTCGACTTCCTCTATACGTTCTACTCCGAATATCAACCCCTGTTCAGTCTGTGCAACTTCAATTAATCTTCTGTTCCAGCTCCGCTTTCAACACCAATATGAGTAGAATTTCGCCTAAAATCCGCAAGAACACCTTCCTCAATCTTCTCTTGAAGTTTGTTTGAAATATGGAACCGACTTAAGCTCTCGAAAATGTCTTAAAAATGATTAAACATTTAATTAATCCAACTATATATACTACCGACTTAGCCTTCACAAACACCAAGACTTGTGTTGCCGACATACCCCTCACCCGCAGGCTGGCGTAGGGTTCTCACCTCAATGCGAGCACTCATGTTAGACTTCTCCTCCAATGCCTTCCGCAACTAACCACACCCAACGCATGGTGTCGTCCTCAGCGCCTCTTATTTTTGACGCATACATCCCCGTCATACACAACTATTTTCGTCGCGTCAAGACCACTCTGTCTTCGACGCAGAGCGACTTCATCACATGTTTGTCTTCAATGCATCGACTTTAGCGCATAACTGTCCTCAATGCAGAGTGACTTAAACGCATGGTTCAAGCACATTTCTTCCCCCACCAAAATTACTTATCCTTCGACGCGGCAGCTACTCCAGCTCACAACCCTCTGCGAGTCAATCAACAACGCAGGGGCCTGGCCAACACTTAGCCAAAATTTACTTTCCAAAAATCCTTTGTTCTCACTCACGACTACTCCTCCCCTTGCAACGCATAGCCACAAACGCATTCCCGCACCCCAACGCTTGGTATCACAAGTCAGTGCTTACATTGCTGGTTTTGCCTAGTCTCGCTAGTCTCGTTAGTGCATATCTCACTAATTTTTGCTTAGTCTCGTTAGAGCAAATCTCGCTGGATTGAACAACTTTCACTAGTTCTAAAATTTTGTTAGTAGTTGGTCTCACTAGTGAGCTTTATCTTAATGCCTAAGACATATTTGCTACACTTTAATGGGAATTCTAAGGAATCTAACAAAGAAAATTAAACTATTTCAGGCCGAGGGGAGCTAGAAAATGCGTATAATCCTTTAAGAGCTCGAGACATGTAGTGAGTGACAGTTTTGTTTAAAATGAGTTTTATTTATTATTCATTTTCAGTTTGCCCAAGAATATCTATGAAGTACGCTTGAAGTTTATTTTCTTACAAAATTCCCTTAAATGAGCTTATGTTTATCAACATGAGTTTGTAGCATGATTTGCCATTTTTCCATAAATGTTTTGGAGTAAGCATGACTTTATCAACATGCGATTATTATATGATTTGCACTAGAAATCTTCAAGAGCATGCTATTTGTTATCGAGTTTTTACGAAAAGCATGCTATTTATTAATCTATGATTTAAAGGAAGCATGATGTTGTAATGAATTTGTGAAAGTTTGAAATGTTTAAGCTGGTGAAAATTTATTATGTTGTTTACAAAACATGTTTTTTTTTTTTTTTTTAATATTGTTTGTGAAAAAGGCTTCCAATGCTGAAGGACTTGGAGAAGGCATTTGGGTAGCCGGGTTATAGAAATGGTTCCCAATGCTGAAGAACTCGGAGAAGGCATGTGGGTAACTTGAGTCCAGAGATAACCCCCGATGCTAAACGACTCGGAGAAGGCATGTGGGTGGCCTAAATCTCATATATGGGACCCAATACTGAAGGACTTGAGAAGGTATTCGAGTAACCTAGGATTTGTTGTGTTGAGATTACTGCACACAGTTAAGGATATTTGATGTTGGGTGTGTCGAGATTACTCCGCTCCAACTAAGGATGTTTTCGACGTTGAGTAGCGTTGAGCTCTGCTCCGCTTCAACTAAGGAAATGTGTGTGAAATGTATTGTATTTTCATGATTTTTTTAGAAGTGATACGTATATGATTTGATAGCATTACCTGAGCATGATTTGCCAGGACATGAAAACGATATATCACTACTTATTTATTATTATAAATTGAATACAGTTTTGAATTGCTTCCGAGTTAATGAAAGGTTTTTACTAAATAGGTCACTCACTGGGCAACCTAGCTCATGTTTTTCCCTATTTTCTGTTTTTCAGGCAGCGAGCGAGTCCGGGGTGCTTAACCTACACAATAACTTGTCTAGGCCTGCCATCAGTTTCTGGGATTTTGAGCATTGTAAATATTTGATCTTAAACCTGTGTTGTACATATAGAGGGTTAAGGAGTGGGAGTTAGAGGTCTCATGTAGCCTTTAATATTGAATGTAAATTAGTATTATTTTTATAGCTTAACCCTAGTTAAAGATTGATGTTCTATCATGATTTATATCTGCTTATTAGGTGTTTGGATGTGATTTATGGTTGTAAAGGTTGACAGTAGATGCCATAAGAGGGGCAGTGTATACTGTCCTCACACTTTCTTCTAGGTTAAGGAGGTAACCGGGAGGGGGTGTGAGCGGAGAGATGAAAGCTCGAATCACGACATAAAAGACATTTATTTAAGGTGAGTTTTGATGTCTTTAGTGAAGGTATTCATGAGATGAAAGTAGTTATATGGATAAGATGAACCATCATTAAGTTTCTCAAATCCCAAAGTTAAAACTGCCAAACTATGCTTAGGACCTTTTGGAACAACTTGAAATATTCCCTTGAAAGTTTTGTGATGCTCGAACACATCTCCTTTCAATCCAGTCAAAGTTACTGTCAACTTTTCATCATCAAATTCCACCCGTTCTTTGAATACCTCGGTTTTGCCCTCTTAAATCACATGTAAAAACAAAGAGATCAATGCTTTAAAAGAAAGGAACTAATATTCATAAAAATGCATGAATGAAAATTAGAACATGAAGTGATAGTCAACTACAAACATGGTCAAAGGTCGTAATCATAATCATCATTTATACGTATCAAGGGTGTAATTCCAAATTTTGATGGAGCCATGGCCATGGGTCTCCCAATCACCTTCATGAACTTCCATCAGTTTGGAAGATATGATGGGGGAAATATTGGGAATGTGATGAACTATATCTTTCAGCAGCTGCAATTATTTCAAATTCACTCACAAACTTCCCAACAAGAGACATAGTTTCGGATAAAACTCTATTAGAGATTGCTTTAATGAAATTGAAAACACCCACACACCACAATCCCCAATGTCCTTATTCCATTTTATACACCTTAGTGATGAATTATTTTATTATTATATACTGTTTTTCCCCTTACAACTATTGTTGTTTTGCTACCTGGGATTAGAATTTACAAGAGAGTTTAAAGATTAGACTATACCAATAGTTGTTTCTTGGACATATTTAAAAATGAAAATAATTCTAAAATAGTCAAAATTATTTTTGTCGTTTTCTAAAATTACTATGAAACATTCTTTCGATCATTTTTTAAGATCAATTTTGATGATATAAAAATTGTATTTAAAAAATGTAAAATTAAATATTTAATTAATTTTAATGGATTAAAGATGTGTTTCAAATTAATTTTAAACATGACAAAAATGATCTTGACAATTTCAAAATCATTTTCAAACATGTAATTTTGATTTTGATGATGTTTCACTTTAGGAAAAATGGAAAATGGTAACAAATTTTGTCAACTTTTTTTTTATAATTATTTAAAGGGAAACAAAACAAAATAAGTTCACGAAATTAGTTTTCTATTTCTTTCTCTTGTTTCTTTTAAATTTTAATCGAGAGTTAAAGAGAATAATGTGTTTAATATAGAAAAACTGAAGTGTGAGAAATAAAAATGTTCATTAAATAGAGAAATATATTTTCTAACACCCTAAATTTGGTTCTAAAAATTGTACTTACAATTAAAAATTGAAAACTCATCACCCTATTCTTGTAAATAGAGTACTAAAAACCAACAATTATGAAACAATAATAAATGAAAGATAAACCATTTTTAGGTAAAGATTTAGTTTCTATAATTAAAATTTTGTAATGATCGGGTACTAATATTAGAGAATGTTGATAATTTGCATAGACTATCGGTTGAATATATATGGTGGTAATCTTCATTTCGCACCCAACTTATCATTTAATTTATGTCCATAGGACCCTTGTTTTTTATACACACATATACTTTGTTTGTCACATCAAATCTCATTACACCTTAACGAGACATCTTTATAGTACGGACCAAATTGCTATTAGTTTTAGACGAAAGAGACTATATTATTATCTCAATGAAAGCTTGAAGATCTTCAAAAATAGTTGAAGCACAAAGAATCGAAAGCAAACATACGAGAAAAATTTACATATAAATACTTTATATGCAGAAAAATGAATTAAAAAAAAAAAATCAAAGATCAAAACAAGAAGAAGATAAACAACTCTAGGGATTATAGTTGGTGAGTATTAATGGTTTTGGAACCACTTGGATTCAATTTTGCTTGCTGTAACTTGGGTTTTATAAACCCTATTGATAGTTTATGTACAATTTGGGAATCATTATTTGAAGTTTGGAAGTAATTTCGAGGCAAACTACTTGTTATTTGGGCTTAATATCGAGATAAATAATTGTACTATTGGACCGCTTTTGTGCAAGACAACATAAACAGTATGATGATGTTTGTTATGTTATATAATCGCGAAAATTACATGAGCATGATAATATTTGTATATAACATGTTATGTTTGAATGTTTCTACTAGAATACTTTAATGCCAAGACAACAAAAATAGAATAGGATTGCTTGTTTCTCCAAGACTGTTTGAAAGCTTTGCATGATTTAGCGAAGGACGTATGAGCATGATAGAGCCATGTGATATGTATCATGATATATGATATGGATGTTATTGAGGTTATGTTAAATGTTATATATGCTATGCAGGTAACAATTTAGCCTCTAACATTATTATGCTATAGCTTCGTGGAACAACAGGTTCACTATTAAGTTACAGCTTTGTGGACCGACAGGTGCACTACTATGTTACAGCTTCATAGACCGAAGGGTTCACAATTATGGTACAATCAACCCATGGATTGATGAGTTCACTACTATGCTACAACTTTGTGGACTGATGGGTTCATTTTTATGTTATTATGTGAGCCTTTGGGTCATGTTGTTGACAGATCTAAAGTCCAAAAACTTGTTGTGCATTTATTTTTATTAAGCTTACTACTATGCGTTCAGCATATTATGTGTTCAACATGCTTAATACTATGCGTTACTGATCTGTCAAGTTTTCCTATCCTTCACCCAAGTATAAGCAAAAAATGAGTTTTTCTCGGTGAGTTCGAGGTTGAACACAGGGACTATGCAGATTCTCTAATTAATTGGATTATTTCAGTCATGCGTTTAAAGAAGGTGATGAAAAGTGATGCGTTTAACTAACTAGAAAGTAGTAAACCTTAGGTAATGTGGTTGATGGAGAGGTATGCGACACAGCAAAAGCAGCTAATTAAATTGTATGAATGGTAAAACGCAGGGTTGGGGTTGGTGATCATCTAAAGTCGAAAACGCATAGTTGGGTCTATTTCATACCAACGACTCTTCTCCCAGTTGTCAGCCGCTATGCATTATATGTCTATAACGTATAGGAGAGTGTTAAGTACCAAAGTTATTTCTATCCCTAGGTAACACTTCTTAGCCTTGTCAACTGAGTTCTACAATCACTCTCCTGAGCGGTCTGATTATTACTACTTTTATTGATTAGTTAGATGGAAATAAGCATTTGATTAAAAATACATTTGACAAGATGAAATAATCTTCTACGGTTCTTTATTTAGATGATAACGCAACCTGTTATCCTTGAGAGAGTTAGTTACACACGGATGATAAATAACAAATGGAAAGTGATGAGAAATGAATAGCCATGGAAGATGTATAGATTGATGAACGGAATAACTGTTTGAGAAAATAGAATTCCTTGCTAATAGAATAAAACAAAAGTAAGAAAAGAGATAGAAAGCAGGAAATGGCTTCTTAATGTCTTGGGCTCACCGGGATGGTAGCGTGAGTTCTGCGGTGAAGTGGTCAGGCGGAGGGAAGACTCTTCTCTTTCGAGCTATTTGTCTCCGGTTGTCGTCTGGAGAGAACTCTGTTGTCACTTAGGAATTTGTCCGAGAGGTTCAACAACATTTTGGTCTTCAGATCTGCCCCTTTATAGATGTTGCGTTGTAATCGCTGACAAATTTGCACGATTGGAGGCTTAATTTCTGCCTTGCGTCCATCTCTCCTAATCGCGTGATTTCCGGTTTAATTTCGATCCACCACTCTCGCCGCATATCAAGCATATCAATCTCCCGACAATCTCTCAAGATTCTTATTTGATTCTCTACTGCCTTCTTGATATGCGTCCACGAATAACTTTGGGTTCATGCGTTCAAGTTATGTCAACGCATCCATGGGTTGCTAACGTAGTCAACGCGTCCACAGGTTGCCAACGCATACTCCTGCATTAAGAGGTTGCCAACGCATCTACAGGTTGTTCACATTTCTACCTTAAAACATGCGTTTTAGGCTCAAAAAGCTATAAAACAATTATCTTCATCAATTTACAAGAGTAGAACGCATAAGAATATTTATCAATAGAATTTAACATCAACTACCGCATGATTTTCTATTTAAACTCTATTTTTCTAGGAGAAAGAAATATAATAACTTGTATTTCTACAAGTTATCAGGTCACTAGATTTGTGTTAGGATGCGAGTTAAACCATTCACTTGACAACCTTCTATGAATGATTGAATTATGCATGTCCCACTAGCATGTTTGTATTTATTGGACATAAATGTATAGCCTGACCCCAGTAGTGGGGTTAATCATTGAGTATTGTTATAGTCATCCTTTATTATGTTATGTTTTTCAGGTAAAGGCAAGGACAAATCGGTGAATGATAAGAAGAATTTGTATTCGTGCCATTGGGACTAGCTAGGATGTTTCGGCTCATGTGTTATGTTTTAATAAAGATTGTTTTAATGTTTGGGTTTAGAGTTCTAGTATTTGCGCCATTAAACAAATTATGCAAATTTCTTCGTTTTTGTTTTATGATTTTATGGACACCCCGAACTAAGATTTTATGTTATTTGAACTTTGATTTTTTTTCTTTTTTTTTAGAGTTATTTACTCTATAAAATTGTTTGGATCTTTTTACTGAAGTTGCAAATGGTTTACTTTCAAATTTAGGTATGCATAAGATAATGACCCTATTAGTAATCTTAGAGAGTGGAGTCGTTATACAATTGTCTTGCTTATGCCTCAAGGCAGAAAGAGCCACAATTGACTTTGAAGTAATTTTCTAAGTTAGTATAGTTCTACCGAGTAAGAAAAGTAAACATGAGAGTACATGTCTATAGTCATTTATTGTGTTTCTCTTTTCATTTTTTTTTTTTCATGAATAGCTCTTTACTAAGCCACCAATCTCTTTGCTTTTTGATGTGATTGGTTAAGATGACAAAATTAAATTCTTCAAAGAACGAGTAGAATTTGATATCTTTTAAAAAGTTTTCAGTAGATGTGTTCGACACTACAAAACCTTCAAGGGAATATATCAAGATGTACCAAAAGAATTCAAGCATAGTTTGACAATTTTGACATTGAAATATGAAAATCTTAAGAACAGTTCTCCTTATCTTGATCTCATGAATATCATCACTAAGAGAACGTTTGGTAGCCAATTTAATTTTCTATTTTTGGTTTCTTTAGTTTCTATTGTTTTTAAGACAAAAAACCTGTAAGCCCCACACTTAAACTTGTGAGGAAGTAAGATAAGAAGAGACTAAGAGATGGATGCTTTGGTAGGAGTAGTTGGCTGGAGTGTGATTGGGGGCGGAAAAATGCCTAAGTATTAGCTATGCGTTGGTGGCAAAGCGCCTAGATGGAAATAGTTTTGGCGTGAACGCAAAGGTGAGGGAAGATTGTTAGGCGTTGAGGCCACGACGCGTTGTGGTCATAAGGCGTGGAGAGCCACCTTGTACCGAAGATTATCTTGCGATAAACGCATTGAAGGCTGCAGGGCGTTGGAAGTTAAAGGCCACGAGGAGTTGAGAGCTAATTTGCGATGAGGCCATTATGCAGTGAACGCTACCATGCGTCGAAAGTGGGTATGCGTTGGACAAAGAAGGTTGGCCGAGAGAGTAATGTGTTTGTTAACCATCTGGCGGGAGAGTTTTGAAAAGTAACACCATCAGAGGCCGTGTGTTGCTGAAGCTAAACATAGAACGTATGCGTTGAATGGATTGTAGTATAGTGTTGAAATGGAGATTAAGTCGATGGTATATATATATAAGTGGGTCGAGAATTCAATTGTTTTGATTACATTTCAGAGCTCGAGTTGGGTCCATTTTAAAGCTAAACATCAGAAGGAGGTAGAAGAAGATGTTCATGTCGATTTGGAGTGGAAATCTCATCGTAACCGTGGAGGAAACTTGAGCTGGGCAGAGGACTCAGCTGGTGTTACTCTCTCAGAGTAACGTTCGGTTTTGGAGGAAGAACAAACTGAAGAAGCGGTGGTTAGGGCCAGAACTTCTGAGGTAGTAAGTTAACTCGATTTTTAGCAAGTTTCATGAAGGATGCTTGAGCTGAAATTGTATAAATGTGTGTCAAACTCAGATAGAAGAGATTAAAGCTGAATTTGCCGGATGATTAGGGGTAACTCGGAGTTGTTGAAGGATATACCCTAAACGGAGAGGATGTTCTTCATGAAATCTGGAGGTAAGATGAAGGACTTACACCTTAACAAGTTTGTAGAAGGAAGTAAGTTCTGAAATTGACTGAAATGTGATGTTTAGCAGGTTGAAGAAAGAAGAGGAAAGGAAGAAGGAAACGGTTCTGCTACAGCGGTAGTATCGTTGAGAGAGCGAGAGACAGGGCAGCGAAACAAGTATAGCTGTAACGCAAGAGGGGCTTTGCGTCTCACAATTCTCGCTAGAATATCGCTGGGTGTCGCTCCTCAGATAGTCTCGCTAGTTACGTCCAACTTAGTGTCGCTGGTGCAGTAGTATGTAATGAATTTCGCTGGTAGCCTTTAGTTGTCTGAAGAGTAATGCTATTAATGTGTGTTAAGGGAAAAGGAAGATTTTGGAAAATTGAACGTGAGAAATATGTATTTTCAGGCAAGGAAGAGCTCAGGGAGGCTTATAATCCACTTAGAGCCGAGACAAGTTGTGAGTGACCTTTTACTATATCTTGTGGTTACTTTTAGTATTCTTATTTGGTAAGAATTATGGTACTCTGTAGTATTCATAGTAAGTATGTTATGCCAGCAAGTTAAAAAGGAAACTAATTTTATTGTCTAAATGTAAATACGGCTGAGGGACCTTATGGTGAAAGCCTAAGTGAATGTAAACATGAAATTCAGTGCTGAGGGATCTTGTGTGAAAGCACTTGAATAGTTAAGTGGAATGGATTTCAATGCTGAGGGACTTGAGTGAAAGCTTGTAGAAATCCATCATATACTAGCTCGTGCTGAGGGACCATGAGTGAAGGCACATGAGCAGAGATTGAATTGGTTACCAGTGCTGAGGGACTTCGTGTGAAGGCACATGGTAATGTAGACATAATCGAATTCGATGCTGAGAGACAGAATGTGAAGGCACTTGATAATTACAAATCCGTGAAATATGATGATTGACATGTATATGTGATTAGAAATGAGAGTTGTTTTGAAATACGAAAGAGTTAAGTTGTGCTTTGTCACAACGTTAGTTAGTTATTTACCATGGGGTAATAAGAATATTGTTATGGGTGAGATCAAAAGCATAAGAGGCTTAGAAACTATTTGAGATGCGATATGTAATGGTTACTAATGGTTATGTTAGTTCATGTTTGTTAGTGATAGTTGAATGGAATTAGTCACTCACTAGGCTTTATGCTCACTCAAATTGTTTGTTGTTTGTCGTTTTAGGTAGCGAGAGTGTCCGGGACGCCTAGCCTACAGAAGTATCTCGTCTGGGTCTATCTTGAAGCAAACCTCTGGGATAGTTGTAATTATTTAGTTTGTACCCATGTTTTGTAATGTACATGTTCCTTAGGAGTGTTGGGAGATTTGTTCTGTGTCATATATATATATATATACAAAGAATATTTGTCGAGAGATTGTTTGTTCTCAAATATTTTAATAGCAATGGTGTTTCTATTTGAGGTTTATCTGACATCTAGTTTTAATATGTATTACAGAGAGTGCAGTTTCACACTCACTCCTAGGTATAGGGTGTATCTGGGATGGGGTGTGACAAAACCCCATATGTTATGGCTATGGTTTTGGTTTATCTGCTTTTGAAAAACATAAACCAAAGTTTATTTGGTAATTGTTTTTTGGTTTTGAGTTTTTAAAAAACAAAAGGAATAGATAAAGAATTATTTGAT
Source organism: Citrullus mucosospermus (assembly GCA_030954485.1). NCBI lineage: Eukaryota > Viridiplantae > Streptophyta > Magnoliopsida > Cucurbitales > Cucurbitaceae > Citrullus > Citrullus mucosospermus. Next base: position 15,089,019 of record CM062061.1, on the reverse strand, counting down.
ATTTTTTTTAAAGGAAAATTATTTTAAATGACAAAATTGTTGAAAATATTTACAAATAATAGCAACATATCACAGTCTATCTACAATATATTGCGATAGACTATTATTTGATGAAACAGATAGACACATATAGCAGTCTATGACGGTTTATTACAAATAGACAGTAAAATTTTTCTTCATTTGTAAATATTTTAGTTCATTTTTCTATATTTGAAAACAACCATTTTTTTTTATATATTTACTTTGTATATAAGTTATGTAGGGAACAAAACCCACTCAAGTTGTTTCAAAATGTTGTTTTATTGTAACTGCTCCATTGACTATCGGAAAAGTGTTCTATATATATTTCATTAAATCATTTAAGCCACAAATTATAAAAGGAACATGTCTAAAAGACACTAAGAATGAACAAAAACATCGTAATCTCCCTTGCCAGATTTAAGAATATATCTCAACGAGGTACATTTCAAATAAGGTAAAATGTTAACTTTAGTTATTTAAATTTTATTTTGGTGTCGCCGGAAACTTTTTTTTTTTTTAATTGAACTTTAGATGTGTGTAATCTTACACACATTACACACATTATTCATTAATAAATCTATAAATTTCCAAATTTTCATGCAATAAAGACATTGAAAATTTTTAAAATTAAATATTCTATTATACATAAGTTTTAACTTGTTTTTAGATTGTTCGATGAGTTTTCAACTCTTTTTTTATTATCTTTTAATATTTACATAAATATTAGATACAATATTTTAAATTTTATGTTCAATTAGAGATGAAATTAATTTTTCTTTAATATAACAATGAATTATATATATATATATAAAATACAAAATTCAACCACGTAAGTATATATAAAAGAAATAAAATTTTTAAAATTTATTATTTTAAATTTCCATAATTTTTCAAATATATTTTAGGTACATACAATGCATTGAAAAAAAAAAAAAAGAATGAAAACAGAAAAACATTGCATCTGGGGAGTTTTGAACTTTGGACTTATTCTTGAGCATTCTTTGCACTCATAGACAAACACAACAACTAATGAATTTTTAAATATTCACTAATATTTCAATGCAAATGTATAACATTAATTCATAGGACCAAAATATTTACAAAATATAGCGAAACTTTATTGTTTATCTATGATAGACCGCGATAAACTACTATATGTGTCTACCTGTGTCATGATAAATACAGATAGTAGTCTATCTATGTCATTAACAGTTTTGTCATTTAAAAGAACTTTTCTAATAATTCTTCTGAATGTGAGGGTATATGCCCAAAAACCAATAATAATTGTTCGACGAGATTTTCGAAGAAATTTAATTCGTGGAACTTGAACTTAGTACTTGTATTAATTTCAGTGTTGTGAGTACAATCTCTAATATTTGATCCTTTGATTCTTTCTCTCAAAGAAAATAAACATGTGCAACTTGAATTCTAGAGATATTCTATGAAACTTTTCTCTCAAGGTCTTCAACTCCAAAGTCTTCAATCTTTGGGTCTTCAAATCTCTAGCTTATTTAAATTTCAGGGGCTTCAATCTTTAGAGCTTGTGAGCTTGGGAGCTTCGGTCTTTAGATTTTGAGTTTTGGTCTTCAATTCTTCAGAATTTGGATTTCCAGAGCTTCAGCACTTTTCTTCACACTTCCAAAAAAGAAAAAAAAAAAACCCTTACAATGAGGAAGAAAGCCCTCTATTTATAGGGGGTTTTATTTTTGGGCTTGGGCCAACTTGTTCCTGGGCCATTGGGCTTAGGCCAATCTGCTTTTGGGGCATTGGGCTTGGGCTATTGGGATTAGGCCAATCTGCTTTTGGGCCATTAGGCTTGGGCCCGACTTTCTCTTTAGTTTGGGTTAAAGTTGGATTTAGACCCAATACTTTCTTTGGCCCAAAAAAAAAATTTTCAAAATTTCTTCTCCAACAAATGCCCCCTTTTCGAAATCCACGCATATTCATGTGTGAGTGGGTTTCGAAAACATTGAAAGTTGAATCTTACTTTAAATTTAATCCATCAATTGATTTGATTTAGAGGGATAGGAACTTAAATTTGTGGTTTTGCATTTGAAGTATTTGGGAGCATACTAAAATTTAGATTTACGACGGACTCGACTAATATATATATATATATATATATATATATATATATATTGGTATTTCGTGTAAAATTCAAGCTCAATGTGCAAAGATTGACTAATTATGGGTATAAGTTCCAAAATCCGGATTAAAATCCAAAAGGTAATTTTTGAACTTGAAGTTTGGATAGTTTGGATTTGGATTTGAGATTTGGGTCAAGTTAAACTAAGCTTTTAGAGGTTTGGGATTCCTAAATCTGTTTGGATACCAAAAGAAAGAAGGAAAATTCCCCAAATCGCGCGCGGAATCCCGTCGTCGTTTGACTATATATACCTGAAAGTACAATGCTTCCATCATTCCCAACTTGCTCCACCTTCACTGCTGCAGCTGCTGTTGAAATTACCGGGCGCCGCCGGAGTATTCTGCTGCTGTTATCGGAAGCCATGGAACGCCACCGGAGGTGAATCGTCGTCGCGTTGCCATTTCGTCGTCGGGTAACCCATTTGATACCTTGTAGAAATACAAGTTATTATAGCCTTTTTCATAGATAAATAGAGATTAAATAGAGAAGCATGCAGTAGTTTATGCTAAATTCTATTGATAATTCTTCCTTTGCGTTATACTCTTGTATTTTTATGAAGATAATGATTTTACCACTTTTTGAGCCTAAAACACATGTTTTGACGTAGGAATGTAGACGATGCGTTGATGACTTCTTAACGCAGGACGACACGTTAGCAATCTGTTCTTCATGTACACATGATCTGAACGGAATGCAAACAACCTGACGACGCGTTAACAACAACTCAACGCATAACTACGCATTAGCAACCTACGACGCGTTGACATCGGCCAAACTATGCATGGACGCGTAGACAACCGTTAAGGCAAGGCGCTGAGAATCAGACCGGAATCTTGAGAGATTGACGAATGATCGACAAACATGATTTGCGGCTAACGTGGTGGATCTTAATTGGCCCGAGAATCACGCAATCAGGTGAGATGGACGCAGTGTCAATCTCGCCACCAATCAAGCAGATTTGCCATTAACTGCGCTTCATCATCTATAAAAGGGCAACTCTGCGAAATGAGAAAGGTTGTTGATTCTCGGAAGAACTCCATAAGTGACAGCAGAGTTCTCTCAGACTTCAGCCGGAGACAAATAGCTCAAGAGAGAAGAGTCTTCCCTCCGCCGCACCACTTCACAGCAGATCATCACGCTTTCATCCGGGCGACTCAAGACATTGACGCCTTCCCTGCTTTCTTTCTTATTATTCTATCTTAATTTTAGATTTGTATCAAGACATTGAACTTATCGAAAAATTGTATCCCATTTCATCAATATAATTATCTTCCATGTCTACTTACTTCTATAAACTTTCCACTTTTTACTTTCAAACCATGAGTAACTAATCACTCAAGGGTCTAGGGTTGCGTTAGCATCTAACTAGGAACCACAGTGTAACTATTTTATCTTGTCAATTGCGAGCTTAATCCGATGCTTATGTCCATCAGACAAATCGATATAAGTAGTAATAATAAGACTGCTCGATAGGGTAAGTGATTGTGGAACTCAATTGACAAGGACCAAGTAGTGTTACCTGTCTATGGGGATAACCTTGGTTCTTAACACTCTCCTATGTGTTATAGACATATAACGCATAGCGGCTGACAACCGAGAGAAGAGTCGCAAGTATGAATAGAATACTACTGTGCGTTTCCGACGTTAGATGTTAATCAACTCGAACCCTTTCTTTATTCATTCACACACATCTTTAGCTGAACTTGCTTTGTCACCTGCTTTCCATCTTTCACAACTTTTAGTCTAGTGTACAAACAATCGCTTTCAGTAGATTAAAAACAATTCTCAAACATTTATTGCTTACCACTGTAACGCATGAAATCCAACTAAAATCTGAATCAATATAATCCCTGTGTTCGACCTCGGACTCACCGAGAACACCTATTACTTTGCTTATACTTGGGTAAAAGAATAGGAAAACTTGACAAGACCACCAATGCATAGTAATAGAACGCATAGCATGTTCAAAGCATGACATGTTGAATGCATAAACACATTATTTGGCACCTTGCGTTAGGTTGATTTATACATACAAAATAGGCACAACAAGTTTTTGGCGCCGTTGCTAGGGAATATTTCATTGATTTAAATATTTTCTTTGGATTATTGTGTTGCAGGATTCCTCAGTCGACGGAGTATAGCAAGCTTCTCTTCTGTCAGAGGCTTCTAACAGTATATGAGTGAAGGGGACAACCCAACATTTGATATTGACCCAGAGATTGAAAGGACCTTCAGAAGAAGGATAAGACAGAATAAACAAAGAAGGAGCAATCAAACTACTGAAGAGAACATGGATGCTCAAAATAATCAACCTCAAGCTCCTCAAGCTGGGGTTAGGCAGAATGCAAATGCGCAAGAGCACACAAACTATGATACAAATCCAATTCTCTTGGTGCATGATAGGAATCGCCCAATGAGGGAGTATGCGTCGCCAAATTTATACAATTTTGCACCGGGAATTCTACAACCAACCTTCTAGGGTAATGGAAGGTTCGAAATGAAACCAGTAATGTTGCAGATGCTGCAAGCCGCAGGGCAGTTTGGGGGTGCAACGGGTGAAGATCCACATGCACACGTGAAAAGTTTCTTGGAAATTTGTAGCGCATTCCCTATAGCTGGAGTACCGCAAGATAGCGTCAGACTGATGCTATTCCCATTTTCTCTCAGAGATGAGGCAAGACAATGGGGATATTCATTTGAACCTGGTGAGATTACAACTTGGGGCAAAATGGTTGAAAAGTTCATGCAGAAATACTTTCCTCCGACGGTAAGTGCGAAGAGGCGACGAGACATTGTCACCTTTGAGCAAAAGGACTCGGAGACACTTAGTGAAGCATGGGCCCGGTTTAAAAGGCTCGTAAGGAATTGTCCCCACAATGGTATCCCTGATTGTGTACAGATGGAGATTTTCTACGGAGGACTGAATAAAACATCACAATCAGTGGCTGACGCCTCTGTAGCAGGAGGTTTAATGGACAAGACTTATACGCAAGCCAAGGAGATCCTTGACAGAATTTCAAGGAACACTGATGAATGGGTGGATGATGGATATGGATCCAGGTACATGGACAAAAGACGAACGCAAGTTGGAATGATTGAAACGGATGCGACTAATAACCTTTCAGCTCAGATCGCCAACATGACATCCTTGCTGCAAACAATTACGTTGAACAACCAAGGTGGAACAGTTGCATCAATGGACGCAATGAACACGGTGAATGCAACAGCATCTGTAAGCTGTGTGCAATGTGGTGATGGCCACTTGTACGATATGTGTCCCTATAACCCACAGTCTGTCTGTTATGTTTAGAACAACCCGTACTCTAAGACTTATAATCCGGGTTGGAGGAACCATCCTAACTTTGGATGGGGAGGAAACCAATCACAGACGCAGAGAACTGAACAACAACCGCAGAGAAGCAACAACCCCGTGTACCACCAAGGTGTTCAAGGGCATCAAGCACAACGAAACCAGTCAACAAATTCATCATCATCATCTCTTGAAGCACTTATGCGTCAAACTATCACTCAAAATGAAGAAACGCGTAAGTCGTTGGAAGCGATGCTCCAAAATCAAATGGGTGAAATAAAAAGCCATGCCATTGCAATCCGAAATTTAGAAATTCAAGTTGGACAAATGGCAAGAGCGCAATGTCAGACGCCAAGGAGCATTGCCCAATAATACCGAAGCCCCACGAGTTAACGGTAAGGAACAATGTCAAGTTGTGACATTGAGGAGTGGGAAGGTTCTTCACACTGAAACGCAAGATTAGAGGATGCAAGGAAATCTGCAGCCTCACATCACTCCACAACTACCTCCCGTAACATCTACTAGTGAACCACAATCTTCATCCACCACCACAACCTCTCAAGAACAAGAAAATGGAAAGGGGAGAGAAAAAGCAACGCAGGCAAACCCTGCGTCGGTATCTCAGAATATCACTCCCCCTATGCGTCGGCCCTTTCCTCAACGCCTAAAGAAGAAAAATGATGAAGGCCAATTTAGAAAATTCCTGGATGTTCTCAAACAACTTCACATCAACATTCCGTTGGTGGAAGCCTTGGAACAAATGCCGAGCTATGTCAAATTTCTGAAAGACATATTATCTAAGAAAAGAAGGCTTGGAGAGTTTGAGACAGTTGCATTAACGCAGGAATGCAGTGCATTGTTAAAAAGTAATATACCCGCAAAATGAGAGATCCAAGGAGTTTCACATTGCCCTATTCTATAGGAGGAATGGACATAGGTCAGGCACTATGCGACTTAGGGGCCAGCATAAATTTAATGCCACTGTTTATATTCAAATAGTTGGGTATAGGGGAAGCACGGCCAACCACAGTCACACTTCAGCTCGCTGACCCTTCCATTAAGCATCCCGAAGGGAAAATTGAGGATGTTCTTGTGAAGGTAGACAAATTTATCTTCCCGGCCGACTTCATAATTCTGGATTATGAAGCTGACAGAGAGGTGCCCATCATCCTGGGAAGACCTTTCTTAGCTACTGGACGCGCCCTGATAGACATCCAGGAAGGGGAGTTAACCATTCGAGTGGACGACCAACAGGTAAAGTTTAATGTTTTTAATGCATTGAAATATCCTGATGATTTTCATTCTTGCCAGATGATCGAAGAGATAATTGAATAAAAGGCAAGCATCATAGACGCATGTGCTGAAAACGAAATAATGCTGGATGAACTAGATGAAGGAAGAGAAGCGGAAATAGTTTTAATCTCCAAAGCAAGCTTTGAACGCTTAGACTTAAGCAACCGAACCACAGAGAAAACAAAGCTGTCCCTAGAAGAACCACCAACCCTTAGCTAAAAACACTGCCAATGCATTTAAAGTATGCATATTTGAGGGAAGAGAGCACGCTACCGGTCATCATATCCTCTGCGTTGACTAAAGAATGTGAAAAGGCTTTGCTGGATATACTGAAAAATCATATCAAAGCCATTGGATGGACCTTAGCGGATATTAGAGGAATAAGCCCTTCATACTGCATCCATAAAATTCGGTTCGAAGAGGGTAAGGATGGTTCAGTTGAAAGGCAACACAGGCTTAACCCTGTGATGAAGGAGGTTGTAAAGAAAAAGATCATCAAATGGCTCGACGCAGGGGTCATTTATCCAATCTCTGACAGCAGCTGGGTAAGCCCAGTTCAGTGTGTACCGAAGAAAGGGGGAATGACAGTGATCATGAACAGTAAGAATGAATTAATACCAACAAGAACAGTCACTGGCTGGCGCATTTGTATGGACTACCGCAAGCTGAATGCGGCAACAAAGAAGGACCACTTTCCATTGCCATTCATCGACCAAATGCTAGATAGGCTGGCAGGAAATGAATTTTTCTTCTTCCTTGACGGATACTCCGGCTATAACCAGATCATCATAGCTCTGGAAGATCAAGAGAAGACGACGTTCACATGTCCATATGGTACCTTTGCATTCAGACACATGCCATTCGGGCTATGTAACGCACCAGGGACGTTCCAAAGGTGCATGATGGCAATATTTTCCGACTATTTTGAATAGTCAGTAAAGGCGTTTATGGACGACTTCTCAGTATTTGGGAAATCATATGATGAATGCTTGACCAACTTGGAACGAGTGTTAAAACGATGCGAAGACACAACCCTAGTCCTCAACTGGGAAAAATGCCATTTTATGGTCACTGAGGGTATTGTGTTGGGACATAAGATCTCAAAGGTTGGATTGGAAGTGGATCAAGCAAAGATAGATGCGATAGCAAAACTCCCAACCCCCACAAATGTAAAGACGTTGCGAAGTTTTCTAGGCCATGCGAGCTTCTACAGAAGATTCATAAAAGGATTCTCGCAAGCAGCAAAACCACTGAGCGAGCTGTTGGAAGCCAACAGGAAATTCAATTTCGACGGTAAATGCTTAAATGTGTTTGAGTCTTTAAGGCAAGCTCTGATTTCAGCACCAATTTTAGTTGTACCAGACTGGTCTCTCCCATTTGAATTAATGTGCGACACAAGTAACCATGCGGTGGGAGCAGTATTGGGGCAAAGAAAAGAGAAAATAATCCACCCCATCTATTATGCTAGTAAAACGTTGAATTCGTTTGAGGAGAACTACACCACTACTGAGAAGGAAATGTTAGCCATAGTCTTTGCGGTTGACAAATTCAGAGCATACTTGATAGGGTCAAAGGTGACCATCTATAGTGATCATTCTACGATCAAATATTTGATGGCAAAAAAGGACGCAAAGCCTAGACTCATCCGATGGGTATTGCTATTACAAGAATTTGATTTGGAGATTAAAGATAGAAAGGGAACCGAGAATCAGGTTGCGGACCACCTATCTCGGTTGCAAAATAAAGAGGTCCAGGAAAGTTGGAGTGATATAGAGGAACAATTCCCAAACGAGCATGTCATGAACACAGAGAGTCAGGAACCGTGGTACGCAGACATAGTAAATTACCTGGTCTGCAACCAATGGCCTGAAGAATTTAACGCTCAACAAAAGAAAAGCTCCAACATGAAAGTAAGTTCTACTACTGGGATGAGCCATATCTATACAGACTTGGCCCTGACCATATCCTGCGTCGATGCGTTCCAGAATATGAAACGCATAGTATTTTGAGAAACTGTCATGAAGCACCTTACGAAGGACACTTTGGGGGGGCAGAGAACAGCTGCAAAGGTGCTGCAAAGTGGGTATTTCTGGCCCACATTATTCAAAGACGCAAGGGCATATGCGGTAGCTTGCGATCGTTGTCAGAGAACAGGCAACATTTCCAACCGAAATGAGATGCCTCTGAATTCAATGCTGGAAGTTGAGTTGTTTGACGTATGGGGAATCGACTTCATGGGACCATTTCCTCCTTTCTGCGGCAATCAATATATCTTAGTAGCGGTCGACTACGTATCCAAGTGGGTAGAAGCAGCAGCTTGTGCAAGGAATGACGCAATAACAGTGTCCAAGTTCTTAAAGAAACAGATCTTCACTCGATTTGGGACACCAAGGGCGATAATTAGTGATGAAGGTACACATTTTATAAATCGCATCATCACTAATTTATTGACTAAATTTAATGTCTCGCACAGGGTAGCAACTGCTTATCACCCACAGACAAACAGCCAAGCTGAAATAACAAACCAGGAAATCAAGTCCATACTGGAAAAGGTCGTGAGCACATCAAGGAAAGATTGGACAGAGAGATTAGATGAAGCTCTATGGGCATACAAAACGACATTCAAAACACCTATAGGCATGTCACCCTATGCGTTGGTGTTTGGGAAAGCATGCCATTGATAACTTGTAGAAATACAAGTTATTATAGCCTTTTTCATAGATAAATAGAGTTTAAATAAGAGAAGCGTGTGGTAGTTGATGACAAATTTCATTAATAAATCTTCCTTTGCGTTATACTCTTGAATATTGATGAAGATATTCATTTTACCACTTGTTAAGCCTAAAACGCATGTTTTCACGCAGGAATGCAAGCGATGCGTCGATGACCCCTTAACGCAGGAACCAGACGAGGCGGAACGCAAATGCGCAAGAGCACGCAAATTATGATACAAACCCGATTCTCTTGGCGCATGATAGAAATCACCCGATGAGGGAGTATGCGTCGCCAAATTTATATAATTTCGCACTGGGAATTTTACAACCAACCTTCGAGGGTAATGGAAGGTTCGAAATGAAGCCAGTGATGTTGCAAATGCTGCAAGCCGCAGGGCAGTTTGGAGGTGCAACGGGTGAAGATCCACATGCACACCTGAAGAGTTTCTTGGAAATCTGTAGTGCATTTCCGATGGCTGGAGTACCGCAAGATAGCATCAGACTGACGCTATTCCCATTTTCTCTCAGAGATGAGGCGAGACAGTGGGCATACTCATTTGAACCTGGCGAGATTACAACGTGGGGTAAAATGGTTGAAAAGTTCATGCAGAAATACTTTCCTTCGACGGTAAGTGCAAAGAGGCGACGAGATATTGTCACCTTCGAGCAAAAGGACTCGGAGACGCTTAGTGAAGCTTGGGCCTGGTTTAAAAGGCTGGTAAGAAATTGTCCCCATAACGGTATCCCTGATTGTGTACAGATGGAGATTTTCTATGGAGGACTGAACAAAACATCACAATCAGTGGCTGACGCCTCTGTAGCAGGAGGTTTGATGGACAAAACTTACACGCAGGCCAAAGAAATCCTCGACAGAATTTCGAGGAATACTGATGAATGGGTGGATGATGGATATGGATCCAGGTATATGGATAAAAGACGATCGCAAGCTGGAATGATTGAAACGGATGCGACTAGTAACCTTTCAGCTCAGATTGCCAACATGACATCCTTGCTGCAAACCATTGCGTTGAACAACCAAGGAGGAACGGTTGCATCAATGGACGCAATGAACATGGTAAATGCGACAGCGTCTGTAAGCTGTGTGCAATGTGGTGAGGGTCACTTGTATGATATGTGTCCCTACAACCCACAGTCTGTCTGCTATGTTGAGGAGTGGGAAAGTTATTCCCACTGAATTGCAAGAGCAGAGGATGGAAGGAAATCTGCAGCCTCAAATCACTCCATTACAAACTCCCGCAACATCTATCCATGAACCGCAATCTTCATCCACAACCAAAACCGCTAAAGAACAAGAAAATGGAAAGGGGAGAGAAAAAGCAAAGCAGGCAAACCCTGCGTCGGTATCTCAGAATACCAATCCTTTTATGCGTCCGCCCTTTCCTCAACGCCTAAAGAAGAAGAATGATGAGGTTCAATTCAGAAAATTTCTGGACGTTCTCAAACAACTTCACATCAACATTCTGTTGGTGGAAGCCCTAGAACAAATGCCGAGTTATGTTAAATTTCTGAAAGACATATTATCTAAGAAAAGGAGGCTCGGAGAGTTTGAGACAGTCGCATTGACGCGGGAATGCAGTGCATTGTTTAAAAGCAATATACTTGCTAAAATGAAAGATCCAGGAAGTTTCACATTGCCCTGTTCTATAGGAGGAATGGACGTAGGACAGGCACTATGCGACTTAGGGGCCAGCATCAATTTAACGCCACTGTCTATATTCAAGAAGTTGGGTATAGGGGAAGCACGGCCAACTACAGTCACACTTCAGCTCGCTGACCGTTCCATTAAGCATCCAGAGGGGAGAATCGAGGATGTTCTTGTGAAGGTGGATAAATTTATCTTCCCGGCTGACTTCATAATTCTGGATTATCAAGCTGATAGAGAGGTGCCCATCATCCTGGGAAGACCTTTCTTAGCTACTGGACGCGCCCTGATTGACGTCTAGGAAGGGGAGTTAACTATTCGAGTGGATGACCAGCAGGTAAAATTTAATGTGTTTAATGCGTTGAAATATCCTGATGATTTTCATTCTTGCCAGATGATCGAAGAGATAACTGAAGAAAAGGCAAGCATCATCGACGCATGTGCGGAAAACGAAACACTGCTGGATGAATTGGATAAAGGAAGAGAGGCGGAAATAAATATAATCTCCAACGCAAGCTTTGAACGCTTGAACTTAGGCAACAGAACAACGAAGAAAACAAAGCCGTCCTTAGAAGAGCCACCAACCTTTGAGCTTAAGACGCTGCCAACGCATTTGAAGTATGCATATCTAAGGGAAGAGAGCACGCTACCGGTCATCATATCCTCTGCGTTGACGACAGAATGTGAGAAGGCTTTGCTGGATATCCTTAAAAACCATATCAAAGCCATAGGATGGACCTTAGCGGATATCAGAGGAATAAGCCCTTCGTACTGCATGCATAAAATTCGGTTGGAAGAGGGTAAGGATGGTTCAGTTGAGAGGCAGCGCAGGCTCAACCCCGCAATGAAGGAGGTTGTGAAGAAAGAGATCATCAAATGGCTCGACGCAGGGGTCATTTATCTAATCTCCGACAGCAGCTAGGTGAGCCCAGTTCAGTGTGTACCAAAGAAAGGGGGGATGACAGTGATCATGAATAGCAAGAATAAACTAATACCAACAAGAACGGTCACTGGCTGGCGCATCTGTATGGACTACCGCAAGCTGAATGCGGCAACAAAGAAGGACCACTTTCCACTGCCATTCATCAATCAGATGCTAGATAGGCTGGCAGGAAATGAATTTTTCTGCTTCCTGGATGGATATTCCGGCTATAACCAGATCATGATAGCTCTGGAAGATCAAGAGAAGACGACGTTCACATGTCCATATGGCACCTTTGCGTTCAGACGCATGCCATTTGGGCTATGTAACGCACCAGGGACGTTCCAAAGGTGCATGATGGCAATATTCTCGGACTATTTGGAACAATCAGTAGAGGTGTTTATGGACGACTTCTCAGTATTTGGGAAATCATATGATGAATGCTTGACCAATCTAGAACGAGTGCTAAAACGATGCGAAGACACAAATCTAGTCCTCAACTGGGAAAAATGCCATTTTATGGTTACTGAGGGTATTGTGTTGGGGCATAAAATCTCAAAGGTTGGATTGGAAGTGGATTAGGCAAAAATAGATGCGATAGCAAAACTCCCAACCCCTACAAATGTTAAGACTTTGCGAAGTTTCCTAGGCCATGCGGGCTTCTATAGAAGATTCATTAAGGGATTCTCGCAAGTAGCAAAACCACTGAGCGAGTTGCTGGAAGTCAACAGGGAATTCAATTTCGACGGTAAATGCTTAAACGCATTTGAGTCTCTAAGGCAAGCTCTGATTTCAGCACCTATTTTAGTTGCACCGGACTGGTCTCTCCCGTTTGAATTAATGTGCGACGCAAGTAACCATGCGGTGGGAGCAGTACTGGGGCAGAGAAAAGAGAAAATTATGCACCCAATCTATTATGCTAGTAAAACATTGAATTCATCTCAGGAGAACTACACTACTACTAAGAAGGAAATGTTAGCCATAGTCTTTGCGGTTGACAAATTTAGAGCATACTTGATAGGGTCAAAGGTGACCATCTATAGTGATCATTCTGCGATCAAGTATTTGATGGCGAAAAAGGACGCAAAGCCTAGACTTATCCGTTGGGTCTTACTGTTGCAAGAATTCGATTTGGAGATTAAAGATAGAAAGGGAACCGAGAATTAGGTTGCGGACCACCTATCTCGGTTGGAAAATAAAGAGGTCTAGGAGAGTTGGAGTGGTATAGAGGAACGATTCCCAGACGAGCATGTAATGAACGCAGAGAGTCAGGAACCGTGGTACGCAGACATAGTCAACTATCTGGTTTGCAACCAATGGCCTGAAGAATTGAACGCTCAACAAAAGAAAAAGCTCCGACATGAAAGTAAGTTCTACTGCTGGGATGAGCCATATCTATACAGACTTGGCCCTGATCACATACTGCGTCGATGCGTTCCAGAATATGAAACGCATAGCATTCTGAGAAGCTGTCATGAAGCACCTTACGGAGGACACTTTGGAGGGCAGAGAACAGCTGCAAAGGTGCTGCAAAGTGGGTATTTCTGGCCCACATTATTCAAAGATGCAAGGGCATATGCGGTAGCTTGCGATCGTTGTCAGAGAACAGGCAACATTTCCAATCGGAATGAGATGCCTCTGAATTCAATGTTAGAAGTTGAGTTGTTCGACGTATGGGGAATCGACTTCATGGGACCATTCCCTTCTTCTTGCGACAATCAATACATTTTAGTAGCGGTCGACTACGTATCAAAGTGGGTAGAAGCAGCAGCCTGTGCAAGGAATGACGCAAACGCAGTGTCCAAGTTCTTAAAGAAACAAATCTTCTCTCGATTTGGGACACCAAGGGCGATAATTAGTGATGAAGGTACGCATTTTATAAATCGCATAATCACTAATTTACTGATTAAGTTTAATGTCTCGCACAGGGTAGCAACTGCCTATCACCCACAGACAAACGGCCAAGCTGAAATAACAAACAGGGAGATCAAATCCATACTGGAAAAGGTCGTGAGCACATCAAGGAAAGATTGGACAGAGAGATTAGATGAATCTCTATGGGCCTACAGAACGACATTCAAAACACCGATAGGCATGTCACCCTATGCGTTGGTGTTTGGTAAAGCATGCCATCTCCCACTTGAGCTGGAACACAAGGCCATCTAGGCCATGAAGAAGCTCAATTTAGGCAAGGAGGCAAGCGGAGAAGCCAGAAAGCTTCAACTAAATGAACTCCTGGAGTGGAGGCACTCAGCTTATGAAAACGCAAAGCTGGAGAAAGAAAGGACCAAGAAATGGCACGACAAGAACATTAGTAAGAAAATTCTATACGTTGGCCAGAAGGTCCTATTATTTAATTCAAGGTTGCGTTTGTTCCCAGGTAAGCTGAAGTCTCGATGGTCGGGTCCATTCATAATCAAGGAAGTGTTCCCGCATGGTGGGGTCATGCTGACAAATGAAAATGGAACCACATCATTCAAGGTCAATGGACAAAGGGTAAAGCCCTACCACATTGGAGAGTTCGAAATTAACAAGTGTAATGACTGAGCTTGCGTCGAAAGGTCCCTGCGTTGTAAAATGTCTAGATTTCCAGGGACGCTTTCTTTTACCCTTGCTTTATTTTATTTGAATTTGTTATAGTATTTAATTTTATGTTATTTTGCTTTCTTGTTTCTGTTTGAATTTTATTTTTAGCATGTATTGATCTTTTTTTTTTTTTTTTTTAGTTCAGTTTATAAATGGAAAGGAGATAAGCATGAAAGTAGGAGCCGAATTTTTGAACAATTTGATTTCACAGCATAATCTATTATTCACGCATGCGTCCAACTTATTTTTTTTAAATTATGCGTTTATCGATAAACGATTTCTGTGTTTATCGAATTAAGGTTAGAGGAAAGGTTAGAGCGGTACATATTTTGTCAAACGCATCATACTTAACTTACAACGCATAATCTAACCTGAGAACCAGGCGTTCATCAGTATGCGTTTATCATTAGTTTACTGCGTTTAGGCAAGAGCACTAGGTGAAACGTAGATGTCTTCTCAGACTATGCGTCTTTCCTAGAAAAACACTCAAGTGCAAAACAAAACACTCAAGTGCTCTGTGTGCGTCAATTAGTCGCCCATTACACGTGATGGGTGTGCGGCTCAAGGAAATTTGCCTTGATCAACGAAATTTCGATATCGCGTATCCGCATTAATTACCGACGGCTAAATTAAGCCTTTATAAACGCGATTCGATTTTCCATTTTCCATTTTAGAAACCTTTCATCTCTCTTAAACCTCCGGCGATCTGTATTCTCGCTGCTATCTTATGTCTAACCAACTCAACCCAGAAAATCAAGAAAACCTCGCCGGAACCAGTTCCCCAAGACCTTCTTCATCATCTACACCAAACCCTCGATTTCCATTCTTCTCTCCACCTACATTCTATCCTTCCCGACCTGTGAGGCCTTTTGCTTCTTCGATCAGACTAAGAAATCCAAACCCCAAACCACCGTTTATCCCTAACTTCTCCGCGTCTAGAATCCGGGCGACTGCCCAGAGACCACCCATCTACCCATTTTTCCGACCATTCGCCAGAACCCTTACTCGTCCACCAGTAGTCGATGACGCTGACGACTGTTTGGATGGTTTTAAACATCCGTCCTTTGAGCCAAATCAACCCCATCCCTACCCCAAAACCCAAAAAAAGAGTCAAGTCCTCCATTTCCCGACCCAGGATGAAGAACATGAAGGAATTCTCTGCTGCAAACTACAATGTCGGAAGCAAGAAGGTAAGCACAGAGAACTCCGAGGCTGAGCAACCTGTTCCTGGAACGGCGCGCGATGAAGCCAGTACACTGCACGGTAGCAGTGAGGTGCGCCGAAGGGAAGAGAGGGATGTTTTCAGCGACATCTTGGAAAGGATAGCTCAAGAAGAGCGGGAGGCAAAGGGTCAAGAAGACGGGGAGGTCAACCAACCCTTGCCTCTATCCCGTCCACCAAGCACTAGAGGGACGGAGGAGATGGGAAGAGGAGAAAAAGAAGAGGTGGCTGTCACCGTCGGGGAAGTAAACTCAGCGAAATCCCATGACGAGTGGACAGCTCAAATTTTGAGCGGGCTGCGTGATCCGATGGACGCAACCGTCTCAGATGCACGAAGGGAATCACCCTCGCCGGTAAAGAAGGTCCAGAGTCAGCTGAAGGAGACTCGGGAGGGTGAATACAGTGGGGGAGATAAGGAAGGAGAGGCTGCCTACAGCAAGGAGGACGTAGGCGAGCAAAGAGAAACGCAAGGGTCTGTCCCTGCGTCGATGAGTCCTGAGGAGATGACATTTGTAAGCACTGGTTTACGTTGCCAAGAATTGAGGCACGACCATGCGTTTGTGGCTATGCATCTCAAAGGGAGAAGTGGCCGAGAGCAAGGGCAAAGTAAAACTTCGACTGAGTATTGACTAAGTTTATGCATTTGTGGTTAACTTATGGAAGTTAGTGAGCGGAAGTAGTTACTGTATTGATAGATAAGTAGTCTTGAAGGGGAGAAAAACGCACTTGAACCATGTGTCCAAGTCACTTTGCGTTGAGGACAAGATGGTGTTGAAGTTGATGCGTCGAAGACAGATATTCGTTGAGGCACCTGTGCTGAAGACAGAATGGTCTACACACATCGAAAGTAGAATTTCAAGATGGAAAGGAATGCGTTCAAAATAGGAGGCGTGTGAGGACAACCACTATGCGTTGGAAGAGGAGAATGTCTGCAGAGGAAATACGTAAGTAGCAGCCTAAGTCCTGGTGTTGATAAGGTTAGGTCGGCAGTATAAATAGCTGGATTAATTAAATGTTTAATCATTTTAAGGACAATTCGAGAGCTTAAGTCGGTTCTACTCTTCAGATAAACTCCAGAAGAAGATTGAGGAGGGTGTTCTTGAGGGTTCCGGACGAAGTTTGATTCACATCGAAGCTGGAAACGAAGTTTGAACGGGGGAATGACCGAAGCTACTTAGTTTGGTTGAGCAGTGACTGATATTCGGGACAGAACGTGAGGAATAAGCTGAGATCAGAGCTGAAAATTTAAGGTTAGTAAGTTAATGCAATTCCTAACAACTTTTGTAAAGGATGGTGTTGCTGAAATCGAAGTTTTACTACGTGAATCCTTAGGAAATCAATGATTACAAGACTGTCTCGCAATCCGGAACAGCAGGAGGTAATTTCGGAATATCGCGAGAATGAAAAAGAGCTAAACCCTGAAATTTTAAGGTAAGCTTTAGAACGTGATTTCCTATAAGTATGCAGAAGGGAAGAAACTCTGAATCTGTATGGAAATGTGGTTTTTCATAGGTTGAAGTAAGGACGAGAAGAAAGGAAGGAGTACAGTGCAGAGTGCCGTTGGAAAAATCAAGTATCGGCACACTGTCTAAGAATTTGCAGCGAGACGGGTAACGCTGAGACGCAAAGGAGCTTTCTGTCTCACAAGTATCGCTAGATAACGCTGAGTATCGTTGCTCAGGTAGGTAACGCTGGTGCTGTTTTATCAAGTATCGCTAGCAACTGTGCTGTTCTATTGGGTATCGCTAGTAACAGTCATTCTTGGCGGGTGTCGCTGAGATTCTCATTATAAGTAGTAGAGGAAAGGAAAGGAAGTTAGTGTTGTCTAACGCAGGGTGTGTTTCTTGTGCAGGCCGAGAAGAGATAGGAACAGTGTATAAACCACATAAAGCCTAGAAAGAGTTGTGAGTGACACTTTTCTTGATTTAAAATGAAATTTATTGAAAATGTTTGGCTTAGTTTTCTTATGAATTATGGCTTTGAGATGAATGCTTTCTTAAAAACTTGATGTTTGATGATGTTTATAAGGCATGTTTTATGCATTTCTATAAGATGTGCAATGGCATGTTTTGAAATATTGTTTATCGTGATAAATTGATTTTCATGAAAGATTTTTATATGAACTACTATGTGAAAGAAATTCTGAAATGTTTTAAGAGGAGGCTTAGTGCTCAAGGACATGAGAAGGCACGTGAGTTTCCCCGGGACCCAGTACTCAAGGACATGAGAATGTACATGGGCAACCCGACCTATTCCTATGTGCACATAGAGGTTAAGCTGGCTAGTGCATCGAGCTTGCTCTGCCTGAAGCCAGGGATGATTTCGACGTTGGGTGCGTAGAAACATTCCTCCGCCTCAACTAAGGGAAAAAGTTTGAAAACTACTTGATGTTGATAAATTTCTTGAAAACACTTTGATGTGATTTTAGTATTGATTTATGAGAATGATGAATTTCGTGAAAAGCATGTTACATCTGAATAAATGTTAAACTCTGATTTACTCATTATACGAAACATGCCTGTTTTAAATGAATATCGTTTTATAAAGAATTGTCACTCACTAGGCTATTAGCTTATGTTTCCAAATGTTTTCTTTTTCCTTCCCCATGTAGCAAGGACGTTCCTGGTGCTTCGCCTAATACAGCTCATCCTGCCTAAGCCTTGATCATCAAGATTTAGTGAAGTTTGGGAGTTGTACGTTGAATATACTTATGTGAATGGCATGTAGAACATATACTTTTGAATGGGTACTGTCAGTGGTGTTGTGAATGTTGTATTTTGGATATGAGGATGAATTCATGATATGCATTAAAGGTGTACCCTTACAGGAAATCGTATCAGGTTATAAGCATGCGATGTATAACTGTGTTTAATGTTCTGTATATAAGTAAATGTAAGTGCAGGAAAGGTTAGGGCAATATGCGTCACAAGAGGGGTGATGTTTATTGTCTTTCCACTCCCCCTTAGGTTAGATGGGTAATCTGGGAGGGGGTGTGACAAGTTGGTATCAGAGCGAAAGGGTATTGGGAATAGGAACATGCATTGTAGTGTAGGAACATGTATATTGTTAGTAAATGATAATGTTGTATTGTCCTATAGGAAACATGCCACCTCGAGGCAGGCGAGCTAGGCAAGCAGTAGCCGAAACTCCTGAAGCTACTGGGAACCAGGGAGATATGTCTGAGGGTGAATCTTGTCATCCTCAAGCTGAAGTCAATGTTGAGGAACAACTGTTCACTAGAATTGCTCAGAGATTAGCTGCAAGTATCGGATCAGTGGAATCCGATCCAGAAAAGAAATATAGTATTGAAAGATTAAAGGCTTTGGGTGCTACTACTTTTGAGGGTACCATGGATCCTATTGAGGCAAAAGCATGGTTAAACCTGCTCGAGAAATGCTATCGTGTAATGCGATGTCCTGAAGACAGGAAAGTGGAGTTGGCAGTATTTTTGCTCCAAAAAGGAGCAGAAGATTGGTGGAAGATTGTGGAAAGCAGAAGGGGAGATACAGAAGGAAATAGACTGGAATGAGTTTAAGAAGGTCTTCCAAGAGAAATATTGTCCCAGATCATTCCGAGATGCCAAACGGAATGAGTTTTTGAGATTGATACAGGGATCTATGACAGTGGCAGAATATGAGAAGAAATACACAGAATTGTCTAAATATGCCACGACAGTTATTGTAGATGAGACTGATCGATGTAAGAGGTTTGAAGAAGGGTTGCGGGAGGAAATACGAACTCCAGTAACTGCTAGTGTTGAATGGACGGATTTTTCTAAATTAGTAGAAGCAGCTATGCGAGTGGAGAGGAGTTTGATGGAGAAGAAGATGGAACGTGATTCATTTAAAAGTGGACGTGCAGTCCACTCATCTGGTGTTACCCCGGGATAGTCAGGAAGGAGATTTGTTCCTGGCATGTTCAAAGGAGGAAATTTTAAAACTAAATCGAGTGGATAGACTACTTTTAAAACCAGCACAAGTGGAGGAACACGGGGGCAAGGACCAAGGAATGTTGGTGGTTCAGCACAGTCAGTAGAAGGTTCTCGAAGTGGGGGACCTGGTGAGTCCACAGCCAGCTCTACACAGAAACCATTGTGTCCCACCTGCGGGAAATATCATTGGGGACAATGTAGAGCCAATGCATGTTATAATTGTGGACAGACTGGCCATTTTAAACGTGAATGCCCTCAATTGATGCAAGAAGACAAATCTGAACAGAAAGCTGTATCACATGTGGTGGGCCAGCCACAAAGAGTTGCTGGAAGTGTTGACGAGGGAACCAGTGGAACAAGGCAGAAAGGAGTTCCTAGACGACCAAGACAGCAAGGAAAAATTTTTGCTATGACTCAACAAGAAACTGATGATGCTCCTAATGTGGTTACTGGTACTATTTCTACCTGTAATACTCCTGCTCATGTCTTAATCGATCCTAGTGGTACGCATTCTTTTATTGCTAAAATGTTTGCTAAAAAGATAAATAGTGTAATAGAACCATTATCTGAGGAACTGTCTGTTTACACTCCTATTGGTGATATGTTGATAGCTCGTGAAGTGTATAAAGATTGTAGGATAGAGTTGAATGGTATGGTTATGACGGCCAATTTAATATCCTCGGACATTCAGGAATTTGATGTGATACTAGGAATGGACTTCTTATCTAAATATCATGCCACTATGGATTGTTTTCAAAAAGAAGTAGTGTTTAAAAGATTTGATGGAACTGGGGTTATTTTCAGAGGAGACAGGAAAATTCTTTCTACCTGTGTAATATCTGCAGTTAAGGCCAAGAAGTTATTGAGCAAGGGTTGTTCAGCATACCTTGCTTATGTGATTGATGCACAAGGTAGTAAGTTGAAACCAGAAGATATTCCAGTGGTAAATGAATTCCTGGATGTATTTCCTGAAGAATTACCTGGGTTACCACGTGACAGAGAGATAGAATTCTCCATTGAGTTGATTCCAGGAACTGCACCAATTTCACAGACTCCTTATAGAATGGCACCAAAGGAGTTGAAGGAATTGAAAGTGCAATTGCAAGAGTTGATTGATAAGGGATATGTACGACCTAGTGTGTCACTGTGGGGAGCACCGGTGTTGTTTGTGAAGAAGAAGGATGGCACACTTCGATTATGCATTGACTACCGTCAGCTGAATAAGGTAACAGTACGTAATAAATATCCATTACCTCGTATTGATGACTTATTTGATCAACTTAAAGGTGCTACAGTATTCTCTAAGATCGATCTACGATCTGGATATCACCAGGTGAAGATCAAAGGAACGGATATATCGAAAACTACATTTAGAACAAGGTATGGACATTACAAATTTTTAGTAATGCCTTTTGGGTTAACTAATGCCCCGGCTGTATTTATGGACCTTATGAACCGTATATTCCATCCATACCTTGATCAATTTGTTGTAGTATTCATTGATGACATATTAGTATATTCAGAGAATAAGGAAAAGCATGCGGAACATCTTCGTGTGGTGTTACAGACATTACGCAATGAAAGGTTGTATGCCAAATTCAGTAAATGCGAATCTTGGCTTGATCATGTTATGTTCTTGGGACATGTAGTGTCGGCTGAAGGGGTAAGTGTAGACCCGCAGAAAATAGAGGCGATAGTTAATTGGGAAAGACCTACTAATGTCACGGAAGTTCGTAGTTTTCTGGGATTAGCGGGTTATTATCGCCGGTTTGTTGAAGGATTTTCAAAGATAGCATTACCCCTATCAAGCCTAACCAAAAAGGAAGCTAAGTGTGAATGGACAAGTGATTGTGAGCAAAGTTTCCAAAGGTTGAAGGAAAGATTAGTGTCTGCGCCCATACTAACATTACCTACCCCTGGAGTGGAGTTTGAAGTATACTGTGATGCGTCGCGGCAGGGGCTAGGATGTGTACTTATGCAGAGAGGAAAGGTGATTGCCTATGCGTCGAGGCAGCTGAAGAAGCACGAAGGTAACTATCCGACGCATGATCTAGAGTTAGCCGCAGTCGTGCTAGCCTTGAAGATTTGGCGACATTACTCATAGGGAGAGAGGTGCCGCATTCTGTCTAATCACAAAAGTTTTAAATATATTTTTGATCAAAAGGAATTAAACTTGTGGCAGAGAAGATGGATGGAATTAATTAAGGACTATGATTGCTCTATAGAATACCATCTAGGAAAAGCCAATGTGGTGGCCGACGCATTGAGCAGAAAATCAAGACAAGGCAAGGTTTCGTTAAACGCTATCGATGCGGAATTAACAACAGAACTTAGGCGGTCAAACGCATCCCTATCAGTGGACGCATTAGGAGGGCTATTTGCACACTTCCATCTAAGACCTACCTTGACAAAAGAAATTATTAATAAACAGAGGGAAGACGCAGTATTTAAGAGAATAGTAGAAGAGGTGAAACTTGAGAAAAGAGAGGATTTTGAAGTCAGAAGTGATGGGACTTTGTTAAAACAAGGAAGATTGTGCGTTCCCAATGATGCATCCTTGAAAAACGCCATATTAGAAGAAGCTCATAGTTTTGCCTATGCGTTGCACCCCGGTAGTACCAAAATGTACAGAACTTTGAAAGGATACTACTGCTGGCCGGGCATGAAACGAGAAATTGCAAAATGTGTGGCAAAATGCTTAGTATGTCAACAAGTTAAACCGGAGAGACAACGACCCGGTGGACTCTTGAGACCACTTCCAATACCTGAATGTAAATGGGAGCACGTTACAATGGATTTCTTATTCGGACTTCCTAGAACCCCTGGAGGTTATGATGGAATTTGGGTGATAGTTGATAGACTTACTAAAACTGCCAAATTTCTTCCAGTTAAAGCGACTTCAACCTTGGATCAGTTGGCTAAAATGTATGTTGATAGAGTAATAAGTCAATATGGAGCACCGGTATCGATTGTTTCCGACAGAGATCCAAGGTTTACATCGAAATTTTGGCCCAGTTTGCAGCATGCGTTAGGAACTAAATTGAAGTTTAGCACAGCCTTCCATCCTCAAACGGATGGGCAGTCAGAAAGGACGATTCAGACCTTAGAAGATATGTTGCGTGCATGCGTGTTGCAATTCAAAGGGAGCTGGGATACTCACCTATCTTTAATGGAGTTTGCCTATAACAATAATTATCATTCCAGTATTGGGATGGCACCTTACGAGGCGTTATATGGTAGACGTTGTAGAACTCCTGTATGCTGGGGTGAGGTAGGTGAACGCAAGTTAATAGGGCCAGAATTAGTTCAAGCCACTTCTGAAAATGTGAAACTTATAAGAGAGAAATTGAAAACCGCACAGGATCGACAAAAGAGCTATGCAGACTAAAGGCGTCGAGACTTAGAATTTGAAATTGGGGATAGAGTCTTCCTAAAATTATCTCCTTGGAAGGGAATATTGAGATTTGGAAGGAAAGGAAAACTAAGTCCAACATACATTGGACCGTATGAGATTTTGGAACGCATAGGGCCTTCAGCTTATCGTTTAGCATTGCCCACGGAACTGTCCAAAGTACACGATGTGTTCCATGTCTCTCTATTGAGGAAGTATATTCCCGATCCCACACATGTTTTAGAAACGCAACCTATTCAAGTGAATGAAAACTTAACCTATGAAGAAGAGCCTGTGCAAATTCTTGACCGCAAAGAGCAAGTGTTAAGAACAAAAACAATACCACTTGTGAAGGTATTGTGGAGAAACCATCAAGTCGAAGAAGCAACATGGGAAAGTGAAGAACAAATGAAAATCAAGTACCCTCATCTTTTCTTACCATAATCCTACTTGAATTTCGAGGACGAAATTCTTAAAAAGGGGGTAAGAAATTGTAAGCACTGGTTTGCGTTGCCAAGAATTGAGGCACGACCATGCGTTTGTGGCTATGCGTCTCAAAGGGAGAAGTGGCCGAGAGCAAGGGCAAAGTAAAACTTCGACTGAATATTGACTAAGTTTATGCGTTTGTGGTTAACTTATGGAAGTTAGTAAGAGGAAGTAGTTACTGTATTGATAGATAAGTAGTCTTGAAGGGGAGAGAAACGCACTTGAACCATGCGTCCAAGTCACTTTGCGTTGAGGACAGGATGGTGTTGAAGTTGATGCGTCGAAGACAGATATTCGTTGAGGCACCTGTGCTGAAGACAGAATGGTCTACACACATCGAAAGTAGAATTTCAAGATGGAAAGGAATGCGTTCAAAATAGGAGGCGTGTGAGGACAACCACTATGCGTTGGAAGAGGAGAACCCTGCGCTAGTCTGCAGAGGAAATACGTAAGTAGCAGCCTAAGTCCTGGTGTTGATAAGGTTAGGTCGGCAGTATAAATAGCTGGATTAATTAAATGTTTAATCATTTTAAGGACAATTCGAGAGCTTAAGTCGGTTCTACTCTTCAGATAAATTCCAGAAGAAGATTGAGGAGGGTGTTCTTGAGGGTTCCGGACGAAGTTTGATTCACATCGAAGCTGGAAACGAAGTTGGAACGGGGGAATGACCGAAGCTACTTAGTTTGGTTGAGCAGTGACTGATATTCGGGACAGAACGTGAGGAATAAGCTGAGATCAGAGCTGAAAATTTAAGGTTAGTAAGTTAATGCAATTCCTAACAACTTTTGTAAAGGATGGTGTTGCTAAAATCGAAGTTTTACTACGTGAATCCTTAGGAAATCAATGATTACAAGACTGTCTCGCAATCCGGAACAGCAGGAGGTAATTTCGGAATATCGCGAGAATGAAAAAGAGCTAAACCCTGAAATTTTAAGGTAAGCTTTAGAACGTGATTTCCTATAAGTATGCAGAAGGGAAGAAACTCTGAATCTGTATGGAAATGTGGTTTTTCATAGGTTGAAGTAAGGACGAGAAGAAAGGAAGGAGTACAGTGCAGAGTGCCGTTGGAAAAATCAAGTATCGGCACACTGTCTAAGAATTTGCAGCGAGACGGGTAACGCTGAGACGCAAAGGAGCTTTCCATCTCACAAGTATCGCTAGATAACGCTGAGTATCGTTGCTCAGGTAGGTAACGCTGGTGCTGTTTTATCAAGTATCGCTAGCAACTGTGCTATTCTATTGGGTATCGCTAGTAACAGTCATTCTTGGCGGGTGTCGCTGAGATTCTCATTATAAGTAGTAGAGGAAAGGAAAGGAAGTTAGTGTTGTCTAACGCAGGGTGTGTTTCTTGTGCAGGCCGAGAAGAGATAGGAACAGTGTATAAACCACATAAAGCCTAGAAAGAGTTGTGAGTGACACTTTTCTTGATTTAAAATGAAATTTATTGAAAATGTTTGGCTTAGTTTTCTTATGAATTATGGATTTGAGATGAATGCTTTCTTAAAAACTTGATGTTTGATGATATTTATAAGGCATGTTTTATGCATTTCTATAAGATGTGCAATGGCATGTTTTGAAATATTGTTTATCGTGATAAATTGATTTTCATGAAAGATTTTTATATGAACTACCATGTGAAAGAAATTCTGAAATGTTTTAAGAGGAGGCTCAGTGCTCAAGGACATGAGAAGGCACGTGAGTTGCCCCGGGACCCAGTACTCAAGGACATGAGAATGTACATGGGCAACCCGACCTATTCCTATGTGCACATAGAGGTTAAGCTGGTTAGTGCATCGAGCTTGCTCTGCTTGAAGCTAGGGATGATTTCGACGTTGGGTGCGTAGAAACATTCCTCCGCCTCAACTAAGGGAAAAAGTTTGAAAACCACTTGATGTTGATAAATTTCTTGAAAACACTTTGATGTGATTTTAGTATTGATTTATGAGAATGATGAATTTCGTGAAAAGCATGTTACATCTGAATAAATGTTAAACTCTGATTTACTCATTATACGAAACATGCCTGTTTTAAATGAATACCGTTTTATAAAGAATTGTCACTCACTAGGCTATTAGCTTATGTTTCCAAATGTTTTCTTTTTCCCTCCCAGGTAGCAAGGACGTTCCTGGTGCTTCGCCTAATACAGCTCATCCTGCCTAAGCCTCGATCATCAAGATTTAGTGAAGTTTGGGAGTTGTACGCTGAATATACTTATGTGAATGGCATGTAGAACATATACTTTTGAATGGGTACTGTCAATGGTGTTGTGAATGTTGTATTTTGGGTATGAGGATGAATTCATGATATGCATTAAAGGTGTACCCTTATAGGAAATCTTATCAGGTTATAAGCATGTGATGTATAACTGTGTTTTATGTTCTGTATATAAGTAAATGTAAGTGCAGGAAAAGTTAGGGCAATATGCATCACAAGAGGGGTGATGTTTATTGTCTTCCCACTCCCCCTTAGGTTAGATGGGTAATCTGGGAGGGGGTGTGACAACATTGGACTCTAATGAAGGACCAATAAGAAAAGTTGTGATGGCCGCAGAGGCCAAGAGGAAGAGAGTTGATGAAGAGGAGGAGGTACCCCTACTGAGGAAGAAACGAAGGGTATCACCGGAGATTGCCGAGGATGAAGAGCCGAAAAGCACAGACCAAGGAGACAGACCTGAGTCTCCAGTTGCGGCCACATCCTTCGATAGGCTGGCAGAGAAAGAGAGGAAGAAGAGGGCCAAGTTGAGAAAGGAGCTCAGGGCCCTAAGAAAAGGAGTGGAACAAATTGCGAAAGACGCATTGTCTCGCAGGGAGGCGCACAGGGAAGTGCAGCCTCAAGAAGTTGGGAGACGCAAGATCTTCCTGATCCTCAACTAGAAGCAGCCGCATTGGCATTTGAAGAGGAAATGATGGAAGAAGAGAGACTAGAAAAGCAGCCGAAGAGCTTGAAAGAGAGCTACAAATTGAAGAAGATGCAGAGCTGGCTGCTAGAATAGTCGCCCAAGAGGAAGGGGAGGGCAAGAAGAAGAAGAAAAAGAAAAGTAGGAAGGAACGCATCGGGGAGGATGCGAGGGAAGAACAAGGTGTGAGCACCTTGGAGAAGAAGAAGAGGAAAGAGAAGAAGGTGTCAGTCACCAACCCCCCAAGCACGCATATTGAGAAACGCAAAGGGAAGGAAAAGGTGACTGAAGCACCAATCAAAATGGCCGAGAGCAAAAAGAGAACCGTAAATGAGATTCCAGCTAAGGCCAAAGGAAAAAAAAATGGGCTGATGCGTCGCCACAACAGAAGGAAGGAAAAGGGAGACGCAGGGCGTTTCCCGACCTGATGATTGAGGTGGGATTTTTCCCTGAAGAAGCCTCAGTGCCGCCATACATCATCGAAATAGTTGACCACAACGGCTAGAGAAACTTCTGTACTAGCACTCCTTGGGTCCAACCTGACGTAGTCCGAGATTTCTATAACGGACGCATAGACGAGGAGGAAGACGTGGTGGTGGTGGATGAAATTGAAGTCCCATTCAACGCAAGGGAAATCAACGGTATATATGAGTTGAGGGACAACCTGGATGCGGAAGGAAATAAGATTATCGAATCAACTCCAACGGAGTTAATGGAGGACGCACTCCGGGTAATGGCGAAGCCAGGGGCAAAGTGGGATGTTTCACCCACAGGTATAAAGACGCTTTCAGCAAGCAGCCTAACTCCAGAGGCAAACCTGTGGGTGTATTTGGTGAAGAAGCGGCTGATCCCTACAACGCATGACAAGACAGTGTCAAGGGATCGAGTGATGGCAGCATACTGCATTATGCGTCGCATCAACCTTGATGTCGGACGCATAATTGCCGCACAGATAAGAGGGGTGTTCAGCAAGCAAAGGGGCCAACTCTTTTTCCCCGCTCTTATCATGAACTTATACGACAATGCTTCCATCGGAGGGCCAATGGAAGTGTTAGACGCAGAGAAGATGATTGAAGTTAATGGCGTAATAGCCAACAAGACTCTGCGTCAGTTGATGAGAGGATCGCAATATCTGCCAGAGCCTACCAAGGCCACCAAAAGACCTCATCAACCAGTTCCGCCTCCAAAGCCGCAACCGTAGAAGAAGGGGAAGACGTCCAAGTTGAAGGGCGTGGCAAGTCCTGATGCCACCATTCGACCTTCCACAACCTCAAGTCCTTCACCTCCACTTCCAACAACCAGAAGGGAACCAACTCCACCTCCACCTCCTCCTGACACGCATTGCCCTAAACCACATCCTCCTCCTAAGAAAACGCAATGCCCCAAACATCCAAAACCCCGACCTTCCACAAAACCCTCTGCCTCAATAAGAGTTGATGACTCACACTTAGAGGATTTTGGCGCAACTTTTATGCGTCCATCATCCCCTGCGTTTGACGAAACTCCACCCACTCCCCCGCCTCAACCAAACCCACCTACTCCACCTCGGCCAAACCCGCCTACCCCACCAACGCAACCTTAATAGCAAGAAGGCCCACTTGATCTTGAATGGGAGACAGTGCAAACATACTTGCAGCAAGCGATATTGCATCCTGTGATGCATTCATTAAATATGTTAGCACGCCGGCAGACGGAGCAGTTCCAATTCACCCTGAATTATGTTCACCAACTGTTCTCCATCCGTTCGGAAATCCCGCCTCCTGATATTCCAGAACGCCTCCAATAACCTCTTGTCTTCCCAGTGCCACAACGTCTTGCGTCTGAGCAGCAACGCAGACCTGATGAAGACGAGCCTGAGGGTTGAAAAGTTTAGGGGTGTAGTCAAGACTTGTAATTTTCTTGCAAATTTTGTATCTTCACATTCAATTGTATGCGTTGGTGAAAATCATATTAATAGAATGAATATTTTCTTCATCGCATGGATCTTTAATTTCCTCTTCGCATTGTCCCTTGTTATAAATTTATTCTAAGTACATTTAATTAGTCTAAACTTCTATCTTTGCGTTGAAAAGTTGGTCCCTGTGATGATAATCATGCTTACACTTTTTGTACACTCTTCAAGTTAGATTACTTTCAATGCATCTGCATACTATTCCTTAGAAACGCAAACCTACTTTGAATGTATGCAAGCAGCCAATTCAAACCTCTTTTACAACATTTTGCAACTTAGTCTTTGTTTACAATTTAAGCAATGAGGACCTTGCTACTCTCAAGTTTGGGGGTGGAAGAGGTTTGAACTGTCAAAGATAAAAATATGAGGAACTTAGTTCAATCTTTTAAAAAAAAAAAAATTATTCTTTAAAACGCAAAACTCCGCTGGCAAGACTAATATATTTATCTTGTTAAGAGTTTAGCTGAAAACGACACCTGCTCGTAGTTGGCCACCTCCATGCACCCCATAGTTGGTGTGTCAAAACGAAGGTGGGTAATCGTATTCAGCAACGCATAGATAAATAACAAACTCCAATGTCTAGTGAGGAAACCGAGTTTAGATAAGAGTTTAGTCGAGAAAGGCACTTGCTCGTAGTTGGCTGCCTTCATGCACCCCATAGTTGGTATGTAAGAACGAAGGTGGGTAACCTTACTCGACGCATACTTGATAAACATATAATAAAACCAATGAAAGAAAAAGGAACTTTATATCTTCATCTTTTCAGACTCAATGTTCCAAAGAAGAAACAAAACTTTTGTGAATAATGAGTTAAAGAGTTTTGAAAAGAAAGCTTGCCGCATACAAATTAGACCCGTCCTAAAGAAAAGAATAAAGAGGTAGAGAAATAGTATAACTAACAGGTAGCTGATTGAGTATAGCATTCTGAGAGACTAGTCAATGCGTTGAGAAAATGCTTAGGTTAATTAGAGTTTCTTAGATAGAAGTTATGCTTGAGGACAAGCATTTATCTAAGTTTGGGGGTGTGATAACTTGTAGAAATACAAGTTATTATAGCCTTTTTCATAGATAAATAGAGTTTAAATAAGAGAAGCATGCGGTAGTTGATGATAAATTTCATTAATAAATCTTCCTTTTATACTCTTGAATTTTAATGAAGATATTGATTTTACCACTTGTTAAGCCTAAAACGCATGTTTTCACGCAGGAATGCAAGCGATGCGTCGATGACCCCTTAACGCAGGAACCAGACGATGCGTTAACGACAGCCCAACGCATAACTACGCATTAGCAACCTATGTTGCGTTGACATCAACCAAACTATGCATGGACGCATAGAAAACCGTTACGGCAAGGCGCTGCGAATCAGATCGGAATCTTGAGAGATTGACGGACGATTGGCAGACATGATTTGCGGCTTAAGTGGTGGATCTTAATTGGCCTGAGAATCACGCAATCAGGCGAGATGGACGCAGTGTCAATCTCGCCACCAATCAAGCAGATCTGCCATTAACTGCGATTTCATCATCTATAAAAGGGTAGCTCTGCGAGAGGAGAAAGGTTGTTGATTCTCGGAAGAACTCCATAAGTGACAGCAGAGTTCTCTCAGACTTCAACCGGAGACAAATAGCTCGAGAGAGAAGAGTCTTCCTTTCCGCCGCACCACTTCACAGCAGATCATCACGCTTCCATCCGGGCGACTCAAGACATTGACGCCTTGCCCTGCTTTCTTTCTTACTGTTCTTACTTGAATTTTAGATTTGTATCAAGGAATTGACTTATCGAAATTTGTATCATATTTTCATCAATACAATTATCTTCCATGTCTATTCACTTTTCTCATCTGTCCACTTTATACTTTCAAGCCATGAGTAACTAATCACTCGAGGGTCTAGGGTTGCGTTAGCATCTAACTAGGGACCGCAGTGTAACTATTCTAACTTGTCAATTGCGAGCTTAATCCGATGCTTATATCCATCTGACAACTCGATATAAGTAGTAATAATCAGACTGCTCGAGAGGGTAAGTGATTGTGGAACTCAATTGACAAGGGCCAAGTAGTGTTACCTGTCTACAGGGACAACCTTGGTTCTTAACACTTTCCTATGCGTTATAGACATATAACGCATAGCGGCTGACAACCGGGAGAAGAGTCGCAAGTATGAATAGAGTACTACTGTGCGTTTCCGATGTTAGTTGTTAATCAACCCGAACCCTTTTCTTTATCCATTCATACACATCTTAGCTGAACTTGCTACGTCGCATTGCTTCCCATATTCCACAACTGTTAGTCTAGTGTACAAACATCTGCTTTCTCTAGATTAGAAACACAAATTCAACCAATTGTTGGTTACCTCTGTAACGAATGCAATCCAATTAAAACCAAATCAATATAATCCCTGTGTTCGACCTCGGACTCACCGAGATGATTGTCACACCCTCTTTCTAAGATTACTTCGTAGAAGAGTTTGTTAAGGAAAGAAGTAAGATAAGAATAGTTGATAAGTGAGTAGGGTTGGACGCAGGCTTTGTGAAAAACCATGTTGGACGCATGGCAGAATCACTTAACTGTATGCAATTGAAGCAACGTGTGGTATTATGCGGTAGGAAAAAACGGCAAGACTATCGGACATTGAGAGTTGGTAAGTTGAGAAGGAACTATGAACGAGCAGTGGTTAGAAAAGTTGGTTGAGTAGCGTCGGAGCAAAAGTGGCTAAGAGTTGATCATGCGTTAGTATGGCTACGCGTTGAGAATACGTTGGATGCTCTGAGGCGTTGAGTTATCATGCCATGAAGTGAGGGTGTCTTATGCGTTTGTAAAGGTGATAAGCACTTGAAAAGTGCTTATTATTCTCTCAAATTAAGGGAGTTTTATATTAGATTTCACTTGTTTGCTAGTGATTTTCAGGTTAAAACGAGGAAAATTAGAAGAAACGACTGAAAGATCAAAACCGAGCAAGAATATGGAGAAAAAGTGCTGAAAAACGCATCCTTGCTTGAAACGCATGGTGCGCTGCGGCGCTAAGGCAGCGCTGCCGTGGTGCTGAAGCAGAAACACATCAGCATGGACGCAGAGTAGCAACGTGGCGCTGGGAAGGCGCTGCCTCGACGCATCCTTGAAGAACGCAAGACAGCGTCGCGGCGCTGGGACGACGCTGTCGCGGCGCTAAAACCCGAGAGCAACTTAATTTTGGCCACAACCCTAGCGCCGCAGCGCTATGCGTCAGCGCCGCGGCGCCAGCGTTAATTTAAACGCAAGTTTTGTATTTTAAGTTAAATTTTGGGCGGCAAAACTCTATAAATTTAGGGGTTTTCAGCAGCCAAAAGGGGGGAAGAAATATCAAGAAGATCAAGAAAGTTGCAGAACAAGAGAACGATCCGAAAATGTGAGAATTAAGCTAAAGTTCCAAGAGTGAGTTAGCCGCAAGGAAGAGGAAAAGAGTTCGAGATAGTTTTGGTGCCCTTCGAAGTCCGACGCGAGAGCCAAGGAGTTCGTGATGGTGCTGCCTCAATCAAGAACCTCTTTTCAATAGAGTTTCCCTATTCTTTACACTCTTTCTTTGATTCTTTTTGATCAATATGTTGCTTTACGCTATGAGTGGCTAAACTCTTTGGTTTTAGGGTTTTTGATGAATTGTTTGTAAACTCATTATAATTTTGTAAACTCATAGTTTTGTTCAAATAAATATGCTTTTCATTGTTATTGTGTTTAATTCTTGAAGATTGGCCACCTTCACATGTTAGATTAGATGTATGAATCGAGAGATTATATGTTTAATTTGATCTATAACAATGAATCGTTGTTAATCTATCACGAGAGTAGTTAGGTTTACAATAAAAGTTGCTAAAGACTAGTTTTAATGCCATGTAATTTTGTATTGGTTTTAAGAGATTAACTATCAATCAAGTTGCATGAGAAAGAGTTGTCTTTGAGAAAAGATAACTTGGAATTAAGTTTCTAGACTTAGGCATAAGAATTAAATCCATGAAATCCATAATTTTGCATGATGAAACAAACAAGGACTTGAAACCCTAGAACTCTCTTTGACTCTTGCAATTCTCCCTTTGATATTTTCTTGCTTGATTTTTCTTTTTCCCAAAAACAAAAGTTGAATTCCAATCCTCAAATAAAATTGATTTAATTCTAGAATAGCTAAATAACTTAAACCTTCCCAATTGGATCTCTAGTGAAAACGATACTCGGACTTAACCGTTTTATATTATAACTTGACCCGTACACTTGCGGTTAACACACAAAAGTGGCACATCAAGTTTTTGGCGCCGTTGCCGGGGATCCAAAGAACGGTTTTTGTTATTTAATATTCATTAGAATTGATAGATCTTAATTTGAGGTGTATATTATTTGATTGTTTATTTGTTTTTATTATTTTTTTATTATTATTTTTATTTTTTTTATTTGATTGTTTATTTATTTAGTTTATTGTATATAATTGTCTTGTATTTTATTTATTTTGTTAGTCTATGCCTCGCGATAATACTAACCTCCTCCCTCTTGATCCCGAGATTGAAAGGACGTGTAGAAGAAATTTAAGGGCTCAACTTAATCAAACTACGGAGATGGCGGAGGAGATACCTAAGGCAATTAGAGACTACTTTCAACCTACGTTACCGGCAAGTCAACCCGGAATAATGAATGTGCCTATCAATGTCAACAATTTTGAGTTGAAACCAGGGTTGATCCAAATGGCTAGAGAGCTAGCCTTTAGAGGAAGAACCAATGAAGATCCTCACAAGCACTTGCGATCTTTCTTGGAGATATGCGGAACAGTAAAGATGAATGGTGTTTCTAACGATGCTATTAAACTAAGACTTTTTCCTTTCTCTTTGCAGGACCGTGCTAAGGATTGGTTGGAAACCATACCTCCGGATAGCATTACAACATGGGAGATCTTAGCTCAAGCTTTCTTGAACAAATATTTTCCACCGGCTAAATCTCAAAGACTAAGGATGGAGATTGGAACATTCCGCCAACTCGAGGATGAACAATTATATGAGGCTTGGGAGAGGTATAAGGATCTCTTGAGAAGGTGCCCTCAACATGGGTATCCGGATTGGTTGCAAATTCAACTTTTCTACAATGGATTGGCAAGCTCAACCAAATCCATCCTAGATGCAACTGCCAGAGGGTCAATTTTTTCAAAGAATGCTCAAGAAGCCGATACTATATTAGAAGATTTGGCCAATACATCCTACAATTGGCCATGTGAACGGTCTTCTTCAAACATCCCAAGAGCCGCCGGATTATATGAAATTGATGAGGTAAATTCTCTTAAAGCTCAAATGGCTTCACTTACTAATGCTCTTTACAAATTAACTGCAGGAGGCCAAGCTCAAACAAATCAACCATCTATAGCTTCTCTTGCCGCTTTGGCATCGAAAATAGGCGTTCATGGAGATAATGAAACGGCTAATTATGTTGATAGAGGACATTATAGGAATTACCAACATCAACAACTTCCAAGTCACTACCATCCTAGTTTGAGGAACCATGAAAATTTTTCTTATGCTAACAAAAGGAATGTTTTGCAAGGTTCTTCTGAATTATCCAATGTAGGTCCATCCCACACTGAAAAGAAGTCCAACTTAGAAGATTTGATGGTAGAATTCATAAAAGAATCAAGAGGAAGGACAACCACATTGGAAAGCACCGTACAAAGTCATGGTAAGGCCATTCAAAACATCGAGGTACAAATAAGCCAAATCGCCACTTCCCTTCAAACAATGCAAAAGGGAAAATTTCCTAGTTGTCTCGAGATAAATCCAAAAGAGGAGTGCAAGGCCATGACTTTGAGGAGTGGGAAAAAGCTGTCCACTCCTTTGATCATTGATGAGGATGAAGAGCAAGAGGTAGATGGCAATATCCAAGAGCCAATTCTAGAAGATGAACCAAAGATCCTAGAAAAGGAGGTAAAGGTAAAATAGTCAACATCTTCAAGTAAGTCATCTAACCCTCTACCTTTTGTACCTAATACTATGCAATATGCTCAACGTTTTAAAAAGAAAGAAATAGACTCACAATTTGCTAAATTTCTTGAGTTATTTAGAAAGCTACACATTAACATTCCATTTGCTGAAGCTTTAGAGCAAATGCCCAACTATGCGAAATTCATGAAAGATGTCTTATCTAAAAAGAAAAGGTTTGGGCAATATGAGATGATTAGCATGATTGAGGAATGTAGTGCAGTGTTACAAAAGAAGCTACCACAAAAGTTAAAAGATCCAGGGAGTTTTACTATACCTTGCACTATTGGTTCTTTAAATGTTACTAGAGCTCTTTGTGATCTTGGTGCTTCTATTAATTTAATGCCTTTATCTATTTATAGGAAACTCAACATTGGAGAGGTGCAACCTACCACCATCACCCTGCAACTTGCTGACAGATCATTAGCTTATCCCAAAGGTATTCTTGAAGATGTATTAGTTAAAGTTGACAAATTTATCTTCCTTGCAGATTTTGTAGTATTGGACATGGAGGAGGACTCTGAGATTCCTATCATACTTGGGAGGCCATTCCTAGCAACTGGAAAGGCTATCATAGATGTCCAACAAGGGAAGTTGACTTTAAGGGTAAATGATGAAAATGTTGTATTTGATATTTACAAGTCCTTGAGTCATCATGATGAGAGTAGTCCTTGCCATGCCATAGACATAATTGATCATACTATCTTTAAGCATGTAGAGGTTATATTAGCTAATGATCATTTAGAACAAAGCATGATAGATGTTGAAAATGCAGATACAATCTTTGATGAAATAGCTTTTTATGCTAGGTGGTTAGATAGGTTGCCAATATGTTCTAAAATAGATGAACCTATTGATGGAATAATGAGCATGCAGCAGAAGTTAATTTGATCAATTTTCATTCTAAGATGCTCGATTTAGAGGATTAAACATGCAATTAAGAAGAAAAACCAAAGTTTCAAGAACACTTACCCTTGAAGCTCCAAATTTTCCTTCAATTCTTGATGAATTTCAGCACCACTTGGTTGTAGACCACCACAAGAGTCTTCTCTACTATTCTCTAGGCTTAGATTGGATGGTGGGATCCAAATTTGTGGTGAATTTGAGAAAGAATGAAGGTTGGGAAGAAGATGAACAATGGATGGAATTTTGCAAAATTAACCCTTAATTTCACAAAATTCTTAACCATTTTTATGTCAAAATCATCTCTATTTATTAAAGAATAACATGCAATCCAATTGCATCAAAATTTGACAACACAAAATGGTTAATTTGTTGGTTAATTGTGAAGAAGACAACCAAGCTCCTAACTTAGTTAGTGGGAAAATCCAATCTTCAAAAATTAATTTTAAAATCAATTTTCAATGAATTTTCAAAATTGAATTAAAATTGATTTTTAATTTCAAAAAGATAATTAAATAATTAAATAAAAATAATTTAATATTTAACTAATTAAATATTATTATTTTAATATTAAATAATAAAATAATATTATTTTTCCCACTTGTCCCGATTTTTCTAAAAAAAACCGATATGAATCCCTATTCATATGATTAATATTTAAATTATATTTAAATATTATAATTAACTCTATTTGTACGTTTAATTCGTAATTAAACGCCGATATATCGTATATATCTAACTTTCATTCCTTAAGCCAAGATTTGAATGATTCAAACTTATTCACCACATTATCTAAGATTTTAGTCCATTTATGAGCTAGTAGAGGGACCTAATGGACCTACAGATCATGAGCTCCAACAATCCGAGATTAACTGGCCAAACTCTTTAACCTAGTTAACCAACATTCGTTAACTAACGGGACACTCCACTAAAGCTCGTAGTTGCACTCTCCTCACTGTAGATATATTTGTGTCCATTTGATATAACCGTCATCGATAAGTCAATCTTTCATAGGTTGTTCATAACTTCAGCTAGGTCAAATACCGATTTACCTCTGAGTTACATCTTTTCTCCTTAAGTACCATTGTCCCTCTAATGAACAATTAATTTAGGATCTAATCACTAAATCCATTCCCTCTCGGGCCAGTGAGAGGATGGGGCCCCTTGTTCAAGTCCTGGGAACAACACTTAAGAGAACAACCTTTCTTTTATCCCTAAGTTGGGTAGGAGTGAATTCCGTTTTGCAAATTCTATGTTCCCAACTATCTACCCAGTCTTATCCCTGAAATAGGAGGAATGTTGAGCAGCACTATTGAGCTTACTCTTACCTATGTAGATCAAGGGATAATTCTGAATAAATAGGAGTTCATAGATAGCTCAAGATTCTTATCAAGTTATCTAGGTCATCAATAAGTGAAATTAATCAGTTTTAATCGTAAACGGTGTTAATACGTAACAGTAATTATTTCAGGGTCAGTCTTACACAATCTCATTATGTAGAATACCCCCGCTCACATGTCTCTACATGATCAAATCAGAATCACTTCATTTATGACACTTTACAATATTTGTAACAATCATGAAGCGGGTCGTATTCAATAGTGTCTCCAGGAAGAGGTACCCAACCTGATCCATGTACTATAGACTATTGAGGCTACTTACTCGAACTTGATCCTATTTATGTCTCCACATAAAGTCCAAGTACTCATGATAGTAGCCAAGGGTTCGTAGTTTAATTGGATTTAGAGTTGATAAATAATTAATTCACTTGAATAACTTTATATGTACTAAAAATCACCTATTTTCAAAAACTATGAGTTTTAGGACATACAACCCAACACCTATACCTTTAGCTCCCTTGCATGTTGTGAATGATATTGAGAAGCCTAAGCTTGAATTAAAAGTGTTACCTCTTCATTTAAAATATGCATTCTTAGATGATTTATCTTCTTTACCTGTTATAATATCTTCTGATCTTGATTTTGTGGAAGAAGAAAAATTATTGAAAGTATTGAGGGATCATAAATCTGCCATTGGTTAGTCTATGGAGGACCTTAAAGGTATTAGTCCGTCGGTCTGTATGCACAGAATCTTGATGGAAGATACCTTTAAACCATCAATAGAGCACCAAAGGAGACTTAATCCCACCATGAAGGAGGTAGTTAAGAAAGAAGTGCTCAAGCTTTTGAATGCAGGAATCATATATGCCATATCTGACAGTCCATGGGTAAGTCTTGTTCAAGTGGTACCCAAGAAAGGTGGCATGACTGTGGTTAAAAATAAAAAAGATGAAATGATAGCCACTAGAACTGTGACAGGATGGCGTGTATGCATTGACTATAGGAAGTTGAACAAAGCTACTAGAAAAGATCATTTTCCCCTTCCTTTTATAGATCAAATGCTTGATAGACTTGCAGGTTATTCTCATTATTGGTTTCTAGATGGATATTCAGGTTATAACCAAATTGTCATTGCTCCTGAGGATCAAGAAAAAACAACATTTACATGTCCCTATGGGACATTTGCTTTTAAAAGAATGCCATTTGGTTTATGTAATGCTCCTGCTACTTTTCAACGTTGTATGATGTCTATTATTTAGGGGCTCATTGAAGACATAATGGAGGTTTTCATGGATGATTTTTCTGTATTTGGGTCTTCATTTGATTCTTGTCTTGTTAATCTAACTCGTGTTTTGCAGAGGTGCCAATATGCTAACCTTGTTCTAAACTAGGAGAAGTGTCATTTCATGGTAACAGAAGGCATCGTCCTGGGGCACAAAGTCTCTAAAAAAGGATTGGAGGTGGATAGGGCTAAAATAGTTGCTATTGAACAACTACCACCCCCCACCAATGTGAAAGGAGTCAGAAGCTTCCTAGGGATGCAGGGTTTTACAGGAGATTTATTAAAGATTTTTCTAAAGTTGCTAAACCCTTGAGTAATTTGTTAGAAAAGGAAGCTAAATTTATTTTTGATGATGCATGTCTACTAGCTTTTAATACTCTGAAGGAAAGACTAATTGCTGCACCTATTATTGTTGTACCAGATTAGAGTCAGTCTTTTGAGATCATGTGTGATGCTAGTGATTATGCTTTAGGAGCTGTTTTAGGTCAACGTAGAGATAACATGTTTAGGGCAATTTATTATGCTAGTAGGACTCTTGATAATACTCAACAAAAATACACTACTACTGAAAAAGAACTACTAGCTGTTGTGTTTGCCATTGATAAATTTAGATCATACTTGCTTGGCTCTAAAGTAGTAGTGCA
The DNA here is from genome assembly GCA_030954485.1 of Citrullus mucosospermus. Lineage (NCBI taxonomy): Eukaryota > Viridiplantae > Streptophyta > Magnoliopsida > Cucurbitales > Cucurbitaceae > Citrullus > Citrullus mucosospermus. Next base: position 15,050,337 of record CM062061.1, on the reverse strand, counting down.
TACTAACCATGCTGCTTTAAAGTACTTGTTTGTTAAGAAAGATTCTAAACCTAGGCTAATGAGGTGGATATTATTGTTACAGGAATTTGACCTAGAAATCAAAGACAGGAAAGGATGTGAAAATGTGGTTGCAGACCACTTATCTAGAATTGAGAATGAGGAAGCTAAATCATGGCCCCCAATTGTTGAGAAGTTCCCTGATGAACAACTGTATCAGGTAAAAGATAGTTTGCCCTGGTTTGCTGACATAGTTAATTATCTTGCAGGAGGACATTTGCCACCTGACATGAACTATCAACAAAAGAAAAGATTCCTGCACAATGTTAAGTCTTACCATTGGGAGGACCCACTTCTCTACAAGGTTTGTGCTTACAATATGATAAGAAAGTGTGTACCTCAAGAGGAAGTGGTAAGTATTCTAAATTCATGTCATTCCTCACCCTGTGGAGGTCATTTTGGACCGACCAGAACTGCAGCTAAGGTACTTCAGTCAGGATTTTATTGGCCATCCCTTTTTAAAGACTGTTATACCTTTGTTAAGTCATGTGATAGGTGCCAACGTACTGGCAATATTTCTAGACAACATGAGCTTCCAATGAAACCTATCTTGGAAGTGGAGTTATTTGATGTTTGGGGTATTGACTTTATGGGGCCTTTTCCTATTTCTTTTAATGGTTACCTATACATTCTAGTTGCAGTAGATTATGTATCTAAATGGGTAGAAGCCATAGCTACTAGGACCAATGATGCTCGCACTGTTTTAAAATTCTTGCATAAAAACATTTCACACGTTTTGGTACACCTAGAGCTATTATTAGTGATGAGGGCTCTCACTTTTGTAATAAACTGTTTAAATCCATGATGCAAAAATATAATTTTAATCATAAAATTAGTATAGCTTATCATCCTTAAACTAATGGCCTTGCTGAGTTATCTAACAGGTAAATCAAACAAGTTTTGGAAAAGACAGTCAAGACCAATAGGAAGGATTGGGCCCTTAAGCTCGATGATGCACTGTGGGCCTACCGCACAGCTTTCAAAACCCCAATTGGTACTTCCCCGTATAGGTTGGTGTTTGGAAAGGCTTGTCACTTACCGGTAGAGCTCGAGCATAGAGCTTATTGGGCCATCAAGAAGCTGAACATGGATTTCGAGAAAGCTGGTGAGAAACGCCTCTTAGAACTCAATGAGATGGAGGAGTTCCGTGCTCAGGCTTATGAGAATGCCAAACTTTACAAAGAGCGCACTGCGAGATGGCATGACAAGAAGATCACATCACGAACCTTCCTTCCAGGACAAAGAGTATTACTCTTTAACTCACGTTTACGCTTGTTTCCAGGTAAGCTTAGGACACGATGGTCAGGACCCTTTGTCATTGTCAAGGTATCCCCACACGGAGCCGTGGAACTACAAGGTAACAATGGAACAACCTTCAAAGTGAATGGTCAACGATTAAAGCACTACATCGGTGATGAAGAACGTGGACTTGAGAACCTGACTTTCATCGCATGATCCAGTAGTCCCGTCTAGCTAGAAGACGTTAAACCAAGCGCTTATTGGGAGGCAACCCAATTTTATTGCTTTCTTTACTTTTGTTTATTTATTAAATTTTTTTTTTTAAATCTTGGAGTCACTCATATGCTTTATCTCTCAGGAACGTGGTTTATCACACAAAGTACTCCTTACACCAAGCCTGTTTGGTGGCTTCCCGCTTGCTCCCAGGCTTGCTCTTTCCTTGTTAGATGTTCTTATGCATTGGGGACAATGCATGATTCTAAGTTTGGGGTGGGAGGTGTCTTTCATACTTTTGTGTGTTTTCTTATCCTGCTATGCATGTTAGTGAAGGTTTTAATGATCATATGCATGTCAATACTTTTGTGTGTTTTCTTATCCTGCTATGCATGTTAGTGAAGATTTTAATGATCATATGCATGTCAATCTTTTTTAAAAGATTTTTGAAAATTTTTTTTTTGAAAATTTTGGAGCTTTCAAAGTAATGGGAATGTTGTTTATGGTTGTGTGCCTTGATGTTGATTGCCCATGATGAGATTCGAATTTGCATGATAGATGACTTATTGTGGAAATAGAATAGCACTATCTTGAGTTAAATTCATTTAAGTCCCTCTTAAAATCTCTCATATTCTTGAGCACGTAGCCACTTTTATTTAGAATCTTTAACTGAAAAAAGGATTAAGTTGGGTGTATTTGGTTGTCACTTCGAAAGGTCCCACCGGTTAGGGAGTGGAAATGCATGATAGATTGTAATCTTAGACTAAGAAAAAAGAAAAGAGTATACATGCCTTGAGAAAAGAAAGAGTGTACACAAAATATACGAGCTTGATTTGTCTATCTTTTTAAATGTTAAACTTGTAATGAGTATGCATGGATAGGGGTAAAAAGAGCTGCCTTTGCTGTGATCAGTAAGGACGCCTGGGAATTTACTAGGTACGAGTCCCTACAGTAGATGTGTGAAAGCTAGTGCCTCTAGGTAAAAGAATGCAAGTTTAGGGCCCATGAAAAAATATATATGATTGAAAGGCACCTTAGTGGACATATTACTCACTTGAAATGCATGAAAGCTTGAAGATTGGTGCATGAGCTAGAGTAGGGGGAAAACTAAAGAAACTCTCTGATGTCCTAATTTGAGTTCTAGTATTTTAAATTGAAGGAGGCTTGCACAGACACACTTCGGAGATAGCAAGATTTGGCCTTGAATAATTATAACAATATAGATATGCTTGCATGTTTCTACTTAAGCTCTGAATGCTATTCTCTGAGACATGAGTCAATTGCACACTTCTTCATCTAAAACTCCCTATTATTTGATTTTATTCTTTGCTCGGGACTAGCAAATCTCTAAGTTTGGGGTGTTGATAAGCACTTGAAAAGTGCTTATTATTCTCTCAAAGTAAGGGAGTTTTATATTAGATTTCACTTGTTTGCCAGTGATTTTCAGGTTAAAACGAGGAAAATTAGAAGAAACGACTGAAAGATCAAAACAGAGTAAGAATATGGAGAAAAAGTGCTGAAAAACGAATCCTTGTTTGAAAGGCATGGTGCGCCGCGGCGCTAAGGCAGCGCTGCCGCGGCGTTGAAGCAGAAACGCATCAGCATGGACGTAGAGTAGCAACGCGGCGCTGGGAAGGCGCTGCCTCGACGCATCCTTGAAGAATTCAAGACAGCGTCGCAGCGCTGGGACGGTGCTGCCGCGGCGCTAAAACCCGAGAGCAACTTAATTTTGGCCGCAACCCTAGCGCCGTGGCGCCAGCGTTAATTTAAACGCAAGTTTTGTATTTTAGGTTAAATTTTGGGCGGCTAAACTCTATAAATTTATGGGTTTTCAGCAGCCAAAAGGGGGGAAGAAATATCAAGAAGATCAAGAAAGTTGCAGAACAAGAGAACGATCCGAAAAGGTGAGAATTAAGCTAAAGTTCCAAGAGTGAGTTAGCCGCAAGGAAGAGGAAAAGAGTTCGAGATAGTTTTGGTGCCCTTCGAAGTTCGACGCGAGAGCCAAGGAGTTCGTGACGGTGCTGCCTCAATCAAGAACCTCTTTTCAATAGAGTTTCCCTATTCTTTACACTCTTTCTTTGATTCTTTTTGATCAATATGTTGCTTTACGCTATGAGTGGCTAAACTCTTTGGTTTTAGGGTTTTTGATGAATTGTTTGTAAACTCATTATAATTTTGTAAACTCATGGTTTTGTTCAAATAAATATGCTTTTCATTGTTATTGTGTTTAATTCTTGAAGATTGGCCACCTTCACATGTTAGATTAGATGTATGAATCGAGAGATTATATGTTTAATTTGATCTATAACAATGAATCGTTGTTAATCTATCACGAGAGTAGTTAGGTTTACAATGAAAGTTGCTAAAGACTAGTTTTAATGCCATGTAATTTTGTATTGGTTTTAAGAGATTAACTATCAATCAAGTTGCATGAGAAAGAGTTGTCTTTGAGAGAAGATAACTTGGAATTAAGTTTCTAGACTTAGGCATAAGAATTAAATCCATGAAATCCATAATTTTACATGATGAAACAAACAAGGACTTGAAACCCTAGAACTCTTTTTGACTCTTGCAATTCTCCCTTTGATATTTTCTTGTTTGGTTTTTCTTTTTCCCAAAAACAAAAGTTGAATTCCAATCCTCAAATAAAATTGATTTAATTCTAGAATAGCTAAATAACTTAAACCTTCCCAATTGGATCTCTAGTGAAAACGATACTCGGACTTAACCGTTTTATATTATAACTTGACCCGTACACTTGTGGTTAACACACAAAAAGTGGCACATCAAAAGGCTGTTATGCGTTGATGATGGGTATGCGTTGGTATATTAGAAGAGTGACCGAGAGAGAGACGTGCGTTAGTCGGCTATTTGTCGATGGGGCGTTGGGCATTTGTATCACACCCAGTCGAGACTATGCGTTGCTAAGCCCTGCGCCGAAGGTATTCATTGAATAACTAAGTACAGAGAGAAGAGATAAAGTGTAAGTCGGTGATATATGTATATAAAGGGGACTGAGTATTTAAACATTTGAAAAACACATTCTAGAGCTCGAGGTGATCTTATTCTGAGCTAACCAAAGAAAGCAAGGTAGAGAGAAGTGTTTATGCCGGTTCAGAGGAGAACCCTCATCACTTTCATGGAGGAAGCTTGAGCTGGGTCGGAGAGTTTGATTAATGCCAGTTAGACCTCGTGCTGATCAGAGTTTGAAGGAAAACGAGCCGTGGAAGCTGAATCTAAGGTAGAAGTGATCGGAGTTAAGCTGCAAATGTTTGTAGCAACCCGGAGTTATTTGAGAATAGTTCTCAAATGAAGAAGAGTTGAGATTTGAGACCTTGAGATTGAGAACAGAGTAGAGGAGGAAGAAGAAGAGCAGTAATCGTCGGGAGTCGCTAAGATAGGAGTATCACTAAGAGCTGGAGAGTGATCAGCGAGACGAGTATCGCCGGTAACGCAGAGACCATTGCGTCTCACAACTCTCGCTGACTCTCGCTTAGTATCACTCTTTGAAGGTAATATCGCTAATCCTGCGACGTTGAGTATCGCCGGTGCCGCATAGTTATGAATAATTAACCTCTTAGTCTCGCTCATATTGATATTAACAAGAAAGGAAAAGTAGTGATGAAAACCCATGTTTAAGATATCTAAGCAAACGTAAAGAATACATAAAAGGAATATTAGAAATACCTAACACGAAAAAGGTATATTTACAGGGCAAGAGAAGCTAGGGAAAGCTTATAACCCGCTCGGAGTCTGGAATCAGTCGTAAGTGACTTTATGGTTTGAGATGTGCTTAACTTGAATATTATTTCATTTCTATGTGCTTAATACTACCTTTGAAGCATGAATTGAAGTGTACGTATGTGTATGATGCGAGCACGTATTTTATATGTGAGATAAGTTTGACAAAGTATCAGTTAATATCCTAAGTTTTATTAAGCTAGTTGCTAGATAAATGTTCTGAGAATTCTGGATATTATGAATCTAGTTAAATGATGATAAATGTAATGTGCATGTCTGTGCACTAGAAGTGTTTGAATGAGACCCAGTGTCGAAGGATGGGTGAAGGCATATGGGTAGCCTTAGTAATTATGAATGCTAAGGTATGATGTTTGTTGTTATATTATGATGAATGTGATGTGCAAGTTAGTGTTCTAGAAAGATTCTCAAGGACCCAATGCTGAAAGTTAGTTGAAGGCATATGGGCAGCCCTAGTATGTAACTTATGTGAAACACTCACCTAAGGATTTAATGACGGTGAGTGAGTAATTCTTTGGGACCCAATGCTGAGGGACATGAGAAGGCATATGGGCAGCCCTAGTACTTAACTTATGTGAAGCTCTCACCTAAGGATTTAAAGACGGTGAGTGACTAATTCCATGGGACCCTGGTACCGAAGGACATGGGAAGGTACACGGGCAGCCCGAGATTAGATAGATTCATGAGCAGAATAGAAAGGGTTGACGCTGATGTGTTGAGATTTCTCCACACAGCTAAGGCTTATTGACGTTGGGTGCGTTGAGTTCGCTCCGCCTCAACAAAAGTTTAATAAAATGAAAAGCATATATGTACTGATAATGTTTTACAGGTTACAGTCATCTATAAGGTTATGAATTGTGATACAAGGCATGATTAGGCGGTTCATATCTAAATTGTTGTTATCATGTTATTGATTGTATATTTCAGTAGTCACTCACTGAGCAATGTAGCTCATAGATTTCGTTTCTTTGATGTTTCTTTTCTAGGTAGCAAGCGTGTTCAGGGTGCCTAGCCTACCATCAAGATCCGTCTGTGCCAGAATAGAATTTTGTAATTTGGAAATCTGTAAACCCTAACTTTTAATAGAAGTCACACTTAGTCTGGGTAGCATATGTAAATTCACCAGATATGTTTGTAAACTCTAAACATAGTCTTTAAAACCTACTTATGATGTGATCTTATTAAGTAATTTTGTTATAATGTTGTAAGGCCGAGCGTTTCACTGTCTAGTTGTGGATTTCTAGTTTTACTAATGCATTTACAACAGGCTTTAATAGAGTACAGACTAGGTAACACTCACTCCTAGGTATTGATATTGAAATATATTTCATATCTTGGGTAGGGGTGTTACATAACCTATTACTTTACTTATACTTGGGTAGAGGAATAGGAAAACTTGACAAGACCAATGCATAATAATAAAACGCATTGCATGATCACATCTTGACATGTTGAACGCATAATCATATACTTTAGCACTTTGCGTTAGGTTAGTTCACACAACAATATTTCCACAACAGCCATCTCCCGCTTGAGTTGGAACACAAGGCCATCTGGGCCATGAAGAAGCTCAGTTTAGACCAGGACGCAAGTGGCGAAGCCAGAAAGCTTCAATTGAACGAACTCCTGGAGTGGAGACATTCAGCTTACGAGAACGCAAAGCTGTACAAAGAAAGGACCAAGAAATGGCACGACAAAAACATTAGTAAGAAAACTCTATACGTCAGCCAGAAGGTCCTGTTATTTAATTCAAGGTTGCGTTTGTTCCCAGGTAAACTGAAGTCTCGCTGGTCGGGTCCATTCATAATCAAGGAAGTGTTCCCGCATGGTGTAGTCATGCTAACAAACGAAGACGGAACCACATCCTTCAAGATCAATGGACAAAGGGTAAAGCCCTACCACATTGGAGAGTTCGAAATTAACAAAACCTCTATTGACCTATGCGAGTGTAATAATTGAGCTTGCTTCGAAAGGTCCCTGCGTTGCCAAATGACTACTTTTCCAGGGACGCTTTCTTTTACCCTTGCGTTATTTTCATTTGAATTTGTTCTAGTATTTACTTTTTGTATTTTGCCTTCTATCTTCTGTTTGTATTTTGTTTTTAGCATTTATTTATTTCTTTAATTTCAGTTTAATAATGTAAATGAGATAAGCATGAAAGTAGGCGTTTGAGTTTTTTTTTAAACAATTTGATTTCACCGCATAATCTATTATTCATGCATGCATCCAACTCATAAGTGAACTATGCGTTCATCGATAAACGATTTATGTGTTTATCAAGTTAAGGTTAGAGGTAAGGTTAGAGCCGTACATATTTTGTCAAACGCATAATACTTAACTTCCAACTCATAATCTAACCTGAGAACTAGGAGTTCATCAGCTATGCGTTTATCATTAGTTCATTGCGTTTTAGATAGAGCACTAGGTGAAACGCAGATGTCTTCTCAGACTACGTGTTTTTCCCAGGAAAACACTCAAGTGCTCTGTGTGCGTTAATTAGCCGCCCATCACACTTGATGGGTGTGCGGCTCAATAAAATTTGCCTTGATCAGTGGGATTCCGGATATTGCGAATCCGCATTTATTACCAACGGCTAAATTAGCCCTTTATAAACGCGATCCGATTTCCCATTTTCCATTTTCGAAACCTTTCATCTCTCTTTAACCTCCGACGATTTGTGTTCTAGCAGAACTCATATGTCTAACAAGTCAAACCCACAAAATCAAGAACACCTCGCCGGCAACGTCTCCCCAAGACCTTCTTCATCACCTACACCAGTCCCCGAGGTATTTCTTAACGCTCGATCTCCATTTTTCTCCCGACCAACATTTCAGCATTCCAGACCTGTGAGGCCTTTTGCTTCTCCGGTCAGACCGAGATCTCCAAATCCTAACCCACCGTTTATCTCAAACTTCTCTGCATTTAGAATCTGGGCCACTGCCCAAGGACCACCCATATACCCATTCTTCCGGCCATTCGCCAGAACCCCAAACCGTCCACCAGTAGTCGACGACTTCGACGACTGCGTGGAAGTTTTAAATATCCGCCCCTTGAGCCAAATCAACCCAATACCTACCCCAAAACCCAAAAGCCGGGTCAAATCATGCATCTCATGGCCCAGAATGAAAAACATGAGAGAGTTTTCCGCCGCGAACTTCAATGTTGGAAGCCAACGGTTAAGCACGGAAAACTCCGAGGCAGAGCGACCGGTTCTTGGAACGGTTCGCGATGACGCCAGCACACTGCAGGAAGCAGTGAAGTACGCCGAAGGGAAGAAAGAGACGTATTCGGCGACATTTTGGAGCGAATAGCTCAAGGGAAAGGGAGGCAAAGGGTAGGGAGGATGACGGGGAGGTCAACCAGCCCTTGCCTCTATGACGTCCACCAAGCACGAGAGCGACGGAAGAGATGGGAAGAGGAGAAGAAGAAGAAGTGGCTGTCACAGTGGGGGAAGTGAACTCTGCAAAATCCCCAGACGAGTGGATAGCTGAAATTCTGAGTGAACTGCGTGACCCTATGGATGCAACCGTCTCAGACGCAAGAAGGGAATCACCCTCGCCGATAAAAGAGGTCCAGAGTCAGTTGAAGGAGACTCGGGAGGGTGAACAGAGTGGGGGAGATAAGGAAGGAGAGGCAGCCTATAGCAAGGAGGACGTAGGCGAGCCACGTGAAACGCAAGGGTCCGTCCCTGCGTCTATCAGTCCTGAGGAGATGACACTGGACTCCAATGAAGGACCGATAAGAAAAGTTGTGATGGCCGCAGAGGCCAAGAGAAAAAGAGAAGAGGAAGAGGAAGTGGTACCCCTGTTGAGGAAGAAATGAAGGGTATCACCAGAAACTGCCAGGATGAAGAGCCCAAAAGCACAGAGCAAGGAGACAGACCTGAGTCCCCAATTGCAGCCACATCCTTTGATAGGCTGGCAGAGAAAGAGAAGAAGAAGAGGGCCAAGTTGAGAAAAGAGCTCAGGGCCCTAAGACAAGGAGTTGAAAAAATTGCCAAGGACGCATTATCCCGCAAGAAGGCGCGCAAGGAAGTGCGGCCTCAAGAAGAGGGGGAGACGCAAGGCCTTCCTGATCCTCAAATAGAAGAAGCCACATTGGCATTTGAAGAGGAAATGAGGGAAGAAGAAAGAATAGAAAAAGCAGCCGAGGAGCTTGAAAGAGAGCTACAAATTAAAGAAGATGAAGAGCTGGCTGCTAGAATAAAAGCCCAAGAAGAAGGGGAGGGCAAGAAGAAAAAAAAGAAGAAAAGTAGGAAGGAACGCATCGGGGAGAATGCGAGGGAAGAACAAGGTGTGAGCACCTTGGAGAAGAAGAAGAAGAAAGAAAAGGAGGTGTCAGTCACCAAACTCCCAAGCACGCATAATGAGAAACGCAAAGGGAAGGAAAAGGTGACTGAAGCACCAGTTAAAGTGGCCGAGAGCAAGAAGAGAACTTTGAATGAGATTCCAGCTAAGGTCAAAGGAAAAGAGAAGGTGGCTGATGCGTCGCCACAAAAGAAGGAAGGAAAAGGGAGACGCAGAATGTTCCCTGACTTGATGATTGAGGTGGGATTTTTCCCTAAGAAGCCCCAGTGCCACCATACATCACCGAAATTATTGACCACCACGGCTGGAGAAACTTCTGTTCCAGCACCTCTTGGATCCAACCTGACGTAGTCCGAAATTTCTATAATGAACACATAGACGAAGAGGAAGACGTGGTGGTGGTGGATGAAACTGAAGTCCCATTCAACGCAAGGGAAATCAACACCATATATCAGTTGAGGGACAACCCGGATGCGGAAGGCAACAAGATTATAGAATCAACTTCAACGGAGTTAATGGAGGACGCAATCCGGGTATTGGCGAAGCCAGGGGCTAAGTGGATGTGTCACCCACAGGTATCAAAACGCTATCAGCTAGCAGCCTAAGACCAGAGGCAAACCTGTGGGTGTACTTGGTGAAGAAGCGGCTGATCCCTACAACGCATGACAAAACAGTGTCAAGGGATCGGGTGATGGCAGCATATTGCATCATGCGTCGCATCACCCTTGATATTGGACACATAATTGCGGCGCAGATAAGAAGGGTGTTCAACAAGCCAAGGGGCCAACTCTTTTTCCCCACCCTTATCATGAACTTATACGCCAATGCTTCCATCGGAGAGCCAACGGAAGTGTTAGACGCAGAGAAGATGATTGAAGTTAGTGGCGTAATCGCCTACAAGACTCTGCGTCGGTTGATGAGAGGATCACAATATCTGCCAGAGCCTGCCAAGGCCACCAAAAGACCTCATCAACCCATTCCGCCTCCAAAGCCGCAACCGCAGAAGAAGGGGAAGCTGTCCAAGTTGAAGGGCGTGGCAAGTCCTGATGCCACCATTAGACCTTCCCCAACCTCAAGCCCTTCACCACCACTTCCAACAACCAGTAGGGAACCAACTCCACCTCCACCTCCTCCTGAGACGCAGCGCCCTAAGCCACCTCCACCTCCTCCTAAAACGCATTGCCCCAAACATCCAAAACCTCGACATTCCACAAAACCCTCCTCCTCAATAAGAATTGATGACTCACACTTTGGGGATCTTGGCGCGACTTTTGTGCGTCCCTCATCCCCTGTGTTTGACGAAACACCATCCACTCCCCCGCCTCAGCCAAACCCGCCTACCCCACCAACACAACCACAACCGCAAGAAGGCCAACTTGACCTTGAGTGGGAGACAGTGCAAACATATCTGCAGCAATCGATCTTGCGTCCCATGATGCACTAATTGAATATGTTAGCACGCCGGCAGACGGAGCAGTTCCAATTCACATTGAATTACGTTCATCAACTGCTCTCGATCCGACCAGAAATCCCGCCCCCTAACATTCTAGAACGCCTCCAACAGCCCCTTGTCTTCCCAGTACCGCAGCGCCCTGCACCGGAGCAGCAACGCAGACCTGATGAAGACAGGACTGATGGTTAAAAAAAGTTTTAGGGGTGTAGTCAAGAGTTGTAATTTTTTTTCTTGCAATTTTGTATCTTCATATTCAATTGTATGCGTTGGTGATAATAAAATTAATAGAATAACCATTTCTTCATCGCATGGATCTTTAACTTCCTCTTTGCATTGTCCCTTGTTGTAAATTTATTCTAAGTATATTTAATTAGTCTTAACTTTTATCTTTGCGTTGAAAAGTTGGTCACTGTGATGATAATCATGCTTACACTTTTTGTACACTCTTTAAGTTAGATTACTTTCAATGCGTCTGCATACTATTCCTTAGAAACGCAAACCTACTTTGCATGTATGCAAGCAGCCAATTCAAACCTCTTTTACAAAATTTTGCAACTTAATCCTTGTTTACGATTTAAGCGATGAGGACCTTGCTACTCTCAAGTTTGGGGGTGGAAAAGGTTTGAACTGTCAAAGATAAAAATATGAGGAACTTATTTCAATCATGTAAAAAAAAAAAAAAAAAATCTATTTTATTCTTTGAAACGAAAAACTCCGCTGGCAAGACTAATATATTTATCTTGTTAAGAGTTTAGCTGAAAACGACACCTGCTCATAGTTGGCCACCTCCATGCACCCCATAATTGGTGTGTCAAAACAAAGGTGGGTAATCGTAATCAGCGACACATAGATAAATAACAAACTCCAATGTCTAGTGAGGAAACCGAGCTTAGATAAGAGTTTAGTCGAGAAGGGCACTTGCTCGTAGTTGGCTGCCTCCATGCACCCCATCGTTGGTATGTCAGAACGAAGGTGGGTCACCCTACTCGACGCATGCTTAATAACCATATAATAAAACCAATGAAAGAAAAAGGAACTTTATATCTTCATCTTTTCAGACTCAGTGTTAAAAGAAGAAACAAAAATTTTGTGAATAATGAGTTAAAGAGTTTTGGAAAGAAAGCTTGCCGCATACAAATTAGACCCGTCCTAAAGAAAAGAATAAAGAGGTAGAGAAATAGTATAACTAACAGGTAGCTGATTGAGTATAGCATTCTGAGAGACTAGTCAATGCGTTGAGAAAATGCTTAGGTTAATTGGAGTTTCTTAGATAGAAGTTATGCTTGAGGACAAGCATTTATCTAAGTTTGGGGGTGTGATAACTTGTAGAAATACAAGTTATTATAGCCTTTTTCATAGATAAATAGAGATTAAATAGAGAAGCATGCGGTAGTTTATGCTAAATTCTATTGATAAATCTTCCTTTGTGTTATACTCTTGTATTTTTATGAAGATAATGATTTTACCACTTTTTGAGCCTAAAACGCATGTTTTGACGCAGAAATGCAGACGATGTGTTGATGACTTCTTAACGCAAAACGACACGTTAGCAATCTATTCTTCATGGACGCATGATCTGAACGGAACGCAAACAACCTGACGACGCATTAACAACAACTCAACGCATAACTACGCGTTAGCAACCTACGACGCGTTGGCATCAGCCAAACTATGCATGGACGCGTAGACAACCGTTAAGGCAAGGCGCTGAGAATCAGACCGGAATCTTGAGAGATTGACGGATGATTGACAAACATGATTTGCGGCTAAAGTCGTGGATCTTAATTGACCCGAGAATTAGGCAATCAGGCAAGATGGACGCAGTGTCAATCTCGCCACCAATCAAGCAGATCTGCCATTAACTGCGATTTCATCATCTAGAAAAGGGCAGCACTGCAAGATGAGAAAGGTTGTTGATTCTCGGAAGAACTCCATAAGTGACAGCAGAGTTCTCTCAGACTTCAGCCGGAGACAAATAGCTCGAGAGAGAAGAGTCTTCCCTCCGCCGCACCACTTCACTGCAGATCATCACGCTTTCATCCAGGCGACTCAAGACATTGACGCCTTCCCTACTTTCTTTCTCATTTTCTATCTTGATTTTAGATTTGTATCAAGGAATTGAACTTATCGAAAATTGTATCTCATTTCATCAATAGAAATTATCTTCCATATCTACTCACTTCTATAAACTTTCCGCTTTTTACTTTTGATAAGCACTTGAAAAGTGCTTTCTATTCTCTAAAATTAAGGGAGTTTATATTAGATTTCACTTGTTTTCTAGTGATTTTCAAGTGAAAACGAGGAAAATTAGAAGAAACGATTAAAAGATCAAAACCGAGCAAGAATATGGCGAAAAAGAGTTGAAAAACCAAAAAGGGCAAATTTTGGGGATAGAGCCGTGGCGCTGAAACATCAACGCATGGTTTTGGACGCAGAGTGGCATTGCGGCGCCAAGATGGCGCTGCCTCGACACATCCTTCCTGAAACGCATTTCAGCGCTGCGACGCTTAGACGGCGCTGCCGCAGCGCTAAAACTCGAGAGCGATATTTCTGAAACGCATTTTAGCACTGCGACGCTTAGACGGCACTGCCGCGGCGCTAAAACCCAAGAGCAAACTTTTTCCGGATGCAGCCCTGGCGCCGTGGCGCTATGGGACAACTTTCCTCTTTCTTGCGGCTAACTCACTCTTGGAACTCTAGCTTAATTCTCACCTTTTTGGATCTTTCTTTTGTTCTGCAACTTTCTTGATCTTCTTGATCTCTCTCCCCCCTTTGGCTGCTGAAAAACCCTAAATTTATAGAGTTTGGCTGCCTAAAATTTAACCTAAAATACAAAACTTTTCGTTTAATTAACGCTGGCGCCGCGGCGCTGACGCATAGCGCCGCGGCTTTAGGGTTGCGACCAAAAGTAAGTTGCTCTCGGGTTTTAGCACCGCGACGCTGTCTTGCGTTCTTCGAGGACGCGCCGAGGTGATAAGCACTTGAAAAGTGCTTATTATTCTCTCAAATTAAGAGAGTTTTATATTAGATTTCACTTGTTTGCTAGTGATTTTCAGGTTAAAACGAGGAAAATTAGAAGAAACGACTGAAAGATCAAAACCGAGCAAGAATATGGCGAAAAAGTGCTGAAAAACGTATCCTTGCTTGAAACGCATGATGCGCCGCGGTGCTGAGGCAGAAACGCATCAGCATGGACGCAGAGCAGCAACGCGGCGCTGGGAAGGCGCTGCTTTGACGCATACTTGGTGAATGCAAGAGAGCGTCGCGGCGCTGGGACGGTGCTGCCGCGGCGCTATGCGTCAGCACCGCGACGCCAACGTTAATTTAAACGCAAGTTTTGTATTTTAGGTTAAATTTTGGGCGGCCAAACTCTATAAAATTAGGGGTTTTCAGCAGCCAAAAAGGGAGGAGAAATATCAAGGAGATCAAGAAGATCAAGAAAGTTGCAGAACAAAAGAAAGATAAAAAAAGGTGAGAATTAAGCTAGAGTTCCAAGAGTGAGTTAGCCGCAAGGAAGAGGAAAAGAGTTCGAGATAGTTTCGTTGCCCTTCGAAGTCTGACGCGAGAGCCAAGGAGTTCGTGACGGTGCTGCCTCAATCAAGAACCTCTTTTCAGTAGAGTTTCCCTATTATTTACACTCTTTCTTTGATTAGTTTTGCTCAATATGTTTCTTCACGCTATGAGTGGCTAAACTCTTTAGTTTTAGGGTTTTTGATGAATTGTTTGTGAATTCATAATAACTTTGTGGACTCATGGTTTTGTTCAAATAAATATGCTTTTCATTGTTATTGTGTTTAATTCTTGAAGATTGGCCACCTTCACATGTTAGGTTAGATGTATGATCGAGAGATTATATGTTTAATTTGATCTATAACAATGAATCGTTGTTAATCTATCACAAGAGTAGTTAGGTTGACAATAAAAGTTGCTAAAGACTATTTTTAATGCCATGTAATTTTGTATTGGTTTTAAGAGATTAATAATCAATCAAGTTGCATGAGAAAAGGTTGTTTTTGAGAGAAAATAACTTGGAATTAAGTTTCTAGACTTAGGCATATGAATTGCAATAAAATCCATGAAATCTATAATATTGCATGATGAAATAAACAAGGATTCATTACCCTATAACTCTCTTTGACTCTTGTGTTTCTCCCTTTGATACTTTCCTTACTTCATTTGTATTTTTCCATAACTCATAATATTTAATTTCAATCCTCAAATAATATTGATTCAATTCTAGAATAGCTAAGTAACTTAAACCTTCCCAATTGGATCTCCTGTGGAACGATATTCAGACTTAACCGTTTTATATTATAACTTGACCCGTACACTTGCGGTTAACACTAAAAGTGCGCATCAAGTTTTTGGCGTCGTTGCCGGGGATCCAAAGAACGGTTTTTGTTATTTAATATTCATTAGAATTGATAGATCTTAATTTGAGGTGTATATTATTTGATCGTTTTTATATTTGCTATTTTTATTTTATTCTTTTATTTTATTATTTTGTCGATTTATGCCTCGTGATAATACTAACCTCCTCCCTCTTGATCCCGAGATTGATAGGACTTATAGACGAAATCTAAGGGCTTCACTCAATCAAACTACGGAGATGGCGGAGGAGATACCCAAGGCAATTCGAGACTACTTCCAACCCACGTTACCAGCAAGTCAACCCGGAATAATGAATGTGCCTATCAATGTCAACAATTTTGAGTTGAAACCGGGATTGGTCCAAATGGCTAGAGAGCTAGCCTTTAGAGGAAGAACCAATGAAGATCCTCACAAGCACTTACGATCCTTCTTGGAGATATGCGGAACGGTAAAGATGAATGGCGTTTCTAATGATGTTATTAAACTAAGACTTTTTCCTTTCTCTTTACAGAACCATGCAAAGGATTGGTTGGAAACCATACCTCCGGATAGCATTATAACATGGGAGGTCTTAGCTCAAGCCTTCATGAATAAATATTTTCCACCAGCCAAATCCCAAAGACTAAGGACGAAGATTGGAACATTCCGCCAACTTGAGGATGAACAATTATATGAGGCTTGGGAAAGGTATAAGGATCTCTTGAGAAGATGTCCTCAACATGGTTACCCGGATTGGTTGCAAATTCAACTCTTCTACAATGGATTGTCAAGCTCAACTAAATCCATCTTAGATGCAACCGCCGGAGGATCAATCTTCTCCAAGAATGCTCAAGAAGCCTACACCATATTAGAAGACTTGGCCACTACATCTTACAATTGGCCATGTGAACGGGCTTCTCCAAACATCCCAAAAGCCGTCGGATTGTATGAGGTGGATGAGGTAAACTCTCTCAAAGCTCAAATGGCTTCCCTTACTAATGCTCTTTCTAAATTAACTGCAGGAGGCCAAGCTCAACCTAATCCACCATCTATAGCTTCTTTTGCCGCTTTGGCATCGGAGATGGCCACACAAAAGGAGTTGGTACAAGGAGATAATGAAACGGCCAACTATGTTGATAGAGGACATTATAGAAGTCACCAAGAACTTCCAACTCACTACCACCTAGCTTGAGGAACCATGAAAACTTTTCTTATGCTAACAAGAGGAATGTTTTGCAAGGTCCTCCCGAATTGTCCAATGTAGAACCATCCCACACCGAAAAGAAGTCTAACTTAGAAGACTTGATGATAGAGATCATAAAAGAATCAAGAGGAAGGACAACCGCATTGGAAAGCACCGTACAAAGTCATGGTAAGGCCATTCACAACATCGAGGTACAAATAAGCCAAATCGCCACATCATTCCAAGCAATGCAAAAAGGTAAATTTCCTAGTTGTCCCGAGATAAATCCAAAAGAGGAGTGCAAGGCCATGACTTTGAGGAGTGGGAAAAAGCTATCCACTCCCTTGATCATTGATGAGGATGAAGAGCAAGAGGTAGATGACACTATCCAAGAGCCAATTTTAGAAGATGAATCAAAGACCTTAGAAAAGGAGGTAAAGGTAAAAGAGTCAACATCTTCAAGTAAGTCATCTAACCCTCTACCTTTTTTACCTAATACTATGCCATATCCTCAACGTTTTAAAAAGAAAGAAATAGACTCCCAATTTGCTAAATTTCTTGAGTTATTCAAAAAGCTTCATATTAACATCCCATTTGCTGAGGCTTTACAACAAATGCCCAGCTATGCTAAAATTCATGAAAGATGTCTTGTCTAAAAAGAAAAAGTTTGGGCAACATGAGATGATTAGCATGACTGAGGAATGTAGTGCTGTGCTGCAAAAGAAGCTACCACAAAAGTTGAAAGATCCAGGGAGTTTTACTATACCTTACACTATTGGGTCTTTAAATGTTACTAGAGCTCTTTGTGATCTTGGTGCTTCTATTAATTTGATGCCTTTATCTGTCTATAGGAAACTCAACATTGGAGAGGTGCAACCTACCACCATCACCCTGCAACTTGCTGATAGATCATTAGCTTATCCTAAAGGTATTGTTAAAGATGTATTAGTTAAAGTTGACAAATTTATCTTCCCTGCAGATTTTGTAGTATTGGACATGGAGGAGGACTC
This sequence comes from Citrullus mucosospermus, assembly GCA_030954485.1. Classification (NCBI taxonomy): domain Eukaryota; kingdom Viridiplantae; phylum Streptophyta; class Magnoliopsida; order Cucurbitales; family Cucurbitaceae; genus Citrullus; species Citrullus mucosospermus. Next base: position 15,032,766 of record CM062061.1, on the reverse strand, counting down.
TGAGATTCCTATCATACTTGGGAGGCCATTCCTAGCAACTGGAAAGGCTATCATAGATGTCCAACAAGGGAAGTTGACTCTAAGGGTAAATGATGAAAATGTTGTATTTGATATTTATAAGTCCTTGAGTCATCATGATGAGAGTAGTCCTTGCCATGCTATAGACATAATTGATCATACTATTTTTAAGCATGTAGAGGTTATGTTGGCTAGTGATCATCTAGAACAAAGCCTAATGGATGTTGAGAATGAAGATACAATTTTTGATGAAGTAGCATTTTATGCTAGGTGGTTAGATAGGTTGCCAATATGTTCTAAAATAAATAGACCTATACCTTTGGCTCCCTTGCATGTTGTGAATGATATTGAGAAGCCTAAGCTTGAATTAAAGGTGTTACCTCCTCATTTAAAATATGCATTTTTAGATGATTTATCTTCTTTACCTGTTATAATATCTTCTCATCTTAATTCTGTGGAAGAAGAAAAATTGTTGAAAGTATTAAGGGATCATAAATCTGCCATGTCACACCCCCCTCCCAGATTATCCCCCATAACCCGAAAGAAGATGTGAAGTCAGAACCTTGACTCTTCTGTAAGGTTCACTGACCAATCGTTTCTTTATCAAGACGGCCCAGACGAGGTTCTTGCATAGGCAAAGCATTCCGAACTCGCTTGCTACCTGGAAAATTAGAAAACATGGGAAAACGTGAGCTAAAGCCCTGTGAGTGACAAGTTTTGTAAAACTATCTTTTATTCGAAAACAGGCATGTTACAGTAATACGCATTAAAATAAGGATTTAACACGTTAATTCAACAGAAACAGATTTTCCACAAATCTTTGTCAATCACGTAAATCCGTTCTAACTCCATAGAATCGTTTTCCAAAATATTTAAATAGAAAACCGTTTGGTTTTTCAATCTTTGCCCTTAGTTGAGGCGGAGCAAAGCTCAACGCTCTCAACGTCGAAAACATCGTTAGTTGAGGTGGAGCAAGGCTCAACACACCCAACGTCGAAATCATCCCTGGCTTCAAGCAGAGCAAGCTCGATGCACTAGCCAGTTTAACCTCTATGTGCACATAGGAATATGACGGGTTGCCCATGTACCTTCTCATGTCCTTGAGTACCGGGTCCCGGGGAAACTCACGAGCCTTCTCAAAGAGATAAGCACTGAGCCTCCTCTCAAACATTTTATCAATCATTTTTAATAAATCATTCATATAAAACCTTTCATAGAAATCAAGATGTTTCTTGATAAACTGTACTTTGCAACATGCTTTTCAATATAGTAAAACAATAAGATTACATGCCTTTTAAACGATGCGTTTCAAGAAATCAGTTGTCATAAACCATATCATATAAGAACAGTTCAACAAAACTCAGCTTGAAAGAAAAGGAGAGTCACTCACAATTACTTAAGATATTTCCTCTTTTCCTTCCAATCCTTGTCTTCCCGAGCTCCTTGAACGCAAGGGTTTGGGCTTCTAACCCGCAAACTATTTTTGGTAACCGGTTGGACGCAACCCTGCCCTTAAACGCAAGGTGCAAACTCACTCTTCTTACTCTTTCGGATGCGTCTACCTTCCCTGGACGCAAGGTCTAACTTGAACGCATCGTGGCGTTCACCCTTCTCAACGCAAGCCAACTTCTTAACACCAGATGACTTGAGTGTCAAGGTTGTCTTTGGCCGCAGACTTCCCCCTTCAAATGCAAGGTTTTCTTCTTCCAGCTCTCTTTCTTTCCTTCTCTCAAGGATTATTATCACCGAATCATCAGTCATTACTTTTCCTTTCAAGGTCCTATTTATAGAGAACTTATCATTCTACCTCTCCTCTTTTGCTGCCACTTGTTTGCCACATGTCATGTTGCATGCTTAATTAATCATGCATTAATCCAAGTGTCACTTTGCATGAAATGTTTATCGTGCTTTCTAACACCTCCTACTTAATGAGGTGTCCCAATCATGTGTAACCACCTGGCATATAGGCTTACCTTATGCGTCTGTTATGTTCCAATATACAACTACCCAATCATTCCTGTGTTCCTATGCGTTTATGGACCCTTCTTCCAAATTTAACTTCTTTACTTCCTTTTACCACTCTCAACTTTACTACCTCTATTTCCATTTCTAGTTCTTCCCCTATGCGTTTGTCCTGTCCTTTTGCATTCACCTTTACTACATCCTACGTCCATGTCCGCCTTCCTAGAAGGTTCCTTGATTATCCCTTCATGCGTTCTTGGAATATATCCCGAGGTTATTCCTTTAACCATTTCCTTCCTAAATTCCTTCCTATGTGTTTACCCGAGATCGAAGTTGCATTACCATTTACCATTTATCATGAAGTTAAACTCCTCAGCATATAACCTCAATAACCAATGGTAGCCACCTTCAACTCATAAGCCCCTCGACACATAGCTAATAGTCGTCTTTAACACGTGAACCCCTCAGCGCATAGCTGATAACCTTCTCAACTCATAGCAAGACTTCTTACCAACACTATTCCACACTCTGCTATTTCACTTTTCACTCTTGGCCATTAGTAAATATTTCCTTTTAACTTTCTCTACATCATTGTACCTTCAGGATGTATAACGTAAATCAAGTTATAATCCTTTTATTCAACCTTTTAGATTTCGAGATTACCCTACTACGCGTCCACTAGGTATACCCAATGCTTTGCTTCCTAACTTCTCCCATATTTAGCCGTTTCCTTTAACAATTGTTCTAATATCCATCCTTCTATTGATTCCTCCTATTAGATTTGCTTTCCACCCTACAACATATCCAACGCCAGAACTCAGTTTCCTTTTTGTTAGCTCATAAAACCATTTCTAAGTAAGGTTGTTCCCAATTATTAACTATTAAGAATTTCAGTTTCCTCAACGCGTCGCTTTGCCATCGCATAGCAATTCTTCAACGCATAGAAATTTCCCAATGTAATAACCTTCAACGCTTAACGGCCTCTTACGCACATGCTATACCATATTCAGGGACTTCTTGATTAGCCCAATGAACCTTCATCGCACATAGCAAACTCCCAACGCCTAGCCGTTGCTCATCGCATAGTTTTTCAATCCATCGCTAACCTTCAGCGCAAAGTTACAGCATATCGGACGGTTTACCAACGCGTAGTTGTGATTAGTACTCAAGTTCCTTTTTCCCCCGTACTATTGCTTCATAACGCCTAATGCATGACTTTCCTTCACTTCACTTTCCGACGCGTTGCCAACCCTTCCAACGCAAAGTACTTTTCCCACGCAATGGTTCTACTCAATTTTACATCATCGACGCATGGTACTTCACCTCATTTAACTTGCCATTAATAACATTTAATCTCGTAACTTGGTAACTCAATATTAACTATTACATGCATTATAACTTATCCATCCATGTGTCAGCCTAATTTCCAGAGTTATGTCTACCCTCTTCTTAATACCATTCATTTCAACGCACAGATGATAAGCACTTGAAAAGTGTTTATTATTCTCTCAAATTAAGGGAGTTTTATATTAGATTTCACTTGTTTGCTAGTGATTTTAAGGTTAAAACGAGGAAAATTAGAAGAAACGACTAAAAGATCAAAACCGAGCAAGAATATGGTAAAAAAGAGCTGAACAACGCATCCTTGTTGAAACGCATGATGCGCCGCGGCGCTAAGGCAGCGCTGAAGCAGAAACGCATCAGCATGGACGAAGAGTAGCAACGCAGCGCTGGGAAGGCGCTGCCTCGACGCATCCTCGAAGAACGCAAGACAGCGTCGTGGCGCTGGGACGGCGCTGCCGCGGCGCTAAACCCCGAGAGCAACTTATTTTTTGTCACAACCCTAGCGCCGCGGTGCTATGCGTCAGCGCTGCGGCGCCAGCGTTAATTAAACGAAAAGTTTTATATTTTAGGTTAAATTTTAGGCGACCAAACTCTATAAATTTAGGGGTTTTCAGCAGCCAAAGGGGGGAGAGAGATCAAGAAGATCAAGAAAGTTGCAGAACAAAAGAAAGATCCAAAAAGGTGAGAATTAAGCTAGAGTTCCAAGAGTGAGTTAGCTGCAAGGAAGAGGAAAGGAGTTCGAGATAGTTTTGGTGCCCTTCGAAGTCCGATGCGAGAGCCAAGGAGTTCGTGACGATGCTGCCTCAATCAAGAACCTCTTTTCAGTAGAGTTTCCCTATTCTTTACACTCTTTCTTTGATTAGTTTTGCTCAATATGTTGCTTCACGCTATGAGTGGCTAAACTCTTTAGTTTTAGGGTTTTTGATGAGTTGTTTGTGAATTCATGATAACTTTGTAGACTCATGGTTTTGTTCAACTAAATATGCTTTTCATTGTTATTGTGTTTAATTCTTGAAGATTGGCCACCTTCACATGTTAGGTTAGATGTAGGATCGAGAGATTATATGTTTAATTTGATCTATAACAATGAATCGTTGTTAATCTATCACGAGAGTAGTTAGGTTGACAATGAAAGTTGCTAAAGAGTAGTTTTAATGCCATGTAATTTTGTATTGGTTTTAAGAGATTAACTATCAATCAAGTTGCATGAGAAAGAGTTGTCTTTGAGAGAAGATAACTTGGAATTAAGTTTCTAGACTTAGGCATAAGAATTAAATCCACGAAATCTATAATTTTGCATGATGAAAGAAACAAGGATTCGAAACCCTAGAACTCTCTTTGACTCTTGGAATTCTCCCTTTGATACTTTCTTGGCTTGATTTTTCTTTTTCCGAAAATTGAAATATTGAATTTCAATCCTCAAATAAAATTGATTAAACTCTAGAATAGCTAAATAACTTAAACCTTCCCAATTGGATCTCTAGTGGAAACGATACTCGGACTTAACCGTTTTATATTATAACTTGACCCGTACACTTGCGGTTATCACACAAAAGTGGCACATCAACAGAATTTATTGGCCATCATTTAGTAATTACACAATCTTAACTTCTCGTTTACACGTTCCGCTAATCCACATTCTTGATCCTTTTATCCTTACCAATTATATAAATACTTAGGTTTTCAGGGAAAAGGGTGTTACAACTCCATACACCTCAAAAAAAAAAAAAATCGTCCTCGAAATTTAAATAGGACAAGTGTCACACCCCAACCCAGATTTACTCCATACCTAGGAAGGAGCATGATCCTATTCCCAACATAAGACTCTATAATATATATACCATAAAAGAATAGAAAATCATAAAAGAATCCTATTATCACATCAGAAGAACGTGTAAACTTTTAACTAACATGTCTGAATATACTCATAATAGGTACAACACGTCCCTCTTTCACTATACTCTCAGTAAAGATGTTTATCACATGACATAAGAGCATTCTAAATATTTACAACTATCCCAGAGATTGGCTTCCAGATAGGCCCAGACGAGATTCTTCAGTAGGCTAGGCGTCCCGGAAACGCTCGCTACCTGAAAAAGCAACCAACAACAAACTGAATGAGCAAACGGCTCAGTGAGTGACTAAATCTACTAAAACTAATCATATTAACTTAAATCCAGTTTGTAAGATAGTAACCATCACATAACCCATCCCAACGAATTATCAAGATTCACTTTCCACTATGCATGTATATATCTATAAATTCTCATCTTTCACAAATTTCCTATCTATTTAGTGCCTTCACTTTCCGTCCCTCAGCACTTATTCATGTATAACTACAATACCATGTGCCTTCACATAAGATCCCTCAGCACAGGTAACAAACTCTATCTACGCTCAAGTGCCTTCTCGCGGAATCCCTCGGCACGAGCTAGATGTGATAGGTTGCTACATGCCTTCACTTACAGTCCCTGAGCATTGTAGTCCATTCTTTACTGTTATTCAAGTGTCTTCTCAAATCCCTCGGCATTTAATATCACGCTTACTCACAAATAGCTTTCACCATAAGGTCCCTCAGCCACTATTGCGCTTAAACATTTGTAATAGTATTCTTTTAAATCACTAACACATCTCATACATAGAGTAAACTACCATGCATCACGTTTCCTCATCATTATGCGTACTAAGTTTAACACAAGATATAACAAACAGTCACTCACAATCAGTCCCGGCTCTAAGTGGGTTATAAGCCTCCCCGAGCTCTTCTTGGCCTGAAAATACGCAATCCTCAAGTTTAGTTTCTATAATCTCCCTTTTTCCTTTAACATACAGTAGCATCGTTACTCTATAGAAATTAGTAAGCTACCAGCGTTACTCTTGGCCTGAAAATACTCAAACTGTACTAGCGACACTGCGTTGATTAGAACCAGAGAAACTACCTTGAAGGGCTATACCCAGCGATACTCTAGCGAGAGTTGTGAGACGCAAGCCTATCTTTGCGTTGCAGCGTTACTTTTTCTGCTGCTCAGTCTCTCGCTTACTTAGCGATACTTTCGCTGTGACAGAACCGTTTCCTTCTTCCTTTCTTCTTCCTTCTTCAACCTGCTAAACATTTCGTTTCAATCAATTTCAGTACGTTCTTCTTTCTACATACTTGTTAGAATACAAGTCCTTCATCTTACCTCAAAATTTCATGAAGAACCTCCTCTCCGTTTAGGACATAACCTTCGACAACTCCAAGTTACCTCTAATCACCCGACAATTCAACTCCCGTCTCTTCTTCCTGAGTTTGACACACAATTAGACAATTTCAGCGCAAACATCCTTCATGAATTCTGCTAGAAATCAAGTTAACTTACTAACCTCAAAGTTTCAGCCCTAACTTTCGTCTCTTCAATTTGTTCTTTCTCCAAAACCGAGCATCACTCTGAAGAGATCACAGCAGCCGAAACCTCTGTCAAACCCGAGTTTCTTCCACAAATTCAATGAGATTTCTGCCTCAGATCAACATGAAAATCTTCTTCTACCTCCCTTCGATGTTTCGCCTTAATATGGACCCAACTCGAGCTCTGAAATGCAAGCAGAACCATTGAATTCTCAGTCCACTTATATATATACCACCGACTTGTACTCCATTTCAATTCTACACTATAATCCGTTCGACGCATACCTCCTAGGCTCAGCTTCATCAATGCACACGGCCTCTGATGATATTTCATTTCAAACTCTCCTGCCAAATAGTTAACATACGCATTACTTTCTCTCAGCCAACACTCCTTGTCCAACGCATGCTCGCCTTCGACGCATGGTAGCGTTCACCGCATAACAGCCTAAACGCAGATCAGCTCCCAAACTCCCCGTGGCCTCTACTTCTAATCGGCACATTGCCTTCAATGCGTTTGACACATAATGATCCTCGATACCAAGTGATTCTCCACGCCTTATGTCCTTAACGCGTTTCAACTTCAGCGCATGATCAGCTTCCCTCACCTTTGCGTTTACCCCAAAATTATTTCCTCCTCCACAGGTTGCCATCAATGCATAGCTTACATTTTAGCTATTTTCCCACTCCAAATGCAAGCCAGCCAACTACTTTTGCACATTCACCCATCTCTCGGCCCCTTCTTCTTTGCGTTCCCAATAAAATAGAAGCGGAGCTTACAATTACCACCTCCTTACATAGATTTCGTCCCCGAAATCAGTAGGTAGCACACTCTTTACTCAAATAAACTTGGATATTGCTTAAGCATTTGCTCCTTCGACTCCCATGTTGCTTCTTCTATCTCGTGATTTCTCCATAACACTTTAACCAATGGTATCACTTTGTTTCTTAAAACTTGTTCTTTTTCATCTAATATCTGTATTGGCTTTTCCTCATAGCTCAAATCTTCATTAAGCTCCATTGGTTGTGTTGATAACACATGAGTAGCATCAGGTATGTACTTTCTCAATACTGATACGTGGAATACATTATGTATCCTAGACATTTCAACAGGTAAAGCTAGTCTATATGCCACTGGTCCAACCCTTTCTAATATCTCATAAGGCCTGATACATCTAGGACTCAACTTCCCTTTCTTGGCAAATCTCAGAATTCCTTTCCACGGTGATAACTTCAAAAATACTTTATCTCCAATCTGGAATTCAAGTTCTTTTCTTCTGTTGTCCGCATAACTCTTCTGACGGTCCCTAGCTGCCTTAAGATTTGCCTTAATCAGTTCTACCTTTTCTGTTGTAACCTGCACAATTTCTGGTCCAACTAACTTTCTTTCACCCACTTCTCCCCAACAAACTGGGGTTCTGCATGGTCTACCATACAGTGCTTCATAGGGAGCCATTCCAATACTCACTTGATAACCGTTGTTATATGCAAATTCCATCAAAGGTAAGTGCACATCCCAATTACCCTGAAACTGCAACGCACAGGTTCTCAGCATGTCTTCCATAGTTTGAATAGTCCACTCAGATTGCCCGTCGGTCTGAGGGTGAAACGCAGTACTGAACTGTAGCTTGGTTCCCAATGCGTTTTGCAAACTTCCCCAAAATTTGGAAGTAAACCTAGGATCTCTGTCTGATGTCACCGTTACAGGTACACCAAACTGACTCACGATCCTGTCCACATACAGTTGTGCTAGTCTATCTAAAGTGTAGGTCGTTTTAACTGGTATAAATCGTGCCGTCTGTGTTAACCTGTCCACGATCACCCAGACTCCATTAACACCTGCTGATGTTCCCGGTAATCCAAACAGAAAGTCTATAGTAACATGCTCCCATTTCCACTCAGGAATAGGGAGTGGATTCAATAATCCAGCTGGCTTTTGTCGTTCAGGATTAACCTGCTGACAAATTAAACATTTTGCTACAAATTCCGCTATTTCTCTTTTCATACCTAGCCACACATAGAATTTCCTCAGCGTTCTATACATCTTGGTACTGCCTAGGTGCATAGCGTACGCCGAACTATGAGCCTCATCCAGTATCATATGTTTAATCTCTTTATCTTTTGGTACATATATTCTGCCCTGTTTCAATAATACACCATCAGGTCTGAGCTCAAAGTCCGTTCTCTGCTGAGTCTTCACCTCTTTTACTAACTTACTAATCATAGGATCAGTCATTTGTCTCTTTACAACTTCACCTACTAGTTTAGGTTTCAACTGGAAATGTGCTAACAATGCTCCTGTTCCAGTTACTTCCAACCTAGCCACGCCGAAGCTCAACTCCTTGAGTAAAGACACCCTTATTACATTCAGTAGACTTACTTCATTCTCAGACTTCCTACTCAAAGCATCGGCCACCACATTCGCTTTTCCTGGATGATAGTTTATGGTGCAATCATAATTTTTAATCAACTCTAACCACCTCTTTTGCCTCATGTTAAGTTCTTTCTGATCAAAGATATATTTTAGGCTTTTGTGGTCTGTATAGATATGACATTTCTCTCCATACAGATAATGACGCCATATCTTCAATGCTAACACCACTGCAGCCAATTCCAAATCATGAACAGGATAGTTAACTTCATGTGGCCTCAACTGTCTAGAGGCATAGGCTATAACCCTGCCTCCCTGCATTAGCACACAACCCAACCCCTGTCGGGAAGCATCACAATACACCTCAAACTCCTTCCCTTACTCTGGTAATGCCAGAATAGGTGCAAATATCAACCTATTCTTTAACTCTTGAAAACTTCGTTCGCATTCATCAATCCATTCAAATCTGGTATTTTTCTTAGTTAGGTGTGTCAATGGTAAAGCTATTTTAGAAAATCCCTGTACAAATCGCCGATAATATCCTGCGAGTCCCAGAAAACTACGCACCTCGAATATTGTCTTGGGCTGTTCCCATCTAGTAACTGCCTCCATTTTCTGAGGATCCACACACACTCCTGCCTCAGACACAATATGCCTTAAGAACATCACCTGTTTCAACTAAAATTCGCATTTGCTGAATTTTGCATAAAGTTTCTTTTCCCTTAACATCTGCAAAACAGTTCTAAGATGTCTCTAATGTTCCTCTCTGCTTTTAGAATACACTAAGATATCATCAATGAATATAATCACAAACTGATCTAGATAAGGATGAAAAATCCTATTCATCAAGTCCATGAATACTGATGGAGCATTTGTCAAACCAAATGGCATTACGAGGAATTCATAATGCCCGTACCTTGTTCTAAAAGCCGTTTTTGGCACATCTGTCTCCCTGACCTTCAACTGATGATATCCTGATCTCAAATCTATCTTGGAAAATACTGATGCTCCTCTAAGCTGATCAAATAAATCATCGATACGGGGTAAAGGGTACTTATTGCGTATAGTTACCTTATTTAATTGACGGTAATCTATACACAATCTCATAGTTCCATCCTTTTTCTTTACAAATAATACCGGTGCACCCCACGGAGACACACTGGGTCTAATGTACCCCTTATCTACTAACTCCTGCAACTGTACTTTCAGCTCTTTCAGTTCTGACGGCGCCATACGGTATGGTGCCTGTGAAATGGGAGTTGTTCCAGGAACTAAATCAATAGTAAATTCCACCTCCCTATCAGGTGGTAAACCTGATAATTCCTCAGGAAAAACATCAAGGAATTCTTGCACTACCGGTACATCTTCTGGTTTTAACTTCTCTGCTTTTACTTCCATCACATGAGCTAAGTATGCTTCACACCCTTTACTCAATAACTTCCTAGCTTTCACTGCAGAGATTACACAAGTAGGAAGAATTCCTCTCCTCCCCTTAAATACTACTTCAATTCCATCAGGCTTCGATAACCACACCTCCTTAAAACAATCAACTTTTGCATGATATTTTGATAAAAAGTCCATGCCAAGAATTACATCAAACTCCAATAATTCTAGTGGTAATAATTCAGCTAACCACACCACACCATCAATCACAATCTCACACTCAAAATAAGTCCGTTCTATAACAATGTTTTCCCCAGTAGGGGTACATACTAGTAAGGCCTCAGACAAAGATTCTAATTCTTTATTCATAAATACAGCAAATTTACAAGACACAAATGAGTGAGTAGCTCTTGAATCTATCAACACATGTGCAATATTAGAACAAACAGTAAGCATACCCGTAACTACATCCGGTGTCGCCTCGGCCTCCTGCCGTGTTACAGTAAACACCTGCCCCTGTTGTCTGGGTCTACCTGTGCCACTCCTCTGTCGACCTCCACTAGTTCCTTCTCCAGCACCCATTTCTTGTCTAGATTGATTTGCTGATTGCACCACTGATCTTTGCTCTACGTCCCTTCCTTTCTTGGGTTGAGGACAATCTCTTTTAAAATGCCCTGTCCACAGTTATAACAGACATCTGATCCCATATAACATTGTCCCCAATGGGTGTTGCCACAGGAAGTACAATATGGTTTTCGTGCTGAACTGGCCACAGATTCACTAGGTTGATTGTACTGTGACCGACCCGATGGTACCGATGTCTGAGGAAACCTCCCTCGTCCTCCCTGTGAGTTTTCCCTCCGTGTTCCTCCTGGAAAGTACGAACCGCTGGTACGGGCTTTAAACTTACCCCTACCAGAAACTCCCGGTGTAAAACGTCGTCCTTCACCCTGCTGGGTCTGTACTCGTGAAGAACTATAAGTCGGTCCAAGCTTCGATCTGCCTCCCTCAATTCTTGCTATACTCTTTTCCACTCTCATAGCCGCCTCCACTAACTTTGAAAAGTCTGTTCACTCTGTACTAGCTGTTACTGGGGTTCGGATTTCACTACGCAAGCCGTCTTCGAAACACTTGCATTTATCAGCTTCTTCTGCTATCAATGCCAAAGCATACTTGGCAAGCTCCGTGAATTTCTTTTCATATTCAGCTACAGTCATACCTCCTTGTACTAGATTTAAGAATTCCTTCCTTTTCTCATCATAGAAGGATTTAGGGTAATACTTCTCCTGAAATGACTTCTTAAAATCTGCCCATGTTAATGAGCCCACATCTGCACTTTTGTGCTCTATCAATCGCCACCAGTCTTCAGCTCCTTTTTGGAGCATGAACGTGACCAAGTCAAGTTTCCTGTCCTCTGGACAATGCATCACTCTGAAACATTTTTCTACCTGATTCAACCATGCTTCAGCTTCCGCAGGATCTGTGGTGCCCTCAAATACTGGAGCACTCAATGCCTTAAATCGCTCAATGCCAAACTTTTTCTCAGGGTCACCCTGAACTGTTTCCATACTAGTTACTAATCTCTGTGCGATTCTGCTAAAGAGTTGTTCCTCCATATACATACTCGCCTGAGGATTACTAGATTCTCCTTCAGACGCTTGCCTCTCTTCCCCGGTAGCGTGCGATGTCGCGGTGCCTTCCTGCCTACCTCGTCTGGTACCTCTAGGCATGTTCCTATAACATAGTATGTAATCAATTTACTTTTACATGGTTCTAGCTACTATGCATGACCTCACAACCCAAAATCTTATGCTCTGATACCAAATTGTCACACCCCAACCCAGATTTACTCCATACCTAGGAAGGAGCATGATCATATTCCCAACATAAGACTCTATAATATATATACCATAAAAGAATAGAAAATCATAAAAGAATCCTATTATCACATCAGAAGAACGTGTAAACTTTTAACTAACATGTCTGAATATACTCATAATAGGTACAACACGTCCCTCTTTCACTATACCCTCAGTAAAGATGTTTATCACATGACATAAGAGCATTCTAAATATTTACAACTATCCCAGAGATTGGCTTCCAGATAGGCCCAGACGAGATTCTTCAGTAGGCTAGGCGTCCCGGACACGCTCGCTACCTGAAAAAGCAACCAACAACAAACTGAATGAGCAAACGGCTCAGTGAGTGACTAAATCTACTAAAACTAATCATATTAACTTAAATCCAGTTTGTAAGATAGTAACCATCACATAACCCATCCCAACGAATTATCAAGATTCACTTTCCAATATGCATGTATATATCTATAAATTCTCATGTTTCACAAATTTCCTATCTATTTAGTGCCTTCACTTTCCGTCCCTCAGCACTTATTCATGTATAACTACAATACCATGTGCCTTCACATAAGATCTCTCAGCACAGGTAACAAACTTTATCTACGTTCAAGTGCCTTCTCACAGAATCCCTCGGCACGAGCTAGATGTGATAGGTTACTACATGCCTTCACTTACAGTCCCTGAGCATTGTAGTCCATTCTCTACTGTTATTCAAGTGCCTTCTCAAATCCTTCGACACTTAATATCACGCTTACTCACAAGTAGCTTTCACCATAAGGTCCCTCAGCCACTATTGCGCTTAAACATTTGTAATAGTATTCTTTTAAATCACTAACATATCTCATACATAGAGTAAACTACCATGCATCACGTTTCCTCATCACTATGCGTACTAAGTTTAACACAAGATATAACAAACAGTCACTCACAATCAGTCCCGGCTCTAAGTGGGTTATAAGCCTCCCCGAGCTCTTCTTGGCCTGAAAATACAGAATCCTCAAGTTTAGTTTCTATAATCTCCCTTTTTCCTTTAACATACAGTAGCATCGTTACTCTATAGAAATTAGTAAGCTACCAGCGTTACTCAAAAAGATACTCAAACTATACTAGCGACACTGCGTTAATTAGAACCAGCGAAACTACCTTGAGGAGCGATACCCAGCGATACTCTAGCGAGAGTTGTGAGACACAAACCTATCTTTGCGTTGCAGCGTTACTTTTTCTGCTGCTCAGTCTCTCGCTTACTCAGCGATACTTTCACTGTGACAGAACCGTTTCCTTCTTCCTTTCTTCTTCCTTCTTCAACCTGCTAAACATTTCGTTTCAATCAATTTCAGTACGTTCTTCCTTCTACATACTTGTTAGAATACAGGTCCTTCATCTTACCTCAAAATTTCATGAAGAACCTCCTCTCCGTTTAGGACATCACCTTCTACAACTCCAAGTTACCTCTAATCACCTGACGATTCAACTCCTGTCTCTTCTTCCTGAGTTTGACACAGAATTAGACAATTTCAACTCAAACATCCTTCATGAATTCTGCTAGAAATCGAGTTAAGTTACTAACCTCAAAGTTTCAGCCATAACCTTCGTCTCTTCAATTTGTTCTTCCTCCAAAATCGAGCATCACTCTGAAGAGATCACAGCAGCCGAAACCTCTGTCAAACCCGAGTTTCTTCCACAAATTCAATGAGATTTCTGCCTCAGATCAACATGAACATCTTCTTCTACCTCCCTTCGATGTTTCGCCTTAATATGGACCCAACTCGAGCTCTGAAATGCAAGCAGAACCATTGAATTCTCAGTCCACTTATATATATACCACCGACTTGTACTCCATTTCAATTCTACACTATAATCCGTTCGACACATACCTCCTAGGCTCAGCTTCATCAACGCACACGGCCTCTGATGATATTTCATTTCAAACTCTCCGGCCAAATAGTTAACATACGCATTACTTTCTCTCAGCCAACACTCCTTGTCCAACGCATGCTCGCCTTCGACGCATGGTAGCGTTCACTGCATAACAGCCTAAACGCAGATCAGCTCCCAAACTCCCCGTGGCCTCTACTTGTAATCGGCACATTGCCTTCAATGCGTTTGACACATAATGATCCTCGATACCAAGTGATCCTCCACGCCTTGACGGATGATTGACGAACATGATTTGTGGGCAAAGTGGTGGATCTTAATTGACCCGAGAATCACGCAATCAGGTGAGATGGACGCATAGTATCAATCTCGCCGCTAATCAAGAAGATTTGCCATTAATTGCGAACGCATCATGATAACTTGTAGAAATACAAGTTATGATAGCCTTTTTCTTAGATAAATAGAGATTAAATAGAGAAGCATGCGGTAAGTCATGTTAATTTTTATTAAGAAATCTTCCTTTACGTTATACTAATGTATTTTTATGAAGATAAATGATTTTACCACTTTTTGAGCCTAAAACGCATATTTTGACAATAGAATGCAAGCGATGCATTGATGACTCCTTAACGCAGGAACCAGACGATGCGTTAACAACTCAACGCATAACTACGCGTTAGTAACCTACGCCGCGTTGACATCGACCAAACTATTCATGGATGAATAGACGACCATTAATGCAAGGCGCTGAGAATCAAATCAGAATCTTGAGAGATTGATGGATGATTGACGAACATGATTTGTGGCCAAAGTTTTCACACCCCAACCCAGATTTACTCCATACCTAGGAAGGAGCATGATCCTATTCCCAACATAAGACTATAATATATATAGCATAAAAGAATAGAAAATCATAAAACAATCCCATTATCACATCAGAAGAACGTGTAAACTTTTAACTAACATGTCTGAATATAATCATAATAGGTACAACACGTCCCTCTTTCACTATACCCTCAGTAAAGATGTTTATCACATGACATAAGAGCATTCTAAATATTTACAACTATCCCAGAGATTGGCTTCCAAATAGGCCCAGACGAGATTCTTCAGTAGGCTAGGCGTCCTGGACACGCCGCTACCTGAAACAGCAACCAACAACAAACGGAATGAGCAAACGGCTCTGTGAGTGACTAAATCTACTAAAACTAATCATATTAACTTAAATCCAGTTTGTAAGATAGTAACCATCACATAACCCATCCCAACGAATCATCAAGATTCACTTTCCACTATGCATGTATATATCTATAAATTCTCATGTTTCACAAATTTCCTATCTATTTAATGCCATGTGCCTTCACATGAGATCCCTCAGCACAGGTAACAAACTCTATCTACGCTCAAGTGCCTTCTCACAGAATCCCTCGGCACGAGCTAGATGTGATAGGTTACTACATGCCTTCACTTACAGTCCCTGAGCATTGTAGTCCATTCTCTACTGTTATTCAAGTGCCTTCTCAAATCCCTCGGCACTTAATATCACGCTTACTCACAAGTAGCTTTCACCATAAGGTCCCTCAGCCACTATTGCGCTTAAACATTTGTAATAGTATTCTTTTAAATCACTAACACATCTCATACATAGAGTAAACTACCATGCATCACGTTTCCTCATCACTATGCGTACTAAGTTTAACACAAGATATAACAAACAGTCACTCACAATCGGTCCCGGCTCTAAGTGGGTTATAAGCCTCCCCGAGCTCTTCTTGGCCTGAAAATACACAATCCTCAAGTTTAGTTTCTATAATCTCCCTTTTTCCTTTTAACATACAGTAGCATCGTTACTCTATAGAAATTAGTAAGCTACCAGCGTTACTCAAAAAGATACTCAAACTGTACTAGCGACACTGCGTTGATTAGAACAAGCGAAACTACCTTGAGGAGCGATACCCAGCGATACTCTAGCGAGAGTTGTGAGACGCAAGCCTATCTTTGCGTTGCAGCGTTACTTTTTCTGCTGCTCAGTCTCTCGCTTACTCAGCGATACTTTCGCTGTGACAGAACCGTTTCCTTCTTCCTTTCTTCTTCCTTCTTCAACCTGCTAAACATTTCGTTTCAATCAATTTCAGTACGTTCTTCCTTCTACAAACTTGTTAGAATACAGGTCCTTCATCCTACCTCAAAATTTCATGAAGAACCTCCTCTCCGTTTAGAACATAACCTTCGACAACTCCAAGTTACCTCTAATCACCCGACAATTCAACTCCCGTCTCTTCTTCCTGAGTTTGACACACAATTAGACAATTTCAGCTCAAACATCCTTCATGAATTCTGCTAGAAATCGAGTTAACTTACTAACCTCAAAGTTTCAGCCCTAACCTTCGTCTCTTCAATTTGTTCTTCCTCCAAAATCGAGCATCACTCTGAAGAGATCACAGCAGCCGAAACCTTTGTCAAACCCGAGTTTCTTCCACAAATTCAATGAGATTTCTGCCTCAGATCAACATGAACATCTTCTTCTACCTCCCTTCGATGTTTCGCCTTAATATGAACCCAACTCGAGCTCTGAAATGCAAGCAGAACCATTGAATTCTCAGTCCACTTATATATATACCACCGACTTGTACTCCATTTCAATTCTACACTATAATCCGTTCGACGCATACCTCCTAGGCTCAGCTTCATCAACGCACACGGCCTCTGATGATATTTCATTTCAAACTCTCCTGCCAAATAGTTAACATACGCATTACTTTCTCTCAGCCAACACTCCTTGTCCAACGCATGCTCGCCTTCGACGCATGGTAGCGTTCACCGCATAACAGCCTAAACGCAGATCAGCTCCCAAACTCCCCGTGGCCTCTACTTCTAATCGGCACATTGCCTTCAATGCGTTTGACACATAATGATCCTCGATACCAAGTGATTCTCCACGCCTTATGTCCTTAACGCGTTTCAACTTTAGCGCATGATCAGCTTCCCTCACCTTTGCGTTTACCTCAAAATTATTTCCTCCACCACAGGTTGCCATCAACGCATAGCTTACACTTAGCTATTTTCCCACTCCCAATGCAAGCCAACCAACTACTTTTGCACATTCACCCATTTCTCGGCCCCTTCTTCTTTGCGTTCCCAATAAAATAGAAGTGGGGCTTACAAAGAGTGTACACAAAATATATGAGCTTTATTTGTCTATCTTTTTAAATGTTAAACTTGTAATGAGTATGCATGGATAGGGGTAAAAAGAGCTGCCTTTGCTGTGATTAGTAAGGACGCCTGGGAATTGACTAGGTACGGGTCCCTACGGTGGATGTGTGAAAGCTAGTGCCTCTAGGTAAAAGAATGCAAGTTTAGGGCCCATGAAAAAAATATATATGATTGAAATGCACCTTAGTGGACATATTACTCACTTGAATACATGAAAGCTTGAAGATTGGTGCATGAGCTAGAGTAGGGGGAAAACTAAAGAAACTCTCTTAAGTCCTAATTTGAGTTCTAGTATTTTAAATTGAAGGAGGCTTGCACACACACACATGGGAGATAGCAAGATTTGGCCTTGAATAATTATAACAATATAGATATGCTTGCATGTTTCTACTTAAAGCTCTGAATGCTATTCTCTGAGACATGAGTCAATTGCACACTTCTTCATCTAAAACTCCCTATTATTTGATTTTATTCTTTGCTCGGGACTAGCAAATCTCTAAGTTTGGGGTGTTGATAAGCACTTAAAAAGTGCTTATTATTCTCTCAAATTAAGGGAGTTTTATATTAGATGTCACTTGTTTGCTAGTGATTTTAAGGTTAAAACGAGGAAAATTAGAAGAAACGACTAAAAGATCAAAACCGAGCAAGAATATGGTGAAAAAAAGCTGAAAAACGCATCCTTGTTGAAATGCATGATGCGCCGCGGCGCTAAGGCAGCACTGCTGCGGCGCTGAAGCAGAAACGCATCAGCATGGACGCAGAGTAGCAACGGGCTCTGGGAAGACGCTGCCTCGACGCATCCTTGAAGAACGCAAGACAGCGTCGCGGCGCTAAAACCCGAGAGCAACTTATTTTTGGTCGCAACCCTAGCGCCGCGGCGCTATGCGTCAACGCCGCGGCGCTATGCGTCAACGCCGCGGCGCCAGTGTTAATTAAACGAAAAGAGGGGGGGAAGAAATATCAAGAAGATCAAGAAAGTTGTAGAACAAGAGAACGATCCGAAAAGGTGAGAATTAAGCTAGAACTCTCTTTGAACTCTTGCAATTCTCCATTTGATATTTTTTTGCTTGATTTTTCTTTTTCCCAAAAACAAAAGTTGAATTTCAATCCTCAAATAAAATTGATTCAACTCTAGAATAGCTAAATAACTTAAACCTTCCCAATTGGATCTCTAGTGGAAACGATACTCGGACTTAACTGTTTTATATTATAACTTGACCCGTATACTTGCGGTTAACACACAAAGTGGCACATCAACGCATAGCGGCTGACAACCGGGAGAAGAGTCGCAAGTATGAATAGAATACTACTGTGCGTTTCCGATGTTAAATAGTAATCAACCCGAACCCTTTCTTTATCCATTCACACACATCTTTAGCTGAACTTGCTGTGTCGTATGCTTTCCATCTTTCACAATTTTTAGTCTAGTGTACAAACAATCACTTTCTTTAGATGAAAAACAACTCTCTGAACTATTTATTGGTTACCACTGCAACGCATGAAATCCAACTAAAAACTTAATCAATATAATCCCTGTGTTCGATCTCGGACTCACCGAGAACACGTATTCCTGTGCTTATATATGGGTAAAGGATAGGAAAACTTGACAAGATCACTAACGCATAGTAATAGGACGCATAGCATGTTCAAAGCATGACATGTTGAACGCATAAACACATCATTGAGCACCTTGCGTTAGGATAATTTACACATACAAATACATCGTAGCACATCATCTATAAAAGGGCAGCTCTACGAGATGATAAAAGGTTGTTGATTCTCGGAAGAACTCCATAAGTGACAGCAGAGTTCTCTCAGACTTCAACCGGAGACGAATAGCTCGAGAGAGAAGAGTCTTCCCTCTGCTGGACCACTTCACAGTAGAGCCTCACGCTTCCATCCGGGCGACTCTAGACATAGACGCTGTCACACCCTATCCCAGATACACTTGTTGTGGAAATATTGTTGTGTGAACTAACCTAACGCAAAGTGCTAAAGTATATGATTATGCGTTCAACATGTCAAGATGTGATCATGCAATGCGTTCTATTGTTATGCGTTGGTCTTGTCAAGTTTTCTATTCCTCTACCCAAGTATAAGTAAAGTAATAGGTTATCTCGGTGAGTCCGAGGTCGAACACAGGGATTATATTGATTTGGTCTTAATTGGATTGTATGCGTTACAGAGGTAACCAACAATTGTGTGAAATTGTGTTTCTAATCTAGAGAAAGCAGATGTTTGTACACTAGACTAACAGTTGTGGAATATGGGAAGCATGCGACACAGCAAGTTCAGCTAAGATGTGTATGAATGGATAAAGAAAAGGGTTCGGGTTGATTAACATCTAACATCGGAAACGCACAGTAGTACTCTATTCATACTTGCGACTCTTCTCCCGGTTGTCAGCAGCTATGCGTTATATGTCTATAACGCATAGGAAAGTGTTAAGAACCAAGGTTGTCCCCGTAGACAGGTAACACTACTTGGCCCTTGTCAATTGAGTTCCACAATCACTTACTCTCTCAAGCAGTCTGATTATTACTACTTATATTGATTTGTCAGATGGATATAAGCATCAGATTAAGCTCGCAATTGACAAGTTAGAATAGTTACACTGCGGTCCCTAGTTAGATGCTAACGCAACCCTAGACCCTCGAGTGAATAGTTACTCATGGCTTGAAAGTATAAAATGGACAGATAAGAAAAGTGAATAGACATGGAAGATAATTGTATTGATGAAAATGAGATACAAATTTCGATAAGTCAATTTCTTGATACAAATCTAAAATTCAAGTAAGAACAGTAAGAAAGAAAGCAGGGTAAGGCGTCAATGTCTTGAGTCGCCCGGATGGAAGCATGATGATTTGCTGTGAAGTGGTGCGGCGGATGAAAGACTCTTCTCTCTCGAGCTATTTGTCTCCGGTTGAAGTCTGAGAGAACTCTGCTGTCACTTATGGAGTCCTTCCGAGAATCAACAACCTTTCTCCTCCCGCAGAGCTGCCCTTTTATAGATGATGAAATCGCAGTTAATGGCAGATCTACTTGATTGGTGGCGAGATTGACACTGCGTCCGTCTCGCCTGATTGCGTGATTCTCGGGCCAATTAAGATCCACCACTTAAGCCGCAAATCATGTCTGCCAATCATCCGTCAATCTCTCAAGATTCCGATCTTATTCGCAGCGCCTTTGTCCCACCCTATCCCAGATACACTCTATATCTAGGATTGAGCATGATCCTATTTACCTTACATAAGACTCTATAAGATGGATACCATATGAATAGCAAAACAAATAACATTTCCATTATCTCATCAGAAGAACGTGCAATCTCTCAATAAGCATATCTGTATGTATACATATATGGTGCAACACGTCCCCCTTTCTACTCTCAGAAATGTGCATAATACAGGCTATATGTACAGTCTAAATATTTACAACTATCCCAGAGGTTCACTTCCAGATAGGCCCAGACGAGATTCTACTGTAGGCTAGGCGTCCCGGACATGCTCGCTACCTGAAACAACAAACACCAACAACAAACTGAATGAGCAGATGCTCAGTGAGTGACAAAATTTACTAAACTATTCATAACAACTATAGTCCAGTTCGTGAGTTGATAACCATCACATAATATGTCACACCCCCTCCCGGATTATCCTCCATAACCCAAAAGGAGATGTGAAGACAGCAACCTTGACTCTTCTGTAAGGTTCACTGCCCAACCTCACCATCCGCTTACTCTTGACAAACCTCGACTTCGATCGGCGACGGGAACTGTCATGCTACCTGAAAATGGAAAACATATGAAAGCATGAGCTAACAGCTCAGTGAGTAACAGTTTCTAAAAAACATTATACTTTAGCTGTAAAACTGATTTATCTCGTATAAAAGATTTCACTGAAAATCAGTTTATAACATGGTCACTTCTTGGTTATATCATATAAATATATCTACTTGGAATAAATAATATAAATCTCATTCATTTCAATTCCTTTTTCCTTAGTTGAGGCAGAGCAGTGCTCCACGCTCCTCAACGTCGATTACCCTTATCTGTGTGAAGCATCTCAACGCATAAGCGTCATATATATTCATTCTTCTATGTGCATAAGCATACTATTGCTCGGGCTCCCATATGCCTTCCTTCTATCCTTGAGCATTGGGTCCCATTCTATTTTCCGGTTACCCATTTGCCTTCATCTAGTCCTTGAGCAATGGGTACCCTTCGTAACTCGGGCTGCCCTCAATGCCTTCTACTAGTCCTTGAGCATTGGGGTCCCTTTTCCAAGCTTTATAAAACACTATACATATTTTGGAAACATTGTATTAACAGCACATAACTTAACTGTTTCTCAAGTTACAAGTAAAACGCATACATATGTTACTGAACGCGTACTCTTATCTTCTATAAACAACATATTCATGTATTCTTTATATAACAACGCATGCTCTATTTCATTTGAAACCATGTAATCATATTCATTAAGAAATCATTTATTTTTTATAAAACCCAGGTGTTACTGATGTGTTACTTTTTGTGTGTTAACCGCAAGTGTACGGGTCAAGTTATAATATAAAACAGTTAAGTCCGAGTATCGTTTCCACTAGAGATCCAATTGGGAAGGTTTAAGTTATTTAGCTATTCTAGAATTAAATCAATTTTATTTGAGGATTGGAATTCAACTTTTGTTTTTGGGAAAAAGAAAAATCAAGCAAGAAAATATCAAAGGGAGAATTGCAAGAGTCAAAGAGAGTTCTAGGGTTTTAAGTCCTTGTTTGTTTCATCATGCAAAATTATGGATTTCATGGATTTAATTCTTATGCCTAAGTCTAGAAACTTAATTCCAAGTTATCTTCTCTCAAAGACAACTCTTTCTCATGCAACTTGATTGATAGTTAATCTCTTAAAATCAATACAAAATTACATGGCATTAAAACTAGTCTTTAGCAACTTTCATTGTAAACCTAACTACTCTCGTGATAGATTAACAACGATTCATTGTTATAGATCAAATTAAACATATAATCTCTCGATTCATACATCTAATCTAACATGTGAAGGTGGCCAATCTTCAAGAATTAAACACAATAACAATGAAAAGCATATTTATTTGAACAAAACCATGAGTTTACAAAATTATCATGAGTTTACAAACAATTCATCAAAAACCCTAAAACCAAAGAGTTTAGCCACTCATAGCGTAAAGCAACATATTGATAAAAAAGAATTAAAGACAAAGTGTAAAGAATAGGGAAACTCTACTGAAAAGAGGTTCTTGATTGAGGCAGCACCGTCATGAACTCCCTGGCTCTCGCGTCGGACTTCGAAGGGCACCAAAACTATCTCGAACTCTTTTCCTCTTCCTTGCGGCTAACTCACTCTTGGAACTCTAGCTTAATTCTCACCTTTTCGGATCGTTCTCTTGTTCTGCAACTTTCTTGATCTTCTTGATATTTCTTCCCCCCTTTTGGCTGCTGAAAACCCCTAAATTTATAGAGTTTGGCCGCCCAAAATTTAACCTAAAATACAAAACTTGCGTTTAAATTAACGTTGGGGCCGCGGCGCTAGCGTTGCGACCAAAATTAAGTTGCTCTCGGGTTTTAGCGCCGCGCCAGGGCCGTCCCAGCGCCGCGACGCTGTCTTGCGTTCACCAAGTACGCGTCGAAGCAGCGCCTTCCCAGCACCGCGTTGCTGCTCTGCGTCCATGGTGATGCGTTTCTGCCTCAGCGCCGCGGCAGCGTGCCTTTGCGCCGCGGCGCTTCATGCGTTTCAAGCAATGATGCGTTTTTCAGCACTTTTTCTCCATATTCTTGCTCGGTTTTGATCTTTCAGTCGTTTCTTCTAATTTTCCTCGTTTTAACCTGAAAATCACTAGCAAACAAGTGAAATCTAATATAAAACTCCCTTAATTTGAGAGAATAATAAGCACTTTTCAAGTGCTTATCAGTTACTCACCTCTACTTGCCAAAGAATACTTCTTCTTCCTTTCCTCTATTTCCTCTTCCTGTGTTTTTGGACGCAGCGTTCAAATCTCAGAAACGCAAAGCTCCACTTCCTTTGTCAGCTCGGTTGAACGCATCCAGACTCTTCTTACTTCTCCTTCGGATGCGTTGTCTTCTCTTGGAAGCAAGGTCCATCATGGACGCATCTTCTAGCTTTGGACCCCGCGTTCACCTTCTTTCTTGGCCGCATCCTCCTACCACAGACGTCTTTCTTGCCTTCTTCTCTTTTTCTCTCCAGAATTCTCCTTTCAGAGTCATCAGTCGCTTCTTTCCCCTCAAAGTTCTATTTATAAGGAGCTTGCCATCCAACTCCTTCTCTTCTTTTG
This sequence comes from Citrullus mucosospermus, assembly GCA_030954485.1. Lineage (NCBI taxonomy): Eukaryota > Viridiplantae > Streptophyta > Magnoliopsida > Cucurbitales > Cucurbitaceae > Citrullus > Citrullus mucosospermus. Next base: position 15,009,033 of record CM062061.1, on the reverse strand, counting down.
CCACTTGTTTGCCACATACCATGCTGCATGCTTAATTAACCATGCATTAAACCAAGTGTCACCTTGCATGAAACACTTGACATGCCTTCAACACCTCCTACTAATAAGGTGTCAACTCTATACAAAGCCACCTGGCCTTTATAAGCTGATCTTATGCGTCCAACATTCCCAATGAACAACTTTTATTCAATACAACGCCCTCATGCGTTAGTTGAATTTCCCTTAAGCTTTGAGCTTCACTGCTCACTTTTTTAACTCTCAGCCAACTATACTACTGTCTTTGGCGCATAGAGATAATTTTGTCTTCAACATATAGGGACCTTAACGCATAACAACCTTGCCAACGCATGGTAAGCCAAGTACGATCCTTTCCCCCGCTAACGCGGCGACTGCTTCAGCTCACAACACCATTTGTGATTTTACCTTTAGCGCATAACCACACTATTACAAACCAGTGCTTACATATGCCACTAAGCTTCAATGACAAATGTGCAATACTATGCGTTTATACCTCATCGAATCATACCATGCGTCCAACTCTCAAATTCATAACGAATAAATCCTTCTCCATTTCTTCCTCTATGCATTTCACATCTTTCCCTTCTCGGTTTACTTCCATGCGTCCACCCCTACCATGCGTTACCTAGTCCTGACCATGCGTCCAACATGGTCTTTTACCTCATTTCTTCATAGACTCTTCAACGCTTCGTTTTCTTAAAAAGTAGGGTGTGACATAATACATCCCTACGAGTTATCAAGATTCACTTTTTACAATGCACATATAACTATCAAGTTCTCATGTCTCACAAGCTTGCATCTATTTAGTGCTTTCACTTCCCGTCCCTCAGCACTTATTCAATTGTAATTACGGTACCATGTGCCTTCATATGAAATCCCTCAGCACAGGAAATAAATTCTATCTTTGCTCAAGTGTCTTCACTCATGATCCCTTGGCACGAGCTAGTGTGTGATGGATTACTACATGCCTTCACTCATAGTCCCTGAGCATTGTAGTCCATTCCTTACTGTTTATATTCCTTACTGTTTATCAAGTGCCTTCTCAATTCCCTCAGCACTTGCTTCACGCTTATTCACTTATGGCTTTCACCATAAGGTCCCTCAGCCAATAATATATTTAGACATTAGTATTAATATTCTTTTGAATCACTAACACATCACATTCATAAGGCATACTTCCATGAATCACGTTTCCTCATCAAAATGCGTACTAAGTTTAACACAAGACATAACAAACAGTCACTCACAATTGGTCCCGGCTCTAAGTGGATTATAAGCCTCCCCGAGCTCTTCTTGGCCTGAAAACACATAATCCTCAAGTTTAGTTTCCATAATCTCCCTTTTCCTTTAACATACAATAGTAACGTTACTCTTAGAAAATTGTAAGCTGCCACCGTTACTCATTTGATACCAAAACTGTACTAGCGTTACTGCGTTGATTGAAACCAGCGAGACTACCTTGATGAGCGATACCCAGCGATACTCTAGCGAGAATCGTGAGACGCAAAGCCTATCTTGCGTTGCAGCGTTACTTGCTTCGCTGCCCTGTCTCTCGCTCACTCAGCGATACTTCCGCTGCAGTAGAACCGTTTCCTTCTTCCTTTCTTCTTCTTCCTTCTTCAACCTGTTAAACATCTCGTTTCAGTCAATTTCAGTACTTTCTTCCTTTTACAAACTTGTTAATATACAGGTCCTCCATCTTACCTCCAAATTTCATGAAGAACATCCTCTCCGTTTAGGATATATCCTTCGGCAACTCCAAGTTACCTCTAATCATCCGACAGTTCAACTCCCGTCTCTTCTTCCTGAGTTTGACACACAATTAAACAATTTCAGCTCAAACATCCTTCATGAAACCTGCTAGAAATCGAGTTAACTTACTAACCTCAAAGTTTCATCCCTAACCTTCGTCTCTTCAAATTGTTCTTCCTCCAAAACCGAGCATCACTCTAAAGAGATAACAGCAGCCGAAACCTCTGTCAAACCCAAGTTTCTTCCACGAATTCAATGAGATTTCTGCTTCAGATCAGCATGAACATCTTCTTCTACCTCCCTTTGATGTTTCACCTTAATATGGACCCAACTCGAGCTCTGAAATGCAAGCAGAACAATTGAATTCTCAATCCATTTATATATATACCACCGACTTATCCTCCATTTCAACATTATACTATAATCCGTTCAACGCATACCTTCTATGCTCAGCTTCAGCAACGCACACGACCTCTGATGATATTCCTTTTCAAACTCCCCTGCCAAATAGTTAGCATACGCATTACTTTCTCTCGGCCAACACTCTTTGTCCAACGCATACCCGCCTTCGACGCATGGTAGCATTCACCGCATACTAGCCTCACCGCAGATCAGTTCCCAACTCCTCGTGGTCTTTTCCAACAGCACACTGCCTTCAATGTGTTTGCCGCATAGTAATCCTCGGTACCAAGTGATCCTCCACGCCTTATGTCCTCAACGCGTCACGACTTCAGCGCATGACAAACTTTCCTCACCTTTGCGTTTACACCAAAATTGTTTCCTTCACAACAAGTTGCCATCAATGCATAGCTGACACTTAGTCGTTTTCCCACTCCAAATGCAAGCCAGCCAACTACTTTTACACAGTCACCCATCTCTCGGCCCCTTCTTACCTTGCGTTCTCACAAAATTAGGTGTGGGGCTTACAGCCTTGCCGTAATGGTTGTCTATGCGTCCATGCATAGTTTGGTTGATGTCAACGCAACATAGGTTGCTAACGCGTAGTTATGCGTTGGGTTGTCGTTAACGCATCGCTTGCATTCCTGCGTGAAAACATGCGTTTTAGGCTTAACAAGTGGTAAAATCAATATCTTCATCGAAATTCAAGAGTATAACGCAAAGGAAGATTTATTAATGGAATTTATCATCAACTACCGCATGCTTCTCTTATTTAAACTCTATTTATCTATGAAAAAGGCTATAATAACTTGTATTTCTACAAGTTATCAACACTCTATACCTAGGATTGAGCGTGATACTGTTTCCCCTACATATAAGTTTATAGAAAGGATACCATATATATCTCTATTCAAAACAACAGTTCTATTGACATATTAGAAAAACATGCAGCCTCTCGACAAATACTTCTGCATATATTCATATAAGGTATAACACATTCCCCTTTCACTTCTAAGAAACATGCACATTACAAGATATATGTACAGACTAAATATTTACAACTATCCCAGAGGTTTGCTTCCAGATAGGCTCAGACAAGATTCTTCTGTAGGCTAGGCGTCCCGTACACGCTCGCTACCTGAAACAACAAACAACAACAAACTGAATGAGCAGAAAGCTCAGTGAGTGACTAAATCTATTCAACTATCCCTAACAAATATGAGCCAGTTTGTCTATCAGAAACCATTACGTATCACATCCCAGAGAATTACTGAGATTCTCTTTCCAAATTACACATATAATTATCAAGTCCTCATGTCTCACAGACTTGCAACTATTTAGTGCCTTCACATTCTGTCCCTCAGCACTTGTTCGATTATATTTACATTACCATGTGCCTTCACATGAAATCCCTCAGCACTGGTAACCAATTCTATCTTTGCTCAAGTGCCTTCACTCATGGTCCCTCAGCACGAGCTAGTGTGTGATGGATTACTACATGCTTTCACTCATAGTCCGTGAGCATTGTAATCCATTCTTTATAGTTATTCAAGTGCCTTCACAAAGTCCCTCAGCACTTAACTTCACGCTTACCTACATATAAGCTTTCACCATAAGATCCCTCAGCCACTATTATATTTAGACATTAGCATTAGTGCCCTTTTAACTTACTAACACATCACATTCATAATGAATACTACAAAGGATCACATTTCCTCATCAGATAAGTATACTAAATTTATCACAAGGTATAACAAATAATCACTCACGATTGGTCTCGGCTCTAAGTGGATTATAAGCCTCCCCGAGCTCTTCCTGTCCTGAAAACACATATTCCTCATGTTTAGTTTTCATAATCTCTCTTTTCCTTTAACACACAATAATAGCATTATTCTTTAGACAATTTAAAGCTGCCAGCGTTATTCATCACACACTACTGTACTAGCGACACTGGGTTGGATGTAACCAGCGAGACTACCTGAGGAGCGACACCCAGCGATACTCTAGCGAGAATCGTGAGACGCAAAGCCTCTCTTGCGTTACAGCGATACTTGCTTCGTTGCCCTGTCTCTCATTCTCTCAGCGATACTACCGCTGCAGCAGAACCGTTTTCTTCTTCCTTTCTTCTTCCTTCTTCAACCTGCTAAACATTACATTTTGGTCAATTTCAGAACTTCCTTTCTTCTACAAACTTGTTAAGGTATAAGTTCTTCATCTTACCTTCAAATTTCATGAAGAACATCCTCTCCGTTTAGGATATATCCTTCAACAACTTCGAGTTACCCCTAATCGTCCGGCAATTCAGCTCTAATCTCTTCTTCTTGAGTTTGACACACATTTATACATTTCAGCTCAAGCATCCTTCATGAAACTTGCTAAAAATCGAGTTAACTTGCTAACCTCAAAAGTTTCAGCCCTAACCACCGTTTCTTCAATTTGTTCTTCCTCCAAAACCGAGCGTCACTCTGAGGGAGTAACACCAGCTGAGTCCTCTGCCCAACTCAAGTTTCTTCCACGGTTACAATGAGATTTCCACTCCAAATCAGCATGAACATCTTCTTCTACCTCCTTCCGATGTTTCGCTTTAGTATGGACCCAACTCGAGCTCTGAAATGCAATCAGAACAATTGAATTCTCAATCCAGTTATATATATACCACCGACTTATTCTCCATTTCAACACTATACTATAATCTGTTCAACGCATACCTTCTATGTTCAGCTTCAGCAACGCACACAGCCTCTGATGATGTTTCTTTTCAAAACTCTCCTGCCAAATGGTTAGCAAACGCATTACTCTCTCTCGGCCAACCTTCTTTGTCCAACGCATACCCATCTTCAACGCATGGTAGCGTTCACCGCATAATAGCCTCATCGCAAATCAGCTCCCAACTCCTCGTGGCCATTAACTTCCAACGGCCCGCTGCCTTCAATGCGTTTGCCGCGAGATAATCTTCGGTACAAGGTGATTCTCCACTCCTTATGTCCTCAACGCGTCGTGGCTTCAACGCATAACAGTCTTCCCTCACCTTTGCGTTTACTCCAAAACTATTTCCATTAAAACATGTTGCCATCAACGCATAGCTGATACTTAGTCATTTTTCCGCCCCAATCATAGTCTAGCCAACTACTCTTACCCAATCATCCATCTCTCAGCCCCCTTCTTACCTTGCGTTCTCACAAAATTTGGTACGGGGCTTACAGACACCTTTCCCTGCTTTCTTTCTTACTGTTCTATCTTAATTTTAGATTTGTATCAAGGCATTGAACTTATCGAAAATTGTATCTCATTTCATCAATATAATTATCTTCCATGTCTACTCATTTCTCCAAACTTTCCGCTTTTTACTTTCAAACCATGAGTAACTAATCACTCAAGGGTCTAGGGTTGTTAACATCTAACTAGGAACCACAGTGTAACTATTTTATCTTGTTAATTGCGAGCTTAATCCAATGCTTATGTCCATCTGACAAATCGATATAAGTAGTAATAATCAAACTGCTTGAGAGGGTAAGTGATTGTGGAACTCAATTGACAAGGGCCAAGTAGTGTTACCTGTCTATGGGGATAACCTTGGTTCTTAACACTCTCCTATGCGTTATAGACATATAACGCATAGCGGCTGACAACCGGGAGAAGAGTCGCAAGTATGAATAGAATACCACTGTGTGTTTTCGCTGTTAGATGTTAATCAACCCGAACCCTTTCTTTATCCATTCACACAAATCTTTAGCTGAACTTGCTGTGTCGCATGCTTTCCATCTTTCACAATTTTTAGTCTAGTATACAAACAATCCCTTTCTTTAGATTAAAAACAACTCTCTGAACTATTTATTGGTTACCACTGCAACGCATGAAATCCAACTAAAAACTTAATCAATATAATCCCTGTGTTCGACCTCGGACTCACCGAGAACACCTATTCCTTTGCTTATACATGGGTAAAGGATAGGAAAACTTGACAAGATCGCCAACGCATAGTAATAGGACGCATAGCATGTTCAAAGCATGACATGTTGAACGCATAAACACATCATTTAGCACCTTGCGTTAGGACAATTTACATATATAATTACACCGCAACACAATCTCATAATCCCTTTCTTCAACTGCCTTCAGTAGCATGTTAACTTTCTTTTCAAGTTCAGCCATTCTCTCCTCACTTGTTCCCACGTCAACCATCATGACTGACATTACATTTGGTTGGGATGCCTTCTCGCTTGGTCGTTCAGAAACTGAGGTATGCTTGTCAAGTGTAGGATTCTCTTTGATGACGACCCCAACTTTCGGGTCTCTTGAGATCCGTTCCCATATATTTCTCGCGATCTCAAAGGTAGGTTGCTCTTCCAATTATATTTCCTTAGAGCGGCTGCGAGTAATCGGTCTTCTGGAAGTGTCATTTGAAGCGTTAGAAGCATTGTCTTTAGATGCCACGTCGTATGTCTTGTACGGGAGAAAAAGATGAAAGGTAGAGAGCGTCCAATCGGGCGTGCCAATCTGTTCGATGAGATTTTCGAAGAAATTTAATTCGTGGAACTTGAACTTAGTATTTGTATTAATTTCAGTGTTGTGAGTACAATCTCTAATATTTGATCCTTTGATTCTTTCTCTCAAAGAAAATAAACACGTGCAACTTGATTCTTGAGATCTTCTATGAAACTTTTCTCTCAAGGTCTTCAACTCCAGAGTCTTCAATCTTTGTGTCTTCAAATCTTTAGCTTCTTTAGAATTTCAGGGGCTTCAATCTTCAGAGCTTGTGAGCTTGGGAGCTTCGGTCTTTAGATTTTGAGCTTCGGTCTTCAATTCTTTAGAATCCGAATTTCCAGAGCTTCAGCACTTTTCTTCACACTTCCAAAAAAGAAACCCCCCCTTACAATGAGGAAGAAAACCCTCTATTTATAGGGGATCTTTTTATTTGGGCTTGGGCCAACTTGTTCCTGGGCCATTGGACTTAGGCCAATTTGCTTTTGGGCCATTGGGCTTAGGCCAATCTGCTTTTGGACCATTGGGCTTTGGCCCGACTTTCTCTTTAGTTTGGGCTAAAGTTGGATTTGGACCCAATACTTTCTTTGGCCCAAAAATAAAAAATGTTCAAAACTTCTTCTCCAATAACAACAACAACAATAATAATAAAATAAATAAATAAAATAAAATAAAAACCGAGAAGATTGGATCAAGGTCGCGTGTTGGCAAAGAACGTTCCAATACCAACAACGCATAGATTTAGAAAGACAAGAAGAATTTATTTATATATGTTATTAACTATTACTTACAATTTATATTAAAAATACAAAAAGCGATAATTCGAAGAGGATACATGCCCTGGCCTCAACGAGAATCCACCGCTTAATCTCTATTTATATAAACAACACAAATGTATATAATGTCGTTTAATAAAGTTTAATAATTTATCAAATAATTTTGTAAGAGTAAGTCTATTAGAAGGTAAGAATTGCAACCGTTATCAATCTATAAGGTACAATTGGATGAAATTGACTATTTAAGGTGAAAATGATTTTCTATAAAATGTAAAAAGATAAAGTGATGTATAGTTACGTTGTATAATTTTATCTATAATTGTATGGAATAGACACTCTTTAAACATTAATTTTCATTTCTAAAATTATGCAGGTAAAAATTTTATTCCAATAAAGTAGTAGAAATATTGTGCATGTGGTTTAACGTAACAATAATGTTAAAAAGATAATTATTATCTAAATAAAATAGTATTATAATTAATTGAAATTTGCAAATATTTCAAGGATAACAAATATTTTATAAAAAGAAAAGGGGGATGGAAATATATTGTAGTCGGGTGGCTTTGAAGAGACCTTTTATTGAAATATTGCATTTAGTAAAAGTAATTAGGAAAGTATCGTGGTTTGGAAACTATTTAGGAAAATATTGTAGTTGTGGAGGAGAGAGAAGAGGAAAAAAAATTTTCTCCTTGGTCGAGACTTTGACCTTCGACCAAAGGGAAGGTCGAAGCCTCAACCTTCGGCCAAAGGGAGGCGTGGACCAAAGGGAAGCTCGACACCTCAACCTTCAACCAAAGGGAGGTGGCGACCAAAGGCAAGCTCGACACGCCTCAACCTTCGACCAAAGGGAGGCGTGACCAAAGGGAAGCTCAACGCCTCAAACTTCGACCAAAGGGAGGTGTCGACCAAAGGCAAGCTCGACACCTCAACCTTCAATGAAAGGGAAGCTCGACGCCTCAACATTTGACCAAAGGAAATGTTGCCCAACTTTTGCAAGGAAAAGAAAAAAAAAAAAAATCAGGTTGAGGGTTCAACCCTCGCCCAAAAAGAAAATACCAACACACAATTCCCCATAAAATCTACAATATTTTCCTAAATATTTCAAAAACTACAATTTTTTCCTAAATATTTTACAAAACAACCTTATTAAAATAATTTTCTCGGTTTCGAAGTCAAGAACCTGATTTTTTTCCTTTTTTAGTCTTTTCTATTATTATTATTATTATTTTGATTTTCAAAATTTCTTCTTCAATCTAAAAATGTTTTGGTTAATTTCGAAAAAAATAAAATGAATAGGTTATCAAATGAACTTGTCCCGTTTTTAAATACATAACATTGAATAAATAAATAAATAAATGGATTACCAAACAAACTATAAAACGTAAAAACATCAAATCTCACCTTGAATAAAAGTCTTTCTTCTTTTTGATTTGAACTTTCACGTCTCCACTTTTTTTTCCCTCACATCTTGACGTGAGGTGATTATATCGGATTTTTTAAAATTCTAGAGTCAGTGTCAGGTTTTATTTATGTATCCTTATCACTCAATTATTATTATAAACATATATAATATGCAATAATTTGATAATGATTGATAGTCTTGGAATATTTTCTCTTCCCCTCCTCTCGACAAAATCTCACAAAATCTTATCTTTCTTTTCTTTACTCTATTATTATTATTATCATCATTATATTATTTGAGAAAACTACAAATAAACTATATATACACATTTTTGACATTGTATTAGAACACATAAGAACAAAAACCAACATTGCTATTTCATTTTCTCGAATAATAATTTGGACAAATATCAATTTATACTCCTAAACTCTAGGGTTGTACCAATAAAAGTTTTAAACTAATAATTGTATAAATTTAAATTATGAACTATCCTAAATGTATCAATTTGTATTCTCCTCCAAATCTCATTCAACCAATATCATGTGAAACTTATAATTTAAGTCAATTAAACTCCTAAATTTTTATAATCCAATCGATTTGAACCTTTCATTCCTATTACATTTGAAAATCATCCATACATTAATTCTCAAGTGTGTTAGATTCAAATGAAGGAAATTTTGTCTAAGAGTCTAAGGGCTTGTTTGGATTGACTTGAAAAGACTTTTTTCAAAAAACTCATTTTTATATAAACTCTTTTAATAACAACTGTTTAAAATATAAATTCATTTTGAGTGGTTGCCAAACACTCCCATATTTTCTAAAATGATTGATTTTTTAAATTAAACCCTTGAAAATGTATTCCAAACACATTTAAGCTTATTTATTTATGAAAGTTTAGGGTTTAAGTGATACATTATAAGTTTCACACGAAGTTTTTTCTATAGAGTATGATGGAGGATGTAAATTAATATAATTACAAAAGTTCAGAGTTTAAATTGAAATAACTCCTCAAGTTTAGAGTATAAATTGATATTTCTTTGCCGGAATCATATGCCTTTCTTTTTTTATTATAGATTTTTTGTGACCGAAATTTCAAAAGAGCTAGAGAATATGTTGTTCATTTCGCTTTATGGTTTTTATTTGTTGTTTTTGCTCTCCTCTATGAACAATTGACAATTGTAAATATAACAAATTCGTTCTTGAAAACAGTCTCATTTTATCATTTGGTTTGAAGAGTTTGTGACTAAGAATGGTGCGAATTTTAGTCGTAATTATTCTCCATTGATTCTCGTCTCACTTTGAGTTTTTCCTAGGGAACCATTGCACTACAAGATGTTAGTAATACCCTACTTGAAAACGACAGGCTAATTTGAGAAGGTGAGGCAAAGTTGATGATAATTAAATTTTGTATATGAATGGTATAACTTTTTGGTATATCAAACGATATATACTAAATGTAAAGTATATTAATTGACTATTGTATCAAATATAAAGAGTATTGTGTTTTGGCAAAATATTAGACGTGTAGTTGTCCTATATTAAAATATTTTCAAAGAAGTGATGAACTTCAAATACTATAAAAAGAGCATATGCTTTAATTTGTTTCAAATTGTCCCATTAGAAACACTTTAAGCTTACATGTGCTTATTAGTCTAGTTAAATTTTCTTTTGCATTTTTTAATTTGAGATTGGAATTAAATGGTGTGATTCGTACGTACAATAACTTTAAGAGAGTGATCTTGTAATTGGGACGGAAGAGAGAATTATTTTGTATGATTGTAATAATTTTTCACATGGTGAAATTTCTTTTTCCACATTAATTTTTATGATTCTAGTTTTATTAATTTCTTTTAATTTCTCCATTATTTACTACTTGTCTTGCAGTGCAGCAGTAGAAGAATTTTTTTTTTTTCCAAGATGTATTGGTTGACTTAATATACAAACATAAAATATATAAGATATACCTTATATACGGCTGATATACACTAAAATATATAAGATATATATATACCAAAATAGAGTAAAATTGAAATATTTAAAAAAACAGAAATGTTCATTACTTTTGCAAATTTCAAAATGTTGTTCTATTACAAATTTAAGAAACGTTTATTATTTTTTATTTATTTATTTTTTTTAACTATTCTTCCAACTTCCTTTTAAATGTTTGTAGAAGTAGAAATTCATATTAATTCTATCTAAAACCAATCAAAAGAGAGCAATCAACATTAATTAAGGGCAGAAATGTAATTAAGTTACTTTTTTAGGTTTTCATGTGTATAAACTACATTGGCAGAGAGTCAGTGACAGTGTACAATGTAACTTGTGGTTTATACTTGCTGCTACAGCCATATTCGTGTGCGTTTAATACGTTTTCTGTTGTTGCTTATCCTTTAATAGCACATCATCTAATAATTTTCTTTGCATCAGTATTCGTTTAGTTAATGGTCAACCAAACAAACTGTAGTTGGTTTCTGAACATTACTTCGCACCAACCTTCCTTCAGAATTCATACAAGACCACGTAAAATTATAATAAGCAGAATCAAATTGAAGTAATTATTGTAATTATTTAGTATAGTGACACCAACAACTCTTAATTACAAGGGCACTTAGTACTATGGGGCTTAGATGATTTAATTGCAAACTTTTTTCTTTTACGACTTGCATTAAGAAAGAAAAAAAAAAAAAAAAAAATATATATATATATATATATATATATATATATAATCCAACACAACTCACGAAAAGGCACCTCTCCCTAAAAGAAGATACTCTAACTATATTTATTAATTTCTATAAAATAATTACAAAAGGTCTCAAAATCAAAGACAACAAAGAAACATAAAAACGGACAAGGGATTAAATCTCACTAACGTCCTCATCCATCCCTCTAAAAATCTTATTGTTCTGCTCACCCCAACAAAATCCACAATATCACACACACCAATACTAATCATAAAAAGTAACCCTTCTCCCATCATAACATTAGGGGTGTGCAGTGCTCGGTCGAAGTCAGCTTTTCGACAAACCGCCACCAAATCCACTATGGTTGGTTTAATAAATGTTCAAATTCATCTAAATCGTCAAGGAGCAGAAACCCGCCTTCGTTGGTTAGCCAGTTTAAGTCGGTTTTGTTCTTTGATTTTTTTTTTTTTTTTTTAAATTTCGGTTTAAAGTTTTTCCAAACCAATACCGATCGAGTTCCTCCTCTTCTTCGACCGACCGCCTTCGATTTGATCGGCTCGATTTTTTGGTCAATTGTGCTCATTCCTATATAGCACTAATGACCCTTTGGCAAACATACAAAAAGCCAAGTGTCTAAAGAAAAAACTCCCAAACAACTTGTAAGGTCAAAATTATATATCGGAGTAATGTAACGTAGGCTAGTATAAGAAAAAAAGTCCATTTATTACTTTATAAAATAACTTTTTTAAAAATAAACAAATAATTATAAGTAAATTGTAATAGTCTAATGGATTTAAAAAAACAAAGAAAATGAATAAGGTAAAATATAGGAAAATTATCTTAAATGGAAAAACTGTGGAAGATATCTACAGTTAATAGTACACCGTCTATTTGCAATACCGTGATAAATCATGATAGACTACTATCTATGTCTGTCGTTCGCGACACAGATAGTAGTCTATTGCGATCTAAATTTTGTTATATTTATAAATATTTTGGTTCTTGTTGTTATATTTTTTTTTAAAAAAAAAAAAAACCTCTAGAATATAGCATACGTGTTAAAAGATTTATTTTTATTTTATTATTATTTTTGGGAAATAACGTGTTGAGATATTAGTATTTAATAAAAATGGAGAATGATTCAAATATGGATCATCAAACAATCTAACACAATAATTTATAAATAAAGTAGATCACATTATTTTTATTTAATTCTTTGGATTTATTTATTTATTTTCTATTTACAACTCAGGGTGATGGATGTTACGTGCGTCTTATCACGTGGAATTAGGATACTACATCTTGATGATTTTATGCTTCTTAACTCAATTATTTGCGTATAAATTTCTATAATCAAAACAATCTTTTATAACAAAATTGAACTGAAAACAATAACTCGTACAAATTATTGGATTGACGATTTTCACGGGTTTCGATCAAAACTCACTGTTCCTTCGTGTATGGTAGAACGACATTGCCTTTAAATATATATGTTTTTGAGCCACAATAATATAATTTCCCAAATTTTACATATTTATGGAAATGTCTATATATATATATATTTTTTTTTTTCGTTTTACTAGATTTTATTTACATGCATCATGGTTTATTTTTTAAAATTTTAGTTATAATATGATTTAAAAAAATTAATTATTATATAATTTAAATTATCTTTTTATTGTATTTGATTTTGTTATAATTCAGAATTAAATAATTAATATATATATATATATATATATATATATAATAACAAAAATTATAAGATAGTATAAACACCGAAATCCCTTGCAATTTTAATAGATTTAATGAATTATAATTTAATTTATGATTTTGTATTGATTATTGTCTTTTAAAAACATAAGAAACTGAAATTTCATTTATTTTAAGAGTATTATTTCTAAAATATTATTATTGTTTTCTAGATTCTTTTAATTAATACTTGCTTTAAAAAATGGAATAAAAATTGTGTAACTGTTGTAAAATTGAGGAGCAAAAATGATAGGAAAAACGGGAGCATGAAAATCGAGGATTTATAATATTAAAATAATAAAATAATGAAATAAATATAATAATTAAAATAAAGTAAATAAAATAACTAAATAAAGAAAGTGAGATTTATGAAAATGAAATTTCTCAATTTCACCAATCCTTTCACTTCTTTTCTCTCCAATGTGTGTAGGAGACACATAACACTTACTCATTAAGCTTGGCTACATAGTGGACATCTATTTATGACTAATATTTATAATACTTTCTCTTATATGTCCATTATATATATATGAAATATTCCTCGTTAAAACCTTACTAGGAAAAAACCCAATGGGAAAAAAAAATCCTAGTGAAGTAAAAAGAGTACATATTTTATATAATCTAATACTTCTAAAAGAATACAATACATTTGCTCCCTTCATAGGAACATTACTTGACATCTCTGAGTCACCGCATTTCAATGTTCTGCCCCAATATTTCAAAGGTTGTGGTTGGTAATGATTTTGTAAATAAATCTGCAAGGTTATCCTTCGAACAAATTTTTTGTACAGTGATGTCACCATTTTCTTCAAGATCATGAGTGTAGAAAAGCTTTGGTGACATATGCTTTGTTCTATCTCCTTTAATAAATCCTCTGTTGTGGAAATATTATTGTAAGAACTAACCTAACGCAAAGTGCTAAAGTTTATGAATATGCGTTTAACATGTCAAGATATCATGCAATGCGTTCTGTTATTATGCGTTGGTCTTGTCAAGTTTTCCTATTCCTCTACCCAAGTATAAGTAAAGTAATAGGTTTTCTCGGTGAGTCCGAGGTCGAACACAGGGAATATATTGATTTGGTTTTAATTGGATTGTATGCGTTACAGAGGTAACCAACAATTGTGTGAAATTGTGTTTCTAATCTAGAGAAAGCAGATGTTTGTACACTAGACTAACAGTTGTGGAATATGGGAAGCAATGCGACACAGCAAGTTCAGCTAAGATGTGTATGAATGGATAAAGAAAAGGATTCAGGTTGATTAACATCTAACATCGGAAACGCACAGTAGTACTCTATTCATACTTGCGACTCTTCTCTCGGTTGTCAGCCGCTATGCGTTATATATCTATAACGCATAGGAAAGTGTTAAGAACCAAGGTTGTCCCCGTAGACAGGTAACACTACTTGGCCTTTGTCAATTGAGTTCCACAATCACTTACCTTCTCGAGCAGTCTGATTATTACTACTTATATCGATTTGTCAAATAGATATAAGCATCGGATTAAGCTCGCAATTGACAAATTAGAATAGTTACACTGCGGTCCCTAGTTAGATGCTAACGCAACCCTAGACCCTCGAGTGATTAGTTACTAATGGCTTGAAAGTATAAAGTGGACAGATGAGAAAAGTGAATAGACATGGAAGATAATTGTATTGATGAAAATGAGATACAAATTTCGATAAGTCAATTTCTTGATACAAATCTAAAATTCAAGTAAGAACAGTAAGAAAGAAAGCGGGGTAAGGCGTCAATGTCTTGAGTCGCCCGGATGGAAGCGTGATGATTTGCTGTGAAGTGGTGCGGCGGATGGAAGACTCTTCTCTCTCGAGCTATTTGTCTCCGGTTGAAGTCTGAGAGAACTCTCCTGTCACTTATGGAGTCCTTCCGAGAATCAACAACCTTTCTCCTCTCACAGAGCTGCCCTTTTATAGATGATGAAATCGCAGTTAATGGCAGAGCTGCTTGATTGGTGGCGAAATTGACACTGCGTCCATCTCGCCTAATTGCGTGATTCTCGGGCCAATTAAGATCCACCACTTAAGCCGCAAATCATGTCTGCCAATCATCCGTCAATCTCTCAAGATTCCGATCTGATTCGCAGCGCCTTGCCGTAACGGTTGTCTATGCGTCTATGCATAGTTTGGTTGATGTCAACGCAACATAGGTTGCTAATGCGTAGTTATGCGTTGGGCTGTCGGTAACGCATCGTCTGGTTCCTGCGTTAAGGGGTCATCAACGCATCGCTTGCATTCCTGCGTGAAAACATGCGTTTTAAGCTTAACAAGTGGTAAAATCAATATCTTCATCAAAATTCAAGAGTATAACGCAAAGAAAGATTTATTAATGGAATTTATCATCAACTACCGCATGCTTCTCTTATTTAAACTCTATTTATCTATGAAAAAGGCTATAATAACTTGTATATATACAAGTTATCACACCCCCAAACTTAGATAAATGCTTGTCCTCAAGCATAACTTCTATCTAAGAAACTTCAATTAACCTAAGCATTTTCTCAACGCATTGACTAGTCTCTCAGAATGCTATACTCAATCAGCTACCCGTTAGTTATATTCTTTCTCTACCTCTTTATTCTTTTCTTTAGGACGGGTCTAATTTGTATGCGGCAAGCCTTCTTTTCAAAACTCTTTAACTCATTATTCACAAAATTTTTGTTTCTTCTTTGGAACATTGAGTCTGAAAAGATGAAGATATAAAGTTCCTTTTTCTTTCATTGGTTTTATTGTATAGTTATTAAGTATGCGTCGAGTAGGATTACCCACCTTCGTTCTGACATAACAACTATGGGGTGCATGAAGGCAGCCAACTACGAGCAAGTGCCCTTCTCGACTAAACTCTTATCTAAGCTCGGTTTCCTCACTAGACATTGGAGTTTGTTATTTATCTATGCGTCACTGATTACGATTACCCACCTTCGTTTTGACACACCAACTATGGGGTGCATGGAGGTGGCCAACTATGAGCAGGTGTCGTTTTCAGCTAAACTCTTAACAAGATAAATATATTAGTCTTGCCAGCGGAGTTTTGCGTTTTAAAGAATAATATTTTTTTTTTTTTTTTTGGAATGATTGAACTAAGTTCCTCATATTTTTATCTTTGACAGTTCAAACCTCTTCCACCCCCAAACTTGAGAGTAGACAGGTCCTCATTGCTTAAATTGTAAACAAAGACTAAGTTGCAAAATGTTGTAAAAGAGGTTTGAATTGGCTGCTTGCATACATTCAAAGTAGGTTTGCGTTTCTAAGGAATAGTATGCAGATGCATTGAAAGTAATCTAACTTAAAGAGTGTACAAAAAGTGTAAGCAGGATTATCATCACAGGGACCAACTTTTCAACGCAAAGATAGAAGTTTAGATTAATTAAATGTACTTAGAATAAATTTATAACAAGGGTAAACGCAAAGAGGAAATTAAAGATCCATGCGATGAAGAAAATATTCATTCTATTAATATGATTTTCACCAACGCATACAATTGAATGTGAAGATACAAAATTTGCAAGAAAATGACAAGTCTTGACTACACCCCTAAACTTTTCAACCATCAGGCTCGTCTTCATCAGGTCTGCGTTGTTGCTCAGACGCAGGACGTTGCGGCACTGGGAAGACAAGAGGCTGTTGGAGGCGTTCTGGAATATCAGGGGGCGGGATTTTCGGACGGATGGAGGACAGTTGGTGAACATAATTCAGGGTGAATTGGAACTGCTCCATCTGCTGGCGTGCTAACATATTTAATGAATGCATCACAGGACGCAATATTGCTTGCTGCAAGTATGTTTGCACTGTCTCCCATTCAAGATCAAGTGGGCCTTCTTGCTGTGGAGGTTGCGTTGGTGGGGTAGGCGGGTTTGGCCGAGGTGGAGTAGGTGGGTTTGGTTGAGGCGGGGGAGTGGGTGGAGTTTCGTCAAACGCAGGAGATGATGGACGCATAAAAGTCGCGCCAAAATCCTCTAAGTTTGAGTCATCAACTCTTATTGGGGCAGAGGGTTTTGTGGAAGGTTGGGGTTTTGGATGTTTGGGGCGATGCATTTTCTTAGGAGGAGGAGGTGGATAGGGCAATGCGTCTCAGGAGAAGGTGGAGGTGGAGTTGGTTCCCTTCTGGTTGAAGGACTTGAGGTTGGGGAAGGTCGAATGGTGGCATCAGGACTTGCCACGCCCTTCAACTTGGACGGCTTCCCCTTCTTCTGCGGTTGCTGCTTTGGAGGCGGAACTGGTTGATGTGGTCTTTTGGTGGCCTTGGTGGGCTCTGGCAGATATTGTGATCCTCTCATCAACCGACGCAGAGTCTTGTTGGCTATTACGCCATTAACTTCAATCATCTTCTCTACGTCTAACACTTCCGTTGGCCCTCCGATGGAAGCATTGCCGTATAAGTTCATGATAAGAGCGGGGAAAAAGAGTTGGCCCCTTGGCTTGGTGAACACCCCTCTTATCTGTGCGACAATTATGCGTCTGACATCAAGGTTGATGCGACGCATAATGCAGTATGCTGCCATCACTCGATCCCTTGACACTGTCTTGTCATGCGTTGTAGGGATCAGCCGCTTCTTCACCAAATACACCCACAGGTTTGCCTCTGGAGTTAGGCTGCTTGCGGAAAGCGTCTTTATACCTGTGGGTGAAACATTCCACTTTGCCCCTGGCTTCGCCATTACCTGGAGTGTGTCCTCCATTAACTCCGTTGGAGTTGATTCTAATAATCTTATTTCCTTCCGCATCCGGGTTGTCCCTCAACTCATATATACCGTTGATTTCCCTTGCGTTGAATGAGACTTCAATTTCATCCACCACCACCACGTCTTCCTCCTCATCTATGCGTCCGTTATAGAAATCTCGGACTACATCAGGTTGGACCCAAGGAGTGCTGGTACAGAAGTTTCTCCAGCCGTGGTGGTCAACTATTTCGGTGATGTACGGCGGCACTGGGGTTTCTTCAGGGAAAAATCCCACCTCAATCATCAGGTCGGGAAACGCCCTGCGTCTCCCTTTTCCTTCCTTCTTTTGTCGCGACACATCAGCCACTTTCTTTTTTCCTTTGGCCTTAGCTGAAATCTCATTTACAGTTCTCTTTTTGCTCTCGGCCATTTTGACTGGTGCTTCAGTCACCTTTTCCTTCCCTTTGCGTTTCTCAGTACGCGTGCTTGGGGGGTTGGTGACTGACACCTCCTTCTCCTTCCTCTTCTTCTTCTCCAAGGTGCGCACACCTTGTTCTTCCCTTGCATCCTCCCCGATGTGTTCCTTCCTACTTTTCTTTTTCTTCTTCTTCTTGCCCTCCCCTTCCTCTTGGGCGACTATTCTAGCAGCCAGCTCTGCATCTTCTTCAATTTGTAGCTCTCTTTCAAGCTCTTCGGTTGCTTTTTCTATTCTCTCTTCTTCCATCATTTCCTCTTCAAATGCCAAAGCGGCTGCTTCTAGTTGAGGATCAGGAAGGTCTTGCGTCTCCCCAACTTCTTGAGGCCGCACTTCCCTGCGCGCCTCCCTGCGAGACAATGCGTCTTTTGCAATTTTTTCCACTCCTTTTCTTAGGGCCCTGAGCTCCTTTCTCAACTTGGCCCTCTTCTTCCTCTCTTTTTCTGCCAACCTATCGAAGGATGTGGCCGCAACTGGAGACTCTGGTCTGTCTCCTTGGTCTGTGCTTTTTGGCTCTTCATCCTTGGCAATCTTCGGTGATACCCTTCGTTTCTTCCTCAGTAGGGGTACCTCCTCCTCTTCTTCAACTCTCTTCCTCTTGGCTTCTACGGCCATCACAACTTTTCCTATTGGTCCTTCATTGGAGTCCAATGTCATCTCCTCAGGACTCATCGACGCAGGGACAGACCCTTGCGTTTCTCTTTGCTCGCCTACGTCCTCCTTGCTGTAGGCAGCCTCTCCTTCCTTATCTCCCCCACTGTCTTCACCGTCCCGAGTCTCCTTCAGCTGACTCTGGACCTCCTTTACCGGCGAGGGTGACTCCCTTCGTGCATCTGAGACGGTTGCGTCCATTGGATCAAGCAGCCCGCTCAGAATTTGAGCTATCCACTCGTCTGGGGATTTCGCTGAGTTCACTTCCCCGACGGTGACAGCTACCTCTTCTTCTTCTCCTTTTCCCATCTCCTCTGTCCTTCTGGTGCTTGGTGGACGGGATAGGGGCAAGGGTTGGTTGACCTCCCCGTCTTCTTGACCCTTTGCCTCCCGCTCTTCTTGAGCTATCCTTTCCAAGATGTCGCCGAAAACATCCCTCTCTTCCCTTCGGCGCACCTCACTGCTATCGTGCAGTGTACTGGCTTCATCGCGCACCGTTTCAGGAATAGGTTGCTCAGCTTCAGAGTTCTTTGCGCTTACCCTCTGGCTTCCGACATTGTAGTTTGCGGCAGAGAATTCCTTCATGTTCTTCATCCTGGGTCGGGAAATGCAGGACTTGACTCTGCTTTTGGGTCTTGGGGTAGGGATTGGGTTGATTTGGCTCAAAGGACGGATGTTTAGAACTTCCACACAGTCGTCAGAGTCGTCGACTACTGGTGGACGGGTAGGGGTTATGGCGAATGGCCGGAAAAATGGGTGGATGGGTGGTCTCTGGGCAGTCGCCCGGATTCTAGCCGCGGAGAAGTTAGGGATAAACGGTCGGTTGGGGTTTGGATTTCTTGGTCTGACCGGAGAAGCAAAAGGCCTCACAGGTCGGGAAGGATAAAATGTAGGTGGAGAGAAGAATGGAAATCGAGGGTTGGGTGTAGATGATGAAGAAGGTCTTGGGGAACTGGTTCCGGCGAGGTTTTCTTGATTTTCTGGGTTGAGCTGGTTAGACATAAGATAGCAGCGAGAATACAGATCGCCGAAAGTTTAAAAGAGATGAAAGGTTTCTAAAATGGAAAATGGAAAATCGAATCGTGTTTATAAAGGCTTAATTTAGCTGTTGGTAATTAATGCGGATCCGCGATATCGAAATCC
The DNA here is from genome assembly GCA_030954485.1 of Citrullus mucosospermus. Taxonomy (NCBI): domain Eukaryota; kingdom Viridiplantae; phylum Streptophyta; class Magnoliopsida; order Cucurbitales; family Cucurbitaceae; genus Citrullus; species Citrullus mucosospermus. The sequence goes on along the minus strand of CM062061.1, from coordinate 14,988,822 downwards.
CACTGATCAAGGAAAATTTCCTTGAGCCGCACACCCATCACGTGTAATGGGCGGCTAATTGACGCACACAGAGCACTTGAGTGTTTTTCTAGGAAAGACGCGTAGTCTGAGAAGACATCTGCGTTTCACCTAGTGCTCTTGTTTAAACGCAGTAAACTAATGATAAACGTATACTGATGAACTCCTGGTTCTCAGGTTAGATTATGCGTTGTAAGTTAAGTATGATGCGTTTGACAAAATATGTACGGCTCTAACCTTTCCTCTAACCTTAATTCGATAAACACAGAAATCGTTTATCGAAGAACGCATAGATTACTTATGCGTTGGACGCATGCATGAATAATAGATTATGAGATGAAATCAGATTGTTCAAAAATTCGGCTCCTACTTTCATGCTTATCTCATTTACATTTATAAACTAAAAAAAAAAAAATACATGCTAATAACAAAATACAAACAGAAACAAGAAAGCAAAATAACATAAAATTAAATACTATAACAAATTCAAATAAAATAAAGCAAGGGTAAAAGAAAGCGTCCCTGGAAATGTAGACATTTGACAACGCAGGGACCTTTCGACGCAAGCTCAGTCATTACACTCGCGTAGGTCAATGGAAGTCTTGTTAATTTCGAACTCTCCAATGTCGTAGGACTTTACCCTTTGTCCATTGACCTTGAAGGATGTGGTTCCATTTTCATTTGTCAACATGACCGCACCATGCAGGAACACTTCCTTGATTATGAATGGACCCGACCATCGAGACTTCAGCTTACCTGGGAACAAACGCAACCTTGAATTAAATAACAGGACCTTCTGGCCAACTTATAGAATTTTCTTACTAATGTTCTTGTCGTGCCATTTCTTGGTCCTTTCTTTGTACAGCTTTGCGTTTTCATAAGCTGAATGCCTCCACTCCAGGAGTTCATTTAGTTGAAGCTTTCTGGCTTCTCTGCTTGCCTTCTGGTCTAAATTAAGCTTCTTCATGGCCCAGATGGCCTTGTGTTCCAGCTCAAGTGGGAGATGGCATGCTTTACTAAACACCAACGCATAGGGTGACATGCCTATTGGTGTTTTGAATGCTGTTCTGTAGGCCCATAGAGCTTCATCTAATCTCTCTGTCCAATCTTTCCTTGATGTGCTCACGACCTTTTCCAATATGGACTTGATCTCCCTGTTTGTTATCTCAGCTTGGTCGTTTGTCTGTGGGTGATAGGCAGTTGCTACCCTGTGCGAGACATTAAACTTAGTCAGTAAATTAGTGATTATGCGATTTATAAAATGCGTACCTTCATCACTAATTATCGCCCTTGGTGTCCCAAACCGAGAGAAAATTTGTTTCTTTAAGAACTTGGACACTGCGTTTGCATCATTCCTTGCACAGGCTGCTGCTTCTACCCACTTTGATACGTAGTCGACCGCTACTAAAATGTATTGATTGCCGCAAGAAGGAGGGAATGGTCCCATGAAGTCGATTCCCCATACGTCGAACAACTCAACTTCTAACATTGAATTTAGAGGCATCTCGTTCCGGTTGGAAATGTTGCCTGTTCTCTGACAACGATCGCAAGCTACCGCATATGCCCTTGCGTCTTTGAATAATGTGGGCCAGAAATACCCACTTTGAAACACCTTTGCAACTGTTCTTTGCCCTCCAAAATGTCCTCCGTAAGGTGCTTCATGACAGCTTCTCAGGATGCTATGCGTTTCATATTCTAGAACGCATCGACGCAGTATGTGGTCAGGGCCAAGTCTGTATAGATATGGCTCATCCCAGCAGTAGAACTTACTTTCATGTGCTTTTTCTTTTGTGGAGCGTTAAATTCTTCAGGCCATTGGTTGCAAACCAGATAGTTGACTATGTCTGCGTACCACGGTTCCTGACTCTTTGCGTTCATTACATGCTCGTCTGGGAATCGTTCCTCTATATCACTCCAACTCTCCTGGACCTCTTTATTTTCCAACCGAGATAGGTGGTCCGCAACCTGATTCTCCGTTCCCTTTCTATCTTTAATCTCCAAATCGAATTCTTGCAACAGTAAGACCAAACAGAAAAGTCTAGGCTTTGCGTCCTTTTTCGCCATCAAATACTTGATCGCAGAATGATCACTATAGATGGTCACCTTTGACCCTATCAAGTATGCTCTAAATTTGTCAACCGCAAAGACTATGGCTAACATTTCCTTCTCAGTAGTAGTGTAGTTCTCCTGAGATGAATTCAGTGTTTTACTAGCATAATAGATCGGGTGCATGATTTTCTCTTTTCTCTGCCCCAGTACTACTCCCACCGCATGGTTACTTGAGTCGCACATTAATTCAAACGGGAGAGACCAGTCCGGTGCAACTAAAATAGGTGTTGAAATTAGAGCTTGCCTTAGAGATTCAAATGCGTTTAAGCATTTATCGTCGAAATTGAATTCCCTGTTGACTTCTAGCAACTTGCTCAGTGGTTTTGCTACTTGCGAGAATCCCTTAATGAATCTTCTATAGAAGCCCGCATGGCTCAGGAAACTTCGCAAAGTCTTAACATTTGTGGGGGCTGGGAGTTTTGCTATCGCATATATCTTTGCCTGGTCCACTTCCAATCCAACCTTGGAGATTTTATGCCCCAACACAATACCCTCAGTCACCATAAAGTAACATTTTTCCCAGTTGAGGACTAGATTTGTGTCTTCGCATCGCTTTAGCACTTGTTCTAGGTTGGTCAAGCATTCATCATAAGATTTCCCAAATACTAAGAAGTCGTCCATAAACACCTCTACTGACTGTTCCAAATAGTCCGAGAATATTGCCATCATGCACCTTTGGAACGTCCCTGGTGCGTTACATAGCCCGAATGGCATGCGTCTGAACGCAAAGGTGCCATATGGACATGTGAACGTCGTCTTCTCTTGATCTTCCGGAGCTATCATGATCTGGTTATAGCCGGAATATCCGTCCAGGAAGCAGAAAAATTCATTACCTGCCAGCCTATCTAGCATCTGGTCGATGAATGGCAGTGGAAAGTGGTCCTTCTTTGTTGCCGCATTCAGCTTGCGGTAGTCCGTACAGATGCGCCAGCCAGTGACCGTTCTTGTTGGTATTAGTTCATTCTTGCTATTCATGATCGCTGTCATCCCCCCTTTCTTTGGTACACACTGAACTGGGCTCATCCAGCTGCTGTCGGAGATTGGATAAATGACCCCTGCGTCGAGCAATTTGATGATCTCTTTCTTCACAACCTCCTTCATTGCGGGGTTGAGCCTGCGCTGCCTCTCAACCGAACCATCCTTACCCTCTTCTAACCGAATTTTATGCATGCAGTACGAGGGGCTTATTCCTCTGATATCCGCTAAGGTCCATCCTATGGCTTTGATATGGTTTTTCAGGATATCCAGCAAAGCCTTCTCACATTCCGTCGTCAACGCAGAGGATATGATGACCGGTAGTGTGCTCTCTTCCCCGAAATATGCATACTTTAAATGCGTTGGCAGTGTCTTAAGCTCAAGGGTTGGTGGTTCTTCTAAGGACGGCTTTGTTTTCTCCGTTGTTCTGTTGCCTAAGTCCAAGCGTTCAAAGCTTGCGTTGGAGATTATATTTATTTCCGCCTTTCTTCCTTCATCCAGTTCATCCAACAGTGTTTCTTATTCTGCAAATGCGTCGATGATGCTTGCCTTTTCTTCAGTTATCTCTTCGATCATCTGGCAAGAATGAAAATCATCAGGATATTTCAACGCATTAAACACATTAAATTTTACCTGCTGGTCATCCACTCGAATTGTTAACTCCCCTTCCTGGACGTCGATCAGGGTGCGTCCAGTAGCTAAGAAAGGTCTTCCCAGGATGATGGGCACCTCTCTATAAGCTTCATAATCCAAAATTATGAAGTCAGCCGGGAAGATAAATTTGTCCACCTTCACAAGAACATCCTCAATTTTCCCCTCTGGATGCTTAATGGAATGGTCAGCGAGCTGAAGTGTGACTGTAGTTGGCCGTGCTTCCCCTATACCCAACTTCTTGAATATAGACAGTGGCATTAAATTGATGCTGGCCCCTAAGTCGCATAGTGCCTGACCTATGTCCATTCCTCCTATAGAACAAGGCAATGTGAAACTCCCTGGATCTTTCATTTTAGCGGGTATATTGCTTTTGAACAATGCACTGCATTCCCGCGTCAATGCGACTGTCTCAAACTCTCCGAGCCTCCTTTTCTTAGATAATATGTCTTTCAGAAATTTGACATAACTCGGCATTTGTTCCAAGGCTTCCACCAACGGAATGTTGATGTGAAGTTGTTTGAGAACGTCCAGGAATTTTCTGAATTGACCCTCATCATTCTTCTTCTTTAGGCGTTGAGGAAAGGGCGGACGCATAAGGGGATTGGTATTATGAGATACCGACGCAGGGTTTGCCTGCGTTGCTTTTTCTCTTCTCTTTCCATTTTCTTGTTCTTTAGAGGTTGTGGTTATGGATGAAGATTGCGGTTCATGGATAGATGTTGCGAGAGTTTGTAATGGAGTGATTTGAGGCTGCAGATTTCCTTGCATCCTCTGCTCTTGCGGTTCAGTGGGAAGAACCTTCCCACTCCTCAATGTCACAGCTTGACATTGTTCCTTACTGTTATCTTGCGGGGCTTCGGTATTACTAGGCAATGCTCCTTGGGGTCTGGTATTGCGCTCACTTGCCATTTGCCCCACTTGAAGTTCCAGATTTCTAATTGCAATGGCATGGCTTTTTATTTCTCCCATCTGATTTTGGAGCATCGCTTCAAGCGACTTACGCGTTTCTTCATTTTGAGTAATCGTTTGACGCATAAGTGCTTCGAGGGATGATGATGATGAATTTGCTAACTGATTTCTTTGCGCTTGATGCCCTTGAACACCTTGGTTGTACACGGGATTATTATTTCTCTGCGGTTGTTGTCCAGCACCCTGCGTCTGTGATTGGTTTCCTCCCCATCCAAAGTTAGGATGGTTTCTCCAACCCGGATTATAAGTCTTAGAATATGGGTTGTTCTGAACATAGCAGACAGACTGTGGGTTGTAGGGACACATATCATACAAGTGGCCCTCGCGGCATTGCACACAGCTTACAGATGCTGTTGCATTGACCGTGTTCATTGCATCAATTGATGCAACCGTTCCTCCTTGGTTGTTCAACGCAATGGTTTGCAGCAAGGATGTCATGTTGGCGATCTGAACTGAAAGGTTACTAGTCGCATCCGTTTCAATCATTCCAGCTTGCGATCGTCTTTTATCCATATACCTGGATCCATATCCATCATCCACCCATTCATCAGTATTCCTCGAAAACTGATGATACTGGCCTTGATTCCATTGGTAGAAACCAGAAGGATTGCCTCTCTGCGGCTGCTGCTTAGCCCTCTGCATTTGTTGCTGATTCCCACCCCATCCGAAGTTGAGGTGGTTCCTCCAACCCGAATTGTATGTCTCACCGTAGGGGTTGTTTTGAAAACTGCAGATAGGCTGGAGGTTGTAGGGACACATGTCATACAAGTGCCCCTCACCACACTGTGGGCAACTTATAGACGTTGTCGGAGTCATCGCGTTCATCGCAGCAACTGATCAACCTTGATTATTCAAGACTATTGTCTCCAGCAAAGATGTCATGGCGGCGATCTGAGCTGAGAGATTGGTGGCAGCATCAGTGTCACACCCCCTCCCAGATACTCTTCATCCCTAGGAGTGAGTGTGAAACCTCACTCTCTCTAGTCCATATCTAAAGCATAAATCATACAAATATCTTTCATATTACACTAAATGCTAGCTTAAACTCAAATAGAAACACCTTTACTATTAAAGCATGCGATAATATAACAACCTATTATCAAGTGTTCTATATATATATGTAATACAAGACAATCCTCCCAACACTCCCATGGAACATGTACAACACAAAACATGGACATCAACTGAGTATTTACAACTATCCCAGAGGTCTGCTTCGAAGTATGCCCAAACGAGGATCTTCTGTAGGCTAGGCATCCCGGACACGCTCGCTACCTGAAACAACAATCAAACAAACAAATTGAGTGAGCCTAAAGCCCAGTGAGTGACTAAATTCATTCAGTCATTACAAACAATCATGAGCTAGTATAAACATGGTAACCACTACAAATTGCATACTATCAAGTGCCTTCACATTCCGTCCATCAGCACTGAGTTCAACTACATCAATATCACCATGTGCTTTCACACGAGGTCCCTCAGCACTGGTAACCAATCAAAACTCCGCTCCGCCTTCACTCATGGTCCCTCAGCACGAGCTAATATATAATGGATTTTCATATGCTTTCACTCAAAGTCCCTCAGCCATGAAATCCATTCCACTTAACTACTCAAGTGCCTTCACGCGTGGTCCCTCAGCACTGAGTATCACATTACATATTAACTTAGGCCTTCACCTTAGGGTCCCTCAGCCATGACTACATTTAGATACTATATCTTGATTCCTTTAATCTTTACCAACACAACATAATCACTTCAAGTATTACATCGTACCATAACTTCCTACTCATCCATTGCAAAATTATTGTGCTAATAATAACCACAAGATATGATAGGAAGTCACTCACAACTTGTCTCGGCTCTAAGTGGATTATATGCCTTCCCGAGCTCTTCCTGGCCTAAAAATACACATTTTCACGTTTAGTTTTCCTTAGATTTCTTTTCCTTTAAACTCATTAAATATACACAATTAAATCCTATGTTCGGTTCATCTTCAAACTCCCTTTTCCTCAAAACACTCACAAATATCGCTACTCTACCTTCTGTGGTGAAATTACCAACGAAACTACACTACATTTTACTGCACCAGCGATACCGGGGTAAACAAAACTAGCGAGATTACATGAAGAGTGACACCCAGCGAGACTTTAGCGAGAATTGTGAGACGCAAAGTCCCTCTTGCGTTATCAGCGACACTAGCTTCGCTGCCCAGTCTCTCGCTCTCTCAGCGATACTTCCGCCGTAGCAGAACAACTTTTCTTCTTTCCTTCCTCTTCTTTCTTTAACCTGCTAAACATCACATTCTAGCCAATTTCAGAACTTACTTCCTTCTACAAACTTATAAAGACATAAGTCCTGCATCTTACCTCAAAGTCTAATAGAGAATGTCTTCTTCGTCCAAGATATATCCTTCAACAACTCCGGATTGCTCCTAATCATTCGGCAATTCGGCTTCGACCTCTTCTACCTAAATTTTAACACACATTTACTCAATTTCAGCTCAAGTACTCTTCATGAAACTTGCTAAAAATCGAGTTAACCTTACCAACCTCAGAATTCCGGCTCCAACCACCTTTTCCTTAGTTCGTTCTTCCCCCAAAACTGAACGTTACTCTTGATTCAGTAACACCAGCAGAATTCATCGCTCCAGCTCAAGTTTCCTCCACGGAAACTGTCACACCCCAACCCGGATTTACTCTATACCTAGGAAGGAGCATGATCCTAATTCCCAACATAAGACTCTATAATACATACATCATACAAGAATAGCAAATCATACAACATTCTCTTTATCAGATCAGAAGAACGTGTAAACTTTTAACTATAGGTACAACACGTCCCTCTTTCACTACATTCTCAGTAAAGATGTTTGTTACATGACATATGAGCATTCTAAATATTTACAACTATCCCAGAGGTTCGCTTCCAGATAGGCCCAGACGAGATTCTTCAGTAGGCTAGGCGTCCCGGACACGCTCGCTACCTGAAATAGCAAACAACAACAAACTGAATGAGCAAAAGGCTCAGTGAGTGACTAAATCTACTAAAACTAATCATATTAACTTTAATCCAGTTTGTAAGATAGTAACCATCGCATAACCCATCCCATCGAATTATCATGATTTACTTTTACACTACGCATGTATATCTATCAATTCCCATGTTTCACAAGTTCCTATTTATTTAGTGCCTTCATTTTCCGTCCCTCAGCACTTATTCATGTATAACTACAATACCATGTGCCTTCACATGAGATCCCTCAGCACAGGTAACAAACTCTATGTACGCTCAAGTGCCTTCTCACAGAATCCCTCGGCATGAGCTAGTTGTGATAGGATACTACATGCCTTCTCTTACAGTCCCTGAGCATTGTAGTCCATTCTCTACTGTTATTCAAGTGCCTTCTTAAATCCCTCGGCACTTAATATCACACTTACTCACAAGTAGCTTTCACCATACCTTAGCCACTTATGTGCTTAGACATTTGTAATAGTATTCTTTTAAATCACTAACACACCACATACATGAAGCAAACTACAATGCATCACGTTTCCTCATCACTATGCGTACTAAGTTTAACAAAATATATAACAAACAGTCACTCACAATCGGTCCCGGCTCTAAGTGGATTATAAGCCTCCCCGAGCTCTTCTTGGCCTGAAAATACACAATCCTCAAGTTTAGTTTCCATAATCTCCCCTTTCCTTTAACATACAGTAGCATCGTTACTCTATAGAAGTTAGTAAGCTACCAGCGTTACTCAAAAAGATATTCAAGCTGTACTAGCGACACTACGTTGATAAAAACCAGCGAAACTACCTTGAGGAGCGATACCCAGCGATACTCTAGCGAGAATTGTGAGACGCAAGCCTATCTTTGCGTTGCAGCGTTACTTCCTCTACTGCTCAAACTCTCGCTCACTCAGCGATACTCCCGCTGTGACAGAACCGTTTCCTTCTTCTTTTCTTCTTCCTTCTTCAACCTGTTAAACATTTCGTTTCAATAAATACCAGCACTTTCTTCCTTCTATAAACTTGTTAAAATACAGGTCCTACATCTCACCTCCAAATTTCATGAAGAACCTTCTCTCCGTTTAGGACATAACCTTCGACAACTCCAAGTTGCTTCTAATCACCCGACAGTTCAACTCCTGACTCTTCTTCTTGAGTTTGACACACAATTAGACAATTTCAGCTCAAACATCCTTCATGAATTCTGCTAAAAATCGAGTTAACTTACTAACCTCAAAGTTTCAGCCCTAACCTTCGTCTCTTCAATTTGTTCTTCCTCCAAAACCGAGCATCACTCTGAAGAGATCACAGCAGCCGAAACCTCTGTCAAACCCGAGTTTCTTCCACGAATTCAATGAGATTTCTGCTTCAGATCAGCATGAACATCTTCTTCTACCTCCCTTCGATGTTTCGCCTTAATATGGACCCAACTCGAGCTCTGAAATGCAAGCAGAACAATTGAATTCTCAGTCCACTTATATATATATCACCGACTTGTTCTCCATTCCAACTCTATAGTATAATCCGTTCGACGCATACCTCCTATGCTCAGCTTCAGCAACGCACACGGCCTCTGATGATAATTCATTTCAAACTCTCCTGCCAAATAGTTAACATACGCGTTACCTTCTATCAGCCAACATTCCTTATCAAACGCATACTCGCCTTCGACGCATGGTAGCGTTCACCGCATAATGGGCTCACCGCAGATCAGCTCCCAAACCCCTCGTGGCCTTTACTTCCACCGGCACACTGCCTTCAATGCGTTAAACGCATAATGATCCTCGGTACCAAGTGGTACCAAGTGATCCTCCACGCCTTTATATCCTCAACGCGTCACGACTTCAACGCATGATAAGCTTCCCTCACCTTTACGTTTACACTAAAATTACCTCCTCCACAACAGGTTGCCATCAACGCATAGCTTACATTTAGGTATTTTCCCACTCCAAATGCAAGCCAGCCAACTACTTTTGCACATTCACCCATCTCTCGGCTCCTTCTTCTTTGCGTTCCAATAAAAATAGATGCGAGACTTACAATTACCACCTCCTTACAAAGATTTCGTCCTCGAAATCAGTAGGTAGCACACTCTTTACTCAAATAAACTTGGATATTGCTTAAGCATTTGCTCCTTCGACTCCCATGTTGCTTCTTCTATCTCGTGATTTCTCCATAACACTTTAACCAATGGTATCACTTTGTTTCTTAAAACCTGTTCTTTTTCATCTAATATCTGTACTGGCTTTTCCTCATAGCTCAAATCTTCATTAAGCTTCATTGGTTGCGTTGATAACACATGAGTAGCATCGGGTATGTACTTTCTCAACACTGATACGTGGAATACATTATGTATCCTAGACATTTCAACAGGTAAAGCTAGTCTATATGCCACTGGTCCAACCCTTTCTAATATCTCATAAGGCCCGATATATCTAGGACTCAACTTCCCTTTCTTGGCAAATCTCAGAATTCCTTTCCACGGAGATAACTTCAAAAATACTTTGTCTCAAATTTCGAATTCAAGATCCTTCCTTCTGTTGTCCGCATAGCTTTTCTGATGGTCTCTAGCTGCCTTAAGATTTGCCTTAATCAGTTCTACCTTTTCTATTGTAACCTGCACAATTTCTGGTCCAACTAACTTTCTTTCACCCACTTCTCCCCAACAAACTGGGGTTCTACACGGTCTACCATACAGTGCTTCATAGGGAGCCATCCCAATACTCGCTTGATAACTGTTGTTATATGCAAATTCCATCAAAGGTAAGTGCACATCCCAATTACCCTGAAACTGCAACGCACAGGTTCTCAGCATGTCTTCCAAAGTTTGAATGGTCCGCTCAGATTGCCCGTCGGTCTGAGGGTGAAACGCAGTGCTGAATTGTAGCTTGGTTCCCAATGCGTTTTGCAAACTTTCCCAAAATTTGGAAGTAAACCTAGGATCTCTGTCTGATGTCACCGTTACAGGTACACTAAACTGACTCACGATCCTGTCCACATACAGTTGTGCTAACCTGTCTAAAGTGTAGGTCGTTTTAACTGGTAAAAATCGTATCGTTTTTGTTAACCTGTCCACGATCACCCTGATCCCATTAACACCTGCTGAAGTTCCTGGTAATCCAAACAGAAAGTCCATAGTAACATGCTCCCATTTCCACTCAGGAATAGGGAGTGGATTCAATAATCCTGCTGGCCTTTGTCGTTCAGGCTTAACCTGCTGACAAATTAAACATTTTGCTAGAAATTCCGCTATTTCTCTTTTCATACCTGGCCACACATAGAATTTCCTCAGCGTTCTGTACATCTTGGTACTGCCTAGGTGCATAGCGTACGCCGAACTATGAGCCTCTTCCAGTATCATATGTTTAATCTCTTCATCTTTTGGTACATATATCCTGCCCTGTTTCAATAATACACTACCACATCTGAGCTCAAAGTCCGTTCTCTGCTGAGTCTTCACCTCTTCTACTAACTTACTAATCACAGGATCAGCCATTTGCCTCTTTACAACTTCATCTACTAGTTTAGGTTTCAACTAGAAATGTGCTAACAATGCTCCTGTTCCAGTTACTTCCAACCTAGCCACGACAAAGCTCAACTCCTTGAGTAAGGACACCCTTATTGCATTTAATAAACTTACTTCGTTCTTAGACTTCTTACTCAAAGCGTCGGCCACCACATTCGCCTTTCCCGGGTGATAGTTTATGGTACAATCATAGTCTTTAATCAACTCTAACCACCTCCTTTGCCTCATGTTAAGTTCTTTCTGATCAAAGATATATTTTAGGCTTTTGTGGTCTGTATAGATATGGCATTTCTCTCCATACAGATAATGCCGCCATATCTTCAATGCTAACACTACCGCAGCCAATTCCAAATCATGAACAGGATAGTTAACTTCATGTGGCCTCAACTGTCTAGAGGCATAGGCTATAACCCTGCCTCCCTGCATCAGCACACAACCCAACCCCTGTCGGGAAGCATCACAATTCACCTCAACTCCTTCCCTGACTCTGGTAATGCTAGAATAGGCGCAGATATCAACCTATTCATTAACTCCTGAAAACTTCGTTCGCATTCATCACACCATTCAAATCTGGTATTTTCTTGGTTAGGTGTGTCAATGGTAAAGCTATTTTAGAAAATCCCTGTACAAATCGCCGATAGTATCCTGCGAGTCCCAGAAAACTACGCACCTCGGATACTCTCTTGGGCTGTTCCCATCTAGTAACTGCCTCCGTTTTTTGAGGATCCACACATACTCCTGCCTCAGATACAATATGTTCTAAGAACATCACCTGTTTCAACCAAAATTCGCATTTGCTGGATTTTGTATACAGTTTCTTTTCCCTTAACATCTGCAAAACAGTTCTAAGATGTCTCTCATGTTCCTCTCTGCTTTTAGAATACACTAAGATATCATCAATGAATACAATCACAAACTGATCTAGATAAGGATGAAAAATCCTATTCATCAGGTCCATGAATACTGCTGGAGCATTTGTCAAACCAAATGGCATTACGAGGAATTCATAATGCCTGTACCTTGTTCTAAAAGCTGTTTTCGGCACATCTGTCTCCTTGACCTTCAACTGATGATATCCTGATGTCAAATCTATCTTGGAAAATACTGATGCTCCTCTAAGCTGATCAAATAAATCATGAATACGAGGTAAAGGGTACTTATTGCGTATAGTTACCTTATTTAATTGACGGTAATCTATACACAATCTCATAGTTCCATCCTTTTTCTTTACAAATAGTACCGGTGCACCCCACGGAGACACACTGGGTCTAACGTACCCCTTATCCACTAACTCCTGCAACTGCACCTTCAGCTCTTTCAGTTCTGACGGCGCCATATGGTATGGTGCCTGTGAAATGGGAGTTGTTCCAGGAACTAGATCAATAGTAAATTCCACCTCCCTATCAGGTGGTAAACCTGATAATTCCTCAGGAAAAACATCAACGAATTCTTGCACTACCGGTACATCTTCTGGTTTTAACTTCTCTGCTTTTACTTCCATCACATGAGCTAAGTACGCTACACAGCCTTTACTCAATAACTTCCTAGCTTTCACTGCAGAGATTACACAAGTAGGAAGAATTTGTCTCCTCCCCTTAAATACTACTTCAATTCCATCAGGCTTCGATAACCACACCTCCTTCTTAAAACAATCAACTTTTGCATGATACTTGGATAAAAAGTCCATGCCAAGAATTACATCAAACTCCAATAATTCTAGTGGTAATAAATCAGCTAACCACACCACACCATCAATCACAATCTCACACTCGAAATAAGCCCGTTCTATAACAATGTTTTCCCCAGTAGGGGTACATACTAGTAAAGCTTCAGACAAGGATTCTAATTCTTTATTCATAAATGCAGCAAATTTACAAGACACGAATGAGTGAGTAGCTCCTGAATCTATCAACACATGTGCAATATTAGAACAAACAGTAAGCATACCCGTAACTACATCCGGTGTCGCCTCGGCATCCTGCCGTGTTACAGTAAACACCTGCCCCTGTTGTCTGGGTCTACCTGTGCCACTCCTCTGTCGACCTCCACTAGTTCCTTCTCCAGCACCCATTTCCTGTCTAGACTAATTTGCTGATTGCACCACTGATCTTTGCTCTGCTTTCTTTCCTTTCTTAGGTTGAGGACAATCTCTTCTAAAATGCCCTGTCTGTCCACAATTATAACAGACATCTGATCCCATATAACATTGTCCCCAATGAGTGTTACCACAGGAAGTACAATATGGTTTCCTTGCTGAACTGGCCATGGATTCACTAGGTTGATTGTACTGCGACCGACCCGATGGTACCGATGTCTGAGGAAACCTCCCTCGTCCCCCCTGTGGGTTTCCCCTCCGTGTTCCTCCTGGAAAGTACGAATCGCTGGTACGGGCCTTAAACTTACCCCTACCAGAAACTCCCGGCGTAAAACGTCGTCCTTCACCCTGCTGGGTCTGTACTCGTGAAGAACTATAAGTCGGTCCAGCCTTCGATCCGCCTTCTTCAACTCCTGTTATACTCTTTTCCACTCTCATGGCCGCTTCCACTAACTTTGCAAAGTCTGTCCACTCTGTACTAGCTGTTACTGGAGTTCGGATTTCACTACGCAAGCCGTCTTCGAAACGCTTGCATTTATCAGCTTCCTCTGCTATCAATGCCAAAGCATACTTGGCAAGCTCCGTAAATTTCTTTTCATATTCAGCTACAGTCATACCTCCTTGTACTAGATTTAAGAATTCCTTCCTCTTCTCATCACAGAAGGATTTAGGGTAATACATCTTCTGAAATGATTTCTTAAAATCTACCCATGTTAATGACCCCGCATCTGCACTTCTGTGCTCTATCAATCGCCACCAGTCTTCAGCTCCTTTTTGGAGCATGAACATGACCAATTCAAGTTTTCTGTCCTCTGGACAATGCATCACTCTAAAGCATTTTTCTACCTGATTCAACCATGCTTCAACTTCCGCAGGATCTGTGGTGCCCTCAAATACTTGAGCACCCAATGCCTTGAATCGCTCAATGCCAAACTTTTTCTCAGGGTCACCCTGAACTGTTTCCATACTAGTTACTAATCTCTATGCGATTCTGCTAAAGAGTTGTTCCTCCATATTCATACTCGCCTGAGGATTACTAGATTCTTTTTCAGACGCTTGTCTCTCCTCCCCGGTAGCGTGCGATGTCGCGGTGCCTTCCTGCCTACCTCGTCTGGTACCTCTGGGCATGTTCCTATAACATAATATGTAATCAATTTACTTTTACATGGTCCTAGCTACTATGCATGACCTCACAGCCCAAAATCTTATGCTCTGATACCAAATTGTCACACCCCAACCCGGATTTACTCTATACCTAGGAAGGAGCATGATCCTAATTCCCAACAGAAGACTCTATAATACATACATCATAGAAGAATAGCAAATCATACTTCATTCTCTTTATCAAATCAGAAGAACGTGTAAACTTTTAACTATAGGTACAACACGTCCCTCTTTCACTACACTCTCAGTAAAGATGTTTATTACATGACATATGAGCATTCTAAATATTTACAACTATCTCAGAGGTTCGCTTCCAGATAGGCCCAGACGAGATTCTTCAGTAGGCTAGGCGTCCCGGACACACTCGCTAACTGAAATAGCAAACAACAAAAAACTGGATGAGCAAAAGGCTCAGTGAGTGACTAAATCTACTAAAACTAATCATATTAACTTTAATCCAGTTTGTAAGATAGTAACCATCGCATAACCCATCCCATCGAATTATCATGATTTACTTTTACACTACGCATGTATATCTATCAATTCCCATGTTTCACAAGTCTCCTATTTATTTAGTGCCTTCACTTTCCGTCCCTCAGCACTTATTCATGTATAACTACAATACCATGTGCCTTCACATGAGATCCCTCAGCACAGGTAACAAACTCTATCTACGCTCAAGTGCCTTCTCACAGAATCCCTCGGCACGAGCTAGTTGTGATAGGATACTACATGCCTTCCTTACAGTCCCTGAGCATTGTAGTCCATTCTCTACTGTTATTCAAGTGCCTTCTCAAATCCCTCGGCACTTAATATCACGCTTACTCATAAGTAGCTTTCACCATAAGGTCCCTCAGCCACTTATGTGCTTAGACATTTGTAATAGTATTCTTTTAAATCACTAACACACTACATACATGAAGCAAACTACAATGCATCACGTTTCCTCATCACTATGCGTACTAAGTTTAACACAATATATAACAAAAAGTCAATCACAATCGGTCCCGGCTCTAAGTGGATTATAAGCCTCCTCGAGCTCTTCTTCCTGAGTTTGACACACAATTAGACAATTTCAGCTCAAACATCCTTCATGAATACTGCTAAAAATCGAGTAAATTACTAACCTCAAAGTTTCAGCCCTAACCTTCGTCTCTTCAATTTGTTCTTCCTCCAAAACCGAGCATCACTCTGAAGAGATCACAGCAGCCGAAACCTCTGTCAAACCCGAGTTTCTTCCACGAATTCAATGAGATTTCTGCTTCAGATCAGCATGAACATCTTCTTCTACCTCTCTTCGATGTTTCGCCTTAATATGGACCCAACTCGAGCTCTGAAATGCAAGCAGAACAATTGAATTCTCAGTCCACTTATATATATATCACCGACTTGTTCTCCATTCCAACTCTATAGTATAATCCGTTCGACGCATACCTCCTATGCTCAGCTTCAGCAACGCACACGGCCTCTGATGATAATTCATTTCAAACTCTCCCGCCAAATAGTTAACATACGCGTTACCTTCTATCAGCCAACATTCCTTATCCAACGCATACTTGCCTTCGACGCATGGTAGCGTTCACTGCATAATGGGCTCACCGCAGATCAGCTCCCAAACCCCTCGTGGCCTTTACTTCCACCGGCACACTGCCTTCAATGCGTTAAACGCATAATGATCCTCGGTACCAAGTGGTACCAAGTGATCCTCCACGCCTTTATATCCTCAACGCGTCACGACTTCAACGCATGATAAGCTTCCCTCACCTTTATGTTTACACTAAAATTACCTCCTCCACAACAGGTTGCCATCAACGCATAGCTTACACTTAGCTATTTTCCCACTCCAAATGCAAGCCAGCCAACTACTTTTGCACATTCACCCATCTCTCGGCCCCTTTTTCTTTGCGTTCCAATAAAAATAGATGCGGGGCTTACAGAAACGACGAGAATTCCACTCCAATTCAACATGAACACCTTCTTTTACCTCCCTCCGTTGTTTAGCTTCAAAATGGAATCAACTCGAGCTCTGAAATGTGATCAAAACAATTGAATTCTCGGTCCACTTATATATATATACACCACCGACTTAACTCCACTTCGTCTCTATATAATAATCTAATTAACGCATACCTTCTTTACTTGGCTTCAGCAACGAACAACCTTGGTTTTGCGTTGTTACAATTTTCCAACTCTCTCACCGGATAGCTGACAAATGCATTGTTCTTTCAGCCAACCTTCCATGCACCAACACATACCCTCATTCAACGCATGGTAGCGTTCATCGCATAGTGACCTTCATCGCAGATCGATTCTCGACGCCTCGTGGCCTTCAACTTTCATCACCTTGTGGCCTTCCTTGCATTCATCGCATAATAACCCTCGACGCCTAGTGGCTCTCCACGCCTCATAACCTCAATGCCTCATGGCCTTATTGCCTAATAACCTTCCCTCATCTCTGCGCCCATGCCAAAACTACCTCCGTCAAGGCATAACGCCAACACTGCATAGCTGATACTTAGCCATTTTTCTGCCCCCACACACACATTTCAGCCAACTATCCTACCAATTGCCCATCTCTTGATCTTTTCTTATCTTGCCTTCTCACAAAAACAAGTACGGGGCTTACAATCAGCTTCAAGCATTCCAGCTTGCGTTTGCCTTCTATTGGTGGAGCGAAATTCATATCCATCGTCCACCCACTCATTGGTATTCCATGAAGTTCTGTCAAAAATATCTTCGGCATATGAGTAAGTCATATCCAATAACTTACTATACTCCGTCGACTGAGGAATCCTACAACACAATAATCAAAATAAAAAAAATTAAATCAATGCAATAATCCCCGGCAGCGGCGCCAAAAACTTGTTGTGTATGCAATTGTGGAATGGAAATGTACTAACGCAATGTGCAAGTTAAGCTACGATGATGCGTTTCACATACTATGCGTTGAACATAGCATGTGTCTAACTTATGCTTAATGCTATGCGTTGGTGACCTGTCAAGTTTTCCTATCGTTTACCCAAGTATAAGCAAAGGAGTAGGTTTTCTCGGTGATTCCGAGGTCGAACACAGTGATTATGTTGATTCTATATTTAAATGGATTATATGCGTTGGAGTGGTAACCAAGAATAATTGGGAGGTTTGTTTGTTTCTAATCTAAAGAAAGCGATAACATGTACACTAAATTAAAATATGGAAGATGGAAAGGCATGCGACACAGCAAAGTCGGCTAATGATTTGAATGAATGGATAAAAACAGGGTTCGGGTTGGTTAACATCTAACATCGGAAAGGCATGGTGATAGTCTATTCATACTTGCGACTCTACTCCCGGTTGTCAGCCGCTATGCGTTATATGTCTATAACACATAGGAGAGTGTTAAGAACCAAGGTTATTCCTATAGACAGGTAACACTTCTTGGCCTTGTCAATTGAGTTCCACATTCACTTACCCTCTCGAGCAGTTTGATTATTACTACTTATATCGATTAGCTAGATGGACATAAGCATCAGATTAAGTTTGCACTTGACAAGATGCAATAGTTACACTATGGTTCTTATTTAGATGCTAACGCAACCCTAGACCCTTGATAGATTAGTTACTCATGGATTCAAAGTAAAAAGTTGAAGGTACAGAGAAATGAGTAGACATGGAAGAAATATATTGTTGTGCATAAGATTGTGAATTGAAATTTACTAACGCAATGTGAAAATTAAGCTACTATGATGCGTTTCACACACTATGCATTGAACAGAGCATGTGTCTTACTTATGTTTAAATGCTATGCATTGGTGAGTTGTCAAGTTTTCCTATCCTTTACACAAGTGTAAGCAAAGGAGTAGGTTTTCTCGGTAATTCCGAGGTCGAACACAGGGATTATTTGATTCTATATTTAAATGGATTATATGCGTTGAAGTGGTAACCAAGAATAATTGGGAGGTTTGTTTGTTTCTAATCTAAAGAAAGCGATAACATTTACACTAAACTAAAATATGGAAGATGGAAAGGCCTGCGACACAACAAAGTCAGCTAATGATTTGAATAAATGGATAAAAACAGGGTTCGGGTTGGTTAACATCTAACATCGAAACGCATAATGATAGTCTATTCATACTTGCGACTCTTCTCTCGGTTGTCAGCCGCTATGTCTATAACGCATGGGAGAGTGTTAAGAACCAAGGTTATTCCTATATACAAGTAACACTTCTTGGCCTTGTCAATTGAGTTCCACAATCACTTACCCTCTCGAGCAGTTTGATTATTACTACTTATATTGATTAGTTAGATGGACATAAGCATCGAATTAAGTTTGTACTTGACAAGATGCAATAGTTACACTATGGTTCTTATTTAGATGCTAACGCAACCCTAGTGTTGTGATGATATTGTTGTGCGAACTAACCTAACGCAAAGTGCTAAAGTATATGATTATGCGTTCAACATGTCAAGATTTGATCATGCAATGCGTTCTATTATTATGCGTTGGTCTTGTAAAGTTTTCCTATTCCTCTACCCAAGTATAAGTAAAGTAATAGGTTTTCTCGGTGAGTCCGAGGTCGAACACAGGGATTATATTCATTTGGTTTTAATTGGATTGCATGCGTTACAGAGGTAACCAATAATTGTTTGAATTTTTGTTTCTAATCTAGAGAAAGCAGATGTTTGTACACTAGAATAACAGTTGTGGAATATGGGAAGCAATGCGACACAGCAAGTTCAGCTAAGATGTGTATGAATGGATAAAGAAAAGGGTTCGGGTTGATTAACATCTAACATCGGAAACGCAAAGTAGTATTCTATTCATACTTGCGACTCTTCTCCCGGTTGTCAGCCGCTATGCGTTATATGTCTATAACGCATAGGAAAGTGTTAAGAACCAAGGTTGTCCCCGTAGACAGGTAACACTACTTGGCCCTTGTCAATTGAGTTCCACAATCACTTACCCTCTCGAGCAGTCTGATTATTACTACTTATATCGATTTGTCAGATGGATATAAGCATCGGATTAAGCTCGCAATTGACAAGTTAGAATAGTTACACTGCGGTCCCTAGTTAGATGCTAACGCAACCCTAGACCCTTGAGTGGTTAGTTACTCATGGCTTGAAAGTATAAAGTGGACAGATGAGAAAAGTGAATAGACATTGAAGATAATTGTATTGATGAAAATGAGATACAAATTTCGATAAGTCAATTTCTTGATACAAATCTAAAATTCAAGTAAGAACAGTAAGAAAGAAAGCAGGGTAAGGTGTCAATGTCTTGAGTCGCCCGGATGGAAGCATGATGATTTGCTGTGAAGTGATGCGGCGGAAAGGAAGACTCTTCTCTCTCGAGTTATTTGTCTCCAGTTGAAGCCTGAGAGAACTCTGCTGTCACTTATGGAGTCCTTCCGAGAATCAACAACCTTTCTCCTCTCGCAGAGCTACCCTTTTATAGATGATGAAATCACAGTTAATGGCAGATCTGCTTGATTGGTGGCGAGATTGACACTGCGTCCATCTCGCCTGATTGCGTGATTCTCAGGCCAATTAAGATCCACCACTTAAGCCACAAATCATGTCTACCAATCATCCGTCAATCTCTCAAGATTCCGATCTGATTCACAGCGCCTTGCCGTAACGGTTGTCTATGCGTCCATGCATAGTTTGGTTGATGTCAACGCAACATAGGTTGCTAATGCGTAGTTATGCATTGGGCTGTCGCTAACGCATCGTCTGGTTCCTGCGTTAAGGGGTCATCACCGCATCGCTTGCATTCTGGCGTGAAAACATGCGTTTTAGGCTTAACAAGTGGTAAAATCAATATCTTCATCAAAATTCAAGAGTATAACACAAAGGAAGATTTATTAATGGAATTTATCATCAACTACCTCATGCTTCTCTTATTTAAACTCTATTTATCTATTAAAAAGGCTATAATAACTTGTATTTCTACAAGTTATCACACCCCCAAACTTAGATAAATGCTTGTCCTCAAGCATAACTTCTATCTAAGAAACTTTAATTAACCTAAGCATTTTCTCAACGCATTGACTAGTCTCTCAGAATGCTATACTCAATCAGCTACCCGTTAGTTATATTATTTCTCTACCTCTTTATTCTTTTCTTTAGGACGGGTCTAATTTGTATGCGACAAGCTTTCTTTTCAAAACTCTTTAACTCATTATTCACAAAATTTTTGTTTCTTCTTTTAACACCGAGTATGAAAAGATGAAGATATAAAGTCCCTTTTTCTTTCATTGGTTTTATTGTATAGTTATTAAGTATGCGTCGAGTAGGGTTACCCACCTTCGTTCTGACATACCAACAATGGGGTGCATGAAGGCAGCCAACTACGAGCAGGTGTCCTTCTCGACTAAACTCTTATCTAAGCTCGGTTTCCTCACTAGACATTGGAGTTTGTTATTTATCTATGCATCACTGATTACGATTACCCACCTTCGTTTTGACACACCAACTATGGGGTGCATGGAGGTGGCCAACTACGAGCAGGTGTCGTTTTCAGCTAAACTCTTAACAAGATAAATATATTAGTCTTGCCAGCGGAGTTTTGCGTTTTAAAGAATATTTTTTTTTTTTTTTTAATAATTGAACTAAGTTCCTCATATTTTTATCTTTGACAGTTCAAACCTCTTCCACCCCCAAACTTGAGAGTAGCAAGGTCCTCATTGCTTAAATTGTAAACAAGGACTAAGTTGCAAAATGTTGTAAAAGATGTTTGAATTGGCTGCTTGCATACATTCAAAGTATGTTTGCGTTTCTAAGGAATAGTATGCAGACGCATTGAAAGTAATCTAACTTAAAGAGTGTACAAAAAGTGTAAGCATGATTATCATCCAAGGGACCAACTTTTCAACGCAAAGATAGAAGTTTAGACTAATTAAATGTACTTAGAATAAATTTATAACAAGGGACAACGCAAAGAGGAAATTAAAGATCCATGCGATGAAGAAAATATTCATTCTATTAATATGATTTTCACCAACGCATACAATTGAATGTGAAGATACAAAATTTTCAAGAAATTTACAAGTCTCGACTACACCCCTAAACTTTTCAATCATCAGGCTCGTCTTCATCAGGTCTGCGTTGCTGCTCAGACGCAGGACGTTGCGACACTGGGAAGACAAGAGGCTGTTGGAGGCGTTCTAGAATATCAGGGGGCGGGATTTCCGGTCGGATGGAGAACAGTTGGTGAACATAATTCAGGGTGAATTGGAACTGCTCCGTCTGCCGGTGTGCTAACATATTTAATGAATGCATCACAGAACGTAATATCGCTTGCTGCAAGTATGTTTGCACTGTCTACCATTCAAGATCAAGTGGGCCTTCTTGCTGTTGAGGTTGCGTTGGTGGGGTAGGCGGGTTTGGCCGAGGTGGAGTAGGTGGGTTTGGTTGAGGCGGGGGAGTGGGTGGAGTTTCGTCAAACGCAGGGGATGATGGACGCATAAAAGTCGCGCCAAAATCCTCTAAGTGTGAGTCATCAACTCTTATTGGGGCAGAGGGTTTTGTGGAAGGTCGGGGTTTTGGATGTTTGGGGCGATGCGTTTTCTTAGGAGGAGGAGGTGGAGTTGGTTCCCTTCTGGTTGTTGGAAGTGGGGGTGAAGGACTTGAGGTTGGGGAAGGTCGAATGGTGGTATCAGGACTTGCCACGCTCTTCAACTTGGACGACTTCCCCTTCTTCTGCGGTTACGGCTTTGGAGGCGGTACTGGTTGATGAGGTCTTTTGGTGGCCTTGGTAGGCTCTGGCAGATATTGCGATCCT
The DNA here is from genome assembly GCA_030954485.1 of Citrullus mucosospermus. Lineage (NCBI taxonomy): Eukaryota > Viridiplantae > Streptophyta > Magnoliopsida > Cucurbitales > Cucurbitaceae > Citrullus > Citrullus mucosospermus. Next base: position 14,966,536 of record CM062061.1, on the reverse strand, counting down.
CTCATTAACCGACGCAGAGTCTTGTTGGCTATTACGCCATTAACTTCAATCATCTTCTCTGCGTCTAACATTCCGTTGGCCCTCCGATGGAAGCATTGCAGTATAAGTTCATGATAAGAGCGGGGAAAAAGAGTTGGCCCCTTGGCTTGCTGAACACCCCTCTTATCTGTGCGGCAATTATGCGTCCGACATCAAGGTTGATGCGACGCATAATGCAGTATGCTGCCATCACTCGATCCCTTGACACTGTCTTGTCATGCGTTGTAGGGATCAGCCGCTTCTTCACCAAATACACCCACAGGTTTGCCTCTGGAGTTAGGCTACTTGTTGAAAGCGTCTTTATACCTGTGGATGAAACATTCCACTTTGCCCCTGGCTTCGCCATTACCCGGAGTGCGTCCTCCATTAACTCCGTTGGAGTTGATTCTATAATCTTATTTCCTTCCGCATCCAGGTTGTCCCTCAACTCATATATACCGTTGATTTCCCTTGCGTTGAATGGGACTTCAATTTCATCCACCACCACCACGTCTTCCTCCTCGTCTATGCGTCCGTTATAGAAATCTCGGACTACGTCAGGTTGGACCCAAGGAGTGCTGGTACAGAAGTTTCTCCAGCCGTGGTGGTCAACTATTTCGGTGATGTATGGCGGCACTAGGACTTCTTCAGGGAAAAATCCCACCTCAATCATCAGGTCGGGAAACGCCCTGCGTCTCCCTTTTCCTTCCTTCTGTTGTGGCGACGCATCATCCACTTTCTTTTTTCTTTGGCCTTAGCTAGAATCTCATTTACGATTCTCTTTTTGCTCTCGGCCACTTTAACTGTTGCTTTAGTCACCTTTTCCTTCCCTTTGCATTTCTCAGTATGCGTGCTTGGGGGGTTGGTGACTGACACCTCCTTCTCTTTCCTCTTCTTCTTCTCCAAGGTGCTCACACCTTGTTTTTCCCTCGCATCCTCCCTGATGCGTTCCTTCCTACTTTTCTTTTTCTTTTTCTTCTTGCCCTCCCCTTCCTCTTGGGCGACTATTCTAGCAGCCAGCTCTGCATCTTCTTCAATTTGTAGCTCTCTTTCAAGCTCTTCGGCTGCTTTTTCTAGTCTCTCTTCTTCCATCATTTCCTCTTCAAATGCCAATGCGGCTGCTTCTAGTTGAGGATCAGGAAGATCTTGCGTCTCCCCAACTTCTTGAGGCCGCACTTCCTTGTGCGCCTCCCTGCGAGACAATGCGTCTTTCGCAATTTGTTCCACTCCTTTTCTTAGGGCCCTGAGCTCCTTTCTCAACTTGGCCCTCTTCTTCCTCTCTTTCTCTGCCAGCCGATCAAAGGATGTGGCCATAACTGGAGACTCAGGTCTGTCTCCTTGGTCTGTGCTTTTCGACTCTTCATCCTCGGCAATCTCCGGTGATACCCTTCGTTTCTTCCTCAATAGGGGTACCTCCTCCTCTTCTTCAACTCTTTTCCTCTTGGCCTCTGCGGCCATCATGACTTTTCTTATTGGTCCTTCATTGGAGTTCAATGTCATCTCCTCAGGACTCATCGACGCAGGAACAGACCCTTGCGTTTCTCTTATCTCCCCCACTGTATTCACCCTCCCGAGTCTCCTTCAGCTGACTCTGGACCTCCTTTACCGGCGAGGGTGATTCCCTTCGTGCATCTGAGACGGTTGTGTCCATCGGATCACGCAACCCGCTCAGAATTTGAGCTATCCACTCGTCTGAGGATTTCGCTGAGTTCACTTCCCCGACGGTGACAGCCACCTCTTCTTCTTCTCCTCTTCCCATCTCCTCCGTCCCTCTAGTGGTTGGTGGACAGGATAGGGGCAAGGGTTGGTTGACCTCCCCGTCTTCTTGACCCTTTGCCTCCCGCTCTTCTTGAGCTATCCTTTCCAAGATGTCGCCGAAAACATCCCTCTCTTCCCTTCGGCGCACCTCACTGCTACCGTGCAGTGTACTGGCTTCATCGCGCACCGTTCCAGGAACAGGTTGCTCAGCCTCGGAGTTCTCTGCGCTTACCCTCTGGCTTCCGACATTGTAGTTTGCGGCAGAGAATTCCTTCATGTTCTTCATCCTGGGTCGTGAAATGCAAGACTTGACTCTTCTTTTGGGTTTTGGGGTAGGGATTGGGTTGATTTGGCTCAAAGGACGGATGTTTAGAACTTCCACACAGTCGTCGGAGTCGTCGACTATTGGTGGACGGGTAGGGGTTCTGGCGAATGGCCGGAAAAATGGGTAGATGGGTGGTCTCTGGGCAGTCGCCCGGATTTTAGACGCGGAGAAGTTAGGGATAAACGGTGGGTTGGGGTTTGGATTTCTTGGTCTAACCGGAGAAGCAAAAGGCCTCACAGGTCGGGAAGGATAAAATGTAGGTTGAGAGAAGAATGGAAATCGAGGGTTGGGTGTAGATGATCAAGAAGGTCTTGGGGAACTGGTTCCGGCGAGGTTTTCTTGATTTTCTGGGTTGAGCTGGTTAGACATAAGATAGCAGCGAGAATACAGATCGCCGGAGGTTTAAGAGAGATGAAAGGTTTCTAAAATGGAAAATGGAAAATCGAATCGCGTTTATAAAGGCTTAATTTAGCCGTCGGTAATTAATGCGGATACGCGATATCGAAATCCCACTGATCAAGGCAAATTTCCTTGAGCCGCACACCCATCACGTGTAATGGGCGGCTAATTGATGCACACAGAGCACTTGAGTGTTTTTGGCACATCTGCCTTTCACTTAGTGCTCTTGTCTAAACGCAGTAAACTAATGATAAACGCATACTGATGAACGCCTGGTTCTTAGGTTAGATTATGCGTCGTAAGTTAAGTATGATGCGTTTGACAAAATATGTACGGCTCTAACCTTTCCTCTAACCTTAATTCGATAAACACAGAAATCGTTTATCGATGAACGCATAATTTAAAAAAAAAATAAGTTGGACGCATGCATGAATAATAGATTATGCGGTGAAATCAAATTGTTTAAAAATTCGGCTCCTACTTTCATGCTTATCTCCTTTTCATTTATAAACTAAAAAAAAAAAAAAATCAATACATGCTAAAAACAAAATTCAAAAAGCAACAAGAAAGCAAAATAACATAAAATTAAATACTATAACAAATTCAAATAAAATAAAGCAAGGGTAAAAGAAAGCGTCCCTGGAAAATGTAGACATTTGACAACGCAGGGACCTTTCGACGCAAGCTCAGTCATTACACTCGCGTAGGTCAATGGAAGTCTTGTTAATTTCGAACTCTCCAATGTGGTAGGGCTTTACCCTTTATCCATTGACCTTGAAGGATGTGGTTCCATTTTCATTTGTCAGCATGACCGCACCATGTGGGAACACTTCCTTAATTATGAATGGACCCGACCATCGAGACTTCAGCTTACCTGGGAACAAACGCAACCTTGAATTAAATAACAGGACCTTCTGGCCAACGTATAGAATTTTCTTACTAATGTTCTTGTCGTGCCATTTCTTGGTCCTTTCTTTGTACAGCTTTGAGTTTTCATAAGCTGAGTGCCTCCACTCCAGGAGTTCATTTAGTTGAAGCTTTCTGGCTTCTCCGCTTGCCTCCTGGTCTAAATTGAGCTTCTTCGTGGCCTAGATGGCCTTGTGTTCCAGCTCAAGTGGGAGATGGCATGCTTTACCAAACACCAACGCATAGGGTGACATGCCTATCGATGATTTGAATGCCGTTCTGTAGGCCCATAGAGCTTCATCTAATCTCTCTGTCCAATCTTTCCTTGATGTGCTCACGACCTTTTCCAGTATGGACTTGATCTCCCTGTTTGTTATTTCAGCTTGGCCGTTTGTCTGTGGGTGATAGGCAGTTGCTACCCTGTGCGAGACATTAAACTTAGTCAGTAAATTAGTGATTATGCGATTTATAAAATGCGTACCTTCATCACTAATTATTGCCCTTGGTGTCCCAAATCGAGAGAAGATTTGTTTCTTTAAGAACTTGGACACTGCGTTTGCGTCATTCCTTGCACAGGCTGCTGCTTCTACGCACTTAGATACGTAGACGACCGCTACTAAGATATATTGATTGCCGCAAGAATGAGGGAATGGTCCCATGAAGTTGATTCCCCATACGTCGAACAACTCAACTTCCAGCATTGAATTCAGAGGCATCTCATTCCGGTTGGAAATGTTGCCTGTTTTCTGACAACGATCGCAAGCTACCGCACATGCCCTTGCGTCTTTGAATAATGTGGGCCAGAAATACCCACTTTGCAACACCTTTGCAGCTGTTCTCTGCCTTCCAAAGTGTCCTCCGTAAGGTGCTTCATGACAGCTTCTCAGGATGCTATGCGTTTCATATTCTGGAACGCATCGACGCAGTATGTGGTCAGGGCCAAGTCTGTATAGATATGGCTCATCCCAGCAGTAGAACTTACTTTCATGTCGGAGCTTTTTCTTTTGTTGAGCGTTCAATTCTTCAGGCCATTGGTTGCAAACCAGATAGTTGACTATGTCTGCGTACCACGGTTCCTGACTCTCTTCGTTCATTACATGCTCGTCTAGGAATCGTTCCTCTATATCACTCCAACTCTCCTAGACCTCTTTATTTTCCAACCGAGATAGTGGTCCGCAACCTTATTCTCGGTTCCCTTTCTATCTTTAATCTCCAAATCGAATTCTTTGCGTCCTTTTTCGCCATCAAATACTTGATCGTAGAATGATCACTATAGATGGTCACCTTTGACCCTATCAAGTATGCTCTAAATTTGTCAACCGCAAAGACTATGGCTAACATTTCTTTCTCAGTAGTAGTGTAGTTCTCCTGAGATGAATTCAGTGTTTTACTAGCATAATAGATCGGGTGCATAATTTTCTCTTTTCTCTGCCCCAGTACTGCTCCCACCGCATGGTTACTTGCGTCGCACATTAATTCAAACGGGAGAGACCAGTCCGGTGCAACAAAAATAGGTGCTGAAATCAGAGCTTGCCTTAGAGACTCAAATGCGTTTAAGCATTTACCGTCGAAATTGAATTCCCTGTTGACTTCCAACAACTTGCTCAGTGGTTTTGCTACTTGCGAGAATCCCTTAAAGAATCTTCTATAGAAGCCCGCATGGCCTAGGAAACTTCGCAAAGTCTTAACATTTGTGGGGGCTGGGAATTTTGCTATCGCATCTATTTTTGCCTGATCCACTTCCAATCTAACCTTTGAGATTTTATGCCCCAACACAATACCCTCAATAACCATAAAATGGCATTTTTCCCAGTTGAGGACCAGATTTGTGTCTTCGCATCGTTTTAGCACTCTTTCTAGATTGGTCAAGCATTCATCATATGATTTCCCAAATACTGAGAAATTGTCCATAAACACCTCTACTGACTGTTCCAAATAGTCCGAGAATATTGCCATCATGCACCCTTGGAACGTCCCTGGTGCATTACATAGCCCGAATGGCATGCGTCTAAACGTGAAGGTGCCATATGGACATGGGAACGTCGTCTTCTCTTGATCTTCCGGAGCTATCATGATCTGGTTATAGCCGAAATATCCATCCAGAAGGCAGAAAAATTCATTACCTGCCAGCCTATCTAGCATCTGGTCGATGAATGCCAGTGAAAAGTGGTCCTTCTTTGTTGCCGCATTCAGCTTGCGGTAGTCCTTACAGATGCGCCAGCCAGTGACCGTTCTTGTTGGTATTAGTTCATTCTTGCTACTCATGATCACTGTCATCCCCCCTTTCTTTGGTACACACTGAACTGGGCTCACCCAGTTGCTGTCGGAGATTGGATAAATGACCCCTGCGTCGAGCCATTTGATGATCTCTTTCTTCACAACCTCCTTCATTGCGGGGTTGAGCCTGCGCTGCCTCTCAACTGAACCATCCTTACCCTCTTCCAACCGAATTTTGTGCATGCAGTACGAAGGGCTTATTCCTCTAATATCTGCTAAGGTCCATCCTATGGCTTTGATATGGTTTTTCAGGATATCCAGCAAAGCCTTCTCACATTCCGTCGTCAATGCAGAGGATATGATGACCGGTAGTGTGCTCTCTTCCCTCAAATATGCATACTTTAAATGCGTTGGCAGTGTCTTAAGCTCAAGGGTTGGTGGTTCTTCTAAGGACGGCTTTGTTTTCTCCGTTTTTTCTGTTGCCTAAGTCCAAGCGTTCAAAGCTTGCGTTGGAGATTATATTTATTTCCGCCTCTCTTCCTTCATCCAGTTCATCCAGCAGTGTTTCGTTTTCCGCGCATGCGTCGATGATGCTTGCCTTTTCTTCAGTTATCTCTTCGATCATCTGGAAAGAATGAAAATCATCAGGATACTTCAACGCGTTAAACACATTAAATTTTACCTGCTGGTCATCCACTCGAATAGTTAACTCCCCTTCTTGGACGTCAATCAGGGCGCGTCCAGTAGCTAAGAAAGGTCTTCCCAGGATGATGGGCACCTCTCTGTCAGCTTCATAATCCAAAATTATGAAGTCAGTCGAGAAGATGAATTTATCCACCTTCACAAGAACATCCTCGATTTTTCCCTCTGGATGCTTAATGGAACGGTCAGCGAGCTGAAGTGTGACTGTAGTTGGCCGTGCTTCCCCTATACCCAACTTCTTGAATATAGACAGTGGCATTAAATTGATGCTGGCCCCTAAGGCGCATAGTGCCTGACCTACGTCCATTCCTCCTATAGAAAAGGGCAATGTGAAACTCCCTGGATCTTTCATTTTAGCGGGTATATTGCTTTTAAACAATGCATTGCATTCCCGCGTCAATGCGACTGTCTCAAACTCTCCGAGCCTCCTTTTCTTAGATAATATGTCTTTCAGAAATTTGACATAACTCGGCATTTGTTCCAGGGCTTCCACCAACAGAATGTTGATGTGAAGTTGTTTGAGAACGTCCAGGAATTTTCTGAATTGACCCTCGTCATTCTTCTTCTTTAGGCGTTGAGGAAAGGGCGGACGCATAAGAGGATTGATATTCTAAGATACGACGCAGGGTTCGCCTGCGTTGCTTTTTCTCTCCCTTTTCATTTTCTTGTTCTTTAGCGGTTTTGTTTGTGGATGAAGATTGCGGTTCATGGATAGATGTTGCGGGAGTTTGTAATGGAGTGATTTGAGGCTGCAAATTTCCTTGCATCCTCTTCTCTTGCGGTTCAGTGGGAAGAACCTTCCCACTCCTCAATGTCACAGCTTGACATTGTTCCTTACTGTTACCTCATGGGGCTTCGGTATTACTACACAATGCTCCTTGGGGTCTCGTATTGCGCTCACTTGCCATTTGTCCCACTTGAAGTTCTAGATTTCTAATTGCAATGGCATGGCTCTTTATTTCTCCCATCTGATTTTGGAGCATCGCTTCAAGCGACTTACGCGTTTCTTCATTTTGAGTAATCGTTTGACGCATAAGTGTTTCAAGGGACGATGTTGATGAATTTGCTGACTGATTTCTTTGCGCTTGATGCCCTTGAACACCTTGGTTGTACACGGGATTATTATTTCTCTGCGGTTGTTGTCCAGCAGCCTGCGTCTGTGATTGGTTTCCTCCCCATCCAAAGTTAGGATGGTTTCTCCAACCCGGATTATGTCTTAGAATACGGGTTGTTCTGAACATAGCAGACAGACTGTGGGTTGTAGGGACACATATCATACAAGTGGCCCTCACCGCTGATGTGCCCCTTTTGTGTGTTTACCGCAAGTGTACGGGTCAAGTTATAATATAAAACGGTTAAGTTCGAGTATCGTTTCCACTAGAGATCCAATTGGGAAGGTTTAAGTTACTTAGCTATTCTAGAATTGAATCAATTTTATTTGAGGATTGAGATTCAAATTTTGTTTTTGGGAAAAAGAAAGATCAAGCCAAGAAAGTATCAAAGGGAGAATTGCAAGAGTCAAAGAGAGTTCTAGGGTTTCGAATCCTTGTTTGTTTCATCATGCAAAATTATGGATTTCATGGATTTAATTCTTATGTCTAAGTCTAGAAACTTAATTCCAAGTTATCTTCTCTCAAAGACAACTCTTTCTCATGCAACTTGATTGATAGTTAATCTCTTCAAACCAATACAAAATTACATGGCATTAAAACTAGTCTTTAGCAACTTTCATTGTAAACCTAACTACTCTCGTGATAGATTAACAATGATTCATTGTTATAGATCAAATTAAACATATAATCTCTCGATTCATACATCTAATCTAACATGTGAAGGTGGCCAATCTTCAAGAATTAAACACAATAACAATAAAAAGCACATTTATTTGAACAAAACCATGAGTTTACAAAATTATCATGAGTTTACAAACAATTCATCAAAAACCCTAAAACCAAAAAGTTTAGCCACTCATAGCGTAAAGCAACATATTGATCAAAAAGAATCAAAGAAAGAGTGTAAAGAATAGGGAAACTCTACTGAAAAGAGGTTCTTGATTGAGGCAGCACCGTCACGAACTCCTTGGCTCTTGCGTCGGACTTCGAAGGGCACCAAAACTATCTCGAACTCTTTTTCTCTTCCTTGTGGCTAACTCACTCTTGGAACTCTAGCTTAATTCTCACCTTTTCGGATCGTTCTCTTGTTCTGCAACTTTCTTGATCTTCTTGATATTTCTTCCCCCCCTCTTGGCTGCTGAAAACCCCTAAATTTATAGAGTTTGGCCGCCCAAAATTTAACCTAAAATACAAAACTTGCGTTTAAATTAACGCTGGCGCCGCGGCGCTAGGGTTGCGACCAAAATTAAGTTGCTCTCGGGTTTTAGCGCCGCGGCAGCGCCGTCCCAGCGCCGCGACGCTGTCTTGCGTTCACCAAGTATGCATCGAAGCAGCGCCTTCCCAGCGCCGTGTTGCTGCTCTGCGTCCATGCTGATGTGTTTCTGCCTCAATGCCGCGGCAGCGCTGCCTTAGCGCCGCGGCGCACCATGCGTTTCAAGCAAGGATGCATTTTTCAGCACTTTTTCTCCATATTCTTGCTCAGTTTTGATTTTTCAGTCGTTTTTTCTAATTTTCCTCGTTTTAACCTTAAAATCACTAGCAAACAAGTGAAATCTAATATAAAACTCCCTTAATTTGAGAGAATAATAAGCACTGTTCAAGTGCTTATCAACACCCCAAACTTAGAGATTTTCTAGTCCCGAGCAAAGAATAAAATCAAATAATAGGGAGTTTTAGATGAAGAAGTGTGCAATTGACTCATGTCTCAGAGAATAGCATTCAGAGCTTAAGTAGAAACATGCAAGCATATCTATATTGTTATAATTATTCAAGGCCAAATCTTGCTATCTCCCCAGTGTGTGTGTGCAAACCTCCTTCAATTTAAAATACTAGAACTCAAATTAGGACTTAAGGGAGTTTCTTTAGTTTTCCCCCTACTCTAGCTCATGCACCAATCTTCAAGCTTTCATGCATTCAAGTGAGTAATATGTCCACTAAGGTGCCTTTCAATCATATATTTTTTTCATGGGCCCAAACTTGCATTCTTTTACCTAGAGGCACTAGCTTTCACACATCCACTGTAGGGACTCGTACCTAGTCAATTCCCAGGCGTCCTTACTGATCACAGCAAAGGCAGCTCTTTTTACCCCTATCCATGCATACTCATTACAAGTTTAACATTTTAAAAAAATAGACAATTAAAGCCCATATATTTTGTGTACACTCTTTCTTTTCTCAAGGCATGTATACTCTTTTCTTTTTCCTTAGTCTAAGATTACAAGCTATCATGCATTTCCACTCCCTAACCAGTGGGGCCTTTCGAAGTGACAACCAAATACACCCAACTTAATCCTTTTTTCAGTTAAAGATTCTAAATAGAAGTGGCTACGTGCTCAAGAATATGAGAGATTTTAAGAGGGACTTAAATGAATTTAACTCAAGATAGTACTATTCTATTTCCACAATAAGTCATCTATCATGCAAATTCAAATCTCATCATGGGCAATCAACATCAAGGCACACAACCATAAACAACATTCCCATTAACTTTGAAAACTCCAAAATTTAAAAAAAAAAAAAAATTTTCAAAAATTGTTTCAAAAAATTTGACATGCATATGATCATTAAAACCTTCGCTAACATGCATAGCAGGATAAGAAAACACACAAAAGTACGAAAGACACCCCCCACCCCAAACTTAGAATCATGCATTGTCCCTAATGCATAAGAACATCTAACAAGGGAAGAGCAAGCCTGGGAGCAAGCGGGACGCCACCAAACAGGCTTGGTGTAAGGAGTACTTGTGTGATGAGCTATGTTCCTGAGAAATAAAGCATATGAGTGACTCCAAGATTTATAAAAATAATAAATAAATGAACAAGAGTAAAGAAAGCAATAAAATTGGGTTGCCTCCCAATAAGCGCTTGGTTTAACGTCTTCTAGCTAGACGGGACTACTGGATCATGCAATGAAAGTCAGGTTCTCAAGTCCGCATTCTTCATCACCGATGTAGTGCTTTAATCGTTGACCATTCACTTTAAAGGTTGTTCCATTGTTACCTTGTAGTTCCACGGCTCCGTGTGGGGATACCTTGACAATGACAAAGGGTCCCGAGCATCGTGTCCTAAGCTTACCTGGAAACAAGCGTAAACGTGAGTTAAAAAGTAATACTCTTTGTCTTGGAAGGAAGGTTCGTGATGTGATCTTCTTGTCATGCCATCTTGCAGTGCGCTCTTTGTAAAGTTTGGCATTCTCATAAGCTTGAGCACGGAACTCCTCCATCTCATTGAGTTCTAAAAGGCGTTTCTCACCAGCTTTCTCGAAATCCATGTTCAGCTTCTTGATGGCCCAATAAAATCCTATGCTCGAGCTCTACCGGTAAGTGACAAGCCTTTCCAAACACCAACCTATACGGGGAAGTACCAATTGGGGTTTTGAAAGTTGTGCGGTAGGCCCACAGTGCATCATCGAGCTTAAGGGCCCAATCCTTCCTATTGGTCTTGACTGTCTTTTCTAAAACTTGTTTGATTTCCCTGTTAGATAACTCAGCAAGGCCATTAGTTTGAGGATGATAAGCTGTAGCAATTTTATGATTAACATTATATTTTTGCATCATGGATTTAAACAGTTTATTGCAAAAGTGAGAGCCCTCATCACTAATAATAGCTCTAGGTGTACCAAAACGTGTGAAAATGTTTTTATGCAAGAATTTTACAACAGTGCGAGCATCATTGGTCCTAGTAGCTATGACTTCTACCCACTTAGATACATAATCTACTGCAACTAGAATATATAGGTAGCCATTATAAGAAATTGGAAAAGGTCCCATAAAGTCAATACCCCAAACATCAAATAACTCTACTTCCAAGATAGGTTTCATTGGAAGCTCATGTTGTCTAGAAATATTGCCAGTACGTTGGCACCTATCACATGACTTAACAAAGGTATAACAGTCTTTAAAAAGGGATGGCCAATAAAATCCTTACTGAAGTACCTTAGCTGCAGTTCTGGTGGGTCCAAAATGACCTCCATAGGGTGAAGCATGACATGAATTTAAAATACTTACCACTTCCTCTTGAGGTACACACTTTTCTTATCATATTGTCAGCACAAATCTTGTAGAGAAGTGGGTCCTCCCAATGGTAAGACTTAACATTGTGCAGGAATCTTTTCTTTTGTTGATAGTTCATGTCAGGTGGCAAATGTCCTCCTGCAAGATAATTAACTATGTCAGCAAACCAGGGCAAACTATCTTTTACCTGATACAGTTGTTCATCAGGGAACTTCTCAACAATTGGGGGCCATGATTTAGCTTCCTCATTCTCAATTCTAGATAAGTGGTCTGCAACCACATTTTCACATCCTTTCCTGTCTTTGATTTCTAGGTCAAATTCCTGTAACAATAATATCCACCTCATTTGCCTAGGTTTAGAATCTTTCTTAACAAACAAGTACTTTAAAGCAGCATGATTAATATGCACTACTATTTTAGAGGCAAGCAAGTATGATCTAAATTTATCCATGGCAAACACAACAGCTAGTTGTTCTTTTTCAGTAGTAGTGTATTTCTGTTGAGTATTATCAAGAGTCCTACTAGCATAGTAAATTGCCCTAAACATGTTATCTCTACGTTGGCCTAAAACAGCTCCTAAAAGGAAGGGGAAAATGATCTTTTCTAGTAGCTTTGTTCAACTTCCTATAATCAATGCATACACGCCATCCTGTTACAGTTCTAGTGGCTATCATTTCGTCTTTTTCATTTTTAACCACAGTCATGCCACCTTTCTTGGGTACCACTTGAACAGGACTTACCCATGGACTGTCAGATATGGCATATATGATTCCTGCATTCAAAAGCTTGAGCACTTCTTTCTTAACTACCTCCTTCATGGTGGGATTAAGTCTCCTTTGGTGCTCTATTGATGGTTTAAAGGTATCTTCCATCAAGATTCTGTGCATATAGACCGACGGACTAATACCTTTAAGGTCCTTAATAGACCAACCAATGGCAGATTTATGGTCCCTCAATACTTTCAATAATTTTTCTTCTTCCACAGAATCAAGATGAGAAGATATTATAACAGGTAAAGAAGATAAATTATCTAAGAACGCATATTTTAAATGAAGAGGTAATACTTTTAATTCAAGCTTAGACTTCTCAATATCATTCACAACATGCAAGGGATCTAAAGGTATAGGTTTATCTATTTTAGAACATACTGGCAACCTATCTAACCACCTAGCATAAAAAGCTATTTCATCAAAAATTGTATCTGCATTTTCAACATCTGTCATGCTTTGTTCTAGATGATCATTAGCTAACATAACCTCTACATGCTTAAAAATAGTATGATCAATTATGTCTATAGCATGGCAAGGACTACTCTCATCATGATGACTCAAGGACTTGTAAATATCAAATACAACATTTTCATCATTTACCCTTAAATCAACTTCCCTATTTGGACATCTATGATAGCCTTTCCAATTGCTAGGAATGGCCTCCCAAGTATGATAGGAATCTCAGAGTCCTCCTCCATGTCCAATACTACAAAATCTGCAGGGAAGATAAATTTGTCAACTTTAACTAATACATCTTCAACAATACCTTTGGGATAAGCTAATAATCTATCAGCAAGTTGCAGGGTGATGGTGGTAGGTTGCACCTCTCCAATGTTGAGTTTCCTATAAACAGATAAAGGCATTAAATTAATAGAAGCACCCAGATCACAAAGAGCTCTAGTAACATTTAAAGAACCAATAGTGCAAGGTATAGTAAAACTCCCTGGATCTTTTAACTTTTGTGGTAGCTTCTTTTGTAACACTGCACTGCATTCCTCAGTCATGCTAATCATCTCATATTGCCCAAACTTTTTCTTTTTAGATAAGACATCTTTCATGAATTTAGCATAGTTGGGCATTTGCTCTAAAGCCTCAGCAAATGGAATGTTAATGTGCAGCTTTTTAAATAACTTAAGAAATTTAGCAAATTGTGAGTCTATTTCTTTCTTTTTAAAACGTTGAGGATATGGCATAGTATTAGGTACAAAAGATAGAGGGTTAGATGACTTACTTGAAGATGTTGACTCTTTTACCTTTACCTCCTTTTCTAGGATCTTTGGTTCATCTTCTAGAATTGGCTCTTGAATTGTGTCATCTACCTCTTGCTCTTCATCTTTATCAATGATCAAAGGAGTGGACAGCTTTTTCCCACTCCTCAAAGTCATGGCCTTGCACTCCTCTTTTGGATTTATCTCGGGACAACTAGGAAATTTTCCCTTTTGCATTGTTTGAAGGGAAGTGGCGATTTGGCTTATTTGTACCTCGATGTTTTGAATGGCCTTACCATGACTTTGTACGGTGCTTTCCAATGCGGTTGTCCTTCCTCTTGATTCTTTTATGAACTCTACCATCAAATCTTCTAAGTTGGACTTCTTTTCAGTGTGGGATGGACCTACATTGGATAATTCAGAAGAACCTTGCAAAACATTCCTTTTGTTAGTATAAGAAAAATTTTCATGGTTCCTCAAACTGGGATGGTAGTGAGTTGGAAGTTGTTGATGTTGGTAATTCCTATAATGTCCTCTATCAACATAATTAGTCGTCTCATTATCCCCATGAACGCCTATTTCCGATGCCAAAGCGGCAAGAGAGGCTATAGATGGTGGATTTGTTTGAGCTTGGCCTCCTACAGTTAATTTAGAAAGAGCATTAGTAAGGGAAACCATTTGAGCTTTAAGAGAATTTACCTCATCAACTTCATATAATCCGCCCGGGTCTTGGGATGTTTGAAGAAGACCGTTCACATGGCCAATTGTAAGATGTATTGGCCAAGTCTTCTAATATGGTATAGGCTTCTTGAGCATTCTTTGAAAAAATTGACCCTCCGGTAGTTGCATCTAAGATGGATTTGGTTGAGGTTGCCAATCCATTGTAGAAAAGTTGAATTTGCAACCAATCCGGATACCCATGTTGAGGGCATCTTCTCAAGAGATCCTTATACCTTTCCCACGCCTCATATAATTGTTCATCCTCGAGTTGGCAGAATGTTCCAATCTCCGTCCTTAGTCTTTGAGATTTAGCCGATGGAAAGTATTTGTTCAAGAAAGCTTGAGCTAAGATCTCCCATGTTGTAATGCTATCTAGAGGTATGGTTTCCAACCAATCCTTAGCACGGTCCTGCAAAGAAAAAGGAAACAGTCTTAGTTTAATAGCATCGTTAGAAACACCATTCATTTTTACCGTCCCGCATATCTCCAAGAAGGATCGTAGGTGCTTGTAAGGATCTTCATTAGTTCTTCCTCTAAAGGCTAGCTCTCTAGCCATTTGGATCAACCCCGGTTTCAACTCAAAATTGTTGACATTGATAGGCACATTCATAATTCCAGGTTGACTTGCCGGTAACGTAGGTTGAAAGTAGTCTCTAATTGCCTTAGGTATCTCCTCCGCCATCTCCGTAGTTTGATTAAGTTGAGCCCTTAAATTTCTTCTACACGTCCTTTCAATCTCGGGATCAAGAGGGAGGAGGTTAGTATTATCTCGAGGCATAGACTAACAAAATAAAAAAAATACAAAACAATTATATACAATAAACTAAATAAATAAACAATCAAATAAAAAAAATAATAAAAAAAATAAAAACAAATAAACAATCAAATAATATACACCTCAAATTAAGATCTATCAATTCTAATGAATATTAAGTAACAAAAACCGTTCTTTGGATCCCCGGCAATGGCGCCAAAAACTTGATGTGCCACTTTTGTGTGTATACCGCAAGTGTACGGGTCAAGTTATAATATAAAACGGTTAAGTCCGAGTATCGTTTCCACTAGAGATCCAATTGGGAAGGTTTAAGTTATTTAGCTATTCTAGAGTTGAATCAATTTTATTTGAGGATTGAAATTCAATATTTCAATTTTGGGAAAAAGAAAAATCAAGCCAAGAAAGTATCAAAGGGAGAATTGCAAGAGTCAAAGAGAGTTCTAGGGTTTCGAATCCTTGTTTGTTTCATCATGCAAAATTATGGATTTCATGGATTTAATTCTTATGTCTAAGTCTAGAAACTTAATTCCAAGTTATCTTCTCTCAAAGACAACTCTTTCTCATGCAACTTGATTGATAGTTAATCTCTTCAAACCAATACAAAATTACATGGCATTAAAACTAGTCTTTAGCAACTTTCATTGTAAACCTAACTACTCTCGTGATAGATTAACAACGATTCATTGTTATAGATCAAATTAAACATATAATCTCTCGATTCATACATCTAATCTAACATGTGAAGGTGGCCAATCTTCAAGAATTAAACACAATAACAATGAAAAGCATATTTGTTTGAACAAAACCATGAGTTTACAAAATTATCATGAGTTTACAAACAATTCATCAAAAACCCTAAAACCAAAGAGTTTAGCCACTCATAGCGTAAAGCAACATATTGATAAAAAAGAATCAAAGAAAGAGTGTAAAGAATAGGGAAACTCTACTGAAAAGAGGTTCTTGATTGAGGCAGCACCGTCACGAACTCCTTGGCTCTCGCGTCGGACTTCGAAGGGCACCAAAACTATCTCGAACGCTTTTCCTCTTCCTTGAGGCTAACTCACTCTTGGGACTCTAGCTTAATTCTCACCTTTTCGGATCGTTCTCTTGTTCTGCAACTTTCTTGATCTTCTTGATCTTTCTCCCCCCTCTCTTTTGGCTGCTGAAAACCCCTAAATTTATAGAGTTTGGCCGCCCAAAATTTAACCTAAAATACAAAACTTGCGTTTAAATTAACGCTGGCGCCGCGGCACTAGGGTTGCGACCAAAATTAGGTTGCTCTCGGGTTTTAGCACCGCGACAGCGCCGTCCCAGCGCCGCGACGCTATCTTGCGTTCACCAAGTACGCGTCGAAGCAGCGCCTTCCCAGCGCCGCGTTGCTGCTCTGCGTCCATGCTGATGCGTTTCTGCCTCAGTGCCACAGATGCGTTTTTCAGCACTTTTTCTCCATATTCTTGCTCAGTTTTGATCTTTCAATCGTTTCTTCTAATTTTCCTCGTTTTAACATGAAAATCACTAGCAAACAAGTGAAATCTAATATAAAACTCCCTTAATTTGAGAGAATAATAAGCACTTTTCAAGTGCTTATCAACCGCATTGCACACAGCTTACAGATGCTGTTCCATTGACCGTGTTCATTGCATCCATTGATGCAACCGTTCCTCCTTGGTTGTTCAACGCAATGGTTTGCAGCAAGGATGTCAGTTTGGCGATCTGAGCTGAAAGGTTACTAGTCGCATCCGTTTCAATCATTCCAGCTTGCGATCGTCTTTTATCCATATACCTGGATCCATATCCATCATCCACCCATTCATCAGTATTCCTCGAAATTCTGTCGAGGATCTCTTTGGCCTGCGTGTAAGTTTTGTCCATCAAACCTCCTGCTGTAGAGGCGTCAGCCACTGATTGTGATGTTTTGTTCAGTCCTCCATAGAAAATCTCCATCTGTACACAATCAGGGATACCGTTATGGGGACAATTTCTTACCAGCCTTTTAAACTGAGCCCATGCTTCAGTAAGCGTCTCCGAGTCCTTTTGCTCGAAGGTGACAATGTCTCGTCGCCTCTTTGCACTTACCGTGGGAGGAAAGTATTTCTGCATGAACTTTTCAACCATTTTACCCCACATTGTAATCTCACCAGGTTCAAATGAGTATGTCCACTATCTTGCCTCATCTTTGAGAGAAAATGGGAATAGCATCAGTCTGATGCTATCTTGCGGTACTCCAGCCATCGGAAATGCACTACAGATTTCCAAGAAACTCTTCAGGTGTGCAAGTGGATCTTCACCCGTTGCACCCCCAAACTGCCCTGCAGCTTGCAGCATTTGCAACATCACTGGCTTCATTTCGAACCTTCCATTACCCTCGAAGGTTGGTTATAAAATTCCCGGTGCGAAATTATATAAATTTGGCGACGCATACTCCCTCATCGGGCGATTTCTATCATGCGCCAAGAGAATCGGGTTTGTATCATAATTTTCGTGCTCTTGCGCATTTGCGTTCCGCCTGACCTCAGCTTGAGGAGTTTGAGGTTGATTGTTTTGAGCATCCATGGTCTCTCCAGTAGACTGATTGCTCCTTCTTTGCTTATTCTGTCTTATCTTTCTTCTGAAGGTCCTCTCAATCTCAGGGTCAATATCAAATGTCGGGTTATCCCCTTCACTCATATACTGTTAGAAGCCTCTGACAGAAGAGAAGCTTGCTATACTCCGTCGATTGAGGAATTTTGCAACACAATAATCAAAAGAAAATAATTAAATCAATGAATAGTCCCCGGCAACGGCGCCAAAAACTTGTTGTGATGATATTGTTGTGTGAACTAACCTAACGCAAAGTGCTAAAGTATATGATTATGCGTTCAACATGTCAAGATTTGATCATGCAATGCGTTCTATTATTATGCGTTAGTCTTGTCAAGTTTTCCTATTCCTCTACCCAAGTATAAGTAAAGTAATAGGTTTTCTCGGTGAGTCCGAGGTCGAACACAGGGATTATATTGATTTGGTTTTAATTGGATTGCATGCGTTACAGAGGTAACCAACAATTGTTTGAATTTGTGTTTCTAATCTAGAAAAAGCAGATGTTTGTACACTAGAATAACAGTTGTGGAATATGGGAAGCAATGCGACATAGCAAGTTCAGCTAAGATGTGTATGAATGGATAAAGAAAAGGGTTGGGTTGATTAACCTCTAACATCGGAAACGCACAGTAGTACTCTATTCATACTTGCGACTCTTCTACCAATTGTCAGCCGCTATGCGTTATATGTCTATAATGCATAGGAAAGTGTTAAGAACCAAGGTTGTCCCCGTAGACAGGTAACACTACTTGGCCCTTGTCAATTGAGTTCCACAATCACTTACCCTCTCGAGTAGTCTGATTATTACTACTTATATCGATTTGTCAGATGGATATAAGCATCGGATTAAGCTCGCAATTGATAAGTTAGAATAGTTACACTGCGGTCCCTAATTAGATGCTAACGTAACCCTAGACTCTTGAGTGATTAGTTACTCATGGCTTGAAAGTATAAAGTGGACAGATGAAAAAAGTGAATAGACATGGAAGATAATTGTATTGATGAAAATGAGATACAAATTTCGATAAGTCAATTTCTTGATACAAATCTAAAATTCAAGTAAGAATAGTAAGAAAGAAAGCAGGGTAAGGCGTCAATGTCTTGAGTCGCCCGGATGGAAGCGTGATGATTTGCTGTGAAGTGATGCGGCGGAAAGGAAGACTCTTCTCTCTCGAGCTATTTGTCTCTGGTTGAAGCCTGAGAGAACTCTGCTGTCACTTATGGAGTCCTTCCAAGAATTAACAACCTTTCTCCTCTCGCAGAGCTGCCCTTTTATAGATGATGAAATCGCAGTTAATGGCAGATCTCCTTGATTGGTGGCGAGATTGACACTGCGTCCATCTTGCCTGATTGCGTGATTCTCGGGCCAATTAAGATCCACCACTTAAGCCGCAAATCATGTCTGCCAATCATCCGTCAATCTCTCAAGATTCCGATCTGATTTGCAGCGCCTTGCCGTAACGGTTGTCTATGCGTCCATGCATTGTTTGGTTGATGTCAACGCAACATAGGTTGCTAACGCGTAGTTATGCGTTGGGCTGTCGTTAACGCATCGTCTTGTTCCTTCGTTAAGGGGTCATCACCGCATCGCTTGCATTCCTGCGTGAAAACATGCGTTTTAGGCTTAACAAGTGGTAAAATCAATATCTTCATCAAAATTCAAGAGTATAACGCAAAGAAAGATTTATTAATGGAATTTATCATCAACTACCGCATGCTTCTCTTATTTAAACTATATTTATCTATGAAAAAGGCTATAATAACTTGTATTTCTACAAGTTATCACCTAGACCTTTGATAGATTAGTTACTCATAGATACAAAGAAAAAGCGGAAAGTACAGGGAAATGAGTAGACATGCAAGAAATATATATTGATGAACGGAATACAACTTTAGATAGCTCAATGTCTTGACACAAATCTAAAATCAAGATAAAAAAAACTAAGATGGAAAGCAGGAAAAGGCGTCAATGTCTTGAGTCGCCGGAATGGAAGCCTGTGGTTCTGCTGTGAAGTAGACAGGCGGAGGGAAGACTCTTCTCTCTCGAGCTATTCGTCTCCGGTTGAGGTCTGGAGAGAACTCTGCTGTCACTTAGGAATTTTTCCGAGAATCAACAACACTTTGTCATCTTGCAGGACTGCCCTTTTATAGATGTTGCGTTCGTAATCAATGGCAAATCTGCTTGATTGGCGATGAAATTGATATCATGCGTCCATCTCGCCTAATTGCGTAATTCTCGGGTCAATTTAGATCCACCACTTTAGCCATAGATTATGTATGTCAATCTTTCGACAATCTCTCAAGATTCTAATCTGATTCTCTGCGCCTTGCGTCTTATGCGTTCATGGAGAGTTGGGTTGATGTCGATGCGTCATAGGTTGCTAACGCATAGTCTTGCGTTGAGAAGTCGTTAACGCATGTTAAGGTTGTTCGCATTCCGTATCATGCATCCATGAAAAACAGATGGCTAACGCATAGTCCTGCGTTAAGAAGTCATCAACGCATCGTTTGCATTCCTGCGTTAAAACATGCGTTTTAGGCTCAAAATGTGGTAAAATCATTATCTTCATAAAAATACAAGAGTAGAACACAAAGGAAGATTTATTGGTAAAAATCAACATAAACTGCCGCATGATTCTCTATTTAATCTCTATTTCTCTAAGAAAAAGACTATAATAACTTGTATTTCTACAAGTTATCACACCCCCAAACTTAGATAAATGCTTGTCCTCAAGCATAACTTCTATCTAAGAAACTGTTGTGAAAATATGAACAATAGACAAATCACAAGTCCCCAGCAACGGCGCCAAATACTTGTTGTGAAATATATTGCGGAATTGGAAATTACAAACGCAAGTGATAAGGACTTGAAAAGTGCTTATTATTCTCTCAAATTAAGGGAGTTTTATATTAGATTTCACTTGTTTGC
This sequence comes from Citrullus mucosospermus, assembly GCA_030954485.1. Taxonomy (NCBI): domain Eukaryota; kingdom Viridiplantae; phylum Streptophyta; class Magnoliopsida; order Cucurbitales; family Cucurbitaceae; genus Citrullus; species Citrullus mucosospermus. The sequence goes on along the minus strand of CM062061.1, from coordinate 14,946,105 downwards.
TAGTGATTTTTAGGTTAAAACGAGGAAAATTAGAAGAAACGACTGAAAAATCAAAACCGAGAAAGAATATGGAGAAAAAGTGCTGAAAAACGCATCCTTGCTTGAAACGCATGGTGCGCTGCGGTGCTAAGGCAGCGCTGCTGCGGTGCTGAAGCAGAAACGCATCAGCATGGACGCAGAGTAGCAACGCGGCGCTGGGAAGGCGCTGCCTCGACGCATCCTTAAAGAACGCAAGACAGCGTCGCAGTGCTGGGACGGCGCTGCCGCGGCGCTAAAACCCGAGAGCAACTTAATTTTGGCCGCAACCCTAGCGCCACGGTGCCAGCGTTAATTTAAACGCAAGTTTTGTATTTTAGGTTAAATTTTGGGCGGCCAAACTCTATAAATTTAGGGGTTTTCAGCAGCCAAAAGAGAAGGGGGAGAAAGATCAAGAAGATCAAGAAAGTTGCAGAACAAGAGAACGATCCGAAAAGGTGAGAATTAAGCTAGAGTCCCAAGAGTGAGTTAGCCGCAAGGAAGAGGAAAAGCGTTCGAGATAGTTTTGGTGCCCTTCAAAGTCCGACGCGAGAGCCAAGGAGTTCGTGACGGTGCTGCCTCAATCAAGAACCTCTTTTCAATATAGTTTCCCTATTCTTTAAACTCTTTCTTTGATTCTTTTTTATCAATATGTTGCTTTACGCTATGAGTGGCTAAACTCTTTGGTTTTAGGTTTTTGATGAATTGTTTGTAAACTCATGATAATTTTGTAAACTCATGGTTTTGTTCAAACAAATATGCTTTTCATTGTTATTGTGTTTAATTCTTGAAGATTGGCCACCTTCACATGTTAGATTAGATGTATGATTCGAGAGATTATATGTTTAATTTGATCTATAACAATGAATCATTGTTAATCTATCACGAGAGTAGTTAGGTTTACAATGAAAGTTGCTAAAGACTAGTTTTAATGCCATGTAATTTTGTATTGGTTTTCAGAGATTAACTATCAATCAAGTTGCATGAGAAAGAGTTGTCTTTGAGAGAAGATAACTTGGAATTAAGTTTCTAGACTTAGGCATAAGAATTAAATCCATGAAATCCATAATTTTGCATGATGAAACAAACAAGGACTTGAAACCCTAGAACTCTCTTTGACTCTTGCAATTCTCCCTTTGATACTTTCTTGGCTTGATCTTTCTTTTTCCCAAAAACAAAATTTGAATTCCAATCCTCAAATAAAATTGATTCAATTCTAGAATAGCTAAGTAACTTAAACCTTCCCAATTGGATCTCTAGTGGAAACGATACTCGGACTTAACTGTTTTATATTATAACTTGACCCGTACACTTGCGGTTAACACACAAAAGTGGCACATCAGCAAGGTGTAGATTAAGATATGATTATGCGTTTTACATATCATGCGTTGAACATGCTATGCGTTTTACTACGATGCGTTGGTGATCTTGTCAAGTTTTCCTATCCTTTACCCAAGTATAAGCAAAGGAGTAGGTTTTCTCGGTGAGTCCGAGGTCGTACCCAGGGATTATGTTGATTTAGTATTTGAGTGAATTACATGCTTGCAGTCCTAACCAAGAAATAATTGGAGTGTTTTGTTTTTAATCTAAGGAAAGCGATTGTATATACACTAGATTAAAATTGTGGAAGATGGAAAGCATGCGACACAGCAAATTCAGCAAATGATGTGAATGAATGGATAAAGAAAGGGTTCGGGTTGGTTAACATCTAACATCGAAAACGCATGGTAGTATTCTATTCATACTTGTGACTCTTCTCCCGGTTGTCAGCCGCTATGCGTTATATGTCTATAACGCATAGGAGAGTGTTAAAAACCAAGGTTATTCCTATAGACAGATAACACTTCTTGGCCCTTGTCAATTGAGTTCCACAATCACTTACCCTCTCGAGCAGTTTGATTATTACTACTTATATTGATTTGTCAGATGGACATAAGCATCGAATTAAGATTGCAATTGAGAAGATGCAATAGTTACACTATGGTTCTTAGTTAGATGCTAACGCAACCCTAGACCCTTGAGTGATTAGTTACTCATGGTTTGAAAGTAAAAAGCGGAAAGTATAGAGAAATGAGTAGACATGGAAGATATATATATTGATGAAACGAAATACAACTTTAGATAAGCTCAATGTCTTGACACAAATCTAAAATCAAGAAAGAAAAACTAAGAAAGAAAGCAAGGAAGGTGTCAATGTCTTGAGTCGCCCGGATGGAAGCGTGAGGTTCTGCTGTGAAGTGGTCCGACGGAGGGAAGACTCTTCTCTCTCGAGCTATTCGTCTCCAGTTGAAGTCTGAAAGAACTCTGCTGTCACTTATGGAGTTCTTCCGAGAATCAAAAACCTTTTCTCATCTCGCAGAGCTGCCCTTTTATAGATGATGCGTTCTTAATCAATGGCAAATCTGCTTGATTGGCGGCAAGATTGATATCATGCGTCCATCTCCCCTGATTGCGTGATTCTCGGGTCAATTAAGATCCACTGATAACTTGTAGAAATACAAGCTATTATAGCCTTTTTCATAGATAAATAGAGTTTAAATAGAGAAGCATGCGGTAGTTTATGATAAATTCTATTAATAGATATTCCTTTGCATTATACTCTTGTATTTTTTTATGAAGATAATAATTTTACCACTTGTTGAGCCTAAAACGCATGTTTTAATGCAAGAATGCAGACGATGCGCTGATGACTTCTTAACGCAGGACGACACGTTAGCAAGCTGTTCTTCATGGACGCATGATCTGAACGGAACGCAAACAACCTGACGACGCGTTAACAACAACTCAACGCATAACTATGCGTTAGCAACCTACGACGCGTTGACATCGGCCAAACTATGCATGGACGCGTAGACAACCGTTACGGCAAGGTGCTGAGAATCAGATCGGAATCTTAAGAGATTGACGGATGATTGACAGACATTATTTGCGGCTAAAGTGGTGGATCTTAATTGGCCCAACAATCACGCAATCATGTGAGATTGACGCAGTATCAATCTCGCCACCAATCAAGCAGATCTGCCATTAACTGCGATTTTATCATCTATAAAAGGGCAACTCTGCGAGATGAGAAAGGTTGTTGATTCTCGGAAGAACTCCATAAGTGACAGCAGAGTTCTCTCAGACTTCAGCCGGAGACAAATAGCTCGAGAGAGAAGAGTCTTCCCTTCGCCGCACCACTTCACAGCAAATCATCACGCTTCCATCCGGGCGACTCAAGACATTAACGCCTTCCCTGCTTTCTTTCTTACTATTCTTTCTTAATTTTAGATTTGTATCAAGGAATTGAACTGATCGAAAATTGTATCAAATTTCATCAATAGAATCATCTTCCATGTCTACTCACTTTTCTCAACTTTCCGCTTTTTACTTTCAAACCATGAGTAACTAATCACTCAGGGGTCTAGGGTTGCGTTAGCATCTAACAAGGAACCACAGTGTAACTATTTTATCTTGTCAATTGGGTGCTTAATTTGATGCTTATGTCCATCTGACAAATCGATATAAGTAGTAATAATCAGACTGCTCGAGAGGGTAAGTGATTGTGGAACGCAATTGACAAGGACCAAGTAGTGTTACTTGTCTACGTGGATAACCTTGGTTCTTAACACTCTCCTATGCGTTATAGACATATAACGCATAGCGGCTGACAACCGGGAGAAGAGTCGCAAGTACGAATAGAATACTACTGTGCGTTTCCGACGTTAGATGTTAATCAACTCGAACCCTTTTCTTTATACATTCACACACATCTTTAGCTGAACTTGCTGTGTCGCATGCGTTCCATATTCCACAATTGTTAGTCTAGTGTACAAACAATCGCTTTCTTTAGATTAGAAACACAACTTTCAAATATATATTGGTTACCGCTGTAACGCATGAAATCCAATTAAAAACTAAATCAATATAATCCCTGTATTCGACCTCAGACTCACCGAGAACACCTATTACTTTGCTTATACTTGGGTAAAAGAATAGGAAAACTTGACAAGACCATCAACGCCTAGTGGTAGAACGCATAGCATGATCAAAGCATGACATGTTGAACGCATAAACACATCCTTTAGCACTTTGCATTGGCTAATTCTGTCACACCCCAACCCGGATTTACTCTATACCTAGGAAGGAGCATGATCCTAATTCCCAACATAAGACTCTATAATACATACATCATAGAAGAATAGCAAATCATACAACATTCTCTTTATCAGATCAGAAGAACGTGTAAACTTTTAAATATAGGTACAACACGTCCCTCTTTCACTACACTCTCAGTAAAGATGTTTATTACATGACATATGAGCATTCTAAATATTTACAACTATCCCAGAGGTTCGCTTCCAGATAGGCCCAGACGAGATTTTTCAGTAGGCTAGGCGTCCCGGACACGCTCGCTACCTGAAACAGCAAACAACAACAAACTGGATGAGCAAAAGGCTCAGTGAATGACTAAATCTACTAAAACTAATCATATTAACTTTAATCCAGTTTGTAAGATAGTAACCATCGCATAACCCATCCCATTGAATTATCATGATTTACTTTTACACTACGCATGTATATCTATCAATTCCCATGTTTCACAAGTCTCCTATTTATTTAGTGCCTTCACTTTCCGTCTCTCAGCACTTATTCATGTATAACTACAATACCATGTGCCTTCACATGAGATCCCTCAGCACAGGTAACAAACTCTATCTACGCTCAAGTGCTTTCTCACAGAATCCCTCGGCACGAGCTAGTTGTGATAGGATACTACATGCCTTCTCTTACAATCCCTGAGCATTGTAGTCCATTCTCTACTGTTATTCAAGTGCCTTCTCAAATCCCTCGGCACTTAATATCACGCTTACTCACAAGTAGCTTTCACCATAAGGTCCCTCAGCCACTTATGTGCTTAGACATTTGTAATAGTATTCTTTTAAATCACTAACACACCACATACATGAAGCAAACTACAATGCATCACGTTTCCTCATCACTATGCGTACTAAGTTTAACACAATATATAACAAACAGTCACTCACAATCGGTCCTGGCTCTAAGTGGATTATAAGCCTCCCCGAGCTCTTCTTCCTGAGTTTGACACACAATTAGACAATTTCAGCTCAAACATCCTTCATGAATACTGCTAAAAATCGAGTTAACTTACTAACCTCAAAGTTTCAGCCCTAACCTTCGTCTCTTCAATTTGTTCTTCCTCTAAAACCGAGCATCACTCTGAAGAGATCACTGCAGCCGAAACCTCTGTCAAACCCGAGTTTCTTCCACGAATTCAATGAGATTTCTGCTTCAGATCAGCATGAACATCTTCTTCTACCTCCCTTCGATGTTTCGCCTTAATATGGACCCAACTCGAGCTCTGAAATGCAAGCAGAACATTGAATTCTCAGTCCACTTATATATATATCACCGACTTGTTCTCCATTCCAACTCTATAGTATAATTCGTTCGACGCATACCTCCTATGCTCAGCTTCAGCAACGCACACGGCCTCTGATGATAATTCATTTCAAACTCTCCCGCCAAATAGTTAACATACGCGTTACCTTCTATCAGCCAACATTCCTTATCCAACGCATACTTGCCTTCGACGCATGGTAGCGTTCACCGCATAATGGGCTCACCGCAGATCAGCTCCCAAACCTCTCGTGGCCTTTACTTCCACCGGCACACTGCCTTCAATGCGTTTAACGCATAATGATCCTCGGTACCAAGTGGTACCAAGTGATCCTCCACGCCTTTATATCCTCAACGCATCATGACTTCAACGCATGATAAGCTTCCCTCACCTTTACGTTTACACTAAAATTACCTCCTCCACAACAGGTTGCCATCAACGCATAGCTTACACTTAGCTATTTTCCCACTCCAAATGCAAGCCAGCCAACTACTTTTGCACATTCACCCATCTCTCGGCCCCTTCTTCTTTGCGTTCCAATAAAAATAGATGCGGGGCTTACAAATTCACACATACAAAATACATGCAACATCCACCACTTTAGCCACAAATCATGTTCGTCAATCATATGACAATCTTGCAAGATTCTGATTTGATTGTCGGTGCATTGCATTGATGGTCGTCTTTGCGTCCATGGGTAGTTTGGCCGATGTTAACGCGTCGTAGGTTGCTAACGCATAGTCATGTGTTGAGTAGTTGTTAACGCATCGTCAGGTTGTTTGCGTTCCGTTTAGATCATGCGTTCATGAAGAAGAGATTGCTAACGCGTCATCCTGCGTTAAGAAATCATCAACGCATCGTTTGCATTCCTGTGTTAAACACATGCGTTTTAGGCTCAAAAGGTTATAAAATCATTATCTTCATAAAAATACTAGAGTATAACGCAATGGAAGATTTCTTAATAGAAATTAACATAACTTGCCGCATGCTTTCTCTATTTAATCTCTATTTATCTAAGAAAAAGGCTATCATAACTTGTATTTCTACAAGTTATCAGAAACTTCAATCATCCTAAACATTTTCTCAACGCATTGACTAGTCTCTTAGAATGCTATACTCAATCAGCTACCCGTCAGTTATAGTACTTCTCTATCTTTATATTCTTTCTTTAGGACGGGTTTAATTTGTATGCGGCAAGCTTTCTTTTCAAAAATCTTTAACTCATTATTCACAAAATTTTTGTTTCTTCTTTTAACATTGAGTCTGAAAAGATGAAGATATAAAGTTCCTTTTTCTTTCATTTGTTTTCTTCTCTATATTAACTATGCGTCGAGTAGGGTTACCCACCTTCGTTCTGACATACCAACTATAGGGTGCATGGAGGCATCCAACTACAAGCAAGCGCCCTTCTCGACTCAAATCTTATCTAAGTTCGGTTTCCTCACTAGACATTGGAGTTTGTTATTTATTTATGCATCGCTGATTACGATTACCCACCTTCGTTTTGACACACCAACTATGGGATGCATGGAGGCGGCCAACTACAAGCAGGTGTCATTTTCAGCTAAACTCTTAACAAGATAAATATATTAGTCTTGCCAGCAGAGTCTTGCGTTTAAAAGAATTTTTTTTAATTTTTTTTTTTTTAAACATAAGTTCCTCATATTTTTATCTTTGACAATTCAAACCTCTTCCACCCCCAAACTTGAGAGTAGCAAGGTCCTCATTGCTTAAATTGTAAACAAAGATTATGTTGCAAAATTTGTTAAAAGAGGTTTGAATTGGCCGCTTGCATACATGCAAAGTAGGTTTGCGTTTCTAAGGAATAGTATGCAGACCCATTGGAAGTAATCTAACTTAAGAGTGTATAAAAAGTGTAAGCATGTAAGCCCCATACTTGACCTTGTGAGAAGGCAAGATAAGAAGAGACTAAGAGATGGGCGTTTGGTAGGAAAAGTTGGCTGAAATGTGTGGGGGCAGAAATGGCTAAGTACTGGCCATGCGTTGGTGGCAATATGCGTTGATGGAGGTAGTTTTGGCATGGACGCAGAGGTAAAGGAAGGCTATTACGCGTTAAAGGCCATGAGGCGTTGAGGCCATGAGGCGTTGAAGGTCACGAGGCGTTGAGGGCCATTCTGCGTCGGAGGTCACTATGCGATGAACGCATTAAAGGCCACAAGGCGTTGATAGTTGAAGGCCACGAGGCCTCGAGAGCCACTCTGCGTTGAAGGTCACTGTGCGGTGAACGCTACCATGCGTTGAAAGTGGGTATGCGTTGGTGCATAGAAGGTTGGTCGAGAGAACAATGCGTTCGTCAGCTATCTGGTGATGGGAGTTGGGAAATTTTAACACACAAAGCTGATAACTTGTAGAAATACAAGTTATTATAGCCTTTTTCATAGATAAATAGAGTTTAAATAAGAGAAGCATGCGGTAGTTGATGATAAATTCCATTAATAAATCTTCCTTTACGTTATACTCTTGAATTTTTATGAAGATATTGATTTTACCACTTGTTGAGCCTAAAACGCATGTTTTAACGCAGGAATACAGACGATGCGTTGATGACTTCTTAACGCAGGACAACATGTTAGCAATTTGTTCTTCATGGTGGCATGGTCTGAACGGAACGCAAACAACCTGACGACGCGTTAACAACTCAACGTATAACTACGCGTTAGCAACCTACGACGCGTTGGCATCGGCCAAACTATGCACGGACGCATAGACAACCGTTACGGCAATGCGCTGAGAATCGATCGGAATCTTAAGAGAATGACGGATGATTGACAGACATGATTTGCGGCTTAAATGGTGGATCTTAATTGGCTCGAGAATCACGCAATCAGGCGAGATGGACGCAGTGTCAATCTCGCCACCAATCAAGCAGATTTGCCATTAACTGCGATTTCATCATCTATAAAAGGGCAGCTCTGCGAGAGGAGAAAGGTTGTTGATTCTCGGAAGGACTCCATAAGTGACAGCAGAGTTCTCTCAGGCTTCAACCGGAGACAAATAACTCGAGAGAGAAGAGTCTTCCATTCGCCGCACCACTTCGCAGCAAATTATCACACTTCCATCCGGGCGACTCAAGACATTGACGCCTTTCCCTGCTTTCTTTCTTACTGTTCTTGCTTGAATTTTAGATTAGTATCAAGGAATTGGACTTATCAAAATTTGTATCTCATTTTCATCAATACAATTATCTTCCATGTCTATTCACTTTTCTCATCTGTCCACTTTATACTTTCAAGCCATGAGTAACTAATCACTCAAGGGTCTAGGGTTGCGTTAGCATCTAACTAGGGACCGCAGTGTAACTATTTTATCTTATCAGTTGCGAGCTTAATTCGATGCTTATATCCATCTGACAAATCCATATAAGTAGTAATAATCAGACTGCTCGAGAGGGTAAGTGATTGTGGAACTCAATTGACAAGGGCCAAGTAGTGTTACCTATCCATGGGGACAACCTTGGTTCTTAACACTCTCCTATGCGTTATAGACATATAACGCATAGCGGCTGACAACCGGGAGAAGAGTCGCAAGTATGAATAGAATACTACTGTGCGTTTCCGACGTTAGATGTTAATCAACCCGAACCCTTTTCTTTATCCATTCACACACATCTTAGCTGAACTTGCTGTGTCGCATGCTTTCTATATTCCACAACTGTTAGTCTAGTGTACAAACATCTGCTTTCTTTAGATTAAAAACACGATTTCAAACAATGGTTGGTTACCTCTGTAACACATGCAATCCAATTAAAACCAAATCAAGATAATCCTTGTGTTCGACCTCGGACTCAGCGAGAACACCTATTACTTTACTTATACTTGGGTAAGAGGATAGGAAAACTTGACTACATCACCAACACATAGTGTAGGACGCATGGCATGTTCAACGCATGACATGTTGAACGGCACCTTGCGTTAGGCTAATTCACACATACAATATTTACACAACAAGTTTTTGGCGCCGTTGTCGGGGATTATTTCATTGATTTAATTATTTTATTTGGATTATTGTGTTGTAGGATTCCTTAGTCGAAGGAGTGTAGTAAGTTTCTCCTCTGCCAGAAGCTTCTAACAATATCTGAGTGACAAAAGCAATCCATAGCTCAATATTGACCCAGAGATTAAGAGGACCTTCACCCGAAGGACAAGGTAGAATTGAAGAGGGGCCAATTGCTTGGACCTAATTCAAACGGCTAGTGAGGAAAATTGCCTGCGTCAGCAGGAGAAGTATTGAAGATGACTTACTCATATGCCAGAAATATTTTCGACAGAACTCCATGGGACACCAATGAGTGGGTGGACGACGGATATGAATTTCGTTCCACCAATTGAAGGCCAACGCAAGCTGGAATGCTTGAAGCTGATGTTGCCAACAATCTTGCAGCGCAGCTCGCCAATATGACATCCATGCTGTAAACACTAGTCTTGAGAAATCAAGCATCTGTAGACTGCCCGCAGTGTGGTGGGGGACACTTGTATGACATGTGTCCTTACAACCTTCAATCTATCTGCAGTGTTCAAAACAACCCCTACAGGGAGACACACAATTCGAGTTGGAGTAACCACCTTAACTTCGGCTGGGGTGGGAATCAACAACAAACGCAGAGGACTGAGCAGCAGCCGCAGAGAGGCAACCCTCCTGGTTTCAAACAATCGAATCAAGGCCAGTTTCATCAGTATTCGAGGGATCAGCAGGAAGACGAATTATCCTCATTGTCTCTCATGGAATCTCTTTTACGAGAAGAAAACAGTAAAATTGAAGCAACGCGCCAGTTGTACGAAGCTATGCTCCAGAACCAAGCCACTGCACTTCGCAATTTAGAAATTCAAATGAATCAAATTGCAGTGAAGCTCGAAAATGAAAAGCAAGAAGCATTGCTAAGTACAACCGAAGTTCCACTAGGGAACTCGGAAGAACAATGTCAAGGTGAGACATTGTTAAGTGGGAAAATTAATCCCACAATCCTTAAACGTTATTTGTGAGTGTTTTGAGGAAAAGAGCGTTTGGAGATGAAACAAGCATAGAATTTAATTATGTATATTTATTGAGTATAAAAAAAAAAAGTCTAAGGAAAACTTAACGTGAGAAATGTGTATTTTCAGGCCAGGAAGAGCTCGAGAAGGCATATAACCCACTTAGAGCCGAGACAAGTTGTGAGTGACTTCCTACTATATTTAATGGTTACTCTTAGCATGGTTAATTGGTAATGGATGAGTAGAAAGTTAATGTACGGTGTAGCATTTGAGTAATTATGTTGTGTTGATAGGTTTAAAGAGAACTAGATATACTATCTAAATGTAACCATGGCTGAGGGACCACGTGTGAAGGCACTTGAGTAGTTGGGTGAAATGGATTCCAGTGCTGAGGGACCCTGAGCGAAGGCATGTGGAAATCCATCATATGTTAGCTCGTGCTGAGGGACCATGAGTGAAGGCACTTGAGCGGTGATTTGGTTGGGATACCAGTGCTGAGGGACCTCGTGTGAAGGCACATGGTAATATTGACACAGTTAAACTTAGTGCTGAGGGACGAAATGTGAAGGCACTTGAGAGTTTGCAATGCCGAGGAACATTATGTGAAGGCATTTGTATCTGAATAGAAATGAGAATTTGTACTGGAGAGTGAATGCGTTGAGCTTTGCTTCGTCACAGCAAGGGTTGGATAGTTGCAAGGAAATTGTGTGGATGATGGTACTGTTTGTGATCTATAGCATAAGAGACCTAGAGATTTCTGATATATGATTTGTGGTGGTTACTATGGTTTACATTAACTCATGAATGTTAGTAATATTTGAATGAATTCAGTCACTCACTGGCTTTAAGCTCACTCAATTTGTTTATTTGATCGTTGTTTCAGGTAGCGAGCGTGTCCGGGACGCCTAGCCTACAAAAGTTTCTCGTTTGGGCCTACTTCGGAGCAGACCTCTTGGGTAGTTGTAAATACGCGGTTTATGTTCATGTTTTGTTGATGTACATGTTCCATGGGAGTGTTGGGAGGATCGTTTTGTATTATATATATAAAACACTTGTTGATAAGTTGTTATATTATTGCATGATTTAATAGCAGAAGTGCTTATATTTTGAGATAAAGTTGGCATTTAGTTGAATCTTAAAGATCCGGATATGATTTATGCTATAAAGACGGGGTAGAAAGTGTGTAGTTTCACACTCACTCCTCGGGATAAGGGGTATCTGGGAGGGGGTGTGACATTTTAGACAGTGTGCAGTTTCACAATCACTCCTAGGGATAAGGGGTATCTGGGAGGGGGTGTGACAAAGCATGATTATCATCATAGTGACTAACTTTTCAACGCAAAGATAAAAGTTGAGAATAATTAAATGTACTTATAATGAATTTACAACAAGGGACAATGCAAAGAAGTAATTAGAAATTCCATGCGGCGAAGAAATTTTCATTCTATTAATTTCATGTTCCACAACACATACAATTGAAGATGAAGATAATTGCAAGAAAAGCTACAACTCTAACTACACCCCTAAATTTTAACTATCTGACTTGTCTTCATCAGGTCTGCGTTTCTGCTCAGGCGTAGGGCGCTGCGGTATTGGGAAGACAAGCATCTGTTGTAGGCGTTCAGGAATGTTAGGGGGTGGGACTTCCGGTTGAATCGAGAACAATTAATGAATATAATTTAGTGTAAAATGAAACTGTTCCATCTGCCGGCGTGCTAGCATATTCCATGAATGCATCACTGGACGCAAGATCGATTGTTGTAGGTATGTTTGCACTGTCTCCCAGTCGAGGTCGAGTTTGGCTTCTTGCGGTTGTGGTTGCGTTTGTGGTTGAGGACTGTTTGGCTGGGGGCGAGAAGTTGATGGAGTTTTGTCAAACGCAGGGGATGATGGACGCATAAAAGTCGCGCCAAAATCCCCATAGTGTGAGTCATCAACTCTTATTGAGGAGATTGGGGAGGTGGGATTTGCAGAAGGTTGAGGTTTAGAAGGTTTTGGGCGATGCGTTTTAGGAGGAGGTGGAGGTGGCTAAGGGCGATGCGTCTCAGGAGGAGGTGGAGGTGGAGTTGGTTCTCTTCTATTTGTTGGACGTGGGGGTGAAGAGCTTGAGGTTGGGGGAGGTCCAATGGTGGCATCAGGACTTGCCACAACCTTGCATTTCAATTTGGATTACTTCCCCTTCTTTTGCGTTTTCGGCTTTGGAGGTGACACTTTAGGTGGCAGAATGGGTTGATGAGGTCTTTTGGTGGCCTTAGCAGGCTCTGGCAAATGTTGTGATCCCCTCATCAACCGACGCAGAGTCTTATGGGCGATTACGCCACTGACTTCGATCATCTTCTCTAGGTCTAACACTTCTGTCTGCCCTCCAGTGGTAGCATTGGCGTATAGGTTCATGATAAGTGTGGGGAAAAAGAGTTGGCCTCTTGGCTTGTTAAACACCCCTCTTATCTGTGCCGCAATTATGCGTCCGACATCAAGGGGGATGCGACGCATAATGCAATAAGCTGCCATCACTTGATCCCTTGACACTGTTTTGTCATGCGTCGTAGGGATTAGCCGCTTCTTCACCAAGTATACCGACAGGTTGGCCTCTGGTCGTAGGCTGTTAGCTGACAACATTTTAATGCTTGTGGGTGAAACGTCCCACTTCGCTCCAGGCTTCGCCAATACTCGGATTGCGTCTTCCATTAACTCCGGTAGAGTTGATTCTATAATTTTGTTTCCTTCCGCATCCGAGTTGTCCCTCAACCTATATATTGCGTTTATTTCCCTTGCATTGAATGAGACTTCATTTTCTTCAACCACCACCACGTCCTCCTCTTCATCAATGCGTCCGTTATAAAAACTGCGGACTAAGTCAGGTTGGATGTGAGAGGTGCTGGAACAGAAATTTCTCCAGCCGTGGTGGTCGATGATTTCAGTGATATATGGCGGCAATGGGGCTTATCAGGGAAAAATCCCACCTCCATCAATAAATCAGGGAGCGCCCTGCGTCTCCCTTTTCCTTCCTTCTTCTTTGGTGACGCATCAGCCACCTTAGCTTTTCCTTTGGCCTTAGCAGGGATTTTATCCACTGTTCTCTGTTTTCTCTTGGCCACTTCAGCTGGTGCCTCAGTCACCTTCTCCTTCCCTTTGCGTTTCTCTTTGTGAATGCTTGCGAGTTTGGTGACTGACTCCTCTTTTTCTTTCTTCTTCTTCTTTTTCAAGGTGCTAACACCTTGCTCCTCTGTCGCATCCTCCCCGATGCGTTCCTTCCTTGTAGGCGAGTGGTGCTGTCACACCCCACCCCGAACTATCCTTCCGTAGCCCGAGACGGAGTGTGAGGACAGTAGTCACTGACTACCCTGTCATAAAACCCACATGGCACATTTACCTCACTTCTCATATAAATCCTTCATAGGACGATAATAACATTAGCACACTCTTGACAAACCTTGACTTCAATCGGCAACGGGAACTGTCATGCTACCTGAAAATGGAAAACATATAAAAAGAGTGAGCTAACAGCTCAGTGAGTAACGGTTTTTGAAAACATTATACCTTAACTGTAAAACTGGTCAAACTCGCATACAATATAACACTTCAAATAATATTAAAATATGCTCAAATACCATTGTTAAAACATGCATGTGTGTTTTAGAGTAAATACTCAAAAATTTCATTCATTTCAAAATCATTTTCCCTAGTTGAGGCGGAACAATGCTCTACGCTCCTCAACGTCGATTTTCCTTAGGTGTGTGGAGTAATCTCAACAAATCAGCATCGGATATACCTCTATGTGCACATAAGTATTGTAATCTGGGCCGCCCACAATGCCTTCTCCACGTCCCTGAGCATTGGGGTCCCATTTCCATTCGAGGTTACCCATTTGCCTTCTACGAATCCCTCAGCATTGGGTACCTTTTCTATATATCGGCTACCTCTTTAGTCACACCCTACTTTTAAGAAACCGATGCGTTGAAGAGTCTATGAAGAAAAGAAGTAAAAGACCACGTTGGACGCATGGTCAGGGCTAGGTAACGCATGGTAAGGGTGGACACATGGAAGTAAACCGAGAAGGGAAAGAAGTGAAACGAATAAGCAAGAAAGGAATAAAGTTATGTTGTGAAGTGCTGAAAGAGATCTAAGTTTCGGAAAGATAGAATACTATAGCAAATTGAGTAACACATAGACTTATAGCAAGGAATGTTCACAAGTGTTGGAGAAGGTTGTGAAGTAAACATAAAAACTAGAGCATGTGGTGGACGCATGCTAATCTATTTTTAAGAGAAATAGTTTAGCAAAGAAAAGGTTAAGAGAATAACCTTGGAAATAATCAAGGAATGTCCAAGGTTAGGAAGACGGTCATGGACGCAGGATGAAGGTGAACGCAACAGGACCAACGCATAGAGGAAGAGCTTGAGAAGGATTTGTTGTCGTTGACGCCAAGTGGCATTGTGTAAGCACTGGTTTATAATAGTGCGGCTATGCGTTGAAGGTGATCACGAATGGTTGTTGGGAGCTGAAGTAGTCACCGCGTTGGCGGGGGAAGAAACGTACCTGGCTTACCATGCGTTGGTAAGGTTGTCATGCGTTGAGGTCCCTATGCGTTGAAGACAGAGTTATCTCTATGCGTCAAAGACAGTAGTGTAGTTGGTTCAACCGAGCTGACAGAGAAAAATGGAGCCTTGTGTTTCTGAGATTAGAACACTGCGTCCAAGAAGCTCGGGAAGAGGAAATAGAGGAAAGGAAGAAGAAGTATTCTTTGGCAAGTACAGGTGAGTAACACCTGCGTTTTACAAAATAAAAATAAGTTCTTTATGAATATGATTTTATGTGTTTCTAATGAAATAATGCATGCGTTTTCATATATAAAGCATATGAATATGTTCTTTATAGAGATAAAAGCATGCGTTTATATATATACATAAAAGAATATGAGCCAGCTGAGAGCATGCGTTATAGATAAAAAGCTCATGAGTATGTTGAGTAAATAGAAATGAATTAGTAGGTCGCATGCTTTTGATAATACAAGATTTTCATTGGAAGCATATTGCTATTTATAAATGATGTTTCTAGAATATAGTGTATTTTATAATTCCTAGACATGGCACCCTAAAGCTCAGGGACTAGAGGAAGGCAACGGGTAGCATGAAAATATAGATGGGACCCAATGTTCAATGATAAAAAGAAGGCATATGGGCAGCCCGGGTTATCATATCTATGTGCACATAGAAGAATGTATATATACGACGCTGATGTGTTGAAATTACTGCACACAGCTAAGGGTAATCGACGTTGAGTAGCGTTAGCGCCTCAACTAAGGAAAAGATAAGGAATGAATTTGACGTTGAGAAGCGTAGAAGCAATGCTCCGCCTCAACTAAGGAAAATGTTTAGAAATGAATAAGATCTTTGAGTATTTTCCATAAATAAGCATGCAAAACCTAATAATGGTGTCTGAGTAGAAGTTAACATGTTTAGAAGCGATATTATTTAGATTGACCAGTTTCATAGTTAAAATAAGTTATTTATAAAAACTGTTACTCACTGAGCCGTTAGCTCATTCTTTTATATGTTTTCCATTTTCAGGTAGCATGACA
Organism: Citrullus mucosospermus; assembly: GCA_030954485.1. NCBI lineage: Eukaryota > Viridiplantae > Streptophyta > Magnoliopsida > Cucurbitales > Cucurbitaceae > Citrullus > Citrullus mucosospermus. The sequence continues at coordinate 14,930,117 of CM062061.1, read as the reverse complement.
GTTCTTGTTGCCGATTGAAGTCGAGGTTTGTCAAGAGCAAGTTAATGGTATTACCGTCCTAGAAGGATTTAAAAGGAACTATGGTGAGGTTGACAGTGGGTTACGTGACAGGGTAGTCGGTAACTGCTGTCCTCACACTCCGTCTCGAGCTACGGGAGGGTAGTTCGGGGTGGGGTGTGACAAGTGGGTATCAGAGCATGGTTTACGAAAACCTGGGGAAGTCAGGTGAAGTTTAGTGATTGGTTGAAAGAAAAATCAAGAGTAAAGTTTAAGTACTAGGACATTTAGGCGACAAACCTCGACGGCAACGTGTAAGGGGAACTTGGAATGCTACCTGCAATTTCTGAGAGGAAGACTCAGTGTGGTAAGTGTAAGCCCGAAAGTCGCAATATAGTAAGATTGCGGGGGAAATTGATAGGAGCAATCGGGCAAGTTAAGGCAGGTATATGCCAAAACTTTTTAAGCTATCATAAGACTTAGAAAAGTTTAAAAGAAAATCCAGAAGGTATGAATCTAAATTAAAAGTCTATTGAATAATTTAGTGGTTAATTAAATGATGTTAAGAGGGTATAAGAAAAATCTCGGAAAGAGAATAAAGAATAGAAGGAATATAAGCCTGTGTAAATTTTTGCCAGATTGAGGAGTTCTATGCGTTGAGATGAAAGGAAAGGGAGAAAATGTTTATGTTAGTGAAAGTTATGGATTAAACATAAGTCATAAGTTAATTTGAAAGAAATCATGATAGATGATTTTGAAATCTTAGATGACAATTTGATGATTTAAGAATATAAGAGAATTTAAGTATTAGACATTCTTGGAAGGAACATCCTCACGGATGGTGAGGTATGAACGCATGATATTCTGATTGAAGGAAAATTAATTTAGTATTGAAATGTTAGAAAAGGAAAATGATAATTCAAGGGAAGAGATGATTGCATAGCTCATACTTAGTTTGAGAAAGTGTCAAGCGATGGAAATAGATTTAAATGGTGACAAGGTAAATAGAGTGATGTAGTATGCGTTGATGATGAGAAATTGGTTAGAACTACCATATGCGGAAACGTACTATGCGTTGGAAAAGTTAACATGCAACGGAGAAATGGCAATTTAAAGAAGTAATGCGTTATGCATTGTGGAGAAATAGTGCGTGGAAGTGAAGGAACAAGAGCTATGAGCATTGACCTATGCGTTGGTAAACCTAATATGGGAAGCTACTGTAAAGAGAGGGAAGTAGACTGTTACCATAGCAAGATGGAAGAGTTGTTTTGTCAGGCGTTGAAAGGTGTCACTATGCATTGGAAGTGAACGCATAGTGAAGATGGAACCTGACCAAAGGTTGTAGTTGTATGCGATAAGTTGTAGTTATGCCCTGAAGGTTACCGACGTATTGATAAGCTATGCGATGGGCAGCAGGTATGCGCTGAAGGTTTGCTATAAAGGATCATTGTGCTGATCAGGAAGTCCTTAAGTATAGTATAGCATGTGCAAAAGAGATCGTTAAGCAATGAAAGTTGCTTAATTGGAAGGAAAAAAAAAAAAAAGATTGTTATGCGTTGAAGGATTTTTTATACGTTGACAAGGCGACGCGTTGAGAAACTGAAGTTCATAATTGTTAAGGATTGAGAAATAACTTTAACTTAGAAATGGTCTTATGAGTTAGCCAAGAGAAACTAAGACTAAGCGTTTGATGTGTTATAAAGGCGAAAACAACGCTAAAAGAAGGAAATAAGAGATGGATGGATATTGGAATAATTGTTAAGGAAACAATTATGGGAAAAGTAAAAGAGAAAATTGGAAGCAAAAACCTTGTGTATACCTCATGGATGCATAGAAGGATGACTATGAAATCAATAAGGTTTAATAAGAGGCTCAAAACTGGGTTTAAGTTATACACCCTGGTAGTACTGCAGCGTATAGAACGTCAAGGAAATTTTTGCTAGCAGAGTACATGACAAATGTTTGTTTGATCGATAGGTAAAGCTTGAAGGGCAAAAATACTAAATTTACTGTCTATTTTTTTTAAGTGAAAAGTTGACCATGATAGAGTGTTTCTAGCTCGTCAAAGAAATATATACACTGGATAGATTGATACGATTGCAAGTGAATAGGTTCAAAGTTCTAAAGAGGTTACAAACGAAGTTACAATTCAGTATCATGTTAAGGACCAAGATATATTTTATGATTTAAGGAATATGTCCTTGATTCCACTTATATATAAAGATGCAGCAGAATGAGGTTATGAGAAGGAAATGATTCAAGTAGTGTAAATGTTGAGGCTATGTGTTGGTCCAGCAAGCATGCGTTGGTTGAAATTGGTAAAAAAAAAAAAAAAAAAAAAAAAAAAAAGTATGCGTGGGAGATTAAAAGACATACTTGAATTCAGTAATTCTGAAATAATTATAAGTAAAAGAACTAGACTACTAGATTTGGAAGTATGATCTGAAGAAAAGGAAATTCACCAAAGGATTAGAGAAAGAGAAATTGGATATGCACTTGGTGCTGAGGAGATCAAAACGCAAAGACATGCTAAAGAGACGTATAAGAATACATGAAACAAAGGAATGGTTATGTAAATTGAGTATTGAAAGGAAAACTATAACCCCGAAGTACTCAGGAAAAGAAGGGAAAGCAGGAGCATTGACTATCAGAGTGGCGCAGCGGAAGCGCGATGAAGTCATAACCTACAGAAAACGCATAGTATTGTTTAAGTTGAAAGTAATGTGTAGATAAAAGTTCCATATGTTTATAAAGGCTGTATGCATGGATAAAATAAAGAAGTAATCCGAGCAAAGGTATTAAGAGGATGCAGTGGCCAGGAAGATAGGCGTTCTCGAAGGTAAGTGTGAGTAAAAGTTTAAGGCTTTGTGGGGTTTCAAAATAAGAAAATATGCGTTGGAGATGATTGAGGAAGTTACGTTGAACTGAATTATGCGACTGAAGTGCGATGTAGTCAACGCATGATGCAACGCATTCAAGTTAGCAGCAGAACTATGCCCTCAGGTTTATAATCAAGCGTTGGCGGACTACGCGTTCAAGTAAAACGTGAAAGATAGGCGCATAGTATTGAAACTATAACTAGATGAAAATTACAATAGTTTTCAGAAAAGTGTTCTTATAAATTATTTTTCCTTGTGGTTTCTACTAGGAAAACATAATACATTCAAGTAAGGTTAAAAGTGTCCAAGGGGGACAAATTATTTGAGGAGACGAAAAGAGCGTTTCCTTGTAAGAAATGTGGAAGAGGACATGATGAAAGGAAAGATGTTTGTCACGTGTGAGCAACCGAGATATTAATACAAAGATTGTCCACAGAACCAGGGAGGCTCAGGTATTAAGAAGAGGTAAAGAATGGAAAGAAGTATTTTAGTTAATATAGTTAAAGGTACTGTTTGGAATGGAAAGAAGTATTTTCTGTTTTTATATCTTATTATACTACGTAAATTTCGAAGACGAAATTTTTCTAAGGTGAGTGGAATTGTCACACCCTACTTTTAAGAAACCGATGCGTTGAAGAGTATATGAAGAAAAGAAGTAAAAGACCATGTTAGACGCATGGTCAGGGCTAGGTAACGCATGGTAAGGGTGGACGCATGGAAGTAAACCGAGAAGGGAAAAAAGTGAAACGCATAAGCAAGAAAGGAATAAAGTTATGTTGTGAAGTGTTGAAAGAGATCTAAGTTTCGGAAAGATAGAATACTATAGCAGATTGAGTAACGCATAGACTTATAGCAAGGAATGTTCACAAGTGTTGGAGAAGGTTGTGAAGTAAATATAAAAATTGGAGCATGTGGTGGACGCATGCTAATCTATCTTTAAGAGAAATAGTTTAGCAAGGAAAAGGTTAAGAGAATAACCTTGGGAATAATCAAGGAATGTCCAAGGATAGGAAGACGGTCATGGACGCAGGATGAAGGTGAACGCAACAGGACCAACGCATAGAGGAAGAGCTTGAGAAGGATTTGTTGTCGTTGACGCCCAGTGGCATTGTGTAAGTACTGGTTTATAATAGTGCGGCTATGCGTTGAAGGTGATCACGAATGGTTGTTGTGAGCTGAAGTAGTCACCGCGTTGGCGGGGGAAGAAACGTAGTTGGCTTACTATGCGTTGGTAAGGTTGTCATGCGTTAAGGTCCCTATGCGTTGAAGACAGAGTTATCTCTATGCGTCAAAGACAGTAATGTAGTTGGTTAAGAGTTAGGAAAGTGAGTAGTGAAGCTCAAACCTTAAAGAAAACTCAACGAACGCATGAGGGTGTTGTGTTGAATAAATGATTGTCTATTGGAAAATGTTGGACGCATAAGATATGTTTATAAAGGCCAGGTAGCTTCGTATAGATTTGACACCTTATCAGTAGGAGGTGTTGAAGGCATGTTAAGTGTTTCATGCAAGGTGACACTTGGACTAATGCATGGTTAATTAAGCATGCAGCGTGACATGTGGCAAAGAAGTGGCAAAAGAAGAGGAGAAGTTGGATGGCAAGCTCCCTATAAATAGAACTTTGAGGGGAAAGGAGCGACTGATGACTCTAAACGAAGAATTCTGGAGAGAAAAGGCAAGAAAGAAGGCAGCAAGAAAGAATCCTTGCGTCCGTAATAGGAGTCTGCGGCCAAGAAAGAAGGTATTTTGACAACTTAGCTATTTTATGTAAAGAAGTTGTCTTGCGTCGAAAGGGGGTTGGCATTGTGGTGAAGACAAACACTACGTTCAAGGTGATGACAGCGTCCAAAGATAGGTGATGCGTTCAAGTTGGACCTTGCGTCCAAGAGAGGTCGACGCATCCCAAAAGAGAAAGAAGAAAGGCTGCACTTTGCGGTAGTTGTCAACCTTGCGTTGAAGGGCAGGGTTGCGTTCAACCGAGTTGACAGAGGAAAATGGAGCCTTGCGTTTCTGAGATTAGAACGCTGCGTCCAAGAAGCTTGGGAAGAGGAAATAGAGGAAAGGAAGAAGAAGTATTCTTTGGCAAGTACAAGTGAGTAACACTTGCGTTTTACAAAATAAAAATAAGTTGTTTATGAATATGATTTTATGGTTTTCTAATGAAATAATGCATGCGTTTTCATATATATAAGCATATGAATATGTTGTTTATAGAGATAAAAGCATGCGTTTATATATACATAAAAGAATATGAGCCAGCTAAGAGCATGCGTTATAGATAAAAAGCTCATGAGTATGTTGAGTAAATAGAAATGAATTAGTAGGCCGCATGCTTTTGATGATAAAAGATTTTCATTGGAAGCATATTGCTATTTATAAATGATGTTTCTAGAACATAGTGTATTTTATAATTCCTAGACATGGCACCCTAAAGCTCAAGGACTAGAGGAAGGCAACGGGTAGCCAGAAAATATAGATGGGACCCAATGCTCAAGGATAAAAGGAAGGCATATGGACAACCCGGGTTATCATATCTATTGGCACATAGAAGAATGTATATATACGACGCTAATGTGTTGAGATTACTCCACACAGCTAAGAATAATCGACGTTGAGTAGCGTTAGTGTCACACTCTACTTTTTAAGAAACTTATGCATTGACGAGTTTATGAAGAAAAGAGGTAAAAGACCATGTTGGACGCATGGTCAGGGCTAGGTAACGCATGGTAAGGGTGGACGCATGGAAGTAAACTGAGAAGGGAAAGAAGTGAAACGCATAAGAGAAATACGCGTTGACGATGGTAAGATGCTTAAGCAAGAAAGGAATAAAGTTATGTTGTGAAGTGATTAAAAGAGATTTAAGTCTTGGAAAGATAGAATGCAATAGCAAATTGAGTAACGCAGACTTATAGTAAGGAATGTTCACAAGTGTTGGAGAAGGTTGTGAAGTAAACATAAAACTGGAGTATGTAGTGGACGCATGCTAATCTATCTTTAAGAGAAATAGTTTAAGTGCAAGGAAAAGGTTAAAAGAATAATCTTAGGAATAATCAAGGAATGTCCAAGGATAGGAAGATGGTCATTGGACACAGGATGAAGGTGAACGCATCAGGACCAACGCATAGAGGAAGAGTTTGAGAAGGACTTGTTGTCATTGACGCCTATTGGCATTAAGTAAGCACTGGTTTATAATAGTGCGGCTATGCGTTGAAGGTGATCTCGAATAGTTGTTGTGTGCTGAAGTAGTCGTCGCGTTGGCGGAGAAAGATACGTACTTGGCTTACCATGCGTTTGGTAAGGTTGTCGTGCGTTGAGATCCCTATGTGTTAAAGACAGAGTTATCTCTATGCGTGAAAGAGTAATATAGCTGGCTGAGAGTTAGAAAAATGAGCAGTGAAGCTTAAACTTTAAAGGAAATTTAACAAACGCATAAGGGCGTTGTGTTGAATGAATGGTTATCTGTTGGAAAATGTTGGACGCATAAGATAAGTTTATAAGACCAGGTGGTTATGTATAGATTTGATACCTTATCAGTAGGAGGTGTTAAAGGCATGTTAAGTGTTTCATGCAAGGTGACACTTGGACTAATGCATGGTTAATTAGGCATGCAGCATGACATGTGGCAAACAAGTGACAGCAAAAGAAGAGAGGTAGGATGACAAGCCCTCTATAAATAGAACCTTGAGGGAAAAGTAATGACTGATGATTCAGTGGTAAGAATCCTTGAGAAAAGGAGAGAAAGAAGGTAAAAGGAAGAAACCCTTGCGTCTGTAAGAGAAAGTCTGCGACCAAGGAGGAAGACATTGTTGACACTTAAGTCATCTGGTGTTAAAGAAGTTGTCTTACGTCAAAAAGGGTGAGCCTTGCGTTTTACACGAATTCAACATTTAAGGTGAACACCGCGATGCGTTCGAGTTAGACCTTGCGTCCAAGGAAGGTCAACGCATCCGAAAGAATAAGAAGAGTTAGTCTACACCTTGCGTTTAAGGGCAGGGTTGCGTCCAACCGGTTACCAGAGACAGTTTGCGGGCTAGGAGCTCAATCCTTGCGTTCAAAGAGCTTGGGAAGACAGGGATTTGAAGGAAAAGAGGAAATCTCTTAAGTAATTGTGGGTGACTCTCTTCTTCTTTCAAAACTGAACTTTGTTGAAAATGTTCTTATGTGATATGGTTTTGTGATAACTGATTTCATGAAACGCATGATGTTTGATCATATTGTTTAAAAGGCATGTTTTATCTGATTGTTTTACTATATTGATGGGCATGTTGCAAGATATGGTTTATCAAGAAACATCCTGTTTTCTATAAAAGGTTTCATATGAATGATTTATTCAAACTGATTGATAAAATGTTTAAGAGGAGGCTCAGTGCTCATCTGTCACACCCTCTCCCAGATACTCCTTATCCCTAGGAGTGAGTGTGAAACCTCACTCTCTCTAGTCCATATCTAAAGCATAAATCATATAAATATCTTTCATATTACACTAAATGCTAGCTTAAACTCAAATAGAAACACCTTTACTATTAAAGAATGCGATAATATAACAACCTATTATCAAGTGTTCTATATATATATGTAATACAAGACAATCCTCCCAGCACTCCCATGGAACATGTACAACACAAAACATGGACATCAACTGAGTATTTACAACTATCCCAGAGGTCTGCTTCGAAGTATGCCCAGACGAGGATCTTCTGTAGGCTAGGCGTCCCGGACACGCTCGCTACCTGAAACAACAATCAAACAAACAAATTGAGTGAGCCTAAAGCCCAGTGAGTGACTAAATTCATTCAGTCATTACAAACAATCATGAGCTAGTATAAACATGGTAACCACTACAAATTGCATACTATCAAGTGCCTTCACATTCCGTCCCTCAGCACTGAGTTCAACTACATCAATATCACCATGTGCTTTCACACGAGGTCCCTCAGCACTGGTAACCAATCAAAACTCCGCTCCGGTGCCTTCACTCATGGTCCCTCAGCACGAGCTAATATATAATGGATTTTCATATGCTTTCACTCAAAGTCCCTCAGCCATGAAATCCATTCCACTTAACTACTCAAGTGCCTTCACGCGTGGTCCCTCAGCACTGAGTATCACATTACATATTAACTTAGGCCTTCACCTTAGGGTCCCTCAGCCATGACTACATTTAGATACTATATCTTGATTCCTTTAATCTTTACCAACACAACATAATCACTTCAAGTATTACATCGTACCATAACTTCCTACTCATCCATTGCCAAATTATTGTGCTAATAATAACCACAAGATATGATAGGAAGTCACTCACAACTTGTCTCGGCTCTAAGTGGATTATATGCCTTCCCGAGCTCTTCCTGGCCTGAAAATACACATTTCCACGTTAAGTTTTCCTTAGAATTCTTTTCCTTTAAACTCATTAAATATACACAATTAAATCCTATGTTTGGTTCATCTCCAAACTCTCTTTTCCTCAAAACACTCACAAATATCGCTACTCTACCTTCTGTGGTGAAATTACCAAAGAAACTACACTACATTTTACTGCACCAGCGATACCGTGGTAAACAAAACTAGCGAGATTTCCTGAGGAGCGACACCCAGGGAGACTTCAGCGAGAATTGTGAGACGCAAAGTCTCTCTTGCGTTATCAGTGACACTAGCTTCGCTGCCCAGTCTCTCGCTCTCTCAGCGATACTTCCGCCGTAGCAGAACAAATTTTCTTCTTTCCTTCTTCTTCTTTCTTTAAACTGCTAAACATCACATTCTAGCCAATTTCAGAACTTACTTCCTTCTACAAACTTATAAAGACATAAGTCCTGCATCTTACCTCAAAGTCTCATAGAGAATGTCTTCTTCGTCCAAGATATATCCTTCAACAACTCCGGATTGCTCCTAATCATCTGGCAATTCAGCTCCGACCTCTTCTACCTAGATTTTAACACACATTTACTCAATTTTAGCTCAAGTACTTGATAAGCACATGAAAAGTGCTTATTATTCTCTCAAATTAAGGGAGTTTTATATTAGATTTCACTTGTTTGCTAGTGATTTTCAGGTTAAAACGAGGAAAATTAGAAGAAACGACTAAAAGATCAAAACCGAGGAAGAATATGGTAAAAAAAGAGCTGAAAAACGCATCCTTGTTGAAACGCATGATGCGCCGCGGTGCTAAGACAGCGCTGTCACGGCGCTGAAGCAGAAACGCATCAGCATGGACGCAGAGTAGCAACGCGGCGCTGGGAAGGCGCTGCCTCGACGCATCCTTGATGAACGCAAGACAGCGTCGCGGCGCTGGGACGGCGCTGCCGCGGCGCTAAAACCCGAGAGCAACTTATTTTTGGTCGCAACGCTAGCGCTGCGGCGCTATGCGTCAGTGCCGTGGTGCTAGCGTTAATTAAACGCAAGTTTTATATTTTAGGTTAAATTTTGGGCGGCCAAACTCTATAAATTTAGGGGTTTTCAGCAGCCAAAAGGGGGGAGAAATATCAAGAAAAGCAAGAAAGTTGCAGAACTAAAGAAAGATCCAAAAAGGTGAGAATTAAGCGAGAGTTCGAAGAGTGAGTTAGCCGCAAGGAAGAGGAAAAGAGTTCGAGATAGTCTTGGTGCCTTTCGAAGTCCGACGCGAGAGCCAAGGAGTTCGTGACGGTGCTGCCTCAATCAAGAACCTCTTTTCAGTAGAGTTTCCCTATTCTTTACACTCTTCCTTTGATTATTTTTGCTCAAACATGTTGCTTCAAGCTATGAGTGGCTAAACTCTTTAGTTTTAGGGTTTTGATGAATTGTTTGTGAATTCATGTTAAATTTTGTAGACTCATGGTTTTGTTCAAATAAATATGCTTTTCATTGTTATTGTGTTTAATTCTTGAAGATTGGCCACCTTCACATGTTAGGTTAGATGTATGATCGAGAGATTATATGTTTAATTTGATCTATAACAATGAATCGTTGTTAATTTATCACAAGAGTAGTTAGGTTGACAATAAAAGTTGCTAAAGACTAGTTTTAATGGCATGTAATTTTGTATTGGTTTTAAGAGATTAACTATCAATCAAGTTGCATGAGAAAGAGTTGTCTTTGAGAGAAGATAACTTGGAATTAAGTTTCTAGACTTAGGCATAAGATTTACAATAAAATCCATGAAATCTATAATTTTGCATGAAGAAATAAACAAGGATTCGAATCCTTAGAACTCTCTTTGACTCTTGCAAATTCTCCCTTTGATATTTTCTTTGCTTGATTTTTCTTTTTCCAAAAAATTGAAATATTTAATTTCAATCCTCAAATAAAATTGATTCAATTCTAGAATAGCTAAGTAACTTGACCTTCCCAATTGGATCTCTAGTGGAAACGATACTCGAACTTAACCGTTTTATATTATAACTTGACCCGTACACTTGCGGTAAACACACAAAGTGGCACACCAGTACTCTTTATGAAACTTGCTAAAAATCGAGTTAACCTTACTAACCTTAGAATTCCGGCTCCAACCACCTTTTCCTTAGTTCGTTCTTCCCCCAAAACTGAACGTTACTCTTGATTCAGTAACACCAGCAGAATCCTCCGCTCCAGCTCAAGTTTCCTCCACGGAAACGACGAGAATTCCACTCCAATTCAACATGAACACCTTCTTCTACCTCCCTCCGTTGTTTAGCTTCAAAATGGAATCAACTCAAGCTCTGAAATGTGATCAAAACAATTGAATTCTCGGTCCACTTATATATATATACCATCGACTTAACTCCACTTCGTCTCTATATAATAATCTAATTAACGCATACCTTCTTTACTTGGCTTCAGCAACGCACAGCCTCGGTTTTGCATTGTTACAATTTCCCAACTCTCTCGCCGGATAGCTGACAAACGCATTGTTCTTTCAGCCAACCTTCCATGCACCAACGCATACCCTCATTCAACGCATGGTAGCGTTCACCGCATAGTTACCTTCATCGCAAATCGATTCTCGACGCCTCGTGGCCTTCAACTTTCATCACCTTGTGACCTTCCTTGCGTTCATCGCATAATAACCTTCGATGCATAGTGGCTCTCCACGCCTCATAACCTCAACGCCTCATGGCCTTATTGCCTAATAACCTTCCCTCATCTCTGCGCCCACGCCAAAACTACCTCCGACAAGGCATAACGCCAACACCACATAGCTGATACTTAGCCATTTTTCTGCCCCCAAACACACATTTCAGCCAACTATCCTACCAATTGCCCATCTCTTGATCTCTTCTTATCTTGCCTTCTCACAAAAACAAGTACGGGGCTTACATCATCTACTTGAGAAGGCACGTGAGTTTCCCCGGGACCCAGTACTCAAGGACATGAGAAGGTACATGGGCAACCCGCCATATTCCTATGTGCACATAGAGGTTAATCTGGCTAGTGCGTCGAGTTTGCTCCGCATCGAGCCAGGGATGACTTTGACGTTGGGTGTGTTGAGCCTTGCTCCACCCCCGACTAAGGTTGTTTTCGACGTTGAGAGCGTTGAGTCTTGCTCCGCCTCAACTAAGGGAAAAGATTGAGAAACCAAATTGATTTTCAGAATAAGTGTTCTAAAACGATTCTATTGATTTAGAACAGTTTGATATGATTTAAAGGAGATATTGGAAAATACGTTCCTGTTGTATTGATGTACTTATCCTTGTTTTATACGTACAAATGTGACATGCCTGTTTTCGAACAAAAGATAGTTTTACAAAACCAGTCACTCACGGGGCTTTAGCTCATGTTTTCTCTATGTTTTTTTCTAATTTTCCAGGTAGCAAGCGAGTTGGGGATGCTTTGCCTACGCAAGAACCTCGTCTGGGCCGTCTTACGTGATTAACGGTTGGACAGTGAACCTTACAGAGGAGTCAAGGTTGCTGTTTTCACATCTCCTCTCGGGTTTTAGAGGATAATCCGGGAGGGGTTGTGACAGTTAGCGCCTCGACTAAGGAAAAGATAAGGAATGAATTTGATGTTGAGAAGCGTAGAAGCAATGCTCCGCCTCAACTAAGAAAAATGTTTAGAAATGAATAAGATCTTTGAGTATTTTCCATAAATAAGCATGCAAAACCTAATAATGGTGTCTGAGTAGAAATTAACATGTTTAGAAGCGATATTATTTAGATTGACCAGTTTCACAGTTAAAATAAGTTATTTATAAAAATTGTTACTCAATGAGCCGTTAGCTCATTCTTTTATATGTTTCCCATTTTCAGGTAGCATGACAGTTCCCGTTGCCGATCAAAGTCGAGGTTTGTCAAGAGCATGTTAATGTTAATGGAACTAAGGTGAGATTGACAGTGGGTTATATGACAGGGTAGTCGGTAACTGCTGTCCTCACACTCCGTCTCGAGCTACAGGAGGGTAGTTCGGGATGGGGTGTGACATGTCATGTCATTATGCAAAAGGACAACACATTATCAGATCATGGTAGAACCAATGGGCTGACAATGTGAAAAGTCTACGCAACAGGGCAGGACAACACGTTATCAGATCATGTAGTGTTTGTCTTTAACGCAAGGCCGACCCCCTTTCGACACAAGACAACTTTTTTAACATAAAATAGCTAAGTTGTCAAGAATACCTTCTTTCTTGGCCGCAGACTCCTACTACGGACGTAAGGATTCCTACTTTCTGCCTTCTTTCTTCCCTCTCTCCAGAATTCTTCCTTCAGAATCATCAGTCGCTCCTTTTCCCTTAAGGTTCTATTTATAGAGAGCTTGCCATCTAACTTCTCCTCTCCTTTTGCCAGTTGTTTGCCACATGTCACGCTGCATGCTTAACTAACTGTTGCGGTGATTTTGTATGTGTAAATTAACCTAACGCAAAGTGCTAAATGATGTGTTTATGCGTTCAACATGTCATGCTTTGAACATGCTATGCGTTCTATTACTATGCGTTGGTGATCTTGTCAAGTTTTCCTATCCTTTACCCAAGTATAAGCAAAGGAATAGGTGTTCTCGGTGAGTCCGAGGTCGAACACAGGGATCATATTGATTCAATTTTTAGTTGGATTTCATGCGTTACAGTGGTAACCAATAAATAAGTTGAGGAGTGTGTTTCTAATCTAAGGAAAGCGATTGTTTGTACACTAGACTAAAATTGTGAAAGATGGAAAGCATGCGACACAGCAAGTTCAGCTAAAGATGTGTGTGAATGGATAAAGAAAAAGGGTTCGGGTTGATTAACATCTAACGTCAGAAACGCACAGTAGTATTTTATTCATACTTGCGACTCTTTTCCCGGTTGTCAGCCGCTATGCGTTATATGTCTATAACGCATAGGAGAGTGTTAAGAACCAAGGTTATCCACGTAGACAAGTAACACTACTTGGTCCTTGTCAATTGCGTTCCACAATCACTTACCCTCTCGAGCAGTCTGATTATTACTACTTATATCGATTTGTCAGATGGACATAAGCATCGGATTAAGCTTGCAATTGACAAGATAAAATAGTTACACTGTGGTTCCTAGTTAGAAGTTAACGCAACCCTAGACCCTTTGAGTGATTAGTTACTCATGGTTTGAAAGTAGAAAGCGGAAAGTTTAGAGAAATGAGTAGACATGGAAGATAATTATATTGATGAAATGAGATACAATTTTCAATAAGTTCAATGCCTTGATACAAATCTAAAATTAAGATAGACAATGAGAAATAAAGCAGGGAAGGCGTCAATGTCTTGAGTCGCCCAGATGGAAGCTTGATGATCTGCTGTTAAGTGGTGCGGCGGAGGGAAGACTCTTCTCTCTCGAGCTATTTGTCTCCGGTTGAAGTCTGAGAGAACTCTGCTGTCACTTATGGAGTTCTTTCGAGAATCAACAACCTTTCTGATCTCGCAGAGCTGCCCTTTTATAGCTGATACAATCGCAATTAATGGCAAATCTGCTTGATTGGTGGCGAGATTGATACTGCGTCCATCCCGCCTGATTGCGTGATTCTCGGGCCAATTAAGAACCACCACTTTAGCCACAAATCATGTTTGTCAATCATCCGTCAATCTCTCAAGATTCCGATCTGATTCTCAGCGCCTTGCCTTAACGGTTGTCTACGCGTCCATGCATAGTTTGGTCGATGTCAACGCGTCGTAGGTTGCTAACGCGTAGTTATGCGTTGAGTTGTTGTTAACGCGTCGTTAGGTTGTTTGCGTTCCGTTCAGATCATGCGTCCATGAAGAACAGATTGCTAACGTGTCGTCCTGCGTTAAGAACTCATCAATGCATCGTCTGCATTCCTGCGTCAAAACATGCGTTTTAGGCTCAAAAAGTGGTAAAATCATTATCTTCATAAAAATATAAGAGTATAACATAAAGGAAGATTTATTAATAGAATTTAGCATAAACTACCGCATGGTTCTCTATTTAAGCTCTATTTATCTATGAAAAAGTCTACAATAACTTGTATTTCTACAAGTTATTACACCCCCAAACTTAGATAAATGCTTGTCCTCAAGCATAACTTCTATCTAAGAAACTTCAATTATCCTAAACATCTTCTCAACTCATTGACTAGTCTCTCAGAATGCTATACTCAATCAGCTATCCGTTAGTTATATTATTTCTCTACCTCTATATTCTTTTCTTTAGGATGGGTCTAATTTGTATGTGGCAAGCTTTCTTTTCAAAACTCTTTAACTCACTATTCACAAAATTTTTGTTTCTTCTTTTAACACTGAGTCTGAAAAGATGAAGATATAAAGTTCTTTTTTTCTTTCATTGGTTTTATTATTTGGTTATTAAGCATGCGTCGAGTAGGGTTACCCACCTTCGTTCTGACATACCAACGATGGTGTGCATGGAGGCAGCCAACTACGAGCAAGTGCCCTTCTCGACTAAACTCTTATCTAAACTCGGTTTGCTCACTAGACATTGGAGTTTGTTATTTATCTATGCGTCGCTGATTACGATTACCCACCTTCGTTTTGACACACCAACTATGGGGTGCATGGAGGTGGCCAACTACGAGCAGGTGTCGTTTTCAGCTAAACTCTTAACAAGATAAATATATTAGTCTTGCCAGCGGAGTTTTGCATTTCAAAGAAATTTTTTTTTTTTTTTTTTTTACACATGATTGGAATAAGTTCCTCATATTTTTATCTTTGACAGTTCAAACCTCTTCCACCCCCAAACTTGAGAGTAGCAAGGTCCTCATTGCTTAAATCGTAAACAAAGATTAAGTTGCAAAATTTTGTAAAAGAGGTTTGAATTGGCTGCTTGCATACATTCAAAGTAGGTTTGCGTTTCTAAGGAATAGTATGCAGACGCATTGAAAGTAATCTAACTTAAAGAGTGTACAAAAAGTGTAAGCATGATTATCATCACAGCAACAAACTTTTCAACGCAAAGATAAAAGTTAAGACTAATTAAATGTACTTAGAATAAATTTACAACAAGGGACAATGCAAAGAGGAAGTTAGAGATCCATGCAATGAAGAAATGTTCATTCTATTAATTTTATTATCACCAATGCATACATTTGAATATGAAGATACAAAATTGCAAGAAAAACTACTACTCTTGACTACACCCCTAAATTTTTTTTTTTTAACCATCAGTCTTGTCTTCATAAGGTCTGCGTTGCTGCTCAGGTGCAGGGCGCTGCGGTACTGGGAAGACAAGGGGCTGTTGGAGGTGTTCTGGAATGTCAGGGGGCGGGATTTCCGGTCGGATCGAGAGCAGTTGATGAACGTAATTCAATGTGAATTGGAACTGCTCCGTCTTCCGGCGTGCTAACATATTCAATGAGTGCATCACTGGACGCAAGATTTATTGCTGCAGATATGTTTGCACTGTCTCCCACTCGAGGTCAAGTTGGGCTTCTTGCGGTTGTGGTTGCGTTGGTGGTTGAGGTGGATTTGGCTGAGGTGAGGGAGTGGATGGAGTTTCGTCAAACGCGGGGGATGATGGACGCATAAACCCATTCCGCCTCAACTCCACCTCCACCTCCTCCTGAGACGCATCGCCCTAAGCCACCTCCACCTCCTCCTAAAACGCATCGCCCAAAACCTTCTAAACCTCAACCTTCTGCAAAACCCTCCTCCCCAATCTCCTCAATAAGAGTTGATGACTCACACTATGGGGATTTTGGCACGACTTTTATGCGTCCATCATCTTCTGCGTTTGATGAAACTCCATCAACCTCTCGCCCTCAGCCAAACCCGCCTCAACCACCAACGCAACCACCGCAGCAAGAAGCCCAACTTGATCTTGACTGGGAGACATGGCAAACATATCTGCAACAATCAATCTTGCGTCCAGTGATGCATTCATTGAATATGTTAGCACGCCGGCATACGGAGCAGTTTCAATTCACAGTGAATTACGTTCATCAACTGCTCTCGATTCGACCGGAAATCCCGCCCCCTAACATTCTGGAACGCCTCCAATAGCCACTTGTCTTCCCATTACCGCAGCGCCCTGTGCCTGAGCAGCAACGCAGACCTGATGAAGACAAGTCTGATGGTTAAAAATTTAGGGGTGTAATAAAGAGTTGTAGTTTTTCTTGCATCTTCATATTCCATTGTATGCGTTAGGAACATTCAATTAATAAAATGAAAAATTGCTTCACCACATGGAATTTCAAATTTTCTCTTTGCGTTGTCCCTTGTTATAAATTCATTTTAAGTACATTCCATTATTCCTAACTTTTATCTTTGCGTTGAAAAGTTGGTCACTGTGATGATATTCATCCTTACACTTTTTGAACACTCGTTAAGTTAGATTACTTTCAATGCGTCTGCATACTATTCCTTAGAAACGCAAACCTACTTTGAATGTATGCAAGCAGCCAATTCAAACCTCTTTTACAAAATTTTGCTACTTAATCTTTGTTTACGATTTAAGCAATGAGGACCTTGCTACTCTCAAGTTTGAGGGTGGAAGAGGTTTGAACTGTCAAAGATAAAATATGAGGAACTTATTTCAATCATGGCAATAAAAAAAAAAAAATAAAATAATAATAATAAAAAAAATAAATAAATAAATAATTTCCTTTTAAACGCAAAACTCTGCTGGCAAGACTAATATATTTATCTTGTTAAGAGTTTAGTTGAAAACGACACCTGCTCGTACTTGGCCGCTTCCATGCACCCCATAGTTGGTGTGTCAAAACGAAGGTGGGTAATCGTAATCAGCGACGCATAGATAAATAACAAACTCCAATGTCTAGTGAGGAAACCGAACTTAGATAAGAGTTTAGTCGAGAAGGGCACTTGCTCGTAGTTGGTTGCCTCCATGCACCCCATCGTTGGTATGTCAAAACGAAGGTGAGTCACCCTACTCGACGCATGCTTAATAACCAAATAATAAAATCAATGAAAGAAAAAGGAACTTTATCTATTCATCTTTTCAGACTTAGTGTTAAAAGAAGAAACAAAAATTTTGTGAATAATGAGTTTAAGAATTTTGAAAAGAAAGCTTGCCGCATACAAATTAGACCCGTCCTAAAGAAAAGAATATAGAGGTAAAGAAATAATATAACTAACGGGTAGCTGATTGAGTAGAGCATTCTGAGAGACTAGTCAATGCGTTGAGAAAATGTTTAGGATAATTGAAGTTTCTTAGATAGAAGTTATGCTTGAGGACAAGCATTTATCTAAGTTTGGGGGTGTGATAACTTGTAGAAATACAAGTTATGATAACATTTTTCTTAGATAAATAGAGATTAAATAGAGAAGCATGCGGTAAGTTATGTTAATTTTTATTAAGAAATCTTCCTTTACGTTATACCAATGTATTTTTATGAAGATAAATGATTTTACCACTTTTTGAGTGTAAAACGCATATTTTGAAACAGGAATCAAGCGATGCGTTGATGACTCCTTAACGAAGGAACTAGACAATGCGTTAACAACTCAATGCATAACTACGCGTTAGCAACCTACGCCGCGTTGACATCGGCCAAACTATTCATGGACGCATAGACGACCATTAATGCAAGGCGCTGAGAATCAAATCACAATCTTGAGAGATTGACGGATGATTGACGAACATGATTTGTGGCCAAAGTGGTAAATCTTAATTGACTCGAGAATCACGCAATCAGGCGAGATGGACGCATAGTATCAATCTCGCCGCCAATCAAGCAGATTTGCCATTAATTGCGAACGCATCATCTATAAAAGGGCAGCTCTGCGAGATGAGAAGGGTTGTTGATTCTCGGAAGAACTCCATAAGTGACAGCAGAGTTCTCTCACACCTCAGCCGGAGACGAATAGCTCGAGAGAGAAGAGTCTTCCCTCCGCCGGACCACTTCACAGCAGAGCCTCACACTTCCATCCGGGCGACTCAAGACATTGACGCATTTCCCTGCTTTCTTTCTTACTGTTCTATCTTAATTTTATATTTGTATCAAGGCATTGAACTTATCGAAAACTGTATCTCATTTCATCAATATAATTATCTTCCATGTCTATTGATTTCTCTAAACTTTCCGCTTTTTACTTTCAAACCATGAGTAACTAATCACTCAAGGGTCTAGGGTTGCGTTAACATCTAACTAGGAACCAAACTGTAACTATTTTATCTTGTCAATTGCGAGCTTAATCCGATGCTTATGTCCATCTGACAAATCGATATAAGTAGTAATAATCAAACTGCTCGAGAGGGTAAGTGATTGTGGAACTCAATTGACTAAGGCCAAGTAGTGTTACCTGTCTATGGGGATAGCCTTGGTTCTTAACACTCTCCTATGCGTTATAGACATATAACGCATAGCGGCTGACAACCGGGAGAAGAGTCGCAAGTATGAATAGAATACTACTATGCACTTCCGATGTTAGATGTTAATCAACCCGAACCCTTTTTCTTTATCCATTCATTCACATCTTTAGTTGAATTTGTTGTGTCGCATGCTTTCCATCTTTCACAATTTTAGTCTAGTGTACAAACAATCGCTTTCCGTAGATTAAAAACAACTCTCTCAACTATTTCTTGGTTACCACTGCAACGCATGAAATCCAACTAAATACTGAATCAATATAATCCTTATGTTCGACCTCGGACTCACCGAGAAAACCTACTCCTTTGCTTATAGTTGGGTAAAGGATAGGAAAACTTGACAAGATCACCAACGCATACTAATAGGACGCATAGCATGTTCAAAGCATGATATGTTGAACACATAATCACATCATTTAGCACCTTGCGTTAGTACAATTTACACATACAAATACCACACAACAAGTTTTTGGCGCCGTTGCCGGGGATTATTTCATTGATTTAAATTATTTTCTTTGGATTATCGTGTTGCAGGATTCCTCAGTCGACGGAGTATAGCAAGCTTCTCTTCTGTCAGAAGTTTCTAAAAGTATATGAGTGAAGGGGACAACCCAAAAGTATATGTGCAAATAGTCACTACAAGTTATTGTATTCACTATTTGATTTAATTAGAGTAACTTTAGAGCTAAACGCATGATTTTGGTAGTTAAATGATGAAAAATGTATCACCATGCGTTGGCACTACTTATAAAGGAAAATACCTGAAAAACGATGAGCTTTTATGTTCCTAACACAGGGTTAAGAAGAAAAGAAGCGCAAACAATAGAAGTACGAAGAGACGAAGCTGCTGCGAGGACAAGTTGAAACCCATGCGTCGAGCCTATGCGTCGAGCCCATGCGTTGACAATCTGAAAAGTAGAAACAGGCGCATGCTCAAATAGCTGTCATGTAATTATGAAAAAGGACAACACCCAATCAGATCATGGCAGAACAAATAGGCTGACAATCTGAAAAGTCTATATAGCGTGGCTGAAGTTTAATGCACAAGGGACGGTCATCATGATATCAACTTTTTGACACCTATAAATAGTCCACAAGCTTCTCCAAGAAAAAGAGGAAGAGAGACCAGTTCAAGAGGCGAAAGCTTTGCACTATTTCTCCCTCACCATAACTAGCCTCCACTTCGAGCTCTTCTGAGAGAAGGATTCTGTGCATCTTCAGAGTCGTCTCCCAGTGAGTGAGAATCTTCACCTTATGGAATATATGTATCAGATAGCAACCATCTCAAGCCTCCATGAAGCAAGACGTTGCCAGTGGCGGCTTGACGCCCTTCATCTCTATTTTATTTCCATTTCTCTCCTTCTTGCTTATATTTTGTTAATGACATTCGAGAGAATGATTTTTTTTCTTTAATATAAGTTCCATTGACTATCATCTTCCATCCATTTCTGTATTAAATACTTTACACCATGCTGTCTAAATGCTAAATGAGTTGAATGTTAAAAGTTAGTTTTCCTTGAGCAATTCTGAGTATGTTATATCTAGATTAATGCATATCTTTAGCTTGCATAACTTTGTCTGACAAACAACGTAGTAAGCATGACTATCGAGCTTGAGAGAGTGGATAGTTAATCATTAGCATTAATTAAGACTAGATGAGCTTGAGAGAGTGCAAATTCTTGACCGCAAAGAACAAGTATTAAGAACAAAAACAATACCGCTTGTGAAGGTCTTATGGAGAAATCATCAAGTCGAAGAGGCAACCTGGGAAAGTGAAGAGCAAATGAAAATTAAATACCCTCACCTTTTCTTACCGTAATTCCACTTGAATTCAAGGACGAAATTCCTAAAAAGGGGGTAAGGAATTATAAGCACTGATTTACGTTGCCAAGCGTTGGGGTGCGGCCATGCGTTTGTGACTATGCGTTTCAAAGGAAGAATTGGCCGGGAGCGAGAGTAAGAATTTTTGGAAAGTAAAATTGTGGCTAAGTATTGACTAAGTCCATGCGTTTGTGGTTGATTCACGGAGGTAGTGTGCTGAGGTAGAAACGTGCTTGAACCATGCGCTAAAGCCATTCTGGCGGGGGGAAAGAAACGTGCTTGAACCATGCGCTAAAGCCATTCTGCGTTGAGGACAGTCATGTGCTGAATTCACTCTGCGTTGAGGACAGCCATGCGCTGAAGTCGATGCGTTGAAGACAGACATGAGTTGAAGTCGCTCCGCGTCGAAGACAGAGTGGTCTTGACGCGACGAAGATAGTGGTGTATGATCGAGTTGTATGCGTCAAAAGTAGGAGGCGTTGAGGACGACGCCATGCGTTGGGTGAGGCTAGTTGCTGAAGGCGTTGGAGGAGAGATTTTAACATGAGTGCCTCGCGTCGAAGTGAGAACCCCGCGCCAACTGAGCGCCTCGCGTTGAAGTGAGAACCCCACGCCAGCCTGCGGGTGAGGGGTAAGTCGGCAACATTAATCTTGGTGTTTGTGAAGGCTAAGTCGGTAGTATATATATAGTTGGATTAATTAAATGTTTAATCATTTTTAAGACATTTCGAGAGCTTAAATCGGTTCCATATTTCAGATAGACTTCAAAAGAAGATTGAGGAAGGTGTTCTTGAGGATTTTGGAAGGAATTCGACTCATATTGATGTTGAAAACGAAGCTGGAACAGAAGAATGACTGAAGTCACATGGTTCGATCAATGACTGATAATCAGAGTAGAACGTGTAGAGGAAGTTGAGTTTAGAGCTGAAACTTGGAGGTTTGTAAGTTAACATAATTTCTAACAACTTTTGTGAAGGATGGTAATGCTGAATTAAAGATTTACTATGTGAATTCTTAGGAAAAACATAGGTTACAAGATTATCTCGCAATCTGGAACAGCAGGAGGTGATTTCAGAATACCGTGAGAGCGGGGACGAGTTAAGTCTTGAAACTTTGAGGTGTGACTTTTAATAGATTGAAGTAAGAACAAGAGGAAAGAAAGAATCACAGTGCAGGATGCTGCTAAAACCAAGTATCGATGCGTTGTTTAAGTGCCAGTAGCGAGACGAGTGCCGTTGAGACTCAAAGGAGTTGTCCATCTCAAGAAACTCGCTAGATATCGTTGGGTATCGCTACTAAGTTAAGGTAACACTAGTGTTGCTCCATCGAGTATTGCTAGTAGCAACTCTTATTGGTTGGTATTGCTAGGATTCTCGTTTATAAGTCAGAAGAGAAAAGGAAGAAGATTTAATGTTGAATAACGCAAGGATTATGTCTCTTGCAGGCCGAGAAGAAATAGGGAAAGTGTATAACCCACGTAAAGCCTAAAAAGAGTTGTGAGTGACTATTTTATTCTTCAATCCTATTTTATTAAAATGTTTTATGAAGTATAATTTGCAATAAACTGTTTATTATGTATAATGTTGATTGCATTACTCATAAGGCATGTTACATATTTCTAAAGTTGACAAGAAGCATTCTTATGTAATGTTATTGAATAAAGTTTTGTATGATTTCTATGAAAGGATTTTCATATGAACTATTATGTGAACAAAATTCTAAAACGTTTTAGAGGAGGCTCAGTGCTCAAGGACACGAGAAGGCACGTGAGTTTCCCCAGGACCCAGTACTAAAGGAAATGAGAAGGTACATGGGCAACCCGTCATATTCCTATGTGCACATAGAGGTTGATTTGGCTGGTGCGTCGAGTTTGCTCCGCATTTAGCTAGGGACGATTTCGACGTTGGGAGTGTTGAGCCTTGCTCCACCCCAACTAAGGTTGTTTTCGACGTTGAGTGCGTAGAAGCGTTGCTCCGCCTCAACTAAGGGAAAAGTTTGAAAAACTAAATTGATATTGATAAACTCCTTGGAAACCACACATGTATGATTTAAGATTTGATTTATGAGATTAATGGATTTTATGGAAAGCATGATTAATTTGAACAAATGTTAAACTCTTACTTATTTGTTATATGTAACATGCCTGTTTTCAATGAATGCTCGTTTTACAAAGATTTGTCACTCACTAGGCTGTTAGTTTATGTTTTCCAATGTTTTCCTTTTCTCTTCCCAGGTAGCAAGGACGTTCCCGGTGCTTAGCCTACTTCAGCTCACCCTGCCTAATTCTCGAGTTCTCAAGATACAGTCTAGTCTGAGAGTTGTACGTTGCATATGTTTTATGTAAATGGCATGTAGATCATGTAGTTTTTAGTGGGGAGTCTTGGTGAAAGCTGTGAACGTTATATGATGGTTATGGAAGTGAAATTATGCTATGTAAATAAAGCGTACCCTATACGGGGAATTGTATCAAATTATAAGCATGTGTAGTATGACTAAATTCTTTGTATGTATATAAGTAAATGTATACACAGAAAAATGAAGATAAGAAGGGACAATATGCGTCACAAGAGGGGTGATGTTTATTGTCTTCACATTCCCTTTCAGGATAGGTAGGTAATCCGGAAGGGGGTGTGACACCATATACATAAATCATATACAACATACAACTCTCAGACTTGACTGAATTCTGAGAACTCGAGACTTAGGTAGGGTGAGCTGAAGTAGGCTAAGCACCGGGAACGTCCTTGCTACCTGGGGGAAGGAAAGGAAAACATTTGAAAACATAAGCTAACAGCCCAGTGAGTGACAAATCTTTGTAAAATGAGCATTCATTGAAAACAGGCATGTTACGTATAACGAATAAGTAAGAGTTTAACATTTTATTCAAATTAAACATGCTTACCATAAAATCCATTAATCTCATAAATCAAATATTAAATCATACATGAGTGTTTTCCAAGGAGTTTATCAATATCAGTTTAGTTTTTCAAACTTTTCCCTTTAGTTGAGGCGGATGTTGGTGTTTATTTTGTATGTGTGAATTCAGCCTAACGCAAAGTGCTAAAGGATGTATTTATGCGTTCCACATGTCATGCCTTGAACATGCTATGCGTTCTACTACTATGTGTTAGTGGTCTTGTCAAGTTTTCCTATTCTTTTACCCAAGTATAAGCAAAGTAATAGGTGTTCTCGGTGAGTCTGAGGTCGAACACAGGGATTATATTGATTCAGTTTTTAATTGGATTTCATGTGTTACAGTGGTAACCAATAAATATGTGAGAGAATTGTTTTTAATCTACTGAAAGCGATTGTTTGTACACTAGACTAAAAGTTGTGAAAGATGGAAAGCATGCGACACAACAAGTTCAACTAAAGATGTGTGTGAATGGATAAAGAAAGCGTTTGGGTTGATTAACATCTAACGTCGGAAACGCACAGTAGTATTCTATTCATACTTGCGACTCTTCTCCCGGTTGTTAGCCGCTATGCGTTATATGTCTATAACGCATAGGAGAGTGTTAAGAACCAAGGTTATCCCCATAGACAAGTAACACTACTCGGTCGTTGTCAATTGAGTTCCACAATCACTTACCCTCTCGAGCAGTCTGATTATTACTACTTATATCGATTTGTCAGATGGACATAAGCATCGGATTAAGCTCACAATTGACAAGATAAAATAGTTACACTGTGGTTCCTAATTAGATGCTAACGCAACCCTAGACCCTTGAGTGATTAGTTACTCATGGTTTGAAAGTAAAAAGCGGAGAGTTTATAGAAGTAAGTAGACATGGAAGATAATTCTATTGATGAAATGAGATACAATTTTCGATAAGTTCAATTCCTTGATACAAATCTAAAATTAAGATAGAAAATGAGAAAGAAAGCAGGGAAAGCATCAATGTCTTGAGTCGCCTGGATGGAAGCGTGATGATCTGCTGTGAAGTGGTGCGGCGGAGGGAAGACTCTTCTCTCTCGAGCTATTCGTCTCCGGCTGAAGTCTGCGAGAACTCTGCTGTCACTTATGGAGTTCTTCCGAGAATCAACAACCTTTCTCATCTCGCAGAGCTGCCCTTTTATAGATGATGAAATCGCAGTTAATAGCAAATCTGCTTGATTGGTGGCGAGATTGACACTGCGTCCATCTCGCCTGATTGCGTGATTCTCGGGCCAATTAAGATCCACCACTTTAGCCGCAAATCATGTTTGTCAATCATTCGTTAATATCTCAAGATTCCGATCTGATTCTCAGCGCCTTGCCTTAACGGTTGTCTACGCGTCCAAGCATAGTTTGGCCTATGTCAACGCGTCGTAGGTTGCTAATGC
This sequence comes from Citrullus mucosospermus, assembly GCA_030954485.1. Classification (NCBI taxonomy): domain Eukaryota; kingdom Viridiplantae; phylum Streptophyta; class Magnoliopsida; order Cucurbitales; family Cucurbitaceae; genus Citrullus; species Citrullus mucosospermus. Next base: position 14,905,392 of record CM062061.1, on the reverse strand, counting down.
GTAGTTATGCGTTGAGTTGTTGTTAACGCATCGTCGTTGTTTGGGTTCGTTCAGATCATGCGTCCATGAAAAACAGATTGCTAACATGTCGTCCTGCGTTAAGAAGTCATCAACGCATCGTCTGCATTCCTGCGTCAAAACATGCGTTTTAGGCTCAAAAAGTGGTAAAATCATTATCTTCATGAAAATACAAGAGTATAACGCAAAGGAAGATTTATCAATAGAATTTAACATAAACTACCGCATGCTTCTCTATTTAATCTCTATTTATCTATGAAAAAGGCTATAATAACTTGTATTTCTACAAGTTATCACACCCCCAAACTTAGATAAATGCTTGTCCTCAAGCATAACTTCCATCTAAGAAACTTCAATTTTCCTAAACATTTTCTCAACGCATTGACTAGTCTCTCAGAATGCTATACTCAATCAGCTACCCGTTAGTTATATTATTTCTCTACCTCTATATTCTTTTCCTTAGGATGCGTCTAATTTGTATGCGGCAAGCTTTCTTTCCAAAACTCTTTAACTAATGATTCACAAAATTTTTGTTTCTTCTTTTAACACTGAGTCTGAAAAGATGAAGATATAAAGTTCCTTTTTCTTTCATTGGTTTTATTATATGGTTACTAAGCATGCGTCGAGTAGGGTGACCCACCTTCGTTCTGACATACCAACGATGGGGTGCATGGAGGCAGCCAACTACGAGCAAGTGCCCTTCTGACTAAACTCTTATCTAAGCTCGGTTTCCTCACTAGACATTAGAGTTTGTTATTTATCTATGCGTCGCTGATTACGATTACCCACTTTCGTTTTGACACACCAACTATGGGGTGCATGAAGGTGGCCAACTACGAGCAGGTGTCGTTTTCAGCTAAACTCTTAACAAGATAAATATATTAGTCTTGCCAGCGGAGTTTTCCGTTTCAAAGAATAAAATTTTTATTTATATATATATATATATTTTATTATTATTATTATTATTTATTTTTTATTTATTTAATTTCTTTTTTTTAACATGATTGAAATAAGTTTCTCATATTTTTATCTTTAACAGTTCAAACCTCTTTCACCCCAAAACTTGAGAGTAGCAAGGTCCTCATTGCTTAAATCGTAAATGTTGTGATGATATTGTTGTGAGAACTAACCTAACGCAAAGTGCTAAAGTATATGATTATGCGTTCAACATGTCAAGATTTGATCATGCAATGCGTTCTATTATTATGCGTTGGTATTGTCAAGTTTTCCTATTCCTCTACCCAAGTATAAGTAAAGTAATAGGTTTTCTCGGTGAGTCCAAGGTCGAACACAGGGATTATATTGATTTGGTTTTAATTGGATTGCATGCGTTACAGAGGTAACCAACAATTGTTTGAATTTGTGTTTCTAATCTAGAGAAAGCAGATGTTTGTACACTAGACTAACAGTTGTGGAATATGGGAAGCAATGCGACACAGCAAGTTCAGCTAAGATGTTTATGAATGGATAAAAAAAAGGGTTCGGGTTGATTAACATCTAACATCGGAAACGCACAGTAGTACTCTATTCATACTTGCGACTCTTCTCCCGGTTGTCAGCCGCTATGCGTTATATGTCTATAACGCATAGGAAAGTGTCAAGAACCAAGGTTGTCCCCGTAGACAGGTAACACTACTTGGCCCTTGTCAATTGAGTTCCACAATCACTTACCCTTGATACAAATCTAAAATTCAAGTTAGAACAGTAAGAAAGAGATACAAATTTCGATAAGTCAATTCCTTGATACAAATCTAAAATTCAAGTAAGAACAGTAAGAAAGAAAGCAGGGTAAGGCGTCAATGTTTTGAGTCGCCCGGATGGAACCGTGATGATTTGCTGTGAAGTTATGCGGCGGAAAGGAAGACTCTTCTCTCTCGAGCTATTTGTCTCCGGCTGAAGTCTGAGAGAACTCTGCTGTCACTTATGGAGTCCTTCTGAGAATCAACAACCTTTCTCCTCTCGCAGAGCTGCCCTTTTATAGATGATGAAATCGCAGTTAATGGCAGATCTGCTTGATTGGTGGCGAGATTGACACTGCGTCCATCTCGCCTGATTGCGTGATTCTCGGGCCAATTAAGATCCACCACTTAAGCCGCAAATCATGTCTGCCAATCATCCGTTAATCTCTCAAGATTCCGATCTGATTCGCAACGCCTTGCCGTAACGGTTGTCTATGCGTCCATGCATAGTTTGGTTGATGTCAACGCAACATAGGTTGCTAACGCGTAGTTATGCGTTGGGCTGTCGTTAACGCATCGTCTGGTTCCTGCGTTAAAGGGTCATCAACGCATCGCTTGCATTCCTGCGTGAAAACATGCGTTTTAGGCTTAACAAGTGGTAAAATCAATATCTTCATCAAAATTCAAGAGTATAACGCAAAGGAAGATTTATTAATGGAATTTATCATCAACTACCGCATGCTTCTCTTATTTAAACTCTATTTATCTATGAAAAAGGCTATAATAACTTGTATTTCTACAAGTTATCACACCCTCAAACTTAGATAAATGCTTGTCCTCAAGCATAACTTCTATCTAAGAAACTTCAATTAACCTAAGCATTTTCTCAACGCATTGATTAGTCTCTCAGAATGCTATACTTAATCAGCTACTCGTTAGTTATATTATTTCTCTACCTATATATTCTTTTCTTTAGGACGCATCTAATTTGTTTGCGGCAAGCTTTCTTTCCAAAACTCTTTAACTAATGATTCACAAATATTTTGTTTCTTCTTTTAACACTGAGTCTGAAAAGATGAAGATATAAAGTTCCTTTTTCTTTCATTGATTTTATTATATGGTTATTAAGCATGCGTCGAGTAGGGTGATCCACCTTCGTTCAAACATACCAACGATGAAGTGCATGGAGGCAGCCAACTACGAGCAAGTGCCCTTCTCGACTAAACTCTTATCTAAGCTCGGTTTCCTCACTAGACATTGGAGTTTGTTATTTATCTATGCGTCGTTGATTACGATTACCCACCTTCGTTTTGACACACCAACTATGGGGTGCATGGAGGTGGCAACTACGAGCAGGTGTCGTTTTTAGCTAAACTCTTAACAAGATAAATATATTAGTCATGCCAGCGGAGTTTTGCGTTTTAAAGAATAAATTTTTTTTTTTTTTAAATGATTGAACTAAGTTCCTCATATTTTTATCTTTGACAGTTCAAACCGCTTCCACCCCCAAACTTGGGAGTAGCAAGGTCCTCATTGCTTAAATTGTAAACAAAGACTAAGTTGCAAAATGTTGTAAAAGAAGTTTGAATTGGCTGCTTGCATACATTCAAAGTAGGTTTGCGTTTCTAAGGAATAGTATGCAGACGCATTGAAAGTAATCTAACTTAAAAAGTGTACAAAAAGTTTAAGCATGATTATCATCACAGGGACCAACTTTTCAACACAAAGATAGAAGTTTAGACTAATTAAATGTACTTAGAATAAATTTACAACAAGAGACACGCAAAGAGGAAATTAAAGATCCATGCGATGAAGAAAATATTCATTCTATTAATATGATTTTCACCAACGCATACAATTGAATGTGAAGATAAAAAAAAAAAAAAAAATTTGCAAAAAAATTACAAGTCTTTACTACACCCCTAAACTTTTCAACCATCAAGCTCATCTTCATCAGGTTTGTGTTGCTGCTCAGACGCAGGACGTTGCGGCACTGGGAAGACAAAAGGCTGTTGGAGGCGTTTTGGAATATCAGGTGGCGGGATTTTCGGACGGATGGAGAATAGTTGGTGAACATAATTCAGGGTGAATTGGAACTGCTCCGTCTGCCGGCGTGCTAACATATTTAATGAATGCATCACAGGACGCAATATCGCTTGCTGCAAGTATGTTTGCACTGTCTCCCATTCAAGGTCAAGTGGGCCTTCTTGCTGTTAAGGTTGCGTTGGTGGGGTAGGCGGGTTTGGCTGAGGCGGGGGAGGCTGAGGTGGGGGAGTGGGTGGAGTTTCGTCAAACGCAGGGGATGATGGACGCATAAAAGTTGCGCCAAAATCCTCAGAGTGTGAGTCATCAACTCTTATTGGGGCAGAGGGTTTTGTGGAAGGTCGGGGTTTTTGATGTTTAGGGCGATGTGTTTTCTTAGGAGGAGGAGGTGGCTTAGGGAGATCCGTCTCAGGAGGAGGTGGAGGTGGAGTTGGTTCCTTCTGGTTGTTGGAAGTGGGGGTGAAGGACTTGAGGTTGGGGAAGGTCGAATGGTGGCATCAGTACTTGCCACGCCCTTCAACTTGGACAGCTTCCCGTTCTTCTACAGTTGCGGCTTTGGAGGCAGAACGGGTTGATGAGGTCTTTTGGTGGCCTTGGTAGGCTCTGGCAGATATTGCGATCCTCTCATCAACCGACGCAGAGTCTTGTTGGCAATTACGCCATTAACTTCAATCATCTTCTTTGCGTCTAACACTTCCGTTGGCCCTCCGATGGAAGCATTGCCGTATAAGTTCATGATAAGAGCGGGGAAAAAGAGTTGGCCCCTTGGCTTGCTGAACACCCCTCTTATCTGTGCGGCAACTATGCGTCCGAAATCAAGGTTGATACGACGCATAATGCAGTATGCTGCCATCACCCGATCCCTTGACACTGTCTTGTCATGCGTTGTAGGGATCAGCCGCTTCTTCACCAAATACACCCACAGGTTTGCCTCTGGAGTTAGGCTTCTTGCTGAAAGCGTCTTTATACCTGTGGGTGAAACATCCCACTTAGCCCCTGGCTTCGGCATTACCTGGAATGCGTCCTCCATTAACTCCGTTGGAGTTGATTCTATAATCTTCTTTCCTTCCGCATCCGGGTTGTCCCTCAACTCATATATACCGTTGATTTCCCTTGCGTTGAATGGGACTTCAATTTCATCCACCACCACCACGTCCTCCTCCTCGTCTATGCGTCCGTTATAGAAATCTCAGACTACGTCAGGTTGGACCCAAGGAGTGCTGGTACAGAAGTTTCTCCAGCTGTGGTGGTCAACTATTTCGGTGATGTATGGCGGCACTGGGGCTTCTTCAGGGAAAAATCCCACCTCAATCATCAGGCCAGGGAACGCCCTGCGTCTCCCTTTTCCTTCCTTCTGTTGTGGCGACGCATCAGCCACTTTCTTTTTTCCTTTGGCCTTAGCTGGAATCTCATTTACGGTTCTCTTTTTGCTCTCGGCCACTTTGACTGGTGCTTCAGTCACCTTTTCCTTCCCTTTGCGTTTCTCAGTATGCGTGCTTGGGAGGTTGGTGACTGACACCTCCTTTTCTTTCCTCTTCTTCTTCTCAAAGGTGCTCACACCTTGTTCTTCCCTCGCATCCTCCCCGATGCGTTCCTTCCTACTTTTCTTTTTCTTTTTCTTCTTGCCCTCCCCTTCCTCTTGGGCGACTATTCTAGCAGCCATGTCACACCCCATCCCAGATACACTCTATACGTAGGATTGAGCGTGATACTGTTTCCTTTAAATACAAGTTTATAGAAAGGATACCATATAAATCTCTATACAAAATAACAGTTCTATTGACATATTAGAAAAAGATGCAGCTTCACAACAAGTATTTCTACATATATGCATAAAAGGTACCACACATCCCCCTTTCTATTCTAAGGAACATGCACATTACAAAATATATGTACAGACTAAATATTTACAACTATCCCAGAGGTTTGCTTCCAGATAGGCCCAGACGAGATTCTTCTGTAGGCTAGGCATCTCGGACACGCTCGCTACCTAAAACAACAAACAACAACAAACTGAATGAGCAGAAAGCTCAGTGAGTGACTAAATCTATTAAACTATTCTAAACAAATATGAGCCAGTTTGTCTATCAGTAACCATTACGTAACTCATTCCAAAGAATTACTAAGATTCTCTTTCCCAAATTACACATATAACTATCAAGTCCTCATGTCTCACAGACTTGCAACTACTTAGTGTCTTCACATTCCGTCCCTCAGCACTTATTCAATTATATTTACATTACCATGTGCCTTCACATGAAATCCCTCAGCACCGGTAACCAATTTTATCTTCGCTCAAGTGCCTTCACTCATGGTCCCTCAGCACGAGCTAGTGTGTGATGGATTACTACATGCTTTCACTCATAGTCCCTGAGCATTGTAATCCATTCCTTATAGTTATTCGAGTGCCTTCACAAAGTCCCTCAGCACTTAACTTCACGCTTACCTACATATCAGCTTTCACCATAAGGTGCCTCAGCCACTATTATACTTAGACATTAACATTAGTACCCTTTAAACTTTCCAACACATCACATTCATAATGAATACTAAATTTATCACAAGATATAACAAATAGTCACTCACGATTGGTCTCAGCTCTAAGTGAATTATGAGCCTCCCCGAGCTCTTCCTGACCTGAAAACACATATTTCTCATGTTTAGTTTCCATAACCTCCATTTTTCTTTAACACACAATAATAGCGTTATTCTTTAGACAATTAAAAGCTGCCAGCGTTACTCATCACACACTACTATACCAGCGACACTGCGTTGTATGTAACCAGCGAGTTTACCTGAGGAGCAACACCCAGCGATACTCTAGCGAGAATCGTGAGACGCAAAGCCTATCTTGCGTTGCAGCGATACTTGCTTCGCTGCCCTATCTCTCGCTCTCTCAGCGATACTACCGCTGCAGTAGAACCGTTTTCTTCTTCCTTTCTTCTTCCTTCTTCAACCTGCTAAACATCACGTTTCGGTCAATTTCAGAACTTTCTTCCTTCTACAAACTTGTTAGGGCATAAGTCCTTCATCTTACCTCTAAATTTCATGAAGAACATCCTCTTCGTTTAGGATATATTCTTCAACAGCTTTGAGTTACCCCTAATCGTCCGATAGTTCAGCTCTAATCTCTTCTTCCTGAGTTTGACACACATTTATACAATTTCAGCTCAAGCATCCTTCATAAAACTTGCTAGAAATCGAGTTCACTTACTAACCTCAAAAGTTTCAACCCTAACCACCGTTTCTTCAATTTGTTCTTCCTCCAAGACCGAGCGTCACTTTGAGGAAGTAACACCAGCTGAGTCCTCTGCCCAACTCAAGTTTCTTCCACGGTTACGATGAGATTTCCACTCCAAATCAGCATGAACATCTTCTTCTAACTCCTTCCAATGTTTCGCTTTGGTATGGACCTAGCTCGAGCTCTAAAATGCAATCGAAACAATTGAATTCTCAGTCCACTTATATATATACCACCGACTTATTCTCCATTTCAACAGTATACTATAATCTGTTCAACGCATACCTTCTTTGTTCAGCTTCAGCCATGCACACAGCCTCTGATGATGTTTCTTTTCAAAACTCTCCCGCCAAATGGTTAACAAACGCATTACTCTCTCTCGGCCAACCCTCTTTGTCCAACGCATACCCACCTTCAACGCATGGTAGCGTTCACCGCATAATAGCCTCATCGCAAAACAGCTCCCAACTCCTCGTGGCTATTAACTTCCAACGGCCTGCTGCCTTCAATGCGTTTGCCGCGAGACAATCTTCGGTACAAGGTGATTCTCCACGCCTTATGTCCTCAACGCATCGTGGCTTCAACGCATAACAGTCTTCCCTCATCTTTGCGTTTACTCCAAAACTGTTTCCATTAAAACGTGTTACCATCAACGCATAGCTGATACTTAGTCATTTTTCCGCCCCAATCACAGCCCAGCCAACTACTCTTACCCAATCATCCATCTCTCGGCCCCTTTCTTACCTTGCGTTCTCACAAAATTAGGTACAGGGCTTACAAGCCAGCTCTTCATCTTCTTCAATTTGTAGCTCTTTTTCAAGCTCTGCGGCTGCTTGTTCTATTCTTTCTTCTTCCCTCATTTCCTCTTCAAATGCCAATGCGGCTTTTTCTATTTGAGGTTCAGGAAGGCCTTGCGTCTCCCAGACTTCTTGAGGCCGCACTTCCCTATGCGCCTTCTTGCAAGACAATGCGTTTTTGGCAATTTATTCAACTCCTTTTCTTAGGGCCCTGAGCTCTTTTCTCAACTTGGCCCTCTTCTTCCTCTCCTTCTCTGCCAGCCGATCAAAGGATGTGGCCGCAATTGGAGACTCAGGTCTGTCTCCTTGTTCTGTGCTTTTGGGCTCTTCATCCTTGGCAGTCTCCGGTGATACCCTTCGTTTCTTCCTCAACAGGGGTACCACTTCCTCTTCCTTCTCTCTTCTTCTCTTGGCATCTGCGACCATCACAACTTTTCTTATTGGTCCTTCATTGGAGTCCAATGTCATCTCCTCAGGACTAATAGACGCAGGGACGGACCCTGGCGTTTCACGTGGCTCGCCTACGTCCTCCTTGCTGTAAGCTGCCTCTCCTTCCTTATCTCCCCCACTCTGTTCACCCTCCCGAGTCTCCTTCAACTGACTCTGGACCTCTTTTACTGGCGAGGGTGATTCCCTTCTAGCATCTGAGACGGTTTCGTCCATCGGGTCATGCAGTCCGCTCAGAATTTCAGCTATCCACTCGTTTGGGGATTTTGCGGAGTTTACTTCCCCCACTGTGACAACCACCTCTTCTTCTTCTCCTCTTCCCGTTTCCTCCGTCCTTCTCGTGCTTGGTGGACGTGATAGAGGCAAGGGCTGGTTGACCTCCCCGTCATCCTCCCGACCCTTCGCCTCCCTTTCTTCTTGAGTTATCCGCTCCAAGATGTCGCCGAATACATCTCTTTCTTCCCTTCGGCGTACCTCACTGCTACCGTGCAGTGTGCTGGCTTCATCGCATATCGTTCCAGGAACTGATTGCTCAGGCTCGGAGTTCTCTGCGCTTAATCGTTGGCTTCCTACATTGAAGTTTGCGGTAGAAAACTCCTTCATGTTTTTCATTCTGGGCCGTGAGATGCAAGACTTGACCCAACTTTTGGGTTTTGGGGTAGGTATTGGGTTGATTTGGCTCAAGGGGCAGATATTTAAAATTTCCACACAATCGTCAGAGTCGTCGACTACTGGTGGACGGGTTGGGGCTCTGGCGAATGGCCGGAAGAATGGGTGTATGGGTGGTCTTTGGGCAGTGGCCCTGATTCTGGACGCGGAGAAGTTAGGGATGAATGGTGGGTTAGGGTTTGGAGCTCTTAGTCTGACCAGAGAAGCAAAAGACCTCACGGTCTGGAAGGATGAAATGTAGGTGGAGAGAAGAATGGAAATCGAGAGTTAAGAAATACCTCGGGTACTGGTGTAGATGATGAAGAAGGTCTTGGGGAACTGTTGCCGGCGAGGTGTTCTTGATTTTGTGGGTTGGACTGATTAGACATATGATTTCTGTTAGAACACAAATCGCCGGAGGTTTAAGAGAGAAGAAAGGTTTCAAAAATGGAAAATGGAAAATCGGATCGCGTTTATAAAAGGCTAATTTAGCCGTCGATAATTAATGCTGATACGCGATATCCGAAATCCCACTGATCAAGGAAAATTTTATTGAGCTGCACACCCATCACGTGTAATGCGCGGCTAATTAACGCACACCGAGCACTTGAGTGTTTTTGGCATTTGAGTGTTTTTCTAGGAAAGACGCGTAGACTGAGAAGACATCTACGTTTCACCTAGTGCTCTATCTAAACGCAGTGAACGAACAATAAACGCATACTGATGAACGCCTGGTTCTCAGGTTAGATTATGCGTTGTAAGTTAAGTATGATGCGTTTGACAAAATATGTACGGCTCTAACCTTTCCTCTAACCTTAATTCGATAAACACAGAAATCGTTTATCGATGAACGCATAGTTTACTTATGCGTTGGACGCATGCATGAATAATAGATTATGCGATGAAATCAGATTGTTAAAAACTCGGCTCCTACTTTCATGCTTATTTCATTTATATGTATAAACTGAAATTTAAAAAATAAATACATGCTAAAAACAAAATAAAAACAGAAGCAAGAAAACAAAATACAATAAAATAAAATTAAATACTATAACAAATTCAAATGAAAATAAAGCAAGGGTAAAAGAAAGCGTCCCTGGAAATGTAGGCATTCGGCAACGCAGGGACCTTTCGACGCAAGCTCAGTCATTACACTCGCGTAGGTCAATGGAGGTTTTGTTAATTTCGAACTCTCCAATGTGGTAGGGCTTTACCCTCTGTCCATTGACCTTGAAGGATGTGGTTCCGTCTTCGTTTGTCAGCATGACCGCACCATGAGGGAACACTTCCTTGATTATGAATGGACCCGACCAGCGAGACTTCAGCTTACCTAGAAACAAACGCAACCTTGAATTAAATAACAGGACCTTCTGGCCGACGTATAGAGTTTTCTTACTAATGTTTTTGTCGTGCCATTTCTTGGTCCTTTCTTTGTACAGCTTTGCGTTTTCGTAAGCTGAATGCCTCCACTCCAGAAGTTCGTTTAATTGAAGCTTTCTGGCTGCTCCGCTTGCCTCCTAGTCTAAATTGAGCTTCTTCATGGCCCAGATGGCCTTGTGTTCCAGCTCAAGCGGGAGATGGCATGCTTTACCAAACACCAAAGCACAGGGTGACATGCCTATCGGTGTTTTGAATGCCATTCTGTAGGCCCATAGAGCTTCATCTAATCTCTCTGTCCAGTCCTTACTTGATGTGCTCACGACCTTTTCAAGTATGGACTTGATCTCCCAGTTTGTTATTTCAGCTTGGCCGTTTGTCTGTGAGTGATAGGCAGTTGCTACCCTGTGCAAGACATTAAACTTAGTCAGTAAATTAGTGATTATGCGATTTATAAAATGCGTACCTTCATCACTAATTATCGCCCTTGATGTCCCAAATCGAGTGAAGACTTGTTTCTTTAAGAACTTGGACACTGTGTTTGCGTCATTCTTTGCACAGGCTGCTGCTTCTACCCACTTGGATACGTAGTCGACCGCTACTAAGATATATTGGTTGCCGCAAGAGGGAGGAAATGGTCCCATGAAGTCGATTCCTCATACATCGAACAACTCAACTTCCAGCATTTAATTCAGAGGCATCTCATTCTGGTTGGAAATGTTGCCTGTTCTCTGACAACGATCGCAAGCTACCGCATATGCCCTTGCGTCTTTAAATAATGTGGCCCAGAAATACCCACTTTGCAGCACCTTTGTAGCTGTTCTCTGCCCTCCAAAGTGTCCTCCGTAAAGTGCTTCATGACAGCTTCTCAAAATGCTATGCGTTTCATATTCTGGAATGCATCGACGCAGTATATGGTCAGGGCCAAGTCTGTATAGATATGGCTCATCCCAGCAGTAGAACTTACTTTCATGTTGGAGCTTTTTCTTTTGTTGAGTGTTGAATTCTTCAGGCCATTGGTTGCAGACCAGGTAATTTACGATGTCTGCGTTCCACGGTTCCTGACTCTCTGCGTTCATGACGTGCTCGTCTGGAAATCGTTCCTCTATATCACTCCAGCTGTCCTGGACCTCTTTATTTTCCAACCGAGATAGGTGGTCCGCAACCTGATTCTTGGTTCCCTTTCTATCTTTAATCTCCAAATCAAATTCTTGCAATAGCAGGACCCAACGGATAAGTCTAGGCTTTGCGTCCTTTTTCGCCATCAAATACTTGATCGCAGAATGATCACTATAGATGGTCACCTTTGACCATATCAAGTATGCTCTAAATTTGTCAACCGCAAAGACTATGGCTAACATTTCTTTCTCAGTAGTGGTGTAGTTCTCCTGAGACGAATTCAACGTTTTACTAGCATAATAGATGGGGTGCATTATTTTCTCTTTTCTTTGCCCCAATACTGCTCCCACTGCATGGTTACTTGCGTCGCACATTAATTCAAATGGGAGAGACCAGTCAGGTGCCACTAAAATAGGTGCTGAAATCAGAGCTTGCTTTAGAGACTCGAATGCGTTTAAGCATTTACCGTCGAAATTGAATTCCCTGTTGGCTTCCAGCAGCTCGCTCAGTGGTTTTGCTACTTGCGAGAATCCCTTAATGAATCTTCTATAGAAGCCCGCATGGCCTAGGAAACTTCGCAACGTCTTAACATTTGTGGGGGCTGGGAGTTTTGCTATCGCCTCTATCTTTGCTTGATCCACTTCCAGTCCAACCTTTTGAGTTTTATGCCCCAACACAATACCCTCAGTAACCATAAAATGGCATTTTCCCCATTTGAGGACTAGATTTGTGTCTTCGCATCGCTTTAGCACTCGTTCTAGGTTAATCAAGCATTCATCATATGATTTCCCAAACACTGAGAAGTCGTCCATAAACACCTTTATGAACTTTTCCAAATAGTCAGAAAATATTGCCATCATGCACCTTTGGAACGTCCCTGGTGCGTTACATAGCCCGAATGGCATGCGTCTGAACACAAAGGTGCCATATGGACACGTGAACGTCGTCTTCTCTTGATCTTCCGGAGCTATCATGATCTGGTTATAGCCGGAATATCCGTCCAGGAAGCAAAAAAATTCATTTCCTACCAGCCTATCTAGCATCTGGTCGATGAATGGCAGTGGAAAGTGGTCCTTCTTTGTTGCCGCATTCAGATTGCGGTAGTCCATACAGATGCGCCAGCCAGTGACCGTTCGTGTTAGTATCAATTCATTCTTACTATTCATGATCACTGTCATTCCCCCTTTCTTCGGTACACACTAAACTGGGCTTACCCAGCTGCTGTCGAAGATTGGATAAATGACCCCTGCGTCGAGCCATTTGATGATCTCTTTCTCTACAATCTCCTTCATTGCGGGGTTAAGCCTGCGTTGCCTTTCAACTGAGTCATCCTTACCCTCTTCCAACCGAATTTTGTGCATGCAGTACAAAGGGCTTATTCCTCTAATATCCGCTAAGGTCCATCCTATGGCTTTGATATGATTTTTCAGTATATCCAGCAAAGCCTTTTCACATTCTTTCGTCAACGCAGAGGATATGATGACCGGTAGCGTGCTCTCTTCCCCCAAATATGCATACTTTAGATGCGTTGGCAGTGTCTTAAGCTCAAGGGTTGGTGGCTCTTCTAAGGACGGCTCTGTGGTTCGGTTGCCCAAGTCTAAGCGTTCAAAGCTTGTGTTGGAGATTATACTTATTTCCTCTTCTCTTCCTTCATCCAGTTTATCCAGTAGTGTTTCGTTTTCCGCACATGCGTCGATGATACTTACACCATGCGTTGGCACTACTTACAAAAAGAAAATACCTGAAAAATGATGAGCTTTTATGTTTCTAATGCAAGGTTAAGAAGAAAAGAAGCGCGAAGCACGAAGAAACGAAGCTGCTGCGAGAATGAGTAGAAACCTGCGTCGAGCCCAGGCGTTGAGACCATGCGTTGAGAAAAAGTAGATACAGACACATGGCCAAAAGCTGTCATATCAATATGCAAAAGGATAACACGCTATCAGAATATGGCAGAACAAATGGGCCGACGACGTAAAAGGTCTGCGCAATAGGGCATGGAATTTAATGTAAAGGTGTCAGGTCATCATGAGTTTCAACTGTTCGACGCCTATAAATAGCCCAAAGCTTCCCCATTGAAAAAGGGAGAGAGACCAGTTCAAGAGGCGAAAGCTCTGCACTTTTTCTCCTTCACCATAACCAGCCTCCACTTCGAGTTCTTCTGAGAGAAGAATTCTAAGCATCATCAGAGTCATCTCCCAGTGAGTGATAATCTCCACCCTATGGAATATATGTATCAGATAGCAACCATCTCAAGCCTCCATGAAGCAAGACGTTGCCAGTGGCGGCTTGACGCTCTTCATCTCTATTTTATTTCCATTTCTCTCCTTCTTGCTTATATTTTGTTAATGACATTCGAGAGAATGATTTATTTCATTAATATAAGTTTGATTGACTATCATCTTCCATTCATTTTCATATTAAATACTTTACACCATGTTATATAAATGCTAAATGAGTTAAATGTTAAAAGCTAGTTTTTCTTGAGCAATTCTAAGTATGTTACATCCTGGTTAATGCATATTTTTAGCTTGCATAACGTTGTCTGACAAACAAACGTAGTAAGCATGACTGTTGAGCTTGAGAGAGTGGATAGTTAATCTTTAGCATTAATTAAGACTAGATGAGTTGCAAAGATGTAGTTCATCTTTTGCCAAAACAAACTTACCATGCATCTTAGAGATAAGATAAATGTGGCGTCGAAACATCGAGAGATGGATTCACACACGCAGTTTGTAGGTATGTAATTGTACTTGGAAAGTTTAGGCAACAACTAGCTCTTGCATTCAACTCTACTTTCACCGCATGGTCCCATCCATTCCCAATGCATGCTATCTGACGCATTGTTTCGTATGACTACCCAACGTCGCGTCCATTCCATTAATAGTAGTAGGAAATTCTTTTCATTCTTTTTGTATAGTTTAGATACACAAACAACAAACGCACATATATTTACTTGTACAGTCATCGCATAGTCATACATTTAGTCTCAACGCCTAATTATTACAAATCCCTGCGTTCGACCTTGGACTCACCAGGAAAACCTATAAATGCTTATACTTGGGTTTTTATAGGAAAACTTGCTTAGTCATGATCACATCTAGCGTAATTCTTAACGCATCTTTGTGCTGAAATGATAAAATCTATTTTTGTGCAACGATCTAAGAATCAATTCAATTTAATTAGAAATTAAACGAACAAAAATCCAACGAACAACGTTCCCAGTGCTTAGCCTACTTCAGCTCACCCTTCCTAAGTCTCGAGTTCTCAAAATTCAGTCACGTCTGAGAGTTGTACGTTGTATATGATTTATGTAGATGGCATGTAGACCATGTAGTTTTGACTGGGGATTGCAGTGGAATTTTGTACATTGGATATGGAACTGAAATTATGCTATGTAATAAAAGTGTACTCTATACAAGGAATCATATAATGTTATAAGCATGTGTAATATGATCGAGTTCTATGTATGTATATGAGTAAATGTATGCACAGGAAGGAATGTAAGATGAGACAATATGCGTCACAAGTGAGGTGATGTTTATTGTCTTTACATCCCCTTTCAGGTTATGTGGGTAATCCGGGAGGGGGTGTGACATATATAACCAGAAATTCCTAAATTAACCCATGCCATAGAACAATAGTAGTACAATTATCCCTTCCTAGCTATGACAGAGCGAAGCTCAACGCACTCAACCTCGTGTACCAATTCTCATCACACTCATATCCAAATGCTTCCACACTCCATCCCTCAGTATTACAATCCCTCAAGTGCCTTCATGTATTGTCCCTCAGCACTGAGTTTTACCATATCGGAGTTCCCATGTGCCTTCACACATGATCCCTCAGCACTGGGTTCCATATCAATCCACTGCTCAAGTGCCTTCACTTGTGATCCCTCAGCACTTGGCTATCATATATTGGATTTCCATATACCATCACACAAGGTCCTTGAGCATTAGAATCCATTTCAACCAACTACTCAAATGCCTTCACACATGGTCCTTTAGCATTGAATATTATATAACATTCTTTAAACCTTACAGCACAACACAAACATTCAATGACTACACAATATGATAGTTTTCACTCACCCAACACCAATAAAACATGCTAAGAGTATTCGTTATATTAAATAGGAAGTCACTCACTACTTGTCTTGGCTCTGAGGGGATTATATGCCTTCCCGAGCTCTTCTTGGCCACTCTTCTATGCACCAACACATACCGGCCTTCAACGCATAGTGGCCTTCAACGCATAGTGGCCTTCACACCTGCGTCCATGTTGAGCTACCTTCCTCAACGCATAGCTACCAGTGGTCTCGTCAAGCCTCAGACATACTCTCAACGCATAGCCCCACCAACGCATGGCCAACACTTAGCCACTTTTGCTCCCACACAACTCGGCCAACTTTCTCTACTCAATGCCCGTCTCATAGTCTCCTCTTAACTTGCCATCTCCCAATGTCAGGTACGGGGCTTATAGGTTACTTGCGTTCCTGTATTAAAACATGCGTTTTAGGCTTAGAAATCTTCAAAACAATTATCTTCATCAATTAACAAGAGTAGAACGCATAGGAAGATTATGTCCATCTGCGAGCTTAATCCGATGCTTATGTCCATCTGACAAATCAATATAAGTAGTAATAATCAAACTACTCGAGAGGGTAAGTGATTGTGGAACTCAATTGACAAGGGCCAAGTAGTATTACCTGTCTATGGGGATAACCTTGGTTCTTAATACTCTCCTATGCGTTATAGGCACATAACGCATAGCGGCTGACAACCGGGAGAAGCGTCGCGAGTATGAATAGAATACTACTGTGCGTTTCCGATGTTAGATGTTAATCAACCCGAACCCTTTCTTTATCCATTCACACACATCTTTAGCTGAACTTGCTGTGTCGCTTGCTTTCCATCTTTCACAATTTTTAGTCTAGTGTACAAACAATCGCTTTCTTTAGATTAAAAACAACTCTTTCAAATATTTATTGGTTACCACTGTAACGCATGAAATCCAACTAAAAACTTAATCAGTATAATCCCTGCGTTCGACCTTGGACTCACCGAGAATACCTATTCCATTGCTTATACTTGGGTAAAGGATAGGAAAACTTGACAAGACCACCAACGCATAGTAATAGAACGCATAGCATGTTCAAAGCATGACATATTGAACGCATAAACACATTATTTAGCACCTTGCGTTAGGTTAATTTACACATACAATTATCATGCAACAGAATTCAATACAAACTACCGCATGATTCTCTATTTAATCTCTATTTTTCTAGGAGAAAGGCTGTAATAACTTGTATTTCTACAAGTTATTAGACACACAATAGTTTCAATTGAAAAACTCTTTGGAAAGAAGTCTTTCAAATTTATCGGTTGCCTAGGTCGAGGAAGCTCCTCGCTTTCTTCGATGATTGGTCGAGTTCTTTTCATACTCGAGCTTGTTTTTCTTTTATGTCTTACTTTTTCTTTTATGGTTTCGGTATGAACATGATTCTTTCTGAATAAAATTTTGTTTACGCCTCTTTCGGCGAGTTACCAACGTCCATCCTCCATTTACATCTTCCACTTGTTCTTCTTTCTCCAGTGAGTTAACTTTCTGGAGGTCGGTCTTCCCCGAGGCCTTTAGTGAAGGATATACAATGACAAGCTCAAAGGATCCAAACTGGATAAAACTCCCCGTTGCAGTCATAAGGATGTCAGGATGAATTGTTACTGCAGCATGATTTCTCTGCGCCACATCATGAAGGTCCAACTTGATTTTTCTTTCTTTAGCCAATTTCAAAATTAACTCCTTCAATACAAAACATTTTTCTACCGGATGGCTAACAACCCGATGATATTTGCAGTAATTGGGATCGTTTACTCTCCCCATTTTTGCAGGTCGTTAACATTCGAGAAGCTCAATGAGTTGTTTTTCCAGTAATTACTCTAGCATATCGGGAAGATCGGAGTCTGGAAAAGGGTAAACTTTTTCCTATCTTTCTTTCAACGTTGGTTGTTTTTTATCGCCTATATCTTGGCGTTTCTCGATCTTCTTCTCTTTAGAAGTAAACTTTAAAGGGATCGTATTCACGACCATAGCTTCTTTAGCTGCACCCTTTGATACCTTCTGGGTGCTCTTCACTTCTTTCCTTTCTTTATTTACCTCCAGGACTAATAAATCGTTACTTCCCCTATTAGCAATGCTCAGCTCCACGTCATGAGCTTGGGTCGCTAATTCCTTAAAGGTGCGGAATTTTATCTCTTGTAGGATGTATAGAAGTCCCCAATGCATTCCTTGAGTGCACATTTCGACAACCGATAATTCTGTTAATCTATCCTTGAAATCAAGGCTTAATGCTCTCAAGTGATTAATGTAGTCATGACTGGCTCGCCTTTTCTCTGCTTGGTGGCAGTAAGCTCTATCATACTAACGATACGCCTAGTATTGTACAAACGATTGAGGAATTCTCTCTCAAGCTGCTCCCAACTATCGATCGATTGAGGTTCAAGGTCAGTGTACCAGTCGAAGGTGTTTCCCTTGAGAGTTCGAACGAACTATTTGACTAGCAGGTCTCCCCTGGTTCCAGCATTTTCACATATTTCAATGAAGTGAGCAATAAGTTGCTTTGGGTTGCCCTTTCCATCAAACTGCTAGAACATGGGCGACTGGTACTCGTTTGGCATCCTAAGGTTGTCAATCCTCTTTGTAATAGGTTTGAAATACAAAAGGGAACTTTGACTAGGTCCTCCATATTGAGCCTTGATGAAGTTTGCAATCATCTCTTGCAACTGCTGAACAGACAGCGAAGCAATTGAAGTTGAATCTTGGGGCTGACTGTCTTACAGAACCTTCTTTCCTTTGTCATTGTTCTTGAGTACAAATGTATGACTTGATTTAGTCGCATCACGAATTTCAATGTGATTCTTGAAGGATGCAATTTCATAATCCCTTTTTTCAACTGCCTTCAGTAACATGTTAACTTTCTTTTCGAGCTCAGTCATTTTCTCCACACTTGTTCCCACGTTAGCCATCATGACTGACATAACATTTGGGTGGGATGCTTCCTCGCTTGATTGTTCAGAAGCTGAGGTGTGCCTATCAAGTGTAGGATTTTCTTTGATGACAACCCCAACTTTTGGGTCCCTTGAGATCCACTCCCATATATTTCTCGCGATCTTAAAGGTAGGTTGCTCGTCCAATTGTATTTCCTTGGAGCGGCTGCGAGTAATCGATCTTCTGAAAGCGGCATTTGAAGCTTTAGAAGCATTGTCTTTAGATGTCATGCCTTCTGGGATATGTCTTGTGTGAGAGAAAGAGATGAAAGGTAGAGAGTTCCCGCCGGATGTGACAATTTGTTCGACAAGATTTTTGAAGAAATTTAATTCGTAGAATTTGAGATTCGTATTTGTATTAATTTTAGTATTTGTGGGTACAATCTTTAATGTTTGATCCCTAGATTCTTCCTCTCAAAAGAAGTAAATACATGCAACTTGAATTCTTGAGATCTTCTGTGAGCCTTCGTTTTCAAAGTCTTCAACTCCAAAGTCTTCGATTCTTCAGGTCTCTAGAACTTCAGTGCTTTGGAACCTCGATCTTTAGTTTCTTTGGAATTTCAAGGCTTCAATCCTCAGAACTTGTGAGCTTAGGAGCTTTGGTCTTCAAATCTTGAGCTTCAATCTTCAATTCTTCAGAATTTGGGTTTCTAGAGCTTCAACACCTTCTTTTCAATCTTCCAACCTCCTTTCATGAAGAAGGAGACCCTCAATTTATAACGGTTTTTCGTGGGCTTGGGCCAACTTGCTTCTGAGCCATTGGGCTTGGGCCCAACTTTCTCTTTGGTTTGGGCTAAAGTTGGATTTGGGCCCAATACTTTCTTTCGCCCAAACTTCTCAAAATTTTGGCTCCAACAATACATTTTATAATTTATCCAAATTTGAATAGTAGTTGATATTCACACTCTTTAATAAACTATTCCTTTGACCGATCGTCCTCGCAATTATTCTCATAAATATAAAACAAAAATTTTTATTAAAGAAATTTATAATGCTTCAAAGAAAAGTCACCTAGGGCAAGTTTTTTTTTTTGTTTCTTTTGATATTTGTGAGTTTTAAGATTTATCCTGTAGTAAGTCTTGTGCATTAAGTGCACTTTGTTTACTTCATTTTATTTAAGACTATATTTTTTGTTTCAATTAGTAAATTTTGGAAGACTTATTTTCTCTAATTTTCTCTTTAAAGAGAGGGTAAAAATTTCATTTTTAAATTTTGGCTCGAATTGGACGGTATCAAACCATTTTTTCCTATTAAAGTTCAAGTAAACTTAGTTCATTAATAATCAACATGTAATTCTTTTTTCAAAGTTTGACATTTAATCTTCCATCCAACAATAGTTATACTAAAAAATATATATAATGTTAGATTAAAATTACATTCGAATCCCAAACCCTTCAAATCGAAGTGAATTATTGAATCAAGTGGTGGGTATAGCCTGAAGGAGAACAAATCTCCTTTGTTAGACTTGTCGAAACAACTACGATGACGTCTGTTTGTTGCATTTATGTTGTGTAAGACAAATATTATGCTTGGTGCAGTTGTTAAGACGTGAGACACCTTCCAAACTACAAAAATGGTTGGAAGTGTTTTTAGATTATGTCTTGCACCAATATGGGTATGTATGTATATATACGTATGTATATATGTATTTGGGTGAACTACAAAAATTATCACTATTCTGTGGTGATAGTTGTAATTACATTATCAAATTTTTAATGGTAAAAATTGACTCTTCAAACTTATATAAGTATTAAAATTAGACTCTCAAACAATAGTTCTCAAAATTAGACTTCCAAACAATAAAAATTGAACTTCAAAAAAAGTTTTTATCATTTGGGAGTCTAATTTCTAGAATTGAAAGTTTGACACTTGAGAGTCCAACTTCAACATTTGTACAATTTTAACACCTGAGAGTCCAATTTTTCGATATAAGTTTGAGAGTTAAGTTTTAACATTGAAAGTTTGAGGGTATAAATGTAGCTACAACCATAGGGTTGACTTTTGTAATTTTGTCCATTAAATGAATTAGTTCTCTTTTAATATTTTAAAATTGCTTAAATCTATTAACCTAAATATTAAGAGTTAATTAAAGATTGACACAATTAAAATAAGAACCATCAGCAATAAGAGAATTATTGAAAGTGTTCAAATGTTGTCCCGACCATTTTGATGAATCTAATGTATTTTTAATTCGGATCATTAACCAACTACTACTTATGGATAGTATTAGTGGCAAGATTGGGTCGAGAAAGCACAAGATATGTTCCATTAGATCAATCTTCTAGTTAAAGCATTGCATCGGGGTTGTGTGTGGTTACAGAATAAAAATGTGAAAACTAAAGGATAATAGGTAAATGTAATCTAATATTGGACTAATCTAGTCTAAGAGCAGGTGGCAATTTGATGCAATAATTCAACCATTAAATATGATATTAAAGCTTGTTTCGCAAGCACTTAATAACTTACTCGACTCAACCAACTCGTTCGTGTAGCGGCAACTTGTTGGAAAGGCTTAGCAGGCGCCCTAACTATTAATTAAAGCTAACACCTAATGAAGCTAAATGCTCGTATTGGAATTGATAGCATTCTTATAGGTTACATTCACATTAAGGTTTCATTGAGATGAATAATTAATTGGATATCCTAATTGACTAATCAGTTTTGTTCTTGGAACTTTAGTTGTGCATGCATTAAGGATATATGGATAGCCTATATCTCAAATATATATGGATTCAACTTTGCTTCCTAGGCAATTTAAGCAAGATGAACATGAAAAGAAACGTGCAAGCCCAAATCTCTATAGCTAAAAACATGCATAAGTGGGTAGTGGCATCAATTCATTCACAAATATATATCGAAATTAACCACAAGACTGAAGATGCAAGAAATCGCAATGTATTAAGAGTCTTATGTGCACATAAGTTCGTTATAGGTTTGTTTATTGAGGATCCTAAATGTATTAGTCCATCAGTTTGTATGCATAGAATTTTGATGGAAGATACATTTACTCCTTTAGTAGAACACCGAAGGAGGCTTAATTTTGCCATGAAGGAGGTGGTAAAGAAAGAGATGTTCTTAAACTTTTGAATGCATGAATTATATATGCAATGTCTAACAATCCCATGGGTAAGCCTTATGTAGGTGGTGCCCAAGAAAGGTGAAATGACTATGGTTAAAAATGAAAGAGATGAAATGTCCTATGGACCGAAACAGGGTGGCATGCTTATATTAATTACAAGAAGTTGAATAAAGCTACTAAAAAAGATCACTTTCCTCTTCCTTTTATTGATTGAATGTTTGATTAGACTTGTGATAGCATTGGAAATATGCTATCTAGCTCCAGTTAATTTGAGGTCGTTCCTTGATTTTATGTGTTTATTTCATTATTTTACCAATATCAAACACCTGAGAGGCAAAATAGAGCATTAGAGCTTGAATGGAGCTAAAATAGGTCGAAACGAGGCACTTAGCAATAACCGGAAGGCAAAAATGAGCTTTTAGCAAGGTAGCCTAGCACCTAGGAGCCACCAAGCGTTGTGCTTGGCGCTAGGGACCTAAGAGCATGTATCTGGGGAGCGGCTAGGCACTCTGAACTCATCGGCGCATGCAAGATCTCCCATCACCTAGGCGCTTGCCCAATTTCTATATATATGAGTTTAGTCGCCTAGGGTTTGAAGAATATGCCACCAGTTGATTTCTACACCGATCCTCTCTATTTTTCTTCTACTTTTCAATCTTTGATGTATTCCAATAGTACTTTGATGTTTGTTATGTCGATTGATTAAGGTACTTGTTTTAGCTTAGGCGTAGATTGATTTTCCCTTTTAATTGTATACTTGGGAGATTTTAGATCAATTAATAGTAAGATTGAATTGTGTAAAATATATAATATTAGGCTATTTATGTGAAAAATAAAAAAGTTTAAACAATTGAATGAGTAGACCTACTTATATGTGTAGAAAGTTCATAATGATATTAAATTTAAATTAAATGCCATAGGGTTTTTTGAGGTGAGCCAAAACAAAACAAAGCGAAAAATCTAAATCTTAAAAAAAAAAAAAAAAAAAAAAAAAAAAAAAAAAAAACATGATTCACGCCGAGAAAGAAGTTAATATATTGGTTTGAGAGTGAATTCGTAAAACATAATAATGTATGGCTGTTCAACCATTTAATGTTGTTTTTTATTTTTATGTTTTTAAGATAATAACAAAATGTTATAAATGTATATAACTGTTTTCAAATATAGAAAAATGAATCAAAATATTTATAGATATAACAAAAATTTATTGTTTATCTGCGGTAGACTATGATAGTAGTCTATCACGATTTATCGCAATCTATCATAGATAGACTACAATGTTTTGATATTATTCGTAAACACTAACCCTATTCCCACTCCAAATAATTGTCCAAATGTATAGGCATATTTTAATTTATCTGTAGTCTTTTCCAAATAAAAAATGTTAGGGTAAGGAGAAAAAGGTAAGATATGGTGAGATTTTTTTTAATTTTTGTTTTGGAGGAGAGAGAATGTAGTCAAACTCAATGAAATTATATGAAATTATTTCATATAATAATCGAGCATCATCAGTTTTAAAGAAAACAAATTAAATGATAATGATGAACAAATCAAGTCTGAGAACTCCAAATACAATATAATAATCACCCACATCAAGATGTAAGTGTTAGCAATAATTTAACTTAAATGTGAAACCAATTATCACCAAATAGATTTTAATAGAATAATTAAATCAACCAACTTACATACTCAAAAAGGATGACGAACACTTACTTAATGAATCCATGATGAATATCTGAAATTCTTTTAAGTCGATGTTCTCCTATTCCAATACTATATATGAGGACTTGTTTAATTCAATGAATTAAACCTTAAATCAACAGAGGGTGTGTTATTCTTTTGGAATCATAAACCGCAAAGAGATTAAAAGAGTCCCATCGTAAAGAAATTGTTTATCAAGTAGACCATATTCCAGGTAACTACTACCCACTACCCTTTAACTTAGGTAACTACCCATATCTCGGGTAACTATCAACTTCCTACCCATGATGACTTAGGTAACTACCCACAACCCGGGTAACTACCAACTCCCCACTACATGGATATAACTACCCATGATTAATCCCTCTACTTTTCTACCTTCACATAACACCACTCAAACTTATAGATTTCACAGTATGGGATGGAGGGATTTACACCCGATAATTGTCTCTTCAATACTACACTAATCATCACCGTGTGTACAACAATGACAATTATCAACTACTTAAATTATATAAATCAATATTAGAAATAAAAAATTCAAACAGTAAAGAAGAAAAGTAAAGAGACGAATGGTCGAATCATGAAATAGAAATATTGAAATCTTAATTTTACAAAATTTTGAAGAAATTATCAATAAAATGTCGATTTCGACCGATATTACCAAAAATATTACGAAAACAGGAAATTCAAAAATAAATTGAAACTATTAAATAAAAAATAAGACGAATTTAAACTAGTGTTTACTATTTATATTATATTTACATTAACGACATTTTGTTGTTTATCTTTTGTGTTTCATAGATTTTTTTAGGATGTAATAGAAATATTGATTCAGCTCTCATGTCGATGTCAATTCAAGAAAACATTAAAATATCAATGAAAATATCGACATGTCAAAAGAAATTTGATACTATGATTTCGATGTTTTTAGGTCCGTGTGGTAGCGAATTTAATTTTTGTTTTTGAATTTTGATTTTCAATGTTCTTTGTTTAAAAAACGAACTTCATTTGAAAGCCTATTCAGCTTTTTGTTTTTAAATTAACAAAAACCATTTTAGATCCAAGACGAGAGATTTCGAAAACGAAAAAAAAAAGTTTTCAAAATTAGGCTTTTGATTTCAAAACTGCCCGCGTGCTTCTCATTCTCCACTGGTTATAGTGCACCATCAAATAGGAGCTTCCTAACTTATTTTCTGCTTAATAGAAGTGAATATATACACCGCAAGAAAGTTCATTTTCAGCGACAAAAAAAATTTTAGCGCAAGCAATTTTTGTTACTAAAAATTAAGTTAGAGCAACACATTTGAAAACATGTGAATGTCATTTTTAGCAACAAAATTTATATCAATGTCACTAAAACAATTAGTGACACATAAATTAGCGCCATTAAATATTAAAATTCTTTTAGCAACAATTTAAATTGTCGGTGAAAGATCATTTCAAAAAAGATCTTTCAAAAAATAGAATTAACTGAATAAAAAATAGAACTCATTTTATTTGTTTTTTTTTCTACGTCACGCAATAACATGAATAGCGACAAGTAGCGTTTTGCTAAAGGTCAGATTTTAGGAAAGCGCACGCATCAGTAATAGTTGATTTTTAGTGCCGCATGGTGAATGTGTTACTAAAACTATAGACTATGTGGACACAGTCGCGTATTTAGTAATGTTGGAGTAGCCATTGCTAATACTTATAGTGACACTTTTGGACTTTTAGCAACGTATTTTTTACACTAGTAAAAGTGATTGTTCTTGTAATAATATTTCCATCACTCTTTTCTTTTTATAAAATATTTGTTATCCTTGAAATATTTGCAAATTTCAATTAATTATAACACTATAATTTAATCAAATAAACTGTCGCTTTATTCGTTTTTGTTTTTTTTATAATTATTATCTTTTTATTATAAATATTATATTTGTAAATAGATGTCCATTATGTAGCCAAGCTTAGTGGCTAAAGGCCATGTGTATCCTAAAGACACATTCTTAGTGGCTATGAAGCTCCACCACCTACTTGCCCAATTGCCTATAAATAGAGGCTTTTGGTGGATATTGTAACACACACATTGGAGAGAAAAGAAGAGAAAGGATTGATGAAATTTGAGAGATTTTCCATAAAATTCCACTTTTTTTATTTTAGTTTATTTTAAGTTTACTTTATTTAATTTAGTTATTTTAATTCCTTTGATATTATTTTATTATTTATTATTTTAATATTATAATTTTTCGGTTTTTGTGCTCCCGTTTTTCCGTCATTTTACTCCTCAATTTTACAACACCTTATCAGCACAAGCTCTTGTCGTTTTTTCCATTGAAGGTAGGTTCTGAAGGTATGCCATTTTCTCTTTGTTATAATTAGTAAATTAAACGTTGTTTTGTATGATTAGTATATATTAAATTGCTAATATAAATATATTTCTTTGTGATAGTGTTATCATGGCAAATCTTACAAAAATAGAATTTGCAGCCCTTGACATCAATGGAAATAATTATTTGTCATGGGTGCTTTGTCATACCCCATCCCAGATACACTCTATACCTAGGATTGAGCGTGATACTATTTCCCTTAAATACAAGTTTATAGAAAGGATACCATATAAATCTCTATACAAAATAACAATTCTATTGACATATTAGAAAAAGATGCAGCCTCACAACAAGTATTTCTGCATATATGCATAAAAGGTACAACACATCCCCCTTTTAATTCTAAGGAACATGCACATTACAAAATATATGTACATACTAAATATTTACAACTATCCCAGAGGTTTGCTTCCAGATAAGCCCAGACGAGATTCTTCTATAGGCTAGGCGTCCCGGACACGCTCGCTACCTGAAACAACAAACAACAACAAACTGAATGAGCAGAAAGCTCAGTGAGTGACTAAATCTATTAAATTATTCTTAACAAATATGAGTCAGTTTGTCTATCAGTAACCATTACGTATCTCATTCCAAAGAATTACTAAGATTCTCTTTCCCAAATTACACATATAACTATCAAGTCCTCATGTCTCATAGACTTGCAACTACTTAGTGCCTTCACATTCCGTCCCTCAGCACTTATTCAATTATATTTACATTACCATGTGCCTTCACATGAAATCCCTCAGCACTGGTAATCAATTCTATCTTCGCTCAAGTGCCTTCACTCATGGTCCCTCAGCACGAGCTAGTGTGTGATGGATTACTACATGCTTTCACTCATAGTCCCTGAGCATTGTAATCCATTCCTTATAGTTATTCGAGTGCCTTCACAAAGTCCCTCAGCACATAACTTCACGCTTACCTACATATCAGCTTTCACCATAAGGTCCCTCAGCCACTATTATACTTAGACATTAGCATTAGTACTCTTTTAAACTTACTAACACATCACATTCATAATGAATACTACAAAGGATCACATTTCCTCATCAAATAAGCATACTAAATTTATCACAAGATATACCGAATAGTCACTCACAATTGGTCTTAGCTCTAAGTGGATTATAAGCCTCCCCGAGCTCTTCCTGACCTGAAAACACATATTCCTCATGTTTAGTTTCCATAACCTCCCTTTTTCTTTAACACACAATAATAGCGTTATTCTTTAGACAATTAAAAGCTGCCAGCGTTACTCATCACACACTACTGTACCAGCGACACTGCGTTGAATGTAACCAGCGAGTTTACCTGAGGAGCGACACCCAGCGATACTCTAGCGAGAATCGTGAGACGCAAAGCCTATCTTGCGTTGCAGCGATACTTGCTTCGCTGCCCTGTCTCTCGCTCTCTCAAAGATACTACCGCTGCAGCAGAATCGTTTTCTTCTTCCTTTCTTCTTCCTTCTTCAACCTGCTAAACATCACGTTTCGGTCAATTTCAAAACTTTCTTCCTTCTACAAACTTGTTAGGGTATAAGTCCTTCATCTTACCTCTAAATTTCATGAAGAACATCCTCTCCGTTTAGGATATATTCTTCAACAACTCCGAGTTACCCCTAATCGTCCGATAATTCAGCTCTAATCTCTTCTTCCTGAGTTTGACACACATTTATACAATTTCAGCTCAAGCATCCTTCATGAAACTTGCTAAAAATCGAGTTAACTTACTAACCTCAAAGTTTCAGCCCTAACCACCGTTTCTTCAATTTGTTCTCCCTCCAAAACCGAGCTTCACTCTAAGGGAGTAAGACCAGCTGAATCCTCTGCCAAACTCAAGTTTCTTCCACGGTTACGATGAGATTTCCACTTCAAATCAGCATGAACATCTTCTTCTACCTCCTTCCGATGTTTCGCTTTGGTATGGACCCAGCTCGAGCTCTGAAATACAATTGGAACAATTGAATTCTCAGTCCACTTATATATATACCACCGACTTATTCTCCATTTCAACACTATACTATAATCTGTTCAACGCATACGTTCTTTGTTCAGCTTCAGCCATGCACACAGCCTTTGATGATGTTTCTTTTCAAAACTCTCCCGCCAAATGGTTAACAAACGCATTACTCTCTCTCGGCCAACCCTCTTTGTCCAACGCATACCCACCTTCAACGCATGGTAGCGTTCACCGCATAATAGCCTCATCGCAAATCAGCTCCCAACTCCTCGTGGCTATTAACTTCCAACGGCCCGCTGCCTTCAATGCGTTTGCCGCGAGACAATCTTCTGTACAAGGTGATTCTCCACGCCTTATGTCCTCAACGCATCGTGGCTTCAACGTATAACAGTCTTCCCTCATCTTTGCGTTTACTCCAAAACTGTTTCCATTAAAACGTGTTACCATCAACGCATAGCTGATACTTAGTCATTTTTCCACCCCAATCACAGCCCAGCCAACTACTCTTACCCAATCATCCATCTTTCGGCCCCTTTCTTACCTTGTGTTCTCACAAAATTAGGTACGGGGCTTACATTCTTGATGCTGAAATACATCTAGATGCCATGAACCTGGGAGAAACAATTACAGAGGGAAATGCAACATCCCTTCAGGAAAAAGCAAAAGCTATGATTTCTTTCCCATCATCTCCACGAGGGATTGAAGATGGAATATTTAACAATAAAAGATCCCTGTATCTTGTGAAAGAATTTAAAACAGAGATATGATCATCAGAAAATAGTCATTCTTCCTAAAGCTCATTATGAATGGATGCATTTGAGGCTCCAAGATTTCAAATCAGTAAGTGACTACAACTCCGCATTATTTAAAATCAGTTCAAGATTATTGTTATGTGGAGAGAAAATTACTGATGCGGATATGTTGGAGAAGACATTTTCTACATTTCATGGATTGAATATGCTCCTGCAGCAGCAATATCGAGAGAAAAGTTTTAAACAATATTCTGAATTAATTTCATGTCACACCCTACTTTTTAAAACCAATGTATTGAAGAGCCTATAAAGGAAAGAAGTAGGACAAGAGAGATTTGTGCTCAAGTGTTACGTAAATATGAGCTATAGATAAGGTTGAATTAGAGGGATTTGATTGAAAGGTTGCGTTGAGTGAATTCTAGATCATGGAATCAAAGTAATTCTTGAAGTTAAGAATTCTATTATGTAGAATAAACAGACCAGGAGAACGCAACCATGACTTTGAGCTTGGAAGTAAGATCTAAGGAAAGAAAAAAAACCTCATCAAGTGATGGGAAGAGTTAAAAAGAATAGTTGGGAGATAAATGAAGTTGGACGCATACCTAGTTGAAGACCATGTGGAATGCATAGTCAAAACAAAGGAACCGCATGGTAAAGGTGAAACGCATAGGAGGAAATCAAGGAAGGAGACGTAAGCTTGGTTTAAATAGGACGTAAGAGTAAGATGCGTTGAAAGAAAATCTAAAAGAAGGATAAAATGCATAAGGTAGAATCATGGAAGGAGGCTATGACAATTTAAGGTGAATGCATAACTTCCATTAAGGAAGACTTGAAGTGGATAAGTTAGAAGGTTGAGAAGTAAGCCTAAAGGAAGGAGGCTAAAGAGGGATTTACGATAGAAATTATCGTTGAGAAAATAGCTCACAGAAGGAAGAGGTTGGAAGCATGATCTTTTGGAATATAGCACAAGAATGCATAAAGGAGTAATCAAGGAAACCTCAAGGATAGGAGGAAAGTCATGGATGCAGAAGGAAATAAAGGTAAACGCAAAGAGTGCAAACGCATAAAGGAAGGATTTGTAGTTAAGATATGGATATAAGGAAAGAGTGATGGACGCATGATAGTATGTGGTTAAGGTAGACGCATTGTAACACCCCACCCAAGATATTAAATATATTTCTATATCAATACCTAGGAGTGAGTGTTACCTAGTCTGTCCTCTATTAAAGACTGTTGTAAATGCATTAGTAAAACTAGAAATCCACAACTAGACAGTGAAACGCTCGGCCTTACAACATTATAACAAAATTACTTAATAAAATCACATCATAAGTAGGTTTTAAAGACTATGTTTAGAGTTTACAAACATATCTGGTGAATTTACATATGCTACCCAGGCTAAGTGTGACTTCTATTAAAAGTTAGGGTTTACAGATTTCCAAATTACAAAATTCTATTCTGGCACAGACGGATCTTGATGGTAGGCTAGGCACCTCGAACACGCTTGCTACCTGGAAAAGAAACATCGAAGAAACGAAATCTATGAGCTACATTGCTCAGTGAGTGACTACTGAAATATACAATCAATAACATGATAACAACAATTTAGATATGAACCGCCTAATCATGCCTTATATCACAATTCATCACCTTATAGATGACTGTAACCTGTAAAACATTATCAGTACATATATGCTTTTCTTTTTATTAAACTTTTGTTGAGGCGGAGCGAACTCAACGCACCCAACGTTAATAAGCCTTAGCTGTGTGGAGAAATCTCAACACATCAGCGTCAACCCTTTCTATTCTGCTCATGAATCTATCTAATCTCGGGCTGCCCGTGTACCTTCCCATGTCCTTCGGTACCAGGGTCCCATGGAATTAGTCACTCACCGTCTTTAAATCCTTAGGTGAGAGCTTCACATAAGTTAAGTATTAGGGCTGCCCATATGCCTTCTCATGTCCCTCAGCATTGGGTCCCAAAGAATTACTCACTCACCGTCATTAAATCCTTAGGTGAGTGTTTCACATAGGTTACATACTAGGACTGCCCATAAGCCTTCAACTAACTTTCAGCATTGGGTCCCTGAGAATCTTTCTAGAACACTAACTTGCACATCACATTCATCATAATATAACAACAAACATCATACCTCAGCATTCATAAATTCTAAGGCTACCCATATGCCTTCACCCATCCTTCGACACCGGGTCTCATTCAAACACTTCTACTACACAAACATGCACATTACATTTATCATCATTTAACTAGATTCATAATATCCAGAATTCTCAGAACATTTATCTAGCAACTAGCTTAATAAAACTTAGGATATTAATTGATACTTTGTCAAACTTATCTCACATATAAAATACGTGCTAGCATCATACACATACGTACACTTCAATTCATGCTTCAAAAATAGTATTAAGCACATAGAAATGAAATAATATTCAAGTTAAGCACATCTCAAACCATACAGTCACTCACGACTGATTCCAGACTCCGAGCGGGTTATAAGCTTTCCCTAGCTCCTCTTGCCCTGTAAACATACCTTTTTCGTGTTAGGTATTTCTAATATTCCTTTTATGTATTCTTTACGTTTGCTTAGTTATCTTAAACATGGGTTTTCATCACTACTTTTCCTTTCTTGTTAATATCAATATGAGCGAGACTAAGAGGTTAATTATTCATAACTATGCGGCACCAGCGATACTCAACGTCGCAGGACTAGCGATATTACCTTCAAAGAGCGATACTAAGCGAGAGTCAGCGAGAGTTCTGAGACGCAATGGTCTCTGCGTTACCGGCGATACTCGTCTCGCTGATCACTCTCCAGCTCTTAGCGATACTCCTATCTTAGTGACTCCCGACGATTATTGCTCTTCTTCTTCCTCCTCTACTCTGCTCTCAATCTGCTAAACATTAAATCCAGTCAAAATAAGATCCCTCCTTCTTCTACAAACTCATAAAGAAGTGAACTTTCTAACTTACCTCAAGGTCTCAAATCTCAACTCTTCTTCATTTGAGAACTATTCTCAAATAACTCCGGGTTGCTACAAACATTTGCAGCTTAACTCCGATCACTTCTACCTTAGATTCAGCTTCCACAGCTCGTTTTTCTTCAAACTTTGATCAACACGAGGTTTAAGTGGCATTAATCAAACTCTCCGACTCAGCTCAAGCTTCCTCCATGAAAGTGATGAGGGTTCTCCTTTGAACCGGCATAAACACTTCTCTCTACCTCCCTTTCTTTGGTTAGCTCAAAATAAGATCACCTCGAGCTCTAGAATGTGTTTTTCAAATGTTTAAATACTCAATCCCCTTTATATACATATATCACCGACTTACACTTTATCTCTTCTCTCTGTACTTAGTTATTCAATGATTACCTTCGGCGTAGGGCTTAGCAACGCATAGTCTTGACTGGGTATGATACAAATGCCCAACGCCCCATCGACAAATAGCCGACTAACGCACGTCTCTCTCTCGGTCACTCTTCTAATATACCAACGCATACCCATCATCAACGCATAACAGCCTTTACAAACGCATAAGACACCCTCACTTCATGGCATGATAACTCAACGCCTCAAAGCATCCAACGTATTCTCAACGCGTAGCCATACTAACGCATGATCAACTCTTAGCCACTTTTGTTCCGACACTACTCAGCCAACTTTTCTAACCACTGCCTGTTCATAGTTCCTTCTCAACTTACCAACTCTCAATGTCCGATAGTCTTGCCGTTTTTTCCTACCGCATAATACCACACGTTGCTTCAATTGCATACAGTTAAGTGATTCTGCCATGCGTCCAACATGGTTTTTCACAAAGCCTGCGTCCAACCCTACTCACTTCTCAACTATTCTTATCTTACTTCTTTCCTTAACAAACTCTTCTACGAAGTAATCTTAGAAAGAGGGTGTGACACGCATGATATTATGCGGTAAGGAACAAACGCATAGTAGTGTGCGTTTGAGACTTTGATGCCTAGTAGTATGCGGTAGAGAAACACGTTCAAAGGAATTTGGCGGAGGGAAAGAAAGTAATGAAGCTAAAACCTTAAAGGAAATTCAAAGGACGCATAGGGGCTTAATGTTGGATAAATAGCTTGTATAGTGGAATATGTTGGACGCTTAAGATAAGCTTATAAAGGTTAGGTGGCTTTATATAGACTTGACACCTTATAAGTAGGAGGTGTTAGAATGCATGTTGAGTGTTTCATGCAAGGTGACGCTTGAATAAATGCATGGTTAGTTAAGCATGCAGCGTGACATGTGGCAAACAAGTGACAAAAAGAGAGGAAAAGTAAGGATTGCAAGCCCTCTATAAAGAACCTTAGGGGAAAAGAAGGGACTGATGATCCTTTAATTTTTGAATTCATGAGAGAAAAGGTAGAGAAAAGGCAAAAGGAGGAATCCTTGCGTCCGGAGTAGAAGTCTGTGGCCAAGAGAGAAGATATTATTGACAACTTAGCCATCTTATGTTGAAGAAGTTGTCTTGTGTCTAAGGGGTTAGCCTTGTGTTCAAGACGAACTCAACGTACAAGGTGAACGCCGCGTCCAAAGATAGACTCTGAGTTCAAGTGGGACCTTGCGTCCAAAAGAGGTCAACGCATCCAAACGAAGAAGCAAGAAGAGTTAAGCTGCACCTTGCGTCCAAGGAGCAAGGTTGCGTCCAATCGAGCTGACAAAGGAAAATAAGTTGCCTTGCGTTCCAGACTAGAACGATGCGTCCAAGGAGCTCGGGAAAGAGAAATAGGAGGAAGAAAGAGGAAATATTCTTAAAGCAAGTATAAGGTGAGTAACACCAACGTTTTTAGAGTATAAATGTGTTCTTTGTGATTTATATTATTGAATATGCATTCATGAGTTTTCAACGTAAATGAGAGCACGTAATACCCTATCTCCAAAAACCTAAGTATTCATATGACTAGTAAGGATAAAAGGATAAAAGTATGTGGATTAGCAGAACTTTTAAACGAAAAGTTAAGATTGTGTAATTACTGAATTATGGCCAATAAATTTTGTGTGTTGAAATGAATGGTATTAAGAAAAAGAGTAGACATATTTCTGGAAATTAGGCTGACGCATAGATGGATAAGTTATAACGCATGGTTATACTTAATTTTAGAAATCGTTAAGCTATGAGAATAGTTTTGGAAGGTGGTAAGTTAAATGGGATGATGTACCCTGTGTTGACAAAGCAAGGGTGGTCAGAACCACCAGATGTGGGAAGTACCTTACGTAGGAAAGGTTAGTGTGCGCGGAAGAAATAGTTATTTAAGGAAAGTAATGTGTTGAGTGTTGTATAGAGCAATAGTGAATGGAGGTAAAGGAATAAAAACTGAGTATGGATTACGGCTATGCGTTGGTAAGCCTAGCATGGGAAGCTAGTGTAAGAAGAAGAAAGTAGACTGTTACCATAGAAAGATGGAAGAGTCGTTATTTTGATAGGTATGTCAGGCAATTAAAGGTGTTATTATGCGTTTGGAAGTCAAGAAGGAGCCTGACCAAAGGTTGTATTCAACTTACGTTACGTTGAGAAGAATACCTTGAATTGGAGAATAGTTGTATGTGATAGGCAAAGGTTAATAATAAGTTGATAAGCCATGAAATGGACAACAACTATGCGCTGAAGGTTTACTATAAAGGATCATTGTGCTGATCGGGAAGTTCTTTAGTGCAGCAAGTTCAAAAGGGGTCGCTAAGCGTTAAAGTGCTATGAGATGTTAAATGTTAAAGGATTATTATATGCTAGTAGGACTTCAGCGATTAGTAGGGTCTTACTATGCGTTGAGAAAGTTATGTGGTGAGAACATATTAGTTATGCGTTGAGGAGTTCTGTGTTAAGAACAGCTATTAGCTATGCGATGAGGGGTTTATGAGTCGATGGTGGCTACCATTGGTTATTAAGTTATACGTTGAAGAGCTTAACTTCATGATAAATGGAAAATGTTACCACGATCTCGGGTAAACGCATAGGAAAAAAGTTAAAGAAGGAAATGGTTAAAGGAATAACCTTGGTATATGACTTAAGGACGTATAGAGGGAAAACCAAGGGACCTTAAAGGAAGATGGTCATAGACGTGGGATGAAGTAAAGATGAATGCAAGAGGGTAAACGCATAAAGAAAGAACTTGAGTTGGATGTGGTAATCAAGGGTATAATTGTACAAAAGAGGGATTTGTAGCTAAGAATGAATATAAGAAAAGGGAGACGAACACATATAGTATGCGATTAAGGAAGATGTGTGATACTTTATGGTAAGCTGAAACGCATAGTAGTATGCGTTTAGAATTTGTACACCTACTTAAATGTGAAGGAGAAATGAAAATTAAGGTAGTAAAGCTGAAAGTAGTAAAAGGGAGTAAAGAAGTTAAATCTGGAAGAATGTTCCATGAACGCATAGGAACACAGAGTTGATTGGGTAGTTGTGTATTGGAACATAACGGATGTATAAGGTAAGCCTATATGCCAGGTGGCTACACATAGTAGTGACACCTTATCAAGTAGGAGGTGTTAGAAGGCATGCTAAGTATTTCATGCAAAGTGACACTTGGACTAATGCATGATTAATTAAGCATGGAACATGACATGTGGCAAACAAGTGGCAGCAGAAGAGGAGAGGTAGGATGACAAGCCCTCTATAAATAGGACCTTGAGGGAAAAATAATGACTGATGATTCGGTGGTAAGAATCCTTGAGAGCAGAGAAAGAGGGCTGAAAGAAGAAACCCTTGCGTCTGTAAGAGGAAGTCTGCGGACAAGGAAGAAGACATCCTTGACACTTAAGTCATCTGGTGTTAAGAAGTTGGCTTGCGTCGAGAAGGGTGAGCCTTGCGTTTTACACGAATTAAACATTTAAGGTGAACACCGCGATGCATTCGAGTTAGACGTCGCATCCAAGGAAGGTCAACGCATCTGAAAGAGTAAGAAGAGTTAGTCTGCATCTTGTGTTTAAGGGCAAGGTTGCGTCCAACCGGTTACCAGAAATAGTTTGCGGGCTAGGAGCTCAAACCTTGCGTTCAAGGAGCTCGGGAAGACAGGGATTGGAAGGAAAAGAGGAAATCTCTTAAGTAATTGTGAGTGACATTCTTTTTTTCTCAAAATTGAACTTTGTTGAAAATGTTCTTATGTGATATGGTTTTGTGATAACTGATTTCATGAAGCACATGATGTTTGATCATATTGTTTAAAAGGCATGTTTTATCTGATTGTTTTACTATAATGAAATGCATGTTGCAAGATATGGTTTGTCAAGAAACATCTTGTTTTCTATAAAAGGTTTCATATAAATGATCTATTCAAACTGATTGATAAAATGTTTAAGAGGAGGCTCAGTGCTCATCTACTTGAGAAGGCTCGTGAGTTTCCCCGGGACCCAGTACTCAAGGACATGAGAAGGTACATGGGCAACCTGCCATATTCCTATATGCACATAGAGGTTAATCTGGCTAGTGCGTTGAGTTTGCTCCGCATCGAGTCAGGGATGATTTCGACGTTGGGTGTGTTGAGCCTTGCTCCACCCCCAACTAAGGTTGTTTTCGACGTTGAGAGCGTTGAGTCTTGCTCCGCCTCAACTAAGGGAAAAGACAGAAAAACTAAACGGTTTTCTGTTAAATCATTCTGGAA
Source organism: Citrullus mucosospermus (assembly GCA_030954485.1). NCBI lineage: Eukaryota > Viridiplantae > Streptophyta > Magnoliopsida > Cucurbitales > Cucurbitaceae > Citrullus > Citrullus mucosospermus. Next base: position 14,869,474 of record CM062061.1, on the reverse strand, counting down.
AACGGTTCCATTGATTTGAAACAGATTTACGAGATTGATAAAGTTTGAGAAAAATCTGTATCTGTTGAATTATCGTGTTAAATCTTGTTTTAATGCGTATTACTGTAACATGCCTGTTTTCGAATAAAAGATAGTTTTACAAAACCAGTCACTCACGGGGCTTTAGCTCACGTTTTCCTATGTTTTTTCCTAATTTTTCAGGTAGCAAGCGAGTTCGAGATGCTTTGCCTACGCAAGAACCTCGTCTGGGCCATCTTTGGTAAAAATGGTTGGGCAGTGAACCTTACAGAGGAGTCAAGGTTGCTGTCTTCACATCTCCTTTCGGGTTATGGAGGATAATCCGGGAGGGAGTGTGACAGAGCATACGTTTATATAACACATGAGTATGCGGGTTATTAGAAATGAGAGCATGCGTTTATATAACACATGAGTATGCGGGTTATTAGAAATGAGAGCATGCGTTTATATAACACATGAGTATGCGGCTTATTAGAAATGAGAGAATGCGTTTATACAACACATGAGTATGCGGGTTATTAGAAATGAGAGCATGCGTTTATAAAACACGAGTATGTGGGTTATTAGAGATAAGAGCATGCGTTTATATATATAAAAAGCACATGAGTATGCTGGTTATTAGAAATGAGTTTAGTAAGAAGCATGCTGTTGATAATACAAGATTTTCATTGAGAAACATACTGCTAGATCTTAGATGATGATTCTAGAACATAGTGTATTGTATTAATTCTTAGAAATAGCACCCAAAGCTCAAGGGCTAAAGGAAGGCAAAATGGGTAGCCAGAAAATAGAAATGGGACCCTAATGTTGAAGGAAAAAAAAAAAAGAAGGCATATGGGTAGCCAGGGTTATAATACCTATGTGCACATAGAAGAATATATATGACGCTGATGTGTTGAGATTACTCCACACAGCTAAGGATAATCGAAGTTGGGTAGCGTTATCTCCTCAACTAAGGAAAAGATATGAAATGAATTCGACGTTGAGAAACATAGAAGCCCTACTTCGCCTCAACTAAGGAGAATGATTAGAAATGAATAAGATTTTTGAGTATTTTCTTGAAATAAGCATGCAAGACTTAACAATGGTACTTGAGCATGATTTAATATGAATAGAATCGATATTATAAATTATGACCAGATTTACAGTTGAAATAAGTTATTTTAAAAATTGTTACTCACTGAGCTGTTAGCTCATCCTTTTATATGTTTTCCATTTTTCAGGTAGCATAACAGTTCCCATTGCCGGTCGGAGTCGAAGTTTGTCAAGAGATAACAGAATCACCGTCCTAGGAAGAGTATCTAAAAGAAGGGAAATAAGGTAAGTTGACAGTAGGTATCAAAAGGGAAGTTGATGACTGCTGTTCTCACGCTCCGTCTCGGGCTACAGAAGGATAGTTCGGGTTGGGGTGTGACATTTCATATCTTCTCGTGGCTGAACGAAATAATGAGCTATTAATGAAGAACCATGAATCTCGACCAACTGGAACAACACCATTCCCTGAAATGCATTTTGTAAATTTTAATAATCGTGGTCGAGGTCATGGTTGTGACCGTGGCAGAGGAAGAAATAATTTTTTTTTCATGGTGGTTATTCTAATGATCCAAATTTCAAAAGAACCACCCGAAATGATGATCATAAAGGAAAAGCTCCACAAGATAAAAATTCAAAAGATGATGAGCACAAATGCTTCCGATGTGGGATGACTGGGCACTGGTCTCATGTTTGTCATACATCAAAACACCTAGTTGATCTTTATCAAGCTTCCCTGAAGGACAAAAAAGAAAAATGTGGAAGCAAATTTTGCATACTAGGATAATGATATATTTGACCCATCCAATATGACAAATTTGGATGTGGCGGACTTCTTTGAATCTCCTGAAGAGAAAATCAGCACAAATGATGGCATAGCAAGTGTTTCTTTTAATTTTGAGAATATTTAGAATTAATGTTGTTTGTTTTGTCCATCTATCTTTCATGTTTTTTAAGTTAAACTTTATATTTCAAGTTTTGTTTTTCTTATTGTAATTATCTTGTTTAAATGAAGAATCATGGACAATTTTCATATATTGAGTATGACATACCCCCTCCCAGGTTAGCCCGCTCAACCCAAGAGGAGATGTGAGGACAGTAAACATCATCCTTTTAACGACATAAACTGTCCATCCTTACCTGATAGCCCTAACATATAACATACATGCATATTTTTCTCCCATTTGACAGGAATTATAAAACTTGTACATATGCATAAACATAATTAAACTTTCCATAGATCCACCATACATTTATACAAAACCACATTACGATCCCCAATCTTTACACAACTAGGTCTACATGCCACCTACATAAAGTTATATACACGTACAACTCTCAGACGTGACTGAATTTCGAGAACTTGAGACTTAGGCAAGGTGAGCTGGAGTAGGCTAAGCACCGAGAACGTCCTCGCTACCTGGGGGGAAAAGAAAAGGAAGAAACATAGAAATCGTGAGCTAAAAGTCCTATGAGTGACTAGTCTTTGTAAAACGAACATTTATTGAAAACAGGCATGTTACATATGTACAGATAAACAAGGATTTAACATATTATTCAGCTAAAGCATACTTTCCACAAATCTATCAGTCTCATAAATCCGATTTCAAATCGTATATGATTGTTTTTAAAAAAAAAATTAAACAGTAAACCGGTTGGTTTTTCAAGTTGAGGCAGAGCAAAGCTCAACGCTCTCAACGTCGAAAACAACCTTAGTTGGGGGTGGAGTAAGGCTCAACACACCCAATGTCGAAATCATCCCTAGCTCGATGCGGAGCAAACTCGACGCACCAGCCAAATCAACCTCTATGTGCACATAGGAATATGACGGGTTGCCCAAGTACCTTCTCATGTCCTTCAGAATTGGGTCCCGGGGAAACTCACGTTCCTTCTCGTGTCCTTGAGCACTGAGCCTCCTCTAAAACATTTTAAAAATCCGTTCACATAACAGTTCATATGAAATCCTTTCATAGAAAATCATACAGATCTTTATTCAATAACATTTCATAAAAATGCTTTCTATCAACTTTAGAAAACATATAACATGCCTTGTGAGTAATACAATCAAACATTATGCATTTTAAAACAGTTCATTGCAAAGCCATATCTCATAAGAATATTTTTAATAAAAATCGAATTGAAGAAGAAAGGAGTCGCTCACAACTTTTCCTAGGCCTTGAGTGGGTTATACGCCTTCCCTATCTCTTCCTGGCCTGAAATAGACATTTTACCTTGCGTTACATTGTCCTTTACTTGATCATTAAATATGCATAAATTCTAATTGTTACTTATCACTGAGTCTCCCCCTTTTCCCGAAACAAACACCATAAGCGAGATTCCTAGCGGTACTACCCAACAGAACTTGTTACTAGCGATACTAGGTTGAGCGACACTAGCGTGACCTTACCTTAGTAGCGACACCCAGCAATATCTAGCGAGTTTTGTGAGACGGAAGACTCCTTTGCATCTGAGCAACACTCGTCTTGCTATCAGTACTTAAACAACGCAATGATACTCGGTTCTTAGCGGCACCCGGCAACTGTGATTTCTTCCTTTTCTCTTATTCTTCTTCCTATCTATTAAAAGTCATAGATTCAGACAGATTTAGAACTTCTTCCCTTCTACAAACTTGTAGAGAATTGAGTTTCACAACTTACCTCAAAATTTCAAAGTTTAACTCTTCTTTGTTCTCCAGTTATTTCAAAATCACTCAGCGTTGCACCAGATTGCATAACAATCCCATAATCGTTGCTTTTACCTAAAGATTCACATGATTAACTTCCATTTAAGCTTTACCATCCTTCATAAGACTTGTTAGAAATTATGTTAACTTACTGACCTCAAAATTTCAGCCCTAAGCTCGGCTTCCTCGATTCGTTCTACTCTAAACATCAACCACTGTTCAGTCTGTGCGACTAAAATCAATCTTCAGTTCCAGCTCTGTTTTCAGCACCAAAACGAGTAGAATTTCACCCAAAATCTACAATAACACCTTCCTCTACCTTCTCTTGTGGTTTGTCTAAAAGATGGAACCGACTTAAGCTCTCGAAAGTGTCTAAAAATGATTAAACATTTAATTAATTCACCTATATATATTACCAACTTAACCCTCACAAGCACCAAGATTTATGTTGCCGACTTACCCCTCACCCGCAGGCTGGCGCGAGGTTCTCACTTCGACGCGAGGCACTCATGTTAAAATTCTCCTCCAACGCCTTCAGCAACTATCCACACCCAACGCATGGCGTCCTCAACGCCTCCTACTTTCGACGCATACAACTCAGTCATTTACACCACTATCTTCATCGAGTCAAGACCACTCTGTCTTCGACGCAGAGTGACTTCAGCGCATGGCTGTCTTCAACGCAGAGTGACTGTCACACCCCCTCCTGGATTATCCTCCATAACCCGAGAAGAGATGTGAAGACAGCAGTTACCGACTACCTTGTCACGTAACCCACTGTCAACCTCACCATCTGCCTGCTCTTGACAAACCTCGACTTCGATTGGTAACGGGAACTGTCATGCTACCTGAAAAAGGAAAACATTTAAAAGAATGAGCTAATGGCTCAGTGAGTAACAATTATTAGAAAACAATATATTTTAACTGTAAAACTGGTAAAATTCGCATAAAATATAACGCTTCAGATCATATTAGTTAATGTTCAAATGCCATTATAAAATATGCCTATCTATTTTAGGGTAAATACTCAAAACTTCACTCATTCCATAATCATTTTCCCTAGTTGAGGCGGAGCAGTGCTCTACGCTTCTCAATGTCGAATTTCCTTAATCACATATTCAAATGCCTTCACACTTCGTCCCTCGGCATTTTCAATCCCTCAAATGCCTTCACATATAGTCCCTCAGCACTGAGTTTTACTGTCAACTACTGCTCAAGTGCCTTCACTCATGGGCACGAGCTAACATATGATGGATTTCCACATGCCTTCACTCAGGGTCCCTCAGTACTGGAATCCGTTTCATCCAACTACTCAAGTGCCTTCACACGTGGTCCCTCAACACTTAGTATCATATAACATATCTCCCATAGGCCTTCACACGAGGTCCCTTAGCCATGGGTTACCTTACAATAATACATATCATATTCTTTAAACTCATCAACACAACACAAACGTTCAATAGCCATACCATGCTATAAGTAACCATTTCTAATACTTAATTCAAAACTTTAATTATCACACAGCATGCTTGTCATACAAGTGTATTTCAAAATCTTCCATGAAAACATATAACACCATGCTCTTCAGTAATTTCATGAAAAACATTTATTAACCAATCACCATGCGTTTTATATCTCATAGCGAATACCCAGCATTCTCACAGTTTTCAAGTAAAGCGCATGCTCTCAGCTGGCTCATGTTCTTTTATGTATGTATAAACGCATGCTCTTATCTCTATAATCAACACATTCATATGCTTTATATATATGAAAACGCATGCTTTATTTCATTAGAAACCATATAATCATATTCATAAAGAACTCATTTATATTTTGTAAAACGCAGGTGTTACTCACCAGTGCTTGCCAAAAATACTTCTTCTTCCTTTCCTCTATTTCCTCTTCCCGAACTTCTTGGACGCAGCGTTCTAATCTCAGAAACGCAAAGCTCCATTTTCCTCTGTCAGCTCGGTTGAACGCAACCCTGCCCTTCAACGCAAGGTTGGTAACACAAGGCTGATTATTTCCACAAAGTGCATCCCGACTCTTCTTACTTCCCTTTCAGATGCGTCGCCCTCTCTTAGACACAAGGTCCATCATGAACGCATCATCTATCTTTGGAAGCCGCGTTCTCCTTGGGCATTACGTTTATCCTCAATGCAAGGCTGACCTCTTTTAACGCAAGACAACTTCTTTACATAAAATAGCTAAGTTGTCAAATACCTTCTTTCTTGGCCGCATACTCCTACAACGGACATCCTTGCTGCCTTCTTCTTCTCTTTTTCTCTCCAGATTTCTTCTCTGAGAGTCATCAATCGCTCCTTTTCCCTCAAAGTTCTATTTATAGGGAGCTTGCCATCCAACTTTTCCTCTTCTTTTGCCACTTGTTTGCCACATGTCACGCTGCATGTTTAATTAACCATGCATTAGTCCAAATGTCACCTTGCATGAAACACTTAACATGCCTCCAACACCTTCTACTGATAAGGTGTCAAATTCATATGAAGCCACCTGGCCTTTATAAGCTTATCTTATGCGTCCAATATTTCCAATGAACAACCATTCACTCAACACAACGCCATCATGCGTTCGTTGAGTTTCCTTTAAAGTTTGAGCTTCACTACTCACTTTTCTAACTCTCAGCCAACTATACTACTATTTGACGCATAGAGATAACTCTGTCTTTAACGCATAGAGATCTCAACGCATGACAACCTTACTGACGCATGGTAAGCTCAGTACGTATCTTCCCCCGCCAACGCGGCGACCACTTCAGCTCACAACAACTATGCGAGATCACCTTCAACGCATAGCCGCACTATTATAAACCAGTGCTTACTCAATGCCACTAGGCGTTAATGACAAACGTGCAATACTATGCGTTTGTATCTCATCACATCATACCATGCGTCCAACCGTTCCTTATGTCCATAACAACAACTCCTTCTCAAGCTCTTCCTCTATGCGTTGGTTCTGTTGCGTCCTCCTTCACCCTGCATCCACGACCATCTTCCTATCCTTGGACATTCCTTGATTATTCCCAAGGTTATTCTTTTAACCTTTCCTTGCCCTTAAACTATTTCTCTTAAAGATAAATTAGCATGCGTCCACCATATGCACCAGTTTTTATGTTTACTTCCCAACCTTTTCCAACACTTGTGAACATTCCTTGCTATAAGTCTATGCATTACTCAATTTGCTTTAATATTCTATCTTTCCGAGACTTAGATCTCTTTCAACACTTCACAACATAACTTCATTCCTTTCTTGTTTAAGCATCTTACCATCGCCAATGCGTATTTCTCTTTTGCGTTTCACTTGTTTCCCTTCTCAGTTTACTTCCATGCGTCCACCCTTACCATGCGCTACCTAGCCCTGACCATGCGTCCAACATGGTCTTTTACCTCTTTTCTTCATAGACTCTTCAACACATTGTTTTCTTAAAAAGTAGGGTGTGACAGTGACTTCAGCGCATGGTTCAAGCACATTTCTTCCCCCCGCCAATGATCACTTATCCTTCGACGCGGGCAGCTACTTTAGCTCACAACCCTTCGTGATTCAATCAACAACGCATGGTTTCTCAAATAGTTCAACTTTTCTCTTCATTCACCAACGCATAGTCTTGGCCAAACACTTAGCCAAAATTTTACTTTCCTCTTCATTCACCAACGCATAGTCTTGGCCAATACTTAGCCAAAATTTTGTTCTCCAAAAATTTTTGCTCTCATTTTCGGCTACTTTTCCTCTAGCAACGCATAGCCACAATCTCATTGCCTCTCCCCAACACTTCGTATTACAAGTTAGTGCTTACAGAGTAACTCAAAAATGAGGAATGAAGATTTATGTCTAGCAGACTGTGTAACTACACATACAATACATACCAATAGAAAATATTTTTCCAAATTGACAATGCTGGAAGCAAAAGTCAATACAATATCAGGTTCTGCAAACCTGATTGAAGGATTTGGAAAAGCAAAAATTATTTTGCCTAGAGAAACAAAATTTACAATTAACAATGCATTGTTCTCTAGTGAATCAAAGAGAAATCTATTAAGTTTTAAAGATATATGTTGCAATGGTTATCATATTGAAACTGATAGGAAAAATGAGATAGAATATCTTTATATCATATCTCCTATCTCACATGAAAAACGTATATTGGAAAAGTTGCCTGCTTTATCTTATGGATTATATTATACTTATATACGAGTCATTCAAACATATGTAACAATGAACCTGAAGTTCATGAATCCAGATATATTTACGTTTTGGCATGACCGGTTGAGTCATGCAGGATCTATAATGATGAGAAGAATTATTGAAAATTCAAATGAACACCCATTAAAGAACCAGAAGATTCTTCAATCACGTGAATTATTATGTGATGCTTGCTCTCAAGGCAAATTAATAATTAGACCATCACCAGCTAAAGTGGGAACTGAATCACCTGCATTTTTTGAATGAATTCATGGTGATATACCACACCTATTAACCCACCAAGTGGACCATTTAAATACTTTATGGTCTTAATAGACGCATCCAGTAGATGGTCACATGTGTGCTTATTATCAAGTCGAAAACTTGCATTTGCAAGATTACTTGCTCAAATAATTAAGTTAAAAGCACAATTTCCTAATTATACAATTAAAACCATTCGTCTTGATAATGCTGGTGAATTTACATCCCAAACTTTCGATAATTATTGTATGTCAATTGGGATAAATGTTAAACATCCTGTAACTCCTGTTCATACATCAAATGGTTTAGTAGAATCATTTATAAAACGTTTGCAATTAATTACTATACCTTTAATTATGAGAGTTAAGCTTCCTACATCTATATGGGAACATGTTCTTTTGCATGCTGCGTCAGTTGCACGCATTAGGCTAGTAGCTTATCATAAATACTCACCATTACAATTAGCTTATGGCCAGGAGCCAAATATTTCTCATCTAAGAATTTTTGGATGTGCAGTATATGTTTCAATTCCTCCACCACAACGTACTAAGATGGGTCCTCAAAAGAGGTTAGGAGTATACGTTGGATATGATTCCCCATCAATTATTAAATATCTTGAACCCCTAACGAGTGATGTATTTACTGCACGATTTGCTTATTGTCATTTTAATGAGACAAATTTTCCAACATTAGGGGGAGGAATTAAGAAGTTGGGAAAAAAATTTGCATGGAATACATCATTATTGTCTCATTTAGATCTCCGTACAAATCAATGTGAACTTGAAGTTCAGAAAATAATTCATTTTCAAAATATAGCAAATCAATTACCAGATGCATTTATAGATGCAAAAAAAGTAACTAAATCACATATATCTATTGCAAATGTTATGTCGAAAATTGATATCTCAACACAGCAAGTTGTCACTAATAAATCTGGAACATGCCAAAAGCATGGTGGACTAGTGGATTCCAAAGATAAAAATCCTCGGAAAAGAAAAATAAACGATAGTAAAAAAGACTTGGTTGAGGATGTAAATATCCACGAAGAAACCTGGACATGATTGATAATCCAGTTAGTGAAGAATGTGAAATACCTAAAGATAATAATGATCAATAAATTATGTCATGGCAGGGAAAAGATGGAACCGAACTCATGTAATTATTGATAACATTTGTACATATAATGTTGCACTTGATATTATATCTGAAAATAAGGATCCTGAACCAAAATCTGTTGAAGAATGTCAACATAGAAAAGATTGGCTTCGGGGGAAAGAATCAATCCAGGCAGAATTAAACTCACTTTCAAAACGTCAAGTTTTTGGACCAGTAGTCCGAACACCAGAAGATGTCAAACCTGTGGGATACAAATGGGTATTTGTGAGAAAAAGAAATTAAAATAACGAGATCACAAGATTTAAAGCAAGACTAGTTGCACAAGGTTTTTCACAAAGACTTGGTATTGATTATGGGAAACATATTCTCCAGTAGTGGATGCAAGATATTTAATTGGTCTGACTATGTATGAAAATTTGGACATGCATTTTATGGATGTTTTCACAACATATTTATATGGATCTCTTAATAATGTCATTTATATGAAAATCCTAGAAGGATTTAAGATACCTGAAATACATATATCAAGTTCTCGAGAACTATATTCAATAAAGTTACAGAGATCACTATATGGATTAAAACAATCAGAACGAATGTGGTATAATCCCCTGAGTGGATATTTGTCGAAAGAAGGATATCAAAATAATCCAATATGTCCATGTGTTTTTATAAAGAAATCACAGTCAGGATTTGCTATTATATCTATATATGTTGATGACCTAAATATAATTCGAACTCTTGAAGAGCTTTCAAAGGCAATAGAATATTTTAAGAAAGAATTTGAGATGAAAGATCTCGGAAAAACAAAATTTTGCCTTGGATTGCAAATTAAGCATTTAGCAGATAGGATATTTGTTCATTAGTCAACTTATACAGGAAAAATTTTAAAAAGATTCTATATGGACAAAGCATATCCATTAAACATTCCATGGAAGTTCGTTCACTAGATGTGAAGAAAGATATATTTTGACCTCGAGATAATAATGAAGAACTTCTTGGTTCTTGGTTCTGAAGTACCATATCTTAGTGCAATTAGTGCACTTATGTATCTTGCTAATAATACAAGACCAGATATTGCATTTTCAGTAAATTTATTAGCTAAATACAGTTCTTCTTCAACAAAAAGACATTGGAATGGAATTAAGCATATACCCCGTTATCTTCGAGGAACAATTGATATGGGTTTGCTTTGTTCAAATAAATCAAATTTTTACTTGGTTATGCAGATTCTGGATATTTATCTGATCCACACAAAGCTAGATCTCAAACAGATTATGTCACACCCTCTTTCTAAGATTACTTCGTAGAAGAGTTTGTTAAGGAAAGAAGTAAGATAAGAATAGTTGAGAAGTGAGTAGGGTTGGACGCAGGCTTTGTGAAAAACCATGTTGGACGCATGGCAGAATCACTTTTAACTGTATGCAATTGAAGCAACATGTGGTATTATGCGTTAGGAAAAAACGGCAAGACTATCGGACATTGAGAGTTGGTAAGTTGAGAAGGAACTATGAACGGGCAGTGGTTAGAAAAGTTGGCTGAGTAGTGTCGGAACAAAAGTGGCTAAGAGTTGATCATGCGTTAGTATGGCTACGCGTTGAGAATATGTTGGATGCTCTGAGGCGTTGAGTTATCATGCCATGAAGTGAGGGTGTCTTATGCGTTTGTAAAGGCTGTTATGCATTGATGATGGGTATGCGTTGGTATATTAGAAGAGTGACCGAGAGAGAGACGTGCGTTAGTCGGCTATTTGTCGATGGGGCGTTGGGCATTTGTATCACACCCAGTCGAGACTATGCGTTGCTAAGCCCTGCGCCGAAGGTATTCATTGAATAACTAAGTACAGAGAGAAGAGATAAAGTATAAGTCGGTGATATATGTATATAAAGGGGACTGAGTATTTAAACATTTGAAAAACACATTCTAGAGCTCGAGGTGATCTTATTCTGAGCTAACCAAAGAAAGGGAGGTAGAGAGAAGTGTTTATGCCGGTTCAGAGGAGAACCCTCATCACTTTCATGGAGGAAGCTTGAGTTGAGTCGGAGAGTTTGATTAATGCCACTTAAACCTCGTGCTGATCAAAGTTTGAAGAAAAACGAGCCGTGGAAGCTGAATCTAAGGTAGAAGTGATCGGAGTTAAGCTGCAAATGTTTGTAGCAACTCGGAGTTATTTGAGAATAGTTCTCAAATGAAGAAGAGTTGAGATTTGAGACCTTGAGGTAAGTTAGAAAGTTCACTTCTTTATGAGTTTGTAGAAGAAGGATGGATCTGATTTTGACTGGATTTAATGTTTAGCAGATTGAGAGTAGAGTAGAGGAGGAAGAAGAAGAGCAGTAATTGTCGGGAGTCGCTAAGATAGAAGTATCGCTAAGAGCTGGAGAGTGATCAGCGAGACGAGTATCGCCGGTAACGCAGAGACCATTGCGTCTCAGAACTCTCGCTGATTCTCGCTTAGTATCGCTCTTTGAAGGTAATATCGCTAGTCCTGCGACGTTGAGTATCGCTGGTGCCACATAGTTATGAATAATTAACCTCTTAGTCTCGCTCTTATTGATATTAACAAGAAAGGAAAAGTAGTGATGAAAACCCATGTTTAAGATAACTAAGCAAACGTAAAGAATACATAAAAGGAATATTAGAAATACCTAACACGAAAAAGGTATGTTTACAGGGCAAGAGGAGCTAGGGAAAGCTTATAACCCGCTTGGAGTCTGGAATCAGTCGTGAGTGACTTTATGGTTTGAGATGTGCTTAACTTGAATATTATTTCATTTCTATGTGCTTAATACTATTTTTGAAGCATGAATTGAAGTGTACGTATGTGTATGATGCTAGCACGTATTTTATATGTGAGATAAGTTTGACAAAGTATCAGTTAATATCCTAAGTTTTATTAAGCTAGTTGCTAGATAAATGTTCTGAGAATTCTGGATATTATGAATCTAGTTAAATGATGATAAATGTAATGTGCATGTTTGTGTAGTAGAAGTGTTTGAATGAGACCCGGTGTCGAAGGATGGGTGAAGGCATATGGGTAGCATTCGAATTTATGAATGCTGAGGTATGATGTTTGTTGTTATATTATGATGAATGTGATGTGCAAGTTAGTGTTCGAAAAAGATTCTTAGGGACCCAATGCTGAAAGTTAGTTGAAGGCAGATGGGCAGCCCTAGTATGTAACCTATGTGAAACACTCACCTAAGGATTTAATGACGGTGAGTGAGTAATTCTTTGGGACCCAATGCTGAGGGACATGAGAAGTTATATGGGCAGCCCTAATACTTAACTTATGTGAAGCTCTCACCTAAGGATTTAAAGACTGTGAGTGACTAATTCCATGGGACCCTTGTACCGAAGGACATGGGAAGGTACACGGGCAGCCCGAGATTAGATAGATTCATGAGCAGAATAGAAAGGGTTGACGCTGATGTGTTGAGATTTCTCCACACAGCTAAGGCTTATTAACGTTGGGTGCGTTGAGTTCGCTCCGCCTCAACAAAAGTTTAATAAAAAGAAAAGCATATATGTACTGATAATGTTTTACGGGTTACAGTCATCTATAAGGTGATGAATTGTGATATAAGGCATGATTAGGCGGTTCATATCTAAATTGTTGTTATCATGTTATTGATTGTATATTTCAGTAGTCACTCACTGAGCAATGTAGCTCATAGATTTCGTTTCTTCAATGTTTCTTTTCCAGGTAGCAAGCGTGTTCGGGGTGCCTAGCCTACCATCAAGATCCGTCTGTGCCAGAATAGAATTTTGTAATTTGGAAATCTGTAAACCCTAACTTTTAATAGAAGTCACACTTAGCCTGGGTAGCATATGTAAATTCACCAGATATGTTTGTAAACTCTAAACATAGTCTTTAAAACCTACTTATGATGTGATTTTATTAAGTAATTTTGTTATAATGTTGTAAGGCCGAGCGTTTCACTGTCTAGTTGTGGATTTCTAGTTTTACTAATGCATTTACAACAGTCTTTAATAGAGTATAGACTAGGTAACACTCACTCCTAGGTATTGATATAGAAATATATTTAATATCTTGGGTGGGGTGTTACAGATGATCTATTCACTTGTGGAAGAACTGCTATATCTTAGCAATTAGTGAAACAGACACATAATAGCTACTTCCTCAAATCATGCTAAAATTCTTGCAATCCATGAAGCTAGTAGAGAATGTGTATGGCTAAGATCAATGACTCAACACATTCGTGAAACATATGGCTTGTCTTCTAGTAAAAATCCTCTAACAACATTATATAAAACAACACAGCATGTATAGCCCAAATCAAAGGAGGATATATTAAACAGCATGTATAGCCCAAATCAAAAGAGGATATATTAAAGGAGATAGAACAAAACATATTTCACCAAAATTTTTCTACACTCATGATCTTGAAGAAAATGACGATACCACTGTACAACAAATTTGTTCGAAGGATAACTTGGCAAACTTATTTACAAAATCATTACCAACCACAACCTTTGAAAAATTGGTGCAAAACATTGGAATGCAGCGACTCAGAGATCTCAAGTACTGTTCCTACAAGGGGAGCAAATGTATTGTATTCTTTTAAAAGCATTAGATTATATGTAATATGTACTCTCTTTCCTTCACTAGGATTTTTTTCCCGTTGGGTTTTTTTTAGTAATGTTTAATGAGGCATATTTCATATAATATATAATGGACATCTAAGGGGGAGTATTATAAATATAATATTTGTAAATAGATGTCCATTATGTAGCCAAGCTTAGTGGCTAAAGGTCATGTGTCTCCTAAACACACATCCTTAGTGACCATGAAGCTCCACCACTTACTTGCCAAATTGCCTATAAATAGAGGCTTTTGGTAGATATTGTAACACACGCATTGGAGAGAAAAGAAGAGAAAGGATTGGTGAAATTTGAGAGATTTTCCATAAAATTCCACTTTTTTTATTTTAGTTTATTTTAAGATTACTTTATTTAATTTGGTTATTTTAATTGCTTTGATATTATTTATTATTTATTATTTATTATTTTAATATTATAATTTCTCGATTTTTGTGCTCCCGTTTTTCGTCATTTTGCTCCTCAATTTTACAACACTTTTACATTATTGTTATGTTACACCACATACATACACAACATTTCTACTACTTTATTCGGACAAAATATTTTACCTCCGTAATTTTAGAGATAACAAGCGCTGTCTAAGGAGTGTCTATTCTATTAAATTATGGACAAAATTATGCAACTATACATCACTTTATCTTTTTTATTTAATAGAAAAACATGTTGTCTTACAACATATATGGTTTTTTGTTTTTTTTTTTTTTTTTAACTAAAAACTAAAAATCAAAAACCAAAAACAACAATGGTTACCAAACAAACTCTTGTGTGATGGTATTAATGCGATTAAGGTACTTGTATGGATAAGGAGAACCATCAATAAGGGGTCATTTTGTAACGTCCAAGTTTATGAGGAGTACATAAATTAACCAATATTACATTTGAATGAGAGGGATCCTGAGGATATAAAAGCATGATGAAGAAAGTCTTAAAAGAATAAATAGCTGCTATTTATACTAACAAGGTACATCTTCCTTTTCGGTGTGACTCAATTATAGTAACTCCAAAGTTGAGCGTGCTTAGCTTGAGCAATTCCATGTTGGGTGAACTCTAGGTAATTTTCCTAGGAAGCATGCCAGTAAAAGAAAAAGCATGCTTAGAGGACTTGTAAGTTTTGTAGGGATAGTCTTCACTCTTGTGGAACCAAAGACAAGTAAAGATGACATTTGTTAGGTCGTAAGCGATGCATAGGAATGTCGGGCCCATCAGGTGCCGCATCCAAGTTCTAAAACTTGGTCCAAATCCTAGGCCTGGGGCATTACAGATGGTATCAAGGCGAAACCTCTCTTAAGTAAGATGTTGTTAAGGGACAAACCAATGTGAAAGTTTGTTGGCATGTAACACCTGAATTTAGGAGGAGTACATGTAAGAACCTAAATCACATTCAAATGAGAGAGATCATAAAAATATGAAAGAATCATAAAAACAAAAAATTTTTAAAGAGTTCGAAGTTACTATCTATACCAACTACATGCACCTTTCTGAATTTGGGAGATCGCATATTTGATTTAGATTTTAGTTTTTTAAAATTGAATATGCTTAGTATTCAATTGAATTTTTTGTTTTTACGATTTTTAAAACATTTTTAAAACTGGGAAGGAATTTTCAAATCGGGAAAAAAAAATTCTAAAAACGGTTCTCTTTTTTCAAAAACGTATGTGCCTTCATGCCCTAGCGGTATAGGAAAATTGCACGAAATGACCCAAAAACTAAAAACTTATTTATGGATGACCCACTCCCAAAAACTTTATCATAAGTGGAGGAGCATTCCGAAGACGAAGAACGAAGTTAGGACAGTCACATACACCTCACGGACCAAGGAATTCTTCCGCACACTTAAGAAGAATACATGGGTGATTGGGGACGTAAGTTTTTATTTAAACTTCCACTTATCGCTTAGATATCATTAAGCGATCGAATAGTTCCGACTACATGATCGCTTATATAATCCTAAGTGATCGTTTATTATGAAAGAGATCGTTTAGGATTATATAAGCGATCGTTTAGACAAAACTATGCGATCGTTTCGTAAACTATAAGCGATCGTTTATATTTAGTAAGTGATCGTTTATGTTTAGTAAGCGATCGCTTATTAATTCATAAACGATTGTTTAGAAATTTAATTGCTATTACTAAACTCTTACATTGTTTTCTGTAGAATATGGACATACTAGTGCTCCAAATTCACCGGAAGCTTCACTCCCGCCTCGATTTGTGTTCACATCGGTTTACGGTGGTGAACACTGCATTTATGGTATGTACCCTGCACTTGTTCTGTAATTTGACCGATTATTATTGTTGTTTTATATAACCCTTGATTTCCTACAGGATTCCCTCACGAATATTGAAGGAATCTCATGCAATATACGACCTGATGGTGTGGTCATGCACGACGGGACGGTGGAGTCTTGGACCAACAAGGTTGCACATGCCGGTTTTTGGGCGATGCACTTGACATTCCTGGAGTTCGCACACGGTCTAAACGAAGACTACAAGCCTGCATGGTCGGAGGTGGATTACGTGTTTGGGCCAATCAACATAAATGAGCATTGGCTCATGGCTCCAATCGACCTTCGGGAGTCCACGATATTTGTCTTCGACTCCATGCCAAACTATATACGTGCGGACATTTTGAACCCAAGACTCCAACTGCTCAGCGGGGCCATACCATCCATTTTGATCGCCGGTGGATTTGACACGAACCTTCCAAATTTCAAGTACCGGGCATGGGAAGTGAAGCGATCTAGGACAACGCTTCAATGGGGCAAATCCCTCGACTGTGGGATTTTTTCTTGTAAATTTTTAGAATACCTTGTAACGAATACTATTAGAGATAGTTTAAATTTGAACAATATGCCTGTATTTAGGAAACAATATGTAGCCGAATTACGGGCAGACAAATTTTTATGGTATTCAATGATATTAGTATTCGTTTATACAATTGTTTTATCTTATAGATATTCGTGTACAAATATTCTTTTCGTATACTTAATATAATCCAATTAATTTATCAAATGCAAGTATTCGTCTACATCTATTCTTATTATACTTAAATTAATCCTAAGCGATCGTTCAATTTACACCAAACGATCGCTTAATATACACTAGACGATCGCGTAATAGATACTAAGTGATCGCTTAAATATACAATACACAAACGATAGCTTAATATACAGTAGACAATCGTTTATATGGTTTCTAAGCGATCGTTTAATGGATACTAAACGATCGTTCAATTTACACTAAACGATCGCTTAATATACACTAAACGATTACATCTCAAGATTAATTACAATTACGAACTAAAGTAATTACAATCAATAAATGATCGCTTAATATAAAGTAATTACAATTATAATTACATCCCAAAATTATCTATTTCATTCATCCCATGCGTCCAAGTGGCTTAAGTGGCTTATATTCACATTTCATACATTCCATGCGTCCTGTAAGCACTGATTTGCGTTACCAAGCGTTGGGGTGCGGCCATGCGTTTGTGGCTATGCGTTTCAAAGGGAGAAGTGGCCGGGAGCGAGAGCAAGAATTTTTGGGAAGTAAAATCTTGGCTAAGTGTTGGCCAAGTCCATGCGTTGTGGTTGATTCACGGAGGTTAGTGAGCTGAAGTAGCTACCCGCGTTGAAGGATAAGTAATTCTGGCGGGGGAGGAAATGTGTTTGAACCATGCGTTTAAGTCACTCTGCGTTGAGGACAGTTATGCGCTGAAGTCGATGCGTCGAAGACAGATGTGTTGGAGTCACCCTGCGTCGAAGACAGAATGGTCTTGACGCGATGAAAGTAGTATTGTATGACGGAAATGTATGCGTCAAAAATAGGAGGCGTTGAGGACGACACCATGCGTTGGGTGTGGTCAGTTGCTGGAGGCATTGGAGGAGAAGTTAACATGAATACCTCGCGTTGAGATAAGAACCCTGCGCTAGTCTGCGGGTGAAGGGTAAGTCGGCAACATAAGTCCTAGGGGTTGTAAAGGCTAGGTCGGTAGTATATATAGCTGGATTAATTAAATGTTTAATCATTTTTAAGACATTTCGAGAGCTTAAGTCGGTTCCATATTTCAGACAAACTTCAGAAGAAGATTGAGGAAAGTGTTCTTGCGGATTTTGGGCGAGATTTGACTCATATTGATGTTGACAGCGAAGCTGGAACAGAGGAATGATGAAGTCGCACAGTTTGAGCAGTGATTGATATTCAGAGTAGAACGTGTAGAGGAAGCCGAGTTTAGAGCTGAAAATTGGAGGTTAGTAAGTTAACATAATTCCTAACAACTTTTGTGAAGGACGGTACTGCTGAAATTGAAGATTTACTATGTGAATCCTTAGGAAAAGCAGAGCTTACAAGATTGATACGTAATCTGGAACAGCATGAGGTGATTTCGAAATACCGAGAGAACGAGGATGAGTTAAGCCTGGAAACTTTGAGGTAAGCTATAGAACTTAATTTCCTATAAGTTTGTAGAAGAGAAGAAGTCCTAAATCCGTATGGAATTGTGACTTTTAATAGATTGAAGTAAGAACAAGAAGAAAGGAAGGAATAACGGTGCAGACTGCCACTAAGAATCAAGTATCGGCACACTGTCTGGGTACTGATAGCGAGACGGGTGTCGCTGAGACGCAAAGGAGTCTTCCGTCTCACAGATCTCGCTAGATAACGCTGAGTATCGCTGCTAAGGTAAGGTAACGCTAGTGTCGCTCCATCAAGTATCGCTAGTAACAGCTCTTGTTGGTTGGTATCGTTAGGTTTCTCGCTTATAATGTTAGTTTAGAAAAGGAAGAAGATTTAATGATAAATAATGCAAGGTAAATGTCTCTTGTAGGCCAAGAAGAAATAGGGTAAGCATATAACCCACGTAAAGCCTAGAAAGATGTTGTGGAAATATTATTGTGTGAATTAACCTAACGCAAGGTACTAAAGTATATGGTTATGCGTTTACATGGCATGCGTTGATCATGCAATGCGTTCTATTATTATGCGTTGGTTTTATCAAGTTTTCCTATTCCTCTACCCAAGTATAAGTAAAGTAATAGGTGTTCTCAGTGAGTCCGAGGTCGAACACAGGGATTATATTGATTTAGTTTTAATTGGATTGTATGCGTTACATAAGTAACCAATAATTTTGAGAAATTTGTGTTTCTAATCAAAGGGAAAACAGATGTTTGTACACTAGACTAACAGTTGTGGAATATGGAAAGCATGCGACACAGCAAGTTCAGCTAAGATGTGTATGAATGGATAAAGAAAAGGGTTCGGGTTGGTTAACATCTAACATCGGAAACGCACAGTAGTACCCTATTCATACTAGCGACTCTTCTCCCGGTTGTCAGCCGCTATGCGTTATATGTCTATAACGCATAGGAGAGTGTTAAGAACCAAGGTTGTCCCTGTAATCAGGTAACACTACTTATATCGATTTGTCAGATGGATGTAAGCATCGGATTAAGCTCGCAAGTGACAAGTTAGAATAGTTACACTGCGGTCCCTAGTCAGATGCTAACGCAACCCTAGACCCTCGAGTGATTAGTTACTCATGGCTTGAAAATATAAAGTGAACAGATGAGAAGAGTGGATAGACATGGAAGATAATTGTATTGATGAAAATGAGATACAAATTTTGATAAGTCAATTTCTTGATACAAATCTAAAATTCATGTAAGAAAAGTAAGAAAGAAAGCAAGGCAAGGCGTCAATGTCTTGAGTCGCTCGGGTGGAAGCGTGATGATTTGCTGTGAAGTGGTGCGGCGGAAAAGAAGACTCTTCTCTCTCGAGCTATTTGTCTCCGGTTGAAGTCTGAGAGAACTCTGCTGTCACTTATGGAGTCCTTCCGAGAATCAACAACCTTTCTCCTCTTGCAGAGCTGCCCTTTTATAGATGATGAAATCGCAGTTAATGGCAGATCTGTTTGATTGGTGGCGAGATTGACATTGCGTCCATCTCGCCTGATTGCGTGATTCTCCGGCCAATTAAGATCCACCACTTGAGCCGCAAATCATGTCTGTCAATCATCCGTCAATCTGTCAAGATTCCGATCTGATCCTCAGCGCCTTGCCGTAACGGTTGGTCTATGCGTCCATGCATAGTTTGATTGATGTCAACACAGCGTAAGTTGCTAACGCGTAGTCATGCATTGAAGTATTGTTAACGCGTCGTCAGGTAGTTTGCGTTCCGTTCAGATCATGCGTCCATGAAGAACAAATTGCTAACGTATCGTCCTGCGTTAAGAAGTCATCAACGCATTACTTGCATTCCTGCGTGAAAACATGCGTTTTAGGCTTAACAAGTGGTAAAATAAATATCTTCATCAAAATTCAAGAGTATAACGCAAAGGAAGATTTATTAGTGGAATTTATCATTAACTACCGCATGCTTCTCTTATTTAAACTCTATTTATCTATGAAAAAGGCTATAATAACTTGTATTTCTACAAGTTATCACACCCTCAAACTTAGATAAATGCTTGTCCTCAAGCATAACTTCTATCTAAGAAACTTCAATCATTCTAAACATTTTATCAACGCATTGACTAGTCTCTCAGAATGCTATACTCAATCAGCTACCCGTTAGTTATATTATTTCTCTACCTCTATATTCTTTTCTTTAGGACGGGTCTAATTTGTATGCGGCAAGCTTTCTTTTCAAAATTCTTAAAATCATTATTCACAAAATTTTTGTTTCTTCTTTTGAACATTGAGTCTGAAAGATGAAGATATAAAGTTCCTTTTTCTTTCATTGGTTTTATTATATGTTTATTAAGTATGCGTCGAGTAGGGTTACCCACCTTCGTTCTGACATACCAACG
Organism: Citrullus mucosospermus; assembly: GCA_030954485.1. Taxonomy (NCBI): domain Eukaryota; kingdom Viridiplantae; phylum Streptophyta; class Magnoliopsida; order Cucurbitales; family Cucurbitaceae; genus Citrullus; species Citrullus mucosospermus. Next base: position 14,848,739 of record CM062061.1, on the reverse strand, counting down.
ATGGGGTGCATGATGGCAGCCAACTACGAGCAAGTGCCCTTCTCGACTAAACTCTTATCTAAGTTCGGTTTCCTCACTAGACATTGGAGTTTGTTATTTAACTATGCGTCGCTGAATACAATTACCCACCTTCGTTTTGACACACCAACTATGGGGTGCATGGAGGTGGCCAACTACGAGCAGGTGTCATTTTCAGCTAAACTCTTAACAAGATAAATATATTAGTCTTGCCAGCGGAGTTTTGCGTTTCAAAGAATCAAATTTTTTTTTTTTTTATTGAACTAAGTTCCTCATATTTTTATCTTTGACAGTTCAAACCTCTTCCACCCCCAAACTTGAGAGTAGCAAGGTCCTCATTGCTTAAATTGTAAACAAAGACTAAGTTGTAAAATTTTGTAAAAGAGGTTTGAATTGGCTGCTTGCATACATTCAAAGTAGGTTTGCGTTTCTAAGGAATAGTATGCAGACGCATTGAAAGTAATCCAACTTAAAGAGTTTACAAAAAGTGTAAACATGATTATCATCACAAGGACCAACTTTTCAACGCAAAGATAAAAGTTAAGACTAATTAAATGTACTTAGAATAAATTTATAACAAGGGACAACGCAAAGAGGAAATTAAAGATCCATGCGATGAAGAAAATATTCATTCTATTAATGTGAATTTCACCAACGCATACAATTGAATGTGAAGATTACAAAATTTGCACAAAAAATACAAGTCTTGACTACACCCCTAAACTTTTCAACCATCAGGCTCGTCTTCATCAGGTCTGCATTGCTGCTCAGACGCAGGACGTTGCGGCACTGGGAAGACAAGAGGCTGTTGGAGGCGTTCTGGAATATTAGGGGGCGGGATTTCCGGACGGATGGAGAACAGTTGGTGAACATAATTCAGTGTGAATTGGAACTGCTCCGTCTACGGCGTGTTAACATATTCAATGAATGCATCACAGGACGCAATATCGCTTGCTGCAAGTATGTTTGCACTGTCTCCCATTCAAGGTCAAGTAGGCCTTCTTGCTGTTGAGGTTGCGTTGGTGGGGTAGGCGGGTTTGGTTGAGGTGGGGGAGTGGGTGGAGTTTCGTCAAACGCAGGGGATGATGGATGCATAAAAGTCTCACCAAAATCCTCTAAGTGTGAGTCATCAACTCTTATTGGGGCAGAGGGTTGTGTGGAAGGTCGGGGTTTTGGATGTTTGGGGCGATGCGTTTTCTGAGGGGGTGGAAGTGGTTTAGGGCGATGCGTCTCAAGAGGAGGTGGAGGTGGAGTTGGTTCCCTTCTGGTTTTTGGAAGTAGGGGTGAAGGGCTTGAGGTTGGGGAAGGTTGGATGGTGGCATCAGGACTTGCCACGCCCTTCAACTTGGACGGCTTCCCCTTCTTCTGCGGTTGCGGCTTTGGAGGTGGAATGGGTTGATGAGGTCTTTTGGTGGCCTTGGTAGGCTCTGGCAGATATTGCGATCCTCTCATCAACCGACGCAGAGTCTTGTTGGCAATTTCGCCATTAACTTCAATCATGTTCTCTGCGTCTAACACTTCCGTTGACCCTCCGATGGAAGCATTGGCGTATAAATTCAAGATAAGAGAGGGGAAAAAGAGTTGGCTCCTGGGCTTGCTGAACACCCCTCTTATCTGCGCCGCAATTATGCATCCCACATTAAGGGTGATGTGACGCATAATGCAGTATGCAGCCATCACTCGATCCCTTGACACTGTCTTGTCATGCGTTGTCGGGATCAGCAGCTTCTTCACGAAATACACCCACAGGTTTGCCTCTGGAGTTAGGCTGCTTGCTGAAAGCATCTTTATACCTGTGGGTGAAACATCCCACTTTGCCCCTGACTTCGCCATTACCCGGAGTGCGTCCTCCAATAACTCCGTTGGAGTTGATTCTATGATCTTATTTCCTTCCGCCTCCGGGTTGTCCCTCAACTCATATATTGCGTTGATTTCCCTTGCGTTGAATGGGACTTCAATTTCATCCACCACCACCACGTCTTCCTCCTCATCTATGCGTCCGTTATAGAAATCCCGGACTACTTCAGGTTGGACCCAAGGAATGCTGGTACAGAAGTTTCTCCAGCCGTTGTGGTTAATTATTTCAGTGATGTATGGCGGCACTAGGGCGTCTTCAGGGAAAAATCCCACCTCGATCATCAGATCCGGGAACGCTCTGCGTCTCCCTTTTCCTTCCTTTTGTTGTGGCGACGCATCAGCCACTTTCTATTTTCCCTTGGCCTTAGCTGGAATCGCATTTACGGTTCTCTTCTTGCTCTCGGCCATTTTGATTGGTTCTTCGGTCACCTTCTCCTTTCCCTTGCGTTTCTCATTATGTGTGCTTAGTCGTTTGGTGACCGCCACCTCCTTTTCTTTCCTCTTCTTCTTCGCCAAGGTGCTTACACCTTGTTCTTCCCCCGCATCCTCCCCGATGCGTTCCTTCCTACTCTTCTTCTTCTTTTTCTTCTTGCCCTCCCCTTCCTCCTGGGCGTTTAATCGAGCAGCCAGCTCTGCATCTTCTTCAATTTGCAGCTCTCTTTCAAGCTCTGTGGCTGCTTTTTCGATTCTTTCTTCTTCTTCCATTTCCTCTACAAATGCCAATGCGGCAGCTTCTATTCGAGGATCAGGAAGGTCTTGCATCTCTCCGCCTTCTTGTGGCCGCACTTCCTTGCGCGCCTTTATTCTAGCCAATGCGTCTTTGGCTATTTTCTCCACTCCTTTTCTCAAGGCCCTGAGCTCCTTTCTCAACTTGGCCCTCTTCTTCCTCTCTTTCTCTGCCAGCCGATCAAAGGATGTGGCCGCAACTGGAGACTCAGGTCTGTCTCCTTGGTCTGTGTTTTCGGCTCTTCATCCTCGGCAATCTCCGGTGACACCCTTCGTTTCTTCCTCAGTAGGGGTACCTCCTTCTCTTCTTCAACTCTTTTTCTCTTGGCTTCTGCGGCCATCACAACATTTCCTATCGGTCCTTCATTGGAGTCCAATGTCATCTCCTCAGGACTCATCGACGCAGGGACAGACCCTTGCGTTTCTCTTTGCTCGCCTACTTCCTCCTTTCTGTAGGCAGCTTCTCCCTCCTTATCTCTACTACTGTATTCACCCTCCCGAGTCTCCTTCAACTGACTCTGGACCTCCTTTACCGACGAGGGTGATTCCCTTCGTGCGTCTGAGACGGATGCGTCCCTTGGGTCTTGCAGCCCGCTCAGAATCTGGGCTATCCACTTGTCTGGGGATTTTGCTGAGTTCACTTCTCTGACAGTGACAGCCACCTCTTCTTCTTCTATTCTTCCCATCTCCTCTGTCCCTCTAGTGCTTGGTGGACGGGATAGGGGCAAGGGTTGGTTTACCTCCCCTTCCTCTTGACCTTTTGCCTCCGGCTCCTCTTGAGCTATTCTTTTTAAGATGTCGCCGAAAACATCCCTCTCTTCCCTTCGACGCACCTCACTGCTACCGTGCAGTGCACTGGCCTCATCGCGCACCCTTCCCGGAACAGGTTGCTCAGCCTCGGAGTTCTCTGCGCTTACCCTCTGGCTTTCGACATTGTAGTTTGCGGTAGAGAATTCCTTCATATTCTTCATCCTTGGCCGGAAAATGCACGACTTGACCCGGCTTTTGGGTTTTGAGGTAGGGATTGGGTCGATTCGGCTCAAGGGTCGGATATTGAGGACTTCCACACAGTCGTCGGAGTCGTCGACTACTGGTGGACGGGTAGGGGTTCTGGCGAATGGCCAGAAAAATGGGTAGATGGGTGGTCGCTGGGCAGTTGCCCTTATTCTAGATGCGGAGAAGTTAGGGATAAACGGTGGGTTTGGATTTCTTGGTCTGACCGGTGAAGCAAAAGGCCTCACAGGTCTGAAAGGGTAAAATGGAGGTGGAGAAAAGAATGGAAATCGAGATGAAGATGGTCTTGGGGAACTGGTTCCGGCGAAGTTTTCTTGATTTTCTGGGTTGGTCTGGTTAGACATAAGAATTCAGTGAGAATACAAATCGCCGGAGGTTTAAGGGAGAAGAAAGGTTTCAAAAATGGAAAATGGGAAATCGGATCGCGCTTATAAAGGCTTAATTTAGCCGTCGGTAATTAATGCGAATACGCGATATCAAAATCCCACTGATCAAGGCGACTTTCCTTGAGCCGCACACCCATCACTTGTAATGGGCGGCTTTGTGACGCACACAGAGCACTTGAGTGTTTTTGGCACTTGAGTGTTTTTCTAGGGAAGACGCGTAGTCTGAGAAGACATCTGCGTTTCACCTAGTGCTCTTCTAAAACACAAAAACCTAATGATAAACGCATACTGATGAACGCTTGGTTCTCAGGTCAGTTTATGCGTTGTAAGTTAAATGTGATGCATTTTCCAAAATATGTACGGCTCTACCTTTCCTCTAACCTTAGTTCGATAAACACAGAAATCGTTTATCGATTGACGCATAGTTTACTTTATGCGTTGGACGCATGCATGAATAAAAGATCATTCACAAATTTGGCTCCTACTTTCATGCTTATCTCATTTACATCTATAAACTAAATAAAAAAAATCAATATATGCTAAAAACAATAATACAAATGAAAGTAATAAAGCACAATATAATAACATGAAATTAAATATTATAACAAATTTAAATAAAATAAGCAAGGGTAAAAGAAAGTGTCCCTGGTAATGTAGGCATTCGGCAACGCAGGGATCTTTCAACGCAAGCTCAGTCATTACACTCGCGTAGGTCAATGGAGGTCTTGTTAATTTCGAACTCTCCACTGTAGTAGGGCTTAACCCTTTGTCCATTGACCTTGAAGGAGGTGGTTCCATTTTCATTTGTCAGCATGATCGCACCATGCGGAAACACTTCCTTGATTATGAATGGACCCGACCATCGAGACTTTAGCTTACCTGGAAACAAACGCAACCTTGAGTTAAATAACAGGACCTTCTGACCGACGTATAGAGTTTTGTTAATAATATTCTTGTCATGCCATTTCTTAGTCCTTTCTTTGTACAGCTTTGCGTTTTCATAAGTTGACTGTCTCCACTCCAGGAGTTCGTTTAGTTGAAGCTTTCTGGCTTCTCCGCTTGCCTCCTGGTCTAAATTGAGCTTCTTCATGGCCCAGATGGCCTTGTGCTCCAGTTCAAGTAGGAGATGGCATGCTTTACCAAACACCAACGCATAGGGTGACATGCCTATCGGTGTTTTGAATGTCGTTCTGTAGGCCCATAGAGCTTCATCTAATCTCTCTGTCCAATCTTTCCTTGATGTGCTCACGACCTTTTCCAGTATGGATTTGATCTCCCTGTTTGTTATTTCAGCTTGGCCGTTTGTCTGTGGGTGATAGGCAGTTGCTACCCTGTGCGAGACATTAAACTTAGGCAGTAAATTAGTGATTATGCGATTTATAAAATGCGTACCTTCATCACTAATTATTGCCCTTGGTGTCCCAAATCGAGAGAAGATTTGTTTCTTTAAGAACTTGGACACTGCGTTTGCGTCATTCTTTGCACAGGCTGCTGCTTTTACCCACTTGGATACGTAGTCGACCGATACTAAGATATATTGATTGCCGCAAGAAGGAGGGAATGGTCCCATGAAGTCGATTCCCCATACGTCGAATAACTCAACTTCTAGCATTGAATTCAGAGGCATCTCATTCCGGTTGGAAATGTTGCCTGTTCTCTGACAACGATCGCAAGCTACCGCATATGCCCTTGCGTCTTTAAATAATGTGGGCCAGAAATACCCACTTTGCAACACCTTTGCAGCTGTTCTCTACCCTCCAAAGTGTCCTCCATAAGGTGTTTCATGACAGCTTCTCAGGATGCTATGCGTTTCATATTCTGGAACGCATCGACGCAGTATGTGGTCAGGGCCAAGTATGTATAGATATGGCTCATCCCACCAGTAGAACTTACTTTCATGTTGGAGCTTTTTCCTTTGTTGAGCGTTAAATTCTTCAGGCCATTGGTTACAAACCAGATAGTTGACTATGTCTGCGTACCACGGTTCCTGACTCTCTGCGTTCATTACATGCTCGTCTGGGAATCGTTCCTCTATATCACTCCAACTCTTCTGGACCTCTTTATTTTCCAACCAAGATAGGTGGTCCGCAACCTGATTCTCGGTTCCCTTTCTGTCTTTAATCTCCAAATCGAATTCTTGCAACAGTAGGACCCAACGGATAAGTCTAGGCTTTGCGTCCTTTTTCGCTATCAAATACTTGATCGCAGAATGATCACTATAGATGGTCACCTTTGACCCTATCAAGTATGCTCTAAATTTGTCAATCGCAAAGACTATGGCTAACATTTCCTTCTCAGTAGTAGTGTAATTCTCTTGAGATGAATTCAGTGTTTTACTAGCATAATAGATGGGGTGCATAATTTTCTCTTTTCTCTGCCCCAATACTGCTCCACCGCATGGTTACTTGCGTCGCACATTAGTTCAAACGGGAGAGACCAGTCTGGTGCAACTAAAATAGGTGCTGAAATCAGAGCTTGCCTTAGAGACTCAAATGCGTTTAAGCATTTACCGTCGAAATTGAATTCCCTGTTGACTTCTAGCAACTCGCTCAGTGGTTTTGCTACTTGCGAGAATCCCTTAATGAATCTTCTATAAAAGCCCGCATGGCCTAGGAAACATCGCAAAGTCATAACATTTGTAGGGGCTGGGAGTTTTGCTATCGCATCTATCTTTGCCTGATCCACTTCCAATCCAACCTTTGAGATTTTATGCCCCAACACAATACCCTTAGTCACCATAAAATGGCATTTTTCCCAGTTGAGGACTAGATTTGTGTCTTCGCATCGTTTGAGCACTCGTTCTAGGTTGGTCAAGCATTCATCATAAGATTTCCCAAATACTGAGAAGTCGTCCATAAACACCTCTACGGACTGTTCCAAATAGTCAGAGAATATTGCCATCATACATCTTTGGAACGTCCCTGGTGCGTTACATAGCCCGAATGGCATGCGTCTGAACGCAAAGGTCCCATACGGACATGTGAACGTTGTCTTCTCTTGATCATCCGGAGCTATCATGATCTGGTTATAGCCGGAATATCCGTCCAGGAAGTAGAAAAATTCATTACCTGCCAGCCTATCTAGCATCTGGTCGATGAATGGCAGTGGAAAGTGATCCTTCTTTGTTGTCGCATTCAGCTTGCGGTAGTCCATACAGATGCGCCAGCCAGTGACCATTCTTGTTTGGTATCAGTTCATTCTTGCTGTTCATGATCACTGTCATTCCCCCTTTCTTTGGTACACACTGAACTGGGCTCACCCAGCTGCTGTCTGAGATTGGATAAATGACCCTTGCGTCGAGCCATTTGATGATCTCTTTCTTCACAACCTCCTTCATTGCGGGGTTGAGCCTGCGTTGCCTCTCAATTGAACCATCCTTACCCTCTTCCAACCGAATTTTGTGCATGCAGTATGAAGGGCTTATTCCTCTGATATCCGCTAAGGTCCATCCTATGGCTTTGATATGGTTTTTTCAGGATATCTAGCAAAGCCTTTTCACATTCTGTCGTCAACGCAGAGGATATGATGACCGGTAGCGTGCTTTCTTCCCCCAGATATGCATACTTCAGATGCATTGGCAGTGTCTTAAGCTCAAGGGTTGGTGGCTCTTCTAAGGACGGCTTTGTTTTTTTCGTTGTTCTGTTGCCTCAGTCCAAGTGTTCAAAGTTTGCGTTGGAGATTATATTTATTTCCGCCTCTCTTTCTTCATCCAGTTCATCCAGCAGTATTTCATTTTCCGCACATGCGTCGATGATGCTTGCCTTTTCTTCAGTTATCTCTTCGATCATCTGGCAAGAATGAAAATCATCAGGATACTTCAATGCATTAAAAACATTAAATTTTACCTGCTGGTCATCCACTCGAATAGTTAACTCCCCTTCCTGGACGTCAATTAGGGCGCGTCCAGTAGCTAAGAAAGGTCTTCCCAAGATGATGGGCACCTCTCTGTCAGCTTCATAATCCAAAATTATGAAGTCAGTCGGGAAGATAAATTTGTCCACCTTTACAAGAACATCCTCGATTTTCCCCTCTGGATGTTTAATGGAACGGTCAGCAAGCTGAAGTGTGACTGTGGTTGGCCATGCTTCCCCTATACCCAACTTCTTGAATATAGATAGTGGCATTAAATTGATGTTGGCCCCTAAGTCGCATAGTGCCTGACCGACGTCCATTCCTCAAATAGAACAGGGCAATGTGAAACTCCCTGGATCTTTCATTTTAGCAGGGATATTGCTTTTAAACAATGCACTGCATTCCCGCGTCAATGCGACTGTCTCAAACTCTTCGAGTCTCCTTTTCTTAGATAATGTCTTTCAGAAATTTGACATAGCTCGGCATTTGTTCCAGAGCTTCCACCAACGGAATGTTGATGTGAAGTTTTTTGAGAACGTCCAGGAATTTTCTGAATTGACCCTCGTCATTCTTCTTCTTTAGGCGTTGAGGAAAGGGCGGACGCATAAGGGGATTGGTATTCTGAGATACCGACGCAGGGTTTGCCTGCGTTGCTTTTTCTCTCCCCTTTCCATTTTCTTGTTCTCTAACGGTCATGGTTGTGGATGAAGATTGCAGTTCATGAATAGATGTTGCGGGAGTTGGTAGTGGAGTGATTTGAGGCTGCAGATTTCCTTGCATCCTCTGTTCTTGCGGTTCAGTGGGAAGAACTTTCCCACTCCTCAATGTCACAACTTGACATTGTTCCTTACTGTTACCTCATGGGGCTTTGATATTACTAGGTAATGCTCCTTGGGGTCTGGTATTTCGCTCACTTGCCATTTGCCCCACTTGTAGTTCCAGATTTCTGATTGCAATGGCATGGCTTTTTATTTCTCCCATCTGATTTTGGAGCATCGCTTCAAGCGACTTACGCGTTTCTTCATTTTGAGTAATCATTTGACGCATAAGTGCTTCCAAGGATGATGATGATGAATTTGCTGACTGATTTCTTTGCGGTTGATGCCCTTGAACACCTTGGTTATACACGGGATTATTATTTCTCTGCACTTGTTGTCCAACGCCCTACGTCTGTGGTTGGTTTCCTCCCCATCCAAAGTTAGGATAGTTCCTCCAACCCGGATTATAAGTCTTGGAGTACGGGTTGTTCTGAACATAACAAACAGACTGTGGGTTGTAGGGACACATATCATACAAGTGGCCCTTACCGCATTGCACACAGCTTACAGACGTTGTTGCATTTACCGTGTTCATTGCGTCCATTGATGCAACGGTTCCACCTTGGTTGTTCAACGCAATGGTTTGCAGCAAGGATGTCATGTTGGCGATCTGAGCTGAAAGGGTACTAGTCGCATCCGTTTCAATCATTCCAGCTTGCAATTGTCTTTTATCCATATACCTGGATCCATATCCATCATCCACCCATTCATCAGTATTCCTCGAAATTCTGTCGAGGATCTCTTTGCCTTGCGTGTAAGTTTTGTCCATCAAACCTCCTGCTTAGAGGCGTCCGCCACTGATTGTGATGTTTTGTTCAGTCCTCCATAGAAAATCTCCATTTGTACACAATCAGGGATACCGTTATGGGGACAATTTCTTACCAGCCTTTTAAACCGGGCCCATGCCTCACTAAGCGTCTCTGAGTCCTTTTGCTCGAAGATGACAATGTCTCGTCGCCTCTTTGCACTTACCGTCGGAGGAAAGTATTTCTGCATGAACTTTCAACCATTTTGCCCCACGTTGTAATCTCACCAGGTTCAAATGAGTACGCCCACTGTCTTGCCTCATCTCTGAGAGAAAATGGGAATAGCGTCAGTCTGATGCTATCTTGCGGTACTCCAGCCATCGGAAATGCACTACAGATTTCCAAGAAACTCATCAGGTGTGCATGTGGATCTTCACCCGTTGCACCCCCAAACTGCCCTGCGGCTTGCAGCATTTGCAACATTACTGGCTTCATTTCGAACCTTCCATTACCCTCGATGGTTGGTTGTAGAATTCTCGGTGCGAAATTATATAAATTAGGCGACGCATACTCCCTCATCGGGCGATTTCTATCATGCGCCAAGAGGATCGGATTTGTATCATAATTTGCGTGCTCTTGCGCATTTGCGTTCTGCCTGACCTCAGCTTGAGGAGCTTGAGGTTGCTTGTTGTGAGCATCCATGGCCTCTTCAGTAGACTGATTCCTCCTTCTTTGCTTATTCTGTCTTATCCTTCTTCTGAAGGTCCTCTCAATCTCAGGGTCAATATCAAATGTCGGGTTATCCCCATCACTCATATACTGTTAGAAGCCTCTGACAGAAGAGAAGCTTGCTATACTCCGTCGACTGAGGAATTCTACAACACAATAATCCAAAGAAAATGATTAAATCAATGAATATTCCCCGACAACGGCGCCAAAAACTTGTTGTGGAAATATTATTGTGTGAATTAACCTAACGCAAGGTACTAAAGTATATGGTTATGCGTTTACATGGCATGCGTTGATCATGCAATGCGTTATATTATTATGCGTTGGTTTTATCAAGTTTTCCTATTCCTCTACCCAAGTATAAGTAAAGTTATAGGTGTTCTCGGTGAGTCCGAGTCGAACACAGGGATTATATTGATTTAGTTTTAATTGGATTGTATGCGTTACAGAGGTAACCAATAATTTTGAGAAATTTGTGTTTCTAATCTAAGGGAAAGCAGATGTTTGTACACTAGACTAACAGTTGTGGAATATGGAAAGCATGCGACACAGCAAGTTCAGCTAAGATGTGTATGAATGGATAAAGAAAAGGGTTCGGGTTGGTTAACATCAAACATCGAAAACGCACAGTAGTACCCTATTCATACTAGCGACTCTTCTCCCGGTTGTCAGCCGCTATGCGTTATATGTCTATAACGCATAGGAGAGTGTTAAGAACCAAGGTTGTCCCCGTAATCAGGTAACAACACTACTTGGCCCTTGTCAATTGAGTTCCACAATCACTTACCCTCTCGAGCAGTCTGATTATTACTACTTATATCGATTTGTCAGATGGATATAAGCATCGGATTAAGCTCGCAAGTGACAAGTTAGAATAGTTACACTGCGGTCCCTAGTCAGATGCTAACGCAACCCTAGACCCTCGAGTGATTAGTTACTCATGGCTAGAAAATATAAAGTGAACAGATGAGAAGAGTGGATAGACATGGAAGATAATTGTATTGATGAAAATGAGATACAAATTTTGATAAGTCAATTTCTTGATACAAATCTAAAATTCAAGTAAGAAAAGTAAGAAAGAAAGCAAGGCAAGGCGTCAATGTCTTGAGTCGCCCGGGTGGAAGCGTGATGATTTGCTGTGAAGTGGTGCGACGGAAAAGAAGACTCTTCTCTCTCGAGCTATTTGTCTCCGGTTGAAGTCTGAGAGAACTCTGCTGTCACTTATGGAGTCCTTCCGAGAATCAACAACCTTTCTCCTCTTGCAGAGCTGCCCTTTTATAGATGATGAAATCGCAGTTAATGGCAGATCTGCTTGATTGGTGGCGAAATTGACATTACGTCCATCTCACCTGATTGCGTGATTCTCGAGCCAATTAAGATCCACCACTTGAGCCGCAAATCATGTCTGTCAATCATCCGTCAATCTGTCAAGATTCCGATCTGATCCTCAGTGCCTTGCCGTAACGGTTGGTCTATGCGTCCATGCATAGTTTGATTGATGTCAACACAGCGTAAGTTGCTAACGCGTAGTCATGCGTTGAAGTATTGTTAACGTTTCGTCAAGTAGTTTGCGTTCCGTTCAGATCATGCGTCCATGAAGAACAAATTGCTAACGTATTGTCCTGCGTTAAGAAGTCATCAACGCATTGCTTGCATTCCTGCGTGAAAACATGCGTTTTAGGCTTAACAAGTGGTAAAATAAATATCTTCATCAAAATTCAAGAGTATAACGCAAAGGAAGATTTATTAATGGAATTTATCATTAACTACCGCATGCTTCTCTTATTTAAACTCTATTTATCTATGAAAAAGGCTATAATAATTTGTATTTCTACAAGTTATCAAAAGAGTTGTGAGTGACTATTTTATTCTTCAATTCTATTTTATTAAAAATGTTCTTATGAAGTATGATTTACAATGAACTGTTTAATATGCATAATGTTGATTGCATTACTCATAAGGCATGTTATATATTTCTAAAGTTGATAGAAAGCATTTTTATGAAATGTTATTGAATAAAGTTTTGTATGATTTCTATGAAAGATTTTCATATGAACTATTATGTGAACGAAATTCTAAAACGTTTTAAAGGAGGCTCAGTGCTCAAGGACACGAGAAGGTACGTGAGTTTCCCCGGGACCTAGTACTGAAGGACATGAGAAGGTACTTGGGCAACCCGTTATATTCCTATGTGCACATAGAGGTTGATTTGGCTGGTGCGTCGAGTTTGCTCCGCATTGAGCCAGGGACGATTTCGACGTTGGGAGCGTTGAGCCTTGCTCCACCCCAACTAAGGTGGTTTTCGACGTTGAGTGCGTAGAAGCGTTGCTCCACCTCAACTAAGGGAAAAGTTTGAAAAAAAAAAAAACTAAATTGATATTGATAAACTCCTTGGAAAATACTCATGTATGATTTAAGATTTGATTTATGAGATTAATGGATTTTATGGAAAGCATGTTTAATTTGAACAAAATGTTAAACTCTTACTTATTCGTTATACGTAACATGCCTGTTTTCAATGAATCCTCGTTTTACAAAGATTTGTCACTCACTGGGCTGTTAGCTTATGTTTTCCAATGTTTTCCTTTTCTTCCCCCCCAGGTAGCAAGAACGTTCCCGGTGCTTAGCCTACTTCAGCTCACCCTGCCTAAGTCTCGGGTTCTCAAAATACGGTCAAGTCTGAGAGTTGTACGTTGCATATGATTTTATGTAGATGGCATGTAGTCCATGTAGTTTTGAGTGGGGATTGCGGGGGAGTTTTGTACATTGTATGATGGATATGGAAGTGAGATTATGCTTTGTAATAAAAATGTACTCTATACAGGGAACAATATTATATTATAAGCATGTGTAGTATGACTGAGTTCTATGTATGTATATGAGTAGAATGTATGCGGAGATAGGAATGTAAGATGGGACAATATGCGTCACAAGAGGGGTGATGTTTATTGTCTTCACATTCTCTTTCAGGTTAGGTGGGTAATCTAGGAGGGGGTGTGACACGTCCCATGCGTCTTGTCACACCCCCTCCCGGATTATCCTCCATAACTCAAGAGGAGATGTGAAGACAGCAACATCAACTCCTCTGTAAGGTTCACTGTCCAACCACTATTACCAAAGACGACTTAGACGAGGTTCTTGTGTAGGCAAAGCATCCTGAACTCGCTTGCTACCTGGAAAATTAGAAAAACATAAAAAAATGTGAGCTAAAGCCCCGTGAGTGACTAGTTTTTTTTAAAAAAACTAACTTTGTTCGAAAACAGGAATGTTAAATCTATTACACATAAACAAGGATTTAAATATAACAATTCAGCAGAAACATATTTTCCGATAACTCTATCAAATCACATAAATCCGTTCCAAATCGTATAGAATCGTTTTAGAATAATTAGACAAAAAACTTATTTGGTTGCTCAATCTTTTCCCTTAGTTGAGGCGGAGCAAGACTCAACACTCTCAACGTCGAAAACAACCTTAGTTGGGGCGGAGCAAGACTCAACACTCTCAACGTCGAAAACAACCTTAGTTGGGGTGGAGCAAGACTCAACACACCCAACGTTGAAATTAACCCTGGCTTGATGCGGAGCAAAACTCGACGCACCAGCCAAATCAACCTTTATGTGCACATAGGAATATGGCGGGTTGCCCAAGTACCTTTTCACGTCCCTCATTACTGGGTCTCGGGGAAACTCACATGCCTTTAAGCATTGAGCCTCCTCTAAAACACTTTAGAAACTAGTATAAATAATTCATATGAAACTTTGCATGGAAAACAGAATATTTCTTGATAAACAACATCTTGTAACATGCCTTTTAACATCGAATAGAAAATCAGATAAAACATGCCTTTGAACAATATAATCAAACATCATGCTTTTCAAGAAAACAGTCATCTTAAAACCATATCTCATAAGAACACCAGACTAAACATTTTCAATAAATTTCATTTTCAAAGAAAGAAAAGAGTCACTCACAAATCGCTTAAGAAATTTCCTCTTTTCCCTTCAAATTCTGTTTTTCCGAGCTCCTTGAACGCAAGGCTTGAGCTTCTAAACCGCAAGGTAGCTGTTTCCCCTCTCTGACAGCTCAGTTGGACTCAACCTTGCCCCTTGGACGCAAGGTTTAACAGCCAACACAAAGTGAATAACTTTTTTTGCTTCCCTGTTTGATGCGTCGACCTCTCTTGGACGCAAGGTTCAATCTTGAACGCGGAGTATCTTTGGACGCAGCGTTCACCTTGAATGTGAAATTCGTCTTAAACGCAAGGCTGACCCCCTTCGACGCAAGACAACTTCTTTAACACCAGATGGCTAAGTTGTCAAGAATAACTTCTCTCTTGGCCGCATACCTTTACTACAGACGCAAGGATTCCTCCTTTCTGCCTTCTTTCTCCCCTTTCTCTCAAGAATTCTTACTTCAGAATCATCAGTCATTACTTTTCCCTCAAAGTCCCATTTATAGAGGACTTGCAATCCCACTTCCCCTCTCTTTTTGCCACTTGTTTGTCACATGTCACGCTGCATGCCTAACTAACCATGCATTAATCCAAGCGTCACCTTGCATGAAACACTTAACATGCCTTCTAACACCTCCTATTGATAAGGTGTCAAATCTATATGAAGTCACCTAGCCTTTATAAGCTTATCTTATGCGTCCATCATAATCCAATATACAAACTATTCATTCAACCTAGTGTTCCCTATGTGTTCATATAATCCTCTTCCAAATTTTAGCTTCTTTACTCCCTTTCCTTACTCTCAGCTTTACTACCTTTAACCCTATTTCTCCACCACATTCAACTAGGCGTCTAAGTCTTAAACGCATACTACTATGTGTTTTACCTTACCATATAATACCATGCGTCTGCCTTAACCGCATACTATCATGCGTCCAACTCTCTTTTCTTATGTCCATTCTTAGCTACAAATCCTTCTCTTATACCATCACCCTTCTGACAATGTAGTTTACCCTTGACAACCAAATCCAACTCAATTTCTTCCTCTATGCGTTTGTCCTCTTGCGTTTAGCTTTACTTCATCCTGCGTTCATGACCATTCTCCTTGAAGATTCCTTGATTATCCCTCTATGCGTTCTTGAGTTATATCCCAAGGTTATTCCTTTAACCTTTTCCTTGCACTTAAACTATTTCTCTTATGATAGATTAATATGCGTTCACCTCCTGTTCCAGTCTTTAAGCTTACTTCTCAACCTTCTACTTTCCAACACTTGAGAATATCCTTTAATAGAAGTCTATGTGTTACACAGTTTGCTGAAGTATTCTTCCCCTAGTTTCTCCTTATGCGTTTATCCTTCCTTCCCGAGACTTAGATCTCTTTCCAACACTCCATGACTTAACTTTATACCTTCTTGCTTATTAGTCCTACCTTCGCCAAAGCCACATTTCCTTCCTTAACTTCTTCCTATGCGCTTACCCGAGATCGAGGTTACATTTCTATTTATCATGGAGTTAAGCTCCTCAACGTATAACCTTAACAACCAATGGTAGCCACCTTCAACGTATAAGCTCCTCGACGCATAGCTAATAGCCACCCTCAATGCATAAACTCCTCAACGCATAGTTGTTAGCCACCTTTAACGCATAAACTCCTCAACCATAGTTACCTTGGAACACTTAAATGACCTTTTCTGCGTTTGCTATGATATACCCGAAGACTTCTTACCAACACCAAAGTCCTTACTAACGCATAATAAACCTTCAACGCATGCTACTCACGTCTTGAGGTTCTTCAGCTTCACTTTTCTTTCTAGCTTAACGCCCTTCAAAACCATTCTCATAGCTTATTAATTTCCAAGATTAAGTGTGAGCCATGCGATTTCCTCTTCCTCCTAATTCTTGTGTTCCTTTTCAAATCCTTAATATTAAATACCATGCGTTAAAGCTTTACCATCTATGTGTCAACCTGACTTCCAAAGATACATCTAACTTTAACTAATTCCCAACTATACCTTTAGTCCTTCATTCTCACCCTTGGTGAGACATCCACTCTTTTCCTAATACCATTCATCTCAATGCATAGAATTTCTTGGCCATAATTCAGCAATTCCACAAACTTAACTTTTCCGTTTTGAGAGTTCCCTTACTCCACATACTTTTATCCTTACTAGCCATCTTGAATACCTAGGTTCTAGGATAGGGTGTTACACATCCAAGGGGCTTATATTCACATTTCATGCATCCCATGCGTCCCATGCGTCCAATGCGTCCAAGGGGCTTATATTCACATTTCATGCATCCCATGCGTCTTATGCGTCCCATGCGTCCAATGCGTCCAAGGGGCTTATATTCAAACTTCATGCATCCCATGCGTCCCCGTGGCAGGCGTTATCAGTGGTTGCTGGCATGTTTTTCTGTTGTGTCCTCTTTGACCGCATCGCGTACACTTATGTACTTGTCATGGCTCCTCACCAGTCGACGGTATTCTAACGATCTGCCGTCAACCTACGCTTGGCACCTTTTGCGGTGGTAAGATTTCAAAGTCATTGAAATTAGGTCTTTGTCTCCACTCTTGTCGATGATCAACTGGGTATATCGGTTCGGCATAAGTGGCAAGCACACAGTCTACTATGAACCACTTTGAGCACAACGTTTGAACGTTGATGTTCTGCATGGCTGCCATAGCTACTGCGTGTGAGCATGGAATCTCTATGCAATTGAACTCCATACACGTACATGTTCGTGAACGGAGATCAACCAGCCCACCAAGATGCCCATCGTCAACATTTAGCACATACATGTCCACTGGAGATACAGGATACATTCTGGACACCGATTCAGCCTCTTTTAGGATAATCATTACATAGTTGGTTACAAGGTTTGTGCATGCTATGACATGTGTACGTCGGACATAGAACCAACTCTATAACCAACCTCGAATATGCTCAAGAAGCTTCGTAATAGGCAGTTCCCTTGGGTTTTTTAATACTCCACTGAGGCATTCTACTATATTCGTTGTTATCTTGTCATACCTACAATGGACTTGGTACACCAGTGCCCACCATTATAATTCAATCTCTTCAAGGTAGGCTATCACCCTAGGATATCTTTGAAGCTTAGACCAATATATTTGAAACTCAGATATCCTGTAGGCCTTGGCTGCTAGGTAGAAATGCGGAATTATGTCCTTATTCTTGAACTTATCCATCAAGTTATTCCGAATGTGGTATATACACAGTCCATGGAATGCCTCTGGGAATACACTTGATACAGCCTTCCCGATGGATATGTGACGATCTGATATAATCACCAAGTTAGGAATGTCTCCGATTGAGGCCTTCAAGTGGCATGAACCAAAGTCAGGATGCATCGTTCTCACTGTCTACAATACCAAAAGCGATTGGATATATGTTGTTGTTGCCATCAATACATGTTGATTTTGTATGTGGAAATTGTTCTAACGCAAAGTGCTAAATGATGTGTTTATGCGTTCAACATGTCATGCTTTGAACATGCTATGCGCTCTACTACTATGCATTGGTGGTCTTGACAAGTTTTCCTATCCTCTACCCAAGTATAAGCAAAAGAATAGGTGTTCTCGGTGAGTCCGAGGTCCAACACAGGGATTATATTGATTCAAATTTTAGCTGGATTTCATGCGTTACAATGGTAACCAATAAATTGAAAGTTGTTTTTAATCTAAAGAAAGCGATTGTTTGTACACTAGACTAAAAGTTGTGAAAGATGGAAAGCATGCGACACAGCAAGTTCAACTAAAGATGTGTGTGAATGGATAAAGAAAGGGTTCGGGTTGATTAACATCTAACATCGGAAACGCACAGTAGTATTCTATTCATACTTGCGACTCTTCTCCCGGTTGTCAGCCGCTATGCATTATATGTCTATAACACATAGGAGAGTGTTAAGAACCAAGGTTATCCCCATAGACAGGTGACACTACTTGGCCCTTGTCAATTGAGTTCCACAATCATTTACCTTCTCGAGCAGTCTGATTATTACTACTTATATCGATTTGTCAAATGGACATAAGCATCGGATTAAGCTCGCAATTGACAAGATAAAATAGTTACACTGTGGTTCCTAGTTAGATGCTAACGCAACCCTGGACCCTTAAGTGATTAGTTACTCATGGTTTGAAAGTAAAAAGCGGAAAGTTTAGAGAAATGAGTAGACATGGAAGATAATTATATTGATGAAATGAGATACAATTTTCGATAAGTTCAATGCCTTGATACAAATCTAAATTAAGATAGAACAATAAGAAAGAAAACAGGGATGGCGTCAATGTCTTGAGTCGCCCGGATGGATGCGTGAGGCTCTGCTGTGAAATGGTGCGGCGGAGGGAAAACTCTTCTCTCTCGAGTTATTCGTCTCCAGCTGAAGTCTGAGAGAACTCTGTTGTCACTTATGGAGTTCTTCCGAGAATCAACAATGTTTCTCATCTCGCAGAGCTACCCTTTTATAGATGATGAAATCGCAGTTAATGGCAAATCTGCTTGATTGGTGGCAAGATTGATACTGCGTCCATCTCGCCTGATTGCGTGATTCTCGGGCCAATTAAGATCCACCACTTTAGTCGCAAATCATGTTCGTCAATCATCCGTCAATCTCTCAAGATTCCAATCTGATTCTCAGCGCCTTGCCTTAACGGTTGTCTACGCGTCCATGCATAGTTTGGCCGATGTCAACGCATCGTAGGTTGCTAACGCGTAGTTATGCGTTGAGTTGTTAACGCGTCGTCAGGTTGTTTGCGTTCCATTCAGATCATGCGTCCATGAAGAACAGATTGCTAACGTGTCGTCCTGCGTTAAGAAATCATCAACACATCGTCTGCATCCCTGCGTTAAAACATGCGTTTTAGGCTCAACAAGTGGTAAAATCATTATCTTCATAAAAATACAAGTGTATAACGCAAAGGAAGATTTATTAATAGAATTTAGCATAAACTACCGCATGCTTCTCTATTTAAGCTCTATTTATCTATGAAAAAGGCTATAATAAATTGTATTTCTACAAGTTATCAACCATGCCTAGATTTGCAAGTTTCAGTGCCTCACCATATGAATTGACAAGAGCATATGATCCTTCTGGCGACCCTCTTGCAAATACCAGGGTGTACTCCCTTGTACGATAAGCTCGCCCATAGCTTATATTCACACCATAATCTTGCCGGCAAGACATCTTCAATTATATCCCTTGGACGATATGTTCGACCTACTTGATCGTACTTGGACTTGATTAAGTGTCCAATAACCTAACTCTTGGCTTGTTGGTGATTACCCACCCTCATCTCAAGGGAACATGTATGGGCACTCGGATACTTCGTCACTTTGAAATAATCGCTTCCTTCCAACTTCTTTGCACAGACTCCCCACTTGCATCCCTCGACCAAACACCGCACTGTCAGCAAACTCTTCGTAGACTTTTTTACACGGTATCCAAAGTTTTTCTTTATAGCGAGTATCGATAGTTTAACTGATAGGTCATATATGGAGAAGAAAATTTGACCTTCCCTTATATCTTCGTCGCTCAAAAAATCGTGGGAGATTGTGATAAGGTCGTCATACGATGGGCCATTTGATGGTCCGGCTATGTCTACAAATGGTTGGGTTGGGACAGTGGAAGGCACTTGGACGGATGGCATTGCCACAGGTGAGGTTGGGATTGTCTGTGATATTGACCACTGTCCGTACACGTCATACGTCGGAATATTTTGACCAACCCATTTTTCACTTCTGTCATCCCCCTTGAATGCCTCAACATTCTCCTCCAATGATGACGTGGTGGGAAAATCATATGTTGATATGCTTGGAACTGCTTCAGCCGTTGGATTGCATTCTTGGTGCATGTCATGTACTGCATGCCTCTCGTGAGGTGTAAGTGATACGAACAATGGCATCCGAGATGCATCACTTCCTTCTTGAAAAAAAAATTAAGATCTTCATCATCTACTATGTCAATTGGAGGAACTTGGACTAACAGATTATAGCAGCACTTGATGTGTATATCGAATAGGTATGGATCAATGTTCAGCCTTTCATATAGTATGCTAACTAATTCACTACAGGTTATATCTTTTCTGATTTTCAGACCTTTCATTTGACCTCCACCATAGTTGCATCCGGACTGATCCCATTCCCCACCAAATCGAACAAAGATGCAAAGTAGATTCATTGACCTGCAGAGAAGTTAAGTTTTTTTGGTTAGAAATGATCTTCAGGCAAGTGTAAGCGATCACGTAGGCAAATGTAAACGATCGCATAGTATCATGTATGCGATCGCCTGGTGGTGGACTAATCGATTGCCTAGTATCATGTATGCGATCGCCTGGTGATGGATTAAGCAATCGCCTAGTACCGTCATAAGCGATCGCATACATAATGTGTACGCGACCGCCTAATATCATGTGCGATCGTTTAGTTAACTATAATTGATTATAGTATGAAGATAATCAACCGTTTATATAAAACTATACGATACAGGAAGAGAAACACTTACATTCTCTGTGTTTCTGATTCTAACCCACGATGTTGCTAAAACGAACACTGGACGAAGATGAAAAAAGTGACAGCCGCTGTAACTCACAGAGAAAAATGGAAGAAGAAGTTCGTGATACTCGAAGAACTCAATGGAATAATAGAAGAATGTGTGAGAGCGACCGTCCATTAGTACCCTTGCATTCAATTTTATTGGTATAATGGTAGTTGACATTGAATGATGCTGGAAAATGCTGGTGATGAAGGTTTCGACATTCAATGCAATCAATTTCAGGGGAGAGAGAAAGTTCTGGCCTCATTTAATTTCAGGGGGAGGGGGGTAAATTGGTATTTCATGTGTCCAAAAGGTCACTTATGATAAAGTTTTTGGGAGTGTGTCATCCATAGATAAGTTTTTAGTTTTTGGGTCATTCGTGCAATTTTCCAGCGATATAGGTATTTGTTTCTCACCTTTGATGCTCAAGTTTGATCTTTAGAATTTGCACAATTTTTTTACTTTTATTTTTTTTATAGTACTGATTTCATCTTTTTATGTGAAATTGAATAGAAGGTAATGTTGAAAATATTTTCTTGTTATGCACTTCATTTCCATTTTAATTCTCACTTTTTATTTTAACAAGAACCTTTTAAAGATATTTTATAAACTATTTCAAAATTCAAAATTAAAATGGTGGAAAAATATGAATAAAATAATAATTATTATTATAATTATTATTATTATTATTTATTATTATGAAATTTTGAAAATCACAACTCTTTATGGGATTGTGTGGTTTTTTTTCTTCAAAGGACAAGTCTTAAGGAAGAATGTCTTTTCTAAAAAAAACTGTGATTTCTTTTTTTCCTCCATGTTGCCACACGGAGGGACACGGGGACGTAAACAAAGGGATCCTATCAACTTATTCCGACTACTCGTCATATTTGGTTTGGTATTGCTATCGTACATGACTTCAAAAGCAATTATTAGGAAATAATCGAGTTAGAGCAATAAGCTATCTCTAGTGATGAATCAACAATCTGAAGTGCTCTTTTTGCGGCCGCCAAACATAAAGAATCATTACCTTATTTCTTATATGTTTTATATACAATTATAATCATACTATCTTGTACACTATAGTGTTTGTCGAATAATATGATTGAAGTGTTGCATTTATATGTTACTAAATCATACTATCTTGGGAGACAATTGTTCATGATACATTGAGTATCATAGAGGAAACAAAATTGTCTTAAGGATACAACCTAAATTTATTGGATTGAGATTAATTATTTTTATTATTGCATTTCAAATGAAACTATTTTATTGTAAATCAATATGCCTATTTCTGTTATTTTTCTTTATTTAATTTAGGATTATTTCGTGCATATAAAATTTGACAATGTTTTTTTTTTTGTCAATATGATTTTAAAAAAAAAAAATTGAAATTGAAGATATAATTTTATAACCAGGTATATTAGATAGAAGGTTATTGTAAAAAAAGAAAATAGTTGATTTCACTTTTATTAAAAAAAAAAGTATAAAACTAAAAATGTCATCAAAACTTATTGTGGTTTTTTCAAAACACAACTATCAAACATATTTTTTTTGTTTTAATTTCTAAACTAACATAGGAAAAAAAAAATTACCAAACATGTTTTAGCTTTTAAAATAACAGAAAACAAAAAAAGCAACCGACATTACCGTTTTTTGTTTTTTAAATATTGAAAACAAAAATTAAGTTTCAAAAAACCAAAAACCAAACGGTTTTCAAATGGGGCCTAAGATTTTTCATATTCTAATGTCAAAATTGTTAAACTGTACTTGGGATCTTTTAATACATCTTGTTATTTTATTGAGGGGCCGTTTGTTTTTCAGGAATGTAGATAACTGGAATTTTAGATGCTCTAAATTGTAGATATACAAAATTATAGATGTCCGACATCTTTAGATTACCATGTTTGTTTAGTAGGAATATTTTTGCGGATATCTAGGAATATTTTGATAATTGTGTTTGTTTTGTAGGAATTCTACTTAGGGATGTCTTAAATTTACATAATGCTCCAAGAATGCCCTTATGACTATTTATTAATTTATAATTAATTTGATATAATTTGAAATTAATTTGATTAATTTGTAAATATTTTCAACAGATTTGTCATTTATAATAATTTCTCTTGTTTTTATCAATTTGAATTTCTTTTTAAATTAATAAAATTTATATTATTTTTATATATTATTTTTCTCAACGAATAATATATCATAATTTAAGATTTTCTTAAATATTAATTTGAATATCTTGATAAAAAAACAATAAGAATTACAATATAACAAAAAAATTATATTTATTTTAGGTATATAATGCAAATGAATATATATATATATATATATATATATATATATAATGGAAAAAAAAAGGACAAAAATGTAAAATGAGGATGTCTTCAACTTAGGAATCTGGAAAACTCATGTTTTAGTCACATCCAAAACTCTTAAAATGCTTGAAAATCTTCAAATGTCGGGCATCTTACAATACCACAAAACAAACATGCTAATCCAGATGCCCACTCCATGGGAATCTAAGATGTCTGCGAAATAAGCTACCCCTTAAAGTTTTATATACATCTCTTTCCATTCAAATCAAGATTACTGCCACCTTCTTGCACGTCTACAAATTCCTTTTGTAATTTGAATACCCTCCCTTTCCCATCTTAACTAATCACATAAAAAGAATGAAGAGATGAATAGCTTAGAAAGTAGTTATTCATGAAAAAATGAAAAGAAAACCAATAAGTGACTGTAGACATGGCAAAGTTTGTAATCGTGATGATCTTTATGCAAACCAATGGTGTAATTCTAAATTTTTAATTATGTAAACTTTTGTTTACATTGGGGTTTTAGATAAAGGTCGTTTGCTCTTAGATTTATTTTTCTTCAGTAGAAAGTGGAAACCTATTGTCGCAATCAAAGAGTATCGTTCTCCTTTCTAAGAATCAACAATTGCATAATACCAAATAAAATATATTGATGTGAAGTACCATTCGTAATCTGATAGAAGATTGAAAAGAAGAAATATGAGATACTTAAACTACATACTTTAGAGAATGATAAAGATATGGTTACAAAATTGCACAATTGGAATTTTATTGATGTTTAGAGTTAGTCTATTTTAATCTTCTAGAGAAATGGTGAAAATTATAGAAGAGTGAAAATACTTGAATAAAATTTTGTGGGAAATCATAGAGATTTTTTTTAAAGGGTGTGCTTCTTTGTAAATACTTGAATAAAATTGTTGCATCCTATAAGTATACATGTTGCCCTTAGTGCGTTGAACTACTATAATTCTTCAACTTGCTTATCTTCTTCATCTTCTTCTTGTTTTCATCTTTAAATTTTAGTTTTCTATTTACAAGATTAGGTTGACAAGTTTTCAATCTTTAATTGTAAGTAGACTTTTTTAAAACAAATTTAGAGTGTTGAAAAATATATATTTCGATCTGTATTTAACTAACATTTTTATTTCTCCAACTTCAATTTTTTTTTTCTATATTTAATTGTATTATTCTCTCTAACTCTCTCTTTCACACGCATCTGTCTCTCAACCTTCTATTTTCAATAATTGATGTCTCTTTCCAACAAATTTTCTCATATCTCTCTGATTTAAAATAATAATAATAAATAAATAGAAAACTGATTCTTTGAACTTATTTTGTTTGTTTCCCGTTTAAAAAAAAAAATACAAAAATTGTTACCATTTCCAACTTTTCCAAAATATCATCTTACTTCTCGTAAGAAATCAACAGACATTCGATTTTGGGTAGCAAATTGGGGTATTTTAAAGAATAATGTTATTTAAAAAAAAATCGAAAAATAGGGTAGTTTAGAAACTAACGACAAAAATAGGGTGGTTTGGAAAGTAATTTGGAAATTGGGGTGGTGAAATCGTGGACCCGGTACACGATTTCAGTCAAATTTCTTATGTGGCAGTCGTTGTGTAAGTAAGTGTGGACCGGGTCCACGAGTGTTGACCAAACTCGTAGATCGAGTCCACGATTTCCTCCAAACTCATGGACAGAGTCCACAAGTTTGCCCATTTCATCCAAAGCAACAAGAACTTGGGCTCATCATGCTATAATCGCGGGGAAGGAAAAACGAGCAGTTTACGCTTTAGTAGCTACCGTTTCACTGGCTCTAGTATTCACAGGCTTTCAAGGAATGAAATATTATCAAGCACCCTTCACTATTTCGGATAATATTTATGGTTCGAGTTTTGATCAAAAAGACTTCTTACCCCCGTTCTTTTTCCATGATACGTCCAAAATCGTCCGGTTTTTTTTCCCATGATAAATAAGTTAATTAATTAATTACCCACTTAAATGAAAATTTGCTTCTTACTTGTGTTCATCGATTATTGTATTAGTTTCATTGATTCTTAATTTTTGAAAATGTAATGGAAAATCATTAATTCATTTACTTAAAGATAAAAAGTTAATACAAATCAGAAAATTTAAAATACAAATCAAGTGCCACATGGTGGTCTTCTTCGCGCACGTTGTCCACGACGAGGCACAGACACTTCAATTTGTTGTTGCTGGTGGATTACATCGTCGATATCCTATTGGGTGACGACAGATGGAAATTCATCGTGTGCATAATATTCCTGTTGATGGCCAGAACCGGATGCAATGTCTGATTGTAATATGTGAGGTTCCTGGTCATCGGGTTGCTCTGGAACACCTTTGTCACGTTGTCTCTGTTGTCTACGACGAATACGTTTGCGATCAGTGTCAGCAACATTGAGCCTCCTTGTATGTTGAATGATTTCTTCAACATTTACCATGTTTTGCTCACACATTGAACTCAACTCTGGTAAATTGTGTTCTAAGGAGTAACTGTGCTCAAAATTAGTCCAAATCTACTCAAAATTAGTCCAAATCTACCCAAAATGGACCGAGTCCACGATTTCACAACTCCAATTTTGGTATTTCTTCCCCCCTCACCCTATTTTTGGAATTATTTATTAGAAAAACATTATTTATAAAAAAAATTCCAACTCCCTGATCAAGAAAGAGTTTAAGTGTATGTCTGGGGAATGATTTATAAATCGTCAAAATCACTTTTTCATCTTTAAAATTACTTTGAAATACGTCTTTAATCACTCTAAATTAATTTAATATTTAAATTTACCTTGTTAAATACAATTTTCATATCATCAAAATTAATTTTGAAGAATGATAAAAAAAACATATTTCGTACGTAGTCATTTTAAAAATGACAAAAATGATCCCAACTCTTTTGGAATCACTCCGATCCCAAACGTGCTCTAAATACATATTTGGTAATCATTTTGAAATTGTTAAAATCATTTTTTTCATGTTCAAAAAATCACTTTTGAAAACATATTTTTATAACTTAAAGTTAATTTGATATTCAATCTTACATTTTCAAATGCAATTTTTAATCATCAAAATTAATTTAAAATAATTAAAAATATGTTTTAAAGTAAATTTGAAAATGACAAAAATAATTTTAGTAATTTCAAAATAACTCCTCAACATAATGGAGGTGGTTGCTATAATCTAAACTTTAAACTCTATTGGAAATGCTAATCCCATCCAGCAAAACAACAATAATTGGAAGAAAAAAAAAAGTAAAATAATAAAATAATTCATCAATAAGGTGTATAAAAAGGGATAAGGCATCGGGGATAATTGTGTGTGGGTGTTTTCATTAAAGCTAATCTCTAGTAGAGTTTCATTTGAAACCATGTCTCTTGTTGGGAAGTTTGTGAGTGAATTAGAAATAAATGCAGCTGCTGAGAAATATTATGAGATCTTCAAAGATAAAGTTTCTCATATTCCCAATATTTCCCCAACCATCTTTCAAAATGTGGAAGTTCATGAAGGTGATTGGGATAGTCATGGCCACGGCTCCATCAAAATTTGGAATTACACCCTTGGTATGTATAACCAATCATCACGACTACAACCTCGACCATGTCTATACTCATCACTTGTTGTTTTTTCCTTTTCATTTGTACATTTTCATGAATGATTTCTATCAATCATCTATTTGTTTTTGTATGTGATTTGTCAGATGGCAAAGCTGAGGTATTCAAAGAACGGGTGGAATTTGATGATGAGAAGTTGGCAGTAACCTTAATTGGATTGGAAGGAGATGTGTTCGAGCATTACAAAACTTTCAAGGGAACATATCAAGTTGTGCCGAAAGGTCCCAAGCATAGTTTGGCAGTTTTGACTCTGGAATTTGAGAAACTTAATGATGGTTCTCCTTACCCTTACAAGTATCTTGATCTTATGAATACCATCACCAAGGACATCGAAGCGCACCTTAAATAAATGTCTTTCATGTTGTGATTCGAGCTTTCATCTCACTGCTCCTCTCCCTCACATATTAATGTGGGTGATTATATTGTATTTGGAATTGTATTTTTCTTTTGGAGTCTACTTTCAAGCTTGGATTTTTGCATCTTTATCACTTATTATTGTTTTTGATGTATTGCTTGTTGAAAGCAAATCATGGTTGTTTTATGTAAAGTTGATGAAGCTCGACTATTATGGTTTCTTAAATTAATAATATGCAATAATTTGATTTCGTTGATTGTATTTGAATACTTTCTCTCCCCTCCTCAATACAATTTCCAACAAAATCATATACTTTTCTTCTTTATCCTTATTTTGATTTTTTCTTTTTTTTTTTTTTTTTTTTATAAAAAAACTACAAATAAAATATATATTACATTTTCGTATAAAAATATTAAATCACTCGCTAGAGAAGTTAAATAAAAGAAGTCATGGCAAATCATCTTTTTTTGCTTAAGTTTGACTTCAATAATTATTATTATTATTATTATTATTTTGCATATTATGGCTGTTATTGCTATCAATTGTTACTCTTTTAACTATTGAGATTGATGTAAAATATTAAAGTTCAATTATACAAAAAGTAACTAAACTTTGTACGTTCGGTCAAAATATCCTTAAACCTTTAAAAGTTTAAAATATATCCTTAAATTTAGAAAAATAATAATAAAAAATATTCTTAATGTTAGATTGGATAGAAATCACTAATGCTTTGTTTTAAAGATACTTGTGGACTTCCAAAAGTTTCAAAAATATCCTTAAACTTTAAAGTAAAAAATAAAAACTTTAGAAATGACATAGATTGTGTATATGAACACAAACCATTATACTCATTCTAAAAAATTAAAGTATACTCCCACTATTCATATAGTAATAGTTTGTTTGAAGCTATATATATATATATACATATACATACTTATACTTTCACCTTTCTCTCATTTGGCCAATTTAATAAACTTGATAATTATGATTGTTAAAGATCAACCATGTTTATTCAATGAATGAATTAGAATTTTATATGGAAAATTAATGGGTTGTTTTCAAATATAGCAAAATGTACCAAATTATTTATAAATATAAAAAAATTTAATTGTCCATCAACGATATACCAAGATAGGCTTCTATCGCTTGAGCGATAGACTATGATATACTTCTATCTCTCAAGTGAGAGAAGTCTATCGCAGCTTATTGTTGATAGATAACAATTCTTTTTTTATATTTATAAATGGTTTGGTATTTTTATATATATAACTTTCATACTAATATTTAATAAAACGAGAGAACTATTCATATAAGGAATCATCAAGCAATCTAAAATAATAATTTATATTTAAAAAAAAAAAAAAAGAAAAAGTAGATCACAACATTTATATTAAAGTCTTTTGACTTTTTGTTTTTTCTGTCTACAACTCGTGGGTGATGTACGCCATCTCTTGTCACGTGGAACTAGAATACCAAATCTCGATCATTTGGGCTTAACTCAATTATTTGCGTCAAAATTCAATAATTTAGGGTATTGTTTGATAATTTTTTTTTCTTTTTTTTTTTTTTTTCAAAATCTGATAACTATTTTTATTTAATATTTTTTAAAATAAATAAATAAATAAATATAAAACGTAAAATTGTTTGATAACTATTTCTGATTTTGTGTTTCTTGAATCTTTTTTGTCATTTTTTTTTATAGTTTGAATATTATTTAGACCTCATTTGCATATTTTTTAGGTACAAAAGTTGAATTCTTAACCAAATTTAAAAACCAAAGACAAGTTTTTAAAAACTACGTGTTTTAGTTTCCAAAATTTGGTTAAATTTTTTATTACATTGATAAAAAATCAATACAAAACCAGAAACTAGAAGTGGAAGGAGTGTCTATAGACTTAATTTTCAAGAACTAAAAACCAAAAAACCAAATGACTACCCAATAAAATCTTAGTTATATAATATCTAAAATATATAGCATGCATTAAAATGTATAAAAAAGATAATTATCAAAATTTAATATTATCAAAATTTAATATTATTTAATATAAATAAGTGCCAGAGAAAAATTAACAACAATGATACAATTATTTCTATCATTCAAATGATGCGAAAATTTGATCTACAATATTATTTCTCACTCTACCCATTTGCCATAAATAAATATCAACACAGATCCAATTCAATTATATTGCTCAATAATAATGTGTTGGTTATAAAAAATTAAAATAAAGTTAAATCTACGTCCAAAGTATATATATATCGGGAATAAAAAGTAAAATATAATTTATAATACATATTGCAAAATCGAAAGGCGCAATAAGAGAAATATTTTATTCTAAATAGTCAAACTAAAAAATGGCTAAACCAAATTAGAGGTTTGAAACATAGCTAGATGTAACTTTTAATAAAATGTATGAGTATTAGGTTGAAAATAGCCTTGAAATAGTTTACACTCTAAACCATGAAAGCAAACTAAGAAAAAGGAGAGGATTGAGGAGACAAAAAAGTAAATTCGCCAACAACTAAAATAGCAACCATTCAAGTGTAATATTTAATATGTTTACATCAAATAAATATGTGTGTATTTGGTAAGTGTAGATAATTGATTTTGAGTTTGTCTATGAAATACACACATATACATATATATGATGATTCGTGAATTTCTAAAACACTAAAATCCAGATACGTCTTATATATATATATATATACACATACGTACGTACGTAAATATATACATACATATATCTATATATACATAAATATATATCTATACATACATATATAAATACATACATATATATATTTATTAATAACATAAAGATTAATATTCTAAATACATATTACAAAGTAGTCTAAAAACTAGAGAAATTTGGAGCATTCAAATTTCGGTCACATATTGCCAGAGAGGTTTTGTATCATCTTCAACCATGGAGGAGGTTGAGTTTATGAAAGGATTTGATGATTGACCTTACTTTGATGGAGATGCCATATTACCAAACTGTTAAAATTAAAGGAAATTTTAAAGGAAAGTGAAAAAAAAAAAAAAAACATAGAACTTATTTTCATTTTGTAGCTACCTTGCAGTTATGGTAGCCATATTCAAATATGTGTTTTAGTGGATTTAGAAACTTACTTTTTAGATAGTAAAATGGTTATTCGTGGTGTTCATGTTTTATTTATAATTATTGACAACATGTTTATAGTTTGATATTTAGTTATGTTTTATAACCATTTAAATTCATTTTTCTTTATATATTTTTTCATAATATTTGTTTTTTCCTATTTCAGGTTGTACGTGTGAATTCTCAAATATTGTATTTTTGGAAACTACAAGAAGATTTTGAGATGATTAATTCTTTTGATTTAGCATCTCAAGTATATATTTTGGGGACTCGTAAGAAGTTATTTTGCTTTAGCAATCCCAAGTATATTTTGTCCTAAACTTTTTTGTATAGAGGATTTTAAAGAAGTTTTTTTTGGTTTAGAATCCTATTTATTTTAGCTTAGGGAATGTTAACTTTTTTTTGTTCAAGGGACTTGAAGACTAGTAAAATATATATAAGGTTCTTATTCTTAGAATTTTAGTATCTGTATTAAACATTAATGTTATTTTTAATATATAAGTTTATTTTTGTTATATTTATTTGAAGATTAAATTTTGTTTGTATTGAATTATTAAATAATAAAAAATAAAATTTTGGTCATTTAATTATTAATATTTAAAATTTATAAAATTTAAAAAAAATTTATGTCAACCTATAATAAAACGTTGGCAAAAATTGAACCAAACCTAAAAATGTCAATTTTCTAAAAATTAGATTTTTGTCCACGCAATCCTAATTCGTCATGATAAAGTATACGAGAAAAGAAGACTAGATAGAAGTAGATGACTGAAAGTTTGTCTTTAGAGTTGCTCATTGCTCAATCTAAGAAATGTGAAGAAAATAGCTGACTCGTTGAAGATGAAGACGAACAAGAAGATGGAATATCGAATGTGATGGAATGATTTTATCGTTTGTTTGTTGTATTTTTATTTTTTATTTTTCTTAGCTGTTTTATTATTTTATTATTTATTTTGATTTTGAGCTTAATGTGATTGTAATTATAATAATAATGAAATTAAGAGGCTATTGGGCAATTGGCTTAAGATTTAGCTGAAGTATTCAATTTTTGTTGTCTTGTCGTGTCCCTGGAAGGGGCAGGGGTGTCTGAAATTGAAAAAATACAAAAATAAAATTAGATACTCCATTTCATATATCTGAACGTATCAATATTAGATATATACCCAATTATGATTTTCTACTCACTTTAAAGTATTTGTGCTTCATATAAGCTATTCAATGCTCAATCAAAATAAAACGTTGATCCAGATAAAGATTTGTAGTATTCTTGGGTCAAATCTATAACAACTTTAAATAGTATCTCATAGGTTAAAAGGGTTATGGGAATTTGTTGAAAAAGAATATAAGACTAAAAAGTAAAGCATGAAACTAAAATGATCAGAAAATTTATTACAAAAAAAATCTATTGAGTAGTCGTCTAGTATAAAAAAATGGAACTATTCAATTGCAAATTGATCATATGAACTCGATTCCAAAAATCACAAACACACAATTGTCATATGATTCAAAACAATTCAATTCAAGAATTCTTTGTCCTCATTTTTATTTGTATTTTGTATGAATGATTGATTTTAATTAAATTGATGCTTCAATTTAATTTCAATTATTTTATTGCTAGTCATGAGTTTGTGATCCGTAGTTGTCATGAATAACTAAATTATGTAGTATGGAGTTTACATATGTGTGTATAATCTTTTAAATTGTACATAAACATTAAGAAAACAAATTAGTAACTAAATCAATTAAATTGTAGTATTTCAAATTATTAGCATTAGTTTAATTATTTCCATTGTTTTCTACTATCTTTTAATTAATTGATATATATGCAACATTATTACGCAATTTGATTAAATGATAAGATTTGATTTTGATGCTTTGTTAGAGTCAATTAAATGAGGAAGTATACCATTTATTGCGACTTCGAATAAATTGACTAAATCTTTTAGTCGAGAAATTCACATATATACCTTGTTAAGCCGATTGGTTTTAAATTCATTATTTAATTTATTGTAATTTAAAATTTTTCCACAAATCAAAACACCGCTTATTATTTTATGTTTCCTATTAATTTGAGAAACTAATTCGATTGGTTTCCACGAAACACTATTTCTACAAGTTTAGACAGGTGAATCAGTAAATTAAATTATTTTGGAGAGCCTCACCAATCCGACCAAAAGAATTGCTTGCGCTTGAACATCGACGACGAGTAGAGCAACAATGGCATGACGGTGAGGCACGAGATCGAGAGGGAAAAGTATTAGAGGAGAGAAACACAGGAAGCATGCCTAGAAGTGTAAGTATTAGAGGAGAATGTCGAACTAAAGTGTAAGTGACATGCCTAGAAGTAATCACTTATAGCATGTTACCAGTGATAGAAGCTATCAACGATAGCATGTTATTTGATGGTAAAAATGAATGACAAAAGTTATCTTTAATAGCGTGTTATCAGTGATAGAAGTTATTATTGATAACCACAATATAAGTGATATTAATGATAGAACTTAGGTGATATTCATATATCGATGATATCAATGATATAAAAGTCGATTCCATTTGATGAAAGTTTATCATTGATAGCCACTGCTAAAAGCTATCGGTGATAGCCACTAATAGGAGATATCAATGATACAACTTAAGTAGATATCAGTGGTAGTCACTTATAAACCTCTCATTAATAGACTTCTATCACTTTTAGCTTTAAATGT
Organism: Citrullus mucosospermus; assembly: GCA_030954485.1. Classification (NCBI taxonomy): domain Eukaryota; kingdom Viridiplantae; phylum Streptophyta; class Magnoliopsida; order Cucurbitales; family Cucurbitaceae; genus Citrullus; species Citrullus mucosospermus. Next base: position 14,815,951 of record CM062061.1, on the reverse strand, counting down.
TAATCTTTGAAAGTTAATGGTTTCCTTACAAAGTTGATAACTACTTTTAAAAGTCTACTATTGATAACCACTTATGGCCTTCAGTGTTAATATTTCAAGCTTGATTCCACTTGATGAAAGTGTATCAACAATAGCCACTAATAAATGATAGCAAATTGAAAGCTAATATTTGAAGTGTTACTATTTCAAGGTTGTATTAATATTTCTCAAATTGAAAGCTATCATTGACAGCAGCTATCAGTGATAGCCACTGATAGCTATCGCTGATAGTTGCTATTAGTGATAGCTTTTTCAGTTTGAGAAAATTGGAAGAAAGAAGTGTGAAAATGGTGGGCTGAACATGAGCATTTTAGTCATTTACCAATATGACTATCACTGATAACTGCTATCAGTGATATCTAGCGTTAATTTTGTGCTATATCCCTAATATATTTTTCCTTGTGCTATATATTTAATTATTTTGGGTCTGATTACTATTTGTGCAACCAACCCTTATTTTAAATTATTGGTTTATAGTATTTTATAGTTGCTTTTTATAATAATTTGACATTAATAAAACACTTTTAGCATAAAACAAACCAAACAAAATTTGTATATAAAATCGCTTTTGAGAAAGAGCTGCCAATTAAATGAGTGTTTTTATTGTAACAATTTTTATCAAAAGTGTTTAAATGAAAATGACTTTTTTAAAAACATTTTTTTTCTAAGTTAATCCAAATAAAAGCCTATATGATGGTAGAAAGAGAAGTACTGGAGTTTGGGAGGCAGAAGAAAGTTGTTAATCATATCTATCATATAGAGGATTTGGATAAACGTTTGTGTAATTTTTTTGTGTAAGTTGGACTTGGTCAGTGGAACGTTTGGTGTTCCACTAAAGGATGAAAGGTATCTTCCATCAAAATTCTGTGCATACAGACTGATGGACTAATATCTTTAAGATTTTCAATAGACCAACCAATGGTAAACTTACGATCCTTTAACACTCTTAACAATTTTTCTTCTCCCACAGAATTTAAATCAGAAGATATAATAACAGGGAAAGAAGACAATCATCAAAGAATGCATATTTCAAGTGAGGAGGCAATACTTTTAATTCTAAAGCAGGCTTCTCAACATTGACATTATTTATAAAATGCAAATGAGTTAGAGGCATTGGTTTATACATTTTAATGCGTACCAACATGTTATCTGACCACTTAGCATACAAAGCAATTTCATCAAATATAGTGTCCACATTATCAAAATCTACTATGCTTTGTTCTAAATGATTAGTAGCCAGCACAACCTCAACATGCTCAAAAATAGTTTGATTAATTATATCTATTGCATGGCAATGCATGGCAAGTACTATCCTCATCATGATGACTAAAGGACTTATAGATATTAAAAACAACATTCTCATCATTCACCCTTAGAGTCAACTTCCGTTGTTGAACATCAATGATGATCTTTCCAGTTGCTAGGAATGAGCACCCTAGGATGATAGGAATCTCATAATCCTTCTCAATGTCCAAGACTACAAATCTGCCGGGAAGATAAATTTGTCAACTTTAACTAACACATCTTCAACAATACCTCTAGGATAGGCCAAGGATCTATCACCTAACTGAAAAGTGATGGTGGTAGGTTGCACATCTCCAATGTCAAGCTTTATATAGACAGATAATGACATTAATTTAATAAAAGCACCAAGATCACAAAGAGCTCTAGTAACATTTAAAGACCCAATAGTGCAAGGTATAGTAAAACTCCCTGGATTTTTAAGTTTTTGTGGTAGCATTTTTTGCAGCACAACACTACATATTGGCCAAATTTCTTCTTTTTAGATAAGACATCTTTCATGAATTTAGTATAGTTGGCCATTTGCTCTAAAGCCTTAGCAAATGGGATATTAATATGAAGTTTCTTGAATAATTATAAGAATTTGGAAAATTGGGAGTCTATTTCTTTTTTTTCTAAAACATTGAGGATAAGGCAAAATGTTAGGTACAAAAGGTAGAGGGTTAGATGACTTACTTGAAGATGCCGACTCCTTTACCTCTTCCTCTTTTCTATGACCTCCTTTGGATCATCTTCTATGATAGGCTCATAGATGGTCTCATTTACCTCTTGCTCCTCATCCTCGTCATCAATCAAAGGAGTGGACAACTTTTTCGCACTCCTCAAAGTTAAGGTCTTGCACTCTTCCTTTGGATTCCTTTCGCGGCAACTAGGAAATTTACCCTTTTGCATTGTTTGAAGAGAAGTGGCTATTTGACTAATTTGTACCTCAATATTGTGAGTAGCCTTGCCATTACTTTGCACCATGTTCTCCAATGCGGTGGTTCTTCCTCTAGACTCTTTTATGAACTTTACCATCAAGTTTTCTAGGTTGGACTTCTTCTTAGTGTGGGATGGACCTATATTAGAAAAATCGAGAGGTCCTTGCAAAACATTCCTATTGTTATTATAAGAAAAGTTTTCATGGTTCCTCGAGTTATGATGATATTAAGTTGGAAGTTGTTGTTGGTGGCCTCTATAATGTCCTCTATCAACATAATTAGTCGTCTCATTGTCTCCTTGTTTCAACTTCTTTTGTTTAGACATCTTTGACACCATGGCAGCAAGGGGATGCTATGGATGGTGGTCTTGCACTTGGCCCCCTGTAGTCAATTTAGAAAGAGCATTAGTAAGGGAAGCCATTTGTGCATTAAGAGAATTTACCTTATCTACCTCATACAATCCCACTTCCTTTGGGATAATTGTAGAAGATCGTTCACATGGCCAATTGTAAGATGTAGTGGCCAAGTCTCCTAGTATGGTATAGGTCTCTTATGCATTCTTAGAAAAAATTGAGCCTTCGACGGTAGAATCTAGAATGGATTTCGTTGAACTTAACAACCCATTGTAGAATAGTTGAATTTGCAACCAATTCGGATAGCCATGTTGAGGACACTGTCTCAAGCCTTATACCTTTCCCAAGCCTCATATAATTGCTTAACCTCAAGTTGACGGAATGTACCAATCTCCGTTCTTAGCCTCTAGGACTTAGCTGGTGGAAAATATTTGTTCAAGAAAGCTTGAACCAAGATCTCCCACGTAGTGATACTATCCGGAGGTATAGTTTCCAACCAATTCTTGGCTCAGTCCTGTAAAGAGAAAGGGAAGAGTCTTAGTTTGATAGCATCATTAGAAACACCGTTCATCTATACCGTTCCACATATCTCTAAGAAAGACCGTAGGTGCTTGTCAGGATCTTCATTTGTTCTTCCTCTAAAGGCAAGCTTTCTAGCCATTTCAATCAATGTTGTTGACAGATCTAAAGTCCAAAAACTTATCGTGTGTTTATTTTATTAAGCTTACTATGTGTTCAACATGCTTAATACTATGCGTTACTGATCTGTCAAGTTTTCCTATTCTTCACCCAAGTATAAGCAAAGAATGAGGTTTTCTCGATGAGTCCGAGGTCGAAGACAGGGACTATGCGGATTCTATAACTAATTGGATTATTTGAGTCATGCGTTTAAAGAAGGTGATGAGAAGTAATGCGTCTAACTAACTAGAAAGCAATAAACATAAGCTGAAGTGGTTGGTGGAGAGGTATGCGACACAACAAAGTCAGCTAATGAGTTATGTGAATGGTAAACGCAGGGCTGGGGTTGGTTATCATCTAAAGTCGGAAACGCATAGATAGGTCTATTTCATACCAGCGACTCTTCTCCCGGTTGTCAGCCGCTATGCGTTATATGTCTATAACGCATAGGAGAGTGTTAAGTACCAAGGTTATTTCTATCCCTAGGTAACACTTCTTAGCCTTGTCAACTGAGTTCCACAATCAGTTACCCTCCCGAGCAAGATTATTACTACTTATATCGATTAGCTAGATGGACATAAGCATTTGATTAAAAATACATTTGACAAGATGAAATAGTCTTCTACGGTTCTTTATTTAGATGCTAATGCAACCCGTGACCCTTGAGAGAGTTAGTAACACATGGATGATAAACAGTAAATGGAAAGTGATGAAAAATGAATAGCCATGGAAGATGTATAGATTGATGAACGGAATAACTGTTTTAGAAAATACAATTCCTTGCTAATAGACTAAAACAAAAGTAAGAAAAGAGATAGAAAGCATGGAATGGCTTCTCAATGTCTTGAGCTTGCGGGGATGGTAGCGTGAGTTCTGCTGTGAAGTGGTCAGGCGGAGGGAAGACTCTTCTCTTTCGAGCTATTTGTCTACGGTTGTCATCTGGAGAGAACTCTGCTGTCACTTAGGAATTCTTCCGAGCGGTCCAACAACGTTTTTACCTTAAGGTCTGCCCTTTTATAGATGTTGCGTTGGAATTGCCGGCAAATCTGCATGATTGGAGGCTGAATTTCTGCCTCGCGTCCATCTCGCCTAATCGTGTGATGTTCGGTTTAATTTCGATCCACCACTCTCGCCGCATATCAAGCATATCAATCTCTTGACAATCTCTCAAGATTCTTATTTGATTCTCCGCTACCTTGTTGATATGCGTCCACGGATAACTTTGGGTTCATGCGTTCAAGTATGTCAACGCATCCATGGGTTGCTAACGCATCAACCTGCGTTGAAGGGTTGTCAACTCGTCCACAGGTTGCCAACGCATACTCCTGCTTTAAGAGGTTGCCAACGCATCTACAGGTTGCTCGCGTTCCTTCATTAAAACATGCATTTCAGATTCAAAAAGCTATAAAACAATTATCTTCATCAATTTACAAGAGTAGAACGCATATAAAGATTTATCAATAGAATTTAACACTAATTACTGCATGATTCTCTATTTAAACTCTAGAGGAGAAAGACATATAATAACTTGTATTTCTACAAGTTATCAATCAACCCCAGTTTTAGCTCAAAGTTGTGACATTGATAGGCACGCTCATAATGTCGGGTTGATTTGCAGGTAGTGCTGGTTGAAAGTAATCTTGAGTTGTCTTGGGTATCTCCTCTGCCATCTCCTTGGTGGGATTGTGTTGCACCTTTAGATTTCTTCTAGACATTCTATCAATCTTAGGATCAAGAGGGAGAAGGTTACTATTGTCGCGAGGCATAAACCGACAAAATTAGCAACCAAAATACTCTACACCTCAAAGTAAGATCTATCAATTCTTATGAATATTAAGCAATAAAAATCGTTCTTTGGATCCCCAACAACAGCTCCAAAAACTTGATGCGTATTTTCCGTGTTACCGCAAGTGTATGTGTAAGCCCCATACTTAAACTTGTGAGGAAGCAAGATGAGAAGAGACTAAGAGACGGACGCTTTGGTAGGAGTAGTTAGCTGGAGTGTGATTGGGGGCGGAAAAATGGCTAAATATTAGCTATGCGTTGGTGGCAAAGCGCCTTGATGGAAGCAGTTTTGGCGTGGACGCAAAGGTGAGGAAAGATTGTTAGGCGTTGAAGCCACGACGCGTTGAGGTCATAAGGTGTGGAGAGCCACCTTGCACCGAAGATTATCTTGCGGCAAACGCATTGAAGGCTGCAGCGCGTTGGAAGTTAAAGGCCATGAGGAGTTGAGAACTAATTTACGATGAGGCCATTATGCGGTGAACGCTACCATGCGTCGAAAGTGGGTATGCGTTGGACAAAGAAGGTTGGCTGAGAGAGTAATGCGTTTGTTAACCATCTGGCGGGAGAGTTATGAAAAGTAACACCATCAGAGGCCCTGTGTTGCTGAAGCTAAACATAGAAGGTATGCGTTGAATAGATTGTAGTATAGTGTTGAAATGGAGAGTAAGTCGGTGGTATATATATAAGTGGATTGAGAATTCAATTGTTTTGATTATATTTCAGAGCTCGAGTTGGGTTCACTTCGAAGCTAAACATCGGAGGGAGGTAGAAGAAGATGTTCATGTCGATTTCGAGTGGAAATCTCATCGTAACCGTGGAGGAAACTTAAGGTGGGCAGAGAACTCAGCTGGTGTTACTCTCTCAGAGTAATGTTCGGTTTTGGAGGAAGAACAAACTGAAGAAATGGTGGTTAGGGCCAAAACTTCTGAGGTTAGTAAGTTAACTCGATTTTTAGCAAGTTTCATGAAGGGTGCTTGAGCTGAAATTGTATAAATGCGTGTCAAACTTCAGATAGAAGAGATTAAAGCTGAATTTGCCGGATAATTAAGGGTAACTTGGAGTTGTTGATTGATATACCCTAAATGGAGAGGATATTTGTAAGCCCCGTACCTAATTTTGTGAGAACGCAAGGTAAGAAGGGGGCTGAGAGATGGATGATTGGGTAAGAGTAGTTGGCTGGCTTGCGTTTGGGGTGGAAAAATGACTAAGTATCAGCTATGCGTTGATGGCAACATGTTATGATGGAAATAGTTTTTGTGTAAACGCAAAGGTGAAGGAAGACTATTTTGCGCTGAAGCCGCGACGCGTTGAGGACATAAGGCATGGAGAATCACTTTGTACCGAAGATTATTATGCGGCAAACGCATTGAAGGCAGTGTGCCGTTGGAAGTAAAGGCCACGAGGAGTTGGGAGCTGATTTGCGATGGGGCTATTATGCGGTGAACGCTACCATGCATCGAAGGTGGGTATGCGTTGGACAAAGAGTGTTGGCTGAGGGAAAGTAATGCGTTTGCTAACCATTTTGGCGGGAGAGTTTTGAAAAGAAACATTATCAGAGGCTGTGTGCGTTGCTGAAGCTGAGCATAGAAGGTATGCGCTGAACGGATTATAGTATAGTGTTGAAATGGAGGATAAGTCGGTGGTATATATATAAGTGGATTGAGAATTCAAGTGTTCGGATTGCATTTCAGAGCTCGAGTTGGGTCCATACTGAGGCGAAACATCGGAAGGAGGTAGAAGAAGATGTTCATGCTAATTTGAGGTGGAAATCTTATTGTAACCATGGAAGGAACTTGAGTTTGGCAGAGGTTTCAGCTGGTGTTACTCCCTCAGAGTGATGCTCGGTTTTGGAGGAAGAACAAATTGAAGAGACGGTGGTTAGGGCTGAAACTTTGAGGTTAGTAAGTTAACTCGATTTCTAGCAAGTTTCATGAAGGATGCTTGAGCTGAAAGTGTTTAATTGTGTGTCAAACTTAGGAAGAAGAGATTAGAGTTGAATTGCCGGACGATTAGGGGTAACTCGGAGTTGTTGAAGGATATATCCTAAACGGAGAGGATGTTCTTCATGAAATTTGGAGGTAAGATGAAGGACCTGTACTTTAACAAGTTTGTAGAAGGAAGAAAGTACTGAAATTGACCGAAACGAAATGTTTAGCAGGTTGAAGAAGGAAGAAGAAAGGAAGAAGAAAACGGCTCTGCTGCAGCGATAGTATTGCTGAGAGAGCGAGAGACAGGGCAGCGAAACAAGTATCGCTGCAACGCAAGATAGGCTTTGCGTCTCACGATTCTCGCTAGAGTATCACTGGGTGTCGCTCCTCAAGGTAGTCTCGCTGGTTTCATTCAACGCAGTATCCGTAGTACAGTGGTGTGTGATGAGTAATGCTGGCAGCTTATAATTTTCTAAAGAGTAACGTTATTATTGTGTGTTAAAGAAAAAGGGAGATTATGGAAACTAAACTTGAGGATTATGTGTTTTCAGGCCAGGAAGAGCTCGGGGAGGCTTATAATCCACTTAGAACCGAGACCAATCATGAGTGACTATTTGTTATATCTTGTGTTAAATTTAGTATGCCTATGGATGAGGAAATGTGATTCATGGTAGTATTCCCTATGTATGTGATGTGTTAGTAATTTAAAAGGGTACTAATGCTAATATCTAAATATAATAGTGGCTGAGGGACCTTATGGTGAAAGCTTATATGTGGGTAAGCGTGTAGTTAAGTGCTGAGGGACTTTGTGAAGGCACTTGAATAACAATAAGGAATGGACTACAATGCTCAGGGACTATGAGTGAAGGCATGTAGTAATCCATCACACACTAGCTCGTGCTGAGGGATCATGAGTGAAGGCACTTGAGTAAAGATAGAATTGGTTACCTGTGCTGAGGATTTCATGTGAAGGCACTTGGTAATGTAATTACAATTGAATAAGTGCTGAGGGACGGGAAGTGAAAGCACTAAATAGTTGCAAGTCTGTGAGACATGAGAACTTGATAGTTATATGTGTAATGTGGAAGAGAATTTTAGTAATTCCTTGGGATGTGATGCGTAATGGTTACTAATACACAAACTGGCTTATATTTGTTAGGAATAATTTATTGGATTTAGTCATTCACTGAGCTTTCTGCTCATTCAGTTTGTTGTTGTTTATGGTTTCAGGTAGCGAGCGTGTCCGGGACGCCTAGCCTATAGAAGAATCTCATCTGGGCCTATCTGGAAGCGAACCTCTGGGATAGTTGTAAATATTTAGACTGTACATATATCTTGTAATATGCATACTTCATAGAAGAGAAAGGGAATGAGTTGTACCTTATATATATATATATGCAGATATGCTTGTTGAGAGGTTGCATGTTTCTCTAGTATATCAATGGGAATGTTGTTTTGAATTGTGAATTATATGGTATCCATCCTATAGAGTTTTATGTAGGGGAAACAGTATCATGCTCAATCCTAGGTATAGAGTGTATCTGGGATGGGGTGTGACAATATTCTTCATGAAATCTTGAGGTAAGATGAAGGACTTACACCTTAACAAGTTTGTAGAAGGAAGTAAGTTCTAAAATTGGCCGAAATGTGATGTTTTGTAAGCCCCATACTTAATCTTGTGAGGAAGCAAGGTAAGAAGGGACCAAGAGATGGACGCTTGGGTAGGAGTAGTTGGCTGGAATGTGAATGGGGCGGAAAAAATGACTAAGTACCAGCTATGCGTTGGCGGCAACGCGCCTTGATGGAAACAGTTTTGGCGTGGACGCAAAGGTGAGGGAAGACTGTTAGGCGTTGAGGCCACGACGCGTTGAGGTCATAAGGCGTGGAGAGCCACCTTGTACCGAAGATTATCTTGCGACAAACGCATTGAAGGCTGCAGGGCATTGGAAGTTAAAGGCCAGGAGGAGTTGAGAGCTGATTTGCGATGAGGCCATTATGTGGTGAACGCTACCATGCGTTGAAAGTGGGTATGCGTTGGACAAAGAAGGTTGGCGGAGAGAGTAATGCGTTTGTAAACCATCTGGCGGGAGAGTTTTGAAAAGTAACACCATCAGAGGCCGTGTGTTGCTGAAGCTAAACATAGAAGGTATGCGTTGAATAGATTGTAGTATAGTGTTGAAATGGAGATTAAGTCGGTGGTATATATATATAAGTGGATCGAGAATTCAATTGTTTTGATTGCATTTCAGAGCTCGAGTTGGATCCATTTTGAAGCTAAACATCGGAAGGAGGTAGAAGAAGATGTTCATGTCAATTTGGAATGGAAATCTCATCGTAACCGTGGAGGAAACTTGAGCTGGGCAGAGGACTCAACTGGTGTTACTCTCTCAAAGTAACGTTCGGTTTTGGAGGAAGAACAAACTGAAGAAACGGTGGTTAGGGCCAGAACTTCTGAGGTTAGTAAGTTAACTCGGTTTTTAGCAAGTTTCATGAAGGATGCTTGAGCTGAAATTGTATAGATGTGTGTCAAACTCAGATAGAAGAGATTAAAGCTGAATTTGCCGGACGATTAGGGGTAACTCGAAGTTGTTGAAGGATATACCCTAAACGGAGAGGATGTTCTTCATGAAATCTACAGGTAAGATGAAGGACTTACACCTTAACAAGTTTGTAGAAGGAAGTAAGTTCTGAAATTGACCAAAATGTAATGTTTAGCAGGTTGAAAAAGGAAGAGGAAAGGAAGAAGGAAACGGTTCTACTGCAGCGGTAGTATCGCTGAGAGAGCGAGAGACAGGGCAGCGAAGTAAGTATCGCTGTAACGCAAGAGGGGCTTTGCGTCTCACAATTCTCGCTAGAATATCTCTGGGTGTCGCTCCTCAGGTAGTCTCGCTAGTTACGTCCAACTTAGTGTCGCTGGTACAGTAGTATATGATGAATTTTGCTGGTAGCCGTTAGTTGTCTAAAGTATAATGCTATTAATGTGTGTTAAGGGAAAAGGAAGATTATGGAAACTGAACATGAGAAATATGTATTTTCAGGCCAGGAAGAGCTCGGGGAGGCTTATAATCCAGTTAGAGCCGAGACAAGTTGTGAGTGACCTTTTGTTATATCTTGTGGTTACCTTAGTATACTTATTTGATGAGAAAATATGGTACTTTGCAGTATTCATAGTGAATATGATATGCCAGTAAGTTAAAAGGAAACTAATTCTATTGTCTAAATATAGTAATGGCTAAGGGACCTTATGGTGAAAGCCTATGTGTAAGTAAGCATGAAATTAAGTGCTGAGGGACTTCGTGTGAAAGCACTTGAATAGTTAAGTGGAATGGATTACAATGCTGAGGGACTATGAGAGAAAGCATGTAGTAATCCATCACATACTAGCTCGTGCTGAGGGACCATGAGTGAAGGCACTTGAGCGAAGAATGAATTGGTTACCAATGCTGAGGGACTTCGTGTAAAGGCACATGGTAATGAAGACATAATCGAATAAGTGCTGAGGGACAGAATGTGAAGGCACTTGATAGTTGCAAAATCGTGAATCATGATGATTAGGCATTTATATCTGTTTAGAATGAGAATTTGTACTAAATACAGAAGAGTTAAGTTGTGCTTTGACACAACAATAGTTAGCTAATTACCATGGGGTTATGAGGATATTGGTAAAGGTGAAACCAAAAGCTTAAAGAAGTTTAGAAACTATCTGAAAGGCGATAAACATTGGTTACTAATAGTTATGCTAGTTCATGGTTGATAGTGATAGTTGAATGAGTTTAGTCACTCACTGGGCTTCATGCTCACTCGATTTGTTTGTTTGTTGTCGTTTCAGGTAGCGAGCATGTCCGGGACGCCTAGCCTACAGAAGTATCTCGTCTGGGCCTATCTTGAAGCAAACCTTTGGGATAGTTGTAAACATTTAGTTTGTACCCATGTTTTGTAATGTACATGTTCCTTATGAGTGTTGGGAGATTTGTTCTGTGTCACATATATATATATATACAAAGAATACTTGTCGAGAGATTGTATGTTCTCAAATATTTTAATAGCAATGGTGTTTCTATTTGAGGTTTATCTGGCATCTAGTTTCAATATGTTATATAGAGAGTGCTGTTTTACACTCACTCTTAGGTATAGGGTGTATCTGGGATGGGGTGTGACAGTATGGGTCAAGTTTTAATATAAGACGGTTAAGTTCCGAATATCGTTCCATTGAGGATCCAATTGTGAACGTTTAGATTACTTAGCTATTCTAGAATTGTATCGATTTTATTTGAGGATTCGACTTCAAGTAGTGTTTTAAGAAAAACTAATAAGGAAAGCAAGTAAGGTTGAAATACAAGAATCAAAGAGACTTCTGGGGTATTGAATCCTTGTTTAATTCATTATGCAACATTCTAGAATTCATGGATTTTATTACAATTCATATGCTTAAGTCTAGAAACATAAATCCGGGTTATTTTCTATCGAAAACAACCTTTTCTCATGCAATCTAATTGATTACCAAAATCTTGAAACCAATATAAGTTACATGGAATTAGGAGTAGTCTTTAGCAACTTTCATGGTTAACCTAACTATTCGCATGATAGATTAACAACAATTCATTGTTATAGATTCAATTAGACTTACAATTATTTCAATCATACATCTAATCTAATATTCAATCATGGCCAATCAACAAGAAAAGCATATTTGTTACAATAAAACCATGAAAAGTCTACAATATCAAAATAACTTCATAAACAATTTATCAAGACCTTAAAACTAAAAAGTCTTGCAACTCATAGCTTTAGGCAGCATGTTCAAAACTAATTTCAGCATAGAAAGAGTGTAAAGAAAGGAAAACTCTACTGTAAAGAAGCTTTTGATTGAGGAGGAATCGTCAAGATGTCCTTAGTCTTCACGTCAGTAACTCGAACGACACCAAACTCTCTCTCAAACTCTGTTTTCTCTTCCTTGTAGCCAACTCCCTCTTTTAAGCTCTGTATTGTGTTGTTCTCTATGCTTAGGCTTGTTGCAAATGATAAAAAAACTTGATGCGCACTTTTAGTGTTTACCGCAAGTGTATGGGTCAAGTTATAATATAAAACGGTTAAGTCCGAGTATCGTTTCCACTAGAGATCCAATTGGGAAGGTCAAGTTACTTAGCTATTCTAGAATTGAATCAATTTTATTTGAGGATTGAAATTCAATATTTCAATTTTGGGAAAAAGAAAAATCAAGCAAAGAAAATATCAAAGGGAGAATTGCAAGAGTCAAAGAGAGTTCTAGGGCTTCGAATCCTTGTTTATTTCATCATGCAAAATTATAGATTTCATGGATTTAATTGTAATTCTTATGCCTAAGTCTAGAAACTTAATTCCAAGTTATCTTCTCTCAAAGACAACTCTTTCTCATGCAACTCGATTGATTGTTAATCTCTTAAAACCAATACACAATTACATGGCATTAAAACTAGTCTTTAGCAACTTTCATTGTCAACCTAACTACTCTCGTGATAGATTAACAACGATTCATTGTTATAGATCAAATTAAACATATAATCTCTCGATCATACATCTAACCTAACATGTGAAGGTGGCCAATCTTCAAGAATTAAACACAATAACAATGAAAAGAATAATTTATTTGAACAAAACCATGAGTCTACAAAATTAACATGAATTCACAAACAATTCATCAAAACCTAAAACTAAAGAGTTTAGCCACTCATAGCTTGAAGCAACATGTTTGAGCAAAAATAATTAAAGGAAGAGTGTAAAGAATAGGGAAACTCTACTGAAAAGAGGTTCTTGATTGAGGTAGCACCGTCACGAACTCCTTGGCTCTCGCGTCAGACTTCGAAGGGCACCAAGACTATCTCGAACTATTTTCCTCTTCCTTGCGGCTAACTCACTCTTTGAACTCTCGCTTAATTCTCACCTTTTTGGATCTTTCTTTTGTTCTGCAACTTTCTTCCTTTTCTTGATATTTCTCCTCCCCTTTGGACTGTTGAAAACCCCCAAATTTATAGAGTTTGGCCGCCAAAAATTTAACCTAAAATACAAAACTTTCGTTTAATTAACGCTGGCGCCGCGGCGCTAGGGTTGCGACCAAAAATAAGTTGCTCTTGGGTTTTAGCGCCACGGCAGCGCCGTCTTAGCGCCGCGACGCTGTCATGCGTTCACCAAGGATGCGTCGAGGCAACGCCATCTCGGCGCCGCGATGCTACTCTGCGTCCATGCTGATGCGTTTATACTTCACCGCCACGGCAGCGCCGTCTTAGCGCCGCGATGCGTTCAACAAGGATGCGTTTATGCTTTAGCGCCGCGGCAGCGCCGTCTCAGCGCCGCATCGCTACCCCAAAATTTGTTCTTTTGAGTTTTTCAGCTCTTTTTCGCCATATTCTTGCTCAGTTTTGATCTTTTAGTTGTTTCTTCTAATTTTCCTCGTTTTAAACTGAAAATCACTAGCAAACAAGTGAAATCTAATATAAAACTCCCTTAATTTGAGAGAATATAAAGCACTTTTCGAGTGCTTATCAGAAAACTCTTCAATTTATAGACTTGGTCGCCCAAATTTTATTCCAAAATTGTTTATTTTTCAAATAAGGAAAGCTGGCGTCGCGACGCTATGAAATGGTGCTGATGCACTAATCGACATAAAAGGGTGGCATCGCGGTGCTGTGCATCATTGAATCATACCCTCAGTGCCGAGCCGCAACGTCGCGCCAGCGCTGTTGCGCTTGCTTAACTGATGCTCTAGGGAAAATGCGCTGTGGCAGGGCCGAGATGGCGATGAGGCGCTGCCCAGCTTTTGGGAATTTTGGGATTTTCTTCTCTTTTTCGCTTGATTTTGGCTCAGTTTGGTTCTTTCGGCTTTCAGTTCTTATTTTCTTTATATTAACCTGAAAACCACTAGCAAACAAGTGAAGTGATATTTGATATCTTTCTCTTTGAATGAGATCTCCATTCCAGCGACGGCTTCATTAGATATCTTACAACAGGAATCCCTCCTTTTTCTGTTCCAATTCCCCCACCACCATAAACCCCAGTTAGAGTCAGGCATGATACATTTTTTAGTTATGGGGAGAACCCAAGTATCATAGAAACTCTCTTAATTTAAGAGAATAAAAAGCACTTTTCAAGCGCTTTTGAGCCGTGGCGCTGTGTGTTTGATAGCACCTTGTGCTATCTTTCTCAGCTTAATTCGAGATCGTTGTGCTATTTAATCTGTCTATTTTGTTATTTTGTAGGTTTCGAGCACTTAACATGTAACACCCCCATCCTAGATATTTATATATATGTCTATATCTTTACCTAGGAGTGAGTGTTACCTAGTCTGTATTCTGTTAAACACTGTTATATATGCATTTCTATATCATAACCAGCTGGCAAAATGCTTAGCCTTTACAACAGTTATGCAAAAATTTCCTTATAAGATAACATCATAAGTAAGATTTAAAAGGCTATGTTTAAAGTTACAAGTATGCCTGGTGATTCTCACAAATGCCACTCAAAATAAGTACAATTTCTACAAGGGATGGGGTTTACTAGTTCCCAATTACAAAATTCTAATTTGGCTCAGACGATTTTTGATGGTAGGCTAGGCACCCCCAACACGCTCGCTACCTGGAAAGAAAACATCAGAGAAACAAGAATCTATGAGCTACAATGCTCAGTGAGTGACTAACTAAAGTATAAACTCAATAAAAACATAGCTACAATCATTTGTATGAATTGCTTGATCATGCTTCATATCATGCTTCGTAAACTTGTAAATAACTATAACTTGTAAATAACTATCATTACTTAAATGGATATCTTTCCATTGAACCTTTGTTGAGGCGGAGCGAACTCAACGCACCTAACGTCAATAAGCCTTAGCTGTGTGGAGTAATCTCAAGACATCAGTGTCAGATGCCTTTTATTCTGCTTATAAATCTGTCTGATCTCGGGCTGCCCGTGCACCTTCTCATGTCCTTCGGTACTAGGGTCCCAGGGAAATACTCAATCACCGTCTTTATATCCTTTGGTGAGAGCTTCATATAAATACTAGGGCTGCCCATATGCCTTCACATGTCCTTCAGCATTGGGTCCCAATAGAATCTTTCTAGAGCACTAACTTGCACATCACATTTATCATAATTTAACAATAATCATAATATCGTAGACTTCATAAAATACTAGGGCTACTGATAACTTGTAGAAATACAAGTTATGATAGCCTTTTTCTTAGATAAATAGAGATTAAATAGAGAAGCATGCGGTAAGTTATGTTAATTTTTATTAAGAAACCTTCCTTTACGTTATACTAATGTATTTTTATGAAGATAAATGATTTTACCACTTTTTGAGCCTAAAACGCATATTTTGACACAGGAATGCGAACGATGCGTTGATGACTTCTTAACGCAGGAACTAGACGCCTGTCCTTCAGCATTGGGTCCCATTCGAATCTTTCTAGTGCACAGACATGCACAATACATTTATCATAAATTAACTATAATCATGATATCTCATAATTCTCAGAACATTCATCTAGCAACTAGTTTGGTAAAACTTAGAACATTATCTGATACATTATCAAGCTTTATCTCACATATAAGATATCTACTAGTTTCATACATAGAAGTACACTTCAACTCATGCTTAAAAAATATTATTAAGCATATAGAAAATAGTATTCAAGTTAAGCTTATCTCAAACCATAAAGTCACTCACGACTTATTCTGGGCTCCGAGTGGGTTATACGCTTTCCCTAGCTCCTCTTGACCTGTAAACACACCTTTTTCGTGTTAGACATTTCTAATAGTCCTCTTTATATTCTCTACGTTTGCTTAAATATCTCAAACATGGGTTTTCATCACTAGTCCCTCTCTTGTTTACAACTTACACTAATGAGCGAGATTCACAGGTATCAGCGAGATTATTAGATTAAACTACTCATAACCATGCGGCATCAGAGATACCCAGCTTCGGGAGACTAGCGATATTACCTTAACAAGCGATACTCAGCGAGAGTCAGCGAGAGTTGTGAGACGCAAGGCCCCTTTGCGTTACCAGCGGCAGTTGTCTCGCTGATCACCCTCCAACTCTTTAACGATGCTTCTGTCCTAGCGACCCCCCGATGGTCAGTGCTTTCTTCTTTCTTTTCTAACCCGTTCTCAAAACTGTCAAACATCGAAATCCAGCCAACATCAGAAATTTCTCTCTTCTAAAAATTTGTAAAGAAGTGAGCTTTCTAACTTACCTCGAGATTCCAAACCCTAACTTTTCTTCGTTTGAGAACTATCCTCGAATAAGTCCAGCTGCCTCGAATCAACTAGCAACTCATGTAGTAGCTCAACTCCGAATGCTTCTTCATAATTTAACATACTCTTGCTCAAATTTGGCTTAAACATCCTTTACATGAGTTGCTAAGAATTAACTCACTCACCTTTAAAATTTTCGCCCTAGCTTCGACTTCCCCAGCTCACTCTTCTTCAAACACCGAATGATGTCTAGATTATCGTCAACAGTCAAGCTTTTGGTTTCAGCTTTGATTTCACCATGGAAGTGATTTGGTTCCTACTTAACTTCGACATAAACAGTTTCTTCTACCTCTCCTCGTTGTTCTTTTGTGAAAATGGGTAAATCTGGGTTCGAAATATGTCTAAAAGTGTTTATTTAGTCGGCATACTTACTTATATATATACCACCGACTCACCAGTACGGCCACCACCTTCTTACTTAGGTTGGCCGACACAACCTTCCGTGCAAAGCTTCAGCAACGCATAGCTTAAAATTGTTGTTTTACAATTGTTCAACACCCAGTCGCTGGATAGCCGATTAACGCATGATCCTCTCAGCCACTCTTCTAATGTACCAACACATACCAACCTTCAACGTATACTGGCTTCCAACGCCTCGTGGAGTTCAATGCCTCGTGGCCGTCAATGCCTAGCGGCCTTCAACGCCTGGCAACCTTCAACGCCTGGCGGCCTTCAACGCATAGTGGCCTTCAACGCATAGCGGCCTTCAACTCCTAGTGGCCTTCAACGCCTAGTGGCCTCCAACGTTTCGTGGCGTCCAATCACGTGTCTATGCCGAGCTACCTTTTTCAACGCCTCGTGGCTTCCAACATATTCTCAACGTATAGCCCCACTAACACATGGCCAACACTTAGCCACTTTTGTTCCCATACTACTCAGCCAACTTTTTCTAATCACTGCCCATTTCATAGTTTCTTTTTAACTTGCCAACTCCTCAAATGTCAGGTAGGGGCTTACAACGTTTCTTTACCGCATACTACCTGGCATTAAAGTCTCAAATGCATACTTCTATGCGTTTGTTCCTTACCGTATAATACCATGCGTCTGCCTTAATATGCCATCATGCGTTTTACCTTTATCATGCGTTTCCTTCGTCTCTACCATGCGTCCAACATGGTTTTCCACTAGGTATGCGTCCAACTTCACTTACCTCTCAGCTATTCTTTTTAACCCTGCCCATCACTTGATGAAGCTTCCTTTCTTTCCATAGGTCTTACTTCTAAGCTTAAAATCATGGTTGCGTTCTCCTGATCTGTTTATCCTACACAGTAGAATTCTCAACTTCAAGAATTACTTTGATTCTATGATTCAGAATTCACTCAACGCAACCTTTCTATCAAATCCTTCTAATTCAAATTTCATCTACGGCCTATGTAAACTAACACTTGAGCACAACCGCTCTTGTCCTACTTCTTTCCTTTATAGGCTCTTCCACGAAATGGTCTTAGAAAGAGGGTGTGACATAACAGGTAGAATGAGGTGTTAGCAACAAAACTAGGCTAAAACGGACCGAAACGAAATTCCATAGCATCAACCGGGAAAGAGAACTCCAAAATGACCAAAATACCTCTGAAGCCACAACGCAAGGGCGCTACCAAGGCGCCACTGCAGTGCTTTTTCTCGAGGGCTCCGGAGAAGAATCGCATGCAAATTAGCGTCTCGACGGTTCCTATAAATGGATCTCTCGACTTTTAGGTCGGGAGATCAGCCACCAGCTGACTTTTGGCTCCATTCTCTCTATTTTTCTTCTTCTTTTCGTACCTAGGAACTTGTGCCCAATAATTGGTATGTCGATTATGGCTAAGGTAACGTTTTTCTAGCTTGGGCATATAGATTTTCCTTGAAATTGATGTTCTTTTGAGGTTTTGAACTTGATTCAGTGTATGCATGATTTAATTCAGAGTTTTTAAGAATTACGATCAAATTGTAACGCTGCTGTTCATTTGATTTATTGCTTTGATTGTATTACAATTCGTGACAAGTTATTGTATGACAATCATAGGAAGCAATAGGTTAGGTTAGCTTGCAAATCTAATTGGTGATGCACATTGTTCTAATCAACTTAGGATTAAATCGATAGGACATTCAATCTATGTTTTTCAAGTTGAATGTTCTGCCTAATTTTCCTTTGAACTTAGTGTTGTTAAGTTTAGTCAAATTTTGCATGCCTTTCATCGATTTGTCTTAAGTCTAACTTGTCAACTAGGACAATTCAATTATGGTCTTTCCAACTGAATTGATTAAGTGTTAGCTTCAATGAATTTAGTAATGACGAACCAATGAACAGAACATCGAACAAAGGTAATCCCGCCTAACCCAAGCTAGAGTTTTCTTCGATTGAATTTTAACTCTTTTTAATTTGCGCAATTTACTTTTATGCACTTTAAGTTTATTGCAACAAATCAAGTCAAACCCCCCTTTGGTTACATTGAATTATAAACTTTCCAACTGTGAAATTTGAGGGCTCTCTGTGTTTGACCCGACTTGCCACTACTACTGTTGGTTAAGTTAGGAAAATTTATTTGGCACGAAATTGGGCGACGAATAGCGTCTGTCAGCATCATTGATTCCAACCTTCAGTGTCGAGTCACAACGTCATGCCAGCGCTGCTGCGCTTGCATGAGTGGTTGCTCTCAGGAAAAAGCATCGTGGCAGTGCTGCCCTTTTTTAGGGATTTTGTGATTTTCTTCTCTTTTGTCGCTTGATTTGGGCTCAGTTTGTTTCTTGTGGTTTTCAATTCTTATTTTTTTTATATTGACCTAAAAACCACTAGCTAACAAGTGAAATCTTATAGAAACTCCCTTAATTTAAGGGAATAAAAAGCATTTTGCAAGCGCTTTTCACCATCCCAAACTTAAAGATTTACTAGTCCCGAGCAAAGAGTAGAATCAAACATAGGAAATTTAAATGAAGAGTGTGTTAAAGACTCATGTCTAAAAGAATGGCATTTAAGAGGTCAAGTAAATACATGCAAGCATATCTATCTTGGTATAAACATTCAAGGCCAAATCTTGCTATCTCCCAAGTGTGTGCGCAAGCCTCCTTTAATTCAAAATGCTAAAACTCAAATTGGGACATAGGAGAGCATCCTTAGTTTTTCCCTTACTCTAGCTCATGCACCAATTTCCAAGCATCTACACATTTCAAGTGAGTAATATGTTCACTAAAGTGCTATTCAATCACATTTTTCATGGGCCCTAAACTTGCATTCTTTTACCTAGAGGTACTAGCTTTCACACATTCACTGTAGGGACTTGTACCTAGTCAATTCAAAGGAATTTTTATTGATCACAGCAAAGACAGCTCTTTTAACCCCCATCCATGCATACTCATTACAAGTTTAACAATTAAAAGGATAAGCATGTAAAGCTCATACAAAAGGGCAACGCCGCGACGCTTTTTTCTAAGAGCGACCTCCAACTTTAGCGCAGCAACTTCGCCGTGGCGCTGCGGCACAGTGCCGAGGGTAGGAAATTATGACGCACAGCACAGTAGCACCAACCTTCAATGACGATCAGCGCAACGACGCTATTCTACGGCGTCGCGGTGCCATCTTTCCTATTTTGAAGAATCTGTATTTTTGGAAAGAATTTTGGGTGGCCAATTTTATAAATTGGAGGGTTTTCAACAGCCCTAATCACCAATCTATATACCAAGAGACACAAAAAGAAGAGAATTGAGAGAAAGTTCATTAGAGAGTCCAAAGAGTGAGTTAGCCGCAAGGAAAAGAAAAAAGAGTTCGGGAGAGAGTCGTGGTGTCGTTCCAAAGCGTGAGTTAGCTGCAAGGAAGAGAGAAAAGAGTTCGAGAGAGAGTCATGGTGCAGTTCGAGTTCCGACATGAAATACCAAGGACATCTTAACGATTTCTCCTCAATTAACAGCCTCTTTTTCAGTAGAGTTTCCCTTTCTTTACATTCTTTCTTTGTTTATATTGTTATGAACATGTTGCTTAAAGCTATGAGTGGTTAAACTCTTTAGTTTTAGGGTTTTGAAGAATTGTTTATGAAGTTACTTTGATATTGTAGACTCTTCATGGTTTTGTTGTAATGATTGTGCTTTTCTTTGTTATTGTATTTAAACTCTTGTTGAATGGCCATATTTGAATGTTAGGTTGGATATATGGTTGAGATAATTGTATGTCTAACTAGATGTATAACAAAGAATTGTTGTTAATCTCTCATTAAAATAGTTAGGTTAACAATGAAAATTGCTAAAGACTACTCTTAATGCAATGTAATTTCTATTGGTTTCAACAAATTAGTAACCAATTGAGTTACATTAGAAAAGGTTATTTCTGAGAGAAAATTATTTGGATTTATGTTTCTAGACTTAAGCATATGAGTTGCAATAAAATCTATGAACCCTCGAATATTGCATGATGAAGTAAACAAGGATTCTTTACCCTAGAACTCTCTTTGACTCTTGTGTTTCTTATTTATTTACTTTTCTTTTTTAGTTTTATTTCCAAAATCACAACTTAAATTTCAATCCTCAAATAAAATTGATTCAATTGTAGAATAGCTAAGTAACTTAAACCTTCGCAATTGGATCATCAGTGGAACAATATTCGGACTTAAGCGTCTTATATTATAACTTGACCTGTACACTTGCAGTAGCACATGGAAAGTGCGCATCAAGTTTTTGGCATCGTTGCCAAGGATCCAAAGAACGGTTTTATTTGCTTAATATTCATTAGAATTGATCCTTGATTGATAGGACCTATAGTAGGAATCTAAGGGCTCTACACACTCAAACCGAGGTGATGGCAGAGGAGATACCAAAGGCAATTCGGGACTACTTCCAACCGACATAACCAGCAAATCAACCAGGCATAATGAATGTGCCCATCAATGTCAACAACTTTGAGTTGAAAGCGGGGTTGATCCAAATGGCTAGAGATCTAGCCTTTAGAGGAAGAACAAACGAAGATCCTCACAAGCACTTATGGTCCTTCTTAGAGATATGAAGAACAGTAAAGATGAATGGTGTTGTCAACGAGTCGATTAAACTATGACTTTTTCTTTTCTTTTTACAGGCCCGAGCAAAGGATTCGTTGGAAACCATATGTAAACCCTACTTTCATTTTGTAAGAGTTAAATGTAAGAACGTAGTATATGAACTAAATTCTTTTTCCTCTTGTAGATTGAAGGAAGAAGTGAAGGAAGCCGAAAATATTTTTGGTAAGTGAATTCTAAATCATTACGAGGTAAATTGTGTTTACGATTTTAGAAATAAAATAAATAAAAAAATAAAGAAAAAAAAAAAGAAAAACAAAAGGAAAGAAAAAAGAAAAAAAAACAAAAGAAAAGAAAAGGAAGAGAAAGTGGGAAGTAAGTCGATAGCCGTATATGTGTGAAAGCTGAGTTTTCGATCATTTTCTCCATTTTCAAAGGTTCAACCAACCAACCTTGAAGCTTCATGTCGAAGAGAGGTAAAAGAAGGAGTCTAGGGCAAATTCGTGTAGAATTCTGGTCGGTTTCATGGTGTAATTGAAGTTGAAACAGAAAGTCTGGTTGCTGTCATTCAATCTGAGCAAGGTCTGGTATTGAGAAAATTTGAGGTTAGTAAGTTAACTCAATTCTTAACAACTATTGTGAAGGATGATTGAGCTAAATATGAAGATAAACATCCTAAATTTTAGGTGGAAGCGACTGATATGGATTTCCCGAGTGATTTGGAGCAACGTGAAGTAAATTGGGAATATATGTCAAACGAAGAGACGTTAAGCTTCAAAATTTTGAGGTAAGCTAGAAAACACATCGCTTTACAAGTTTGTAGAAGGAAAGAAGTTCTATTTCGGGCTAGAAATATAATGTTTAACAGATAGAAGTAAAAACACAAGCAAAGACAGAAGCTGTGGGAGACAGGTATCTCTGGAAAAAGCAGCGACATTGAAGGTATAAGGGTGAGTAGCAAGACGAGTGTCGCTGGTGGCTTTTTGTCTCACAACTCTCGCTCGGTATTGCAAGGTATCACTAGTCTCGCTGGTGTAGCTACTGTCACTAGTCTCGCTGATCAAGTAAGTCTTGTTAGTCTCACTAGTTCACGGTATCGCTGGTACAATTTGGTCTTTTGCTTGAATTTGTTGGTTTAGTCTCGTAAATGGCCTGAATCTCACTCATTAGTGAACTCTTTTATGAAATGTAGCCTCGATTGAGCATTTCTTTGTGGAATATAGTCTGGGTGATGGTTTTCTTCATGAAGTAGAGTCTCAGTGATGAATAATAGAAATGTCTAAAGCTTGTTTGCTATGTAAAAAGGAATGTTAAGGAAATCTAACAAAGAAAAACGTATTATTTCAGGCCAAGAGGAGCTAGAAAAGACCTATAACCCACTAAAGCCCCGAGACAAGTAGTGAGTGATAATTTTATTTAAAATGAGTCTACTTTAAATAAAGTTTTTATGTTGTAAGATTATGTTTGGAAACATATTTATATGTTTGTGCTTTCACGGGTTTTAATGTGCATATTATGTGTTTTACATTGGAAAACATTTGAAGCATGCTAGTTGTTAAACGAGTTTTACGAAAGGCATGCTATTTATTAACCTATGATTTTATGGAAAGCATATTGATGGTTGTTAACGAGTTTGTGAAGTTTTGAAATGTTATAAACTCGTGAATGTATATTATGCTATTTCCAAAGCATGTTGTTTTCTTTTAATGATATTTTCGAAAGGCTCCCAATTTTGAAGGACACGAAGAAGGCATGTGTGTAGCCAGGATGTAGAAATGTTCCCAAAGCTGAAGGACTCGGAGAAGGCATGTGGGTAACCTGAGTATAGAGATAACCCCCAATGCTAAAGGGCTCGGAGAAGGCATGTGGGTGGCCTAAATCTCGTATATGGTACCCGATACTGAAGGACTCGAAGAAGGTATTCAGGTAACCCAGGATATGATATCTATGTGCACATAAAGGGATGATGACGTTATTGTGTTGAGATTACTCCACACAGCTAAGGATATTCGACGTTGGGTGTGTCGAGATTACTCTGCCCCAACTAAGGATGTTTTCGACATTGAGTAGCATTGAGCTCCGCTCAACCTCAACTGAGGAAAATGTTTTTGAAATAAACTGAATTTCTGTGTATCTTTTTCTAAAATGAACATATATGGTATGACAATGCCACTTGAGCATGTTTTGCGTGGATATGACTTTGAATTGATGTTATTTACGCATTGTTGTAGAATGATTACAGTTTGATTACCTTCCGAGTTAAAGGAAGGTTTTTACAAAACAAGTCACTCACTAGGCAACCTATGTCACACCCTCTTTTTAAGACCATTTCGTGGAAGAGCCTATAAAGGAAAGAAGTAGGACAAAAGCGGTTGTGCTCAATTGTTAGTTTACATAGGCCGTAGATGAAATTTGAATTAGAAGGATTTGATAGAAAGGTTGCGTTGAGTGAATTCTGAATCTTGGAATCAAAGTAATTCTTGACGTTGAGAATTCTACTGTGTAGGATAAACAGATCATGAGAACACAACCATGATTTTAAGCTTAGAAGTAAGACCTATGAAAAGAAAGGAAATCTCATCAAGTGATGTGTCACACCCCATCCCGAACTACCCTCCCGTAGCCCGAGACGGAGTGTGAGGACAGCAGTTACCGACTACTCTTTCACGTAACCCACTGTCAACCTCACCATCCATGAGCTCTTGACAAACCTCGACTTTGATCGGCAACGGGAACTGTTATGCTACCTGAAAATGGAAAACACTTAAAAGAATGAGCTAACGGCTCATTGAATAACGATTTTCTGAAAACAATATATATTAACTGTAAAACTGATCAAACTCGCATAAAACAGAACACTTCAAGTCCTATTAAACTATACTCCAGTACCATTATGAAAACATGCTTGCCCGTTTCAGGATACATACTCAAAAATCTCGTTCTTATAATATACTATTTCCCTAGTTGAGGCGGAGCAATGCTCGACGCTCCTCAACGTCGATTTTTCCTTAGCTGTGTGGAGTAATCTCAACACATTAGCGTCGTACATACCTCTATGTGCACATAGGTATTAGAACTCGGGCCGTCCTCAATGCCGTCTACGAGTCCCTGAGCATTGGGGTCCCATTTCTATATCCAGGTTACCCATATGCCTTCTACAAGTCCCTGAGCATTGGGTACCTTTATAATATAACGGCTACCCTTTGACCTTCTCCAAGTCCTTGAGCCTCGAGTGCCTTTTCAAGTTTAATATAACACAATATATATTTTGGAACATTATATCAATAACCCATGAATTAACTGTTTCCAAATCTCACCTCTTTAGCATGCTAAGTTCAATTTCCAGTTTTAATATAAAACCGCATGCTTTTCATAAAGTCCATTTTCAAATCTTTCTTGACATCATATAAGATCATGTTTTTGAGAAAAGTCATGAGAACCAATAACATAAATCTCCATGCGTTTTATAACTCATAGCAAGTATCCAACATTCTCAAAGTTTACAAGTAAAATGCATACATATGTCTCTAAACGCATGCTCATGTTTCTAAACGCATGCTCATGTCTCTAAACGCATGCTCATGTCTCTATAAATCTCATATTCGTATGCTTTACATATATGAAAACGCATGCATTATTTTATTCAAAACCCGTAGAATTACATTCATAAAGAACTCATTTATTTTTATAAAACGTAGGTGTTACTCACCTGTACTTGCCAAAGAATACTTCTTCTTCCTTTCCTCCATTTCCTCTTCCCGTGCTTTCTGGACGCAGCGTTCTAACTCTGGAACGCAAGGCTCCATTTTCCTCTGTCAGCTCGGTTGAACGCAACCCTGCCCTTCAACGCAAGGTTGGTAACGCAAGGCTGATTATTTCCGCAAAGTGCAT
Source organism: Citrullus mucosospermus (assembly GCA_030954485.1). Classification (NCBI taxonomy): domain Eukaryota; kingdom Viridiplantae; phylum Streptophyta; class Magnoliopsida; order Cucurbitales; family Cucurbitaceae; genus Citrullus; species Citrullus mucosospermus. The sequence goes on along the minus strand of CM062061.1, from coordinate 14,790,810 downwards.
CCCGACTCTTCTTACTTCCCTTTCGGATGCATCGCCCTCTCTTGGACGCAAGGTCCATCATGTACGCATCATCTAACTTTGAACGCCACGTTCACCTTGGACATTATGTTTGTCCTCAACGCAAAGCCGACCGTTTTAACACCAGACAACTTCTTTACATAAAAAATAGCTAAGTTGTCAAATACCTTCTTTCTTGGCCGCATACTCCTACTACGGACGTCCTTGCTGCCCTCTTCTTCTCTTTTTCTCTCCGGATTTCTTCTTTTTAGAGTCATCAGTCACTCTTTTTCCCTCAAAGTTCTATTTATAAGGAGCTTGCCATCCACCTTTTCCTCTCCTTTTGCCACTTGTTTGCCACATGTCATGCTGCATGCTTAATTAACCATGCATTAGTCCAAGTGTCACCTTGCATGAAACACTTAACATACCTTTAACACCTCCTACAGATAAGGTGTCAAATCTACACAAAGCCACCTGGCCTTTATAAGCTTATCTTATGCGTCCAACATTTTCCAATAGATAACCATTCATTCAACACAACGCCCTCATGCGTTTGTTGAATTTCCTTTAAAGTTTGAGCTTCACTACTCACTTTTCTAAGTCTCAGCCAACTATACTACTCTTTGATGGATAGAGATAACTCTGTCTTTAACGCATAGAGATCTCAACGCATGACAACCTTACCGACGCATGGTAAGCTAAGTACGTATCTTCCCCTACCAACGCGGCGACCACTTCAGCTCACAACAACCATTCGAGTCACCTTCAACGCATAGCCGCACTGTTATAAACCAATGCTTACACATTTGGGGAGTTGGCAAGTTAAAAAAAAACTATGAAATGGGCAGTGATTAGAAAAGTTGGCTGAGTAGTATGGGAGCAAAAGTGGCTAAGTGTTTGCCATGCGTTAGTGGGGCAACGTGTTGAGAATATGTTGGAAGCCATGAGGCGTTGAAAAAGGTAGCTCGGCATGGACACGTGATTGGACACCACGAGGCATTGAAGGCCACTAGGCGTTGAAGGCCACGAGGAGTTGAAGGCCACTAGGCGTTGAAGGCCACTAGGCGTTGAAGGCCACTATGCATTGGAAACTACTATGCGTTGAAGGTTGGTATGTGTTGGTACATTAGAAGAGTGGCCGAGAGGATCATGCGTTAATCGGCTATCCGGCGACTGGGCGTTGAACAATTGTAAAACAGCAAGTTTAAGCTATGCTGTCACACCCCCTTCCAGCTTACCCACCTAACCTAAAAGGGAATGTGAAGACAATAAACATCACCCCTCTTGTGACGCATATTGTCCCATCTTACATTCCTTCCTGTGCATACATTTACTCACTTACATACATAGAACTCAGTCATACTACACATGCTTATAACTTGATATGATTCTCTGCATAGTACACTTTTATTACATAGCATAATTTCACTTTCATATCCGTCATACAATGTACAAAACTCCACCAACAATCCCTACTCAAATCTACATGATCTACATGCCATTTACATAAAAGAAACATATGCAACGTACAACTCTCAGACTTGACTGTATTTTGAGCACTCGAGACTTAGGTAGGGTGAGCTGAAATAGGCTAAGCACCGGGAACGTCCTTGCTACCTGGGGGAGAAAAGGAAAACATTCGAAAACATAAGCTAACAGCTCAGTGAGTGACAAATCTTTGTAAAACGAACATTCATTGAAAACAGGCATGTTATGTATAACGAATAAGTAAGAGTTTAACATTTTGTTCAAATTAATCAGGCTTTCTATTAAATCCATTAATCTCATAAATCAAATCTTAAATCATAAAAGAGTGTATTCCAAGGAGTTTATCAATCACAATTTAGTTTTTTTTTTCAACTTTTCCTTAGTTGAGGCGGAGCAACGCTTCTACGCACTCAACGTCGAAATCGTCCCTGGCTCAATGCGGAGCAAACTCGACGCACTAGCCAAATCAACCTCTATGTGCACATAGGAATATGACGGGTTGCCCAAGTACCTTCTCATGTCCTTCAGTACTGGGTCCCGGGGAAACTCACGTGCCTTCTTGTGTCCTTGAGCACTGAGCCTCCTCTAAAACGTTTTAGAATTTCTTTCACGTATTGGTTCATATGAAAGTCCTTTCATAGAAATCATACAAAACTTTATTCAATAACATTTCATATAAATGTTTTCTATTCACTTTAAAAACATATAACATGCCATATGAGTAATGCAATCAACATTGTACATATTAAACGGTTCATTGTGTATCATACTTCATAAGAACATTTTTAATAAAATAGAATGAAAGAATAAAATAGTCACTCACTACTCTTTCTAGGCTTTACGTGGGTTATACACTTTCCCTATTTCTTCTTGGCCTTCAAGAGACATGTACCTTGCGTTATTGAACATTAAATCTTCTTCCTTTTCTAATTCACTTAATAAGCGAGAATTCTAGCGATACCAACCAATAAGGATTGTTACTAGCGATACTTGTTGGAGCGACACTAGCGTTACATTACCTTAGCAGCGATACTCAGCGTTATCTAGCGAGAACTGTGAGACGGAAGGCTCCTTTGCATCTTAGCGACACCCGTCTCGCTATCAATACCCAGACAGTGTGCCGATACTTGATTCTCAGCGGCAGTCTGCACCGTTATTCCCTCCATTCTTCTCGTTCTTACTTCAGTCTATTAAAAGTCACAATTCCATACGGATTCAGGACTTCTTCTCTTCTACAAACTTATAGGAAATTAAGTTCTATAGCTTACCTCAAAGTTTCAAGGCTTAACTTCTCATCACTCTCACTGTATTCTGGAATCACCTCCTACTGTTCCGGATTGCGAGATAATCTTGTAAACTTTGCTTTTTCTAAGGATTCACATAGTAAATCTTCAATTTCAGCTTTACCTTCCTTCACAAAAGTTGTTAGAAATTATGTTAACTTACTAACCTCCAAGTTTCAGCTCTAAACTCGGCTTCCTCCACACGTTCTACTCTGATTATCAGTCACTGGTCAAACCATGTGACTTCAGTCATTCTTCTGTTCCAGCTTCGTTTTCAACATCAATATGAGTCGAATTTCGTCCAAAATCCTCAAGAACACCTTTCTCAATCTTCTTCTGAAGTCTGTCTGAAATATAGAACCGACTTAAGCTCTCGAAATGTCTTAAAAATGATTAAACATTTAATTAATCCAACTATATATACTACCGACTTAGCCTTCACAAACACCAAGATTAATGTTGCCGACTTACCCCTCACCCGCAGACTGGTGCGGGGTTCTCACTTCGACGCGAGGCACTCATGTTAAAATTCTCCTCCAACGCCTTTAGCAACTAGCCTCACCCAACGCATGGCGTCGTCGTCAACGCCTCCTACTTTTGACGCATACAACTAAGTCATACACCACTATCTTCGTCGTGTCAAGGCCACTCTGTCTTCGACGCGGAGCGACTTCAACTCATGTCTGTCTTCAACGCATCGACTTCAGCGCATGGCTGTCCTCAACGCAGAGTGACTTTAGCGCATGGTTCAAGCACATTTCTTCCCTCGCCAGAATTACTTATCCTTCAACGCGGGTAGCTACTTCAGCTCACTAACCTCCGTGAATCAACTACAAACGCATGGACTTAGCCAACACTTAGCCACAATTTTACTTTCCAAAAATTCTTGCTCTCGCTCACGACCGCTTCTCCCTTTGAAACGCATCGCCACAACCGCATGGCCGCACCCTAACGCTAGGCAACGCAAATCAGTGCTTACATATGCGTTGCTGAAGCTTTGCACGGAAGGTTGCGTCGGCCAACCTAAGTAAGAAGGTGATGGCCGTACTGGTGAGTCGGTGGTATATAAATAAGTAAGTACGCCGAACAAATAAACACTTTTAGACATATTTCGAACCCAGATTTACCCATTTTCACAAAAGAACAACGAGGAGAGGTGGAAGAAACTGTTTATGTCGAAGTTAAGTAGGAACCAAATCACTTCCATGGTGAAATTGAAGTTGGAACCAGAAGCTTGACTGTTGACGATAATCTAGATATCATTCGGTGTTTGAAGAAGAATGAGTTGGGGAAGTCGAAGCTAGGGCAAAATTTTTTAAAGGTGAGTGAGTTAACTCTTAACAACTCCTGTAAAGGATGTTTAAGCCAAATTTGAGCAAGGGTATGTTAAATTTTAGGAAGAAGCATTTAGAGTTGAGCTACTACATGAGCTGCTAGTTGATTCGAGGCAGCTGGAGTTATTCGAGAATAGTTCTTAAACGAAGAAAAGTTAGGGTTTGGAATCTCGAGGTAAGTTAGAAAGCTCACTTCTTTACAAGTTTTTAGAAGAGAGAAATTTCTGATTTTGGCTGGATTTCGATGTTTGGCAGTTTTGAGAACGGGTTAGAAAAGAAAGAAGAAAACACTGACCATCGGGGGATCGCTAGGACAGAAGTATCGCTAAAGAGTTGGAGGGTGATCAGCGAGACAAGTGACGCTGGTAACGCAAAGGGGCCTTGCGTCTCACAACTCTCACTGACTCTCGCTGAGTATCACTTGTTAAGATAATATCGCTAGTCTCGCGAAGCTGGGTGTCGCTAATGCCGCATGGTTATGAGTAGTTTAATCTAATAATCTCGCTGATACTTATGAATCTCGCTCATTAGTGTAAGTTGTAAACAAGAGAGGGACTAGTGATGAAAACCCATGTTTGAGATATTTAAGCAAATGTAGAGAATACAAAGAGGAATATTAGAAATGTCTAACACAAAAAAGGTGTGTTTACAGGTCAAGAGAAGCTAGGGAAAGCGTATAACCGGCTCGAAGCCTGGAATAAGTCGTGAGTGACTTTATGGTTTGAGATAAGCTAACTTGAATATTATTTTCTATATGCTTAATAATATCTTTGAAGCATGAGTTGAAGTGTACTTCTATGTATGAAACTAGCACATATCTTACATGTGAGATAGAGCTTGATAATGTATTAGATAATGTTCTAAGTTTTACCAAGCTAGTTGCTAGATGAATGTTCCGAGAATTCTGAGATATCATGATTATAGTTAAATTATGATAAATGTATTGTGCATGTCTGTGCACTAGAAAGATTCGAATGGGACCCAATGCTGAAGGACACGTGAAGGCATATGGGTAGATGTTGTGTGGTGTAATTGTATGTGTAAATTGTCCTAACGCAAGGTGTTAAATGATGTGATTATGCATTCAACATATCATGCTTTGAACATGCTATGCGTCCTATTACTATGCGTTGGTGATCTTGTCAAGTTTTCCTATCCTTTACCCAAGTATAAGCAAAGGAGTATGTTTTCTCGGTGAGTCCGAGGTCGAACACAGGGATTATATTGTTTCAGTATTTAGTTGGATTTCATGCGTTGCAGAGGTATCCAAGAAATAGTTGAGAGAGTTGTTTTTAATCTACGGAAAGCGATTGTTTGTACACTAGACTAAAATTGTGAAAGATGGAAAGCATGCGACACAGCAAATTCAACTAAAGATGTGAATGAATGGATAAAGAAAGGGTTCGGGTTGATTAACATCTAACATCCGAAGCACACAGTAGTATTCTATTCATACTTGCGACCCTTCTCCCGGTTGTCAGCCTCTATGCGTTATATGTCTATAACGCATAGGAGAGTGTTAAGAACCAAGGTTATCTCCATAGACAGGTAACACTTCTTGGCCCTTGTCAATTGAGTTCCACAATCACTTACCCTCTCGAGCAGTTTGATTATTACTACATATATCGATTTGTCAGATGGACATAAGCATCGGATTAAGATTGCAATTGACAAGATAAAATAGTTACACTATGGTTCCTAGTTAGATGCTAACGCAACCCTAGACCCTTGAGTGATTAGTTACTCATGGTTTGAAAGTACAAAGCGGAAAGTTTAGAGAAATGAGTAGACATGGAAGATAATTATATTGATAAAATGGGATACAATTTTCGATAAGTTCAATGCCTTGACACAAATCTAAAATTAAGATAGAAACAATAAGAAAGACAACAAGGAAAGGCGTCAATGTCTTGAGTCGCCCGGATGGAAGCGTGAGGTTCTGCTGTGAAGTGGTCCGGCGGAGGGAAGACTCTTCTCTCTCGAGCTATTTGTCTCCGGCTGAAGTCTGAGAGAACTCTGTTGTCACTTATGTAGTTCTTCCGAGAATCAACAACCCTTTCCCATGTCACAGAGCTGCCCTTCTATAGATGATGCGTTCGCAATTAATGGCAAATCTGCTTGATTGGCGGCGAGATTAATACTATGCGTCCATCTCGCCTGATTGCGTGATTCTCGAGTCAATTAAGATCCACCAATTTTGCCACAAATCATGTTCGTCAATCATCCGTCAATCTCTCAAGATTCTGATTTGATTCTCAGCACCTTGCATTAATGGTCGTCTATGCGTCCATGAATAGTTTGGCCGATGTCAACGCAGCGTAGGTTACTAACGCGTAGTTATGCGTTGAGTTGTTAACGCATCGTCTGGTTCCTACATTAAGAAGTCATCAACGCATCGTTTGCATTCCTGTGTCAAAACATGCATTTTAGTCTCAAAAAGTGGTAAAATCATTTATCTTCATAAAAATACATTAGTATAATGTAAAGGAAGATTTCTTAATAAAAATTAACATAACTTACCACATGCTTCTCTATTTAATCTCTATTTATCTAATAAAAAGACTATCATAACTTGTATTTCTACAAGTTATCAGTAGCCCTAGTATTTTATGAAGTCTAAGATATTATGATTATTGTTAAATTATGATAAATGTGATGTGCAAGTTAGTGCTCTAGAAAGATTCTATTGGGACCCAATGCTGAAGGACATGTGAAGGCATATGGACAACCCTAGTATTTCTACGAAGCTCTCACCAAAGGATATAAAGACGGTAATTGAGTATTTCTCTGGGACCGTAGTACCGAAGGACATGAGAAGGTACACGGGCAGCCCGAGATCAGACAAACTTATAAGTAGAATAAAAGGTATCTGACGCTGATGTGTTGAGATTACTCCACACAGCTAAGGCTTATTGACGTTGGGTGCGTTGAGTTCGCTCCGCCTCAACAAAGGTTCAATGGAAAGATATCCATTTAAGTAATGATAGTTTATACAAGTTATAGTTATTTACAAGTTTATGAAGCATGATATGAAGCATGATCAAGCAGTTCATACAAATGATTGTAGTTATGTTTTTATTGAGTTTATTCTTTAGTTAGTCACTCACTGAGCATTGTAGCTCATAGATTCTTGTTTCTCTGATGTTTTCTTTCCAGGTAGCGAGCGTGTTTGGGGTGTCTAGCCTACCATCAAGATTCGTCTGAGCCAAATTAGAATTTTGTAATTGGGAACTTGTAAACCCCATCCCCATGTAGAAATTGTACTTATTTTGAGTGGCATTTGTGAGGATCACCAGGCATACCTGTAAACTTTAAGCAGAGTCTTTTAAATCTTACTTATGATGCTATCTTATCAAGAATTTTTGCATAACTATTGTAAAGGCTAAGCATTTTGCCAGCTGGTTATGATTTAGAAATGCATATATAATGGTGTTTAACAGAATACAGACTAGGTAACACTCACTCCTAGGTAAGGATATAGATATATATATATAAATATCTAGGATGGGGGTGTTTCAACCTAGTTCATGCTTTCTTTGTTTTTTTATTTTTTAGGTAACGAGCGAGTCCGGGGTGCTTACTGATGTGCACTTTTGTGTGTTAACCGCAAGTGTACGGGTCAAGTTATAATATAAAACGGTTAAGTCCGAGTATCGTTTCCACTAGAGATCCAATTGGGAAGGTTAAGTTATTTAGCTATCCTAGAATTGAATCAATTTTATTTGAGGATTGAAATTCAATATTTCAATTTTAGGAACAAGAAAAATCAAGCCAAGAAAGTATCAAAGGAGAATTGCAAGAGTCAAAGAGAGTTCTAGGGTTTCGAATTCTTGTTTGTTTCATCATGCAAAATTATAGATTTCATGGATTTAATTCTTATGCCTAAGTCTAGAAACTTAATTCCAAGTTATCTTCTTTCAAAGGCAACTCTTTTTCATGCAACTTGATTGATAGTTAATCTCTTAAACCAATACAAAATTACATGGCATCAAAACTAGTCTTTAGCAACTTTCATTGTCAACCTAACTACTCTCGTGATAGATTAACAACGATTCATTGTTATAGATCAAATTAAACATATAATCTCTCGATCATACATCTAACCTAACATGTGAAGGTGGCCAATCTTCAACATATTGCAAAAAGAATCAAAGAGAGAGTGTAAAGAATAGGGAAACTCTACTAAAAAGAGGTTCTTGATTGATGCAGCAAAGTCACGAACTCCTTGGCTCTCGCGTCGGACTTCGAAGGGCACCAAAACTATCTCGAACTCTTTTCCTCTTCCTTGCGGCTAACTCACTCTTGGAACTCTAGCTTAATTCTCACCTTTTTGGATCTTTCTTTTGTTCTGCAACTTTCTTGATCTTCTTGATATTTCTCCTCCCCTTTTTGGCTGTTAAAAAACCCTAAATTTATAGAGTTTGGCCACCCAAAATTTAACCTAAAATACAAAACTTGCGTTTAAATTAACACTGGCGCTGCGGCGCTAGCGTTGCGACCAAAATTAAGTTGCTCTCGGGTTTTAGCGCCGCGACGCTGTCTTGCGTTCACCAAGTATGCGTCAAAGTAGCCCCTTCCCAACGCCGCGTTGCTGCTCTGCGTCCAAACTGATGCGTTTCTGCCTCAGCGCCGCGGCAGCGCTGCTTTAGCGCCGCTGTGCATCATGCGTTTCAAGCAAGGATGCGTTTTTCAGCACTTTTTCGCCATATTCTTGCTCGGTTTTGATCTTTTAGTTGTTTCTTCTAATTTTCCTCGTTTTAACCTGAAAATCGCTAGCAAACAAATGAAATCTAATATAAAAATCCCTTAATTTGAGAGAATAATAAGCACTTTTCAAGTGCTTATCACTTACCTTACACAATAACTCGTCTGAGCCCACCATCGGTGTCTGTAATTTTGAGAATTGTAAATATTTGATCTTAAACATGTGTTGTACATATAGAGGGTTAAGGGCAATGTTGATGAACTTATCTAAATATATGGTTTGAGTGAAAATCAATATCTGTATGATAGCTTAACCCTGGTTAAAGTATGTTGTTCAATCATTGTATATCTGCCTATTAGGTGATGGTCAAGGTATAAGGTTGGCAGTGGATGCCGTAAGAGGGTCGGTGTCTGCTGTCCTCACATTTTCTCTTGGGTTAAAAGGGTACCCGGGAGGGCTTGTGACACCATACCTCCGGATAGTATCATTACATGGGAGATTTTGACTCAAGCTTTCTTGAACAAGTATTTTCCACCGGCTAAATCTCAAAGGCTAAGAACGGAGATAGGAACGTTCCACCAACTTGAGGATGAGCAACTATAAGAGGCTTGGGAAAGGTATAAGGATCTCTTGAGGAGGTGCCCTCAACATGGCTACCTGGTCTTCTCCAATCATCCCAAAAGCCGTCGGATTGTATGAGGTAGATGAGGTAAATTCTCTCAAAGCTCAAATGGCTTCCCTTACTAATGCTCTTTCTAAATTGACTGCAGGGGACCAAGCTCAAACAAGTCCATTGATAACTTGTAGAAATACAAGTTATGATGACCTTTTTCTTAGATAAATAGAGATTAAATAGAGAAGCATGCGGCAGTTTATGTTAATTTTTATTAAGAAATCTTCCTTTGTGTTATACTAATGTATTTTTATGAAGATAATGATTTTACCACTTTTTGAGCCTAAAACGCATATTTTGACGCAGGAATGCAAAACGATGCGTTGATGACTTCTTAACGCAGGACGACGCGTTAGCAATCTGTTCTTCGTGGACGCATGATCTGAATGGAACGCGAACAACCTGACGATGTGTTAACAACTATTTGACGCATGACTATGTGTTAGCAACCTACGACGCGATGACATCGGCCAAACAATTCATGGACGCATAGACGACCATCAACGCAAGGCACTGAGAATCAAATAAGAATCTTGAGAGATTGTCGGATGATTGACAAACATGATTTGTGGCTAAAGTGGTGGATCTTAATTGACCCGAGAATCACGTAATCAGGCGAGATGGACGCATGGTATGTCACACCCCATCCCAGATACACTCTATACCTAGGATTGAGCATGATCCTGTTTTCTCTTACAAAATTCTATAAGATGGATACCGTGTAAATAGCAAAACAAAACAACATTTCCATTGACAAATCAGAGGAAAATGCAACCTCTCAACAACATAACTGTAGTTATACATATATAGTGCAACACGTCCCCCCTTTGTACTCTCAGAAATGTGCATAATACAGGATATATGTATAGTCTAAATATTTACAACTATCCCAGAGGTTCACTTCCAGATAGGCCCAGACGAGATTCTTCTGTAGGCTAGGCGTCCCGGACACGCTCGCTACCTGAAACAACAAACAACAACAAACTAAATGAGCAGAAAGCTCAGTGAGTGACTAAATCTACTAAACTGTTCATAGCAAATATAAGCTAGTTTGTGAATTAATAACCATCACATATCACATCCCAATGAATTACCAAGATTCACTTTCCACGTGGCACATATAACTATGAAATTCTCATGTCTCACAGACTTGCAACTATTTAGTGCTTTCACTTCCCGTCCCTCAGCACTTACTCAATTGTAATTACAATACCATGTGCCTTCATATGAAATCCCTCAGCACAGGTAATAAATTCTATCTTTGCTCAAGTGCCTTCACTCATGATCCCTCGAGACGAGCTAGTGTGTGATGGATTACTACATGCCTTCACTCATAGTCCCTGAGCATTGTAGTCCATTCCTTACTGTTTATCAAGTGCCTTCTCAATTCCCTCAGCACTTGCTTTCACGCTTCCTCACTTATAGCTTTCACCATAAGGTCCCTCAGCCAATAATATATTTAGACATTAGTATTAATATTCTTTTAAATCACTAACACATCACATTCACAAGGCATACTACCATGAATCACGTTTCCTCATCAATATGCGTACTAAGTTTAACACAAGATATAACAAACAGTCACTCACAATTGCTCCTGGCTTTAAGTGGGTTATAAGCCTCCCCAAGCTCTTCTTGGCCTGAAAACACATAATCCTCAAGTTTAGTTTCCATAATCTCTCTTTTCCTTTAACATACAATAGTAACGTTACTCTTAGAAAATTGTAAACTGCCAGCGTTACTCATGTGATACTAAAACTGTACTAGCGATACTGCGTTGATTGAAACCAGCGAGACTACCTTGATGAGCGATACCCAGCGATACTCTAGCGAGAATCGTGAGACGCAAAGCCTATCTTGCGTTGCAGCGTTACTTGCTTCGCTGCCCTGTCTCTTGCTCACTCAGCGATACTTCCGCTGCAGCAGAACCGTTTCCTTCTTCCTTTCTTCTTCTTCCTTCTTCAACCTGCTAAACATCTCGTTTCAGTCAATTTCAGTACTTTCTTCCTTCTACAAACTTGTTAAGATACAGGTCCTCCATCTTACCTCCAAATTTCATGAAGAACATCCTCTCCGTTTAGGATATATCCTTCGGCAACTCCAAGTTACCACTAATCATCCGACAGTTCAACTTCCGTCTCTTCTTCCTGAGTTTGACACACAATTAAACAATTTCAGCTCAAGCATCCTTCATGAAACCTGCTAGAAATCGAGTTAACTTACTAACCTCAAAGTTTTAGCCCTAACCTTCGTCTCTTCAATTTGTTCTTCCTCCAAAACCGAGCATCACTCTGAAGAGATAACAGCAGTCGAAACCTCTGTCAAACCCAAGTTTCTTCCCCAAATTCAATGAGATTTCTGCTTCAGATCAGCATGAACATCTTCTTCTACCTTCCTCCGATGTTTCGCCTTAATATGGACCCAACTCGAGCTCTGAAATGCAAGCAGAACAATTGAAGTCTCAGTCCACTTATATATATACCACCGACTTGTCCTCCATTTCAACTCTATACTATAATCCGTTCAACGCATACCTCTTATGCTCAGCTTCAGCAACGCACACGGCCTCTGATGATATTTCTTTTCAAACTCTCCCGCCAAATAGTTAGCACACGCATAACTTTCTCTCGGCCAACACTCTTTGTCCAACGCATACCCGCCTTCGACGCATGGTAGCGTTCACCGCATAATAGCCTCACCGCAGATCAGCTCCCAACTCCTCGTGGCCTTTACTTCCAACGACACACTGCCTTCAATGCGTTTGTCGCATAATAATCCTCGGTACCAAGTGATCATCCACACCTTATGTCCTCAACGCGTCACGACTTCAGCGCATGACAAACTTCCCTCACCTTTGCGTTTACACCAAAATTGTTTCCTCCACAACAGGTTGGTATCAACGCATAGCTGACACTTAGTCGTTTCCCACTCCAAATGCAAGCCAGCCAACTACTTTTACACATTCACCCATCTCTCGGCCCCTTCTTACCTTGCGTTCTCACAAAATTAGGTGCGGGGCTTACATGGTATCAATCTCGCCGCCAATCAAGCAGATTTGCCATTAATTGCGAACGCATCATCTATAAAAGGGCAGCTCTGCGAGATGAGAAAGTGTTGTTGATTCTCGGAAGAACTCCATAAGTGATAGCAAAGTTCTTTCAGACTTCGACCGAAGACGAATAGCTCGAGAGAGAAGAGTCTTCCCTCCGCCGGACCACTTCACAGCGGAGCCTCACGCTTCCATCGGGCGACTCAAGACATTGACGCCTTTCCTGCTTTCTTTCTAAGTTTTTCTTTCTTGATTTTAGATTTGTGTCAAGACATTGAGCTTATCTAAAGTTGTATTCCGTTTCATCAATATATATATCTTCCATGTCTACTTATTTCTCTATACTTTCCGCTTTTTACTTTCAAACTATGAGTAAGTAATCACTCAAGGGTCTAGGGTTGTGTTAGCATCTAACTAAGAACCATAGTGTAACTATTTCATCTTGTCAATTGCGATCTTAATCCGATGCTTATGTCCAACTTACAAATCAATATAAGAAGTAATAATCAAATTGCTCGAGAGGGTAAGTGATTATGGAACTCAATTGACAAGGGCCAAGAAGTGCTACCTGTCTATGGGGATAACCTTGGTTCTTAACACTCTCCTATGCGTTATAGACATATAACGCATAGCGGCTGACAACCGGGAGAAGAGTCGCAAGTATGAATAGAATACTACCATGCTTTTCCGATGTTACATGTTAACCAACCCGAACCCTTTCTTTATCCATTCATTCACATCATTAGCTGAATTTGCTGTGTCGCATGTCTTTCCATCTTCCACAATTTTAGTCTAGTGTACATACAATCGCTTTCTTTAGATTAGAAACAAAACACTCCTCCAATTATTTCTTGGCTACCACTGCAACGCATGAAATCCACATAAAAACTAAATGAACATAATCCCTGTGTTCGACCTCGGACTCACCGAGAAAACCTACTCCTTTGCTTATACTTGGGTAACAGATAGGAAAACTTGACCAGATCACCAACGCATAGTTGTAAGACGCATAGCATGTTCATCGCATGATATGTGAAACGCATAATCATATTTTACTCACACCTTGCGTTTGTAAATTTTCAATTCCACACATAATTTCCACAACAAGTTTTTGGCGCCGTTGTCGGGGATTATTGCATTGATTTAATTTATTTTATTTAGATTATTGTGTTGTAGGATTCCTCAATCGAAGGAGTATAGTAAGTTTCTCCTCTGCCAGAAGCTTCAAACAGTATCTAAGTGACGGGAGCAATCCACAGCTCAATATTGATCCAAAGATTGAGAGGACCTTCACCCGAAGGACAAGGTAGAATTGAAGAAGGGCCAATTGCTTGGACCTAATTCACACGACTAGTGAGGAAAATTGCCTGTGTAAGCAGGAGAAGTATTGAAGATGACTTACTCATATGCTGAAGATATCTAAAGTTGTATTCCGTTTCATCAATATAATTATCTTCCATGTCAACTCAATTCTCTATACTTTTCGCTTTTTATTTTCAAACCATGAGTAACTAATCACTCAAGGGTCTAGGGTTGCGTTAGCATCTAACTAAGAACCATAGTGTAACTATTTCATCTTGTCAATTGCGATCTTAATCCGATGCTTATGTCCATCTGACAAATCGATATAAGTAGTAATAATCAAACTGCTCGAGAGGGTAAGTGATTGTGGAACTCAATTGACAAGGGCCAAGAAGTGCTACCTGTCTATGGGGATAACCTTGGTTCTTAACACTTTCCTATGCGTTATAGACATATAACGCATAGCGATTGACAACCGGGAGAAGAGTCGCAAGTATGAATAGAATACTACTATGTGTTTCCGATGTTAGATGTTAATCAACCCGAACCCTTTCTTTATCCATTCTCTCACATCTTTAGCTGAATTTGCTGTGTCGCATGCCTTTCCATCTTCCACAATTTTAGTCTAGTGCACATACTATCACTTTCCTTAGATTAAAAACAAACATTCCCAACTTTTTCTTGGTTAGCACTGCAGCGCATGAAATCCACATAAATACTAAATCAATATAATCTCTGTGTTCGATCCCCGGCAACACATACTATCGCTTTCCTTAGATTAAAAACAAACATTCCCAACTATTTCTTGGTTACCACTGCAGCGCATGAAATTCACATAAATACTAAATCAATATAATCCCTGTGTTCGACCTCAGACTCACCGAGAAAACCTACTCCTTTGCTTATACTTGGGTAAAGGATAGGAAAACTTGACAAGATAACCAACGCATTGTAGTAAGACACATAGCATGTTCAACGCATGATATGTTAAACGCATAATCACATCATTTAGCACCTTGCGTTGGTAAAATTTACACATATAAATATACACCACAACAAGTTTTTGGCGCCGTTGCCAGGGATTTGTGATCTGTCTATTGTAAATTCACACAAGTTTTTGGCGCCGTTGCAGGGGATTATTCATTGATTTAATTTATTTTATTTGGATTATTGTGTTGTAGGATTCCTCAGTCGAAGGAGTATAGTAAGTTTCTCCTCTGCCAGAAGCTTCTAACAGTATCTGAGTGACGAGAGCAATCCATAGCTCAATATTGACCCAGAGATTGAGAGGACCTTCACCCGAAGGACAAGGTAGAATTGAAGAAGGGCCAATTGCTTAGACCTAATTCACACGGCTAGTGAGGAAAATTGCCTGTGTAAGCAAGAGAAGTATTGAAGATGACTTACTCATATGCCGAAGATATTTTTGACAGAGATTCATGGAACACCCATGAGTGGGTGGATGACGAATATGAATTTCGCTCTACCAATAGAAGGCAAACGCAAGCTGGAATGCTTGAAACTTATGCGACCACTAGCATGGCAGTGTAACTCGACAATATAGCATCCATGCTGCAAACACTAGTATTGCAAAATCAAGGTAGATCAGTTGCTGCGTGAACGTAGTGCACGCGATGAATCAGACAACATCTGTAGACTGCCCGTAATGTGGTGCGAGGCACTTGTATGACATGTGTCCCTACAACCTCGAGTCTATTTGCAGTGTTCAAAACAACCCCTACGGTGAGACGTACAATTCAGGTTGGAGGAACCACCTCGACTTTGGATGGGGTGGAAATCAGCAACAAATGCAGAGGGCTGAGCAACAGCCGCAGAGAGGCAACCCTCCTGGTTTCAACCAATGGAATCAAGGCCAGTATCATCAGTTTTCGAGGGATCCGCAATCGAACGAATCATCCTCATTGTATTCCTTGGAATCTCTTTTACGAGAATGTTTATCTACACACGATGCGATGTTCCAAAGCCAAATCGCTGCAAATCCAAATTTAGAAGTTCAAATGATTCAAATGGCGGAGACACTTAAAAATGAAAAGCAAGGAGCATTGCTAAGTACGACCGAAGTTCCAAGAGGGAACTTAGAACAATGTCAAGATGAGACATTGTTAAGTGGGAAAATCAATCCCACAGCGCATAATGAGGGGACGCAAGGAAACTTACAACCCGTAAATGCTTCCACAAGTCAACCGATGGAGAGTACTACGCATAATGTCCATTATCCATCATCATCCACCGAATCAGAAGAAGAGGAAAATATAGAGCGGAGAGAAAAAGCAACGCATGCAGAACCTGCATCTGTATATGAAGATACTACTTCTGGACGCGTCCTGATTGACGTCCAAGAAGAAATCTCAACGCCCTGCGCGTGTGATCAAGTAAAATGTAATGAAGTTAACTCATTGAATGATCCTGATCATTTTCAATCTTATCAGATGAACGCAGATATCAGTGAGAAGACAAGGCCAGTTAACGTAGCGTTGAGAGATAAAATCCTCAAGGACGGTGAAGATGAAAAAGATGAAATCAAATTACTCTCCAATCAACAATTAGAGAAATTAGACCGGAGCAATAGATCCGCGACAAAGATCGAGCCGCTATTAAAAGAGCCTTCAACGGGTGAGCTAGAAACCAGACCAACGCATCCCAACTATGCACACTTGAGGGAGGTCATAATGCACTTCATTGTCGCCTCTGCGTTGAACCCTGAATGCGACAAAGGCTCCAATGATTCACGCAAGTGTAATAACTGAGCTTGCGTCGAAAGGTCCCTACGTTTCTGAACGCCTACATTTCCAAGGACGCTTTCTTTTATCTTTTTTTTTTTTTTTTATTCGCACTTGTTTTAGTATTGATTTCTTTATTTTATTTTATTTTATTTTGCTCTCTTTCTTTTATTCGTACTTTGTTTCTAGTATTTATTTCTTTTTCTTTAATTTCAGTCTTAGTAGTGTAAATTGGATAAGCATGAAATTAGGCGTTGAGTTTTTAAAATAAACAATTTGATTTCACCCCATACTCTATTATTCGTGCATGCGTCCAACGCATAAGTAAACTATGCGTTCATCGATAAACGATTTCTGTGTTTATCGAGTTAAGGTTAGGGGTAAGGTTAGAGTCGTACATATTTTGTCAAACGCATAATACTTAACTTACAACGCATAATCTAACCTGAGAACAATGGTTTCATCAGTTATGTGTTTATCAATAATTCACTGCGTTTTAGATAGAGCAATAGGTGAAACACATATGTCTTTTGAGTCTATGCGCCTTTCCCAAAAACACTCAAGTGCTCTATGTGCATTAAGTAGCCGCCCATCACACTTGATGGGTGTGCGGCTAAATAAAATCTACCTTGATCAGTGGGATTCCGGATATCATATATCCACATTTATTACCGACGGCTCAATCAGCCCTTTATAAACGCGATCCGATTTCCCATTTTCCATTTTCGAAACCTTTCAGCTCTATAACCTCCGGCGATTTGTGTTCTACGCAGAACCTTCTATGTCTAGCCATTTAAATCCACAAAATCAAGAACACCTCGCCAGCAACGTTTCCCAAGATCTTCTCACAACACCCAGCACTCAACTCCACCTTCATCATCATCTACACCAGCCCCCGAGGTATTTCTCAACCCTCGATCTCCATTTTTCTCTCCACCAATATTTCATCACATTAGACCTGTGAGGCCTTTCGCTTCTCCGGTTCGACCAAGACCTCCAAATCCCAGCCCACTATTTATCCCAAACTTTTCGGCATCTCGAATCAGGGCTACTGCCCAAAGACCGCCCATAAACCCATTTTTCCGACCATTCGTCAGACCCTCAACCTATCCACCAGTAGTCAACTGTTGTTAGTTATATTGTATGTGTAAATTAGCCTAACGCAAAGTGCTAAAGGATGTGTTTATGCGTTCAACATGTCATGCTTTGATCATGCTATGCGTTTTACCACTAGGCGTTGGTGGTCTTGTCAAGTTTTCCTATTCTTTTACCAAAGTATAAGCAAAGTAATAGGTGTTCTCGGTGAGTCCGAGGTCGAGCACAGGGATTATATTGATTTAGTTTTTAATTGGATTTCATGCATTACAGCGGTAACCAATATATATTTGAAAGTTGTGCTTCTAATCTAAAGAAAGCGATTGTTTGTACACTAGACTAATAATTGTGGAATATGGAACGCATGCGACACAGCAAGTTCAGCTAAAGATGTGTGTGAATGGATAAAGAAAAGGGTTTGGGTTGATTAACATCTAACGTCGAAATGCACAGTAGTATTCTATTCATACTTGCAACTCTTCTTCCGGTTGTCAGCGGCTATGCGTTATATATCTATAATGCATAGAAGAGTATTAAGAACCAAGGTTATCCCCATAGACAGGTAACACTACTTGGTCCTTGTCAATTGAGTTCCACAATCACTTACCCTCTCGAGCAGTCTGATTATTACTACTTATATCGATTTGTCAGATGGACATAAGCATCGGATTAAGCCCGCAATTGACAAGATAAAATAGTTACACTATGGTTCCTAGTTAGATGCTAACGCAACCCTAGACCCTTGAGTGATTAGTTACTCATGGTTTGAAAGTAGAAAGCGAAAAATTTAGAAAAGTGAGTAGACATGGAAGATAATTCTATTGATGAAATGAGATACAATTTTTGATTAGTTCAATTCCTTGATACAAATCCAAAATTAAGAAAGAACAGTAAGAAAGAAAGCAGGGAAGGCGTCAATGTCTTGAGTCGCCCCGATGGAAGCGTGATGATCTGCTGTGAAGTGATGCGGCGGATGGAAGACTTTTCTCTCTCGAGCTATTTGTCTCCGGCTGAAGTCTGAGAGAACTCTGTTGTCACTTATGGAGTTCTTCCGAGAATCAACAACCTTTCTCATCTCGCAGAGCTGCCCTTTTATAGATGATGAAATCGCAGTTAATGGCAGATCTGCTTGATTGGTGACGAGATTGATATTGCGTCCATCTCGCCTGATTGCGTGATCGTCGGGCCAATTAAGATCCACCACTTTAGCCGCAAAACATGTCTGTCAATCATCCGTCAATCTCTCAAGATTTCGATTTGATTCTCAGCGCCTTGCCGTAACGGTTGTCTACGCGTCCATGCATAGTTTGGCCGATGTCAACGCGTCGTAGGTTGCTAACGCGTAGCTATGCGTTGAGTTGTTGTTAACGCGTCGTCAGGTTGTTTGCGTTTCGTTCAGATCATGCGTCCATGAAGAACAGGTTGCTAACGTGTCATCCTGCGTTAAGAAGTCATCAGCGCATCGTCTGCATTCCTGCGTTAAAACATGCGTTTTAGGCTCAACAAGTGGTAAAATTATTATCTTTATAAAAAAATACAAGAGTATAACGCAAAGGAAGATCTATTAATAGAATTTATCTTAAACTACCGCATGCTTCTCTATTTAAACTCTATTTATCTATGAAAAAGGCTATAAAAACTTGTCCTTAAGCATAACTTCTATCTAAGAGACTTCAATTATCCTAAACATTTTCTCAACGCATTGACTAGTCTCTCAGAATGCTATACTCAATCAGCTACCCGTTAGTTATATTATTTCTCTACCTCTATATTCTTTTCTTTAGGACGGGTCTAATTTGTATGCGGCAAGCTTTCTTTTCAAAACGCTTTAACTCATTATTCACAAAATTTTTGTTTCTTCTTTTAACACTGAGTCTGAAAAGATGAAGATATAAAGTTCCTTTTTCTTTCATTGGTTTTATTATATGGTTATTAAGCATGCGTCGAGTAGGGTTACCCACCTTCGTTCTGACATACCAACGATGGGGTGCATGAAGGCAGCCAACTACGAGCAAGTGCCCTTCTCGACTAAACTCTTATCTAAACTCGGTTTCCTCACTAGACATTGGAGTTTGTTATTTATCTATGCGTCGCTGATTACGATTACCCACCTTCGTTTTGACACACCAACTATGGGGTCCATGGAGGTGGCCAACTACGAGCAGGTATCGTTTTCAGCTAAACTACTAACAAGATAAATATATTAGTCTTGCCAGCGGAGTTTTGCGTTTCAAAGAATAAAATTTTTATTTTTTATATATATATATTTTTTATTTTTTTATTTTTTATTTTTTTAGATGATTGAAATAAGTTCCTCATATTTTTATCCTTGACAGTTCAAACCTCTTCCACCCCCAAACTTGAGAGTAGCAAGGTCCTCATTGCTTATATCGTAAACAAGGATTAAGTTGCAAACTTTTGTAAAAGAGGTTTGAATTGGCTGCTTGTTGTGGTGTATATTGTATGTGGGAATTCGCCCAACGCAAAGTGCTAAAGAATATGGTTATGCGTTCAACATGTCATGTTCTGATCATGCAATGCGTTCTATCATTATGCGTTGGTCTTGTCAAGTTTTTCTATTCTTTTACCCAAGTATAAGTAAAGTAATAGGTGTTCTCGGTGAGTCCGAGGTCGAACACAGGGATTATATTGATTAGGTTTTTAATTCGATGTCATGCGTTACAGTGGTAACCAATAATTGTTTGAAATTGTGTTTCTAATCTAAAGAAAGCGATTGTTTGTACACTAGACTAACAATTGTGGAGTATGGAAAGCATGCGACACAACAAGTTCAGCTAAGATGTGTGTGAATGGATAAAGAAAAGGGTTCGGGTTGATTAACATCCAACGTCGGAAACGCACAGTAGTATTCTATTCATACTTGCGACTCTTCTCTCGGTTGTCAGCCGCTATGCGTTATATGTCTATAACGCATATGAGAGTGTTAAGAACCAAGGTTGTCCCCGTAGACAGGTAACACTACTTGGCCCTTGTCAATTGAGTTCCACAATCACTTACTCTCTCGAGCAGTCTGATTATTACTACTTATATCGATTTGTCAGATGGACATAAGCATCGGATTAAGCTTGTAATTGACAAGTTAAAATAGTTACCCTATGGTTCCTAGCTAGATGCTAACGCAACCCTAGACCCTCGAGTGATTAGTTACTCATGGCTTGAAAGTATAAAGTGGACAGATGAGAAAAGTGAATAAACATGGAAGATAATTGTATTGATGAAAATGAGATACAAATTCTGATAAGTTCAATTCCTTGATACAAATCTAAAATTCAAGTAAGAACAGTAAGAAGGAAGGCAGGGTAGGCGTCAATGTCTTGAGTCGCCTGGATGGAAGTGTGATGATGTGCTGTGAAGTGGTGCGGCGGAAAGGAAGACTCTTCTCTCTCGAGCTATTTGTCTCCGGCTGAAGTCTGAGAGAACTCTGCTGTCACTTATGGAGTTCTTCCTAGAATCAACAACCTTTCTCCTCTCGCAGAGCTGCCTTTTATAGATGATGAAATCGCAGTTAATGGCAAATCTGCATTATTGGTGGCGAGATTGACACTGCGTCCATCTCGCCTGATTGTGTGATTCTCGGGCCAATTAAGATCCACCACTTAAGCCGCAAATCATGTCTGTCAATCATCCGTCAATCTCTCAAGATTCCGATCTGATTCTCAGCGCCTTGCCGTAACGGTTGTCTATGCATCCATGCATAGTTTGGCCGATGTCAACGTGTCGTAGGTTGCTAACGCGTAGTTATGCGTTGAGTTGTTGTTAACGCGTCGTCAGGTTGTTTGCGTTCCGTTCAGACCATGCGTCCATGAAGAATAGATTGCTAACATGTTGTCCTGCGTTAAGAAGTCATCAACGCATCGTCTGCATTCCTGCGTTAAAACATGCGTTTTAGGCTCAACAAGTGGTAAAATCAATATCTTCATCAAAATTCAAGAGTGTAACGCAAAGTAAGATTTATTAATGGAATTTATCATGAACTACCGCATGCTTCTCTTATTTAAACTCTATTTATCTATGAAAAAGGCTATAATAACTTGTATTTCTACAAGTTATCACTGCTTGCATACATTCAAAGTAGGTTTGCGTTTCTAAGGAATAGTATGCAGACGCATTAAAAGTAATCTAACTTAAAGAGTGTACAAAAAGTGTAAGCATGATTATCATCACAATGACCAACTTTTCAACGCAAAGATAAAAGTTAAGACTAATTAGATGTACTTAGAATAAATTTACAACAAGGACAACGCAAAGAGGAAGTTAAAGATCCATGCGATGAAGAAATGTTCATTCTATTAATTTGATTTTCACCAACGCATACAATTGAATTTGAAGATACAAAATTGCAAGAAAATTACAACTCTTGACTACACCCCTAAATTTTTTTAACCATCAGTCTTGTCTTCATCAGGTCTGCGTTGCTACTCAGGTGCAGGGCGCTGCGGTACTGGGAAGATAAGGGGCTGTTGGAGGCATTCTGGAATATCAGGGGGCGGGATTTCCGGTCGGATTGAGAGCAGTTGATGAACATAATTTAATGTGAATTGGAACTGCTCCGTCTACCGGCGTGCTAACATATTCAATGAGTACTTCACAGGACGCAAGATCGATTGCTGTAGATATGTTTCCACTGTCTCCCACTCAAGGTCAAGTTGGCCTTCTTGCGGTTGTGGTTGCGTTGGTGGGGTAGGCGGGTTTGGCTGAGGTGGGGGAGTGGATGGAGTTTCGTCAAACGCAGGGGATGATGGACGCATAAAAGTCGCGCCAAGATCCCCAAAGTGTGAGTCATCAACTCTTATTGAGGCGGAGGGTTTTGTGGAAGGTCGAGGTTTTGGATGTTTGGAGCGATGCGTTTTATGAGGAGGTGGAGGTGGCTTAGGGCGATGCGTCTCAGGAGGAGGTGGAGGTGGAGTTGGTTCCCTTCTGGTTGTTGGAAGTGGGGGTGAAGGGCTTGAGGTTGGGGAAGGTTGAATGGTGGCATCAGGACTTGCCACGCCCTTCAACTTGGACGGCTTCCCCTTCTTTTGCGGTTGCGGCTTTGGAGGCGGAATGGGTTGATGAGGTCTTTTGGTGGCCTTGGCAGGCTCTGGCAGATATTGTGATCCTCTCATCAACCGACGCAGAGTTTTGTTGGAAATTACGCCACTAACTTCGATCATCTTCTCTGCGTCTAACACTTCTGTTGGCCCTCAATGGAAGCATTGGCGTATAAGTTCATGATAAGAGTGGAGAAAAAGAGTTGGCCCCTTGCTTGTTGATCACCCCTCTTATCTGTGCCGCCATTATGCGTCCAACATCAAGGGTGATGCGACGCATAATGCAATATGCTGCCATCACCCGATCCCTGTCTTGTCATGCGTTGTAGGGATCAGCCGCTTCTTCACCAAGTACACCCACAGGTTTGTCTCTGGTCTTAGGCTGTTAGCTGATAGCGTTTTGATACCTGTGGGTGAAACATCCCACTTAGCCCCTGGCTTCGCCAATACCCGGATTGCGTCCTCCATTAACTCCGTTGGAGTTGATTCTATAATCTTGTTTCCTTCCGCATCCGGGTTGTCCCTCAACTCATATATTGCATTGATTTCCCTTGCGTTGAATGGGACTTCAGTTTCATCCACCACCACCACGTCTTCCTCTTCGTCTATGCGTCAATTGTAAAAA
The DNA here is from genome assembly GCA_030954485.1 of Citrullus mucosospermus. Classification (NCBI taxonomy): domain Eukaryota; kingdom Viridiplantae; phylum Streptophyta; class Magnoliopsida; order Cucurbitales; family Cucurbitaceae; genus Citrullus; species Citrullus mucosospermus. Next base: position 14,767,464 of record CM062061.1, on the reverse strand, counting down.
TTTCGGACTACGTCAGGTTGGATCCAAGAGGTGCTGGACCAGAAGTTTCTCCAGCCGTGGTGGTCAATAATTTCAATGATGTATGGCGGCACTGGGGTTTCTTCAGGGAAAAATCCCACCTCAGTCATCAAGTCAGGGAACGCTCTGCATCTCCCTTTTCCTTCCTTCTTTTTTGGTGACGCCTCAGCCATCTTCTCTTTTCCTTTGGCCTTAGCTGGAATCTCATTCACAGTTCTTTTCTTGCTCTCGGCCACTTTAACTGATGCTTCAGTCACTTTTTCCTTCCCTTTGCGTTTCTCATTATGCGTGCTTGGGATATGGTGACTGACACCTCCTTTTCTTTCTTCTTCTTCTTCTCCAAGGGCTCACACCTTGTTCTTCCCTTGCATCCTCCCCGATGCGTTCCTTCCTACTTTTCTTCTTCTTTTTCTTCTTGCCCTCCCCTTCTTCTTGGGCTTTTATTCTAGCAGCCAGCTCTTCATCTTCTTCAATTTGTAGCTCTCTTTCAAGCTCCTCGGCTGCTTTTTCTATTCTTTCTTCTTCCCTCATTTCCTCTTCAAATGCCAATGCGACTTCTTCTATTTGATGATCAGGAAGGCCTTGCGTCTCCCCTACTTCTTGAGGCCGCACTTCCTTGCGCGCTTTCTTGCGGGACAATGCGTCCTTGGCAATTTTCTCAACTTCTTGTCTTAGGGCCCTGAGCTCTTTTTTCAACTTGGCCCTCTTCTTCTTCTCTTTCTCTGCCAGCCTATCAAAGGATGTGGCCGCAATTGGGGACTCAGGTCTGTCTTCTTGCTCTGTGCTTTTGGGTTCTTCATCCTCGGTAGTTTCTGGTGATACCCTTTGTTTCTTCCTCAACAGGGGTACCACTTCCTCTTCCTCATCTCTTTTTCTCTTGGCCTCTGCGGCCATCACAACTTTTCTTATCGGTCCTTCATTGGAGTCCAGTGTCATTTCCTCAGGACTGATAGACGCAGGGACAGACCCTTGCGTTTCACGTGGCTCGCCTACGTCCTCCTTGCTGTAGGCTGCCTCTTCTTCCTTATCTCCCCCACTCTGCTCACCCTCCCGAGTCTCCTTCAACTGACTCTGGATCTCTTTTACCAGCGAGGGTGATTCCCTTCTTGCGTCTGAGACGGTTCCGTCCATAGGGTCACGCAGTTCGCTCAGAATTTCGGCTATCAACTCGTCTGGGGATTTTGCAGAGTTTACTTCCCCCACTGTGACAGCCACCTCTTCTTCTTCTTCTCTTCCGTTTCTTCCGTCCCTCTCGTGCTTGGTGGACGTGATAGGAGCAAGGGCTGGTTGACCTCCCCGTCATCCTCCCTACCCTTCGCCTCCCTTTCCTCTTGAGCTATTCGCTCCAAAATGTCGCCGAATACATCTCTTTCTTCTCTTCGGCATACCTCACTGCTTCCGTGCAGTGTGCTGGCTTCATCGCGAACCGTTCTAGGAACCGGTTGCTCTTCCTCGGAGTTTTATGGGTGGTCTTTGGGCAGTCGCCCTGATTCTAGATGCAGAGAAGTTAGAGATAAATGGTGGGTTAGGATTTGGAAATCTAGGTCGGACCGGAGAAGCAAAAGGCCTCACAGGTCTGGTCGGACGAAATGTTGGTCGAGAGAAAAATGGAGATCGAGAGTTAAGAAATACCTCGGGGATTGGTGTAGATGATGAAGAAGGTCTTGGGGAAACGTTGCCGACGAGGTGTTCTTGATTTTGTGGGTTTGACTGGTTAGACATATGAGTTCTGCTAGAACACAAATCGCCGGAGGTTTAAGAGAGATGAAAGGTTTCGAAAATGGAAAATGGGAAATCGGATCGCGTTTATAAAGGGCTAATTTAGCCGTCGGTAATTAATGCGGATTCGCGATATCGAAATCCCACTAATCAAGGCAAATTTTATTGAGCCGCACACCCATCAAGTGTGATGGGCGGCTAATTAACGCACACAGAGCACTTGAGTGTTTTGGCACTTAAGTGTTTTTCTGGGAAAGATGCATAGATTGAAAAGACATCTACGTTTCACCTAGTGCTCTATCTAAACGCAGTGAACTAATGATTAACGCATACTGATGAACGCCTGGTTCTCAGGTTAGATTATGCGTTGTAGAAAGTTAAGAATTATGCGTTTGACAAAATATGTACGGCTCTAACCTTACCTCTAACCTTAACTCGATAAACACAGAAATTGTTTATCGATGAACGTATAGTTTACTTATGCGTTGGACGCATGTATGAATAATAGATTATGCGATTAAATCAGATTGTTTAAAAGCTCGACGCCTACTTTCATGCTTATCTCATTTACATTATTGAACTGAACTTAAAGAAATCAATACATGCTAAAAACAAAATACAAACAGAAGCAAGAAAGCAAAATACAATAAAATAAAATTAAATACTATAACAAATTCAAATGAAAATAAAGCAAGGGTAAAAGAAAGCGTCCCTGGAAATGTAGGCGTTCGGGAACGCAGGGACCTTTCGACGCAAGCTCAGTCATTACACTCGCGTAGGTCAATGGAGGTTTTGTTGATTTCGAACTCTCCAATATGGTAGGGCTTTACCCTTTGTCCATTGACCTTGAAGAATGTGGTTCCGTTTTTGTTTGTCAACATGACCGCACCATGCGGGAACACTTCCTTGATTATTAATGGACCCGACCAGCGAGACTTCAGCTTACCTGGAAACAAACGCAACCTTGAATTAAATAACAGGACCTTCTTGCCGACGTATAGAGTTTTCTTACTAATGTTTTTGTCGTGCCATTTTTTGGTTCTTTCTTTGTATAGCTTTGCGTTTTCGTAAGCTGAATGCCTCCACTCCAGGAGTTCGTTTAGTTGAAGCTTTCTGGGTTCGCCGCTTGCGTCCTGGTCTAAATTGAGCTTCTTCATGGCCCAGATGGCCTTGTGTTCCAGCTCAAGCGGGAGATGGCATGCTTTCCCAAACACCAACGCATAGGGTGACATGCCTATCGGTGTTTTAAATGCCGTTCTCTATGCCCATAGAGCTTCATCTAATCTCTTCGTCCAGTCCTTCCTTGATGTGCTCACGACCTTTTCAAGTATGGACTTGATCTCCCGGTTTGTTATTTCAGCTTGGCCGTTTGTCTGTGGGTGATAGGCAGTTGCTACCCTGTGCGAGACATTAAATTTAGTCAGTAAGTTAATGATGATTCGATTTATAAAGTGTGTACCTTCATCACTAATTATCGCCCTTGGTGTCCCAAATCGAAAGAAGATTTGTTTCTTTAAAAACTTGGACACTGTGTTCGTGTCATTCTTTGCACAGGCTGCTGCATCTACCTACTTGGATACGTAGTCGACCGCTACTAAGATATATTGATTGCCGCAAGAAGGAGGGAATGGTCCCATGAAGTCGATTCCCCATACGTTGAACAACTCAACTTCCAACATTGAATTCAGAGGCATCTCATTTCGGTTGGAAATGTTGCCTGTTCTCTGACAACGATCGCAAGCTACCGCATATGCCCTTGCATCTTTAAATAATGTGGGTCAGAAATACCCCCTTTGCAGCACCTTTGCAGCTGTCCTCTGCCCTCCAAAGTGTCCTCCGTAAGGTGCTTCATGACAGCTTTTCAAAATGCTATGCGTTTCATATTCTGGAACGCATCGACGCAAGATATGGTCAGGGCCAAGTCTACATAGATATGGCTCATCCCAGCAGTAGAACTTACTTTCATGTTGGAGCTTTTTCTTTTGTTGAGCGTTGAATTCTTCAGGCCATTCGTTGCAGACCAGGTAGTTTACTATGTCTGCGTACCACGGTTCTTGGCTCTCTGCATTCATGACGTGCTCATCTGGGAATCGTTCCTCTATATCACTCCAGCTTTCCTGGACCTCTTTATTTTCCAACCGAGATAGGTGGTCCGCAACCTGATTCTCGGTTCCCTTTCTATCTTTAATCTCCAAATCAAATTCTTGCAACAGTAGTACCCATCGGATGAGTCTAGGCTTTGCGTTCTTTTTCGCCATCAAATATTTGATCGCAGAATGATCACTATAGATGGTCACCTTTGACCCTATCAAGTATGCTCTAAATTTGTCAACCGCAAAGACTATGGCTAACATTTCCTTCTCCAGTAGTGGTGTAGTTCTCCTAAGACGAATTCAACGTTTTACTAGTATAATAGATAGGGTGCATTATTTTATCTTTTCTCTACCCCAATACTGCGCCCACCGCATGGTTACTTGCGTCGCACATTAATTCAAATGGGAGAGACCAGTTAGGTGCAACTAAAATTGGTGCTGAAGTCAGAGCTTGCCTTAGAGACTCGAATGCGTTTAAGCATTTACCGTCGAAATTAAATTCCCTGTTGGCTTCCAGCAGCTCGCTCAGGGGTTTTGCTACTTGCGAGAATCCTTTTATGAATCTTCTGTAGAAGCCCGCATGGCCTAGGAAACTTCGCAACGTCTTTACATTTGTGTGGGCTGGGAGTTTTGCTATCGCATCTATCCTTGCTTGATCCACTTCCAATCCAACCTTTGAGATCTTATGTCCCAACACAATACCCTCAGTGACCATAAAATGGCATTTTTCCCAGTTGAAGACTAGGTTTGTGTCTTCGCATCGTTTTAACACTCGTTCCAATTTGGTCAAGCATTCATCATATGATTTCCCAAATATTGAGAAGTCGTCCATAAACACCTCTACAGACTGTTCCAAATAGTCAGAAAATATTGCCATCATGCACCTTTGGAACGTCCATGGTGCGTTACATAGCCCGAATGGCATGCATCTTAACGCAAAGGTGCCATATGGACACGTGAACGTCGTCTTCTCTTGATCTTCCGGAGCTATCATGATCTGGTTATAGCCAGAGTATCCGTCAAGGAAGCAGAAAAATTCATTTCCTGCCAGCCTATCAAGCATCTGGTCGACGAATGGCAGTGGAAAGTGGTCCTTCTTTGTTGCCGCATTCAGCTTGCGGTAGTCCATACAGATGCGTCAGCCAGTGACCGTTCTTGTTGGTATTAATTCATTTTTACTGTTCATGATCACTGTCATTCCCCCTTTCTTCGGTACACACTGAACTGGGCTTACCCAGCTGCTGTCGAAGATTGGATAAATGACCCCTGCGTTGAGCCATTTGATGATCTCTTTCTTTACAACCTCCTTCATCGCAGGGTTAAGCCTGCGTTGCCTTTCAATTAAGCCATCCTTACCCTCTTCCAACCGAATTTTGTGCATGCAGTATGAAGGGCGTATTCCTCTAATATCCGCTAAGGTCCATCCAATGGCTTTGATATGCTTTTTCAGTATATCCAGCAAAGCCTTTTCACATTCTTTAGTCAACGCAGAGGATATGATGACCGGTAGCGTGCTCTCTTCCCCCAAATATGCATACTTTAAATGCGTTGGCAGTGTTTTAAGCTCAAGGGTTGGTGGTTCTTCTAAGGACGGCTTTGTTTTCTCCGTGGATCGGTTGCTTAAGTCTAAGCGTTCGAAGCTTGCGTTGGAGATTAAACCTATTTTCGCTTCTCTTCCTTCATCCAGTTTATCCAGCATTATTTCATTTTCAGCATATGCATCTATGATGCTTGCCTTTTCTTCAATTATTTCTTCGGTCATCTGGCAAGAATGAAAATCATCAGGATATTTCAACGCATTAAAAACATTAAACTTTACCTGTTGGTCGTCCACTCGAATGGTTAACTCCCCTTCCTGGACGTCTATCAGGGCGCGTCCAGTGGCTAAGAAAGGTCTTCCCAGGATGATGGGCACCTTTCTATCTGCTTCATAATCCAGAATTATGAAGTCGGCCGGGAAGATAAATTTGTCTACCTTCACAAGAACATCCTCAATTTTTCCTTCGGGATGCTTAATGGAACGATCAGCGAGTTGAACCGTGACTGTGGTTGGCCATGCTTCCCCTATACCCAACTTCTTGAATATAGACAGTGGCATTAAATTTATGCTGGCCCCTAAGTCGCATAGTGCCTGACCTACGTCCATTCCTCCTATAGAACAGGGTAATGTGAAACTCCCTGGATCTTTCATTTTGGTGGGTATATTGCTTTTGAACAATGCATTGCATTCCCACATTAATGCGACTGTCTCAAACTCTCCAAGCCTTCTTTTCTTAGATAATATGTCTTTCAGAAATTTGACATAGCTTGGCATTTGTTCCAGTGCTTCCACCATGTGAAGTTGTTTGAGAACGTCCAGGAATTTTCTCAATTGGTCCTCATCATTCTTCTTCTTTACGCGTTGAGGAAAGGGCGGACGCATAGGCAGAGTGATATTCTGAGATACCGACGCAGGGTTTGCCTGTGCTGCTTTTTCTCTCCCCTTTCCACTTTCTTGTTCTTTAGAGACTGTGGTTGTGGATGAAGATTACGGTTCAATAATAGGTGTTACGGGAGGTAGTTGTGGAGTGATGTGAGGCTGCAGATTTCCTTGCATCCTCTGATCTTGCGTTTCAGTGGGAAGAACCTTCCCACTCCTCAATGTCACAGCTTGACATTGTTCCTTACCGTTACCTCGTGGGGCTTCGGTATTACTAGGCAATGCTCCTTGGGGTCTGACATTGCGCTCGCTTGCCATTTGTCCCACTTGTATTTCTAAATTTCGGATTGCAATGGCATGGCTTTTTATTTCACCCATTTGGTTTTGGAGCATCGCTTCCAGCGACTTACGCGTTTCTTCATTTTGAGTGATCGTTTGACGCATAAGTGCTTCAAGGGATGATGATGATGAATTTGCTGACTGGTTTCTTTGCGCTTGATGCCCTTGAACACCTTGGTTGTACACGGGGTTGTTGCTTCTCTGCGGCTGTTGCACAGTTCCCTACGTCTGTGATTGGTTTCCTCCCCATCCAAAGTTAGGATGGTTCCTCCAACCCGGATTATAAGTCTTGGAATACGGGTTGTTCTGAACATAGCATACAGACTGTGGGTTGTAGGGACACATATCGCACAAGTGGCCCTCATCGCATTGCACACAACTTACAGATGCTGTTGCATTCACCGTGTTCATTGCGTCCATTGATTCAATTGTTCCACCTTGGTTGTTCAATGCAATTGTTTGCAGCAAGGATGTCATGTTGGCAATCTGAGCTGAAAGGTTATTAGTCGCATCTGTTTCAATCATTCCAGCTTGCGTTCGTCTTTTATCCATATACCTGGATCCATATCCATCATCCACCCATTCATCAGTATTCCTCGAAATCCTGTCGAGGATTTCCTTAGCTTGCGTGTAAGTTTTGTCCATTAAACCTCCTGCTGCAGAGGCGTCAGCCACTGATTGTGATGTTTTGTTCAGTCCTCCATAGAAAATCTCCATCTGTACACAATCAGGGATACCATTATGGGGATAATTCCTTACAAGCCTTTTAAACCGGGCCCATGCTTCACTAAGTATCTCCGAGTCCTTTTGCTCAAAGGTGACAATGTCTCGTCTCCTCTTTGCACTTACCGTCGGAGGAAAGAATTTCTGCATGAATTTTTCAACCATTTTACCCCAAGTTGTAATCTTACCAGGTTCAAATGAATACGCCCATTGTCTTGCCTCATCTCTGAGAGAGAATGGGAATAGCATCAGTCTGATGCTATCTTGCGGTACTCCAGCCATAGGGAATGCGCTACAAATTTCCAAGAAACTTTTCAGGTGTGCATGTGGATCTTCACCCGTTGCACCCCCAAACTGCCCTGCAGCTTGCAGCATCTGCGACATTACTGGTTTCATTTCGAACCTTCCATTACCCTCGAAGGTTGGTTGTAAAATTCCCGGTGCAAAATTGTATAAATTTGGCGACGCATACTCCCTCATCGGGCGAATCCTATCATGCGCCAAGAGAATTGGTTTTGTATCGCAGTTTGCGTGCTCCTGCGCATTTGCGTTCTGCCTAACCCCAGCTTGAGGAGCTTGAGGTTGATTATTTTGAGCATCCATGTTCTCTTCAGTAGTTTGATTGCTCCTTCTTTGTTTATTCTGTCTTATCCTTCTTCTGAAGGTCCTCTCAATCTCAGGGTCAATATCAAATGTTGGGTTATCCCCTTCACTCATATACTGTTAGAAGGCTCTGACAGAAGAGAAGCTTGCTATACTCCGTCGACTGAGGAATCCTGCAACACAATAATCCAAAGAAAATAATTAAATTAATGAAATAATCCCCGGCAACGGCGCCAAAAACTTGTTGTTAGTTATATTGTATGTGTAAATTAGCCTAATGCAAAGTGCTAAAGGATGTGTTTATGCGTTCAACATGTCATGTTTTGATCATGCTATGCGTTCTACCACTAGGCGTTGGTGGTCTTGTCAAGTTTTCCTATTCTTTTACCCAAGTATAAGCAAAGTAATAGGTGTTCTCGGTGAGTCCGAGGTCGAACACAGGGATTATATTGATTTAGTTTTTAATTGGATTTCATGCGTTATAGCGGTAACCAATATATATTTGAAAGTTGTGTTTTTAATCTAAAGAAAGCGATTGTTTGTACACTAGACTAACAATTGTGGAATATGGAACGCATGCGACACAGCAAGTTCAGCTAAAGATGTGCGTGAATGGATAAAGAAAAGGGTTCGGGTTGATTAACATCTAACTTCGGAAACGCACAGTAGTATTCTATTCATACTTGCAACTCTTCTCCCGGTTGTCAGCCGCTATGCGTTATATATCTATAATGCATAGGAGAGTATTAAGAACCAAGGTTATCCCCATAGACAGGTAACACTACTTGGTCCTTGTCAATTGAGTTCCACAATCACTTATCCTCTCAAGCAGTCTGATTATTACTACTTATGTCGATTTGTCAGATGGACATAAGCATCGGATTAAGCCCGCAATTGACAAGATAAAATAGTTACACTGTGGTTCCTAGTTAGATGCTAACGCAACCCTAGACCTTTGAGTGATTAGTTACTCATGGTTTAAAAGTAGAAAGCGAAAAGTTTAGAAAAGTGAGTAGACATGGAAGATAATTCTATTGATGAAATGACATACAATTTTTGATAAGTCCAATTCCTTGATACAAATCTAAAATTAAGAAAGAACAGTAAGAAAGAAAGCAGGGAAGGCGTCAATGTCTTGAGTCACCTCGATGGAAGCGTGATGATCTGCTGTGAAGTGGTGCGGCGGATGGAAGACTTTTCTCTCTCGAGCTATTTGTCTCCGGCTGAAGTCTGAGAGAACTCTGCTGTCACTTATGGAGTTCTTCCGAGAATCGACAACCTTTCTCATCTCGTAGAGCTACCCTTTTCTAGATGATGAAATCGCAGTTAATGGCAGATCTGCTTGATTGGTGGCGAGATTGATACTGCGTCCATCTCGCCTGATTGCGTGATCGTCGGGCCAATTAAGATCCACCACTTTAGCCGCAAATCATGTTTGTCAATCATCCGTCAATCTCTCCAGATTCCGATCTGTTTCTCAGCGCCTTGCCGTAACGGTTGTCTACGCATCCATGCATAGTTTGGGCGATGTCAACGCGTCGTAGGTTGCTAATGCGTAGCTATGCGTTGAGTTGTTGTTAACGCGTTGTCAGGTTGTTTGCGTTCCGTTCAGATCATGCGTCCATGAAGAACAGATTGCTAATGTGTCGTCCTGCGTTAAGAAGTCATCAGCGCATCGTCTGCATTCCTGCGTTAAAACATGCGTTTTAGGCTCAACAAGTGGTAAAATTATTATCTTCATAAAAAAATACAAGAGTATAACGCAGAGAAAGATCTATTAATAGAATTTATCATAAACTACCGCATGCTTCTCTATTTAAACTCTATTTATCTATGAAAAAGGCTATAATAACTTGTATTTCTACAAGTTATCATCGACGTTGACTCCGACGATTGTGTGGAAGTCCTAAATATCCAACCCTTGAGCGGAATCGACCCCGTACCAACTACGAAACCCAAGAGCCGAGTTAAATCCTGCATCTCTAGGCCAAAAATGAAGAACGTGAGGGAGTTTTCCGCCGCAAACTTCAATGTTGGAAACCAACGGCTAAGAACGGAAAACTCTAAGGCTGAGCAACTGGGTCCTGGAACGGTTCGCGACGAAGCCAACACATTGTACGGAAGCAGCGAAGTACGCCGAAGAGAAGAGAGAGAGGTATTCGATGACATTCTGGAGAGAATCGCTCAAGAGGAGAGGCAAGCAAAGGATCGGGAGGATGACAGGGAGGTCAACCAGCCTTTACCCTCACCTCGTCCGCCAAGCACAAGAGGAATAGAAGAGATGGGAAGAGAAGTAGAAGAAGAAGTGGCTGTCACAGTAGGGGAAGTGAACTCCGCACGATCCCCAGACGCATGGATAGCCGAAATCTTGAGCAGATTGCGTGACCATGGACGCAACCGTCTCAGACGCAAGAAGGGAATCACCCTCGCTGATAAGAGAAGTCCAGAGTCAGTTAAGAGAGACTTAGGAGGGTGAAAAGAATGGGGGAGACAAGGAAGGAGAAGCCGCCTACAGCAAGAAAGAAGGTCGTAGGCGAGCCACATGAAACGCAAGGGTCTGTCCCTGCGTCTATCAGTCCTGAGGAGATGACCCTGGACTGCAATGAAGGACCGATCAGAAAGGTTGTCATGGCCGCAGAGGCCAAGAGAAGAAGAGAAGAGGAAGAGGAAGTGTTACCCGTGACAATAAAGAAAAGAAGGGTATCACAAGAATCTGCCGAGGATGAAGAGCCTAAAAGTGCACAGCAAGGAGGTCGTAGGCGAGCCACATGAAACGCAAGGGTCTGTCCCTGTGTCTATCAGTCCTGAGGAGATGACCCTGGACTCCAATGAAGGACCGATCAGAAAGGTTGTGATGGCTGCAGAGGCCAAGAAAAGAAGAGAAGAGGAAGAGGAAGTGTTACCCGTGACAATAAAGAAAGGAAGGGTATCACAAGAATCTGCCGAGGATGAAGAGCCTAAAAGTGCACAGCAAGGAGATGGTCCTGAGTCCCCAATTGCGGCAACATCCTTCGATAGGCTGGCAGCAAAGATGAAAAAGAAAAGGGCCAAGTTGATGAAAGAGCTCAGGGCCCTCAGAGAAGGAGCTGAGAAGATTGCAAAGGACGCATTGTCCAGCAAGAAGGCGCGCAAGGAAGTACGACCTCAAGAAGAAGAGGAAACGCAAGGCCTTCCTGATCCTCAAATAGACGAAGCTGCAATGGCATTTGAAGAGGAAATGAGGGAAGAAGAAAGAATAGAAAAGGCAGCCAAGGAGCTCGAGAGAGAGCTGAAAATAGAAGAGGATGAGGAGATGGCTGCTAGAATAAAAGCCCAAGAAGAGGGGGAGGGCAAGAAGAAAAAGAAGAAGAGAAGTAGGCACCACTCGCCTACAAGGAAGGAACGCATCGGGGAGGATGCAAGAGAGGAGCAAGGTGTTAGCACCTTGAGAAAGAAGAAGAAAGAAAAAGAGGTGTCAGTCACCAAACTCCCCAGCACTCACAAAGAGAAACGCAAAGGGAAGGAGAAGGTGACTGAGGCACCAGTTGAAGTGGCCAAGAGCAAGAAGAGAACAGTGGATGAAATTCCCGCAAAGGCCAAAGGAAAAGCGAAGGTGGCTGATGCGTCACCACAAAAGAAGGAAGGAAAAGGGAGACGCAGGGCGTTCCTTGATTTGTTGATTGAGGTGGGATTTTTCCCGGAAGAAGCCCCATTGCCGCCATACATCACGGAAATCATCGACCACCACGGCTGGAGAAACTTCTATTCCAGCACCTTTTGGGTTCAACTTGACTTAGTCCGAAGTTTTTATAATGGACGCATAGATGAAGAGGAAGACGTGGTGGTAGTTGAAGAAACTGAAGTCCCGTTCAACGCAAGAGAAATAAACGCAATATATCAGTTGAGGGAAAAATCGAATGCGGAAGTAAACAAAATTATAGAATCAACTCCACTGAAGTTAAAGGAAGACGCAATCCGAGTATTGGCGAAGCCTGGGGCTAAGTGGGACGTTTCACCCACAGGTATCAAAACACTATCTGCTAGCAGCCTAAAACCAGAGGCGAACCTGTGGGTGTACCTAGTGAAGAAGCGGCTGATCCCTACAACGCATGACAATACAATGTCAAGGGATCGAGTGATGGCAGCTTACTGCATTATGCGTCGCATCCCCCTTGATGTCGGACGCATAATTGCGGCGCAGATAAGAGGGGTATTTAACAAGCCAAGAGGCCAACTCTTTTTCCCCACTCTCATCATGAACCTGTACGCCAATGCTTCCATCGGAGGGCAGACAGAAGTGTTAGATGCAGAGAAGATGATTGATATAGGTAGTAATAATCAAACTGTCAAATGCAATCTTAATCTGATGCTTATGTCCATCTGACAAATTGATATAAGTAGTAATAATCAAACTGCTCGAGAGGGTAAGTGATTGTGGAACGCAATTGACAAGGGCCAAGTAGTGTTACCTGTCTATGGCAATAACCTTGGTTCTTAAAACTCTCCTATGCGTTATAGACATATAACGCATAGCGGCTGACAACCGGGAGAAGAGTCGCAAGTATGAATAGAATACTACTATGCGCTTCAGATGTTAGATGTTAATCAACCCGAACCCTTTCTTTATCCATTCATTCACATCTTCAGTTGGATTTGCTATGTCGCATGCTTTCTCTTTCACAATTTTAGCCTAGTGTACAAACAATCGCTTTCCTTAGATTAAAAACAAACTCATTCTCAACTATTTCTTGATTACCATTGCAACGCATTAAATCCACGTAAATACTAAATCAATATAATCCTTGTGTTCGACCTTAGACTCACCGAGAAAATCTACTCCTTTGCTTATACTTGGGAAAAGGATAGGAAAACTTGACAAGATAACCAACGCATTGTAGTAAGACGCATAGCATGTTTAAAGCATGATATGCTAAACGCATAATCACATCATTTAGCACCTTGCGTTAGTACAATTTACACACAATAATACCACACAACACGTCTGCATACTATTCCTTAGGAACGCAAACCTACTTTGCATGTATGCAAGCGGCCAATTCAAACCTCTTTTACAAAAATATTGCAACTTAATCTTTGTTTACAATTTAAGCAATGTGGACCTTGCCACTCTCAAGTTTGGGGGTGGAAGAGGTTTGAACTGTCAAAGATAAAAATATGAGGAACTTATTTCAATCATGTTTAAAAAAAAAAAAAAAAAAGAAAAATTCTTTTAAACGTAAAATTCCGCTGGCAAGACTAATATATTTATCTTGTTAAGAGTTTAGCTGAAAACGACACCTGCTCGTAGTTGGCCGCCTCCATGAACCCCATAGTTGGTGTGTCAAAACGAAGGTGGGTAATCGTAATCAGCGATGCATAGATAAAATAACAAACTCCAATGTCTAGTGAGGAAACCGAGCTTAGATAAAAGTTTAGTCGAGAAGGACACTTGCTCGTAGTTGGCTGCCTCCATACACCCCATAGTTGGTATGTCAAAACGAAGGTGGGTAACCCTACTCGATGCATGGCTACATAAATAATAAAACCAATGAAAGAAAGATAAACTTTATATCTTCATCTTTTCAAACTCAGTGTTAAAAGAAGAAACAAAAATTTTGTGAATAATGAGTTTAAGAATTTTGAAAAGAAAGCTTGCTGCATACAAATTAGACTTGTCCTAAAGATAAGAATATAGAGGTAGAGAAATAATATAACTAACGGGTAGCTGATTGAGTATAGCATTCTGAGAGACTAGTCAATGCATTGAGAAAATGTTTAGGATAATTGAAGTTTCTTAGATAAAAGTTATGCTTAAGGACAAGCATTTATCTAAGTTTGGGGGTGTGATAACTTGTAGAAATACAAGTTATGATAGCCTTTTTCTTAGATAAATAAAGATTAAATAGAGAAGCATGCGGCAGTTTATATTGATTTTGATTAATAAATCTTCCTTTGCATTATACTTTTATATTTTTAGGAAGATAAATGATTTTACCACTTTTTGAGCCTAAAACGCATGTTTTGACGCAGGAATGCAAAACGATGCGTTGATGACTTATTAACGCAGGACGACGTGTTAGCAATCTGTTCTCCGTGGACGCATGATCTGAACGGAACGCGAACGACCTGACGCTGCGTTAACAACAACTCAATGCATAACTACGCGTTAGCAACCTACAACGTGTTGACATCAACCAAACTATTCATGGACGCATAGACGATCATTAAGGCAAGGCGCTGAGAATCAAATCAGAATTTTGAGAGATTGACGGATGATTGACAAACATGATTTGTGGCTAAAGTGGTGGATCTTCATTGACCCGAGAATCACGCAATCAGGCGAGATGGACGCATGGTATCAATCTCGCCGCCAATCAAGCAGATTTGCCATTAAATGCGAACGCATCATCTATAAAAGGGCAGCTCTGCAAGATGAGAAAGGGTTGTTGATTCTCGAAAGAACTCCATAAGTGACAGCAGAGTTATTTCAGATTTCGACCGGAGACAAATAGCTCGAGAGAGAAGAGTCTTCCCTCCGCCGGACCACTTCACAGCAGAACCTCACGCTTCCATCCGGGCGACTCAAGACATTGACGCCTTCCTTTCTTTCTTTCTTAGTTTTTCTTCTTGATTTTAGATTTGTGTCAAGACATTGAGCTTATCTAAAGTTGTATTCCGTTTCATCAATATAATTATCTTCCATGTCTACTCAATTCTCTATACTTTCCACTTTTTATTTTCAAACCATCAGTAACTAATCACTCAAGGGTCTAGGGTTGCGTTAGCATCTAACTAAGAACCATAGTGCAACTATTTCATCTTGTCAATTGTGATCTTAATCCGATGCTTATGTCCATCTGACAAATCGATATAAGTAGTAATAATGAAACTGCTCGAGAGGGTAAGTGATTGTGGAACTCAATTGACAAGGGCCAAGAAGTGTTACCTGTCTACGGGGATAACCTTGGTTCTTAACACTCTCCTATGCGTTATAGACATATAACGCATAGCGGCTGAAAACCGGGAGAAGAGTCGCAAGTATGAATAGAATACTACTATGCGTTTCCGATGTTAGATGTTAATCAACCCGAACCCTTTCTTTATCCATTCTCTCACATCTTTAGCTGAATTTGCTGTGTCGCATGCCTTTCCATCTTCCACGTTTTAGTCTAGTGTACAAACAATCGCTTTCTTAGATTAGAAACACACACTCCTCAACTTATTTCTTGGTTACCACTGCAGCGCACGAAATCCAAATAAATACTAAATCATCATAATCCCTGTGTTCGACCTTGGACTCACCGAGAAAACCTATTCCTTTGCTTATACTTGGGTAAAGGATAGGAAAACTTGACAAGATTACCGACGCATAGTAGTAAGACGCATAGCATGTTCAACGCATGATATTTTAAACGCATCATCATATCTTAATTACACCTTGCGTTAGTACAATTTACACATACAATAAACTCACAACAAGTTTTTGGCGCCGTTGCCGGGGATTTGTGATCTGTCTATTGTAAATTCACACAACAATTTTATTTTATTTTATTTTGCTTCTTTTTGTATTTTTTTTTTAGTATTTACTTCTTTTTCTTTAATTTCAGTTTTAGTAGTGTAAATTAGAGCATGAAACTAGGCGTCGAGCTTTAATGTAAACTAATTGATTTCAACGCATCATTGAACTATGCGTTCAGCGATAAACGATTTCTGTGTTTATCAAGTTGAAATTAGGAGCTGTAATTTTCCAAACGCATAATACTTAAAACGTCCAACGCATACTGTGAACTAAAAACCATGCGTTCATCAGTATATTCGGTATGCGATAATTGTATGCCTTCACCATTTCTTCGCCGCATGGAGTTTCTAATTACCTCTTTGCATGGTTCCTTGCTTTAAATTCATTCTAAGTAAATGTATAATTATTCTCAACTTTTATCTTTGCGTTGAAAAATTAGTCACCATGAGGATAATCATGCCTACACTTTTTGTACACTCTTTAAGTTAGATTACTTTCAATGCGTCTGTATATTATTCTTTAGAAACGGAAACCTACTTTGCATGTATGCAAGCGGCCAATTCAAACCTCTTTTACAAAATTTTGCAACTTAATCTTTGTTTACAATTTAAGCAATGAGGACCTTGCTACTCTCAAGTTTGGGGGTGGAAGAGGTTTGAACTGTCAAGGACAAAAATATGAGGAACTTATTTAAAAAAAAAAAAAATTATTCTTTTAAACGCAAAACTCTGCTGGCAAGACTAATATAATTATCTTGTTAAGAGTTTAGCTAAAAACAACACCTGCTCGTAGTTGGCCGCCTCCATGCACCCCATAGTTGGTGTGTCAAAACGAAGGTGGGTAATCGTAATCAGAAACGCATAGATAAAATAACAAACTCTACTGTCTAGTGAGGAAACCAAGCTTAGATAAGAGTTTAGTCGAGAAGGGCACTTGCTCATAGTTGGCTGCCTCCATGCACCCCATCGTTGGTATGTCAGAACGAAGGTGGGTAACCCTACTCGACGCATGGATACATAAATAATAAAACCAATGAGAGAAAAAGGAACTTTATATCTTCATCTTTTTAGACTCAGTGTTCAAAAGAAGAAACAAAAATTTTGTGAATAATGAGTTTAAGAATTTTGAAAAGAAAGCTTGTCGCATACAAATTAGACTCGTTCTAAAGAAAAGAATATAGAGGTAGAGAAATAATATAACTAATGGGTAGATGATTGAGTATAGCATTCTGAGAGACTAGTCAATGCGTTGAGAAAATGTTTAGGATGATTGAAGTTTCTTAGATAGAAGTTATGCTTGAGGACAAACATTTATCTAAGTTTGGGGGTGTGATAACTTGTAGAAATACAAGTTATGATGGCCTTTTTCTTAGATAAATAGAGATTAAATAGAGAAGCATGCGGCAGTTTATGTTAATTTTTATTAAGAAATCTTCCTTTGCGTTATACTAATGTATTTTTATGAAGATAATGATTTTACCACTTTTTGAGCCTAAAATGCATGTTTTGACGCAGGAATGCAAAACGATGTGTTGATGACTTCTTAACGCAGGATGACTCGTTAGCAATCTGTTCTTCGTGGACGCATGATCTGAACGGAACGCGAACAACCTGACGATGCGTTAACAACTATTCAACGCATGACTATGCGTTAGCAACCTGCGACGCGTTGACATCGGCCAAACTATTCATGGACGCATAGACGACCATCAACGCAAGGCGCCGAGAATCAAATCGGAATCTTGAGAGATTGTCGGATGATTGACGAACATGATTTGTGGCTAAAGTGGTGGATCTTAATTGACCCGAGAATCATGCAATCAGGCGAGATGGACGCATGGTATCAATCTCGCCGCCAATCAAGCAGATTTGCCATTAATTGCGAACACATCATCTATAAAAGGGCAGCTCTGCGAGTTGAGAAAGGGTTGTTGATTCTCGGAAGAACTCCATAAGTGGCAGCAGAGTTATTTCAGACTTCGATCGGAGACAAATAGCTCGAGAGAGAAGAGTCTTCCCTCCGTCGGACCACTTCACAGCAGAACCTCACGCTTCCATGTCACACCCCCTCTCGGATTACCCTCCATAACCCAAGAAGAGATGTGAAGACAACAGTTACCGACCACCCTGTCACGTAACCCACTGTCAACCTTCCCATCCAAATGCTCTTGACAAACCTCGACTTCGATCGGCAATAGGAACTGTCATGCTACCTGAAAATGGAAAACATTTAAAAGAATGAGTTAACGGCCCAGTGAGTAACGGATTTCTGATAACAATATATTTCAACTGAAAAACTGGTTAAACTCGCATAAAACATACCACTTCAAAATAGATTAAATTATACTCAAACATCATCGTGAAAACATGCTTGACCGTTTCAGATTAAATAATCAAAATTCTCTTCTACCTCATTCTTATAAAATACTTTTTCCTTAGTTGAGGCGGAGTACTACTCAACGCTACTCAACATCGATTTTTCCTAGCTGTGTGGAGTAATCTCAACACATCAGCGTCATATATACCTCTATGTGCACATAGGTACTAGAACTCGGGCTGCCCTCAATGCCTTCTACGAGTCCCTGAGCATTGGGATCCCACTTCTATATCCAGGTTACCCATATGCCTTCTACGAGTCCCTGAGCATTGGGTACCTTTATATTCCGGGCTGCCCACAATGCCTTCTACAAGTCCCTGAGCATTGGGGTCCTATTTTAATAGAACAGCTACCCTTTGGCCTTCTCCATGTCCATGAGCCTCGGGTGCCTTTTCAAGTTTAATATAACACAAAACATATTTGTAAACGTTATATCAATAACTCATGAGTTTACCGTTTCGAAATCTCATCTCATCAGCATGCTAAGTTCAATTTCACATTTAATATAAAACCGCATGCTTTTCATTAAGTTTCTTTCTTGAAATCATATAATACCATGCTTTTTCAGAGAAGTCATGAGAACAAATATCAATCATTCACCATGCGCTTTATAACTCATAGCAAGTACCCAACATTCTCAAAGTTCTCAAGTGAAACGCATGCTCATGTCTCTATAAGTCACATAATCGTATACTTTATATATAAGAAAACGCATACATTATTCCATTAGAAACCCATAAAATCATATTCATAAAAATCTCATTTATATTTTGTAAAACGCAGGTGTTACTCACCTGTACTTGCCACAGAATACTTCTTTTTCCTTTCCTCTAGTTCCTCTTCCCGAGCTTTCTGGACGCAGCGTTCTAACTATGGAACGCAAGGCTCCATTTTCCTCTGTCAGCTTGGTTGAATGCAACCCTACCCTTTAACACAAGGTTGGTAACACAAAGCTGGTTATTTCCGCAAAGTGCACCCCGACTCTTCTTACTTCCCCTTCGGATGTGTCGCCCTCTCTTGGACGCAAGGTCCATCATGAGCGCATCATCTAACTTTGGACGCCGTGTTCACCTTGGACATTATGTTTGTCCTCAACGCGTAGCCGACCCTTTTTAACACTAGACAACTTCTTTACATAAGATAACTAAGTTGTCAAATACCTTCTTTCTTGGCCGCATACTTCTACCACAGACGTTCTTGCTGCCCACTTCTCTTTTTCTCCAGATTTCTTCTCTGGGAGTCATCAGTCGCTCCTTTTTCCTTCAAAGTTCTATTTATAGGGAACTTAACATTCAAATTTTCCTCTCCTTTTGCCACTTGTTTGCCACATGTCTCGCTGCATGTTTAATTAACCATGCATTAATCCAAGTGTCACCTTGCATGAAACATTTAACATCCCTTTAACACCTCCTACTGATAAGGTGTCAAATCTATACATAGCCACCTGGCCTTATACACTTATCTTATGCATCCAACATTTCCAACAGATAACCATTTATTCAGCACAAAGCCCTCACGCGTTCATTAAGTTTCCTTTAAAATTTGAGCTTTACTACTCATTTTCTAACTCTCAGCCAACTATACTACTCTTTGACGCATAGAGGTAACTCCACCTTTAACGTATAGATATCTCAACCCATGACATCCTTACCAACGCATGGTAGGCCAAGTACGTTTCTTCCTCCGCCAACGCGGCGACTATTTCAGTTCACAACCATTTGTGATCACCCTCAACGCATAACCGCACTATAATAAACCAGTTGTAATACCCTATCTCCAAAAAACCTAAGTATTCATATGACTAGTAAGGATAAAAGGATAAAAGTGTGTGGATTAGCGGAACTTTTAAACGGAAAGTTAAGATTGTGTAATTACTGAATTATGACCAATAAATTCTGTGCGTTGAGAAGAATGGTATTAAGAAAAGAGTAGACATATTTCTGGCAATTAGGTTGACGCATAGATGGTTAAGCTCAAACGCATGGTATTTAATACTGAGGAGTTACCAAGCTGTGAAATTAGGTTCTAATGATGGCAGGTTGAATGGGGTGAAGTACCATGTGTCGATGATGTAAAGTGAAGTAGAACCATCACGTAGGAAAAGTACCTTGCGTTGGAAAGGTTGACAACGCGTTGGGAAGTGAAGCTAAGGAAAATAATGCGTTGAGTGTTGTATAGAACAATAGTGAATGGAGGTGAAGGAACAGGAGTTGGGTATGGACTACGACTATGCGTTGGAAAGCTTAGTATGGGAAGCTAGTGTAAAGGGAAGAAGTAGACTGTTACCATAGCCTGGATGGATGAGTCGTTATTTTGATAGGTATGTCAGGCATTGAAAGGTGTTATTATGTGTTTGGAAGTAAAGATGGAACCTGACCAAGGGTTATATTCAACTTACGTTACGAAGAATACCTTGAATTGGAAAGTAGTTGTATGCGATAGGCTAAAGGTTAATAATAAATTGATAAGCCATGAAATGGATAAGCGCTAAAGGTTACTATAAAATACCTTAGTGTTGATCGGAAGTTCTTTAGTACAGCAAGTGCAAAAGAGGTCGTTACGCGTTATAAGTGCTATGAGATGTTACACGTTTAAGGATTATTATATGCTAGTAGGACTTCAGTGATTAGTAAGGTCTTACTATGCATTGAGGAAGTTACGTGGTGAGAAACTATTAGTTATGCATTGAGGAGTTCCGTGTTAAGGAGAGCTATTAATTATGCAACGAAGGGTTTATGAGTCGATGATGGTTACCATTGGTTATTAAGTCATACGCTGGAAGCTTAACTTCATGATAATGGAAAATGCTACCACGACCTCGGGTAAACGCATAGAGGAAAATCAAGGGACTTAAAGGAAGATGGTCATGAACTCGAGATGAAGCAAAGGTGAATGCAAAAGGGTAAACGCAGAAAGAAAGAACTTGAGTTGGATGTGGTGGTCAAAGGTAAACCACATGGTCAGAAGGGTGCAATTGTACAAAAGAAGGAATTGTAGCTGTGAACGAATGTAAGAAAAGGGAGTTGAACGCATATAATATGCGATAAAAATTGATGTATGATGTTAAGCTGAAGCACGTAGTAGTATACGTTTAGTATTTGTACACCTACTTGAATATGAAGGAGAAGTGGAAATAAAGGTAGTAAAGCTGAGAGTAGTAAAAGGGAGCAAAGAAGTTAAATCTGAAAGGAAGTTCCATGAACGCATAGGAGCACGGAGTTGATTGGGTAGTTGTGTATTGGAACATAATGGACCCATAAGGAAAGCCTATATGCCAGGTGGCTACACATGGTCGTGACACCTTATCAAGTGGGAGGTGTTAGAAGGCATGCTAAGTATTTCATGCAAAGTGACGCTTGGATTAATGCACGATTAATTAAGCATGCAACATGACATGTGGCAAACAAGTGGCAGCAGAAGAGGAGAGGTAAGATGACAAGCCCTCTATAAATAGGACCTTGAGGGAAAAGTAATGACTGATGATTCGATGGTAAGAATCCTTGAGAAAAGGAGAGAAAGAAGGCCGAAGGAAGAAACCCTTGAGTCTGTAAGAGGAAGTCTGCAACCAAGGAAGAAGACATTCTTGACACTTAAGTCATCCAGTGTTAAAGAAGTTGTCTTGCGTCAAAAAGGGTGAGCCTTGCGTTTTATCCGAATTCAACATTTAAGGTGAACACCACGATGCGATCAAGTTAGACTTTGCATTCAAAGAAGGTTGACGCATCTGAAAGAACAAGAAGAGTTAGTCTGCACCTTGCAGGGTTACGTCCAACTAGACTACCAGAGGGTGAAAGCAGACTAAAGAGTTCAAGCCTTGCGTTTAAGAGCTCGGGGAAGCAGAGATTTGAAGGGAAATCTCTTAAGTAATTGTGAGTGACTCACTTCTTCTTTCAAAACTGAACTTTGTTGAAAGTGTTCTTGTGTGCTATGGTTTGGTAATAACTGATTTCATGAAATGCATGATGTTGATCATATTGTTTAAAATGCATGTTTTATCTGATTGTTTTACTATATTGAAAGGCATGTTGCAAGGTATAGTTTATTGAGAAACATCCTGATTTCTATAAAAGGTTTCATATGAATGATTTACTCAAATTGATTGATAAAATGTTTAAGAGGAGGCTCAGTGCTTATCTCCTTGAGAAGGCTCGTGAGTTTCCCCGGGACCCAGTACTCAAGGACATGAGAAGGTACATGGGCAACCCGTCATATTCCTATGTGCACATAGAGGTTATTCTGGCTAGTGCGTCGAGTTTGCTCTACATCGAGCCAGGGATGATTTCGACGTTGGGTGTGTTGAGCCTTGCTCCACCCCGACTAAGGATGTTTTCGACGTTGAGAGCGTTGAGTCCTACTCCGCCTCAACTAAGGGAAAAGATAGAGAAACCAAACGAGTTTTCCGTATAATTGTTCTAAAACGACTCTATTGATTTGGAACGGTTTGATATGATTTAAAAGAGTTATTGTAAATACATTCCTGTTGTATTGATGTACTTATCCTTATTTTATATGTATAAATGTAATATGCCTATTTTCGAATAAAAGATAGTTTTACAAAATCAGTCACTCACGGGGCTTTAGCTCACGTTTTCCTATGTTTTTCAAATTTTTTTTTCCAGGTAGCAAGCGAGTTCGGAATGCTTTGCCTACGCAAGAACCTCGTCTGGGCCGTATTTGGTAAAAGTAGTTGGTCAGTGAACCTTACAGAGGAGTCAAGGTTATTGACTTCACATCTTCTTTCGGGTTTTGGAGGATAATCCGGGAGAGGGTGTGACACCAGTGCTTACACAATGCCACTAGGTGTTAATGACAAACGCCCAATACTGTGTTTGTATCTCATCGCATCATACCATGCATTCAACTCCTTCCTTATGTTCATAACAACTCCTTCTCAAGCTCTTTCTCTACGCGTTTGTCCTACCGCGTTTATCTTCATTCACGTTCAATGACCATCTTCCTATCCTTGAACATTCCTTCATTACTTCCCAGATTATTCTTTTAACCATTTCCTTGCACTTAAACTACTTCCCTTAAGGATAGATTAGCATGCGTCCACCACATGCACCAATTTTTATGTTTACTTCACAACTTTCTTCAACACTTCACAATTTAACTTTATTCTCTTCTTGCTTATCCGCTTCACTTCTTTCCATTCTCGATTTACTTCCATGCGTCCAGCCTTACCATGCGTTACTTAGCCCTAACCATGCGTCCAACATGGTCCTTTACCTCTTTTCTTCATAAATTCTTCAACGCATTGTTTCTTGAAAAAAATAGGGTGTGACATTCCATCCTGGTGACTCAAGACATTGACGCCTTTCCTGCTTTCTTTCTTAGTTTTTCTTTCTTGATTTTAGATTTGTGTCAAGACATTGAGCTTATCTAAAGTTGTATTCCGTTTCATCAATATATATATCTTCCATGTCTACTCATTTCTTTATACTTTCCGCTTTTTACTTTCAAACCATGAGTAACTAATCACTTAAGGGTCTAGGGTTGCGTTAGCATCTAACTAAGAACCATAGTGTAACTATTTCATCTTGTCAATTGTGATCTTAATCCGATGCTTAAGTCCATCTGACAAATCGATATAAGAAGTAATAATCAAACTGCTCGAGAGGGTAAGTGATTGTGGAACTCAATTGACAAGGGCCAAGAAGTGTTACCTGTCTATGGGGATAACCTTGGTTCTTAACACTCTCCTATGCGTTATAGATATATAACGCATAGCGGCTAACAACCAGGAGAAGAGTCGCAAGTATGAATAGAATACTACCATGCGTTTCCGATGTTAGATGTTAACCAACCCTAACCCTTTCTTTATCCATTCATTCACATCATTAGCTGAATTTGCTGTGTTGCTTGCCTTTCCATCTTCCACAATTTTAGTCTAGTGTACATACAATCGCTTTCTTTAGATTAGAAACAAAACACTCCTCCAATTATTTCTTGGTTACACAGCAACACATGAAATCCACATAAATACTAAATCAACATAATCCCCATGTTCGACCTCGGACTCACCGAGAAAACCTACTCCTTTGCTAATACTTGGGTAAAGGATAGGAAAACTTGACCAAATCACCAACGCATAGTTGTAAAACGCATAGCATGTTCAACGCATGATATGTGAAACGCATAATCATATTTTACTCACACCTTGCGTTTGTAAATTTTCAATTGCACACATAATTAACAACATCCATCATCCATAGCATCCCTTGCCGCCTTGGCATCGAAGATGGCTACACAAAAGGAGTTGGAACGAGGAGATAATGAGATGACAAATTATGTTGATAGAGGACACTATTAGAGGCTACCACCAACAACAACTTCCAACTCATTACCATCCTAACTTGAGGAACCATGAAAACGTTTCTTATGCTAACAATAGAAACATTTTGCAAGGTCCTCTCAGTTTTTTCAATGTAGGTCCATCACACACCGAAAAGAAGTCTAACTTAGAAGACTTGATGGTGGAGTTCATAAAAGAGTCAAGATGAAGAACCACTGCATTGGAAAACACCGTACAAAGTCATGGCAAGACTATCCACAACATTGAGGTACCAATTAGCCAAATAACCACTTCGTTTCAAACAATGCAGAAGGGTAAGTTTCCTAGTTGCCCCGAAAGAAATCCAAAAGAGGAGTGCAAGGTCGTGACTTTGAGGTGTGGGAAAAAGTTGTCCACTCCTTAATCAATGATGAGGATAAGGAGCAAGATGTAGATGAGACCATCAAAGAGCCTACCATAGTAGATGAACCCAAGGTGGTCTTAGAAAAAGAGAAAGAGGTAAAGAAGTCGACATCTTCAAGTAAGTCATTTAACCCTCTACCGTGCCCTATCCTCAACGTTTTAAGAAGAAAGAAATAGACTCCTAATTTGCTAAATTTTTAGAGTTATTTAAAAAACTTCACATTAATATCCCATTTACTAAGCCTTTAGAGCAAATGCCCAACTATGCTAAATTCATGAAAGATGTCTTGTCTAAAAGGAAGAAGTTTGGGCAATATAAGATGATTAGCATGATTGAGGAATGCAATGTTGTGCTACAAAAGAAGCTACCACAAAAATTGAAAGATCTAGGGAGTTTTACTATACCTTGCACTATTGGTTCTTTAAATGTTACTAGAGCTCTTTGTGATCTTGGTGCTTCTATTAATTTAATGCCTTTATCTGTTTATAAGAAGCTTGACATTGGAGAGGTGCAACCTACCACCATTTGCAACTAGCTGATAGATCCTTAGCTTTTCTTAGAGGTATTGTTGAGGATGTATTAGTTAAAGTTGACAAATATATCCTCCTTGCAGATTTTGTAGTTTTGGACATGGAAGAGCACTGAGATTCCTATCATTCTTGGGCGCCCATTCCTAGCAACTGGGAAGACTATCATAGATGTCCAATAAGGGAAGTTGGCTTTAAGGGTAAATGAGGAGAATGTCGTCTTTCATATTTATAAGTTCTTAAGTCATCGTGATGAGGGTAGTACTTGCCATGCTAAAGACATAATTGATCATACTATTTCTGAGCATGTAGAGGTTATGTTGGCTAATGATCATCTAGAACAAAGCATAATGGATGTTGATAATGTGGATACTAGTTTTAATGAAATTGCTTTGTATGCTTTGTGTGCCAAAGAAAGGGGGCATGACAGTGGTAGCCAACAGTAAGAACGAATTAATCCCAACAAGAACGGTTAATGGATGGCTTATTTGCATAGATTACCGCAAGTTGAATGTGGCTACAAAGAAAGATCATTTTCCATTACCATTCATCAACCAAATGATCGACAAGTTAGCAGGAAACAAGTTTTTCTGCCTTCTGGATGGTTACTTCGGATACAACCAGATCATGATAGCACCAAAGGACCAAGAGAAAACAACTTTCACATGTCCATATGGCACCTTTGCATTTAGACGCATGCCCTTTGGCCTATGTAACGCACCAGGGACATTTTAGAGATGCATGATGGCCATATTCTTAGACTATTTGGAACAATTCGTGGAAGTTCTTATGGATAATTTCTCAATATTTGGCAATTCATATGATGAGTGCCTAGCGAATCTAGAATGTGTACTTAAGTGCTGTGAAGACACGAACTTGGTCCTCAATTAAGAAAAATGCCATCTCATGGTTACCGAGTGCATTGAAAAGCGCGTGAAATGTATTTTTTATTCTCTTAAATTAAGAGAGTTTCTATTAGATTTCACTTGTTTGCTAGAGGTTTTCAGGTGAATATAAAGAAAATAAGAATTGAAAGGCAAAAGAACCAAGTCGAGCCAAAATCAAGTGAAAAAGAGAAGAAAATCACCAAATCCCTAAAAATAGGGTAGTGCCGCGTTGCCAGCTCGGCACTGCCACAACGCATTTTCCTGAGAGCATCAGTCAAGGAAGCACAGTAGTGTTAAGGCAGCGTTGCAGCTCGGCGTTAAGGGTAGGATTCAATGACGCACAGCACCGCGGCGCCATCTCATAGCGCGCCGGTGCCACACTTTTATGTCGGTCAGTGCAGCGGTGCCATCTCACAGCGCCATGGCGCCAGCTTTCCTTATTTGAAAAATCTACAATTTTAGAAAGAAATCTAGGCGGCCACGTTTATAAATTGAAGGGTTTCTAGCAACCCTAGAGGGGAGAAGAGGAAGAAGAATTGTAGAATAAAAGACTTAGAGTGAGGGTTTAGTGTAAGATATGAAGATTCCATGATGCTGGAAGGTTCAAGGATCGTCGAAACGCCAAATCCAACCTGGAAACAAGCTTGGAAGCCAGATAACGTTTCTTCCCTTTCCTTATACTTGGTCTATTTGTTGTATCTTGTTGTTCTTGTAGGATTAATGAGCATGCAGCAGGAGTTAATTTGATCAATTTTCACTCTAAGATGCTCAATTTAGAGGATTAAACATGCAATTAAGAAGAAAAACCAAAGTTTCAAGAACACTTACCCTTGAAGCTCCAAATTCTCCTTCAATTCTTGATGAATTTCAGCACCACTTGGTTGTAGACCACCACAAGAGTCTTGTCTACTATTCTCTAGGCTTAGATTGGATGGTGGGATCCAAATTTGTGGTGAATTTGAGAAAGAATGAAGGTTGGGAAGAAGATGAACAATGGATAGAATTTTGCAAAATTAACCCTTAATTTCACAAAATTCTTAACCATTTTTATGTCAAAATCATCTCTATTTATTAAAGAATAACATGCAATCCAATTGCATCAAAATTTGACAACACAAAATGGTTAATTTGTTGGTTAATTGTGAAGAAGACAACCAAGCTCCTAGCTTAGTTAGTGGGAAAATCCAATCTTCAAAAATCAATTTTAAAATCAATTTTCAACGAATTTCCAAAATTGAATTAAAATTGATTTTTAATTTCAAAAAGATAATTAAATAATTAAATAAAAAATAATTTAATATTTAATTAATTAAATATTATTTTAATATTAAATAATAAAATAATATTATTTTTCCCACTTGTCTCGATTTTTCTAAAAAAAAAAAAAACCCAATATGAATCCCTATTCATATGATTAATATTTAAATTATATTTAAATATTATAATTAACTCTATTTGTACGTTTAATTCGTAATTAAACGTCGATATATCGTATATATCTAACTTTCATTCCTTAAGCCAAGATTTTAACTGTTGGGTTGTATGTCCTAAAACTCGTAGTTTTTGTAAATAGGTGTTTTTTAGTACATATGAAGTTATTCAAATGAATTAATTATTTATCAACTCTAAATCCAATTAAACTACGAACCCTTGGCTACTATCATGAGTACTTGGACTTTATGTGGAGACATAAACAGGATCAAGTTCGAGTAAGTAGCCTCAATAGTCTATAGTACATGGATTAGGTTGGGTACGTCTTCCTGGAGACACTATTGAATACGACCCGCTTCATGATTGTTACAAATGTTGTAAAGTGTCATAAATGAAGTGATTCTGATTTGATCATGTAGAGACATGTGAGCGGGGGTATTCTACATAATGAGATTGTGTAAGACTGACCCTGAAATAATTACTGTTACGTATTAACACCGTTTACGATTAACACTGATTAATTTCACTTATCGATGACCTAGATAACTTGATCTGAATCTTGAGCTATCTATGAACTCCTATTTATTCAGAATTATCCCTTGATCTACATAGGTAAGAATAAGCTCAATAGCGCTGCTCAACATTCCTCCTATTTCAGGGATAAGACTGGGTAGATAGTTGGGAACATAGAATTTGCAAAACGAAATTCACTCCTACCCAACTTAGGGATAGAAGAGAGGTTGTTCTCTTAAGTGTTGTTTCCAGGACTTGAACAAGGGGCCCCATCCTCTCACTGGCCCGAGAGGGAATGGATTTAGTGATTAGATCCTAAATTAATTGTTCATTAGAGGGACAATGGTACTTAAGGAGAAAAGATGTAACTGAGAGGTAAATCGGTATTTGACCTAGCTGAAGTTATGAACAACCTATGAAGGATTGACTTATCGATGACGGTTATATCAAATGGACACAAATATATATAAAGTGAGAAGAGTGCAACTACGGGCTTTAGTGGAGTGTCCCGTTAGTTAACGAATATTGGTTAACTAGGTTAAAGAGTTTGGCCGGTTAATCTGGGATCGTTGGAGCTCATGATCTGTAGGTCCATTAGGTCCCTCTACTAGCTCATAAATGGACTAAAATCTTAGATAATGTGGTGAATAAGTTTGAATCGTTCAAATCTTGGCTTAAGGAATGAAAGTTAGATATATACGATATATCGACGTTTAATTACGAATTAAACGTACAAATAGAGTTAATTATAATATTTAAATATAATTTAAATATTAATCATATGAATAGGGATTCATATTGGGTTTTTTTTTTTTTTTTAGAAAAATCGAGACAAGTGGGAAAAATAATATTATTTTATTATTTAATATTAAAATAATATTTAATTAATTAAATATTAAATTATTTTTTATTTAATTATTTAATTATCTTTTTGAAATTAAAAATCAATTTTAATTCAATTTTGGAAATTCGTTGAAAATTGATTTTAAAATTGATTTTTGAAGATTGGATTTTCCCACTAACTAAGCTAGGAGCTTGGTTGTCTTCTTCACAATTAACCAACAAATTAACCATTTTGTATTGTCAAATTTTGATGCAATTGGATTGCATGTTATTCTTTAATAAATAGAGATGATTTTGACATAAAAATGGTTAAGAATTTTGTGAAATTAAGGGTTAATTTTGCAAAATTCTATCCATTGTTCATCTTCTTCCCAACTTTCATTCTTTCTCAAATTCACCACAAATTTGGATCCCACCATCCAATCTAAGCCTAGAGAATAGTAGACAAGACTCTTGTGGTGGTCTACAACCAAGTGGTGCTGAAATTCATCAAGAGATTAAGGGAAGGTATGTGTTGAAGATCTAAAAGATTTTATTGAAACTTTGTATTCTTGAAGAAAACAACCACACTGTTAGGTTTGAAAGTGTAAACTAAGGAGATAAATTTCACTAAATGATGAGAGATTGAGGAAAATTTTACCAAGTAATGGAGACAGTGTAAATTTTGACGCATCATGGTTATAAAGGATCCCAAAACGCATAAACATGTAGGAATGTACAAGAATCTATGAAATAAGAAATGGATGAACTATTCAGTAAATGGTGGAAGTTGATAAGATAGAGCATTTCTTGCTTATCAGAGAAACATATATACTGGATAGATTGATATGAACGCAAGTGAATAAGTTCAAAGTTCTGAGAAGATTACTAACGAAGTTACAATACAGTATCATATTAAGGACCAAGATATATGTTATGACTTAAGGAATATGTCCCTGATTTCACTTGTAAAGACGCTGCAGGATGTGATTATAAGGAGCAAATGATTTGACTTAAGTGTTAGATAA
Organism: Citrullus mucosospermus; assembly: GCA_030954485.1. NCBI lineage: Eukaryota > Viridiplantae > Streptophyta > Magnoliopsida > Cucurbitales > Cucurbitaceae > Citrullus > Citrullus mucosospermus. The sequence goes on along the minus strand of CM062061.1, from coordinate 14,737,770 downwards.
GGAGGAAATGATAAAATATTGAGAGGCTAACAACCTACAGAAATTCGGGACGGAATTCTTATAAGAAAATGGTGAATTAAAAGCTCTACTTTTAGCTTAGAGAATGGTAAGTAAGTAATCGAGTAATGGAAGAGATGATTAGAAGCCCGAGTTCAAGAGTCTATGCGTTAGTATAATAAAGCAAGAATTGAGGAGAGTGAGCATAAGTAAGGATTAATTGCATAGTCAAGTTTACGTAAAGTGTCAGTTGGTTGAAGCATGTGGTCCAGGAGTTGAGCAAGTGTAAATGTTGAGGCTATGCGTCGATGAGATTGCTGGACCAGCAAGCATATTTTGGTTGAAATTAAAAAGAAAATTCACCAAGGAATTAGAGAAAGAGAAGTTGGAATTGCATTTGGTACCGAGAAGATCAAAACGCAAAGGTATGCTAAAAGATGTATAAGTAAATTGAGTATTAAAGAAAAACTATGTCCTCGTAAGTAAACAGAAATAAAGAAGAAAGTTGGAATTATCTAAGAAGTCATACGTTGTTGGCTGAATCACGAAGCGTTGTGAGCAGAAGTAGCTACTCGCGTCAAAGGATAAGTGATCATTGGCGGGGGAAGAAATGTGCTTGAACCATGCGCTGAAGCCACTCTGCGTTGAAGACAGACGTGTGCTGACGTCGCCCCGCGTCGAAGACAGAGTAGTCTTGACGCGATAAAGAAGGTGGTGCAGGACTGAGTTGTATGCACCAAAAGTAGGAAGCGTTGAGGATGACGCCATGCGTTGGGTGTGATTAGTTGCTAAAAGCGTTGGAGGAGAAATCTAAAATGAGCGCCCTGTGCCGAAGTAAGAACCCCGCGTCGGGATAAACCTCAGGAAAAAGCTGAGAAAGATGGTCTTGTACATTTCTGGCGAAATTCTACTTGTCTCGGTGCTGAAAACAGAACTAGAACTGAAGATTGATCTCCAGTAGCATAGACTGAACAGTGGTTGACATTCAGAGTAAAATGAATTGAGGAAACCGAGTTTAGGGCTGAAATTTGGAGGTGAGTAAGATAACGTAATCCCTAACAAGTTTTATGAAGGATGGTAAAACTAAGATTTAAGTTAAGCATGGTGAATTCATGACTTACAGAAAACGCATAGTGCTTTTTGTTAGAAGTATAGAAAAGAATTCTATACTTAATGAAAGCTGTTATGTGATTAGAGAATAGGAGTAATCGAAACAAAAAAATAAAAGAAGTCACTTAAACAAAGGTATAAAAGGGCATGTACGATTGTAAAGGCTATTATGCGATGAAAATAAAGGAATAATTGTAATATTAAGAGGATGCAGTGGTTAGAAGGTGTGTGCTTATTAAGAAAGGTGGGAGTAAAAGTTAAAAGTTTATCATTGAGGAGCTTGGGTAAAATAGAGCATGCAGCTAAAATAAAGACGCATGATGGTTAAATCTGAGGCAGCAACCCAATCATGCATTAGGTTGTAAATAAAAACACGTTGATGGATCAGGCATTCCAATAACTTAAAGAATAGGCACATAAACTTATGATAGCCTCCGAAAAGTATTTCTTATGAAATCAATTGTCAATTAATGAAGCATAATGTTTTTAAAACAAAGTAAAAAGTGTTCAAAGCAGATAAAATTTGTTGTGGAACTAGTATGAATGTAATTGAGAATATTGTAAGCTAATTTATTTATTGTATATAGCTCATCATGTCAACAAAGGAAAGCAAAGGAAAACAGAAACGCATGGCACACAGCTGCCTAGTATGCAGAAAAGGGCATACGGGAGAGTGCATGGGTAAAGATAGATGCTTTACATGTGGAGAGAAAGGACATTAAGGAGTCTAGCAGCCAAGCTAAGGGAATGAAAAGAGAGATTCCCTGTAAAAATTGTGGACGAAGACACAGGGAAGACTATGAAGGAAGGGAAGATGTATGCTACATGTGTGAGCAATCGGGGCACTATTGTAAGGATTGTCCACAAAATCAAGAAGGCTTAAATAAACCAGATGAAGGGAAAGAAGAAAAATAAAAGAAATGTATTTATGTTTGCAACTTAGTTTTCCTATACTTGAATAATACCTGTACAAAGAATCTTAATAAAGTATTTCTTTCCCTTAACCTAGTACTATTTAAATTTCGAGGACGAAATTTTTTTAAGGTGTATGGAGTTGTAATAACCTATCTTCGAAAACATAAGTATTCATATAACTAGTAAGGATAAAAGGATAAAAGTGTGTGGATTGGCGGAACCTTTAAACGAAAAGTTAAGATTGTGCAATTACTGAATTATGGCCAATAAATTTTGTGCGTTGAGATGAATGGTATTAAGAAAGAGTAGACATATTCTGGAAATTAGGTTCTAATGATGGTAAGTTGAATGGGGTAAAGTACCTTGCGTTGGAAAGGTTGACAACGCGTCGAGAAATGAAGCTAAGGGAAGTAATGCGTTGAGTGTTGTATAGAATGATAGTGAATGGAGGTGAAGAAACAAGAATTGAGTATGGATTACGGCTATGCGTTGGTAAGCCTGGTATGGGAAGCTAGTGTAAAGGGGAAGAAAGTAGACTGTTACTATAGCCTTGATGAATGAGTCGCTATTTCGATAAGGTATGACATGCATTGTGTTGTGGTTCTATTATTGTCTGAATTAACCTAACGCAAGATACTAAAGTATATGGTTGTGCGTTCAACATGGCATGCGTTGATCATACAATGCGTTCTATTATTATGCGTTGGTTTTGTCAAGTTTTCCTATTCCTCTACCCAAGTATAAGTAAAGTAATAGGTGTTCTCGGTGAGTCCGAGGTCGAAGACAGGGATTATATTGATTTAGTTTTAATTGGATTGTATGCGTTACAGAGGTAACCAACAATTTTTAGAAAGTTGTGTTCCTAATCTAAGGGAAAGCAGATGTTTGTACACTAGACTAACAGTTGTGGAATATGGAAAGCATGCGACACAGCAAGTTCAGCTAAGATGTGTATGAATGGATAAAGAAAAGGGTTCGGGTTGGTTAACATCTAACATCGAAAACGCACAGTAGTACCCTATTCATACTAGCGACTCTTCTCCCGGTTGTCAGCCGCTATGCGTTATATGTCTATAACGCATAGGAGAGTGTTAAGAACCAAGGTTGTCCCCGTAATCAGGTAACACTACTTGGCCCTTGTCAATTGAGTTCCACAATCACTTACCCTCTCGAGCAGTCTGATTATTATTACTTATATCGATTTGTCAGATGGATATAAGCATCGGATTAAGCTCGCAATTGACAAGTTAGAATAGTTACACTGCGGTCCCTAGTCAGATGCTAACGCAACCCTATACCCCCGAGTGATTAGTTACTCATGGCTTGAAAATATAAAGTGAACAGATGAGAAGAGTGAATAGATATGGAAGATAATTGTATTGATGAAAATGAGATACAAATTTTGATAAGTCAATTTCTTGATACAAATCTAAAATTCAAGTAAGGAAAGTAAGAAAGAAAGCAAGGCAAGGCGTCAATGTCTTGAGTCGCCCGGGTGGAAGCGTGATGATTTGCTGTGAAGTGGTGCGGCGGAAAGGAAGAATCTTCTCTCTCGAGCTATTTGTCTCCAGTTGAAGTCTGAGAGAACTCTGCTGTCACTTATGGAGTCCTTCCGAGAATCAACAACCTTTCTCCTCTTGCAGAGCTGCCCTTTTATAGATGATGAAATCGCAGTTAATGGCAGATCTGCTTGATTGGTGGCGAGATTGACATTGCGTCCATCTCGCCTGATTGCGTGATTCTCGGGCCAATTAAGATCCACCACTTGAGCCGCAAATCATGTCTGTCAATCATCTGTCAATCTGTCAAGATTCCGATCTGATCCTCAGCGCCTTGCCGTAACGGTTGTCTATGCGTCCATGCATAGTTTGATTGATGTCAACACAGCGTAAGTTGCTAACGCGTGGTCATGCGTTGAAGTATTGTTAACGCGTCGTCAGGTAGTTTGCGTTCCGTTCAGATCATGCGTCCATGAAGAACAAATTGCTAACGTATCGTCCTGCGTTAAGAAGTCATCAACGCATTGCTTGCATTCCTGCGTGAAAACATGCGTTTTAGGCTTAACAAGTGATAAAATAAATATCTTCATCAAAATTCAAGAGTATAACGCAAAGGAAGATTTATTAATGGAATTTATCATTAACTACCGCATGTTTCTCTTATTTAAACTCTATTTATCTATGAAAAAGGCTATAATAACTTGTATTTCTACAAGTTATCACACCCCCAAACTTATATAAATGCTTGTCCTCAAGCATAACTTCTATCTAAGAAACTTCAATCATTCTAAACATTTTATCAACGCATTGACTAGTCTCTCAGAATGCTATACTCAATCAGCTACCCGTTAGTTATATTATTTATCTACCTTTATATTCTTTTCTTTAAGACGGGTCTAATTTGTATGCGGCAAGCTTTCTTTTCAAAATTCTTAAACTGATTATTCACAAAATTTTTGTTTCTTCTTTTGAACATTGAGTCTGAAAGATGAAGATATAAAGTTCCTTTTTCTTTCATTGGTTTTATTATATGTTTATTAAGTATGCGTCGAGTAGGGTTACCCACCTTCGTTCTGACATACCAACGATGGGGTGCACGAAGGCAGCCAACTACGAGCAAGTGCCCTTCTCGACTAAACTCTTATCTAAGTTCGGTTTCCTCACTAGACATTGGAGTTTGTTATTTAACTATGCGTCGCTGAATACAATTACCCACCTTCGTTTTGACACACCAACTATGGGGTGCATGGAGGTGGCCAACTACGAGCAGGTGTCGTTTTCAGCTAAACTCTTAACAAGATAAATATATTAGTCTTGCAAGCGGAGTTTTGCGTTTCAATTTTTTTTTTTTTTTTTTTTTTTTTTTTTTTATGATTGAACTAAGTTCCTCATATTTTTATCTTTGACAGTTCAAATCTCTTCCACCCCCAAACTTGAGAGTAGCAAGGTCCTCATTGCTTAAATTGTAAACAAAGATTAAGTTGCAAAATTTTGTAAAAGAGGTTTGAATTGGCTGCTTGCATACATTCAAAGTAGGTTTGCGTTTCTAAGGAATAGTATGCAGACACATTGAAAGTAATCTAACTTAAAATAGTTTACAAAAAGTGTAAGCATGATTATCATCACAGGGACCAACTTTTCAACGCAAAGATAAAAGTTAAGACTAATTAAATGTACTTAGAATAAATTTATAACAAGGGACAACGCAAAGAGGAAATTAAAGATCCATGCGATGAAGAAAATATTCATTCTATTAATGTGAATTTCACCAACGCATACAATTGAATGTGAAGATAAAAAAATTTGCAAGAAAAATACAAGTCTTGACTACACCCCTAAACTTTTCAACCATCAGGCTCGTCTTCATCAGGTCTGCGTTGCTGCTCAGACGCAGGACGTTGCGGCACTGGGAAGACAAGAGGCTGTTGGAGGCGTTCTGGAATATTAGGGGGCGGGATCTCGGGACGGATGGAGAACAGTTGGTGAACATAATTCAGTGTGAATTGGAACTGCTCCGTCTGCCGGCGTGCTAACATATTCAATGAATGCATCACAGGACGCAATATCGCTTGCTGCAAGTATGTTTGCTCTGTCTCCCATTCAAGGTCAAGTGGGCTTTCTTGCTGTTGAGGTTGCGTTGGGGGGGTAGGCGGGTTTGGTTGAGGTGGGGGAGTGGGTGGAGTTTCGTCAAACGCAGGGGATGATGGACGCATAAAAGTCGCGCCAAAATCCTCTAAGTGTGAGTCATCAACTCTTATTGGGGCAGAGGGTTGTGTGGAAGGTCGGGGTTTTTGATGTTTGGGGCGATGCGTTTTCTGAGGGGGTGGAGGTTGTTTAGGGCGATGCGTCTCAGGAGGAGGTGGAGGTGGAGTTGGTTCCCTTCTGGTTTTTGGAAGTGGGGGTGAAGGGCTTGAGGTTGGGGAAGGTTGGATGGTGGTGAAAGCCCCGCTACTATTTTATTGGGAACGCAAAGAAGAAGGGACCGAGAGATGGGTGAATGTGCAAAAGTAGTTGGCTGGCTTGCATTTGGAGTGGGAAAATAGCTAAGTGTAAGCTATGCGTTGATGGCAACCTGTGGTGGAGGAAATAATTTTGGGGTAAAAGCAAAGGTGAGGGAAGCTGATCCGCTGAAGTTGAAACGCGTTGAGGACATAAGGCGTGGAGGATCACTTGGTATCGAGGATCATTATGTGTCAAACGCATTGAAGGCAATGTGCCGATTAGAAGTAGAGGCCACGGGGAGTTTTGGAGCTGATCTGCGTTTAGGCTGTTATGCGGTGAACGCTACCATGCGTCGAAGGCGAGCATGTGTTGGACAAGGAGTGTTGGCTGAGAGAAAGTAATGTGTATGTTAACTATTTGGCAGGAGAGTTTGAAATGAAATATCATCAGAGGCCGTGTGCGTTGATGAAGCTGAGCCTAGGAGGTATGCGTCGAACGGATTATAGTGTAGAATTGAAATGGAGTACAAGTCGGTGGTATATATATAAGTGGACTGAGAATTCAATGGTTCTGCTTGCATTTTAGAGCTCGAGTTGGATCCATATTAAGGCGAAACATCGAAGGGAGGTAGAAGAAGATGTTCATGCTGATCTGAGGCAGAAATCTCATTGAATTTGTGGAAGAAACTCGGGTTTGACAGAGGTTTCGGCTGCTGTGATCTCTTCAAAGTGATGCTCGGTTTTGGAGGAAGAACAAATTGAAGAGACGAAGGTTAGGGCTGAAACTTTGAGGTTAGTAAGTTAACTCGATTTCTAGCATAATTCATGAAATTTTGAGGTAAGATGAAGGACCTGTATTCTAACAAGTTTGTAGAAGGAAGAACGTACTGAAATTGATTGAAACGAAATGTTTAGCAGGTTGAAGAAGGAAGAAGAAAGGAAGAAGGAAACGGTTCTGTCACAGCGAAAGTATCGCTGAGTAAGCGAGAGACTGAGCAGTAGAAAAAGTAACGCTGCAACGCAAAGATAGGCTTGCGTCTCGCAACTCTCGCTAGAGTATCGCTGGGTATCGCTCCTCAAGGTAGTTTCGCTGGTTCTAATCAAACAGTGTCGCTAGTATAGCTTGAGTATCTTTTTGAGTAATGCTGGTAGCTTACTAATTTCTATAGAGTAACGATGCTACTGTATGTTAAAGGAAAAATGAAGATTTTAGAAACTAAACTTGAGGATTGTGTATTTTTAGGCCAAGAAGAGCTCGGGGAGGCTTATAACCCACTTAGTATCGGGACCGATTGTGAGTGACTGTTTCTTATATCTTGTGTTAAACTTAGTACGCATAGTGATGAGGAAACGTGATGCATGGTAGTTTACTCTATGTATGAGATGTGTTAGTGATTTAAAAGAATACTATTACAAATGTTTAAGCGCAATAGTTGCTGAGGGACCTTATGGTGAAAGCTACTTGTGAGTAAGCGTGATATTAAGTACCAAGGGATTTGAGAAGGCACTTGAATAACAGTAGAGAATGGACTACAATGCTCAGGGACTGTAAGTGAAGGCATGTAGTAACCTATCACATCTAGCTCGTGCCGAGGGATTCTGTGAGAAGGCACTTGCCACGCCCTTCAACTTGGACGACTTCCCCTTCTTCTGCGGTTGCGGCTTTGGAGGTGGAATGGGTTGATGAGGTCTTTTGGTGGCCTTGGTAGGCTCTGGCAGATATTGCGATCCTCTCATCAACCGACGCAGAGTCTTGTTGGCAATTACGCCATTAACTACAATCATCTTGTCTGCGTCTAACACTTCCGTTGACCCTCCGATGGAAGCATTGGCGTATAAATTCAAGATAAGAGAGGGGAAAAAGAGTTGGCCCCTGGGCTTGCTGAACACCCTTCTTATCTGCGCCGCAATTATGCGTCCCACATCAAGGGTGATGCAACGCATAATGCAGTATGCAGCCATCACTCGATCCGTTGACACTGTCTTGTCATGCGTTGTCGGGATCAGCCACTTCTTCATGAAATACACCCACAGGTTTGCCTCTGGAGTTAGGCTGCTTGTTGAAAGTGTCTTTATACCTGTGGGTGAAACATCCCACTTTGCCCCTGGCTTCGCCATTACCCGGAGTGCATCCTCCAATAACTCCGTTGGAGTTGATTCTATGATCTTATTTCCTTCCGCCTCTGGGTTGTCCCTCAACTCATATATTGCGTTGATTTCCCTTGCGTTGAATGGGACTTCAATTTCATCCACCACCACCACTACGTCTTCCTCCTCATCTATGCGTCCGTTATAGAAATCCCGAAGTACTTCAGGTTGGACCCAAGGAATGCTGGTACAGAAGTTTCTCCAGCCGTGGTGGTCAATTATTTCGGTGATGTATGGCGGCACTGGGGCGTCTTCAGGGAAAAATCCCACCTCGATCATCAGATCAGGGAACGCTTTGCGTCTCCCTTTTCCTTCCTTTTGTTGTGGCGACGCATCGGCCACTTTCTCTTTTCCCTTGGCCTTAGCTGGAATCACATTTACGGTTCTCTTCTTGCTCTCGGCCATTTTGATTGGTTCTTCGGTCACCTTCTCCTTTCCCTTGTGTTTCTCATTATGTGTGCTTGGGAGTTTGGTGACCGCCACCTCCTTTTCTTTCCTCTTCTTCTTCGCCAAGGAGCTTACACCTTGTTCTTTCCCCGCATCCTCCCCGATGCGTTCCTTCCTACTCTTCTTCTTCTTTTTCTTCTTGCCCTCCCCTTCCTCCTGGGCGTTTAATCGAGCAGCCAGCTCTGCATCTTTTTCAATTTGCAGCTCTCTTTCAAGCTCTGTGGCTGCTTTTTCGATTCTTTTTTCTTCTTCCATTTCCTCTACAAATGCCAATGCGGCAGCTTCTATTCGAGGATCAGGAAGGTCTTGCGTCTCTCCGCCTTCTTGTGGCCGCACTTCCTTGCACGCCTTTGTCCTAGCCAACGCGTCTTTGGCTATTTTCTCCACTCCTTTTCTCAGGGCCCTGAGCTCCTTTCTCAACTTGGCCCTCTTCTTCCTCTCTTTCTCTGCCAGTCGATCAAAGGATGTGGCCGCAACTGGAGACTCAGGTCTGTCTCCTTGGTCTGTGTTTTTCGGCTCTTCATCCTCGGCAATCTCCGGTGATACCCTTCGTTTCTTCCTCAGTAGGGGTACCTCCTCCTCTTCTTCAATTCTTTTTCTCTTGGCTTCTGCGGCCATCACAACATTTCCTATCGGTCCTTCATTGGAGTCCAATGTCATCTCCTCAGGACTCATCGACGCAGGGACAGACCCTTGCGTTTCTCTTTGCTCGCCTACTTCCTTCTTGCTGTAGGCAGCTTCTCCCTCCTTATCTCTCCCACTGTATTCACCCTCCCGAGTCTCCTTCAACTGACTCTGGACCTCCTTTACGGCGAGGGTGATTCCCTTCGTGCGTCTGAGACGGATGCGTCCCTTGGGTCTTGCAGCCCGCTCAGAATCTGGGCTATCCACTCGTCTGGGGATTTTGCTGAGTTCACTTCCCCGACAGTGACAGCCACCTCTTCTTCTTCTATTCTTCCCATCTCCTCTGTCCCTCTAGTGCTTGGTGGATGGGATAGGGGCAAGGGTTGGTTTACCTCCCCTTCCTCTTGACCTTTTACCTCTCGCTCCTCTTGAGCTATTCTTTTTAAGATGTCGCCGAAAACATCCCTCTCTTCCCTTCGACGCACCTCACTGCTACCGTACAGTGCACTGGCCTCATCGCGCTCCGTTCCAGGAACAGGTTGCTCAGCCTCGGAGTTCTCTGCGCTTACCCTCTGGCTTTCGACATTGTAGTTTGCGACAGAGAATTCCTTCATATTCTTCATCCTTACCCGGGAAATGCAGGACTTGACCCGGCTTTTGGGTTTTGAGGTAGGGATTGGGTCGATTCGGCTCAAGGGTCGGATATTGAGGACTTCCACACAGTCGTCGGAGTCGTCGACTACTTGTGGACGGGTAGGGGTTCTAGCGAATGGACGGAAAAATGGGTAAATGGGTGGTCGCTAAGCAGTTGCCCTGATTCTAGACGCGGAGAAGTTAGGGATAAACGGTGGGTTTGGATTTCTTGGTCTGAACGGTGAAGCAAAAGGCCTCACAGGTCTGGAAGGGTAAAATGGAGGTGGAGAAAAGAATGGAAATCGAGATGAAGATGGTCTTGGGGAACTGGTTCCGGCGAAGTTTTCTTGATTTTCTGGGTTGGTCTGGTTAGACATAAGAATTCAGCGAAAATACAAATCGCCAGAGGTTTAAGGGAGAAGAAAGGTTTCGAAAATGGAAAATGGGAAATCGGATCGCGCTTATAAAGGCTTAATTTAGCCGTCGGTAATTAATGCGGATACGCGATATCAAAATCCCACTGATCAAGGCGACTTTCCTTGAGCCGTACACCTATCACGTGTAATGGGCGGCTTTGTGACGCACACAGAGCACTTGAGTGTTTTTGGCACTTGAGTGCTTTTCTAGGGAAGATGCGTAGTCTGAGAAGACATCTGCGTTTCTCCTAGTGCTCTTCTAAAACACAAAAACCTAATGATAAACGCATACTGATGAACGCTTGGTTCTCAGGTCAGTTTATGCGTTGTAAGTTAAATGTGATGCATTTTCCAAAATATGTACGGCTTTACCTTTTCTCTAACCTTAGTTCGATAAACACAGAAATTGTTTATCGATTGACGCATAGTTTACTTTATGCGTTGGACGCATGCATGAATAAAAGATCATTCACAAATTTGGCTCCTACTTTCATGCTTATCTCGTTTACATCTATAAACTAAATAAAAAAAATCAATATATGCTAAAAACAATAATACAAATGAAAGTAATAAAGCACAATATAATAACATGAAATTAAATATTATAACAAATTTAAATAAAATAAAGCAAGGGTAAAAGAAAGCGTCCCTGGTAATGTAGGCATTCGGCAACGCAGGGATCTTTCGACGCAAGCTCAGTCATTACACTCGCGTAGGTCAATGGAGGTCTTGTTAATTTCGAACTCTCCACTGTAGTAGGGCTTAACCCTTTGTCCATTGACCTTGAAGGAGGTGGTTCCATTTTCATTTGTCCGCATGACCACACCATGCGGAAACACTTCCTTGATTATGAATGGACCCGACCATCGAGATTTTAGCTTACCTGGAAACAAACGCAACCTTGAGTTAAATAACAGGACCTTCTGACCAACGTATAGAGTTTTCTTACTAATATTCTTGTCATGCCATTTCTTGGTCCTTTCTTTGTACAGCTTTGCGTTTTCATAAGCTGACTGTCTCCACTCCAGGAGTTCGTTTAGTTGAAGCTTTCTGGCTTCACCGCTTGCCTCCTGGTCTAAATTGAGCTTCTTCATGGCCTAGATGGCCTTGTGCTCCAGTTCAAGTGGGAGATGGCATGCTTTACCAAACACCAACGCATAGGGTGACATGCTTATCGGTGTTTTGAATGCCATTCTGTAGGCCCATAGAGCTTCATCTAATCTCTCTGTCCAATCTTTCCTTGATGTGCTCACGACCTTTTCCAGTATGGACTTGATCTCCCTGTTTGTTATTTCAGCTTGGCCGTTTGTCTGCGAGTGATAGGCAGTTGCTACCCTGTGCGAGACATTAAACTTAGTCAGTAAATTAGTGATTATGCGATTTATAAAATGCGTACCTTCATCACTAATTATTGCCCTTGGTGTCCCAAATCGAGAGAAGATTTGTTTCTTTAACAACTTGGACACTGCATTTGCGTCATTCTTTGCACAGGCTGCTGCTTTTACCCACTTGGATACGTAGTCGACTGCTACTAAGATATATTGATTTCCGCAAGAAGGAGGGAATGGTCCCATGAAGTCTATTCCCCATACGTCGAACAACTCAACTTCTAGCATTGAATTTAGAGGCATCTCATTCCAGTTGGAAATGTTGCCTGTTCTCTGACAACGATCGCAAGCTACCGCATATGCCCTTGCGTCTTTAAATAATGTGGGCCAGAAATACCCACTTTGCAACACCTTTGCAGCTGTTCTCTGCCCTCCAAAGTGTCCTCCGTAAGGTGCTTCATGACAGCTTCTCAGGATGCTATGCGTTTCATATACTGGAACGCATCGACGCAGTATGTGGTCAGGGCCAAGTCTGTATAGATATGGCTCATCCCAATAGTAGAACTTACTTTCATGTTAGAGCTTTTTCCTTTGTTGAGCATTAAATTCTTCAGGCCATTGGTTACAAACCAGATAGTTGACTATGTCTGCGTACCACGGTTCCTGACTCTCTGCATTCATTACATGCTCGTCTGGGAATCGTTCCTCTATATCACTCCAACTCTCCTGGACCTCTTTATTTTCCAACAGAGACAGGTGGTCCGCAACCTTATTCTCGATTCCCTTTCTGTCTTTAATCTCCAAATCGAATTCTTGCAACAGCAGGACCCAACGGATAAGTCTAGGCTTTGCGTCCTTTTTCGCCATCAAATACTTGATCGCAGAATGATCACTATAGATGGTCACCTTTGACCCTATCAAGTATGCTCTAAATTTGTCAACCGCAAAGACTATGGCTAACATTCCTTCTCAGTAGTAGTGTAATTCTCCTGAGATGAATTCAGTGTTTTACTAGCATAATAGATGGGGTGCATAATTTTCTCTTTTCTCTGCCCCAATACTGCTCCCACCGCATGGTTACTTGCGTCGCACATTAGTTCAAATGGGAAAGACTAGTCCAGTGCAACTGAAATAGGTGCTGAAATCAGAGCTTGCCTTAGAGACTCAAATGCGTTTAAGCATTTACCATCGAAATTGAATTCCCTGTTGACTTCTAGCAACTCGCTCAGTGGTTTTGCTACTTGCGAGAATCCCTTAATGAATCTTCTATAGAAGCCCGCATGGCCTAGGAAACTTCGCAAAGTCTTAACATTTGTAGGGGCTGGGAGTTTTGCTATCGCATCTATCTTTGCCTGATCCACTTCCAATCCAACCTTTGAGATTTTATGCCCCAACACAATACCCTCAGTCACCATAAAATGGCATTTTCTCAGTTGAGGACTAAGTTTGTGTCTTCGCATCGTTTGAGCACTCGTTCTAGGTTGGTCAAGCATTCATCATAAGATTTCCCAAATACTAAGAAGTCGTCCATAAACACCTCTACGGACTGTTTCAAATAGTCAGAGAATATTGCCATCATACATCTTTGGAACGTCCCTAGTGCGTTACATAGCCCGAATGGCATGCGTCTGAACGCAAAGGTCCCATACGGACATGTGAACGTCGTCTTCTCTTTATCTTCCGGAGCTATCATGATCTGGTTATAGTCGGAATATTCGTCTAGGAAGCAGAAAAATTCATTACCTGCCAGCCTATCTAGCATCTGGTCGATGAATGGCAGTGGAAAGTGATCCTTCTTTGTTGCCACATTCAGCTTGCGGTAGTCCATACAGATACGCCAGCCAGTGACCGTTCTTGTTGGTATCAGTTCATTCTTGCTGTTCATGATTACTGTCATTCCCCCTTTCTTTGGTACACACTGAACTGGGCTCACCCAGCTGCTGTCGGAGATTGGATAAATGACCCCTGCGTCGAGCCATTTGATGATCTATTTCTTCACAACCTCCTTCATTGCGGGGTTGAGCCTGCGTTGCCTCTCAACTGAACCATCCTTACCCTCTTCCAACCGAATTTTGTGCATGCAGTATGAAGGGCTTATTCCTCTGATATCCGCTAAAGTTCATCCTATGGCTTTGATATGGTTTTTCAAGATATCCAGTAAAGCCTTTTCACATTCTGTTGTCAACGCAAAGGATATGATGACCGGTAGCGTGCTTTCTTCCCCCAGATATGCATACTTCAGATGCGTTGGCAGTGTCTTAAGCTCAAGGGTTGGTGGCTCTTCTAAGGACGGCTTTGTTTTTTTCGTTGTTCTGTTGCCTAAGTCCAAGCGTTCAAAGTTTGCGTTGGAGATTATATTTATTTCCGCCTCTCTTTCTTCATCCAGTTCATCCAGCAGCATTTCATTTTCCGCACATGCGTCGATGATGCTTGCCTTTTCTTCAGTTATCTCTTCGATCATCTGGCAAGAATGAAAATCATCAGGATACTTCAACGTATTAAAAACATTAAATTTTACCTGCTAGTCATCCACTCGAATAGTTAACTCCCCTTCCTGGACGTCAATCAGGGCGCGTCCAGTAGCTAAGAAAGGTCTTCCCAAGATGATGGGCACCTCTCTGTCAGCTTCATAATAAAAAATTATGAAGTCAGCCGGGAAGATAAATTTGTCCACCTTTACAAGAACATCCTCGATTTTCCCCTCTGGATGTTTAATGGAACGGTCAGCAAGCTGAAGTGTGACTGTGGTTGGCCGTGCTTCCCTTATACCCAACTTCTTGAATATAGATAGTGGCATTAAATTGATGCTGGCCCCTAAGTCGCATAGTGCCTGACCGACGTCCATTCCTCTTATAGGACAGGGCAATGTGAAACTCCCTGGATCTTTCATTTTAGCAGGGATATTGCTTTTAAACAATGCACTTCATTCCCGCGTCAATGCGACTGTCTCAAACTCTCCGAGTCTCCTTTTCTTAGATAATATGTCTTTCAGAAATTTGACATAGCTCGGCATTTGTTCTAGAGCTTCCACCAACGGAATGTTGATGTGAAGTTGTTTGAGAACGTCCAGGAATTTTCTGAATTGACCCTCGTCATTCTTCTTCTTTAGGCGTTGAGGAAAGGGCGGACGCATAAGGGGATTGGTATTCTGAGATACTGATGTAGGGTTTGCCTGCGTTTCTTTTTCTCTCCCCTTTCCATTTTCTTGTTCTCTAATGGTCGTGGTTGTCAATGAAGATTGCGGTTCATGGATAGACGTTGCGAGAGTTGGTAGTGGAGTGATTCGAGGCTGCAGATTTCCTTGCATCCTCTGTTCTTGCGGTTCAGTGGGAAGAACTTTCCCACTCCTCAATGTCACCACTTGACATTGTTCCTTACCGTTACCTCGTGGGGCTTCGGTATTACTAGGTAATGCTCCTTGGGGTCTGGTATTTCGCTCACTTGCCATTTGCCCCACTTGTAGTTCCAGATTTCTGATTGCAATGACATGACTTTTTATTTCTCCCATCTGATTTTGGAGCATCGCTTCAAGCGACTTACGCGTTTCTTCATTTTGAGTAATCGTTTGACGCATAAGTGCTTCCAAGGATGATGATGATGAATTTGCTGACTGATTTCTTTGCGCTTGATGCCCTTGAACACCTTGGTTATACACGGGATTATTATTTCTCTGCGCTTGTTGTCCAACGCCATGCGTCTGTGGTTGGTTTCCTCCCCATCCAAAGTTAGGATGGTTCCTCCAACCCGGATTATAAGTCTTGGAGTACGGGTTGTTCTAAACATAACAAACAGACTGTGGGTTGTAGGGACACATATCATACAAGTGGCCCTCACCGCATTGCACACAACTTACAGACGCTGTTGCATTTACCGAATTCATTGCGTCCATTGATGCAACGGTTCCACCTTGGTTGTTCAACGCAATGGTTTGCAGCAAGGATGTCATGTTGGCGATCTAAGCTGAAAGGTTACTAGTCGCATCCGTTTCAATCATTCCAGCTTGCGATCGTCTTTTATGCATATACCTGGATCCATATCCATCATCCACCCATTCATCAGTATTCCTCGAAATTCTGTCGAGGATCTCTTTGGCTTGCGTGTAAGTTTTGTCCATCAAACCTCCTACTGCAGAGGCGTCCGCCACTGATTGTGATGTTTTGTTCAGTCCTCCATAGAAAATCTCCATCTGTACACAATCAGGGATACCGTTATGGGGACAATTTCTTACCAGCCTTTTAAACCGGGCCCATGCCTCACTAAGCTTCTCCGAGTCCTTTTGCTCGAAGGTGACAATGTCTCGTCGCCTCTTTGCACTTACCATCGAAGGAAAGTATTTTTGCATGAACTTTTCAACCATTTTGCCCCACGTTGTAATCTCACTAGGTTCAAATGAGTACGCCCACTGTCTTGCCTCATCTCTGAGAGAAAATGGGAATAGCGTCAGTCTGATGCTATCTTGCGGTACTCCAGCCATCAGAAATGCACTACAGATTTCCAAGAAACTCTTCAGGTGTGCATGTGGATCTTTACCCGTTGCACCCCCAAACTGCCCTGCGGCTTGCAGCATTTGCAACATTACTGGCTTCATTTCGAACCTTCCATTACCCTCGAAGGTTGGTTGTAGAATTCCCGGTGCGAAATTATATAAATTAGGCGACGCATACTCCCTCATCGGGCGATTTCTATCATGCACCAAGAGGATCGGATTTGTATCATAATTTGCGTGCTCTTGCGCATTTGCGTTCTGCCTGACCTCAGTTTGAGGAGCTTGAGGTTGATTGTTGTGAGCATTCATGGCCTCTTCAGTAGACTGATTGCTCATTCTTTGCTTATTCTGTCTTATCCTTCTTCTGAAGGTCCTCTCAATCTCAGGGTCAATATCAAATGTCGAGTTATCCCCTTCACTCATATACTGTTAGAAGCCTCTGACAGAAGAGAAGCTTGCTATACTCCGTCGACTGAGGAATTCTGCAACACAATAATCCAAAGAAAATGATTAAATCAATGAATAGTCCCTGGCAACGGCGCCAAAAACTTGTTGTGGTTCTATTATTGTGTGAATTAACCTAACACAAGATACTAAAGTATATGGTTATGCGTTTAACATGGCATGCGTTGATCATGCAATGCGTTCTATTATTATGCGTTGGTTTTGTCAAGCTTTCCTATTCCTCTACCCAAGTATAAGTAAAGTAATAGGTGTTCTCGGTGAGTCCGAGGTCACACACAGGGATTATATTGATTTAGTTTTAATTGGATTGTATGCGTTACAGAGGTAACCAACAATTTTTAGAAAATTGTGTTTCTAATCTAAGGGAAAGCAGATGTTTGTACACTAGACTAACAGTTGTGGAATATGGAAAGCATGCGACACAGCAAGTTCAGCTAAGATGTGTATGAATGGATAAAGAAAAGGGTTCGGGTTGGTTAACATCTAACATCGGAAACGCACAGTAGTATCCTATTCATACTAGCGACTCTTCTCCCGGTTGTCAGCCGCTATGCGTTATATGTCTATAACGCATAGGAGAGTGTAGGTTGTCCCCGTAATCAGGTAACACTACTTGGCCCTTGTCAATTGAGTTCCACAATCACTTACCCTCTCGAGCAGTCTGATTATTACTACTTATATCGATTTGTCAGATGGATATAAGCATCGGATTAAGCTCGCAATTGACAAGTTAGAATAGTTACACTGCGGTCCCTAGTTAGATGCTAACACAACCCTAGACCCCCGAGTGATTAGTTACTCATGGCTTGAAAATATAAAGTGAACAGATGAGAAGAGTGAATAGATATGGAAGATAATTGTATTGATTAAAATGAGATACACATTTTGATAAGTCAATTTCTTGATACAAATCTAAAATTCAAGTAAGGAAAGTAAGAAAGAAAGCAAGGTAAGGCGTCAATGTCTTGATTCGCCCGGGTGGAAGCATGATGATTTGCTGTGAAGTGGTGCGGTGAAAAGGAAGACTCTTCTCTCTCGAGCTATTTGTCTCCGGTTGAAGTCTGAGAGAACTCTGCTGTCACTTATGGAGTCCTTCCGAGAATCAACAACCTTTCTCCTCTTGCAGAGCTGCCCTTTTGTAGATGATGAAATCGCAGTTAATGGCAGATCTGCTTGATTGGTGGCGAGATTGACATTGCGTCCATCTCGCCTGATTGCGTGATTCTCGGGCCAATTAAGATCCACCACTTGAGCCGCAAATCATGTCTGTCAATCATCCGTCAATCTGTCAAGATTCCGATCTGATCCTCAGCGCCTTGCCGTAACGGTTGTCTATGCGTCCATGCATAGTTTGATTGATGTCAACACAGCGTAAGTTGCTAACGCGTAGTCATGCGTTGAAGTATTGTTAAAGCGTCGTCAGGTAGTTTGCGTTCCGTTCAGATCATGCGTCCATGAAGAACAAATTGCTAATGTATCGTCCTGTGTTAAGAAGTCATCAACGCATTGCTTGCATTCCTGCGTGAAAACATGCGTTTTAGGCTTAACAAGTGGTAAAATAAATATCTTCATCAAAATTCAAGAGTATAACGCAAATGAAGATTTATTAATGAAATTTATCATTAACTACCGCATGCTTCTCTTATTTAAACTCTATTTATCTATGAAAAAGGCTATAATAACTTGTATTTCTACAAGTTATCACATTGAAAGGTGTTGTTATGTGTTACCAATGGTTGTTTTCAACCTACGTTACGATGAGAAGAATACCTTGAATTGATAAGTCATGAAATGGACAACAACTATGCGCTGAAGGATTATTATATGTTAGTAGGACTTCAGTGATTAGTAGGGTCTTACTATGCGTTGAGAAAGTTATATGGTGAGAAAATATTGGTTATGCGTTGAGGAACTTTGTGTTAAGGACAGCTATTAGTTATGCGACAAGGGGTTGAGGAGTTGATGATGGTTACCATTAGTTATTAAGTGATACGCTGAAGAGCTTAACTTCATGATAATGGAAAATGTTACCACGATCTCAGGTAAACGCATAGGAAGAAGCTAAAGAAGGAAATGGTTAGGGAATAACCTTGGTATATGATTCAAGGACGTATAGAGGGTAAAATCAAGGGACTTAAAGGAAGGTCATGAACGCGGTATTAAGCCAAGGTGAATACAAGAGGGTAAACGCAGGAAGAAAGAATGTGGGTTGGATGTGGTGGTCAAAGGTAAACCACATGGTCAGAAGGGTGCAATTGTACAAAGGAGGAATTGAAGCTGTGAACGAATGTAAAAAGGGAGTTGAACGCATATAATATGCGATAAAAATTAATGATGTTAAGCTGGAACGCATAGTAGTAAGTATTTAGAATTTGTACAGTTAAATGAAGGAGAAGTGGAATAAAGATAGTAAAGCCGAGGGTAGTAAAAGGAAGCAAAGGAGTTGAATCCGGAAGATAGTTCCATGAACGCATAAGAGCAAGGAGTGGTTGGGTAGTTGTGTATTGGAACATAAGGAACCCATAAGGTAAGACTATAGGCCAGGTAGTTATACATGACCGCGACACCTTATTAAGTAGGAGGTGTTAGAAAGCATGATAAGTATTACATGCAAGATGACACTTGGACTAATGCATGATTAATTAAGCATGCATCATGACATGTGGCCAACAAGTGGCAGCAGAAGAGGAGAGGTAGAATGACAAGCTCTCTATAAATAGGACCTTGAGGGAAAAAGTAATGACTGATGATTCGGTAGTAAGAATCCTTGAAAGAAGGAAAGAAAGAGAGCTGAAGGAAGGAAACCTTGCGTTTGAAGAAGGAAGTCTGTGGCCAAGGAGAAAGACAACCTTGACACTTAAGTCATCTAGTGTTAAGACGTTGGCTTGCGTCGAGAAGGGTGAACCTTGCGTTTTATCCGAATTCAACATAAAGGGTGAACACCACGATGCATTCAAGTTAGACCTTGTGTCCAAAGAAGGTTGACGCATCCGAAAGAGAAGAAGAGCTAGCCTGCACCTTGCGTTTAAGGGCGGGGTTGCGTCCAACCGGTTACCAGAAATAGTTTGCGGGTTAGGAGTTAAAACTTTGCGCTCAAGGAGCTCGAGGAAGACAGAGATTGGAAGGAAAAGAGGAAATCTCTTAAGTAGTTGTAAGTGACTCTCGTCTTTTATCAAAACTGAACTTTGTTGAAACGTTCTTATGTGATATGGTTTATGATAACTGATTTCATGAAACACATGATGTTGATCATTGTGTTTAAAAGGCATGTTTTATCTGATTGTTTCACTAAATTGAAAGGCATGTTGCAAGGTATAGTTTATCAAGAAACATCTTGATTTCTATGAAAGGTTTCATATGAATGATTTACTCAAATTGTTTGATGAAATTTTTAAGAGGAGACTCAGTGCTTAACTCTTTGAGAAGGCTCGTGAGTTTCCCCGGGACCCAGTACTCAAGAACATGAGAAGGTACATGGGCAACCCGTCATATTCCTATGTACACATAGAGGTTAATCTGGCTAGTGCATCGAGCTTGCTTTGCTTGAAGCCAGGGATGATTTCGACGTTGGGTGTGTTGAGCCTTGCTCCACCCCAACTAAGGATGTTTTCGACGTTGAGAGCGTTGAGTCTTACTCCGCCTCAACTAAGGGAAATGATTGAGAAACCAAACGAATTTTTCATATAATTGTTCCTAAACGACTTTATTGATTTGGAACGATTGGATATAGTACAAAAGAGATGTTAAAAATACGTGTAACATGCCTGTTTTTGATTGAAAGATAGTTTTACAAAACCAGTCACTCACGGGGCTTTAGCTCACATTTTCCTATGTTTTCTTAATTTTCCAAGTAGCAAGCGAGTTCGGGATGCTTTGCCTATGCAAGAACCTCGTCTGGGCCGTCTTTGGTAAAGAAATGGTTGGTCAGTGAACCTTACAGAGGAGTCAAGGTTGCTGACTTCACATCTTCTTTCGGGTTATGGAGGATAATCCAGGAGGGGGTGTGACACTCACGCTTCCATTCGGGCAACTCAAGACATTGACGCCTTTCCCTGCTTTCTTTCTTACTGTTCTATCTTAATTTTAGATTTGTATCAAGGCATTGAACTTATCGAAAATTGTATCTCATTTCCTCAATATAATTATCTTCCATGTCTAATCATTTCTCTAAACGTTCCGCTTTCTACTTTCAAACCATGAGTAACTAATCACTCAAGGGTCTAGGGTTGCATTAACATCTAACTAGGAACCAGAGTGTAACTATTTTATCTTGTCAATTGCGAGCTTAATCCGATGCTTATGTCCATCTGACAAATCGATATAAGTAGTAATAATCAAACTGCTCGAGAGGGTAAGTGATTGTGGAACTCAATTGACAAGGGCCAAGTAGTGTTACCTGTCTATGGGGATAACCTTGGTTCTTAACACTCTCCTATGCGTTATAGACATATAACTCATAGCGGCTGACAACCGGGAGAAGAGTCGCAAGTATGAATAGAATACTACTGTGCGTTTTCGACGTTAGATGTTAATCAACCCGAACCCTTTCTTTATCCATTCACACACATCTTTAGCTGAACTTGCTGTGTCGCATGCTTTCCATCTTTCACAATTTTTAGTCTAGTGTACAAACAATCACTTTCTTTAGATTAAAAACAACTCTTTCAAATATTTATTGGTTACCACTGTAACGCATGAAATCCAACTAAAAACTTAATCAATATAATCCCTGTGTTCGACCTCGGACTCACCGAGAACACCTATTCCATTGCTTATACTTGGGTAAAGGATAGGAAAACTTGACAAGACCACCAGCGCATAGTAATAGAACGCATAGCATGTTCAAAGCATGACCTGTTGAACGCATAAACACATCATTTAGCACCTTGCATTAGGTTGATTTACACATACAATTACACGCAAAAATGCTAACGCAACCTTAAACCCTTGAGAGATTAGTTACTCATGGATTGAAAGTAAAAAGCGGAAAGTATAGAGAAATGAGTAGACATGGAAGAAATATATATTGATGAAACGGAATACAACTTTAGACAAGCTCAATGTCTTGACACAAATCTAAAATCAAGATAGAAAAAGTAAGATAGAAAGTAGGAAAGGCGTCAATGTCTTGAGTCGCCTGGATGGAAGCGTGAGGTTCTGCTGTGAAGTGGTCAGGCGGAGGGAAGACTCTTCTCTCTCGAGCTATTCGTCTCCGGTTGAAGTTTGGAGAGAACTGTGCTGTCACTTATGGAATTCTTCCGAGAATCAACAACCCTTTCTCATCTTGCAGAGCTTCCCTTTTATAGATGATGCGTTCGCAATCAATGGCAAATCTGCTTGATTGGCAACGAGATTGATATCATGCGTCCATCTCGCCTGATTGCGTAATTCTCAGGTCAATTAAAATCCACCACTTTAGCCATAGATTATGTTCGTCAATCATCCGACAATCTCTCAAGATTCTGATCTGATTGTCTGCTGCCTTGCGTTGATGGTTGTTTATGCGTCCATGGATAGTCTGGCAGTTGTCAACGCATCATGAGTTGCTAACGCATAGTCTTGCGTTGAGTAGCTGTTAACGCATCTTCAGGTTGTTCGCGTTCCGTTCAGATCATGCGTCCATGAAGAACAGATTGCTAGCGCGTAGTCCTGCGTTAAGAACTCATCAACGCATCGTATGCATTTCTGCGTTAAAACATGCGGTTTAGGCTCAAAAAGTGGTAAAATCATTATCTTCATAAAAATACAAGAGTATAACGCAAAGGAAGATTTCTTAATAAAAATCAACACAAACTGCTGCATGCTTCTCTATTTAAGCTCTATTTATCTAAGAAAAAGGCTATCATAACTTGTAGTTATCAATATCTCTCAAACGAAGAGGACTTCCATTATGAGACTTTAAGGTAAGATAAAGGACTTATTTCTTTACAAGTTCGTAGAGGAAAGGAAGTTCTAATTTTGGCTGGAATGCGATGTTTAGCAGGTTAAAGAAAGAGTTAGAAGGGAAAGAAGAAAGTAGTGGCTATTAGGTGTCGCTCAGACCGTGGTATCGCTGAAAGAGCTGAAGACTGAGTAGCAAAGCGAGTGTTGTTGGTAACGCAAAGGGTTTTGCGTCTCACAGATCTCGCTGAGTCTCGCTGGGTGTCGCTCTTCAGGTAATCTCGTTAGTCTCGTGCATTTCGGTATCGCTAGTGCAGTGTCCTGTTGGGTGTTTTTCGGTGGTAGTCTCGCTAGGGACATAGAGTCACGCTAATTATGAAATTTTGCGAAAAAGGAGTCTTGTTAAGGGAGCAAGAATAGAGTTTAATTATGCATACTTAATGATCAAGGAAAGGAAGTTCAAGGAAAACTTAACATGAGAAATGTGTATTTACAGGCCAAGAAGAGCTCGGGAAGGTGTATAATCCACTCAGAGCCAAGACAGTTTGTGAGTGATTTCTTGTTAATATAACAAATTCACTTAGCATGTTTTAATAATAATGGGTATGTGAAATCTTTCATATGGTGTAGTTATGGATTGATTGTGTTGTGCTGTAAGGATTAAAGAATGTATATGATATTCAGTGCTGAGGGATCATATGTGAAGGCACTTGAATAGTTGGTTGATATGGATTCCAATGCTCAGGGACATTGTGTGATGGCGTGCGGAAATCCAATGTATGTGATAGCTCAGTGCTGAGGGATCACAGGTGAAGGCACTTGAGTAGTGGATTGATAGGGAACCTAGTGCTGAGGGAATCAAGTGTGCACATGGGAACTCCGTTATGATAAAACTCAGTGCTGAGGGACAATACGTGAAGGCACTTGAGGGATTATAATATCGAGGGAAGGAGTGTGGAAGTATTCGGATGTGCATGTGATGAGAAATGGTACACGAGGTTGTGTGCGTTGAGCTTCGCTCCGCCACAGCTGGGAAGGAATATTTGTATTAATGGTGTTCTATAGCATGAGTTAACTTTGAAATTTCTGGTTATATAGACATGTGGTGTTTTTTGATGTTTCATGTCAATTCAAGTAGTGTAATAATAATTGGAAAAAAAAAAAATTCATCACTCACTGGGCATTAGGCTCACGGGTTTCTTTTGTTTGTTTGTTGTTTCAGGTAGCGAGCGTGTCTGGGACGCCTAGCCTACAGGAGACCCTCGTCTGGGTTTATTTTGGACTAGTCCTTTGGGATAGTTGTAAATACACAGTATATGTACATGCTTCATTTTGTTAAACATGTTCCTTGGGATTGTAGTGGGATTTGTTTCTGAATGTATATAGAGAACACTTATCTTGATGAGTTATATTATTCTATGACATCATATGGCATATAGATAAGATTGAATGAACAATAGTTGATTGTTAGATAGTTACTTTAGAATACAGGTGTGTGCTGGTTCGAACTCACTCCCCGAGTAGTAAGGGTAATCTGGGAGGGGGTGTGACAATTTGGTATCAGGGCATAAGGTTTTGGGGCTGTGAGATCATGCATAGTAGATAGGAACATGTTAACGGTAAATTGATTACATACAATGTTATAGGAACATGCCCAGAGGGACTAGATGAGGTAGGCGGGAAGGCGCCGTGACATCGCACGCTACCAGAGAGGAGAGGCAGGCGTCTGAGGGAGAATCTAACAATCCTCAGGCGAGTATTAACATGGAGGAACAACTTTTTAGCAGGATAGCCCAGAGATTGGCAGCTAGTATGGAGTCAGTCCAGGGAGATCCTAAGAAGAAGTTCGGAATAGAATGGTTCAAAGCGTTGGTTGCTCAGGTGTTTGAAGGCACCACAGATCCAGCGGAAGCTGAAGCATGGCTAAATCAGGTAGAAAAATGCTTCAGAGTTATGCACTATCAAGAAGACAGGAAACTTGACTTGGCCACGTTCATGCTCCAGAAAGGAGCTGAAGATTGGTGGCGATTGATTGAGCACAGGAACACTGATGTGGGCTCTTTAACATGGGCAGATTTTAAGAAATCTTTCCAGGAGAAGTATTATCCTAAATCCTTTTGTGACGAGAAAAAGAAGGAATTCTTAAATTTAGTACAGGGAAACATGTCCGTTGCGGAATATGAGAAGAAATTTACAGAGCTTGCCAAGTATGCTTTGGCATTGGTAGCAGAGGAAGCTGATAAGTGCAAGCGATTCGAGGAAGGCTTGCGCAGTGAAATCCGGACCCCAGTAACGGCAAACACAGAATGGATTGATTTTGTAAAACTAGTTGAAGCAGCCATGAGAGTAGAGAAGAATTTAGCGGGAGAAGGAGTTGATAGAAGTGGAAATAGGACTGGGCAGACTTACAGTTCATCTCAGGTGCAGACTTTTCAAGGAGAGGGACGACGTTTTGCACCAGGAGTCTCTAATAAGGGAAGGTTTAAAGCCCGATCTAGTGGTTCATATTTTCAAGGAGGGTCACAAGGAGGAAATACACAGAGAGGACGGGGAAGGTTTCCTCAGACATTTGTATCTACAGGATGATCGCAGTTCAGTCAGCCTAGTGAATCTGTGGCTAGCTCAACACGGAAACTGCATTGCACCTCTTGTGGTAACAATCACTGGGGGCAATGTTTTGCAGGGCCTGATGTTTGTTATAATTGTGGACAGTCAGGGCATTTTAGAAGAGAATGTCCCCAACCTATGAAAGGGAGAGGAACAGAACAGAGAACTGTATCACAGACAGTAAATCAGTCTAGACAAGAAATGGGAGCTGGAGAGGGAAGTAATGGAGGCCGACAGAGAAGTCATGCAGGTAGACCAAGACCGCAGGGACAGGTGTTTGCTGTGACTCAGCAGGAGGCCGAGGCGGCACCGGACATAGTCACGGGTATGATTACTATTTGTTCTAAAAATCCACATATGTTGATAGATTCGAGGGCTACCCACTCATTTGTATCATGTGAATTTGCTGTGCATATAAATAGGAAACTAGAACCTTTGTCTGAAGCATTGCTAGTACATACCCCTCTTGGGGAAACTATTGTTATTGAACATGCTTATCTTAAGTGTGAAATTGTGATTGATGGTGTGATGTGGTTGACTTATCTATTACCTCTAGCATTATTGGAGTTTGATGTTATTCTGGGCATGGATTTCTATCAAGATACTATGCGAAAGTTGATTGTTTCAAGAAAGAAGTGTGGTTGGCAAAGCCAGATGGAGTTGAGGTGGTTTTTAAAGGAAGAAGGCGTATTCTTCCTACCTGTGTAATCTCTGCAGTAAAGGCTAGAAAGCTATTGAGTAAAGGCTGTGAAGCATATTTAGCTCATGTAACAGAAACTAAGTCAGAGAAGTTGAAACCTGATAAGCACTCGAAAAGTGCTTTATATTCTCTCAAATTAAGGGAGTTTTATATTAGATTTCACTTGTTTGCTAGTGATTTTCAGGTTAAAACGAGGAAAATTAGAAGAAACGACTAAAAGATCAAAATCGAGCAAGAATACGGCGAAAAAGAGCTGAAAAACTCAAAAGAACAAATTTCGGGATGCGCCGCGGCGCTGAGACGGCGCTGCCGCGGCGCTGAAGCATAAACGCATCAGTCTGAACGCATAGTAGCATCGCGGCGCTGAGATGGCGCTGCCTCGACGCATCCAAGTCGAACGCATTATAGCGCTGCGACGCTAAGACAGCGCTACCCAAGCGCTAAAACTCGACGCATCCTTGATGAACGCAAGACAGCGTCGCGACGTTGGGACGGCGCTGCCGCGGCGCTAAAACCCGAGAGCAACTTATTTTTGGTCGCAACCCTAGTGCCGCGGTGCCAGCGTTAATTAAACGAAAAGTTTTGTATTTTAGGTTAAATTTTTGGCGGCCAAACTCCATAAATTTAGGGGTTTTCAGCAGCCAAAAAGGAGGAGAAATATCAAGAAAAGGAAGAAAGTTGCAGACCTAAAGAAAGATCCAAAAAGGTGAGAATTAAGCGAGAGTTCAAAGAGTGAGTTAGCCGCAAGGAAAAGGAAAAGAGTTCGAGATAGTCTTGGTGCCTTTCGAAGTCCAACGTGAGAGCCAAGGAGTTCGTGACGGTGCTGCCTCAATCAAGAACCTCTTTTTAGTAGAGTTTCCCTATTCTTTACACTCTTCTTTTGATTATTTTTGCTCAAACATGTTGCTTCAAGCTATGAGTGGCTAAACTCTTTAGTTTTAGGGTTTTGATGAATTGTTTGAGAATTCATGTGAATTTTGTAGACTCATGGTTTTGTTTAAATAAATTATGCTTTTCATTGTTATTGTGTTTAATTCTTGAGGATTGGCCATCTTCACATGCTAGGTTAGATGTATGATTGAGAGATTATATGTTTAATTTGACCTATAACAATGAATTGTTGTTAATCTATCACGAGAGTAGTTAGGTTGCCAATGAAAGTTGCTAAAGACTAGTTTTAATGCCATGTAATTGTGTATTGGTTTTAAGAGATTAACAATCAATCAAGTTGCATGAGAAAGAGTTGTCTTTGAGAGAAGATAACTTGGAATTAAGTTTCTAGACTTAGGCATAAGAATTAAAATAAAATCCATGAAATCTATAATTTTGCATGATGAAACAAACAAGGATTCGAAACCCTAGAACTCTCTTTGACTCTTGCAATTTTCCCTTTGATATTTTCTTTGCTTGATTTTTATTTTTCCCTAATACACAAAATTGAATTTCAATCCTCAAATAAAATTGATTCAATTCTAGAATAGCTAAGTAACTTAAACCTTCCCAATTGGATCTCTAGTGGAACGATACTCGGACTTAACCGTTTTATATTATAACTTGACCCGTACACTTGCGGTTAACACTAAAAGTGCGCATCAAAACCAGAGGATGTACCAGTAGTGCGAGAATTCCTTGATGTGTTTCCTGAGGAACTGTTAGGGTTACCACCTGATAGGGAGGTGGAGTTTACCATTGATTTAATTCCTGGAACAACACCTATTTCGCAGGCACCATACCATATGGCACCATCGGAACTGAAGGAGTTGAAGGTGCAGTTACAGGAGCTAGTGGATAAGGGGTACATTAGACCAAGTGTGTCTCCGTGGGGTGCACCGGTGTTGTTCGTGAAGAAAAAAGACGGTACTATGAGATTGTGCATTGATTATCGCCAACTAAATAAGGTAACGATACGCAACAAATATCCTTTGCCTTGTATTGACTACTTGTTTGATCAACTTAGAGGGGCATCAGTATTCTCAAAGATAGACCTAAGATCTAGATATCATCAGTTGAAGGTCAAGGAGACAGATGTACAGAAAACGGCTTCTAGAACGAGGTACGGACATTATGAATTCCTCGTGATGCCTTTTGGTTTGACTAATGCCCCAGCGGTGTTCATGGACTTGATGAATAGGATTTTCCATTCTTACCTAGATCAGTTTGTAATTGTATTTATTTATGATATTCTAGTATATTCTAGAAGCAGGGAAGAACATGAAAAACATCTTAGAACTGTTTTGCAGACCTTGAGACAAAGAAGATTATATGCAAAGTTTAGCAAATGCGAGTTTTGGATGGAACAGGTGATGTTTTTGGGACATATTGTTTCTGTTGCAGGAGTGTGTGTGGATCCTCAGAAAACTGAGGCGATTACCAGATGGGAATAGCCAAAGACAGTATCAGACGTACGTAGTTTTCTGGGGCTCGCAGGATATTATCGGCGTTTTGTACAGGGATTTTCTAAAATAGCATTACCATTGACCCATTTAACTAAGAAAAGTACTAGATTTGAGTGGAATGAAGAATGTGAACAAAGTTTCCGAGAGTTAAAGAATAGATTGGTATCTGCACCTATTTTGGCATTTCCAGAGACAGGAAAGGAGTTTGAGGTGTATTATGATGCCTCTAGTCAGGGATTAGGTTGTGTACTGATGCAAGAAGGTAGGGTTATAGCTTATGCCTCTAGGCAGTTGAGGCTACATGAAGTCGATTACCCTACCCATGACTTGGAATTGGCAGCAGTGGCGTTGGCACTAAAGATATGGTGGCATTATTTGTTCGAAGAGAAATGCCATATCTATACGGATCACAAGAGTTTAAAATATATCTTTGATCAGAAGGAACTCAACATGAGACAAAGGAGGTGGTTAGAGCTGATCAAAGATTTTGACTATACCATAAATTATCATCCAGGGAAAGCAAATGTGGTAGCTGATGCCCTAAGTAGGAAGTCTCAAGGTGGAGTAAGTTCTTTGAATGCAGTCAGGGTCACATTGCTCAAGGAATTTAAGAATTGTACAGCTAGCTTGAAGGTAACTAGAACAGGAGCATTACTAGCACATTTCCAGTTGAGACATAAGCTGGTAGATGAGGTTGTAAGGAAGCAAATAATCGATACTGTAATTAATAAGTTGATAGAGGAGGTAAAAGCTCAACAGAGAGTAGACTTTGAGCTCAGACCCCATGGTGTACTATTGAAACAGGATAGGATATACGTGCCAGGAGATGAGGAAGTTAAACAGGCGATACTAGAAGAGGCTCATAGTTAGGCGTATGCTATGCATCCATGGATTTCCTATTTGGATTATCGAGGACATCAGCAGGTGTCAATGGAATCTGGGTGATTGTTGACAGGTTAACTAAAACAGCACGGCTCTTGCCAGTTAAAATGACTTATACCCTAAACAGATTAGCACAACTTTATGTGGACAGAATCGTGAGTTAGTTCGGTGTGCCTGTAACAGTGACATCAGATAGAGACCCTAGATTTACTTCTAAGTTCTAGGGAAGTTTGCAAAAGGCGTTAGGAACCAAACTGCAATTCAGTACCGCCTTTCATCCTAAAACCGACGGGCAGTCGGAAAGAACTATTCAGACCTTGGAAGATATTTAAGGACTTGTGCTTTACAATTCCAAGGTAGCTGGAATATGCATTTACCTTTGATGGAATTTGCTTATAACAACAGCTACCAAGCGAGTTTTGGAATGACCCTGTATGAAGCTGATAACTTGTAGAAATACAAGTTATTATAGCCTTTTTCATAGATAAATAGAGATTAAATAGAGAAACATGCGGTAGTTTATGCTAAATTCTATTGATAAATCTTCCTTTGCGTTATACTCTTGTATTTTTATGAAGATAATGATTTTACCACTTTTTGAGCCTAAAACGCATGTTTTGAT
The DNA here is from genome assembly GCA_030954485.1 of Citrullus mucosospermus. Lineage (NCBI taxonomy): Eukaryota > Viridiplantae > Streptophyta > Magnoliopsida > Cucurbitales > Cucurbitaceae > Citrullus > Citrullus mucosospermus. The sequence continues at coordinate 14,708,174 of CM062061.1, read as the reverse complement.
GCAGGAATGCGGACGATGCGTTGATGACTTCTTAACGCAGGACGACATGTTAGCAATCTGTTCTTCATGGACGCAGGATCTGAACGGAACGCAAACAACGACGACGCGTTAACAACAACTCAACGCATAACTATGCGTTAGCAACCTACGACGCGGTGACATAGGCCAAACTATGCATGGACGCGTAGACAACCGTTAAGGCAAGGCGCTGAGAATCAGACCGGAATCTTGAGAGATTGACGGATGATTGACAAACATGATTTTTGGCTAAAGTGGTGGATCTTAATTGGCCCGAGAATCACGCAATCAGGCGAGATGGACGCAGTGTCAATCTCGCCACCAATCAAGCAGATCTGCCATTAACTGCGATTTCATCATCTATAAAAGGGCAGATCTGCGAGATGAGAAAGGTTGTTGATTCTCGGAAGAACTTCATAAGTGACAGCAGAGTTCTCTCAGACTTCAGCCGGAGACAAATAGCTCGAGAGAGAAGAGTCTTCCCTCCGCCGCACCACTTCACAGCAGATCATCATGCTTCCATCCAGGCGACTCAAGACATTGACGCTTTCCCTGCTTTCTTTCTCATTTATTATCTTAATTTTAGATTTGTATCAAGGAATTGAACTTATCGAAAATTGTATCTCATTTCATCAATAGAATTATCTTCCACGTCTACTCACTTTTATAAACTTTCTGCTTTTTACTTTCAAGCCATGAGTAACTAATCACTCGAGGGTCTAGGGTTGCGTTAGCATCTAACTAGGGACCACAGTGTAACTATTCTAACTTGTCAATTGCGAGCTTAATCCGATGCTTATGTCCATCTGACAAATCGATATAAGTAGTAATAATCAGACTGCTCGAGAGGGTAAGTGATTGTGGAACTCAATTGACAAGGACCGAGTAGTGTTACCTGTCTATGGGGATAACCTTGGTTCTTAACACTCTCCTATGCGTTATAGACATATAACGCATAGCGGCTGACAACCAGGAGAAGAGTCACAAGTATGAATAGAATACTACTGTGCGTTTCCGACGTTAGATGTTAATCAACCCGAACCCTTTCTTTATCCATTCACACACATCTTTAGCTGAACTTGCTCTGTCGCATGCTTTCCATCTTTCACAACTTTTAGTCTAGTGTACAAACAATCGCTTTCAGTAGATTAAAAACATTTTTCAAATATTTATTGGTTACCACTGTAACGCATGAAATTCAACTAAAATCTGAATCAATATAATCCCTGTGTTTGACCTCGGACTCACTGAGAACACCTATCATTTTGCTTATACTTGGGTAAGAGAATAGGAAAACTTGACAAGACCACCAGCGCATAGTAATAGAACGCATAGCATGTTCAAAGCATGACATGTTGAACGCATAAACGCATCATTTAGCACCTTGCGTTAGGCTAATTTTCACATACAAAATACACGCAACAAGATTTTGGCGCCGTTGCCGGGGATTATTTCATTGATTTTGTTATTTTCTTTGGATTATTGTGTTGCAGGATTCCTCAGTCGATAGAGTATAGCAAGCTTCTCTTCTGTCAGAGGCTTCTACAGTATATGAGTGAAGGGGATAACCCAACATTTGATATTGACCCAGAGATTGAGAGGACCTTCAGAAGAAGGATAAGACAGAATAAACAAAGAAGAAGCAATCAAACTACTGAAGAGAACATGGATGCTCAAAATAATCAACCTCAAGCTCTTCAAGCTGGGGTGAGGCAGAACGCAAATGCGCAGAAGCACGCAAACTACGATACAAATCCAATTCTCTTGGCACATGATAGAAATCGCTCGATGAGGGAGTATGCGTCGCCAAATTTATACAATTTTGCACTGGGAATTTTACAACCAACCTTTGATGGTAATGGAAGGTTCGAAATGAAACCAGTAATGTTGCAGATGCTGCAAGCCGCAGGGCAGTTTGGGGATGCAACAGGTGAAGACCCACATGCACACCTGAAAAGTTTCTTAGAAATTTGTAGCGCATTCCCTATGGCTGGAGTACCGCAAGATAGCATCAGACTGACGCTATTCCCATTTTCTCTCAGAGATGAGGCAAGACAATGGACATATTCATTTGAACCTGGTGAGATTACAACTTGGGGCAAAATGGTTGAAAAGTTCATGCAGAAATACTTTCCTCCAGCGGTAAGTGCAAAGAGGCGACGAGACATTGTCACCTTCGAGCAAAAGGACTCAGAGACACTTAGTGAAGCATGGGCCCGGTGGCTTGTAAGGAATTGTCCCCACAATGGTATCCCTGATTGTGTACAGATGGAGATTTTCTACGGAGGACTGAACAAAACATCACAATCAGTGGCTAACGCCTCTGCAGCAGGAGGTTTAATGGACAAAACTTATACGCAAGCCAAGGAGATCCTCGACAGAATTTCGAGGAACACTGATGAATGGGTGGATGATGGATATGGATCCAGGTACATGGATAAAAGACGAACGCAAGCTGGAATGATTGAAACGGATGCGACTAATAACCTTTCAGCTCAGATCGCCAACATGACATCCTTGCTGCAAACAATTGCGTTGAACAACCAAGGTGGAATAGTTGCATCAATGGACGCAATGAACACGGTGAATGCAACAGCATCTGTAAGCTGTGTGCAATGCGGTGAGGGCCATTTATACGATATGTGTCCCTATAACCCACAGTCTGTCTGCTATGTTCAGAACAACCCGTATTCCAAGACTTATAATCCGGGTTGGAGGAACCATCCTAACTTTGGATGGGGAGGAAACCAATCACAGACGCAGGGAACTGGACAACAGCCGCAGAGATCAGAGGATGCAAGGAAATCTGCAACCTCACATCACTCCACAACTACCTCCCGTAACATCTACTCGTCAACCGCATTCCTCATCCACAACCACAACCTCTCAAGAACAAGCGAATGAAAAGGGGAGAGAAAAAGCAACGCTGGCAAACCCTGCGTCGGTATCTCAGAATATCACTCCCTCTATGCGTCCACGCTTTCCTCAACGCCTAAAGAAGAAAAATGATGAGGGCCAATTTAGAAAATTCCTGGATGTTCTCAAACAACTTCACATCAACATTCCGTTGGTGGAAGCCCTGGAACAAATGCTGAGCTATGTCAAATTTCTGAAAGACATATTATCTAAGAAAAGAAGGCTTGGAGAGTTTGAGATAGTCGCATTAACGCGGGAATGCAGTGCATTGTTCAAAAGTAATATACTCGCCAAAATGAAAGATCCAGGGAGTTTCACATTACCCTGTTCTATAGGAGGAATGGACGCAGGTCAGACACTATGCGACTTAGGGGCCAGCATAAATTTAATGCCACTGTCTATATTCAAGATGTTGGGTATAGGGGAAGCACGGCCAACCACAGTCATGCTTCAACTCTATAAGCACTGATTTGCGTTGCCAAGTGTCGGGGTGCAGCCATGCGTTTGTGACTATGCGTTTCAAAGGAAGAAGTGGCCGGGAGCGAGAGTAAGAATTTTGGAAAGTCAAATTGTGGCTAAGTATTGATAAAGTCCATGCTTTTGTGGTTGATTCATGAAGGTTAGTGACCTGAGGTAGCTACCCACGTTGAAGGATAAGAAATTCTAGCAGGGGAAGAAACGTGCTTGAACCATGCGCTAAAGTCACTCTGCGTTGAGGACAGTCATGTGCTGAATTCACTCTGCGTTGAGGACAGCCATGCGCTGAAGTCGATGCGTTGAAGACAGACATGAGTTGAAGTCGCTCCACGTCAAAGACAGAGTGGTCTTAATGCGACGAAGATCGTGGTGTAGGATCGAGTTGTATGCGTCAAAAGTAGGAGGCGTTGAGGACGACGCCATGCGTTGAGTGAGGCTAGTTGCTGAAGGCGTTGGAGGAGAGATTTTAACAGGAGTGCCTCGCGCTGAAGTGAGAACCCCGCGCCAGCCTGCAGGTGAGGGGTAAGTTGGCAACATTAATCTTGGTGTTTGTGAAGGCTAAGTCCGTAGTATATATAGTTGGATTAATTAAATGTTTAATAATTTTTAAGACATTTCGAGAGCTTAATTCGGTTCCATATTTTCAAATAGACTTCAAAAGAAGATTGAGGAAGGTGTTCTTGAGAATTTTGGACGAAATTCAACTCATATTGATGTTGAAAACGAAGCTGGAACAGAGGAATAACTGAAGTAACACCGTTCGAGCAGTGACTGATAATCAGAGTAGAACATGTAGAGGAAGTCGAGTCTAGAGCTGAAACTTGGAGGTTCGTAAGTTAACATAATTTCTAACAACTTTTGTGAAGGATGGTAATGCTGAATTGAAGATTTACTATGTAAATTCTTAGGAAAAAAAACAGAGATTATAAGATTATCTCGCAATCCGGAACAGTAGGAGGTGATTTCGGAATACTGTGAGAACGAGGAGGAGTTAAGCCATGAAACTTTGAGGTAAGCTATAGAACTTAATTTCCTATAAGTTTGTAGAAGAAAGGAAATCCTGAATCCGTATGGAAATATGACTTGCAATAGATTGAAGTAAGAACGAGAAGAAAGGAAGGAATAACGGTGCAGACTGCCGCTGAGAAGCAAGTATCGGCACACTGTCTAGGTATTGATAGCGAGACGGGTGTTGCTAAGACGCAAAGGAGTCTTCCGTGTCACAAATCTCGCTAGATAACGCTAAGTATCGCTGCTAAGGTAAGGTAACGCTAGTGTTGTTCCATCGAGTATCGCTAGTAACAGTCCTTATCGGCTGGTATCGCTGGGATTCTCACTTATAAGTTAATAGAGAAAAGGAAGAAAATTTATGTTAATTAACGCAAGGTACATGTCTTTTGCAGGCCAAGAAGAAATAGGAAAAGTGTATAACCCACGTAAAGCCTAGAAAGAGTTATGAGTGACTATTTTATTTTTCAATCCTATTTTATTGAAAATGTTCTTATGAAGCATGATTTTCAATGAACTGTTTAATATGAAAAATGTTGATTGCACTTCTTAAAAGGCATGTTACATATTTCTAAAGTTGATAGAAAGCATTTATGTGAAGTGTTATTGAATAAAGTTTTGTATGATTTCTATGAAAGGATTTTCATATGAACTATTATGTGAACGAAATTCTAAAACGTTTTAGAGGAGGCTCAGTGCTCAAGGACACGAGAAGGCACGTGAGTTTCCCCGGGACCCAGTACTCAAAGACATGAGAAGGTACATGGGCAACCAGTCATATTCCTATGTGCACATAGAGGTTGGTTTGGCTGGTGCGTCGAGTTTGCTCCGCATTGAGCCAGGGATGTTTTCGACGTTGGGAGTGTTGAGCTTTGCTCCACCCCAACTAAGGTGATTTTCGACGTTAAGCGCGTAGAAGCATTGCTCCGCTCAACTAAGGGAAAAGTTTGAAAAAATAAATTGATATTGATAAATTCCTTGGAAAACACTCTTGTATGATTTAAGAATTGATTTATTGAGATTAAAGGATTTTATGGAAAGCATGTTTAATTTGAACAAACGTTAAACTCTTACTTATTCGTTATACGAAACATGTCTGTTTTCAATGAATTCTTATTTTACAAAGATTTGTCACTCACTATGTTGTTAGCTTATGTTTTCCAATGTTTTCCTTTTCTCTCCCCAGGTAGCAAGGACGTTCCCGGTGCTTAGCCTACTTCAGCTCACCCTGCCTAAGTCTCGTGTTCTCAAGATACAGTCAAGTCTGAGAGTTGTACATTGCATATGTTTTATGTAAATGGCATGTAGATCATATAGTTTTGAGTGGGGATTGTTGGTGGAGTTGTGCACATTGTATTATGGATATGGAAGTGAAATTATGCTATGTAATAAAAGCGTACCCTATACAGGGAATTGTATCAAATTATAACATGTGTAGTATGACTGAGTTATATGTATGTATATGAGTAAATGTATGCATAGGGAGGAAAGGTAAGAAGGGACAATATGCGTCACAAGAGGAGTGATGTTTATTGTCTTCACATTCCTTTTCAGGATAGGTAGGTAATCCGGGAGGAGGTGTGACAAGTTGGTATCAGAGCGAAAGAGTCTTGGGAATAGGATCATGCATTGTAGTGTAGGAACATGTATATTGTTAGTAAATGATAATGTCGTATTGTCCTACAGGAAGCATGCCACCTCGAGGTAGGCGAGCTAGGCAAGCAGTAGCCGGAACTTCTGAAGCTACTGGGAACCAGGGAGATATGTCTGAGGGTGAATCTAGTCATCCTTAAGCTGAGGTCAATGTCGAGGAACAACTATTTACTAGAATTGCTCAGAGATTGGCTGCAAGTATCGGATCAGTGGAATCCGATCCAGAAAAGAAATACAGTATTGAAAGATTAAAGGCTTTAGGTGCTACTACTTTTGAGGGCACCGTGGACCCTGTTGAGGCAGAAGCATGGTTAAACTTGCTTGAGAAATGCTATCGTGTAATGAGATGTCCTGAAGACAGAAAAGTGGAGTTGGCAGTTGTTCTGGAAATATTATTATGTGAATTAACCTAACGCAAGGTACTAAAGTATATGGTTATGCGTTTAACATGGCATGCGTTGATCATGCAATGCGTTCTATTATTATGCGTTGGTTTTGTCAAGTTTTCCTATTCCTCTACCCAAGTATAAGTAAAGTAATAGGTGTTCTCGGTGAGTCTGAGGTCGAACACAGGGATTATATTGATTTAGTTTTAATTGGATTGTATGTGTTACAGAGGTAACCAACAATTTTGAGAAAGTTGTGTTTCTAATCTAAGGGAAAGCAGATGTTTGTACACTAGACTAACAATTGTGGAATATGGAAAGCATGCGACACAGCAAGTTCAGCTAAGATGTGTATGAATGGATAAAGAAAAGGGTTCGTGTTGGTTAACATCTAACATCGGAAATGCACAGTAGTACCCTATTCATACTAGCGACTCTTCTCCCGGTTGTCAGCCGCTATGCGTTATATGTCTATAACGCATAGGAGAGTGTTAAGAACCAAGGTTGTCCCCGTAACCAGGAAACACTACTTGGCCCTTGTCAATTGAGTTCCACAATCACTTACCCTCTCGAGCAGTCTGATTATTACTACTTATATCGATTTGTCAGATGGATATAAGCATCGGATTAAGCTCGCAAGTGACAAGTTAGAATAGTTACACTGCGGTCCCTAGTTAGATGCTAACGCAACCTTAGACCCCGAGTGATTAGTTACTCATGGCTTGAAAATATAAAGTGAAAAGATGAGAAGAGTGAATAGACATGGAAGATAATTATATTGATGAAAATGAGATACAAATTTTGATAAGTCAATTTCTTGATACAAATCTAAAATTCAAGTAAGAAAAGTAAGAAAGAAAGCAAGGCAAGGCGTCAATGTCTTGAGTCGCCCGGGTGGAAGCGTGATGATTTGCTGTGAAGTGGTGCGGCGGAAAGGAAGACTCTTCTCTCTTGAGCTATTTGTCTCTGGTTGAAGTCTGAGAGAACTCTGCTGTCACTTATGGAGTCCTTCCGAGAATCAAAAACCTTTCTCCTCTTGTAGAGCTGCCCTTTTATAGATGATGAAATCGCAGTTAATGGCAGATCTGCTTGATTGGTGGCGAGATTGACATTGCGTCCATCTCGCCTGATTGCGTGATTCTCGGGCCAATTAAGATCCACCACTTGAGCCGCAAATCATGTCTGTCAATCATCCGTCAATCTCTCAAGATTCCGATCTGATCCTAAGCGCCTTGCCGTAATGGTTGTCTATGCGTCCATGCATAGTTTGATTGATGTCAACGCAGCGTAAGTTGCTAACGCGTAGTCATGCGTTGAAGTGTTGTTAACGCGTCGTCAGGTAGTTTGCATTCCGTTCAGATCATGCGTCCATGAAGAACAAATTGCTAACGTATCGTCCTGCGTTAAGAAGTCATCAACGCATTGCTTGCATTCCTGCGTGAAAACATGCGTTTTAGGCTTAACAAGTGGTAAAATAAATATCTTCATCAAAATTTAAGAGTATAACAGAAAGGAAGATTTATGAATGGAATTTATCATTAACTACCACATGCTTCTCTTATTTAAACTCTATTTATCTATGAAAAAGGCTATAATAACTTGTATTTCTACAAGTTATCACACCCCCAAACTTAGATAAATGCTTGTCCTCAAGCATAACTTCTATCTAAGAAACTTCAATCATTCTAAACATTTTATCAACGCATTGACTAGTCTCTCAGAATGCTATACTCAATCAGCTACCCGTTAGTTATATTATTTCTCTACCTCTATATTCTTTTCTTTAGGACGGGTCTAATTTGTATGCGGCAAGCTTTCTTTTCAAAATTCTCAAACTGATTATTCACAAAATTTTTGTTTCTTCTTTTGAACATTGAGTCTGAAAGATGAAGATATAAAGTTCCTTTTTCTTTCATTGGTTTTATTATATGTTTATTAAGTATGTGTCAAGTAGGGTTACCCACCTTCGTTCTGACATACCAACGATGGGGTGCATGAAGGCAGCCAACTACGAGCAAGTGCCCTTCTCAACTATACTCTTATCTGAGTTGCATACATTGAAAGTAGGTTTGCGTTTCTAAGGAATAATATGCAGACGCATTGAAAGTAATCTAACTTAAAGAGTTTACAAAAAGTGTAAGCATGATTATCATCACAGGGACCAACTTTTCAATGCAAAGATAAAAGTTAAGACTAATTAAATGTACTTAGAATAAATTTATAACAAGGGACAACGCAAAGAGGAAATTAAAGATCCATGCGATGAAGAAAATATTCATTCTATTAATGTGAATTTCACCAACGCATACAATTGAATGTGAAGATACAAAATTTGCAAGAAAAATACAAGTCTTGACTACACCCCTAAACTTTTCAACCATCAGGCTCGTCTTCATCAGGTCTGCGTTGCTGCTCAGACGCAGGACGTTGCGGCACTGGGAAGACAAGAGGCTGTTGGAGGCGTTCTGAAATATTAGGGGGCGGGATTTCCGGACAGATGAAGAACAGTTGGTGAACATAATTCAGTGTGAATTGGAACTGCTCCGTCTGCCGGCTTGCTAACATATTCAATGAATGCATCACAGGACGCAATATCGTTTGCTGCAAGTATGTTTGCACTGTCTCCCATTCAAGGTCAAGTGGGCCTTCTTGCTGTTGAGGTTGCGTTGGTGGGGTAGGCGGGTTTGGTTTTGGTGGGGGAGTAGGTGGAGTTTCGTCAAACGCAGGGGATGATGAAGACGCATAAAAGTCGCGCCAAAATCCTCTAAGTGTGAGTCATCAACTCTTATTGGGGCAGAGGGTTTTGTGGAAGGTCGGGGTTTTGGATGTTTGGGGCGATGCGTTTTCTGAGGAGGTGGAGGTGGTTTAGGGCGATGCGTCTCAAGAGGAGGTGGAGGTGGAGTTGGTTCCCTTCTGGTTTTTGGAAGTGGGGGTGAAGGGCTTGAGGTTGGGGAAGGTTGGATGGTGGCATCAGGACTTGCCACGCCCTTCAACTTGGACGGCTTCCCCTTCTTCTGCGGTTGCGGCTTTGGAGGTAGAATGGGTTGATGAGGTCTTTTGGTGGCCTTGTTGACGATTACGCCATTAACTACAATAATCTTGTCTGCGTCTAACACTTCCGTTGACCCTCCGATGGAAGCATTGGCGTATAAATTCAAGATAAGAGAGGGGAAAAAGAGTTGGCCCCTGGGCTTGCTGAACACCCCTCTTATCTGCGCCGCAATTATTCGTCCAACATCAAGGGTGATGCGACGCATAATGCAGTATGCTGCCATCACTCGATCCCTTGACACTGTCTTGTCATGCGTTGTCGGGATCAGCCGCTTCTTCACCAAATACACCCACAGGTTTGCCTCTGGAGTTAGGCTGCTTGCTGAAAGCGTCTTTATACCTGTGGGTGAAACATCCCACTTTGCCCTGGCTTTGCCATTACCCGGTGTGCGTCCTCCAATAACTCCGTTGGAGTTGATTCTATGATCTTATTTCCTTCTGCCTCCGGGTTGTCCCTCAACTCATATATTGCGTTGATTTCCCTTGCGTTGAATGGGACTTCAATTTCATCCACCACCACCACGTCTTCCTCCTCATCTATGCGTCCGTTATAGAAATCTCGGACTACTTTAGGTTGGACCCAAGGAGTGCTGGTACAGAAGTTTCTCCAGCCGGGGTGGTCAATTATTTCGGTGATGTATGGCGGCACTGGGGCGTCTTCAGGGAAAAATCCCACCTCGATCATTAGGTCAGGGAACGCTCTGCGTCTCCCTTTTCCTTCCTTTTGTTGTGGCGACGCATCGGCCACTTTCTCTTTTCCCTTGGCCTTAGCTGGAATCGCATTTACGGTTCTCTTCTTGCTCTCGGCCATTTTGATTGGTTCTTCGCTCACCTTCTCCTTTCCCTTGCGTTTCTCATTATGTGTGCTTGGGAGTTTGGTGACCGCCACCTCCTTTTCTTTCCTCCTCTTCTTCGCCAAGGTGCTTACACCTTGTTCTTCCCCCGCATCCTCCCCGATGCGTTCCTTCCTACTCTTCTTCTTCTTTTTCTTCTTGCCCTCCCCTTCCTCATGGGCGTTTAATCGAGCAGCCAGCTCTACATCTTCTTCAATTTGCAGCTCTCTTTCAAGCTCTGTGGCTGCTTTTTCTATTCTTTCTTCTTCTTCCATTTCCTCTACAAATGCCAATGCGGCAGCTTCTATTCGAGGATCAAAAAGGTCTTGCGTCTCTCCACCTTCTTGTGGCCGCACTTCCTTGCGCGCCTTTGTTCTAGCAAATGCGTCTTTGGCTATTTTCTCCACTCCTTTTCTCAGGGCCCTGAGCTCCTTTCTCAACTTGGCCCTCTTCTTCCTCGCTTTCTCTGCCAGCCGATCAAAGGATGTGGCCGCAACTGGAGACTCAGGTCTGTCTCCTTGGTCTGTGTTTTCGGCTCTTCATCCTCGGCAATCTCTTGTGATACCCTTCGTTTCTTCCTCAGTAGGGGTACCTCCTCCTCTTCTTCAACTCTTTTTCTCTTGGCTTCTGCGGCCATCACAACATTTCCTATCGGTCCTTCATTGGAGTCCAATGTCATCTCCTTAGGATTCATCGACTCAGGGACAGACCCTTGCGTTTCTCTTTGCTCGCCTACTTCCTTCTTGCTGTAGGCAGCCTCTCCCTCCTTATCTCTCCCACTGTATTCACCCTCCCGAGTCTCCTTCAACTGACCCTGGACCTCCTTTACCTGTGAGGGTGATTCCCTTCGTGCATCTGAGACGGATGCGTCCCTTGGGTCTTACAGCCCGCTCAGAATCTGGGCTATTCACTCGTCTGGGGATTTTGCTGAGTTCACTTCCCCGACAGTGACAGCCACCTCTTCTTCTTCTATTCTTCCCATCTCCTCCGTCCCTCTAGTGCTTGGTGGACGGGATAGGGGCAAGGGTTGGTTTACCTCCCCTTCCTCTTGACCTTTTGCCTCCCGCTCCTCTTGAGCTATTCTTTTTAAGATGTCGCCGAAAACATCCCTCTCTTCCCTTCGACGCACCTCACTGCTACCGTGCAGTGCACTGGCCTCATCGCGCACCGTTCCAGGAACAGGTTGTTCAGCCTCGGAGTTCTCTGCGCTTACCCTCTGGCTTTCGACATTGTAGTTTGCGGCAGAGAATTCCTTCATATTCTTCATCCTTGGCTGGGAAATGCAGGACTTGACCCTGCTTTTGGGTTTTGAGGTAGGGATTGGGTCGATTCGGCTCAAGGTCAGATATTGAGGACTTCCACACAGTCGTTGGAGTCGTCGACTACTGGTGGACGGATGCGTCCTTGGGTCTTGCAGCCCGCTCAGAATCTGGGCTATCCACTCGTCTGGGAATTTTGTTGAGTTCATTTCCCCGACAGTGACAGCCACCTCTTCTTCTTCTATTCTTCCCATCTCCTCCGTCCCTCTAGTGCTTGGTGGACGGGATAGGGGCAAGGGTTGGTTTACCTCCCCTTCCTCTTGACCTTTTGCCTCCCGCTCCTCTTGAGCTATTCTTTTTAAGATGTCGCCGAAAACATCCCTCTCTTCCCTTCGACGCACCTCACTGCTACCGTGCAGTGCACTGGCCTCATCGCGCACCGTTCCAGGAACAGGTTGTTCAGCCTCGGAGTTCTCTGCGCTTACCCTCTGGCTTTCGACATTGTAGTTTGCGGCAGAGAATTCCTTCATATTCTTCATCCTTGGCTGGGAAATGCAGGACTTGACCCTGCTTTTGGGTTTTGAGGTAGGGATTGGGTCGATTCGGCTCAAGGTCAGATATTGAGGACTTCCACACAGTCGTTGGAGTCGTCGACTACTGGTGGACGGGTAGGGGTTCTGGCGAATGGCCGAAAAAATGGGTAGATGGGTGGTCGCTGGGCAGTTGCCTTGATTCTAGACGTGGAGAAGTTAGGGATAAACGGTGGGTTTGGATTTCTTGGTCTGACCGGTGAAGCAAAAGGCCTCACAGGTCTGGAAGGGTAAAATGGAGGTGGAGAAAAGAATGGAAATCGAGATGAAGATGGTCTTGGGGAACTGGTTCCGGCGAAGTTTTCTTGATTTTCTGGGTTGGTCTGGTTAGACATAAGAATTCAGCGAGAATACAAATCGCCAGAGGTTTAAGGGAGAAGAAAGGTTTCGAAAATGGAAAATGGGAAATCGGATCGCGCTTATAAAGGCTTAATTTAGCCGTTGGTAATTAATGCGGATATGCGATATCAAAATCCCACTGATCAAGGCGACTTTCCTTGAGCCGCACACCCATCACGTGTAATGGGCGGCTTTGTGACACACACAGAGCACTTGAGCGTTTTTCTAGGGAAGACGCGTAGTCTGAGAAGACATCTGCGTTTCTCCTAGTGCTCTTCTAAAACACAGAAAACTAATGATAAACGCATACTAATGAACGCTTGGTTCTCAGGTCAGTTTATGCGTTGTAAGTTAAATGTGATGCATTTTCCAAAATATGTACGACTCTACCTTTCCTCTAACCTTAGTTCGATAAACACAGAAATCGTTTATTGATTGATGCATAGTTTACTTTATGCGTTAAACGCATGCATGAATAAAAGATCATTCACAAATTTGGCTCCTACTTTCATGCTTATCTCATTTACATCTATAAGCTAAATAAATAAAAAAATCAATATATGCTAAAAACAATAATACAAATGAAAGTAACAAAGCACAATATAATAACATGAAATTAAATACTATAACAAATTTAAATAAAATAAAGCAAGGGTAAAAGAAAGCGTCCCTGGTAATGTAGGTATTCGGCAACGCAGGGATCTTTCGATGCAAGCTCAGTCATTACACTCGCGTAGGTCAATGGAGGTCTTGTTAATTTCGAACTCTACGCTATAGTAGGGCTTAACCCTTTGTCCATTGACCTTGAAGGAGGTGGTTCCATTTTCATTTGTCAGCATGACCGCACCATGTGGGAACACTTCCTTGATTATGAATGGACCCGACCATCTAGACTTTAGCTTACCTGAAAACAAACGCAACCTTGAGTTAAATAACAGGACCTTCTAACCGACGTATAGAGTTTTCTTACTAATATTCTTGTCATGCCATTTTTTGGTCCTTTCTTTGTACAGCTTTGCGTTTTCATAAGCTGACTGTCTCCACTCCAGGAGTTCGTTTAGTTGAAGCTTTCTGGCTTCTTCGCTTGCCTCCTGGTCTAAATTGAGCTTCTTCATGGCCCAGATGGCCTTGTGCTCCAGCTCAAGTGGGAGATGGCATGCTTTACCAAACACCAACGCATAGGGTGACATGCCTATCGGTGTTTTGAATGCCGTTCTGTAGGCCCATAGAGCTTCATCTAATCTCTCTGTCCAATCTTTCCTTGATGTGCTCACGACCTTTTCCAGTATGGATTTGATCTCCCTGTTTGTTATTTCAGCTTGGCCGTTTGTCTGCGGGTGATAGGCAGTTGCTACCCTGTGCGAGACATTAAACTTAGTCAGTAAATTAGTGATTATGCGATTTATAAAATGCGTACCTTCATCACTAATTATTGCCCTTGGTGTCCCAAATCGAGAGAAGATTTGTTTCTTTAAGAACTTGGACACTGCGTTTGCGTCATTCCTTGCACAGGCTGCTGCTTCTACCCACTTGGATACGTAGTCGACCGCTACTAAGATATATTGATTGCCGCAAGAAGGAGGGAATGGTCCCATGAAGTCGATTCCCCATACGTCGAACAACTCAACTTCTAGCATTGAATTCAGAGGCATCTCATTCCGGTTGGAAATGTTGCCTGTTCTCTGACAACGATCGCAAGCTACCGCATATGCCCTTGCGTCTTTAAATAATGTGGGCCAGAATACCCACTTTGCAACACCTTTGCAGCTGTTCTCTGCCCTCCAAAGTGTCCTCCGTAAGGTGCTTCATGACAGCTTCTCAGGATGCTATGCGTTTCATATTCTGGAACGCATCGACGTAGTATGTGGTCAGGGCCAAGTCTGTATAGATATGGCTCATCCAGCAGTAGAACTTACTTTCATGTTGGAGCTTTTTCCTTTGTTGAGCGTTAAATTCTTCAAGCCATTGGTTACAAACCAGATAGTTGACTATGTCTGCGTACCACGGTTCCTGACTCTCTGCGTTCATTACATGCTCGTCTGGGAATCGTTCCTCTATATCACTCCAACTCTCCTGGACCTCTTTATTTTCCAACCGAGATAGGTGGTCCGCAACCTGATTCTCGGTTACCTTTTTGTCTTTAATCTCCAAATCGAATTCTTGCAACAGTAGGACCCAACGGATAAGTCTAGGCTTTGCGTCCTTTTTCGCCATCAAATACTTGATCGCCGAATGATCACTATAGATGGTCACCTTTGACCCTATCTAGTATGCTCTAAATTTGTCAACCGCAAAGACTATGGCTAACATTTCCTTCTCAGTAGTAGTGTAATTCTCCTGAGATGAATTCAGAGTTTTACTAGCATAATAGATGGGGTGCATAATTTTCTCTTTTCTCTGCCCCAATACTGCTCCCACCACATGGTTACTTGCGTCGCACATTAGTTCAAACGGGAGAGACCAGTCCGGTGCAACTAAAATAGGTGCTGAAATCAGAGCTTGCCTTAGAGACTCAAATGCGTTTAAGCATTTACCGTCGAAATTGAATTCCCTGTTGACTTCTAGCAACTCGCTCAGTGGTTTTGCTACTTGCGAGAATCCCTTAATGAATCTTCTATAGAAGCCCGCATGGCCTAGGAAACTTCACAAAGTCTTAACATTTGTGGGGGCTGGGAGTTTTGCTATCGCATCTATCTTTGCCTGATCCACTTCCAATCCAACTTTTGAGATTTTATGCCCCAACACATTACCCTTAGTCACCATAAAATGGCATTTTTCCCAGTTGAGGACTAGATTTGTGTCTTCGCATCGTTTGAGCACTCGTTCTAGGTTGGTCAAGCATTCATCATAAGATTTCCTAAATACTGAGAAGTCGTCCATAAACACCTCTACGGACTATTCCAAATAGTCAGAGAATATTGCCATCATACATCTTTGGAACGTCCTTGGTGCGTTACATAGCCCGAATGGCATGCGTCTGAACACAAAGGTCCCATACGGACATGTGAACGTCGTCTTCTCTTGATCTTCCGGAGCTATCATGATCTGGTTATAGCTGGAATATCCGTCCAGGAAGCAGAAAAATTCATTACCTGCCAGCCTATCTAGCATCTGGTCGATGAATGGCAGTGGAAAGTGATCCTTCTTTGCTGCCGCATTCAGCTTGCGATAGTCCATACAGATGCGCCAACCAGTGACCGTTCTTGTTGGTATCAGTTCATTCTTGCTGTTCATGATCACTTTCATTCCCCCTTTCTTTGGTACACACTGAACTGGGCTCACCCAGCTGCTGTCGGAGATTGGATAAATGACCCCTGCGTCGAGCCATTTGATGATCTCTTTCTTCACAACCTCCTTCATTGCAGGGTTAAGCCTGCGTTGCCTCTCAACTGAACCATCCTTACCCTCTTCCAACTGAATTTTGTGCATGCAGTATGAAGGGCTTATTCCTCTGATATCCGCTAAGGTCCATCCTATGGCTTTGATATGGTTTTTCAGGATATCCAGCAAAGCCTTTTCACATTCTGTTGTCAACGCAGAGGATATGATGACCGGTAGCGTGCTTTCTTCCCCCAAATATGCATACTTCAGATGCGTTGGCAGTGTCTTAAGCTCAAGGGTTGGTGGCTCTTCTAAGGACGGCTTTGTTTTTTTCGTTGTTTTGTTGCCTAAGTCCAAGCGTTCAAAGTTTGCGTTGGAGATTATATTTATTTTCGCCTCTCTTTCTTCATCTAGTTCATCCAGCAGTATTTCATTTTCCGCACATGCATCGATGATGCTTGCCTTTTCTTCAGTTATCTCTTCGATCATCTGGCAAGAATGAAAATCATCAGGATACTTCAACGCATTAAAAACATTAAATTTTACCTGCTGGTCATCCACTCGAATAGTTAACTCCCCTTCCTGGACGTCAATCAGGGCGCGTCCAGTAGCTAAGAAAGGTCTTCCCAAGATGATGGGCACCTCTTGTCAGCTTCATAATAAAAAATTATGAAGTCAGCCGGGAAGATAAATTTGTCCACCTTTACAAGAACATCCTCGATTTTCCCCTCTTGATGTTTAATGGAACGGTCAGCAAGCTGAAGTGTGACTGTGGTTGGTCGTGCTTCCCCTATACCCAACTTCTTGAATATAGATAGTGGCATTAAATTGATGCTGGCCCCTAAGTCGCATAGTGCCTGACCGACGTCCATTCCTCTTATAGAACAGAGCAATGTGAAACTCCCTGGATCTTTCATTTTAGCGGGGATATTGCTTTTAAACAATGCGCCGCATTCCCGCGTCAATGCGACTGTCTCAAACTCTCCGAGCCTCTTTTCCTTAGATAATATGTCTTTCAGAAATTTGACATAGCTCGGCATTTGTTCCAGAGCTTCCACCAACGGAATGTTGATGTGAAGTTGTTTGAGAACGTCTAGGAATTTTCTGAATTGACCCTCGTCATTCTTCTTCTTTAGGTGTTGAGGAAAGGGCGGACGCATAAGGGGATTGGTATTCTGAGATACCGACGCAGGGTTTGCCTGCGTTGCTTTTTCTCTCCCCTTTCCATTTTCTTGTTCTCTAACGGTCGTGGTTGTGGATGAAGATTGCAGTTCATGGATAGATGTTGCGGGAGTTGGTAGTGGAGTGATTTGAGGCTGCAGATTTCCTTGCATCCTCTGTTCTTACGGTTCAGTGGGAAGAACTTTCCCACTCCTCAATGTCACAGCTTGACATTGTTCCTTACTACCTCGTGGGGCTTCGGTATTATTAGGTAATGCTCCTTGGGGTCTGGTATTTCGCTCACTTCCATTTGCCCCACTTGTAGTTCTAGATTTCTGATTGCAATGGCATGGCTTTTTATTTCTCCCATCTGATTTTGGAGCATCGCTTCAAGCGACTTACGCGTTTCTTCATTTTGAGTAATCGTTTGATGCATAAGTGCTTCCAAGGATGATGATGATGAATTTGCTGACTGATTTCTTTGCGCTTGATGCCCTTGAACACCTTAGTTATACACGGGATTATTATTTCTCTGTGCTTGTTGTCCAACGCCCTGCGTCTGTGGTTGGTTTCCTCCCCATTCAAAGTTAGGATGGTTCCTCCAACCCGGATTATAAGTCTTGGAGTACGGGTTGTTCTGAACATAACAAACAGACTGTGGGTTGTAGGGACACATATCATACAAGTGGCCCTCACCGCATTGCACACAGCTTACAGACGCTGTTGCATTTACCGTGTTCATTGCGTCCATTGATGCAACGGTTCCACCTTGGTTGTTCAACGCAATGGTTTGCAGCAAGGATGTCATGTTGGCGATCTGAGCTGAAAGGTTACTAGTCGCATCCGTTTCAATCATTCCAGCTTGCGATCGTCTTTTATCCATATACCTGGATCCATATCCATCATCAACCCATTCATCAGTATTCCTCGAAATTCTGTCGAGGATCTCTTTGGCTTGCGTGTAAGTTTTGTCCATCAAACCTCCTGCTGCAGAGGCGTCCGCCACTGATTGTGATGTTTTGTTCAGTCCTCCAAAGAAAATCTCCATCTGTACACAATCATGGATACCGTTATGGGGACAATTTCTTACCAGCCTTTTAAACCGAGCCCATGCCTCACTAAGCATCTCCGAGTCCTTATGCTCGAAGGTGACAATGTCTCGTTGCCTCTTTGCACTTACCGTCGGAGGAAAGTATTTCTGCATGAACTTTTCAACCATTTTGCCCCACGTTGTAATCTCACAAGGTTCAAATGAGTATGCCCACTGTCTTGCCTCATCTCTGAGAGAAAATGGGAATAGCGTCAATCTGATGCTATCTTGCGGTACTCCAGCCATCGGAAATGCACTATAGATTTCCAAGAAACTCTTCAGGTGTGCATGTGGATCTTCACCCGTTGCACCCCCAAACTGCCCTGCGGCTTGCAGCATTTGCAACATTACTGGCTTCATTTCGAACCTTCCATTACCCTCGAAGGTTGGTTGTAGAATTCCCGGTGCGAAATTATATAAATTAGGCGACGCATACTCCCTCATCGGGCGATTTCTATCATGCGCCAAGAGGATCGGATTTGTATCATAATTTGCGTGCTCTTGCGCATTTGCGTTCTGCCTGACCTCAGCTTGAGGAGCTTGAGGTTGATTGTTGTGAGCATCCATGGCCTCTTCAGTAGACTGATTGCTCCTTCTTTGCTTATTCTGTCTTATCCTTCTTCTGAAGGTCCTCTCAATCTCAGGGTCAATATCAAATGTCGGGTTATCCCTTTCACTCATATACTGTTAGAAGCCTCTGATAGAAGAGAAGCTTGCTATACTCCGTCGACTGAGCAATTCTGCAACACAATAATCCAAAGAAAATGATTAAATCAATGAATAATCCCCGGCAACGGTGCCAAAAACTTGTTGTGGAAATATTATTGTGTGAATTAACCTAACGCAAGGTACTAAAGTATATGGTTATGCGTTTAACATGGCATGCATTGATCATGCAATGCGTTCTATTATTATGCGTTGGTTTTGTCAAGTTTTCCTATTCCTCTACCCAAGTATAAGTAAAGTAATAGGTGTTCTCCGTGAGTCCGAGGTCGAACACAGGGATTATATTGATTTAGTTTTAATTGGATTGTATGCATTACAGAGGTAACAAAAAATTTTGAGAAAGTTGTGTTTCTAATCTAAGGGAAAGCAGATGTTTGTACACTAGACTAACAGTTGTGGAATATGGAAAGCATGCGACACAGCAAGTTCAGCTAAGATGTGTATGAATGGATAAAGAAAAAGGTTCGGGTTGCTTAACATCTAACATCGGAAACGCACAGTAGTACCCTATTCATACTAGCGACTCTTCTCCCGGTTGTCAGCCGCTATGCGTTATATGCCTATAACGCATAGGAAGGTGTTAAGAACCAAGGTTGTCCCCGTAACCAGGTAACACTACTTGGCCCTTGTCAATTGAGTTCCACAATCACTTACCCTCTCGAGCAGTCTGATTATTACTACTTATATCGATTTGTCAGATGGATATAAGCATCGGATTAAGCTCGCAAGTGACAAGTTAGAATAGTTACACTGCGGTCCCTAGTCAGATGCTAACGCAACCCTAGACCCCCGAGTGATTAGTTACTCATGGCTTGAAAATATAAAGTGAACAGATGAGAAGAGTGAATAGACATGGAAGATAATTGTATTGATGAAAATGAGATACAAATTTTGATAAGTCAATTTCTTGATACAAATCTAAAATTGAAGTAAGAAAAGTAAGAAAGAAAGCAAGGTAAGGCGTCAATGTCTTGAGTCGCCCGGGTGGAAGCGTGATGATTTGCTGTGAAGTGGTGCGGCGGAAAGGAAGACTCTTCTCTCTCGAGCTATTTGTCTCCAGTTGAAGTCTGAGAGAACTCTACTGTCACTTATGGAGTCCTTCCGAGAATCAACAACCTTTCTCCTCTCGCAGAGCTGCCCTTTTATAGATGATGAAATCGCAGTTAATGGCAGATCTGCTTGATTGGTGGCGAGATTGACATTGCGTCCATCTCGCCTGATTGCGTGATTCACGGGCCAATTAAGATCCACCACTTGAGCCGCAAATCATGTCTGTCAATCATCCGTCAATCTCTCAAGATTCCGATCTGATCCTAAGCGCCTTGCCGTAATGGTTGTCTATGCGTCCATGCATAGTTTGATTGATGTCAACGCAGCGTAAGTTGCTAACGCGTAGTCATGCGTTGAAGTGTTGTTAACGCGTCATCAGGTAGTTTGCGTTCCGTTCAGATCATGCGTCCATGAAGAACAAATTGCTAACGTATCGTCCTGCGTTAAGAAGTCATCAACGCATTGCTTGCATTCCTGCGTGAAAACATGCGTTTTAGGCTTAACAAGTGGTAAAATAAATATCTTCATCAAAATTCAAGAGTATAACACAAAGGAAGATTTATTAATGGAATTTATCATTAACTACCGCATGCTTCTCTTATTTAAACTCTATTTATCTATGAAAAAGGCTATAATAACTTGTATTTCTACAAGTTATCAGCAGTATTCTTGCTCCAAAAAGGAGCAGAAGATTGGTGGAAGATTGTGGAAAGCAGAAGAGGAGACACAGAAGGAATAGACTGGAATGAGTTTAAGAAGGTCTTCCAAGAAAAATATTGTCCAAGATCATTCCGAGATGCTAAACGGAATGAGTTTTTTTGGTTGATACAGGGATCTATGACAGTGGCTGAATATGAGAAGAAATATACAGAATTGTCTAAATATGCCACGACGGTTATTGCAAATGAGACTGATCGATGTAAGAGGTTTGAAGAAGGGTTATGGGAGGAAATACGAACTCCAGTAACCGCTAGTGTTGAATGGATGGATTTTTCTAAACTAGTGGAGGCAGCTATGCGAGTAGAAAGGAGTTTGATGGAGAAGAAGATGGAGCGTGATTCATCTAAAAGTGGACGTGTAGTCCACTCTTCTAGCGCTACTTCGGGACAGTCAGGAAGGAGATTTGTACCTGGCGTATTTAAAGGCGGAAACTTAAAAGCTAAATCGGGCGAACAGACTACTTTTAAGACCAGTACTAGTGGAGGTACACGGGGGCAGGGACCAAAGAATGTTGGTGGTCCAGCACAGTCAGTAGAAGGTTCTCGAAGTGGGCGACCTGGTGAGTCCACAGCTAGTTCCACACAGAAACCACTGTGTCCCACTTGCGGGAAGTATCATTGGGGACAGTGTAGAGCCAATGCATGTTATAACTGTGGACAGACTGGTCATTTTAAACATGAATGCCCTCAATTGATGCAAGAAGATAAACCTGAGCAGAAAACTGCCTCACATGTGGTGGGTCAGCCACAAAGAGTTGCTGGAAATGTTGACGAGGGAACTAGTGGAACAAGGCAGAAAGGAGTTACTGGACGATCAAGACAGCAAGGAAAAATCTTTGCTATGACTCAACAAGAAGCCGATGATGCTCCTAATGTGGTTACTGGTACTATTTCTATTTGTAATACTTCTGCTCACGTTTTAATAGATCCTGGTGCTACGCATTCTTTTATTGCTAAAGTATTTGCTGAAAGAATAAATAGTACAATAGAACCATTACCTGAGGAATTGTCTATTTATACTCCTGTTGGTGATGTGTTGATAGCTAGTGAAGTGTATAAAGATTGTATGATAGAAATGGATGGATCGCGTTTGTTTCCAGGTAAGCTGAAGTCCCGCTGGTCGGGTCCATTCATAATCAAGGAAGTGTTCCCGCATGGTGCGGTCATGCTGACAAACGAAAACGGAACCACATCCTTCAAGGTCAATGGACAAAGGGTAAAGCCCTACCACATTGGAGAGTTCAAAATTAACAAAACCTCCATTGACCTACGCGAGTGTAATGATTGAGCTTGCGTCGAAAGGTCCCTGCGTTGCCAAATGCCTACATTTCCAGGGACGCTTTCTTTTACCCTTGCTTTATTTTCATTTGAATTTGTTATAGTATTTAATTTAATTTTATTGTATTTTACTTTCTTTCTTCTGTTTGTATTTTGTTTTTAGCATGTATTTATTTCTGTAATTTCAGTTTAATAATGTAAATGAGATAAGCATGAAAGTAGGCGTCGAGTTTATAAACAATTTGATTTCATAGCATAATCTATTATTCATGCATGCGTCAAACGCATAAGTAAACTATGCGTTCATCGATAAACGATTTCTGTGTTTATCGAGTTAAGGTTAGAGGTAAGGTTAGAGCCGTACATATCTTGTCAAACGCATAATGCTTAACTTCCAGCACATAATCTGACCTGAGAACCAGGAGTTCATCAGTTATGCGTTTATCATTAGTTCACTGCGTTTAGATAGAGCACTAGGTGAAACATAGATGTCTTCTCAGTCTACGTGTCTTTCCCAGAAAAACACTCAAGTGCCAAAACACTCAAGTGCTATGTGTGCGTTAATTAGCCGCCCATCACACACCATATGGATGTGCGGCTCAATAAAATTTGCCATGATCAGTGGGATTCCGGATATCGTGTATCCGCATTAATTACCGACGGCTAAATTAGCCCTTTATAAACGCGATCCGATTTCCCATTTTCCATTTTTGAAACCTTTCATCTCTCTTTAACATCCGGCGATTTGTGTTCTAGCAAAACCTCATATGTCTAGCCAGTCAAACCCACAAAATAAAGAACACCTCGCCGGCAACGTTTCCCCAAGACCTTCTTCATCATCTACACCAGTCCCCGAGGTAACTCTTAACCCTCGATCTCCATTTTTCTCTCGACCAACATTTCAGCATTCCAGACCTGTGAGGCCTTTTGCTTCTCCGGTCCGACCAAGATTTCCAAATCCTAACCCACCGTTTATCCTTAACTTCTCTGCATCTAGAATCCGGGCCACTGCCCAAAGACCACCCGTATACCCATTCTTTCGGCCATTCGCCAGAACCTCAACCCGTCCACCAGTAGTTGACGACTCCGAAGACTGCGTGGAAGTTTTAAATATCCGCCCCTTGAGCCAAATCAACCTAATACCTACCCCAAAACCCAAAAGCGGGGTCAAATCTTGCATCTCACGGCCCAGAATGAAAAACATGAAGGAGTTTTCCGCTTCAAACTTCAATGTCAGAAGCCAACGGTTAAGCACGGAAAACTCCGAGGCAGAGCAACTGGTTCCTAGAACGGTTCGCGATGAAGCCAGCACACTGCACGGAAGCAGTGAAGTACGCCAACGGGAAGAAAGAGATGTATTCGGCGACGTTTTGGAGCGAATAGCTCAAGAGGAAAGGGATGCAAAGGGTAGGGAGGATGACAGGAAGGTCAACCAACCCTTGCCTCTAGCACGTCCACCAAGCACGAGAGGGACGGAAGAGATGGGAAGAGAAGAAGTAGAAGAAGTGGCTGTCACAGTGGGGGAATTGAACTCCGCAAAATCCCCAGACAAGTGGATAGCCAAAATTCTGAGCGAACTGCGTGACCCTATGGACGCAACCGTCTCAGACGCAAGAAGAGAATCACCCTCGCCGATAAAAGAGGTCCAGAGTCAGCTGAAAGAGACTCAAGAAGGTGAACAGAGTGGGGGAGATAAGGAAGGAGAGGCAGCCTACAGCAAGGAGGACGTAGGCGAGCCACGTGAAACGCAAGGGTCTGTCCTTGCGTCTATCAGTCCTGAGGAGATGACACTGGACTCCAATGAAGGACCGATAAGAAAAGTTGTGATGGCCGAAGAGGCCAAGAGAAAAAAAGAAGAGGAAGAGGAAGTGGTACCCCTGTTGAGGAAGAAACGAAGGGTATCACCGGAAACTGATAAGCAGTTGAAAAGTGCTTTATATTCTCTCAAATTAAGGGAGTTTAATATTAGATTTCACTTGTTTCCTAGTGATTTTCAGGTTAAAACGAGGAAAATTAGAAGAAAAAACTAAATCGAGCAAGAATACGGTGAAAAAGAGCTGAAAAACTCAAAAGGACAAATTTTGGGATAGCGCCGCGGCGCTGAAGCATAAACGCATCAGTCTGGACGCATAGTAGCATCGCGGCGCCGAGATGGCGATGCCTCGACGTATCCTTGTTGAACGCATGACAGTGTCGCGGCGCTTGGACGGTGCTGCTGCGGCGCTAAAACCCGAGAGCAAACGTTTTTTGGTTGAAATAAACAAGGATTCATTACCCTAGAACTCTTTTTGACTCTTATGTTTCTCCCTTTGATACTTTCCTTGTTTGATTTATATTTTTCCCTAACTTATAATATTAAATTTTAATCCTCAAATAAAATTGATTCAATTCTATAATAGCTAAGTAACTTAACCCTTCCCAATTGGATCTCCAGTGGAAGGATACTCGGACTTAACCTTTTATATTATAACTTGATCCGTACACTTGCGCGTAACACTAAAAGTGCGCATCAGAAACTGCCAAAGATGAAGAGCCCAAAAGCACAGAGCAAGGAGACAGACCTGAGTCCCAAATTGTGGCCACATCCTTTGATAGGCTGGCAGAGAAAGAGAAGAAGAAGAGGGCCAAGTTGAGAAAGGAGCTCAGGGCCCTAAGACAAGGAGTTGAGAAAATTGCCAAGGACGCATTGTCCCGCAAGAAGGCGCGCAAGGAAGTGCGGCCTCAAGAAGTAAGGGAGATGCAAGGCCTTCCTGATCCTCAAATAGAAGAAGCCGCATTGGCATTTGAAGAGGAAATGAGGGAAGAAGAAAGAATAGAAAAAGCAGTCGAGGAGCTTGAAAGAGAGCTACAAATTGAAGAAGATGAAGAGCTTGGTGCTAGAATAAAAGCCCAAGAAGAAGGGGAGGGCAAGAAGAAAAAGAAGAAGAAAAGTAGGAAGGAACGCATCGGGGAGGATGCGAGGGAAGAACAAGGTGTGAGCACCTTGGAGAAGAAGAAGAAGAAAGAAAAGGAGGTATCAGTCACCAAACTCCTAAGCACGCATAATGGGAAACGCAAAGGGAAGGAAAAGGTGACTGAAGCACCAGTTAAAGTGGCCGAGAGCAAGAAGAGAACTGTGAATGAGATTCCAGCTAAGACCAAAGAAAAAGAGAAGGTGGCAGAGCGTTCCCTGACTTGATGATTGAGGTGGGATTTTTCCCTGAAGAAGCCCCAGTGCCGCCATACATCACCGAAATTATTGACCACCACGGCTAGAGAAACTTCTGTTCCAGCACCCCTTGGATCCAACCTGACATAGTCCGAAATTTTTACAATGGACGCATAGACGAAGAGGAAGACGTGGTGGTGGTGGATGAAACTGAAGTCCCATTCAACGCAATGGAAATCAATGCATTATATGAGTTGAGGGACAACCCGGATGCGGAAGGAAACAAGATTATAGAATCAACTCCAACGGAGTTAATGCAGGACGCAATCCGGGTATTGGCGAAGCCAGGGGCTAAGTGGGATGTTTCACCTACAGGTATAAAAACGCTATCCGCTAGCAGCCTAAGACCAGAGGCAAACCTGTGGATGTATTTGTTGAAGAAGCGGCTGATCACTACAACGCATGACAAGACAATATCAAGGGATCAGGTGATGGCAGCATATTGCATTATGCATCGCATCACCCTTGATGTTGGACGCATAATTGCGGCGCAGATCAGAGGGGTGTTCAACAAGCCAAGGGGCCAACTCTTTTTCCCCACTCTTATCATGAACTTATACGCCAATGCTTCCATCGGAGGGCCAACGGAAGTGTTAGACGCAGAGAAGATGATCGAAGTTAGTGGCGTAATCGCCCACAAAACTCTGCGTTGGTTGATGAGAGGATCACAATATCTGCCAGAGCCTGCCAAGGCCACCAAAAGACCTCATCAACCCATTTCGCCTCCAAAGCCGCAACCGCAGAAGAAAGGGAAGCCGTCCAAGTTGAAGGCCGTGGCAAGTCCTGATGCCACCATTAGACCTTCCCCAACCTCAAGCCTTTCACCACCACTTCCAACAACCAGAAGGGAACCAACTCCACCTCCACCACCTCCTGAGACGCAGTGCCCTAAGCCACCTCCTCCTCCTCCTAAAACGCATCGCCCCAAACATCCAAAACCTCGACCTTCCACAAAACCCTCCTCTCAATAAGAGTTGATGACTCACACTTTGGGGATTTTGGCACGACTTTTATGCGTCCATCATCCCCTGCGTTTGACGAAACTCCATCCACTCCCCCGCCTCAACCAAACCCGCCTACCCCACCAACGCAACCACAACCGCAAGAAGGCCAACTTGACCTCGAGTGGGAGACAGTGCAAACATATCAACAGCAATCGATCTTGCGTCCAGTGATGCACTCATTGAATATGTAAGCACGCCGGTAGACGGAGCAGTTCCAATTCACATTGAATTACAAACATCAACTGCTCTCGATCCGACCAAAAAACCTGCCCCCTAACATTCCAGAACACCTCCAACAGCCCCTTGTCTTCCCAATACCGCAAAGTCCTGCACCTGAGCAGCAACGCAGACCTGGTGAAGACAGGACTGATGGTTAAAAAAAAAAAATTTTAGGCGTGTAGTCAAGAGTTGTAATGTTTTTATCTTTTATCTTTAGCGGTGTAGTCAAGAGTTGTAATTTTTTTTATTTTTAGGGGTGTAGTCTAAGAACATTTAATTAGTCTTAACTTTTATCTTTGCATTGAAAAGTTGGTCACTGTGATGATAATCATGCTTACACTTTTTGTACACTCTTTAAGTTAGATTACTTTCAATGCGTCTGCATACTATTCCTTAGAAACGCAAACCTACTTTGAATGTATGCAAGTAGCCAATTCAAACCTCTTTTACAAAATTTTGCAACTTAATCCTTGTTTACGATTTAAGCAATGAGGACCTTGCTACTCTCAAGTTTGGGGGTGGAAGAGGTTTGAACTGTCAAAGATAAAAATATGAGGAACTGATTTCAATCATCTAAAAAATAAATAAATAAATAATAATAATAATAATAATAATAAATAAATAAAATCTATTTCATTCTTTGAAACGCAAAACTCCGCTA
Source organism: Citrullus mucosospermus (assembly GCA_030954485.1). Classification (NCBI taxonomy): domain Eukaryota; kingdom Viridiplantae; phylum Streptophyta; class Magnoliopsida; order Cucurbitales; family Cucurbitaceae; genus Citrullus; species Citrullus mucosospermus. Next base: position 14,681,207 of record CM062061.1, on the reverse strand, counting down.
GCAAGACTAATATATTTATCTTGTTAATGGTTTAGCTGAAAACGACACCTACTCGTAGTTGGCCACCTTCATGCACCCCATAGTTGGTGTGTCAAAACGAAGGTGGGTAATCGTAATCAGCGACGCATAGATAAATAACAAACTCCAATGTCTAGTGAGGAAACCGAGCTTAGATAAGAGTTTAGTCGAGAAGGGCACTTGCTCGTAGTTGGCTGCCTCCATGCACCTCATCGTTGGTATGTCAGAACGAAGGTGGGTAACCCTACTCGACACATGCTTAATAACCATATAATAAAACCAATGAAAGAAAAAGGAACTTTATATCTTCATCTTTTCAGACTCAGTGTTAAAAGAAGAAACAAAAATTTTGTGAATAATGAGTTAAAGATTTTGAAAAGAAAGCTTGCCGCATACAAATTAGACCCGTCCTAAAGAAAAGAATATAAAGGTAGAGAAATAATATAACTAACGGGTAGCTGATTGAGTATAGCATTCTGAAAGACTAGTCAATGCGTTGAGAAAATGTTTAGGATAATTGGAGTTTCTTAGATAGAAGTTATGCTTGAGAACAAGCATTTATCTAAGTTTGGGGGTGTGATAACTTGTAGAAATACAAGTTATTATAGCCTTTTTCATAGATAAATAGAGATTAAATAGAGAAGCATGTGGTAGTTTATGCTAAATTCTATTGATAAATCTTCCTTTGCGTTAGAATCTTGTATTTTTATGAAGATAATGATTTTACCACTTTTTGAGCCTAAAACGCATGTTTTGACGCAGGAATGCGGACGATGCGTTGATGACTTCTTAACGCAGGACGACATGTTAGCAATCTGTTCTTCATGGACGCATGATCTTAACGGAACGCAAACAAGGACGAGGCGTTAACAACAACTCAACGCATAACTACGCGTTAGCAACCTACGACGCATTGACATAGGCCAAACTATGCATGGACGCGTAGACAACCGTTAAGGCAAGGCGGTGAGAATCAGACCGGAATCTTGAGAGATTGACGGATGATTGATAAACATGATTTGCGGCTAAAGTGGTGGATCTTAATTGGCCCGAGAATCACACAATCAGGCGAGATGGACGTAGTGTCAATCTCGCCACCAATCAGGCAGATCTGCCATTAACTGCAATTTCATCATCTATAAAAGGGCAGCTCTACGAGATGAGAAAGGTTGTTGATTCTCGAAAGAACTCCATAAGTGACAGCAGAGTTCTCTCAGACTTCAGCCGGAGACAAATAGCTTGAGAGAGAAGAGTCTTCCCTCCGCCGCACCACTTCACAGTAGATCATCACGCTTCCATTCAGGCGACTCAAGACATTGACGCCTTCCCTGCTTTCTTTCTCATTTTCTATCTTAATTTCATATTTGTATCAAGGAATTGAACTTATCGAAAATTGTATCTCATTTCATCAATAGAATTATCTTCCATGTCTACTCTCTTCTATAAACTTTCCGCTTTTTACTTTCAAACCATGAGTAACTAATCACTCAAGGGTCTAGGGTTGCGTTAGCATCTAACTAGGAACCACAGTGTAACTATTTTGTCTTGTCAATTGCGAGCTTAATCTGATGCTTATGTCCATCTGACAAATCGATATAAGTAGTAATAATCAGACTGCTCGAGAGGTAAGTGATTGTGGAACTCAATTGACAAGGACCGAGTAGTCTTACCTGTTTATGGGGATAACCTTGGTTCTTAACACTCTCTTATGCGTTATACACATATAACGCATAGCGGCTGACAACCGGGAGAAGAGTCGCAAGTATGAATAGAATACTACTGTGCGTTTCCGACGTTAGATGTTAATCAACCCGAACCCTTTCTTTATCCATTCACACACATCTTTAGCTGAACTTGCTGTGTCGCATGCTTTCCATCTTTCACAACTTTTAGTCTAGTGTACAAACAATAGCTTTCAGTAGATTAAAAACAATTTTCAAATATTTATTGGTTACCACTGTAACGCATGAAATCCAACTAAAATCTGAATCAATATAATCCCTGTGTTTGACCTCGGACTCACCTAGAACACCTATTATTTTGCTTATACTTGGGTAAGAGAATAGGAAAACTTGACAAGACCACCAGCGCATAGTAATAGAACGCATAGCATGTTCAAAGCATGACATGTTGAACGCATAAACGCACCATTTAGCACCTTGCGTTAGGCTGATTTTCACATACAAAATACACGCAACAGAAGCACTTTATGGTAGACCGTGCAGAACCCCAGTTTGTTGGGGAGAAGTAGGTGAAGGAAGTTAATTGGACCGGAAATTGTGCAGACCACAACAGAAAAGGTAGAACTGATTAAAGTTAATCTTAAAGCAGTAAAAGATCGTCAAAAGAGTTATGCTGACAAAAGAAGGAAGGATCTTGAATTTGAGATTGGTGACAAGGTATTTTAGAAACAATCACCATGGAAGGGAATTCTGAGATTTGGTAAGAAAGGGAAATTGAGTCCTAGATACATCGAACCCTATAAGATTTTAGAAAGAGTTGGACCGGTGGCTTACAGGTTAGCTTTACCTTTTGAAACAGAATACATAATGTATTCCGTGTTTCAGTGTTAAGGAAATATGTCTCTAATGCTGCTTATGTATTACCAGTTCAGCCAGTAGAACTTAGCAAAGATTTGAGTTACGAAGAAAAGCCTGTTCAGATATTAGATGAGAAAGAACAAGTTTTAAGAAAAAAAACGATACCATTGGTTAAAGTCCTATGGAGAAATCACGAGATAGAGGAAGCAACCTAGGAACCGAAGGAGCAGATGATGAAACAGTATCCATATTTGTTTGTTTAGGAGTGGACTGCTTGTTGATTTCGGGGACGAAATCCTTGTAAGGAGGTGGTAATTGTAAGCCTCGTACTTGACATTGTGAGAAGGCAAGTTAAGAAGAGACTAAGAGATGGGCATTATGTCACACCTCATCCCAGATACACCCTATACCTAGGAGTGAGTGTGAAACAGCATTCTCTATATAACATATTGAAACTAGATGCCAAATAAACCTCAAATAGAAACACCATTGCTATTTAAAATATTTGAGAACAAACAATCTCTCGACAAGTATTCTTTGTATATATATATATATGTGACACAGAACAAATCTCCCAACACTCATAAGGAACATGTACATTACAAAACATGGGTACAAACTAAATATTTACAACTATCCCAGAGGTTTGCTTCAAGATAGGCCCAGACGAGATACTTCTGTAGGCTAGGCGTCCCGGACACGCTCGCTACCTGAAACGACAAACAACAACCAATTTGAGTGAGCATGAAACCCAGTGAGTGACTAATTCCATTCAACTATCACTAACAAACATGAACTAGCATAACCATTAGTAACCATTACATATCACATCTCAAATAGTTTCTAAACTTCTTATGCTTTTGATCTCACTCATAACAATATCCTTATTACCCCATGGTAAATAACTAACTAATGTTGTGACGAAGCACAACTTAACTCTTTCGTATTTCAGAACAAACTCTCATTTCTAATCACATATACATGTCAAATCATCATATTTCACGGATTTGCAATTATCAAGTGCCTTCACATTGTGTCCCTCAGCACCGAATTCGATTATGTCTACATTACCATGTGCCTTCACACGAAGTCCCTCAGCACTGGTAACCAATTCAATCTCCGCTCAAGTGCCTTCACTCATGGTCCCTCAGCACGAGCTAGTATATGATGGATTTCTACATGCTTTCACTCAAGTCCCTCAGCATTGAAATCCATTCCACTTAACTATTCAAGTGCTTTCACACGAGGTCCCTCAGCACTGAATTTCATGTTTACATTTAGACAATAAAGTTAGTTTCCTTTTAACTTGCTGGCATAACATACTTACTATGAATACTACAGAGTACCATAATTCTTACCAAATAAGTATACTAAAAGTAACCACAAGATATAGTAAAAGGTCACTCAAAACCTATCTCGGCTCTAAGTGGATTATAAGCCTCTCGAGCTCTTCCTGGCCTGAAAATACATATTTCTCACGTTCAGTTTTCCAAAATATTCCTTTTCCCTTAACACACATTAATAGCATTACTCTTCAGACAACTAAAGGCTACCAGCGAAATTCATTACATACTACTGCACCAGCCATACTAAGTTGAACGTAACTAGCGAGACTACCTGAGGAGCGACACCAAGCGATATTCTAGCGAGAATTGTGAGACGCAAAGCCCCTCTTGCGTTACAGCGATACTTGCTTCGCTGCCCTGTCTCTCGCTCTCTCAGCGATACTACCGCTGCAGCAGAACCGTTTCCTTCTTCCTTTCCTCTTCCTTCTTCAACCTGCTAAACATCACATTTCGGTCAATTTCAGAACTTACTTCCTTCTACAAACTTGTTAAGGTGTAAGTCCTTCATCTTACCTCAAGATTTCATGAAGAATATCCTCTCCGTTTAGGGTATATCCTTCAACAACTCCAAGTTACCCCTAATCATCCAGCAAATTCAGCTTTAATCTTTTCTATCTGAGTTTGACACACATTTATACAATTTCAGCTCAAGCACCCTTCATGAAACTTGCTAAAAATCGAGTTAACTTACTAATCTCAGAAGTTCTGGCCCTAACCACAGTTTCTTCAGTTTGTTCTTCCTCCAAAACCGAACGTTACTCTGAGAGAGTAACACCAGCTGAGTTCTTTGCCCAGCTCAAGTTTCCTCCACGATTACGATGAGATTTCCACTCCAAATCGACATGAACACCTTCTTCTACCTCCCTCCGATGTTTAGCTTCGAAGTGAACCCAACTCGAGCTCTGAAATGTAATCAAAACAATTGAATTCTCGATCCACTTATATATATACCACCGACTTACTCTCCATTTCAACACTATACTACAATCTATTCAACGCATACCTTCTATGTTTAGCTTCAGCAACATATGGCCTCTGATGGTGTTACTTTTCAAAACTCTCCCGCCAGATGGTTAACAAACGCATTACTCTCTTGGCCAACCTTCTTTGTCCAACGCATACCCATTTTCGACGCATGGTAGCGTCCACCGCATAATGGCCTCATCGCAAATTAGTTCTCAACTCCTCATGGCCTTTAACTTCCAACGCCCTGCAGCCTTCAATGCATTTGCCGCAAGATAATCTTCGGTGCAAGGTGGCTCTCCACGCCTTATGACCTCAACGCATCGTGGCCTCAACGCCTAACAATCCTCCCTCACCTTTGCGTCCACGCCAAAACTGCTTCCATCAAGGCGCTTTGTCACCAACGCATAGCTAATACTTAGCCATTTTTCCGCCCCCAATCACACTCCAGCCAACTACTCCTACCAAAGCGTCCGTCTCTTAGTCTCTTCTCATCTTGCTTCCTCACAAGTTTAAGTATGGGGCTTACACATTATGTCACACCCTACCCCGAACTACCCTCCTGTAGCCCGAGACGGAGTGTGAGGACAGCAGTTACCGACTAACCTGTCACGTAACCCACTGTCAACCTCATATAATTTCCTTAAAAATCCTTCTTAGGACGGTAATACCATTAACACGCTCTTGACAAACCTCGACTTCGATCGGCAACGGGAACTGTCATGCTACCTGAAAATAGAAAACATTTAAAAAAAGGGTGAGCTAACAGCTCAGTGAGTAATGGATTTCTGAAAACAATATATTTTAACTGTAAAGCTGATCAAACTCGCATAAAATATAACACTTCAAATCATATTAAATTATACTCAAATATCATTGTGAAAACATGCTTGTCCATTTCAAAGTAAATACTCAAGAATCTCATTCTTTTTTTAAAAAAAACACTTTTTCCTTAGTTGAGGCAGAGCAATGCTCAATGCTCCTCAACGTCGATTTTCCTTAGCTGTGTGGAGTAATCTCAACACATCAACGTCGTATATACCTCTATGTGCACATAAGTATTAGAATTCGGGCCGCCCTCAATGCCTTCTACGAGTCCCAAAGCATTGGGGTCCCATTTCTATATCCAGGTTACCCATTTGCCTTCTACGAGTCCTTGAGCATTGGGTACCTTTATAATTCGGGCCGCCCACAATGCCTTCTACAAGTCCCTGAGCATTGGGGTCCCTTTATTATTTGGGCAGCCCACAATGCCTTGTACGAGTCCCTCAGCATTGGGGTCCCTTTTCAAAGTTTTATAAAACATCATACATATTTTGGAAACATTTTATTAATAACTCATAAATTAACCGTTTCCAAATCTCACATCATCAACATGCTAAATTTAATTTCCAACTTTAATATCAAACCGCATGCTTTTCATACAAGTTTATTTTCAAATCTTTATTGAAATCATACAATACAATGCTTTTTAGAAAAGTCATGAAAACAAATATCAATCAATCACCATGCGTTTTATAACTCATAGCAAGTAATCAGCATTCTCAAAGTTTTCATGTAAAACGCATGCCTTTGTTCATTCAAAACCCATAAAATCAGATTCATAAGGAACTCATTTATGTTTTGTAAAACGCAGGTGTTACTCACCTGTACTTGCAAAAGAATAATTCCTCATCCTTTCCTCTATTTCCTCTTCCCGAGCTTCTTGGACGCAACGTTCTAACTCTGGAACGCAAGGCTCCATTTTCCTCTGTCAGCTCGGTTAAACGCAACCCTGCCCTTCAACGCAAGGTTGGTAACTACCGCAAACCCTGCCCTTCAACGCAAGGTTGATTACTTCCGCGAAGTGCATCCCAACTTTTCTTACTGATACCAAGTATCACACCCCTCCCCGAACTACCCTCCCGTAGCCCGAGACGGAGTGTGAGGACAACAGTTACCGACTACCCTGTCACGTAACCTGCTGTCAACCTTATCTAGTTTGCTTAAAAATCCTTCTTAGGACGGTAATACCATTAACACGCTCTTGACAAACCTCGACTTCGATCAGCAACGGGAACTGTCATGCTACCTAAAAATGGAAAACATTTACAAAAAGGGTGAGCTAACAGCTCAGTGAGTAACGAATTTCTGAGAACAATATATTTTAACTGTAAAACTGATCAAACTCGCATAAAATATAACACTTCAAATCATATTAAATTATACTCAAATATCATTGTGAAAACATGCTTGTCCGTTTCAGAGTAAATACTCAAGAATCTCATTCTTTTTTTTTTTTAAACACTTTTTCCTTAGTTGAGGCGGAGTGTCACACCCCATCCCAGATACACCCTATACCTAGGAGTGAGTGTGAATCTGCACTCTATATAACATATTGAAACTACATGCCAGTTAAATCTCAAATAGAAACACCATTGCTATTAAAGTATTTGAAAACATACAATCTTTTGTCAAGTATTCTTTGCTTTTATATATACATGATACAGAACAATTCTCCCAACACTCATCAGAAACATGTACATTACAAAACATGTCATGAACTGAATATTTACAACTATCCCAGAGGTCTGCTTAAAGATAGGCCCAGACGAGATACTTCTGTAGGCTAGGCGTCCCGGACACGCTCGCTACCTAAAACGACAAACAACAAACAAACAAATTTGTGTGAACTAAAAGCCCAGTGAGTGACTAGATTCATTCAACTATCACTAACAAACATGAGCTAGCTGATAACTTGTAGAAATACAAGTTATTATAGCCTTTTTCATAGATAAATAGAGATTAAATAGAGAAGCATGGGGTAGTTTATGCTAAATTCTATTGATAAATCTTCCTTTGCGTTATACTCTTGTATTTTTAGGAAGATAATGATTTTACCACTTTTTGAGCCTAAAACACATGTTTTGACGCAGGAATGCAGACGATGCGTTGATGACTTCTTAACACAGGACGACATGTTAGCAATCTGTTCTTCATGGACCCATGATCTGAACGGAATGCAAACAACCTGACGACGCGTTAACAACAACTCAACGCATAACTACGCGTTAGCAACCTACGACGCGTTGACATCGACCAAACTATGCATGGACGCGTAGACAACTGTTAAGGCAAGGCGCTGAGAATCAGACCAGAATCTTGAGAGATTGACGGATGATTGACAAACATGATTTGCAGCTAAAGTGGTGGATCTTAATTGGCCCGAGAATCACGTAATCAGGCGAGATGGACGTAGTGTCAATCTCGCCACCAATCAAGGAGATCTGCCATTAACTGCGATTTCATCATCTATAAAAGGGCAGCTCTGCGAAATGAGAAAGGTTGTTGATTCTTGGAAGAACTCCATAAGTGACAGTAGAGTTCTCTCAGACTTCAGCCGGAGACAAATAGCTCGAGAGAGAAGAGTCTTCCCTCCGCCGCACCACTTCACAGCAGATCATCACGCTTCCATCCGGGCGACTCAATACATTGACGCCTTCCCTGCTTTCTTTCTCATTTTCTATCTTAATTTTAGATTTGTATCAAGGAATTGAACTTATCGAAAATTGTATCTTATTTCATCAATAGAAATTATCTTCCATGTCCACTCACTTCTATAAACTTTCCGCTTTTTACTTTCAAACCATGAGTAACTAATCACTCAAGGGTTCGTAGTTAGATGCGAAGCTTAATCCAATGCTTATGTCCATCTGACAAATCGATATAAGTAGTAATAATCAGACTGCTCAAGAGGGTAAGTGATTGTGGGGATAACCTTGGTTCTTAACACTCTCCTATGCGTTATAGACATATAACGCATAGCGGCTGACAACTGGGAGAAGAGTCACAAGTATGAATAGAATACTACTGTGCGTTTCTGACGTTAGATGTTAATCAACCCGAACCCTTTCTTTATCCATTCACACACATCTTTAGCTGAACTTGCTGTGTCGCATGCTTTCCATATTCCACAACTTTTAGTCTAGTGTACAAACAATCGCTTTCAGTAGATTAAAAACAATTCTTTCCATATTTATTGGTTACTACTGTAACGCATGAAATCCAATTAAAAACTGAATCAATATAATCCCTGTGCTCGACCTCGGACTCACCGAGAACACCTATTACTTTGCTTATACTTGGGTAAAAGAATAGGAAAACTTGACAAGACCACTAACGCATAGTAGTAGAACACATAGCATGTTCAAGGCATGACATGTTGAACGCATAAATACATCCTTTAGCACTTTGCGTTAGGCTGATTTTCACATACAAAATAATCGCAACAAGTTTTTGGTGCCGTTGCCGGGGATTATTTCATTGATTTAATTATTTTATTTGGATTAATGTGTTGCAGGATTCCTCAGTCGAAGGAGTAGAGTAAGTTTCTCCTCTGCCAGAAGCTTCTAACAGTATCTGAGTGACGAGAGCAATTCATAGCTCGATATTGACCCAGAGATTGAGAGGACCTTCACCCGAAGGACAAGGTAGAATTGAAGAGGGGCCAATTGCTTGGACCTAATTCAAACGGCTAGTAAGGAAAATTGCCCGCGTCAGCAGAAGAAGTATTAAAGATGACTTACTCATATGCCGGAAATCTTTTCGACAGAACTCCATGGGACACCAATGAGTGGGTGGACGACGGATACGAATTTCGTCCCACCAATAGAAGGCAAACGCAAGCTGGAATGCTTGAAGCTGATGTTGCAAACAATCTTGCAGCGCAGCTCGCCAATATGACATCCATGCTGCAAACACTAGTCTTGAGAAATCAAGGTAGACCATTTGCTGCAATGAACGCAGTGCATGCGAGGCATCTGTAGACTACCCGCAGTGTGGTGCGGGGCACTTGTATGACATGTGTCCCTACAACCTCCAGTCTATCTGCAATGTTCAAAACAACCCCTATGGTGAGACGTACAATTCGGGTTGGAGGAACCACCTTAACTTCGGATGGGGTGGGAATCAACAACAAACGCAGAGGACTGAGCAGCAGCCGCAGAGAGGCAACCCTCCTGGTTTCAACCAATGGCATCAAGGCCAGTTTCATCAGTATTCGAGGGATCCGCAGGCGGACAAATCATCCTCATTGTCTTCCATGGAATCTCTTTTACGAGAAGAAAACAGTAAAATTGAAGCAACGCGCCAGTTGTACGAAGCGATGCTCCAAAACCAAGCCACTGCAATTCACAATTTAGAAATTCAAATGAATCAAATTGCAGTGGAGCTCGAAAATGAAAAGTAAGAAACATTGCTAAGTACAACCGAAGTTCCACGAGGGAACTTAGAAGAACAATGTCAAGGTGAGACATTGTTAAGTGGGAAAATCAATCCCACAGCGCATAATGAGGGGACGCAAGGAAACTTGCAATCCTTAAATGTTCCAACAAGTCAACCAATGAAGAATACCATGCATATTGTTCAGCATCCATCGTCATCCACCGAATCAGAGGATGAGGAAAATATAGAGCGGAGAGAAAAAACAACGCAGGCAAAACCTGCGTCTATATATGAAGCTACCACTTCTGGACGCGTCCTGATTGACGTCCAAGAAGAAATCTCAACGCCCCGTGTGGGTGATCAAGTAAAATTTAATGTGATTAATGCATTGAACGATACTGATCATTTTCAATTTTGTCAAATGAACGCAGATATCAATGAAAAGACAAAAACTGTGAACGCGGCGTTGAGAAATGAAATCCTCAAGTACGGTGAAGATGGTGAAGATGATGAAATTAATTTATTCTCCGATCGAAAATTAGAGAAATCAGAATGGAGCAACAGATTCGCGGCAAAGATCGAGCCATTATTACAAGAGCCTTCAACGCATGAGCTACAAACCAGACCAACGCATCTCAACTGTGCACGCTTGAGGGAGGTCATAATGTACTTCATTGTCGCCTCTGCGTTGAACCCTGATCGCGATAAAGGCTCGCAAGTGTAATAACTGACCTTGCATCGAAAGGTCCCTGCGTTGCCGAATGTCTACTTTTCCAGGGACGCTTTCTTTTACCCTTGCTTTATTGTCATTTGAACTTGTTATAGTAGTTTTTTTTTTATTGTATTTTGCCTTCTATCTTCTGTTTGTATTTTGTTTTTACAATTTATTTATTTCTTTAATTTCAGTTTAATAATGTAAATGAGATAAGCATGAAAGTAGGCGTAGAGTTTTTAATATGAACAATTTGAATCCATCGCATAATCTATTATTCATGCATGCGTCCAACGCATAAGTAAACTATGCGTTCATCGATAAACGATTTCTGTGTTTATCGAGTTAAGGTTAGAGGTAAGGTTAGAGCCGTACATATTTTGTCAAACGCATAATACTTAACTTCCAACGCATAATCTGACCTAAGAACCAGGAGTTCATCAGTTATGCGTTTATCATTAGTTCACTGCGTTTTAGATAGAGCACTAGGTGAAACGCAGATGTCTTCTCAGACTACGCATTTTTCCCAGAAAAACACTAAAGTGCCAAAACACTCAAGTGCTCTATGTGCATTAATTAGCCGCCCATCACACTTGATGGGTGTGCGGCTCAATAAAATTTGCCTTGATCAGTGGGATTCCAGATATCGGGAATCCACATTTATTACCGACGGCTAAATTAGCCCTTTATAAATGCGATCCGATTTCCCATATTCCATTTTCGAAACCTTTCATCTCTCTTTAACCTCCGGCGATTTGTGTTCTAGCAAAACTCATATGTCTAACAAGTCGAACCCACAAAATCAAGAACACCTCGCCGGCAACATTTCCCCAAGACCTTCTTCATCATCTACACCAGTCCCCGAGGTAACTCTTAACCCTCGATCTCCATTTTTCTCTCGACCAACATTTTAGCATTCCAGACCTGTGAGGCTTTTTGCTTCTCCGGTCCGACCAAGATTTTCAAATCCTAACCCACCGTTTATCCCTAACTTCTCTGCATCTAGAATCCGGGCCACTGCCCAAAGATCACCCATATACCCATTCTTCTGGCCATTCGCCAGAACCCCAACCCGACCACCAGTAGTCGACGACTTCGACGACTACATGGAAGTTTTAAATATCCGCCCCTTGAGCCAAATCAACCCAATACCTACCCCAAAACCCATAAGCTGGGTCAAATCTTGCATCTCACGGCCCAGAATGAAAAACATGAGGGAGTTTTCCGCCGCGAACTTCAATGTTGGAAGCCAACGGTTAAGCACGGAAAACTCCAAGGCAGAGCAACCGGTTCCTGGAACGGTTCGCGATGAAGCTAGCACACTACACGGAAGCAGTGAAGATTGCTGAAGGGAAGAAAGAGATGTATTCGGCGACATTTTGGAGCGAATTGCTCTAGAGGAAAAGGAGGCAAAGGGTAGGGAGGATGACGGGGAGGTCAACTAGCCTTGCCTCTATCACGTCCACCAAGCACGAGAGGGATGGAAGAGATGGGAAGAGAAGAAGTAGAAGAAGTGGCTGTCACAGTGGGGGAAGTGAACTTCGCAAAATCCCCAGACGAGTGGATAGCCGAAATTCTGAGCGGACTGCGTGACCCAATGAACGCAACCGTCTCAGACGCCAGAAGGGAATCACCCTCGTCGATAAAAGAGGTCCAGAGTCAGCTAAAAGAGACTCGGGAGGGTGAACAGAGTGGGGGAGATAAGGAAGGAGAGGCAGCCTACAGCAAGGAGGACGTAGGCGAGCCACGTGAAACGCAAGGGTCTGTCCCTGCGTCTATCAGTCCTGAGGAGATGACACTAGACTCCAATGAATGACCGATAAGAAAAGTTGTGATGGCCGAAGAGGCCAAGAGAAAAAGAGAAGAGGAAGAGGAAGTGATTCCCCTGTTGAGGAAGAAACGAAGGGTATCACCAGAAACTGCCGAGGATGAAGAGCTCAAAAGCACAGAGGAAGGAGACAGACCTGAGTCCCCAATTGCGGCCACATCCTTTGATAGGCTGGCAGAGAAAGAGAAGAAGAAGAGGGCCAAGTTGAGAAAAGAGCTCAGGGCCCTAAGACAAGGAGTTGAGAAAATTGCCAAGGACGCATTGTCCGGCAAGAAAGCGCGCAAGGAAGTGCGGCCTCAAGAAGTAGGGGAGACGCAAGGCCTTCTTGATCCTCAATTAGAAGAAGCCGCATTGGAATTTAAAGAGGAAATGATGGAATAAGAAAGAATAGAAAAAGCAGCCGAGGAGCTTGAAAGAGAGTTACAAATTGAAGAAGATGAAGAGCTGGCTGCTAGAATAAAAGCCCAAGAAGAAGGGGAGGGCAAGAAGAAAAAGAAGAAGAAAAGTAGGAAGGAACGCATCGGGGAGGATGCGAGGGAAGAACAAGGTGTGAGGACCTTGGAGAAGAAGAAGAAGAAAGAAAAGGAGGTGTCAGTTACCAGACTCCCAAGCACGCATAATGAGAAACGCAAAGGGAGGGAAAAGGTGACTGAAGCACCAGTTAAAGTGGCCGAGAGCAAGAAAAGAACTGTGAATGAGATTCCAGCTAAGGCCAAAGGAAAAGAGAAGGTGGCTGATGCGTCGCCACAAAAGAAGGAAGGAAAAGGGAGACGCAGAGCATTCCCTGACTTGATGATTGAGGTGGGATTTTTCCCTGAAGAAGCCCCAGTGCCGCCATACATCACCGAAATTATTGACCACCACGGCTGAAGAAACTTCTGTTCCAGCACCTTTTGGATCCAACCTGACGTAGTTCGAAATTTCTATAATTGACGCATAGACGATGAGGAAGACGTAGTGGTGGAGGATGAAACTGAAGTCCCATTCAACGCAAGGGAAATCAATGCAATATATGAGTTGAGGGACAACCCGGTGGCGGAAGGAAACAAGATTATAGAATCAACTTCAACGGAGTTAATGGAGGACGCAATCCGGGTATTGGCGAAGCGAGAGGCTAAGTGGGATGTTTCACCCACAGGTATCAAAACGCTATCAGCTAGCAGCCTAAGACCAGAGGCAAACCTGTGGGTGTACTTGGTGAAGAAGCGGCTGATCCCTACAGCGCATGACAAGACAGTGTCAAGGGATCGGGTGATGGCAGCATATTGCATTATGCGTCGCATCACCCTTGATGTTGGACGCATAATTGCGGCGCAGATAAGAGGGGTGTTCAACAAGCCAAGGGGCCAACTCTTTTTCCCCACTCTTATCATGAACTTATACGCCAATGCTTCCATCGGAGGGCCAACGGAAGTGTTAGACGTAGAGAAGATGATCGAAGTTAGTGGCATAATCGCCCACAAAACACTGCGTCTGTTGATGAGAGGATCACAATATCTGCCAGAGCCTGCCATGGCAACCAAAAGACCTCATCAACCCATTTCGCCTCCAAAGCTGCAACCGCAAAAGAAGGGGAACCCGTCCAAGTTGAAGGCTGTGGCAAGTCCTGATGCCACCATTAGACCTTCCCTAACCTCAAGCCCTTCACCACCACTTCCAACAACCAGAAGGGAACCAACTCCACCTCCACCTCCTCCTGAGACGAATCGCCCTAAGCCACCTCCACCTCCTCCTAAAACGCATCGCCCCAAACATCCAAAACCTCGACCTTCCACAAAACCCTCCTCCTCAATAAGAGTTGATGACTCACACTTTGGGGATTTTGGCGCGACTTTTATGCGTCCATCATCCCCTGTGTTTGACGAAACTCCATCCACTCCCCCGCCTCAGCCAAACCCGCCTACCCCACCAACGCAACCACTACCGCAAGAAGGCCAACTTGACCTCGAGTGGGAGACAGTGCAAACATATCTGCAGCAATCGATCTTGCGTCCTGTGATGCACTCATTGAATATGTTAGCACGCCGGCATACGGAGCAAATTCCAATTCACATTGAATTACGTTCATCAACTGCTCTCGATCCGACCGGAAATCCCGCCCCCTAACATTCCAGAACGCCTCCAATAGCCCCTTGTCTTCCCAGTACCGCAGCGCCCTGCACCTGAGCAGCAATGCAGACCTGATGAAGACAGGACTGAAAGTTAAAAAATTTTTTAGGGGTGTAGTCAAGAGTTGTAATTTTTTTTCTTACAATTTTGTATCTTCATATTCAATTGTATGCGTTGGTGAAAATAAAATTAATAGAATGAACATTTCTTCATCGCATGGATCTCTAACTTCCTCTTTGCGTTGTCCCTTGTTGTAAATTTATTCTAAGTACATTTAATTAGTCTTAACTTTTATCTTTGCGTTGAAAAGTTGGTCACTGTGATGATAATCATGCTTACACTTTTTGTGACACCCCATCCCAGATTCACACTATACCTAGGATTGGGCGTGATACTGTTCTCCATCTAATGTTAGTTTTTTCCAACTGTTGGGTTGTATGTCCTAAAACTCGTAGTTTTTGTAAATAGGTGATTTTTAATACATATGAAGTTATTCAAGTGAATTAATTATTTATCAACTCTAAATCCAATTAAACTACGAACCCTTGGCTACTATCATGAGTACTTGGACTTTATTAAGTAGGAGGTGTTATACATGACTGCGACACCTTATTAAGCAGGAGGTGTTAGAAAGCATGATAAGTATTACATGCAAGATGACACTTAGACTAATGCATGATTAATTAAGCATGCATCATGACATGTGGCCAACAAGTGGCAGCAGAAGAGGAGAGGTAGAATGACAAGCTCTCTATAAATAGGATCTTGAGGGAAAAAGTAATGACTGATGATTCGGTGGTAAGAATCCTTGAGAGAAGGAAAGAAAGAGAGCTGAAGGAAGGAAACCTTGCGTTTGAGCCTTGCTCCACCCCAACTAAGGATGTTTTCGACGTTGAGAGCGTTGAGTCTTACTCCGCCTCAACTAAGGGAAATGATTGAGAAACCAAACGAGTTTTTCATATAATTGTTCCTAAACGACTTTATTGATTTGGAACGATTGGATATAGTACAAAAGAGATGTTGAAAATACGTGTAACATGCCTGTTTTTGATTAAAAGATAGTTTTACAAAACCAGTCACTCATGGGGCTTTAGCGCACATTTTCCTATGTTTTTTTAATTTTCCAGGTAGCAAGCGAGTTCGGGATGCTTTGCCTATGCAAGAACTGTTGGGTTGTATGTCCTAAAACTCGTAGTTTTTGTAAATAGGTGTTTTTTTAGTACATATGAAGTTATTCAAGTGAATTAATTATTTATCAACTCTAAATCCAATTAAACTACGAACCCTTGGCTACTATCATGAGTACTTGGACTTTATGTGGAAACATAAACAGGATCAAGTTCAAGTAAGTAGCCTCAATAGTCTATAGTACATGGATTAGGTTGGGTACCTCTTCCTGGAGACACTATTGAATACGACCCGCTTCATGATTGTTACAAATGTTGTAAAGTGTCATAGATGAAGTGATTCTGATTTGATCATGTAGAGACATGTGAGCGGGGGTATTCTACATAATGAGATTGTGTAAGACTGACCCTGAAATAATTACTGTTACGTATTAACACCGTTTACGATTAACACTGATTAATTTTATTTATCGATGACCTAGATAACTTGATCTAAATCTTGAGCTATCTATGAACTCCTATTTATTCAGAATTATCCCTTGATCTACATAGGTAAGAATAAGCTCAATAGCGCTGCTCAACATTCCTCCTATTTCAGGGATAAGACTAGGTAGATAGTTGGGAACATAGAATTTGCAAAACGAAATTCACTCCTACCCAACTTAGGGATAGAAGAGAGGTTGTTCTCTTAAGTGTTGTTTCCAGGACTTGAACAAGGGGCCCCATCCTCTCACTGGCCCAAGAGGGAATGGATTTAGTGATTAGATCCTAAATTAATTGTTCATTAGAGGGACAATGGTACTTAAGGAGAAAAGATGTAACTCAGAGGTAAATTGGTATTTGACCTAGCTGAAGTTATGAACAACCTGTGAAGGATTGACTTATCGATGACGGTTATATCAAATGGACACAAATATATCTACAGTGAGGAGAGTACAACTACGGGCTTTAGTGGAGTGTCCCGTTAGTTAACGAATGTTGGTTAACTAGGTTAAAGAGTTTGGCCGGTTAATCTCGGATCGTTGGAGCTCATGATCTGTAGGTCCATTAGGTCCCTCTATTAGCTCATAAATGGACTAAAATCTTAGATAATGTGGTGAATAAGTTTGAATCGTTCAAATCTTGGCTTAAGGAATGAAAGTTAGATATATACGATATATTGGTGTTTAATTACGAATTAAACGTACAAATAGAGTTAATTATAATATTTAAATATAATTTAAATATTAATCATATGAATATGGATTCATATCGGTTTTTTTTAGAAAAATCGGGACAAGTGGGAAAAATAATATTATTTTATTATTTAATATTAAAATAATAATATTTTATTAATTAAATAGTAAATTATTTTTTATTTAATTATTTAATTATCTTTTTGAAATTAAAAATAAATTTTAATTCAATTTTGGAAATTCATTTTGATTTTTGAAGATTGGATTTTCCCACTAACTAAGCTAGGAGCTTGGTTGTCTTCTTCCCAATTAACCAACAAATTAACCATTTTATGTTGTCAAATTTTGATGCAATTGGATTGCATGTTATTCTTTAATAAATAGAGATGATTTTGACATAAAAATGGTTAAGAATTTTGTGAAATTAAGGGTTAATTTTGCAAAATTCTATCCATTGTTCATCTTCTTCCCAACACTTCATTCTTTCTCAAATTCACCACAAATTTGGATCCCACCATCCAATCTAAGCCTAGAGAATAGTAGAGAAGACTCTTGTGGTGGTCTACAACCAAGTGGTGCTGAAATTCATCAAGAATTGAAGGAGAATTTGGAGCTTCAAGGGTAAGTGTTCTTGAAACTTTGGTTTTTCTTCTTAATTGCATTTTTAATCCTCTAAATTGAGCATCTTAGAGTGAAAATTGATCAAATTAACTTCTGCTGCATGCTCATTAATCCTTCAATTGGTATCAGAGCTAATTAATTTCACTCAATTTGCTTTAGTGGGGTTTAATTCATGAGATGAATGTTTATGGGAGCTAAATTGGTTTTTCTGGTTTTGGCATTTTTTTACCCTTCAATTTGTGGTCAATTATTGTAATTAATTTGAGTGTTTTGCTCGTTAATGAGTCGGGAAGAGTCTGTAATTTTTTCGCGATTTATCGAGTTGTAATTTGGCCGAATTTTGAAGAAAACCGAGAAGTGTTAATGAAGAAGGAAAAGAGAGAAGCAGCAGTTTTTTTTTTTTTCTCTCTCTCTTCTGGTTCTTCCTCCCGTGCAAAATTGAAGATGATGAAGTTGACCGGTCAACCTTTGACCGGTTCAGTCAAAGTTTGACCGGTTCAACCCTTTTTCAGCCTGTTCAACTCTTTTTCAGCCGGTTCAGCCCGTTTTCGAGGTGTTTCAAGCCGGTTCAAGCTGGTTCAAAGTGTTCGGGACTTGTTCGAGCAGTTTTTTAAATTATTATTGTAATAATTTAGTTTTTTGCTTGTAAAAAAATGCCAAAACTAGTCCAATTTAGTGTGTTTTAATTATTTATGCATTATGAATGTATGTTTAATTAATTTAAATTTATTTATGCATATAGTATGCCATATAGATTTAAATCCCCACCATAGGATAAGCATGTTTCATGCATTTTATTTATGTTATAAATGTTATAATATATAGTATGCATGATTATTTTAATTTCATGAGTATTAATGTCACACCCCATCCCAGATTCACAGTATACCTAGGATTGAGCGTGATACTGTTCTCCATCAAATACATAATGAAAATAGATACCAGATGAATCTCAAATCTATAACAATCCTTCTATTGAAATACTAGGAAAAGACACAATTTCCCAACAAGCATTTTCTGCATATATAAATATAATACAACATATCTCCCCTTCACTCATAAGAAACATGCACATTACAAGACATACGCACAGACTAGGTATTTACAACTATCCCAGAGGTTTGCTTCCAGATAGGCCCAGACGAGATTCTCCTGTAGGCTAGGCGTCTCGGACACGCTCGCTACCTGAAACGACAAACAACAACAAACTGAATGAGCAAAAAGCCCAGTGAGTGACTAAATCTATTCACTATCACTAACAAATATGAGCTAGCTTATCCATTAGTAACCATTACGTAACACATATCAGAGAGTTACCAAGGTTCTCCTTTCAATTTACACGTATAAATGTCAAATTCTCATGTCACACAGGTCTGCAACTATCTAGTGCCTTCACATTCTGTCCCTCAGCACTTAATCGATTATGTTTACATTACCATGTGCCTTCAAATGTAGTCTCTCAGCAATGGTAATCAATTCTATCTTCGCTCAAGTGCCTTCACTCATGGTCCCTCAGCACGAGCTAGTATGTGATAGGTTACTACATGCTTTCACTCATAGTCCCTCAGCATTGTAATCCAATCCTTATAGCTATTCAAGTGCTTTCACAAAGTCCCTTAGCACTTAATTTCATGCTCACCTACATATAAGCTTTCGCCATAAGGTCCCTCAGCCACTATTATATTTAGACATTAGCATTAGTACCCTTTTAACTTGCTAACACATCACATCATAATGAATACTACAAAGGATCACATTTCCTCATCAAATAGCATACTAAATTTATAACAAGATATAACAAATGGTCACTCACGATTGGTCTCGGCTCTAAGTGGATTATAAGCCTCCTCGAGCTCTTCCTGGCCTGAAAACACATATTCCTCATGTTTAGTTTTCATAATCTCTCTTTTCCTTTAACACACAATAATAGCGTTATTCTTTAGACAATTAAAAGCTGTCAGTGATATTCATCACATACTACTGTTCTAGCGACACTGAGTTGGATGTAACCAGCAAGACTACAAGGTGGTTCTCCACGCCTTATGTCCTGAACGCGTCGTGGCTTCCACGCCTAATAGTCTCCCTCACCTTTGCATTTACGTCAAAACTGTTTCCATCAAAGCATGTTGCCACCAACGCATAGCTGATACTTAGTCATTTTTCCGCCCCGATCATAGTCCAGCCAACTACTCCTACCCAAACGTCCATCTCTTGGCCCCTTCTTACCTTGCGTTCTCACAAGATTAAGTACGAGGCTTACAATTAATATAAATTAGTTATATTAATTGATGAAATATATATATATATGTTATGATTTTTTGAATTGTTTATTTTATAATTGTTATAAAATAAATTAGAATTTTAAAATCTATAACAAAGATAATTGCATGCTCACCTAGGGAAAAACCGGTGCAACTCAAATCAACCTCTTTTAATAGTTAAAATTAGATCGATATCTTGTAAAATTGTGTTTACAAAACACACCCAACAAAATCCTGTCTAAGGCTGGAGGTATTTAAGTTGACGGTTTACGGAACACCTCCTACCTGGGGATAGAGTTGGCGTCTGAGTTGAGTTAACCCAATTTTATGAGCATGCGAGAGCGGTGTAAGTGATAAGCACTCGAAAAGTGCTTTATATTCTCTGAAATTAAGGGAGTTTTATATTAGATTTCACTTGTTTGCTAGTGATTTTCAGGTTAAAACAAGGAAAATTAGAAGAAACGACTAAAAGATCAAAACCGAGCAAGAATACGGCGAAAAAGAGCTGAAAAACGCATCCTTGTCGAAACGCATGATGTGTCGCGGCGCTAAGACAGCGCTGTCGCGGCGCTGAAGCATAAACGCATCAGCATGGACGCAGAGTAGCATCGCGGCGCCGAGATGGCGCTCCCTTGACGCATCCTTGATGAACGCAAGACAGCGTCGCGACGCTAAAACCCGAGAGCAACTTATTTTTGGTCGCAACCCTAGCGTCGCGGCGCCAGCGTTAATTAAACGAAAGTTTTGTATTTTAGGTTAAATTTTTGGCGGCCAAACTCTATAAAAGGGGGGTTTTCAGCAGTCTAATGGGGGAGAAATATCAAGAAAAGCAAGAAAGTTGCAGACCTAAAGAAAGATCCAAAAAGGTGAGAATTAAGCGAGAGCCAAAGAGTGAGTTAGCCGCAAGGAAGAGGAAAAGAGTTCGAGATAGTCTTGGTGCCTTTCGAAGTCCGACGTGAGAGCCAAGGAGTTCGTGACAGTGCTGCCTCAATCAAGAACCTCTTTTCAGTAGAGTTTCCCTATTCTTTACACTCTTACTTTGATTATTTTTGCTCAAACATGTTGCTTCAAGCTATGAGTGGCTAAACTCTTTGGTTTTAGGGTTTTGATGAATTGTTTGTGAATTCATGTTAATTTTGTAGACTCATGGTTTTTTTTTAAATAAATTTTGCTTTTCACTGTTATTGTGTTTAATTCTTGAGGATTGGCCATCTTCACATGCTAGGTTAGATGTATGATTGAGAAATTATATGTTTAATTTGACCTATAACAATGAATCGTTGTTAATCTATCACGAGAGTAGTTAGGTTGCCAATGAAAGTTGCTAAAGACTAGTTTTAATGCCATGTAATTGTGTATTGATTTTAAGAGATTAACAATCAATCGAGTTGCATGAGAAAGAGTTGTCTTTGAGAGAAGATAACTTGGAATTAAGTTTCTATACTTAGGCATAAGAATTACAATAAAATCCATGAAATCTATAATTTTTCATGATGAAATAAACAAGGATTCGAAACCCTAGAACTCTTTTTGACTCTTGCGTTTCTCCCTTTGATACTTTCTTTGCTTGATTTTTATTTTTCCCTAATACACAAAGTTGAATTTCAATCCTCAAATAAAATTGATTCAATTCTAGAATAGCTAAGTAACTTAAACCTTCCCAATTGGATCTCTAGTGGAACGATACTCGGACTTAACTGTTTTATATTATAACTTGACCCGTACACTTGCGGTTAACACTCAAAGTGAGCATCAGTAAGGTGAGTTAAATTGGCTTAAATCACTTAAACATCATAGGTTAAAACATACCAGTATAAATGTTATACTTGAATTGTTCACCTAGGCTTAGGTTGTATATATTTAGCCAAAATATAACCAAGTAAATACCCAATTAAAATTACAATACTTCAATGGGAGATTAATAATGTAGACGATACATTATCATTAGCTCTCACATCCCTAAGAGTTCACAATGTGAGATCCCATGCTCGGCTTCGAGTTACTATTTGGGCAACCTATCTTCGGAAAGTGTTTACATGGGTCAATAGTAAGGTGAATAGGGGAAGTAGTTCATAGTAAGTGGGTGAAGGGTGTGTGTCAACATGTAACACCCCCACCCTAGATAATATATATATACTTCTATATCTATACCTAGGAGTGAGTGTTACCTAACCTGTATTCTATTATACCTTTTTATAAATGCATTTTTATATTAATATCATAACTAGCCAGTGAAATGCTCAGCCTTATAACAGTTATACAAAACTTCTTAATAAGATCGCATCATAAGTAAGTTTTAAAAGAACATTTTTAAAGTTACAAGTATGCCTGGTGAAACTCACGTATGCCACTTAAAATAAGTTCAACCTCTACTAAGGGATGGGGTTTACAGATTTCCAAATTACAAAATTTTATTCTAGCACAGACGGATTTTAATGGTAGGCTAGGCACCCCGAACACGCTTGCTACCTGGAAAGGAAACATCAGAGAAACAGAAATCCATGACCTACAATGCTCAGTGAGTGACTACTAAAATACAAACTCAATAAAATCATAACTACAATCTTTTGTATGAATTGCTCAAACATGCCTTATATCACGCTTCATAAACTTGTAAATGACTATAACCTGTAAAATCACTGTCATTACATAAATGATTTTCTTTTCATTAAACCTTTGTTGAGGCGGAGCGAACTCAACGCACCCAACGTCAATAAGTCCTAGCTATGTGAAGTAATCTCTACACATCAGCGTCAAGTATTTTCTATTATGTTCATAAGTTTATTTGATCTCGGGCTGCCCGTGTACCTTCTCATGTCCTTCGGTACCAGGGTCCCAGGGGATTACTTACTCACCGTCTTTAAATCGTTAGGTGAGAGTTTCATATAAATTAATTACTAGGGCTGCCCTTTTGCCTTCAACTAACCTTCAGCATTGGGTCCCATTCAATTCTCTCTAGTGCATAGGCACGTATAATACTTTTAACATAAATTAACTGTAATCATGATATCTCAGAATTCTCGAACATTCATCTGGTAACTATCTTGATAAAACTTAGAACGTTACCTGATACGTTTCAAGCATAATCTCATATTTTATAAGATATGTGCTAGTTCATATACAAAAGTACATTTCAACTCATACTTTAAAGATAGTATTAAACATATAGAAAACGACACTGAATTTAAGCTTATCTTAAATCATAAAGTCACTCACGACTTATTCCGGGCTTCGAGCTGGTTATACGCCTTCCCTAGCTCCTCTTGACCTGTAAGCATACCTTTTTCATGTTAGACATTTCTAACATTCCTCCTTATATTCTTTATGTTTACTTAGATATCTTAGATATGGGTTTTTATCACTAATCTTTCTTTCGTTTACAACTTCCTATAATGAGCGAGATTTTAGACTAACTGCTTCTAACCATGCGGCATTAGCGATACACAGCCTCACTAGATTAGCGATATTACCTTTATAAGCGATACTAAGTGAGAGTCAGCGAGAGTTGTGAGACGCAAGGCCCCTTGCATTACCAGCGACACTTGTCTCGCTGATCACCTCCAATTCTTTAACGATACTCCTTTCCTGGCGACCCCCGATGGTTATTGTTCTTCTTCTTCCTTCTCTAACCTGTTCTCAAACTGCTAAACATCGAATTCCAGCAAAAGAATCAGATCTATCTTTTCCTCTACAAACTTGTAAAGAAGTGAGCTTCCTAACTTACCACGAGATTTCCAACTCTACCTCTTCTTCGCTAAGGAAACCATCTTTGAATAACTTCAATTGCTTCATATCAGCTAACAGCTTTCACAGTAGCACAATTCTGAATGTTTCTTCTTTTAAAACTTCGCGGCAGCTTCAACTTCCCAGCTTGCTCTTCTTCAGAACACCATATGATGTCTAAACTTTCGTCAACTGTCAAGCCTCTGGTTTCAGTTCCAATTTCACCATGGAAATGGTCTGGTTCCTACTTAACTCTGGCTTAAACAGTTTCTTCGACCTCTCTTCGTCGTTCTTCTGTGGAAAAGGGGTAAATCTGGATTTGAACTATGTCTAAAAGTGTTGATTGAGTCGGCGTACTTACTTATATATATACATACCACCGACTCACCAATACGGCCATCACCTCCTTACTTATGTTGGCCGACTCAACCTTCCATGCAAAGCTTCAGCAACGCATAGCTTACACTTGTTTTACAATTGTTCAGCGCCCAGTCGTCACATAGTTACTTAACGCATGATTCTCTCGACCCTTCTTCTAATGTACCAATACATACCAACCTTCAACGCATAGTGACTTCCAACACCTTGTGGCCCTCAATGCCTCATGGTCGTCAACGCCTAGTGACCTTCAACAAATTCTCAACACATAGCTTTACTAACGCATGGCCAACACTTAGCCTCAAATACATGCCGTCAAGCGATCCTACCATGCGTTCAACATGGTTTTTCACTAAGTATGCGTCCAACTTCACTTACTTCTCAATTATTCTTTTTAACACTGCCCACCACTTGATGAGGTTTCCTTTCTTCCAGGTCTTACTGCTAAGCTTAAAAATCATGATTGCGTTCTCTTGATCCATTATCCTACATAGAATAATTCTTGACTTCAAGAATTACTTTGATTTCAAGATTCAAAATTCGTCAACTCAACCTTTCTATCAAATCCTTCTAATTCAAATTCCATCTACGGCCTATGTAAACTAACACTCGAGCACAACCGTTCTTGTCCTACTTCTTTCCTTAATAAGCTCTTCCACGAAATAGTCTTAGAAAAAGGGTGTGACACAACATGTCCTATGGTCTCTTCCATTAGGTCACACCGTGAGATTCCTATGTTGCACGTGCTTGGCGTTTATAGGCGCATATCCCTTCGGAGGGTTTGTAACATGGGATTCGGAACTCCGTGAACTCCAGAAATGGATAAAATTACATAGGTCTGTTTTCAAGCAATTGTTTCTCCTTCGAGGGCTTGTTTGATTCTGATCTTTGTGATTCGAAAATGGAGGGTATACACTTACAAGACTTACTAAGTGTTAGTAAAGTTCTTGACCAAAGAAACGGTAACTAAATACTATAAGAATAAGAGTTATTTTGGTATTAGTATTTAGTCAAGAGTATCTTGATTCAATGAAGGAGTGGTCGACTACCCTTCGATAGGGGCCATTCTGACTCACTGAAGTATCGTTGCAAAATAAAATAATGAAATATGGGTACATTATTACTTGCTAAATAAATTGGATAAAATTTAGAGTACATTCACTAATTAAACTTGTTCATTTTTTTTTCCAGAAATGAATACATCTATAGTTCAACTATTAGCTTCGAAAAAACTTAACGGCGATAACTATGGAACTTGGAAATCTAATTTAAACACTATACTAGTTATCGACGATCTGAGGTTTGTTTTAACAGAGGAATGTCCTTCAGTCCCTGCTCAAAATGCGAACCGAACTGTTCGGAACGTTCATGACAGATGGACCAAAGCTAATGAAAAAGCCAAAGTCTATATTTTGGCAAGTATATCAGATATACTATCCAAAAAGCATGAAAAAATGGTCACTGTTAAGGAGATCATGGACACACTGCAGGCTCTGTTTGGACAACCGTCCTCCTCAGCTATTCATGATGCTATCAAATATGTTTACAATTGCCGGATGAAAGAAGGAACGAATGTTAGGGAACATGTTCTGGACATGATGGTCCACTTCAACATCGCAGAAGTAAACGGGGCTGTCATGAACGAGAAGAGCCAAGTAGGATTCATCATGGAGTCTCTTCCGAAGAGTTTTTTCCAGTTCAGAACTAACGCCATGATGAACAAAATAGATTATAATCTTACCACCCTTCTTAATGAGTTATAGATTTACCAGTCCTTATTGAAAAATAAGGGTTTTGAGGCAGAGGCAAATGTTGCTACTACCTCAAAAAGAAGATTCCAAAAGAGCTCTACCTCTGGAAATAAATCTGTCCTAAAGAATAAAGGTATTCAGAAGAAGAAAGGTAAAGGGAAAGGGAAAACACCTCATACTACTACTGCAAAAGGCAAAAAGTCCGTTGTAGAGAAAGAAAAATGTTTCTACTACAGCGATGATGGGCACTGGAAAAGGAATTGCCCAAAGTACCTTGCCGATAAGAAGGTTGGAAAAGAGAATCAAGGTAAATACGATTTAATGGTTCTAGAAACATGTATAGTGGAGAATAATGATTCTACTTGGATACTTGATTCAGGGGCCACTAATCATGTTTGTTCTTCTTTTCAGGAAACTAGTTCCTGGAACAACTAGAATATGGTGAGATAACTCTTCGGGTTGGATCAGGAGAGCTCATCTCAGCTTTGGCAGCGGGAGATGTAAAGTTATTTTTTGGAAATAGATATATATACTTAGAAAGTATTCTGTATGTACCCTCTTGCAAGAGGAATTTAATATCTATTTCTTGTTTGATTGAACATATGTACAAAGTTTCTTTTGAAATTAATGAAGCGTTCATTACTAAAAGAGGTGTACAAATTTGTTCTGCAAACTTAAATAATAATTTATATAAGTTAAAACCAACCAGAGTTAGACTATTTACAATACTGAAATATTTAAAACAGCCGAACTCAAACAAAACGACGACGTGTTTCTCAAAGTACCTATCTTTGGCACTTAAGACTTGGCCACATTAATCTCAATAGGATTGAGAGATTGGTTAAGAGCGGACTTCCAAACAAGTTAGAAGATAACTCTCTACCACCATGTGAGTCTTGTCTCGAGGGAAAAATGACAAAGAGATCTTTTACTGGAAAAGGTCTTCGAGCCAAAGAACCCTTAGAACTCGTGCATTCGGACCTTTGTGGACTAATGAATGTAAAGGCTTGAGGAGGGTATGAATGTTTCATCAACTTTATTGATGATTATTCAAGGTATAGCTATATTTACGTAATGCATCATAAATCTGAAACCCTTGAAAAGTTCAAGGAATTTAAGACCGAGGTTGAGAACCAATTAGGTAAAACTATTAAAACACTTCGATCTGATCGAGGTGGAGAATATATGGACTTAAAATTCCAGGACTATATGATAGAACATGGAATTAAGTCTCAACTCTCTGCACCTAGTACGCCACAGCAGAAAGGAGTATCTGAAAGGAGAAATAGAACCTTGTTGGACATGGTTCGTTCGATGATGAGTTACGCATCGTTGCCTAACTCGTTTTGGGGATTCGCAGTGGAGACCGCGGTTTATATTTTGAATAATGTTCCTTTTAAGAGTGTCTCAGAAACACCCTATGAGTTATGGACAGGGCATAAAGCTAGTTTACGTCACTTCCGGATCTGGGGTTGCCCAACACATGTGTTGGTGCAAAATCCTAAAGAATTGGAACGTCGTTCAAAATTATGCCTATTTATAGGATACCCTAAAGAAACGAGAGGTGGTCTATTTTATGATCCTCAAGATGAAAAGGTAATTGTATAGACAAATACCACATTCCTAGAGGAAGACCATATACGTGATCATAAACCACATAGTAAACTAGTATTGGAAGAGATTTCAAAAGATGCTACAGATAGATATCAAAAAATTGCTGATCAAACTGGCCAATCAACAAGAGTTGTTGATAGACCAAGCACATCTAGTCTGTCACGTCCATCTCAAGAGTTGAGAGAGCCTCGACGTAGTGGGAGGGTTGTTAGACAGCCCGACCGCTATTTAGGTTTAGCTGAAACTGAAGTCACCATACCTGATGATGGCTTAGAGGATCCATTGACCTAGAAACAGGCAATGAATGATGTTGATCGAGATCAGTGGATCAAAGCCATGAACCTCGAAATGGAGTCTATATACTTCAATTCAGTCTAGGAACTTATAGATCAACCTGATGAGGTAAGACCTATCGGTTGTAAATGGATTTACAAACATAAACGAGACAATATGGAGAAGGTACAGACCTATAAAGCCCGGTTAGTAGCAAAGGGTTATACCTAGGTAGAGAGGGTAGATTATGAAGAAACCTTTTCACCTGTTGCTATGATAAAATCAATAAGGATACTCTTATCCATTGCCACTTTTTATAATTATGAAATTTGGCAAATGGATGTCAAGACTGCCTTCCTAAATGGCAATCTTGAAGAGAACATCTACATGGTCCAACCAGAAGGGTTCATAGAACAAGGTCAGGAGCAAAAAGTTTGCAAGCTGAATAGATCCATTTATGGATTAAAACAAGCATCCAGATCTTGGAATATGAGATTTGATACTGCAGTCAAATCTTATGGCTTTGAACAAAACGTTGATGAACCTTGTGTATATAAAAGGATCATCAATTCCACTGTAGCATTTCTTGTTCTATATGTAGATGATATCTTACTTATTGGGAATAATGTAGGATATCTTACTGACATTAAGAATTGGCTAGCAACTCAATTTCAAATGAAAGATATGGGAGAAGCTCAGTATGTTTTCGGGATCCAAATAGTTCGGAACCGTAAGAATAGAACGCTAGCTATGTCTCAAGCATCTTATATGGACAAAGTGTTGTCTAGGTTTAAAATGCAAGATTCCAAGAGAGGTCTTCTACCTGTCAGGTATGGAATACATTTGTCAAAGGAACAATGTTCTAAAACACCTCAAGAGGTTGAGGATATGAGACGAGTTCCCTACGCATCAGCTATCGGGAGTCTGATGTATGCAATGCTATGTACACGACCAGACATATGTTTTGCAGTAGGAATTGTCAGTAGGTATCAGTCCAATCTCGGGTTTGCACATTGGATTGCCGTTAAGAATATCCTCAAGTATCTAAGGAGAACGAGGAACTACGTGCTTGTGTATGAAAATAAGGATTTGATCCTTACCGGATACACTGATTACGATTTTCAAACCGATATAGACTCAAGAAGATCTACTTCGAGATCGGTATTCACTCTTAACGGAGGAGCAGTAGTGTGGAGAAATATTAAGCAAAGTTGCATTGCCGACTCCACAATGGAAGCGGAATATGTTGCTGCATGCGAGGCAGCCAAAGAAGCAGTATGGCTTAGGAAGTGCCTCAACGATCTGGAAATTGTTCCAGACATGCATCTACCAATCACTTTACATTGTGATAATAGTGGGGCAGTAGCGAACTCCAAAGAACCAAGAAGCCATAAGCGCGGAAAGCATATTGAGCGCAAATACCATTTCATCAGAGAAATTGTGCAGAGAGGAGACGTTATTGTGAGACAAATAATATCTGAGCATGATAACTTGTAGAAATACAAGTTATATCAGCCTTTTTCATAGATAAATAGAGTTTAAATATGAGAAGCATGCGGTAGTTGATGATAAATTCCATTAATAAATCTTCCTTTGCGTTATACTCTTGAATTTTGATGAAGATATTGATTTTACCACTTGTTAAGCCTAAAACGCATGTTTTCACGCAGAAATGCAGACGATGCGCTGATGACTTATTAACGCAGGACGACACGTTAGCAATCTGTTCTTCATGGACGCATGATCTAAACAGAACGCAAACAACCTGACGACGCGTTAACAACAACTCAACGCATAACTACGCGTTAGCAACCTACGACGTGTTGACATAGGCCAAACTATGCATGGACGCGTAGACAACCGTTACGGCAAGGCGCTGAGAATCAGATCGGAATCTTGAGAGATTGATGGATGATTGACAGACATGATTTGCGGCTTGAGTGGTGGATCTTAATTAGCCCGACAATCATGCAATCAGGCGAGATGGACGCAGTATCAATCTCGCCACCAATCAAGCAGATCTGCCATTAACTGCGATTTCAGCATCTATACAAGGGCAGCTCTACGAGAGGAGAAAGGTTGTTGATTCTCAGAAGGACTCCATAAGTGACAGCAGAGTTCTCTCAAACTTCAGCTGATAAGCACTTGAAAAGTGCTTATTATTCTCTCAAATTAAGATAGTTTTATATTAGATTTCACTTGTTTGCTAGTGATTTTCAAGTTAAAACGAGGAAAATTAGAAGAAACGACTAAAAGATCAAAACCGAGCAAGAATATGGTGAAAAAGAGCTGAAAAACGCATCCTTGTTGAAACGCATAATGCGGCGCGGCGCTAAGGCAGCGCTGCTGCGGCGCTGAAGCAGAAACGCATCAGCATGGACGCAAAGTAGCAACACGGCGTTGGGAAGACGCTGCCTCGACGCATTCTTGAAGAATGCAAGACAACGTCGCGGCGCTAAAACCCGAGAGCAACTTATTTTTGGTCGCAACCCTAGCGCCGCGGCGCTATGCGTCAGCGCCGCAGCGCCAGTGTTAATTAAACGAAAAGTTTTGTATTTTAGGTTATATTTTAGGTGGCCAAACTCTATAAATTTAGGGGTTTTCAGCAGCCAAAGGAGGGGGAGAATTATCAAGAAGATCAAGAAAGTTGCAGAACAAAAGAAAGATCCAAAAAGGTGAGAATTAAGCTAGAGTTCCAAGAGTGAGTTAGCCGCAAGGAAGAGGAAAAGAGTTCGAGATAGTTTTGGTGCCCTTCGAAGTCCAACGCGAGAGCCAAGGAGTTCGTGACGGTGCTGCCTCAATCAAGAACCTCTTTTCAGTAGAGTTTCCCTATTCTTTACACTCTTTCTTTGATTCTTTTTGCAATATGTTGCTTTACGCTATGAGTGGCTAAACTCTTTAGCTTTAGGGTTTTTGATGAATTGTTTGTAAATTCATGATAACTTTGTAGACTCATGGTTTTGTTCAATTAAATATGCTGTTCATTGTTATTGTGTTTAATTCTTGAAGATTGGCCACCTTCACATGTTAGGTTAGATGTATGATCGAGAGATTATATGTTTAATTTGATCTATAACAATGAATCGTTGTTAATCTATCACGAGAATAGTTAGGTTGATAATGAAAGTTGCTAAAGACTAGTTTTAATGCCATGTGATTTTGTATTGGTTTTAAGAGATTAACTATCAATCAAGTTGCATGAGAAAGAGTTGTCTTTGAGAGAAGATAACTTGGAATTAAGTTTCTAGACTTAGGCATAAGAATTAAATCCATGAAATCTATAATTTTTCATGATGAAACAAACAAGGATTCGAAACCCTAGAACTCTCTTTGACTCTTGCAATTCTCCCTTTGATACTTTCTTGGCTTGATTTTTCTTGTTCCCAAAATTGAAATATTGAATTTCAATCCTCAAATAAAATTGATTCAATTCTAGTATAGCTAAATAACTTAACCTTCCCAATTGGATCTCTAGTGGAAATGATACTCGGACTTAACCGTTATATATAATAACTTGACCCGTACACTTGCGGTTAACACACAAAAGTGGCATATCAAGTTTTTGGCGCCATTGCCGGGGATCCAAAAGAACGGTTTTTGTTATTTAATATTCATTAGAATTGATAGATCTTAATTTGAGATGTATATTATTTGATTGTTTATTTATTTAGTTTATTTTATATAATTGTTTTTTTTATTATTTATTTTATTTATTTTGTTAGTCTATGCCTCGAGATAATACTAACCTCCAATCTCTTGATCCCGAGATTGAAAGAACGTGTAGAAGAAACTTAAGGGCTCAACTTAATCAAACTACGGAGATGGCGGAGGAGATACCTAAAGCAATTAGAGACTACTTTCAACCTACGTTACCGGCAAGTCAACCCGGAATAATGAATGTGCCTATCAATGTCAACAATTTTGAGTTGAAACCGAGGTTTATCTAAATGGCTAGAGAGCTAGCCTTTAGAGGAAGAACCAATGAAGATCCTCACAAGCACTTGCGATCTTTCTTGGAGATATGCGGAACGGTAAAGATGAATGGTGTTTCTAACGTTGCTATTAAACTAAGACTTTTTCCTTTCTCTTTGCAGGACCATGCTAAGGATTGGTTGGAAACCATACCTCCGGATAGCATTACAACATGGGAGATCTTAGCTCAAGCTTTCTTGAACAAATATTTTCCACCGGCTAATCTCAAAGACTAAGGACGGAGATTGGAACATTCCGCCAACTCGAGGATGAACAATTATATGAGGCTTGGGAAATGTATAAGGATCTCTTGAGAAGATGCCCTCAACATGGGTATCCGGATTGGTTGCAAATTAAACTTTTCTACAATGGATTAGCAAGCTCCACCAAATCCATCTTAGATGCAACCGCCGGAGGGTCAATTTTTTCAAAGAATGCTCAAGAGGCCTATACCATATTAGAAGACTTGGCCAATACATCTTACAATTGGCCATGTGAACGGTCTTCTCCAAACATCCCAAGAGCCGCCAGAATATATGAAGTGGATGAGGTAAATTCTCTCAAAGCTCAAATGGCTTCCCTTACTAATGCTCTTTCTAAATTAACTGCAGAAGGCCAAGCTCAAACAAATCCACCATCTATAGCTTCTCTTGCTGCTTTGGCATCGGAAATGGGCGTTCATGGAGATAATGAGACGGCTAACTATGTTGATAGAGGACACTATAGGAGTCACCAACATCAACAACTTCCAACTCACTACCATCCTAGTTTGAGGAATCATGAAAATTTTTCTTATGCTAACAAAAGAAATGTTTTGCAAGGTTCTTCTGATTTATCCAATGTAGGTCCATCCCACACTGAAAAGAAGTCCAACTTAGAAGATTTGATGATAGAGTTCATAAAAGAATCAAGAGGAAGGACAACCGCATTGGAAAGCACAGTACAAAGTCATGGTAAGGCCATTCAAAACATCGAGGTACAAATAAGCCAAATCGCCACTTCCCTTCAAACAATGCAAAAGGGAAAAGTTCCTAGTTGTCCCGAGATAAATCTAAAAGAGGAGTGCAAGGCCATGACTTTGAGGAGTGGGAAAAAGCTGTCCACTCCTTTGATCATTGATGAGGATGAACAGCAAGAGGTAGATGACACTATCCAAGAGCAAATTTTAGAAGATTGAGGGATCATAAATCTGCCATTGGTTGGTCTATTGAGGGGTATTAGTCCGTCGGTCTGTATGCACAGAATCTTGATGGAAGATACCTTTAAACCATCAAATGAGCACCAAAGGAGACTTAATCCCACCATGAAGGAGGTAGTTAAGAAAGAAGTGCTCAAGCTTTTGAATGCAGGAATCATATATGCCATATCTGACAGTCCATGGGTAAGTCCTGTTCAAGTGGTACCCAAGAAAGGTGGCATGACTGTGGTTAAAAATGAAAAAGATGAAATGATAGCCACTAGAACTGTGACAAGATGGCGTGTATGCATTGATTATAGGAAGTTGAACAAAGCCACTAGAAAAGATCATTTTCCCCTTTCTTTTATAGATCAAATGCTTGATAGACTTGCAGGTTATTCTCATTATTGCTTTCTAGATGGATATTCTGGTTATAACCAAATTGTCATTGCTCCTGAGGATCAAGAAAAAACGACATTTACATGTCCCTATGGGACATTTGCTTTTAAAAGAATGCCATTTGGTTTATGTAATGCCCCTGCTTTCCAACGTTGTATGATGTCTATTTTTCAGGGGCTCATTGAAGACATAATGGAGGTTTTTATGGATGATTTTTCTGTATTTGGGTCTTCATTTGACTCTTGTCTTGTTAATGTAACTCGTGTTTTGCAGAGGTGCCAAGATGCTAACCTTGTTCTAAACTGGGAAAAGTGTCACTTCATGGTGACAGAAGGCATCGTCCTGGGACACAAAGTCTCTAAAAAAGGATTGGAGGTGGATAGGGCTAAAATATCTGTTATTGAACAACTACCAGCCCCCACCAATGTGAAAGGAGTCAGAAGCTTCCTAGGGCATGCAGGGTTTTACAGGAGATTTAAAAGATTTTTCTAAAATTGCTAAACCCTTGAGTAATTTACTAGAAAAGGAAGCTAAATTTATTTTTGATGATGCATGTCTACTAGCTTTTAATACTCTAAAGGAAAGACTAATTGCTGCACCTATTATTGTTGTATCAGATTGGAGTCAGTCTTTTGAGATCATGTGTGATGCTAGTGATTATGCTTTAGGAGCTGTTTTAGGCCAACGTACAGATAACATGTTTAGGGCAATTTATTATGCTAGTAGGACTCTGGATATTATTGTTACAGGAATTTGACTTAGAAATCAAAGACAGGAAAGGATGTGAAAATGTGGTTGCAGACCACTTATCTAGAATTGCGAATGAGGATGCTAAATCATGGCCCCCAATTGTTGAGATGTACCCTGATGAACATCTGTATCAGGTAAAAGATAGTGTGCCCTGGTTTGCTGACATAGTTAATTATCTTGCAGGAGGACATTTGCCACCTGACATGAACTATCAACAAAAGAAAAGATTCCTGCACAATATTAAGTCTTACCATTGGGAGGACCCACTTCTCTACAAGGTTTGTGCTGACAATATAATAAGAAAGTGTGTGCCTCAAGAGGAAGTGGTAAGTATTTTAAATTCATGTCATTCTTCACCGTATGGAGGTCATTTTGGACCCACCAGAACTGCAGCTAAGGTACTTCAGTCAGGATTCTATTGGGCATCCCTTTTTAAAGACTGTTATACCTTTGTTAAGTCATGTGATAGGTGCCAACATACTGGCAATATTTCTAGACAACATGAGCTTCCAATGAAACCTATCTTGGAAGTGGAGTTATTTGATGTTTGGGGTATTGACTTTCTGGGGCCTTTTCCTATTTCTTCTAATGGCTACCTATACATTCTAGTTGCAGTAGATTATGTATCTAAGTGGGTAGAAGCCATAGCTACTAGGACCAATGATGCTCACACTGTTTTAAAATTCTTGCATAAAAACATTTTCACACGTTTTGGTACACCTAGAGCTATTATTAGTGATGAGGGTTCTTACTTTTGCAATAAACTGTTTGAATCCATGATGAAAAAATATAATGTTAATCATAAAATTGCTACAGCTTATCATCCTCAAACTAATGGCCTTGCTGAGTTATCTAACAGGGAAATCAAACAAGTTTTGGAAAAGACAGTCAAGACCAATAGGAAGGATTGGGCCCTTAAGCTCGATGATGCACTATGGGGCTACCGCACAACTTTCAAAACCCCAATTGGTACTTCCCCGTATAGGTTGGTGTTTGGAAAAGCTTGTCACTTACCAGTAGAGCTCGAGCATAGAGCTTATTGGGCCATCAAGAAGCTGAACATGGATTACGAGAAAGCTGGTGAGAAACGCCTCTTAGAACTCAATGAGATGGAGGAGTTCCATGCTCAAGCTTATGAGAATGCCAAACTTTACAAAGAGCGCACTGCGAGATGACATGACAAGAAGATCACATCACGAACCTTCCTTCCAGGACAAAGAGTATTACTTTTTAACTCACGTTTACGCTTGTTTCCAGGAAAGCTCAAGACACGATGGTCGGGACCCTTTATCATTGTCAAGGTATCCCGACACGGAGCCGTGGAACTACAAGGTAACAATGGAACAACCTTCAAAGTGAATGGTCAACGATTAAAGCACTACATCGGTGATGAAGAACGCGGACTTGAGAACCTGACTTTCATTGCATGATCCAGTAGTCCCGTCTAGCTAGAAGACATTAAACCAAGCGCTTATTGGGAGGCAACCCAAATTTATTGCTTTCTTTACTTTTGTTCTTTATTTTTTTTTATAAATCTTGGAGTCACTCATATGCTTTATCTCTCAGGAACGTGGTTCATCACACAAAGTACTCCTTACACCAAGCCTGTTTGGTGGCTTCCCGCTTGCTCCCAGGCTTGCTCTTTCTTTGTTAGATGTTCTTATGCATTGGGGACAATGCATGATTCTATGTTTGGGGTGGGAGGGGTCTTTCGTACTTTTGTGTGTTTTCTTATCCTGCTATGCATGTTAGTGAAGGTTTTAATGATCATATGCATGTCAATTTTTTTGAAACAATTTTTGAAAATTTTTTTTGAAAATTTTGGAGTTATCAAAGTTAATGGGAATGTTGTTTATGGTTGTGTGCCTTGATGTTGATTGCCCATGATGAGATTCGAATTTGCATGATAGATGACTATTGTGGAAATAGAATAGCACTATCTTGAGTTAAATTTATTTAAGTCCCTCTTAAAATCTCTCATATTCTTGAGCACGTAGCCACTTCTATTTAGAATTTTTAACTGAAAAAAGGATTAAGTTGGGTGTATTTCGTTGTCACTTCGAAAGGCCCCACCGGTTAGGGAGTGGAAATGCATGATAGCTTGTAATCTTAGACTAAGGAAAAAGAAAAGAGTATACATGCCTTGAGAAAAGAAAGAGTGTACACAAAATATACGAGCTTTACTTGTCTATCTTTTTAAATGTTAAACTTGTAATGAGTATGCATGGATAGGGGTAAAAAGAGCTGCCTTTGCTGTGATCAGTAAGGACGCCTGGGAATTGACTAGGTACGAGTCCCTACAGTGGATGTGTGAAAGCTAGTGCCTCTAGGTAAAAGAATGCAAGTTTAGGGCCCATGAAAAAAATATATATGACTGAAAGGCACCTTAGTGGACATATTACTCACTTGAATGCATGAAAGCTTGAAGATTGGTGCATGAGCTAGAGTAGGGGGAAAACTAAAGAAACTCTCTTAAGTCCTAATTTGAGTTATAGTATTTTAAATTGAAGGAGGCTTGCACACACACACATGGGAGATAGCAAGATTTGGCCTTGAATAATTATAACAATATAGATATGCTTGCATGTTTCTACTTAAAGCTCTGAATGCTATTCTTTGAGACATGAGTCAATTGCACACTTCTTCATCTAAAACTCCCTATTATTTGATTTTATTCTTTGCTCGGGACTAGCAAATCTCTAAGTTTGGGGTGTTGATAAGCACTTGAAAAGTGCTTATTATTCTCTTAAATTAAGGGAGTTTTATATTAGATTTCACTTGTTTGCTAGTGATTTTAAGGTTAAAACGAGGAAAAGTAGAAGAAACGACTAAAAGGTCAAAATCGGGCAAGAATATGGTGAAAAAGAGCTGAAAAATGCATCCTTGTTGAAACACATGATGCGCCGCGGCGCTAAGGCAGCGCTGCTGCGGCGCTGAAGCAGAAACGCATCAGCATGGACGCAGAGTAGCAACGCGGCGCTGGGAAGACGCTGCCTCAACGCATCTTTGAAGAACGCAAGACAGCGTCGCGGCGCTGCCGCGGCGCTAAAACCCGAGAGCAACTTATTTTTGGTCGCAACTCTAGCGCCGCGGCGCCAGTGTTAATTAAACGAAAAGTTTTGTATTTTAGGTTAAATTTTAGGCAGCCAAACTCTATAAATTTAGGGGTTTTCAGCAGCCAAAGGAGGGGGAGAATTATCAAGAAGATCAAGAAAGTTGCAGAACAAAAGAAAGATCCAAAAAGGTGAGAATTAAGCTAGAGTTCCAAGAGTGAGTTAGCCGCAAGGAAGAGGAAAAGAGTTCGAGATAGTTTTGGTGCCCTTCGAAGTCCGACGCGAGAGCCAAGGAGTTCGTGACGGTGCTGCCTCAATCAAGAACCTCTTTTCAGTAGAGTTTCCCTATTCTTTACACTCTTTCTTTGATTCTTTTTGCAATATGTTGCTTTACGCTATGAGTGGCTAAACTCTTTAGCTTTAGGGTTTTTGATGAATTGTTTGTGAATTCATGATAACTTTGTAGACTCATGGTTTTGTTCAATTAAATATGCTTTTCATTGTTATTGTGTTTAATTCTTGAAGATTGGCCACCTTCACATGTTAGGTTAGATGTATGATCGAGAGATTATATGTTTAATTTGATCTATAACAATGAATCGTTGTTAATCTATCACGAGAGTAGTTAGGTTTACAATGAAAGTTGCTAAAGACTAGTTTTAATGCCATGTAATTTTGTATTGGTTTTAAGAGATTAACTATCAATCAAGTTGCATGAGAAAGAGTTGTCTTTAAGAGAAGATAACTTGGAATTAAGTTTCTAGACTTAGGCATAAGAATTAAATCTATGAAATCTATAATTTTTCATGATGAAACAAACAAGGATTCGAAACCCTAGAACTCTCTTTGACTCTTGCAATTCTCCCTTTGATACTTTCTTGGCTTGATTTTTCTTGTTCCCAAAATTGAAATATTGAATTTCAATCCTCAAATAAAATTGATTCAATTCTAGAATAGCTAAATAACTTAACCTTCCCAATTGGATCTCTAGTGGAAACGATACTCGGACTTAACCGTTTTATATTATAACTTGACCCGTACACTTGCGGTTTACACACAAAAGTGGCACATCATCAGCCAGAGATAAATAGCTCGAGATAGAAGAGTCTTCCTATCCGCCGCACCACTTCACAGCAAATCACCACGCTCCCATCCGGGCGACTCAAGACATTGATGCCTTTCCTTGCTTTCTTTCTTACTGTTCTTGCTTGAATTTTAGATTTGTATCAAGGAGTTGAACTTATCAAAAATTTGTATCTCATTTTCATCCATATAATTATCTTCCATGTCTATTCACTTTTCTCAACTGTCCGCTTTATACTTTAAAACCATGAGTAACTAACCACTCAAGGTCTAGGGTTGCATTAGCATCTAGCTAGGAACCGCAGTGTAACTATTTTAATTTGTCAATTGCGAGCTTAATCCGATGCTTATATCCATCTGACAAATCGATATAAGTAGTAATAATCAGACTGCTCGAGAGGGTAAGTGATTGTGGAACTCAATTGACAAGGGCCAAGTAGTGTTACCTGTCTACAGGGACAACCTTGGTTCTTAACACTCTCCTATGCGTTATAGACATATAACGCATAGCGGCTGACAACCGGGAGAAGAGTCGTAAGTATAAATAGAATACTACTGTGCGTTTTCGACGATAGATGTTAATCAACCTGAACCCTTTTCTTTATCCATTCACACACATCTTAGCTGAACTTGCTGTGTCGCATGCTTTCCATATTCCACAATTGTTAATTTAGTGTACAAACAATCGCTTTCTTTAGATTAGAAACAAACTCATTCCCAACTTATTTCTTGGTTACCACTGCAACGCATGAAATCCACGTAAATACTAAATCAATATAATCCCTGTGTTTGACCTCGGACTCACCGAGAAAACCTATTCCTTTGCTTATACTTGGGTAGAGGATAGGAAAACTTGACTAGATCAACAACGCATAGTGTAGGACGCATGGCATGTTCAACGCATGACATGTTGAACGCATAATCACATCATTTAGCACCTTGCGTTAGGCTAATTCCCACATACAATATTTACACAACAAGTTTTTGGCACCATTGCCGGGGATTATTCATTGATTTAATTATTTTCTTTGGATTATTGTGTTGTAGAATTCCTCAATCGACGGAGTATAGCAAGCTTCTCTTCTGTCAGAGGCTTCTAACAGTATATGAGTGAAGGGGATAACCCGACATTTGATATTGACCCTGAGATTGAGAGGACCTTTAGAAGAAGGATAAGACAGAATAAGCAAAGAAGGAGCAATCAGTCTACTGAAGAGAACATGGATGCTCAAAACAATCAACCTCAAGCTCCTCAAGCTGAGGTCAGGCAGAACGCAAATGCGCAAGAGCACGCAAACTATGATACAAACCCAATTCTCTTGGCGCATGATAGAAATCGCCCGATGAGGGAGTATGCGTCGCCAAATTTATATAATTTTGCACCGGGAATTTTACAACCAACCTTCGAGAGTAATGGAAGGTTCGAAATGAAACCAGTGATGTTGCAGATGCTGCAAGCCGCAGGGCAGTTTGGGGGTGCAATGGGTGAAGATCCACATGCACACCTGAAGAGTTTCTTGGAAATCTGTAGTGCATTTGGAGTACCGCAAGATAGCATCCAACTGACGCTATTCCCATTTTCTCTCATAGATGAGGCAAGACAGTGGGCGTATTCATTTGAACCTGGTGAGATTACAACTTGGGGTAAAATGGTAGAAAAGTTCATGCAGAAATACTTTCCTCCGACGGTAAGTGCAAAGAGGCGACGAGACATTGTCACCTTCGAGCAAAAGGATTCGGAGATGCTTAGTGAAGCATGGGCCCGGTTTAAAAGGCTGGTAAGGAATTGTCCCCATAATGGTATCCCTGATTGTGAACAGATGGAGATTTTCTATGGAGGACTTAACAAAACATCACAATCAGTGGCTGACGCCTCTGCAGTAGGAGGTTTGATGGACAAAACTTACACGCAAGCCAAAGAGATCCTTGACAGAATTTCGAGGAATACAGATGAATGGGTGGATGATGGATATGGATCTAGGTATATGGATAAAAGATGATCGCAAGCTGGAATGATTGAAACGGATGCGACTAGTAACCTTTCAGCTTAGATCGCCAACATGACATCCTTGCTACAAACTATTGCGTTGAACAACTAAGGAGGAACAGTTGCATCAATGGACGCAATGAACACGGTGAATGCAACAGCGTCTGTAAGCTGTGTGCAATGCGGTGAGGGTCACTTGTATGATATGTGTCCCTACAACCCACAATCTGCCTGCTATGTTCAGAACAACCCGTATTCTAAGACTTATAATCCGGGTTGGAGGAACCATCCTAACTTTGGATGGGGAGGAAACCAATCACAGACGTAGGGGGCGGGACAACAGCCGCAGAGAAACAATAATCCTGTGTATAACCAAGGTGTTCAAGGGCATCAAGTACCACGAAATCAGTCAGCAAATTCATCATCATCATCCTTTGAAGCACTTATGCGTCAAACGATTACTCAAAATGAAAAAACACATAAGTCACTGGAAGCGATGCTCCAAAATCAGATGGGAGAAATAAAGAGCCATGCCATTGAAATTAGAAATCTAAAACTTCAAGTGGGACAAATGGCAAGTGAGCGCAATACGAGACCCCAAGGAGCATTGCCTAGTAATACTGAAGCCCCACGAGGTAACGGTAAGGAACAATGTCAAGCTGTGACATTGAGGAGTGGGAAGGTTCTTCCCACTAAAACGCAAGAGCAGAGGATGCAAGGAAATCTGCAACCTCAAATCACTCCACAACAATCACCTCCCGTAACACCTGTTAGTGAATCGCAATCTTCATCCACAACCACAACCTCTAAAGAACAAGAAAATGGAAAGGGGAGAGAAAAAGCAACGCAGGCAAACCCTGCGTCGGTATCTCAGAATATCAATCCCCTTATGCGTCTGCCCTTTCCTCAACGCCTAAAGAAGAAGAATGATGAGGGTCAATTCAGAAAATTCCTGGACGTTCTCAAACAACTTCACATCAACATTCCGTTGGTGGAAGCCCTGGAGCAAATGCCGAGCTATGTCAAATTTCTGAAAGACATACTATCTAAGAAAAGAAGGCTCGGATAGTTTGAGACAGTCGCATTGACGCGGGAATGCAGCGCATTGGTTAAAAGCAATATCCCCGCTAAAATGAAAGATCCAGGGAGTTTCACATTGCCCTGTTCTATAGGAGGAATGGACGTAGGTCAGGCACTATGCAACTTAGGGGCAAGCATAAATTTAATGCCACTGTCTATATTCAAGAAGTTGGGTATAGGGGAAGCACGGCCAACCACAGTCACACTTCAGCTCGCCGACCGTTCCATTAAGCATCCAGAGGGGAAAATCGAGGATGTTCTTGTGAAGGTGGATAAATTTATCTTCCCGGCTGACTTCATAATTCTAGATTATGAAGCTGACAGAGAGGTGCCCATCATTTTGGGAAGACCTTTCTTAGCTACTGGACGCTCCCTGATTGACGTCCAGGAAGGGGAGTTAACTATTCGAGTGGATGACCAACAGGTAAAATTTAATGTGTTTAATGCGTTGAAATATCCTGATGATTTTCATTCTTGCCAGATGATCGAAGAGATAACTGAAGAAAAGGCAAGCATCATCGACGCATGTGTAGAAAACGAAACACTGCTGGATGAACTGGATGAAGGAAGAGAAGCGGAAATAAATATAATCTCCAACGCAAGTATGCATATTTGGGGGAAAAGAGCACGCTACCGGTCATCATATCCTCTGCGTTGACGACAATATGTGAAAAGGCTTTGCTTGATATCCTAAAAAACCATATCAAAGCCATAGGATGGACCTTAGCGGATATTAGAGGAATAAGCCCTTCGTACTGCATGCACAAAATTCGGTTGGAAGAGGGTAAGGATGGTTCAGTTGAGAGGCAACGCAGGCTTAACCCCACGATGAAGGAGGTTGTAAAGAAAGAGATCATCAAATGGCTCGACGCAGGGGTCATTTATCTAATTTCCGAAAGCAGCTGGGTAAGCCTAGTTCAGTGTGTACCGAAGAAAGGGGGAATGACAATGATTATAAACAGCAAGAATGAATTGATACCAACAAGAACGGTCACTGGCTGGCGCATCTGTATGGACTACCGCAAGCTGAATGCAGCAACAAAGAATGACCACTTTCCACTGCCATTCATTGATCAGATGCTAGATAGGCTGGCAGGTAATGAATTTTTTGCTTCCTGGACGGATATTCCGGCTATAACCTAATGTGCCACTTTGTGTGTTAACCGCAAGTGTACGGGTCAAGTTATAATATAAAATTGTTAAGTCTGAGTATCGTTTCCACTAGAGATCCAATTGGGAAGGTTTAAGTTATTTAGCTATTCTAGAGTTGAATCAATTTTATTTGAGGATTGAAATTCAACTTTTGTTTGTGGGAAAAAGAAAAATCAAGCAAGAAAATATCAAAGGGAGAATTCCAAGAGTTCAAAGAGAGTTCTAGGGTTTCAAATCCTTGTTTGTTTCATCATGCAAAATTATGGATTTCATGGATTTAATTCTTATGCCTAAGTCTAGAAACTTTATTCCAAGTTATCTTCTCTCAAAGACAACTCTTTCTCATGCAACTTGATTGATAGTTAATCTCTTAAAACCAATACAAAATTACATGGCATTAAAACTAGTCTTTAGCAACTTTCATTGTAAACCTAACTACTCTCGTGATAGATTAACAACGATTCATTGTTATAGATCAAATTAAACATATAATCTCTCGATCATACATCTAACCTAACATGTGAAGGTGGCCAATCTTCAAGAATTAAACTCAATAACAATGAAAAGCATATTTATTTGAACAAAACCATGAGTTTACAAAATTAACATGAGTTTACAAACAATTCATCAAAAACCCTAAAACCAAAGAGTTTAGCCACTCATAGTGTAAAGCAACATATTGATCAAAAAGAATCAAAGAAAGAGTGTAAAGAATAGGGAAACTCTACTGAAAAGAGGTTCTTGATTGAGGCAGCGCCGTCACGAACTCCTTGGCTCTCACGTCGGACTTCGAAGGGCACCAAAACTATCTCGAACTCCTTGGCTCTCACGTCGGTTTTTGCTGCTGAAAACCCCTATATTTATAGAGTTTGGCCGCCTAAAATTTAACCTAAAATACAAAACTTTTCGTTTAATTAAAACTGGTGCCGCGGCGCTAGGGTTGCGACCAAAAATAAGTTGCTCTCGGGTTTTAGCGCCGCGACGCTGTCTTGCGTTCTCCAAGGATGCGTCGAGGCAGCGTCTTCCCAGCGCCGCGTTGCTACTCTGCGTCCATGCTGATGCGTTTCTGCTTCAGCGCCGCAGCGCATCATGCGTTTCAACAAGGATGCGTTTTTCAGCTCTTTTTCACTATATTCTTGCTCGGTTTTGATCTTTTAGTCGTTTCTTCTAATTTTCCTCGTTTTAACCTGAAAATCACTAGCAAACAAGTGAAATCTAATATAAAGCTTCCTTAATTTGAGAGAACAATAAGCACTTTTCAAGTGCTTATCATAACCAGATCATGATAGCTCCGGAAGATCAAGAGAAGACGACGTTCACATGTCCATATGGCACCTTTGCGTTTAGACACATGCCATTCGGGCTATGTAATGCACCAGGGACGTTCCAAAGGTGCATGATGGCAATATTCTCTGACTATTTGGAACAGTCAGTAGAGGTGTTTATGGACGACTTCTCAGTATTTGGGAAATCTTATGATGAATGCTTGACCAACCTAGAACGAGTGC
Organism: Citrullus mucosospermus; assembly: GCA_030954485.1. Taxonomy (NCBI): domain Eukaryota; kingdom Viridiplantae; phylum Streptophyta; class Magnoliopsida; order Cucurbitales; family Cucurbitaceae; genus Citrullus; species Citrullus mucosospermus. The sequence continues at coordinate 14,637,405 of CM062061.1, read as the reverse complement.
TAAAGCGATGCGAATACACAAATCTAGTCCTCAACTGGGAAAAATGCCATTTTATGGTGACTGAGGGTATTGTGTTGGGGCATAAAATCTCAAAGGTTGGATTGGAAGTGGATCAGGCAAAGATAGATGCGATAGCAAAACTCCCAGCCCCCACAAATGTTAAGACTTTGCGAAGTTTCCTAGGCCATGCGGGCTTCTACAGAAGATTCATTAAAGGATTCTCGCAAGTAGCAAAACCACTGAGCGAGCTGCTGGAAGTCAACAGGGAATTTAATTTTGACGGTAAATGCTTAAACGCATTCGAGTCTCTAAGGCAAGCTCTGATTTCAGCACCGATTTTAGTTGCACCTGACTGGTCCCTCCCATTTGAATTAATGTGCGACGCAAGTAACCATGCGGTGGGAGCAATATTGGGGCAAAGAAAAGAGAAAATTATTCACCCCATCTATTATGCAAGTAAAACGTTGAATTCGTCTCAGGAGAACTACACTACTACTGAGAAGAAAATGTTAGCCATAGTCTTTGCGGTTGACAAATTTAGAGCATACTTGATAGGGTCAAAGGTGACCATCTATAGTGATCATTCTGCGATCAAGTATTTGATGACGAAAAAGGACACAAAGCCTAGACTTATCCGTTGGGTCCTACTGTTGCAAGAATTTGATTTGGAGATTAAAGATAGAAAGGGAACCGAGAATCAGGTTGCGGACCACCTATCTCGGTTGGAAAATAAAGAGGTCCAGGAGAGTTGGGGTGATATAGAGGAACGATTCCCAGACGAGCATGTCATGAACGCGGACAGTTAGGAACCGTGGTACGCAGACATAGTAAATTACCTGGTCTACAACTAATGGCCTGAAGAATTCAACGCTCAACAAAAGAAAAAGCTCCAACATGAAAGTAAGTTCTACTGCTGGGATGAGCCATATCTATACAGACTTGGCCCTGACCACATACTGCGTTGATGCGTTCCAGAATATGAAACGCATAGCATTCTGAGAAGTTGGCATGAAGCACCTTACGGAGGACACTTTGGAGGGCAGAGAACAGTTGCAAAGGTGCTGCAAAGTGGGTATTTCTGACCCACATTATTTAAAGACGCAAGGGCATATGCAGTAGCTTGCGATCATTGTCAGAGAACAGGCAACATTTCCAACCGAAATGAGATGCCTCTGAATTCAATGCTGGAAGTTGAGTTGTTCGACGTATGGGGAATCGACTTCATGGGACCATTCCCTCCTTCTTGCGGCAATCAATATATCTTAGTAGCGGTCGACTACGTATCCAAGTGGGTAGAAGTAGTAGCCTGTGCAAGGAATGACGCAAACACAGTGTCCAAGTTCTTAAAAAAACAAATCTTCTCTCGATTTAGGACACCAAGGGTGATAATTAGTGATGAAGGTACGCATTTTAGTGATGAAGGTATGCATTTGGGCCATGAAGAAGCTCAATTTAGACCAGGAGGCAAGCGGAGAAGCCAGAAAGCTTCAACTAAATGAACTCCTGGAGTGGAGGCACTCAGCTTATGAAAACGCAAAGCTGTACAAAGAAAGGACCAAGAAATGGCACGACAAGAACATTAGTAAGAAAACTCTATACGTTGGCCAGAAGGTCATGTTATTTAATTCAAGGTTGCGTTTGTTCCCAGGTAAGCTGAAGTCTCGCTGGTCGGGTCCATTCATAATCAAGGAAGTGTTCCCGCATGGTGCGGTCATGCTGACAAACGAAGCTGGAACCACATCCTTCAAGGTCAATGGACAAAGGGTAAAGCCCTACAACATTGGAGAGTTCGAAATTAACAAGACCTCCATTGACCTACGCGAGTGTAATGACTGAGCTTTCGTCGAAAGGTCCCTGCATTGCCGAATTCCTACATTTCCAGGGACGCTTTCTTTTACCCTTGCTTTATTTTTATTTGAATTTGTTATAGTATTTAATTTTATTTTATTGTATTTTGTTTTCTTGCTTCTGTTTGTATTTTGTTTTTAGCATGTATTTATTTCTTTAATTTCAGTTTAATAATTGTAAATGAGATAAGCATGAAAGTAGGAGTTGAGTTTTTGAACAATTTGATTTCATCGCATAATCTATTATTCATGCATGCGTCCAACGCATAAGTAAACTATGCGTTCATCGATAAACGATTTCTGTGTTTATCGAATTAAGGTTAGAGGAAAGGTTAGAGTCGTACATATTTTGTCAAACGCATCATACTTAGCTTACAACGCATAATCTAACCTGAGAACCAGGCGTTCATCAGTATGCGTTTATCATTATTTTACTGCGTTTAGATAGAGCACTAGGTGAAACGTAGATGTCTTTTCAGCCTACGCGTCTTTCCCAGAAAAACACTCAAGTGCCAAAAACAAGTGCTCTGTGTGCGTTAATTAGCTGCCCATTACACGTGATGGGTGTGCGGCTCAATAAAATTTGCCTTGATCAGTGGGATTTCGGATATCGCGTATCCGCATTAATTACCGACGGCTAAATTAGGCCTTTATAAATGCGATCCGATTTCCACTTTCCATTTTCGAAACCTTTCATCTCTCTTAAACCTCTGGCGATCTGTGTTCTCGCTGAAATCATATGTCTAACCAGCCCAACCCACAAGAACACCTCGCCGGAAACAGTTCCCCAAGACCTTTTTCATCATCTACACCAAACCCTCGATTCCCATTCTTCTCTCCACCTACATTTTATCCTTCCAGACCTGTGAGGCCTTTTGCTTCTCCGGTCAGACCAAGAAATCCAAACCCTAACCCACCATTCATCCCTAACTTCTCCGCGTCTAGAATTAGGGCCACTGCCCAAAGACCACCCATCTACCCATTTTTCTGGCCATTCGCCAGAGCCCCAACCCGTCCACCAGTTGTCGACGACTCCGACGACTGTGTGGAAGTTCTCAATATCAGACCCTTGAGCCGAATCGACCCAATCCCCACCCCAAAACCCAAAAGCTGGGTCAAATCTTGCATCTCACGGCCCAGAATGAAAAACATGAAGGAGTTTTCTGGCGTGAACTTCAATTTAGGAAGCCAACGGTTAAGCGCAGAGAACTCCGAGGCTGAGCAACCGGTTCCTGGAACGGTACGCGATGAAGCCAGTACACTGCACGGTAGCAGTGAGGTACGCCGAAGGGAAGAAAGAGATGTATTCGGCGACATCTTGGAGAGGATAGCTCAAGAAGAAAGGGAGGCGAAGGGTCGGGAGGATGACGGGGAGGTCAATCAGCCCTTGCCTCTATCCCGTCCACCAAGCACGAGAGGGATGGAAGAAATGGGAAGAGGAGAAGAAGAAGAGGTGGCTGTCACCGTAGGGGAAGTAAACTCTGTAAAATCCCCAGACGAGTGGATAGCTCAAATTCTGAGCGGACTGCATGACCCGATGGACGCAACCGTCTCAGATGCCAGAAGGGAATCACCCTCAACCGTAAAGGAGGTCCAGAGTCAGTTGAAGGAGACTCGAGAGGGTGAGCATAGTGGGGGAGATAAGGAAGGAGAGGTTGCCTACAGCAAGGAGGACGTAGGCGAGCCACGTGAAACGCAAGGGTCTGTCCCTACGTCGATCAGTCCTGAGGAGATGACATTGGACTCCAATGAAGAACCAATAAGAAAAGTTGTGATGGCCGCAGATGCCAAGAGAAGAAGAAAAGTAGGAAGGAACGCATCGAGGAGGATGCGGGGGAAGAACAAGGTGTGAGCACCTTGGAGAAGAAGAAGAGGAAAGAAAAGGAGGTGTCAGTCACCAACCTCCCAAGCACGCATACTGAGAAACGCAAAGGGAAGGAAAAGGTGACTGAAGCACCAGTCAAAGTGACTGAGAACAAAAAGAGAACCGTAAATGCGATTCCAGCTAAGGCCAAAGGAAAAGAGAAAGTGGCTGATGAGTCACCACACCAGCAGGAAGGAAAAGGGAGACGCAGGGCGTTCCCTGACCTGATGATCGAGGTGGGATTTTTCCCTGAAGAAGCCCCAGTGCCGCCATACATCACCGAAATAATTGACCACCACGAAATTTCTATAATGGACGTATAGACGAAGAGGAAGACGTGGTGGTGGTGGATGAAATTGAAGTCCCATTCAACGCAAGGGAAATCAATGCAATATATTAGTTGAGGGACAACCCAGATGCGGAAGGAAACAAGATCATAGAATCAACTCCAACGGAGTTAATGGAGGACGCAATCCGGGTAATGGCGAAGCCAGGGGCTAAGTGGGATGTTTCACCCACAGGTATAAAAACGCTCTCAGCAAGCGACCTAACACCAGAGGCAAACCTGTGGGTGTATTTGGTGAAGAAGCGGTTGATCCCTACAACGCATGACAAGACAGTGTCAAGGGATCGGGTGATGGCAGCATACTGCATTATGCGTCGCATCACCCTTGATGTTGGACGCATAATTGCCGCACAGATAAAAGGGGTGTTCAGCCAGCCAAGGGGCCAACTCTTTTTCCCCGCTCTTATTATGAACTTATACGGCAATGCTTCCATCGGAGGGCAAACGGAAGTGTTAGACGCAGAGAACATGATTGAAGTTAATGGCGAAATTGCCAACAAGACTCTGCGTCGGTTGATGAGAGGATCGCAATATCTGCCAGAGCCTACCAAGGCCACCAAAAGACCTCATCAACCAGTTCCGCCTCCAAAGCCGCAACCGCAGAAGAAGGGGAAGCCGTCCAAGTTGAAGGGCGTGGCAAGTCCTAATGCCACCATTCGACCTTCCCCAACCTGAAGTCCTTCACCCCCACTTCCAACAAGCAGAAGGGAACCAACTCCACCTCCACCTCCTCCTGAGACGCATCGCCCTAAGCCACCTCCACCTCCTCAGAAAACGCATCGCCCCAAACATCCAAAACCCCGACCTTCCACAAAACCCTCTGCCCTAATAAGAGTTGATGACTCACACTTAGAGGATTTTGGCGCGACTTTTATGCGTCCATCATCCCCTGCGTTTGACGAAACTCCATCCACTCCCCCGCCTCAGCCAAACCCGCCTACCCCACTAACGCAACCTCAACAGCAAGAAGGCCCACTTGACCTTGAATGGGAGACAGTGCAAACATACCTGCAACAAGCGATATTGCGTCCTGTGATGCATTCATTAAATATGTTAGCACGCCAGCAGACGGAGCAGTTCTAATTCACTTTAAATTATGTTCACCAACTGCTCTCCTTCAGTCCGGAAATCCCACCCCCTGATATTCCAGAATGCCTCTAACAGCCTCTTGTCTTCCTAGTGCCGCAACGCCCTGCATCTGAGCAGCAACACAGACCAGATGAAGACGAGACTGATGGTTAAAAATTTAGGGGCGTAATCAAGAGTTGTAATTTTCTTGCAATTTTGTATCTTCACATTCAATTGTATGCGTTGGTGAAAATCACATTAATAGAATGAACATTTCTTCATCGCATGGATCTTTAATTTCCTCTTTGCGTTGTCCCTTGTTATAAATTTATTCTAAGTACATTTAATTCGTCTTAACTTCTATCTTTGCGTTGAAAAGTTGATCCCTGTGATGATAATCATGCTTACACTTTTTGTAAACTCTTTAAGTTAGATTACTTTCAATGCGTCTGCATACTATTCCTTAGAAATGCAAACCTACTTTGGATGTATGCAAGCAGCCAATTCAAACCTCTTTTACAAATTTTGCAACTTAATTTTTGTTTACAATTTAAGCAATGAGGACCTTGCTACTCTCAAGTTTGGGGGTGGAAGAGGTTTGAACTGTCAAAGATAAAAATATGAGGAACTTAGTTCAATCATGTAAAAAAAAAAAAAAAAATCTTTAAAACGCAAAACTCCGCTGGCAAGACTAATATATTTATCTTGTTAAGAGTTTAGCTGAAAACGACACCTGCTCGTAGTTGGCCACCTCCATGCACCCCTTAGTTGGTGTGTCAAAAAAGGGGTACATTAGACCCAGTGTGTCACACCCCCTCCCGGATTATCCTCCATGACCCAAGAAGAGATGTGAAGACAACAGTTACCGACTACCCTTTCATGTAACCCACTGTCAACCTTCCCATCCAAATGCTCTATACAAACCTCAACTTTGATCGGCAACAAGAATTGCCATGCTACCTGAAATTGGAAAACATTTAAAAGAATGAGCTAACGTGTCACACCCCATCTCAGATACACTCTATAACTAGGATTGAGCATGATACTGTTTCCCCTACATAAAACTCTATAGGATGGATACCAAATAATCACAATTCAAAACAACATTTCCATTGACATATTAGAAAAACGTGCAACCTCTCAACAAACATTTCTGTATATATACATATAAGGTACAACACATCCCCCTTTCTCCTCTAAGAAATATGCATACTACAAGATATATGTACAGTCTAAATATTTACAACTATCCCAGAGGTTCGCTTCCAGATAGGCCCAGACGAGATTCTTCTGTAGGCTAGGCGTCCCTGACACGCTCGCTACCTGAAACAATAAACAACAATAAACTGAATGAGCAGAAAGCTCAGTGAGTGACTAAATCCACTAAACTACTCTTAACAAGTATGAGCCAGATTGTCTATCAGTAACCATTACGTATCACATCCAAAAGAATTACTAAAATTCTCTTTCCAAATTACACATATAACTATCAAGTTCTCATGTCTCACAGACTTGCAACTATTTAGTGCCTTCACTTTCCGTCCCTCAGCACTTATTCAATTGTATTTACATTACCATGTGCCTTCACATGAAATCCCTCAGCACTGGTAACCAATTCTATCTTTGCTCAACTGCCTTCACTCATGATCCCTTAGCACGAGCTAGTGTGTGATGGATTACTACATGCCTTCACTTATAGTCCCTAAGCATTGTAATCCATTCCTTATAGTTATTCAAGTGCCTTTACAAAGTCCCTCAGCACTTAACTTCACGCTTACCCACATATAAGCTTTCACCATAAGGTCCCTCAGCCTCTATTATATTTAGACATTAGCATTAGTACCCTTTTAAATTACTAACACATCACATTCATAAGGAATACTACAATGAATCACGTTTCCTCATCAATAAGCATACTTAATTTATCACAAGATATAACAAATAGTCACTCACGATTGGTCTCGACTTTAAATGGGTTATAAGCCTCCCCATGCTCTTCCTGGCCTGAAAACACATATTCCTCAAATTTAGTTTCCATAATCTCCCTTTTTCTTTAACACACAATAATAGCGTTACTCTTTAGAAAATTAAAAGCTGCCAGCGTTACTCATCACACACTACTGTACTAGCGACACTGCGTTGAATGAAACCAGCGAGACTACCTTGAGGAGCGACACCCAGCGATACTCTAGCGAGAATCGTGAGACGCAAAGCCTATCTTACGTTGCAGCGATACTTGCTTCGCTGCCCTGTCTCTCGCTCTCTCAGCGATACTACCGCTGCAGCAGAATCGTTTTCTTCTTCCTTTCTTCTTCCTTCTTCAACCTGCTAAACATTTCGTTTCGGTAAATTTCAGAACTTTCTTCCTTCTACAAACTTGTTAAGGTACAGGTCCTTCATCTTACCTCCAAATTTCATGAAGAACATCCTCTCCACTTAGGATATATCCTTCAACGACTCTGAGTTACCTCTAATCGTCCGGCAATTCAACTCTAATCTCTTCTTCTTGAGTTTGACACACATTTATACAATTTCAGCTCAAGCATCCTTCATGAAACTTGCTAAAAATCGAGTTAACTTACTAACCTCAAAGTTTCAGCCTTAACCACCATTTCTTTAATTTGTTCTTCCTCTAAAACCGAGCATCACTCTGAGAGAGTAACACCAGTTGAATCCTCGGCCAAACTCAAGTTTCTTCCACAGTTACGATGAGATTTCCACTTCAAATCAGCATGAACATCTTCTTCTACCTCCTTCCGATGTTTCGCCTTAGTATGGACCCAACTCGAGCTCTGAAATGCAATCAGAACAATTGAATTCTCAATCCACTTATATATATATACCACCGACTTATTCTCCATTTCAACACTTTACTATAATCTGTTCAACGCATACCTTCTATGTTCAGCTTCAGCAACGCACACAACCTCTGATGATGTTTCTTTTCAAAACTCTCCCGCCAAATGGTTAGCAAACGCATTACTTTCTCTCGGCCAACCCTCTTTGACCAACGCATACCCATCTTCGACGCATGGTAGCGTTCACCGCATAATAGCCTCATCGCAAATCACCTCCCAACTCCTCGTGGCCATTACTTCCAACGGCACACTGCCTTCAATGCGTTTGCCGCATGATAAATCTTCGGTACAAGGTGATTCTCCACGCCTTATGTCCTCAACGCGTCGCGGCTTCAGCGCATAATAGTCTTCTCTCACCTTTGCGTTTACACTAAAACTGTTTCCATCACAACATGTTGCCATCAACGCATAGCTGATACTTAGTCATTTTTCCACCACAAACACAATCCAACCAACTATTCTTACCCGATCATCCATCTCTCGGCTCCCTTCTTACCTTGCGTTCTCACAAAATTAGGTATAGGGCTTACATAACGGCTCAGTGAGTAACGGATTTCTGATAACAATATAATTTAACTGAAAAACTGGTCAAACTCGCATAAAACATATCACTTCAAAATAGATTAAATTATACTCAAACATCATCATGAAAACATGCTTGACCGTTTCAGATTAAATACTCAAAATTCTCTTCTATCTCATTCTTATAAAATACTCTTTCCTTAGTTGAGGCGGAGCACTGCTCAACGCTACTCAATGTCGATTTTCCCTAGCTGTGTGGAGTAATCTCAACACATTAGCGTCGTATATACCTCTATGTGCACATAGGTACTAGAACTCGGGCTTGTTGGGTTGTATGTCCTAAAACTCGTAGTTTTTGTAAATAGGTGATTTTTAGTACATATGAAGTTATTCAAGTGAATTAATTATTTATCAACTCTAAATCCAATTAAACTGAGAACCCTTGGCTACTATCATGAGTACTTGGACTTTATGTGGAGACATAAACAGGATCAAGTTCGAGTAAGTAGCCTCAATAGTCTATAGTACATGGATTAGGTTGGGTACCTCTTCTTAGAGACACTATTGAATACGACCCGCTTCATGATTGTTACAAATATTGTAAAGTGTCATAAATGAAGTGATTATGATTTGATCATGTAGAGACATGTGAGCGGGGGTATTCTACATAATGAGATTGTGTAAGACTGACCCTGAAATAATTACTGTTACATATTAACACCGTTTACGATTAACACTGATTAATTTCACTTATCGATGACCTAGATCACTTGATCTGAATCTTGAGCTATCTATGAACTCCTATTTATTCATAATTATCCCTTGATCTACATAGGTAAGGGTAAGCTCAATAGCTCTACTCAACATTCCTCCTATTTCAAGGATAAGACTGGGTAGATAGTTGGGAACATAGAATTTGCAAAACGGAATTCACTCCTACCCAACTTAGGGATAGAAGAGAGGTTGTTCTCTTAAGTGTTGTTCCTAGGACTTGAACAAGAGGCCCCATCCTCTCACTGGCCTGAGAGGGAATGGATTTAGTGATTAGATCCTAAATAAATTATTCATTAGAGGGACAATGGTACTTAAGGAGAAAAGATGTAACTCAGAGGTAAATGGGTATTTGACCTAGTTGAAGTTATGAACAACCTGTGAAGGATTGACTTGTCAATGACGGTTATATCAAATGGACACAAATATATCTACAGTGAGGAGAGTGCAACTACGGGCTTTAGTGGAGTGTCCCGTTAGTTAACGAAGGTTGGTTAACTAGGTTAAAGAATTTGGCCGGTTAATCTCGGATCGTTGGAGATCATGATCTGTAGGTCCATTAGGTCCCTCTACTAGCTCATAAATGGACTAAAATCTTAGATAATGTGGTGAATAAGTTTGAATCGTTCAAATCTTGGCTTAAGGAATGAAAGTTAGATATATACGATATATCGACGTTTAATTACGAATTAAACGTACAAATAGAGTTAATTATAATATTTAAATATAATTTAAATATTAATCATATGAATAGGGATTCATATCGATTTTTTTTAGAAAAATCGGGACAAGTGGGAAAATTAATATTATTTTATTATTTAATATTAAAATAATAATATTTTATTAATTAAATATGAAATTATTTTTTATTTAATTATTTAATTATCTTTTTGAAATTAAAAATCAATTTTAATTCAATTTTGGAAATTCATTGAAAATTGATTTTAAAATTGATTTTTGAAGATTGGATTTTCCCACTAACTAAGCTAGGAGCTTGGTTGTCTTCTTCACAATTAACCAACAAATTAACCATTTTGTGTTGTCAAATTTTGATGCAATTGGATTGCATGTTATTCTTTAATAAATAGAGATAATTTTGACATAAAAATGGTTAAGAATTTTGTGAAATTAAGGGTTAATTTTGCAAAATCCTATCCATTGTTCATCTTCTTCCCAACCTTCATTCTTTCTCAAATTCACCACAAATTTGGATCCCACCATCCAGTCTAAGCCTAGAGAATAGTAGAGAAGACTCTTGTGGTGGTCTACAACCAAGTGGTGCTGAAATTCATCAAGAATTGAAGGAGAATTTAGAGCTTCAAGGGTAAGTATTCTTGAAACTTTGGTTTTTCTTCTTAATTGCATATTTAATCCTCTAAATTGAGCATCTTAGAGTGAAAATTGATCAAATTAACTTCTGCTGCATGCTCATTAATCCTTCAGGGCTGCCCTCAATGCCTTTTACGAGTCCCTGAGCATTGGGGTCCCTCTTCTATATCCAGGTTACCCATATGCCTTCTACGAGTCTCTGAGCATTGGGTACCTTTATAATCCGGGCCGCCCACAATGCCTTCTACGAGTCCCTGAGCATTAGGGTCCCATTTTAATAGAACAACTACCCTTTGGCCTTCTCCAAGTCCCTAAGCCTCGGGTGCCTTTTCAAGTTTTATATATCACAAAACATATTTGTAAACGTTATATCAACAACTCATGAATTTACCGTTTCGAAATCTCATCTCATTAGCATGCTAAATTCAAATCCACATTTTAATATAAAATCGCATGCTTTTCATTAAGTTTACTTTTAAATCTTTCTTGAAACCATATAATAACATGCTTTCAGAGAAGTTATGAAAACAAATATCAATCATTCATCATGCGTTTTATAACTCATAGCAAGTACCCAACATTCTCGAAGTTCTCAAGTAAAACGCATGCTCTTGTCTCTAAGACACATGCTCATGTCTCTATAAATCACATAATCGTATACTTTATATTTATGAAAATGCATACATTATTTCATTAGAAACCCATAAAATCATATTCATAAAGATCTCATTTATATTTTGTAAAACGTAGGTGATACTCACTCGTACTTGCCACAGAATACTTCTTTTCTTTTCCTCTATTTCCTCTTCCCGAGTTTTCTGAACGCAGTCGTTCCAACTCTGGAACGTAAGGCTCCACTTTCCTCTGTCAGCTCGGTTGAACGCATCCCGACTTTTCTTACTTCTCCTTCAGATGCGTCGCCATCTCTTGGACGCAAGGTCCATCATGAACGCGTCATCTAACTGTGGACGCCGCGTTCACCTTGGATATTATGTTTGTCCTCAACGCATAGCCGACCCTTTTTAACACCAGACATCTTCTTTACATAAAATAACAGAGTTGTCAAATACCTTCTTTCTTGGACGCATACTCCTACCAGAGACGTCTTTGTTGCCTTCTTCTCTTTTCTCTCCAGAATTCTTCTTTGGGAGTCATCAGTCGCTCCTCTTCCCTCAAAGTTCTATTTATAGGGAGGTTGCCGTCCACCTTTTCCTCTCCTTTTGCCACTTGTTTGCCACATGTCACGCTGCATGCTTAATTAACCATGCATTAGTCCAAGTGTCACCTTGCATGATTTACTTAACATGCCTTTAACACTTCCTACTGATAAGGTGTCAAATCTATATATAGCCACCTGACTTTATAAACTTATCTTATGCGTCCAACATTTCCAACAGATAACCATTTATTCAACACAACGCCCTCATGTGTTCATTAAGTTTCCTTTAAAGTTTGAGCTTCACTACTCACTTCTCTAACTCACAGTCAACCATACTACTCTTTGACGCGTAAGGATAACTGTCTTCAACGCATAGGGATTTCAATGCTTAACATCCTTACCAACGCATGGTAAGCCGAGTACATTTCTTCCTTCGCCAACGCGGCAACTACTTCAATTCACTACCGTTCGTGATCACCCTCAACGCATAGGCGCACTATTATAAACCAGTTCTTACACAATGCTACTAAGTGTTAATGACAAACGCCCAATACTATGTTTGTATATCATCGCATCATACCATGTGTCCAACTCCTTCCTTATGTTCATAACAACTCATTCTCAAGCTCTTTCTCTACGCGTTGGTCCTATCACGTTTACCTTCATCCTGCGTTCAATGACCATCTTCCTATTCTTGAACTTAGACTACTTCTCTTAAGGATAGATTAGCATGCGTCCACCACATGCACCAGTCTTTACGTTTACTTCACAACCTTCTTCAACACTTCGCAACTTAACTTTATTTCTTTCTTGCATATTCGCTTCTCTTCTTTCCATTCTCGGTTTACTTCCATGCGTCCACCCTTACTATGCGCTACCTAGCCCTGACCATGCGTCCAACATGGTCTTTTACCTCTTTTCTTCATAAATTCTTCAACGCATCGTTTATTAAAAAGTAGGGTGTGACAATTTCACTAACTTTAGAAAAATTTCGTCCTCAAAATTTAGGCAGTATGATAGGATGAAAATGGAAAATACTTCTTATTCATTCTTTTCCTCTTCTTAATACCTGAGCCACAGAGTAGTGTTTAACGCATAGTGTCTTTCGGTGCAGAGTGGCCTTCAACGCTTCGGGATTCTCGATGCAGAGTGGCCCTTAATGCCTTGTGGCCTTCAACGCCTAATAGCCTTCTTCACCTCCGCGTCCATGCCAAACTACTTTCATCAACGCATAGAGCCACCAACACATGGCCAATACTTAGCCATTTTTGCCCCCACACAACTCGGTTAACTTATCCTACTAAACGCCCATCTCTTTGTCTCTTCTCAACTTGCCTTCTCACATGGTCAAGTATGGGCTTACAATTATCACCTTCTTACAAGGATTTCGTCCCCATATGAAAAATATCGTCTTTATTTAAACATGCCCCTAAATGCTCTTTTTCCTCAAACTGGACATCTGTTTGCGGTAATCCCAATTAAATCCAGTCCAATTCCTCAAGTAATTTATTAGACCTACTTTAATTCCCATGTAGTTGTAATTCCAATACTATGAGCCTATCCTTCACATTTTACTTGAACGCGTAATCCGCCAATGCGTCCTTGATTACGAACCTGAGCGCATAGTTCAGGTGTTAACTTGAACGCGTCATATCCTGCATTTATTTCAACATATTTCAATCGCATAGTTTAGTTCAACTCAACTTCCTTCATCACTACCAGCGCATAGTTTCCTATTCAAAAACCTCATAAAGTTTTAAACTTTTACTCACGCTTTCCATTGAAAACACATACCTTCCCAATCGACTCATCCTCTTTTATACTTAAATCCGCTTGATTCCTTGTTATATCAACGCACATAAAACTTCACAAACATATAAAACTTTTATCCACAGTTTACTTTCAACTTAAACAATATTATGCGTTTTCTATAGATTATGACTTCACCACACTTCCGTTGCGCTACTCTGATAATCAATTCTCCTGTTTTCCCTTCTTTTCTGAATATTTTAGGGTTGCTTTAATATTCAATTTACTTAAACATTCCTTTCCTTCATGTATTCTTATACATTTCTTTAGCATGCCTATGCGTTCAACGCCAAGTACTTATCAAATTTTCTTTCTCTAATTCATTGTTAAATTTCTTTTTCTTTAAATCACTCTTCCAAATTTAGTAGTTTAGTTCCTTTACTTAAAATCATTACTTGACCACAGAATTCGAGTGTAAATCTTTTAATCTTCAACACATACTTTTATCGATTTCAACCAATGCATCTGTTGGTTCCACATTCTCATCAACGCATAGTCTCAAATATTTACACTTACTACAACCAGCCAACACTGCATTCTTTTACGCTTAACTTAGCTGCACAATTTCTTTCTTATATTAATCTTTACTCATGCTCACTCTCCTTAATTACTTCATTTCACCAATGCATGGACTCTTGAACTCGAGCTTTCGACCATCTCTTCCATTACTCGACTACTTGCTTATCATTTTCTAAGCTAAAAGTAAAGCTTTTCAATCCACCCTTTACTTATAAGTATTCCGTCCCGAATTCCTGTAAGTCGTTAGTCTCTCAAGAACAACTGTGAATACTGTTTTTATCATTTGTTCCTTAGCCTTAACTTCCAAAATAGCTTCCCCTTCATCATAATTTCACAAATCCTAGGCCAACGAATTCAACATCTTAGTACTTACTCTTTTTCATCAGATGAACATCTGAATCAATTTCTTCTCATAAATTGACTCATCTCTTAGCTCCATTGGTTACACCTAAGCATATGAGTAGGATCCTGGACATACTCCTTTTAACACGAGACATTGCGTTCCATAAACGCAACACTAAACTGTAACTTTATTTATAAACTTGTGAATCTTCCAGAATTTAGAACTCAACTCCACGCATCTACATCATTCTATTCAGTATACATGCTTCTTAGATAGGCAAGAAATGCTCTATTTTGTCAACTTCCTCCATTTATTGAATATTTAATCAATATTGACTGACATCTTTTGTCACACCCTACTTTTTTTAAGAAAATGAAGCGTTGAAGAGTCTATGAAAAAATGAGGTAAAAGACCATGATTGGACGCATGGTCAGGACTAAGTAACGCATGATAAGGGTGGACGCATGGAAGTAAACCGAAAAGGGAAAGATGTGAAATGCATAGAGGAAGAAATGGAGAAGGATTTATTCGTTATGAATATGAGAGTTGGATGCATGGTATGATGCGATGAGGTATAAACGCATAGTATTGCACATTTGTCATTGACGCCTAGTGACAATGTGTAAGCACTGGTTTATAATAGTGTGGTTATGCTTTAAAGGTGAAATGACAAATGGTGTTGTGAGCTGAAGCAGTCGTCGCGTTGGCGGGGGAAAGGACCGTATTTGGCTTACCATGTGTTGGCAAGGTTGTTATGTGTTGAGATCTCTATGCGTTGAAGACAGAATTATCATTATGCGTCAAAGACAGTAGTATAGTTGGCTGAGAGTTAGAAAAGTGAGCAGTGAAGCTCAAACCTTAAAGGAAATTTAACTAACGCATGAGGGCGTTGTATTAAATAAAAGTTGTTAATTGGGAATGTTGGACGCATAAGATCAGCTTATAAAGGCTAGGTGGCTTTGTATAGATTTGACACCTAATTAGTAGGAGGTGTTGAAGGCATGTCAAGTGTTTCATGCAAGGTGACACTTGGATTAATGCGTGGTTAATTAAGCATGCAGCGTGACATGTGGCAAACAAGTGGCAAAAGGAGAGAAGGAGTTGGATGGCAAGCTCCCTATAAATAGAACTTTGAGGGAAAAGGAGCGACTGATGACTCTCAAGGAAGAATTCTGGATAGAAAAAGAGAAGAAGGCAATAAGGATGTCTGTGGTAGGAGTATGCGGCCAAGAAAGAAGGTATTTGACAACTTAGTTATTTTATGTAAAGAAGTTGTCTTGTGTTAAAAAAAGGGGTCGGCAATGCGTTGAGGACAAACATAATGTCTAAGGTGAACGCGGCGTCCAAAGCTAGATGATGCGTTCATGGTGGACCTTGCGTCCAAGAGAGGGCCACGCACCCGCAGGGGAAGTAAGAAGTGTAAGCCTCGTACTTGTTTTTGTGAGAAGGCAAGATAAAAAGAGATCAAGAGAAGGGCAATTGGTAGGATAGTTGGCTGAAATGTGTGTGTGGGGGCAGAAAAATGGCTAAGTATCAGCTATGCGTTGTTGGTGTTATGCCTTGACGGAGGTAGTTTTGGCGTGGGTGCAGAGATGAGGGAAGGTTATTAGGCAATAAGGCCATGAGCCATTGAGGTTATGAGGCATGGAGAGCCACTATGCGTCGAGGGTTATTATGCGATGAATGCAAGGAAGGCCACAAGGTGATGAAAGTTGAAGGCCACGAGGCGTCGAGAATCGATCTGCGATGAAGGTCACTATGCGGTGAACGCTACTATGCGTTGAATGAGGATATGCGTTGGTGCATGGAAGGTTGGCTGAAAGAACAATGCGTTTGTGATAAGCACTTGAAAAGTGCTTATTATTCTCTCAAATTAAGGGTGTTTTATATTAGATTTCAATTGTTTGCTAGTGATTTTCAGGTTATAACGAGGAAAATTAGAAGAAACGACTGAAAGATCAAAACCGAGCAAGAATATGGAGAAAAACTGCTGAAAAACGCATCCTTGCTTGAAACGCATGATGCACCGCGGCGCTGAGGCAAAAACGCATCAGCATGGACGCAGAGCAGCAATGCGGCGCTGGGAAGGCGCTGCTTCGACGCATACTTGGTGAACGCAAGACAGCGTCGCGGCGCTGGGACGGCGCTGCCGCGGCGCTAAAACCCGAGAGCAACTTAATTTTGGTCGCAACGTTAGCGCCGCGGTGCCAGCGTTAATTTAAACGCAAGTTTTGTATTTTAGGTTAAATTTTGGGCGGCCAAACTCTATAAATTTAGGGGTTTTCAGCAGCAAAAAGGGGGGAAGAAAATATCAAGAAGATCAAGAAAGTAGCAGAACAAGAGAATGATCCGAAAAGGTGAGAATTAAGCTAGAGTTCCAAGAGTGAGTTAGCCGCAAGGAAGAGGAAAAGAGTTCGAGATAGTTTTGGTGCCCTTCGAAGTCTGACGCGAGAGCCAAGGAGTTCGTGACGGTGCTGCCTCAATCAAGAACCTCTTTTCAGTAGAGTTTCCCTATTCTTTACACTCTTTCTTTGATTCTTTTTGATCAATATGTTGCTTTACGCTATGAGTGGCTAAACTCTTTGGTTTTAGGGTTTTTGATGAATTGTTTGTAAACTCATGATAATTTTGTAAACTCATGGTTTTGTTCAAATAAATATGCTTTTCATTGTTATTGTATTTAATTCTTGAAGATTGGCCACCTTCACATGTTAGATTAGATGTATGAATCGAGAGATTATATGTTTAATTTGATCTATAACAATGAATCGTTGTTAATCTATCACGAAAGTAGTTAGGTTTACAATGAAAGTTGCTAAAAACTAGTTTTAATGCCATGTAATTTTGTATTGGTTTTAAGAGATTAACTATCAATCAGTTGCATGAGAAAGAGTTGTCTTTGAGAGAAGATAACTTGGAATTAAGTTTCTAGACTTAGGCATAAGAATTAAATCCATGAAGTCCATAATTTTGCATGATGAAACAAACAAGGATTTGAAACCCTAGAACTCTCTCTGACTCTTGCAATTCTCCCTTTGATACTTTCTTGTCTTGATCTTTCTTTTTCCCAAAAACAAAATTTGAATTCCAATCCTCAAATAAAATTGATTCAACTCTAGAATAGCTAAATAACTTAAACCTTCCCAATACGATCTCTAGTAGAAACGATACTCGAACTTAACCATTTTATATTATAACTTGACCCGTACACTTGCGGTAAACACACAAAAGTGGCACATCAGTTTGTTAGCTGTCCAGCGAGAGAGTTGGGAAATTGTAACAACGCAAAACCGAGGCTATGCGTTGCTGAAGCCAAGTAAAGAAGGTATGCGTTAATTAGATTATTATATAGAGACGAAATGGAGTTAAGTCGGTGGTATATATATATAAGTGGACTGAGAATTCAATTGTTTTGATCACATTTCAGAGCTCGAGTTGATTCCATTTTGAAGCTAAACAACGGAGGGAGGTAGAAGAAGGTGTTCATGTTGAATTGGAGTGGAATTCTCGTCGTTTTCGTGGAGGAAACTTGAGCTGGAGCGGTGGATTCTGCTGGTGTTACTGAATCAAGAGTAACGTTCAATTTTGGGGGAAGAACGAACTAAGGAAAAGGTGGTTGGAGCCGGATTTCTGAGGTTAGTAAGGTTAACTCGATTTTTAGCAAGTTTCGTGAAGAGTACTTGAGCTGAAATTGAGTAAATGTGTGTTAAAATCTAGGTAGAAGAGGTCGGAGCTGAATTGTCGGATGATTAGGAGCAATCCGAAGTTGTTGAAGGATATATCTTGGACGAAGAAGACATTCTCTATGAGATTTTGAAGTAAAATGCAGGACTTATGTCTTTATAAGTTTGTAGAAGGAAGTAAGTTCTGAAATTGGCTAGAATGTGATGTTTAACAAGTTATAGAAAGAAGAGGAAGGAAAGAAGAAAAGTTGTTCTGCTACGGCGGAAGTATCGCTGAGAGAGCGAGAGACTGGGCAGCGAAGCTAGTGTCGCTGATAACGCAAGAAGGACTTTGCGTCTCACAATTCTCGCTGAAGTCTCGCTGGGTGTCACTCCTCAGGTAATCTCGCTAGTTTTGTTTACCCCGGTATCGCTGGTGCAGTAAAATGTAGTGTAGTTTCGTTGGTAATTTCACCACAGAAGGTAGAGTAGCGATATTTGTGAGTGTTTTGAGGAAAGGGAGTTTGGAGATGAACCGAACATAGGATTTAATTGTGTATATTTAATGAGTTTAAAGGAAAAGAAGTCTAAGGAAAACTTAATGTGGAAATGTGTATTTTCAGTCCAGGAAGAGCTCGGGAAGGCATATAATCCACTTAGAGCTGAGACAAGTTGTGAGTGACTTCCTATCATATCTTGTGGTTATTATTAGCACAATAATTTGGCAATGGATGAGTAGGAAGTTATGGTATGATGTAATACATGAAGTGATTATGTTGTGTTGGTAAAGATTAAAGGAATCAAGATATAGTATCTAAATGTAGTCATGGCTAAGGGACCCTAAAGTGAAGGCCTAAGTTAATATGTAATGTGATACTCAGTGCTGAGGGACCACGCGTGAAGGCACTTGAGTAGTTAAGTGGAATGGATTTCATGGCTGAGGGACTTTGAGTGAAAGCATATGAAAATCCATTATATATTAGCTCGTGCTGAGGGACCATGAGTGAAGGCACCGGAGCAGAGTTTTGATTGGTTACCAGTGCTGAGGGATCTCGTGTGAAAGCACATGGTGATATTGACGTAGTTGAACTCAGTGCTGAGGGACAGTGTCACACCCCCTCCCGGATTATCTTCCATAACCCGAAAAGAGATGTGAAGACAACAGTTACTTAGTACCTTGTCACGTAACCCACTGTCAGCCTCACCAATCCACATGCTCTTGACAAACCTCGACTTCGATCGGCAACGGGAACTGTCATGCTACCTGAAAATGGAAAACATTTAAAAGAATGAGTTAACGGCTCAGTGAGTAACAGTTTCTGGAAATAATATAATTTAACTCTAAAACCGGTCACATTCGCATAACATACCACTTTCAAACACATTAGTTTGTATATTCATACATCACTGCGGAAACATGCTTATAAAATACTTTTTCCTTAGTTGAGGCAGAGCAATGCTCAACGCGACTCAACGTCGTTTTCCCTAGCTGTGTGGACTAATCTCAATGATAACTTGTAGAAATACAAGTTATTATAGCCCTTTTCATAGATAAATAGAGTTTAAATAAGAGAAGCATGCGGTAGTTGATGATAAATTCCATTAATAAATCTTCCTTTGCGTTATACTCTTGAATTTTGATGAAGATATTGATTTTACCACTTGTTAAGCCTAAAACGCATGTTTTCACGCAGGAATGCAAGCGATGCGTCGATGACCCCTTAACGCAGGAACCAGATGATGCGTTAACGACAGCCCAACGCATAACTACGCATTAGCAACCTATGTTGCGTTGACATCAACCAAACTATGCATGGACGCATAGACAACCGTTACGGCAAGGCGCTGCGAATCAGATCAGAATCTTGAAGGATTGACGTATGATTGGCAGACATGATTTGCGGCTTAAGTGGTGGATCTTAATTGGCCCGAGAATCACGCAATCAGGCGAGATGGACGCAGTATCAATCTCGCCACCAATCAAGCAGATCTGCCATTAACTGCGATTTCATGATCTATAAAAGGGCAGCTCTGTGAGAGGAGAAAGGTTGTTGATTCTCGGAAGGACTCCATAAGTGACAGTAGAGTTCTCTCAGACTTCAACCAGAGACAAATAGCTCAAGAGAGAAGAGTCTTCCATCCGCCGCACCACTTCACAGCAAATCATCACGCTTCCATCCGGGCGAATCAAGACATTGACGCCTTACCCTGCTTTCTTTCTTACTGTTCTTACTTGAATTTTAGATTTGTATCAAGAAATTGACTTATCAAAATTTGTATCTCATTTTCATCAATACAATTATCTTCCATGTCTATTGACGTTTCTCATCTGTCCACTTTATACTTTCAAGCCATGAGTAACTAATCACTCGAGGGTCTAGGGTTGCGTTAGCATCTAACTAGGGACCGCAGTGTAACTATTCTAACTTGTCAATTGCGAGCTTAATCCGATGCTTATATCCATCTGACAAATCGATATAAGTAGTAATAATCAGACTGCTCGAGAGGGTAAGTGATTGTGGAACTCAATTGACAAGGGCCAAGTAGTGTTACCTGTCTACGGGGACAACCTTGGTTCTTAACACTTTCCTATGTGTTATAGACATATAACGCATAGCGGCTGACAACCGGGAGAAGAGTCGCTAGTATGAATAGAGTACTACTGTGCGTTTTCGACATTAGATGTTAATCAACCCGAACCCTTTTCTTTATCCATTCATACACATCTTAGCTGAACTTGCTGTGTCGCATTGCTTTCCATATTCCACAACTGTTAGTCTAGTGTACAAACATCTGCTTTCTCTAGATTAGAAACACAATTTCACACAATTGTTGGTTACCTCTGTAACACATACAATCCAATTAAAACCAAATCAATATAATCCCTATGTTCAACCTCGGACTCACCAAGAAAACCTGTTACTTTACTTATACTTGGGTAGAGGAATAGGAAAACTTGACAAGACCAACGCATAATAACAAAATGAATTGCATGATCAAATCTTGACATGTTAAACGCATAATCATATACTTTAGCACTTTGCGTTAGGTTAGTTCACACAACAATATCATCACAACAATTTTTTGGCGCCGTTGCCGGGGAATTATTCATTGATTTAATTATTTTCTTTGGATTATTGTGTTGCAGAATTCCTCAATCGACGGAGTATAGCAAGCTTCTCTTCTGTCAGAGGCTTCTAATAGTATATGAGTGAAGGGGATAACCCGACATTTGATATTGACCCTGAGATTGAGAGGACCTTCAGAAGAAGGATAAGACAGAATAAGCAAAGAAGGAGCAATCAGTCTACTGAAGAGACCATGGATGCTCAAAACAATCAACCTCAAGCTCCTCAAGCTGAGGTCAGGCGGAACGCAAATGCGCAAGAGCACGCAAACTATGATACAAATCCTATTCTCTTGGCACATGATAGAAATCGCCCGATGAGGGAGTATGCGTCGCCTAATTTATATAATTTCTCACCTGGAATTCTACAACCAACCTTCGAGGGTAATGGAAGGTTCGAAATGAAGCCAGTGATGTTGCAAATGCTGCAAGCCGTAGGGCAGTATGAGGGTGCAACGGGTGAAGATCCACATGCACACCTGAAGAGTTTCTTGGAAATCTGTAGTGCATTTTCAAATGGCTGGAGTACCGCAAGATAGCATCAGACTGACGCTATTCCCATTTTCTCTCAGAGATGAGGCAAGACAGTGGGCATACTCATTTGAACCTGGTGAGATTACAACGTGGGGTAAAATGGTTGAAAAGTTCATGCAGAAATACTTTCCTCCGACGGTAAGTGCAAAGAGGCGACGAGACATTGTCACCTTTGAGCAAAAGGACTCGGAGACGCTTAGTGAAGCATGGGCCCGGTTTAAAAGGCTGGTAAGAAATTGTCCCCATAACGGTATCCCTGATTGTGTACAGATGGAGATTTTCTATGGAGGACTGAATAAAACATCACAATCAGTGGCTAACGCCTCTGCAGCAGGAGGTTTGATGGACAAAACTTACATGCAGGCCAAAGAGATCTTCAACAAAATTTAGGTATATGGATAAAAGACGATCGCAAGCTGGAATGATTGAAACGGATGCGACTAGTAACCTTTCAGCTCAGACCGCCAACATGACATCCTTGCTGCAAACCATTGCGTTGAACAACCAAGGAGGAACGGTTGCATCAATGGATGCAATGAACACGGTCAATGCAACAGTGTCTATAAGCTGTGTGCAATGCGGTGAAGGCCACTTGTATGATATGTGTCCCTACAACCCACAGTCTGTTTGCTATGTTCAAAACAACCCGTATTCTAAGACTTATAATCCGGGTTGGAGAAACCATCCTAACTTTGGATGGGGAGGAAACCAATCACAGACGCAGGGTGCTGGACAACAACCGCAGAGGAATAATAATCCCGTGTACAACCAAGGTGTTTAAGGGCATCAAGCGCAAAGAAATCAGTTAGCAAATTCATCATCATCATCCCTGGAAGCACTTATGCGTCAAACGATTACTCAAAACGAAGAAACGCGTAAGTCGCTTGAAGCGATGCTCCAAAATCAGATGGGAGAAATAAAGAGCCTTGCTATTGCAATTAGAAATCTAGAACTTCAAGTGGGGCAAATGGCAAGTGAGCGCAATACGAGACCCCAAGGAGCATTGCCTAGTAATACCAAAGCCCCACGAGGTAACGGTAAGGAACAATGTCAAGCTGTGACATTGAGGAGTGGGAAAGTTCTTCCCACTGAACCGCAAGAGCAGAGGATGCAAGGAAATCTGCAGCCTCAAATCACTCCATTACAAACTCCCGCAACATCTATCCATGAACCGCAATCTTCATCCACATCCACAACCTCTAAAGAACAAGAAAATGGAAAGGGGAGAGAAAAAGCAACACAGGCAAACCTTGCGTCGGTATCTCAGAATACCAATCCCATTATGCGTCCGCCCTTTCCTCAACGCCTAAAGAAGAAGAATGACGAAGGTCAATTCAGAAAATTCCTGGACGTTCTCAAACAACTTCACATCAACACTCCATTGGTGGAAGCTCTGGAACAAATGTCGAGTTATGTCAAATTTCTGAAAGACATATTATCTAAGAAAAGGAGGCTCGGAGAGTTTGAGACAGTCGCATTGACGTGGGAATGGACGTAGGTCAGGATTGTTTAAAAGCAATCAACACTCCAGTAGTGCATTGTTTAAAAGCAATATACCCGCTAAAATGAAAGATCCAGGGAGTTTCACATTGCCCTGTTCTATAGGAGGAATGGACGTAGGTCAGGCACTATGCGACTTAGGGGCCAGCCTCAATTTAATGCCACTGTCTATATTCAAGAAGTTGGGTATAGGGGAAGCACGGCCAACTACAGTCACACTCCAGCTCGCTGACCGTTCCATTAAGCATCCAGAGGGGAAAATCGAGGATGTTCTTGTGAAGGTGGACAAATTATCTTCCCGGCTGACTTCATAATTTTGGATTATGAAGCTGACAGAGAGGTGCGCATCATCTTGGGAAGACCTTTCTTAGCTACTGGACGCGCCCTGATTGACGTCCAGGAAGGGGAGTTAACTATTCGAGTGGATGACCAGCAGGTAAAATTTAATGTGTTTAATGCGTTGAAATATCCTGATGATTTTCATTCTTGCCAGATGATCGAAGAGATAGCTGAAGAAAAGGTAAGCGGCATCGACTCATGCGCGGAAAACGAAACACTACTGGATGAACTGGATGAAGGAAGAGAGGCGGAAATAAATATAATCTCCAACGCAAGCTTTGAATGCTTGGACTTAGGCAACAGAATAACGGAGAAAACAAAGCCGTCCTTAGAAGAGCCACCAACCCTTGAGCTTAAGACGCTGCCAACGCATCTGAAGTATGCATATTTGGGGGAAGAGAGCACGCTACCGGTCATCATATCCTCTGCGTTGACGACAGAATGTGAGAAGGCTTTGCTGGATATCCTGAAAAACCATATCAAAGCCATAGGATGGACCTTAGCGGATATCAGAGGAATAAGCCCTTCGTACTGCATGCACAAAATTCGGTTGGAAGAGGGTAAGGATGGTTCAGTTGAGAGGCAGCGCAGGCTCAACCCCGCAATGAAGAAGGTTGTGAAGAAGGAGATCATCAAATGGCTCGACGCAGGGGTCATTTATCCAATCTCCGACAGCAGCTGGGTGAGCCCAGTTCAGTGTGTACCAAAGAAAGGGGGGATGACAGTGATCATGAATAGGAAGTATGAACTACTACCAACAAGAACGGTCACTGGCTGGCGCATCTGTATGGACTACCGCAAGCTGAATGCGGCAACAAACAAGTGCTAAAGCGATGCAAAGACACAAATCTAGTCCTCAACTGGGAAAAATGCCACTTTATGGTGACTGAGGGTATTGTGTTGGGGCATAAAATTTCCAAGGTTGGATTGGAAGTGGATCAGGGAAAGATAGATGCAATAGCAAAACTCCCAGCCCCCACAAATGTTAAGACTTTGCGAAGTTTCCTGGGCCATGCGGGCTTTTATAGAAGATTCATTAAGGGATTCTCGCAAGTAGCAAAACCACTGAGCGAGTTGCTGGAAGTCAACAGAGAATTCAATTTCGACGGTTAATGCTTAAACGCATTTGAATCTATAAGGCAAGCTCTGATTTCAGCACCTATTTTAGTTGCACCGGACTGGTCTCTCCCGTTTGAATTAATGTGCGACGCAAGTAACCATGCGGTGGGAGCAGTACTGGGGCAGAGAAAAGAGAAAATCATGCACCCGATCTATTATGCTAGTAAAACACTGAATTCATCTCAGGAGAACTACACTACTACTGAGAAGGAAATGTTAGCCATAGTCTTTGCGGTTGACAAATTTAGAGCATACTTGATAGGGTCAAAGGTGACCATCTATAGTGATCATTCTGCGATCAAGTATCTGATGGCGAAAAAGGACGCAAAGCCTAGACTTATCCGTTGGGTCTTACTGTTGCAAGAATTCGATTTGGAGATTAAAGATAGAAGAGGAACCGAGAATCAGGTTGCGGACCACCTATCTCGGTTGGAAAATAAAGAGGTCCAGGAGAGTTGGAGTGATATAGAGGAACGATTCCCAGACGAGCATGTAATGAACGCAGAGAGTCAGGAACCATGGTATGCAGACATAGTCAACTATCTGGTTTGCAACCAATGGCCTGAAGAATTTAACGCTCAACAAAAGAAAAAGCTCCGACATGAAAGTAAGTTCTACTGCTGGGATGAGCCATATCTATACAGACTTGGCCCTGACCACATACTGCGTCGATGCGTTCCAGAATATGAAACGCATAACATCCTGAGAAGCTGTCATGAAGCACCTTACGGAGGACACTTTGGAGGGCAGAGAACAGCTGCAAAAGTGCTGCAAAGTGGGTATTTCTGGCCCACATTATTCAAAGACGCAAGGGCATATGCGGTAGCTTGCGATCGTTGTCAGAGAACAGGCAACATTTCCAACCGGAATGAGATGCCTCTGAATTCAATGTTAGAAGTTGAGTTGTTCAACGTATGGGGGGAATCGACTTCATGGGACCATTCCTCCTTCTTGCGGCAATCAGTACATTTTAGTAGCAGTTGACTACGTATCAAAGTGGGTAGAAGCAGCAGCCTGTGCAAGGAATGACGCAAACGCAGTGTCCAAGTTCTTAAAGAAACAAATCTTCTATCGATTTGGGACACCAAGGGCGATAATTAGTGATGAAGGTACGCATTTTATAAATCACATAATCACTAATTTACTGACTAAGTTTAATGTCTCGCACAGGGTAGCAACTACCTATCACCCACAGACAAACGGCCAAGCTGAAATAACAAACAGGGAGATCAAGTCCATACTGGAAAAGGTCGTGAGCACATCAAGGAAAGATTGGACAGAGAGATTAGATGAAGCTCTATGGGCCTACAGAACGGCATTCAAAACACCGATAGGCATGTCACCCTATGCGTTGGTGTTTGGTAAAGCATGCCATCTCCCACTTGAGCTGGAACACAAGGCCATCTGGGCCATGAAGAAGCTCAATTTAGACCAGAAGGCAAGCGAAGAAGCCAGAAAGCTTCAACTAAATGAACTCCTGGAGTGGAGGCACTCAGCCTATGAAAACGCAAAGTTGTACAAAGAAAGGACCAAGAAATGGCACAACAAGAACATTAGTAAGAAAATTCTATACGTTGGCCAGAAGGTCCTGTTATTTAATTCAAGGTTGCGTTTGTTCCCAGGTAAGCTGAAGTCTCGATGGTCGGGTCCATTCATAATCAAGGAAGTGTTCCTGCATGGTGCGGTCATGCTGACAAATGTAAATGGAACCACATCCTTCAAGGTCAATGGACAAAGGGTAAAGCCCTATCACATTGGAGAGTTCGAAATTAACAAGACTTCCATTGACCTACGTGAGTGTAATGACTGAGCTTGCGTCGAAAGGTCCCTGCGTTGTCAAATGTCTACATTTCCAGGGACGCTTTCTTTTACCCTTGCTTTATTTTATTTGAATTTGTTATAGTATTTAATTTTATGTTATTTTGCTTTCTTGTTTCTGTTTGAATTTTGTTTCTAGCATGTATTGATTTTGTTCAGTTTATAAATGAAAAGGAGATAAGCATGAAAGTAGGAGCCGAATTTTTGAACAATTTGACTTCACCGCAAAATCGATTATTCATGCATGCATCCAACTTATTTTTTTTTTTTTAAATTATGCATTCATCGATAAACGATTTCTGTGTTTATCGAATTAAGGTTAGAGGAAAGGTTAGAGCCGTACATATTTTGTCAAACGCATCATACTTAACTTACAACGCATAATCTAACCTGAGAACTAGGCGTTCATTAGTATGCGTTTATCATTAGTTTACTGCGTTTAGACAAGAGCACTAGGTGAAACGCAGATGTCTTCTCAGACTACGCGTCTTTCCTAGAAAAACACTCAAGTGCCAAAAACACTCAAGTGCTCTGTGTGCGTCAATTAGCCGCCCATTACACGTGATGGGTGTGCGGCTCAAGGAAATTTTCCTTGATCAATGGGATTTCGATATCGCGTATCCGCATTAATTACCGACGGCTAAATTAAGCCTTTATAAACGTGATTCGATTTTCTATTTTCCATTTTAGAAACCTTTCATCTCTCTTAAACTTCCGGCGATCTGTATTCTCGCTGCTATCTTATGTCTAACCAGCTCAACCCAGAAAATCAAGAAAACCTCGCCGGAACCAGTTCCCCAAGACCTTCTTCATCACCTACACCCAACCCTCGATTTCCATTCTTCTCTCCACATACATTTTATCCTTCCCGACCTATGAGGCCTTTTGCTTCTCTGGTCAGACCAAGAAATCCAAACCTAAACCCACCGTTTATCCCTAACTTCTCCGCGTCTAGAATCCGGGCAACTGCCCAGAGACCACCCATCTACCCATTTTTCTGGCCATTCTCCAGAACCCCTACCCGTCCACCAGTAGTCGACGACTCCGACGACTGTGTGGAAGTTCTAAACATCCGTCCTTTGAGCCAAATCAACCTTATCCCTACCCCAAAACCCAAAAGCAGAGTCAAGTTCTGCATTTCCCTACCCAAGATGAAGAATATGAAGGAATTCTCTGCTACAAACTACAATGTCGGAAGCCAGAGGGTAAGCGCAGAGAACTCCGAGGTTGAGCAACCTGTTCCTGGAATGGTGCGCGATGAAGCAAGTACACTGCACGGTAGTAGTGAGGTGCGCCGAAGGGAAGAGAGGGATGTTTTCGGCGACATCTTTGAAAGGATAGCTAAAGAAGAGCGGGAGGCAAAGGGTCAAGAAGACGGGGAGGTCAACCAACCCTTGCCCCTATCCCGTCTACCAAGCACTAGAGGGACGGAGGAGATGGGAAGAGGAGAAGAAGAAGAGGTGGCTGTCACCGTCGGGGAAGTGAACTCAGCGAAATCCCCAGACGAGTGGATAGCTCAAATTCTGAACGGGCTGCGTGATCTGATGGACGCAACCGTCTCAAATGCACGAAGGGAGTCACCCTTGCCGGTAAAGGAGGTCCAGAGTCAGCTGAAGGAGACTCGAGAGGGTGAAGATAGTGGGGGAGATAAGGAAGGAGAGGCTGCCTACAGCAAGGAGGACGTAGGCGAGCAAAGAGAAACGCAAGGGTCTATCCCTGCGTCGATGAGTCCTGAGGAGATGACATTGGACTCCAATGAAGGATCAATAGGAAAAGTTGTGATGGCCGCAGAGGCCAAGAGGAAAAGAGTTGAAGAAGAGGAGGAGGTACCCCTACTGAGGAAGAAACGAAGGGTATCACCGGAGATTGCCGAGGATGAAGAGCCGAAAAGCACAGACCAAAGAGACAGACCTGAGTCTCCAGTTGCGGCCACATCCTTTGATAGGCTGGCAGAAAAAGAAAGGAAGAAGAGGGCCAAGTGGAGAAAGGAGCTCAGGGCTCTAAGAAAAGGAGTGGAACAAATTGCGAAAGACACATTGTCTCGCAGGGAGGCGCGCAGGGAAGTGCGGCCTCAAGAAGTTCGGGAGACGCAAGACCTTCCTGATCCTCAACTAGAAGCAGCTGCATTGGCATTTGAAGAGGAAATGATGGAAGAAGAAAGGCTAGAAAAAGCAGCCGAAGAGCTTGAAAGAGAGCTACAAATTGAAGAAGATGCAAAGCTGGCTGCTAGAATAGTCGCCCAAGAGGAAGGGGAGGGCAAGAAGAAAAAGAAAAAGAAAAGTCGGAAGGAACGCATCGGGGAGGATGCGAGGGAAGAACAAGGTGTGAGCACCTTGAAGAAGAAGAAGAGGAAAGAGAAGGAGGTGTCAGTCACCAACCCCCCAAGCATGCATACTGAGAAACACAAAGGGAAGGAAAAGGTGACTGAAGCACAAGTCAAAATGGCCGAGAGCAAAAAGAGAACTGTAAATGAGATTCCAGCTAAGGCCAAAGGAAAAAAGAAAGTGGCTGATGTGTCACCACAAAAGAAGGAAGGAAAAGGGAGACGCAGGGCATTTCCCGACCTGATGATTGAGGTGGGATTTTTCCCTAAAGAAGCCCCAGTGCCGCCATACATCACCGAAATAGTTGACCACCACGGCTGGAGAAACTTCTGTACCAGCACTCCTTGGGTCCAACCTGATGTAGTCCGAGATTTCTATAACGGACGCATAGACGAGGAGAAAGACGTGGTGGTGGTGGATGAAATTGAATTCCCATTCAACGCAAGGGAAATCAACGGTATATATGAGTTGAGGGACAACCCGGATGCGGAAGGAAATAAGATTATAGAATCAACTCCAACGGAGTTAATGGAGGACGCACTCCGGGTAATGGCGAAGCCAGGGGATAAGTGGGATGTTTCACCCACAGGTATAAAGACGCTTTTAGCAAGCAGCTTAACTCAAGAGGCAAACCTGTGGGTGTATTTGGTGAAGAAGCGGCTGATCCCTACAACGCATGACAAGACAGTGTCAAGGGATCGAGTGATGGCAGCATACTGCATTATGCGTCGCATCAACCTTGATGTCGGACGCATAATTGCCGCACAGATAAGAGGGGTGTTCAGCAAGCCAAGGGGCCAACTCTTTTTCCCCGCTCTTATCATGAACTTATATGGCAATGCTTCCATCGGAGGGCCAACGAAAGTGTTAGACGCAGAGAAGATGATTGAAGTTAATGGCGTAATAGCCAACAAGACTCTGCGTCGGTTGATGAGAGGATCGCAATATCTGCCAGAGCCTACCAAGGCCACCAAAAGACCTCATCAACCAGTTCCGCCTCCAAAGCCGCAATCGCAGAAGAAGGGGAAGCCATCCAAGTTGAAAGGCGTGGCAAGTCCTGATGCCACCATTCGACCTTCCCCAACCTCAAATCCTTCACCCCCACTTCCAACAACCAGAAGGGAACCAACTCCACCTCCACCTCCTCCTGAGACACATCGCCCTAAGCCACCTCCTCCTCCTAAGAAAACGCATCGCCCCAAACATCCAAAACCCCGACCTTCCACAAAACCCTCTTCCCCAATAAGAGTTGATGACTCACACTTAGAGGATTTTGGCGCGACTTTTATGCGTCCATCATCTCCTGTGTTTGACGAAACTCCACCCACTCCCCTGCCTCAACCAAACCCACCTACTCCACCTCGGCCAAACCCGCCTACCCCACCAACGTAACCTCAACAGCAAGAAGGCCCACTTGATCTTGAATGGGAGACAGTGCAAACATACTTGCAGCAAGCGATATTGCGTCCTGTGATGCATTCATTAAATATGTTAGCACGCCGGCAGACGGAGCAGTTCCAATTCACCCTGAATTATGTTCACCAACTGTTCTTCATCCGTTCGGAAATCCCACCCCCTGATATTCCAGAACGCCTACAACAGCCTCTTGTCTTCCCAGTGCCGCAACGTCCTGCGTCTGAGCAGCAACGCAGACCTGATGAAGACGAGCCTGATGGTTGAAAAGTTTAGGGGTGTAGTCGAGACTTGTAATTTTCTTGCAAATTTTGTATTTTCACATTCAATTGTATGCGTTGGTGAAAATCATATTAATAGAATGAATATTTTCTTCATCGCATGGATCTTTAATTTCCTCTTTGCGTTGTCCCTAGTTATAAATTTATTCTAAGTACATTTAATTAGTCTAAACTTCTATCTTTGCGTTGAAAAGTTGGTCCCTGTGATGATAATCATGCTTACACTTTTTGTACACTCTTTAAGTTAGATTGATTACTTTCAATGCAACTGCATACTATTCCTTAGAAACGCAAACCTACTTTGAATGTATGCAAGCAGCCAATTCAAACCTCTTTTACAACATTTTGCAACTTAGTCTTTATTTACAATTTAAGCAATGAGGACCTTGCTACTCTCAAGTTTGGGGGTGGAAGAGGTTTGAACTCTCAAAGATAAAAATATGAGGAACTTAGTTCAATCATTTAAAAAAAAAAAAATTATTCTTTAAAACGCAAAACTCCGCTGGCAAGACTAATATATTTATCTTGTTAAAAGTTTAGCTGAAAACGACACCTGCTCGTAGTTGGCCACCTCCATTCACCCCATAGTTGGTGTGTCAAAACGAAGGTGGGTAATCGTATTCAGCGACGCATAGATAAATAACAAACTCAAATGTCTAGTGAGGAAACCGAGCTTAGATAAGAGTTTAGTCGAGAAGGGCACTTGCTCGTAGTTGGCTGCCTTCATGCACCCCATAGTTGGTATGTCAGAACGAAGGTGGGTAACCCTACTAGACGCATACTTGATAAACATATAATAAAACCAATGAAAGAAAAAGGAACTTTTTATCTTCATCTTTTCAGACTCAATGTTCCAAAGAAGAAACAAACATTTTGTGAATAATGAGTTAAAGAGTTTTGAAAAGAAAGCTTGCCGCATACAAATTAGACCCGTCCTAAAGAAAAAAATAAAGAGGTAGAGAAATAATATAACTAACGGGTAGCTGATTGAGTATAGCATTCTTAGAGACTAGTCAATGCGTTGAGAAAATGCTTAGGTTAATTGGAGTTTCTTAGATAGAAGTTATGCTTGAGGACAAGCATTTATCTAAGTTTGGGGGTGTGATAAATTGTAGAAATACAAGTTATTATAGCCTTTTTCATAGATAAATAGAGTTTAAATAAGAGAAACATATGGCAGTTGATGATAAATTCCATTAATAAATCTTCCTTTGCGTTATACTCTTGAATTTTGATGAAGATATTGATTTTACCACTTGTTATGCCTAAAATGCATGTTTTCACGCAGGAATGCAAGCGATGCGTCGATGACCCCTTAACGCAGGAAGCAGACGATGCGTTAACGACAGCCCAACGCATAACTACGCATTAGCAACCTATGTTGCGTTGACATCAACCAAACTATGCATGGACGCATAGACAACCGTTACAGCAAGGCGCTGCGAATCAGATCGGAATCTTGAGAGATTGACGGATGATTGGCAGACATGATTTGCAGCTTAAGTGGTGGATCTTAATTGGCCCGAGAATCACGCAATCAGGCGAGATGGACGCAGTGTCAATCTCGCCACCAATCAAGCAGCTCTGCCATTAACTGCGATTTCAACATCTATAAAAGGGCAGCTCGGCGAGAGGAGAAAGGTTGTTGATTCTCGGAAGGACTCCATAAGTGACAGCAGAGTTCTCTCAAACTTTAACCGGAGACAAATAGCTCGAGAGAGAAGAGTCTTCCTTTCCGCCGCATCACTTCACAGCAAATCATCCCACTTCCATCCGGGCGACTCAAGACATTGACGCCTTGCCCTGCTTTCTTTCTTACTGTTCTTACTTGAATTTTAGATTTGTATCAAGAAATTGACTTATCAAAATTTGTATCTCATTTTCATCAATACAATTATCTTCCATGTCTTTTCACTTTTCTCATCTGTCCATTTTATACTTTCAAGCCATGAGTAACTAATCACTCGAGGGTCTAGGGTTGCGTTAGCATCTAACTAGGGACCACGGTGTAACTATTCTAACTTGTCAATTGCGAGCTTAATCCGATGCTTATATCCATCTGACAAATCGATATAAGTAGTAATAATCAGACTGCTCAAGAGGGTAAGTGATTGTGGAACTCAATTGACAAGGGTCAAGTAGTGTTACCTGTCTACGGGGACAACCTTGGTTCTTAACACTTTCCTATGCGTTATAGACATATAACGCATAGCGGCTGACAACCGAGAGAAGAATCGCAAGTATGAATAGAGTACTACTGTGCGTTTTCGATGTTAGATGTTAATCAACCCGAACCCTTTTCTTTATCCATTCATACATATCTTAGCTGAACTTGTTGTGTCACATTTCTTCCCATATTCCACAACTGTTAGTCTAGTGTACAAACATCTGCTTTCTCTAGATTAGAAACACAATTTCACACAATTGTTGGTTACCTCTGTAACGCATGCAATCCAATTAAAACCAAGTCAATATAATCCCTGTGTTCGACCTCGAACTCACCGAGAAAACCTATTACTTTACTTATACTTGGGTAGAGGAATAGGAAAACTTGACAAGACCAACGCATAATACTAAAACGCATTGCATGATCAAATCATGACATGTTGAACGCATAATCATATATTTTAGCACTTTGCGTTAGGTTAGTTCACACAGTAATATCATCACAACAAGCATTTTATGCTAGGTGGTTAGATAGGTTGCCAATATGTTCTAAAATAGATAAACCTATACCTTTAGCTCCCTTGCATGTTGTGAATGATATTGAGAAGCCTAAGCTTGAATTAAAAGTGTTACCCCTTCATTTAAAATATGCATTCTTACATGATTTATCTTCTTTACCTGTTATAATATCTTCTGATCTTGATGCTGTGGAAGAAGAAAAATTATTGAAAGTATTGAGGGATCATAAATCTGCCATTGGTTGGTCTATTGAGGACCTTAAAGGTATTAGTCCGTCGTTTTGTATGCACAGAATCATGATGGAAGATACCTTTAAACCATCAATAGAGCACCAAAGGAGACTTAATCCCACCATGAAGGAGGTAGTTAAGAAAGAAGTGCTCAAGCTTTTGAATGCAGGAATCATATATGCCATATCTGACAGTCCATGGGTAAGTCCTGTTCAAATGGTACCCAAGAAAGGTGGCATGACTATGGTTAAAAATGAAAAAGATGAAATGATAGCCACTAGAATTGTGACAGGATGGCATGTATGCATTGATTATAGGAAGTTGAACAAAGCTACTAGAAAAGATCATTTTCCCCTTCCCTTTATAGATCAAATGCTTGATAGACTTGCAGGTTATTCTCATTATTGCTTTCTAGATGGATATTCAGGTTATAACCAAATTGTCATTGCTCCTGAGGATCAAGAAAAAACGACATTTACATGTCCCTATGGGACATTTGCTTTTAAGAGAATGCCATTTGGTTTATGTAATGCCCCTGCTACTTTCCAACGTTGTATGATGTCTATTTTTCAAGGGCTCATTGAAGACATAATGGAGGTTTTTATGGATGATTTTTCTGTATTTGGGTCTTCATTTGACTCTTGTCTTTTTAATCTAACTCGTGTTTTGCAGAGCTGCCAAGATGCTAACCTTGTTCTAAACTGGGAGAAGTGTCACTTCATGGTGACAGAAGGCATCGTCTTGGGGCACAACGTCTCTAAAAAAGGATTGGAGGTGGATAGGGCTAAAATAGCTGCCATTGAACAACTACCACCCCCCACCAATGTGAAAGGAGTCAGAAGCTTCCTAGGGCATGCAGGGTTTTACAGGAGATTTATTAAAGATTTTTCTAAAATTGCTAAACCCTTGAGTAATTTGTTAGAAAAGGAAGCTAAGTTTATTTTTGATGATGCATGTCTACTAGCTTTTAATACTCTGAAGGAAAGACTAATTGCTGCACCTATTATTGTTGTACCAGATTGGAGTCAGTCTTTTGAGATCATGTGTGATGCTAGTGATTATGCTTTAGGAGCTGTTTTAGGCCAACGTAGAGATAACATGTTTAGGGCAATTTATTATGCTAGTAGGACTCTTGATAATACTCAACAGAAATACACTACTACTGAAAATGAACTACTAGCTGTTGTGTTTGCCATTGATAAATTTAGATCATACTTGCTTGGCTCTAAAATAGTAGTGCATACTGACCATGCTACTTTAAAGTATTTGTTTGTTAAGAAAGATTCTAAACCTAGGCTAATGAGGTGGATATTATTGTTACAGGAATTTGACTTACAAATCAAAGACAGGAAAGGATGTGAAAATGTGGTTGCAGACCACTTATCTAGAATTGAGAATGAGGAAGCTAAATCATGGCCCCGAATTGTTGAGATGTTCCCTGATGAACAACTGTATCAGGTAAAAGATAGTGTGCCCTGGTTTGCTGACATAGTTAATTATCTTGCAGGAGGACATTTGCCACCTGACATGAACTATCAACAAAAGAAAAGAGTCCTGCACAATGTTAAGTCTTACCATTGGGAGGACCCACTTCTCTACAAGGTTTGTGCTGACAATATGATAAGAAAGTGTGTGCCTCAAGAGGAAGTGGTAAGTATTCTAAATTCATGTCATGCCTCAGCCTATGGAGGTCATTTTGGACCCACTAGAACTGCAGCCAAGGTACTTCAGTCAGGATTTTATTGGCCATCCCTTTTCAAAGACTGTTATACCTTTGTTAAGTCATGTGATAGGTGCCAACGTACTGGCAATATTTCTAGACAACATGAGCTTCCAATGAAACCTATCTTGGAAGTGGAGTTATTTGAAGTTTGGGGTATTGACTTTATGGGGCCTTTTCCTATTTCTTCTAATG
The DNA here is from genome assembly GCA_030954485.1 of Citrullus mucosospermus. Classification (NCBI taxonomy): domain Eukaryota; kingdom Viridiplantae; phylum Streptophyta; class Magnoliopsida; order Cucurbitales; family Cucurbitaceae; genus Citrullus; species Citrullus mucosospermus. The sequence continues at coordinate 14,602,023 of CM062061.1, read as the reverse complement.
GCTACCTATACATTCTAGTTGCAGTAGATTATGTATCCAAATAGGTAGAAGCCATAGCCACTAGGACCAATGATGCTCCCACTGTTTTAAAATTCTTGCATAAAAACATTTTCACACGTTTTGGTACACCTAGAGTTATTATTAGTGATGAGGGCTCTCACTTTTGCAATAAACTGTTTGAATCCATGATGCAAAAATATAATGTTAAACATAAAATTGCTACAGCTTATCATCCTCAAACTAATGGCCTTGCTGAGTTATCTAACAGGGAAATCAAACAAGTTTTGGAAAAGACAGTCAAGACCAATAGGAAGGATTGGGCCCTTAAGCTCGATGATGCACTGTGGGCCTACCGCACAGCTTTCAAAACCCCAATTGGTACTTTCCCGTATAGGTTGGTGTTTGGAAAGGCTTGTCACTTAGAAACGCCTCTTAGAACTCAATGAGATGGAGGAGTTCCGTGCTCAAGCTTATGAGAATGCCAAACTTTACAAAGAGTGCACTGCGAGATGGCATGACAAGAAGATCACATCACGAACCTTTCTTCCAGGACAAAGAGTATTACTTTTTAACTCACGTTTACGCTTGTTTCCAGGAAAGCTTAGGACACGATGGTTGGGACCCTTTATCATTGTCAAGGTATCCCCACACGGAGCCGTGGAACTACAAGGTAACAATGGAACAACCTTCAAAGTGAATGGTCAACGATTAAAGCACTACATCGGTGATGAAGAACGCGGACTTTAGAGTCACTCATATGCTTTATCTCTCAGGAACGTGGTTTATCACACAAAGTACTCCTTACACCAAGCCTGTTTGGTGGCTTCTCGCTTGCTCCCAGGCTTGCTCTTTCCTTGTTAGATGTTCTGATGCATTGGGGACAATGCATGATTCTAAGTTTGGGGTGGGAGGTGTCTTTCGTACTTTTGTGTGTTTTCTTATCCTGCTATGCATGTTAGTGAAGGTTTTAATGATCATATGCATGTCAATGTACTTTTGTGTGTTTTCTTATCCTGCTATGCATGTTAGCGAAGGTTTTAATGATCATATGCATGTCAAATTTTTTAAACAATTTTTGAAAAAAAAAAAAGAAAAAAGAAAAAAAAGAAAAAAAAAATTTTCAAAATTTTGGAGCTTTCAAAGTTAATGGGAATATTGTTTATGGTTGTGTGCCTTGATGTTGATTTCCCATGATGAGATTTGAATTTGCATGATAGATGACTTATTGTGGAAATAGAATAGCACTATCTTGAGTTAAATTCATTTAAGTCCCTCTTAAAATCTCTCATATTCTTGAGCACGTAGCCACTTCTATTTAGAATCTTTAACTGAAAAAAGGATTAAGTTGGGTGTATTTGGTTGTCACTTCGAAAGGCCCCACCGGTTAGGGAGTGGAAATGCATGATAGCTTGTAATCTTAGACTAAGGAAAAAGAAAAGAGTATACATGCCTTGAGAAAAGAAAAAGTGTACACAAAATATATGAGCTTTATTTGTCCATCTTTTTAAATGTTAAACTTGTAATGAGTATGCATGGATAGGGGTAAAAAGAGCTGCCTTTGCTGTGATCAGTAAGGACGCCTGAGAATTGACTAGGTACGAGTCCCTACAGTGGATGTGTGAAAGCTAGTGCCTCTAGGTAAAAAAATGCAAGTTTGGGCCCATGAAAAAAAAAATAATATATGATTGAAAGGCACCTTAGTGGACATATTACTCACTTGAATGCATGAAAGCTTGAAGATTGGTGCATGAGCTAGAGTAGGGGGAAAACTAAAGAAACTCTCTTAAGTCCTAATTTGAGTTCTAGTAGTTTAAATTGAAGGAGGCTTGCACACAAACACTTGGGAGATAGCAAGATTTGGCCTTGAATAAATATAACAATATAGGTATGCTTGCATGTTTCTACTTAAGCTCTGAATGCTATTCTCTGAGACATGAGTCAATTGCACACTTCTTCATCTAAAACTCCCTATTATTTGATTTTATTCTTTGCTCGGGACTAGCAAATCTCTAAGTTTGGGGTGTTGATAAGCACTTGAAAAGTGCTTATTATTCTCTCAAATTAAGGAAGTTTTATATTAGATTTCACTTGTTTGCTAGTGATTTTCAGGTTAAAACGAGGAAAATTAGAACAAACGACTAAAAGATCAAAACCGAGCATGAATGTGGTAAAAAAGAGCTGAAAAACGCATCCTTGTTGAAACGCATGATGCGCCGCGGCGCTAAGGCAGCGCTACCGCAGCGCTGAAGCAGAAACGCATCAGCATGGACGTAGAGTAGCAACGCGGCGCTGGGAAGGCGCTGCCTCGATGCATCCTTGATGAATGCAAGACAGCGTCGCGGCGCTGGGACGGCGCTGCCGCGACGCTAAAACCCGAGAGCAACTTATTTTTTGGCCGCGGCGCCAGCGTTAATTAAACGCAAGTTTTATATTTTAGGTTAAATTTTGGGCGGCCAAACTCTATAAATTTAGGGGTTTTCAGCAGCAAAAAAGAAGGAGAAATATCAAGAAAAGCAAGAAAGTTGCAGAACTAAAGAAAGATCCAAAAAGGTGAGAATAAAGCAAGAGTTCGAAGAGTGAGTTAGCCGCAAGGAAGAGGAAAAGAGTTCGAGATAGTTTTGGTGCCCTTCGAAGTCCGATGCGAGAGCCAAGGAGTTCATGACGGTGCTGCCTCAATCAAGAACCTCTTTTCAGTAGAGTTTCCCTAATCTTTACACTCTTTCTTTGATTATTTTTGCTCAACATGTTGCTTCACGCTATGAGTGGCTAAACTCTTTAGTTTTAGGGTTTGATGAATTATTTGTGAATTCATGTTAATTTTGTAGACTCATGGTTTTGTTCAAATAAATATGCTTTTCATTGTTATTGTGTTTAAATCTTGAAGGTTGGCCACCTTCACATGTTAGGTTAGATGTATGATCGAGAGATTATATGTTTAATTTGATCTATAACAATGAATCGTTGTTAATCTATCACGAGAGTAGTTAGATTGACAATGAAAGTTGCTAAAGACTAGTTCTAATGCCATGTAATTTTGTATTGGTTTTAAGAAATTAACTATCAATCAAGTTGCATGAGAAAGAGTTGTCTTTGAGAGAAGATAACTTGGAATTAAGTTTCTAGACTTAGGCATAAGAATTAAAATAAAATCCATGAAATCTATAATTTTGCATGATGAAACAAACAAGGATTCGAAACCCTAGAACTCTCTTTAACTCTTGCAATTCTCCCTTTGATATTTTCTTTGCTTGATTTTTCTTTTTCCCAAAATTGAAATATTGAATTTCAATCCTCAAATAAAATTGATTCAATTCTAGAATAGCTAAGTAACTTAAACCTTCCCAATTGGATCTCTAGTGGAAACGATACTCGGACTTAACCGTTTTATATTATAACTTGACCCGTACACTTGCAGTTAACACACAAAGTGGCACATCAACTAGATGAAGGCAAATGGGTAACCGGAGAATAGAAATGGGACCCAATGCTCTAGGATAGAAGGAAGGCATTGGGCAGCCCGAGCAATAATATGCTTGTGCACATAGAAGAAAATATATACACGACGCTGAGGTGTTGAGATTACTCCACACAGTGAAGGGTAATCGACGTTGAGGAACGTTGAGCAATGCTCCGCCTCAACTAGGGAAAGAGTATTAGAAATGAATGAATATGTACACATGATGTAACCAAGAATTGATCATGTTATAAACTGATTTTTCAGGATGATGTTTTATACGAGTTCAATCAGTTTTATACTTAAAGTATAATGTTTTTCAGAAACCGTTACTCACTGAGCTGTTAGCTCATGCTTTCATATGTTTTCCATTTTCAGGTAGCATGACAGTTCCCGTTGCCGATCAAAGTCGAGGTTTGTCAAGAGCATGTTGATGGAAAGGTTGACAGTGGGTTACGTGATAGGGTAGTTGGTAACTGCTGTCTTCACATCTCTTCTCATGTTATGGAGGATAATCCGGGAGGGGGTGTGACATCTTTGGTAATCCAAAGAAGAGAACCATTATAACATATACATTTCCGCTTCAAAATAGAGAGTGAGTTTGGTATCTTTACCTACGGACCCATCCAACACTTAAGTCCGTACTCGTCGATTTCACCTTTTCACCCTCGGTCATTCGTAACTATTTCCTTAACTTTCTATACATTGCTGTATTACCAAGGTATATGACTTATCCAGTTTAACCCTCTTATTAAGCCTTTTGAATTTCGTGGTCATCCTTCTATGCGTCCACCATGCTTAACACCTGGTTTTTCTTTTACGCCTTTCTCATACTTAATCGTTTCCTTTGCAATTTTTCTAATAACCATTCATTTCTTATTTCCTTCCTTTAACATTCTTTTCACCTTTATAATACATCAAATGCTTAACCTTAGTCTCTTCTAGTTAACTCATAGGACGTTTCCTAATAAGTTATTTCTCAATCCTTAATAATTATAAACTTCAATTTTCATCGCATTGCCTTGCCAACGTACAGAACCCCTTCAATACATAACAATTTTCCAATTACAGCAACTTTCAACGCGACTTCTTTTGTACATGCTACATTAAAAAACTTCCTGATCAGCACAATGATCCTTTATAACAAACCTTCATCGCATAGTTGCTGCCCATCGCATGGTTTATCTATACATCGCTAACCTTCAGCGCATAATTACTGTCTATCGCATACAATTACTCTCCAATTCAAAGTATTTTCAACAACGTATGGTAAGTGATAACTTGTAGAAATACAAGTTATTATAGCCTTTTTCATAGATAAATAGAGATTAAATAGAGAAGCATGCGGTAGTTTATGCTAAATAATATTGATAAATCTTCCTTTGCGTTATACTCTTGTATTTTTATGAAGATAATGATTTTACCACTTTTTGAGCCTAAAACGCATGTTTTGATGCAGGAATGCAGACGATGCATTGATGACTTCTTAACGCAAGACGACACGTTAGCAATCTGTTCTTCATGGACGCATGATCTGAACGGAACGCAAACAACCTGACGACGCGTTAACAACTCAACGCATAACTACGCGTTAGCAACCTACGACGCGTTGACATCGGCCAAACTATGCATGGATACGTAGGCAACCGTTAAGGCAAGGCCTGAGAATCAGATCGGAATCTTGAGAGATTGACGGATGATTGACAAACATGATTTGCGGCTAAAGTGGTGGATCTTAATTGGCCCGAGAATCACGCAATCAGGCAAGATGGATGCAGTGTCAATCTCGCCAACAATCAAGCAGATCGGCCATTACTGCGATTTCATCATCTATAAAAGGGCAGCTCTGCGAGATGAGAAAGGTTGTTGATTCTTGGAAGAACTCCATAAGTGACAGTAGAGTTCTCTCAGACTTTAGCCAGAGACAAATAGCTCGAGAGAGAAGAGTCTTCCCTCCACCGTACCACTTCACAGCAGATCATCACGCTTCCATCCAGGCGACTCAAGACATTGACGCCTTCCCTGCTTTCTTTCTCATTTTCTATCTTAATTTTAGATTTGTATCAAGGAATTAAACTTATCGAAAATTGTATCTCATTTCATCAATAGAATTATCCTCCATGTCTACTCACTTCTATAAACTTTCCGCTTTTTACTTTCAAACCATGAGTAACTAATCACTCAAGGGTCTAGGGTTACGTTAGCATCTAACTAGGAACCACAGTGTAACTATTTTATCTTGTCAATTGCGAGCTTAATCCGATGCTTATGTCCATCTGACAAATCGATATAAGTAGTAATAATCAGACTGCTCGAGAGGGTAAGTGATTGTGGAACTCAATTGACAAGGACCGAGTAGTGTTACCTGTCTATGGGGCTAACCTTGGTTATTAACACTCTCCTATGCGTTATAGACATATAACGCATAGCGGCTGACAACCGGGAGAAGAGTCGCAAGTATGAATAGAATACTACTGTGCGTTTCCGACGTTAGATGTTAATCAACCTGAACCCTTTCTTTATCCATTCACACACATCTTTAGCTGAACTTACTGTGTCGCATGCTTTCCATCTTTCACAACTTTTAGTCTAGTGTACAAACAATCACTTTCAGTAGATTAAAAACAATTCTCAAACATTTATTGGTTACCACTGTAACGCATGAAATCCAACTAAAATCTGAATCAATATAATCCTTGTGTTCGACCTCGGACTCACCGAGAACACCTATTATTTTGCTTATACTTGGGTAAAAGAATAGGAAAACTTGACAAGACCACCAACGCATAGTAATAGAACGCATAGCATGTTCAAAGCATGACATGTTGAACGCATAAACGTATCATTTAGCACCTTGCATTATGTTGATTTTCACATACAAAATAACCGCAACAAGTTTTTGGCGCCGTTGTCGGGGATTATTTCATTGAGTTAATTATTTTCTTTGGATTATTGTGTTGCAGAATTCCTCAGTCGACGGAGTATAGCAAGCTTCTCTTCTGTCAGAGGCTTCTAACAGTATATGAGTGAAGGGGATAACCCAACATTTGATATTGACCCTAAGATTGAGAGAACCTTTAGAAGAAGGATAAGACAGAATAAACAAAGAAGGAGCAATCAAACTACTGAAGAGAACATGGATGCTCAAAATAATCAACCTTAAGCTCCTCAAGCTGGGTTAGGCAGAATGCAAATGCGCAAGAGCACGCAAACTACGATACAAACCCAATTCTCTTGGCGCATGATAGGAATCGCCCAATGAGGGAGTATGCTCGCCAAATTTATACAATTTTCCACCGGGAATTTTACAACCAACCTTCGAGGGTAATGGAAAGTTCGAAATGAAACCAGTAATGTTGCAGATGCTACAAGCCGCAGGGCAGTTTGGGGGTGCAACGGGTGAAGATCCACATGCACACCTGAAAAGTTTCTTGGAAATTTGTAGCGCATTCCCTATGGCTGGAGTACCGCAAGATAGCATCAGACAAACGATATTCCCATTTTCTCTCAGAGATGAGGCAAGACAATGGGCGTATTCATTTGAACCTGGTGAGATTACAACTTGGGGCAAAATGGTTGAAAAGTTCATGCAGAAATACTTTCCTCCGACAGTAAGTGCAAAGAGGCGACGAGACATTGTCACCTTCGAGCAAAAGGACTCGGAGACACTTAGTGAAGCATGGGCCCGGTTTAAAAGGCTTGTAAGGAATTGTCCCCACAATGGTATCCCTGATTGTGTACAGATGGAGATTTTCTACGGCGGACTGAACAAAACATCACAATCAGTGGCTGACGCCTCTGCAGCAGGAGGTTTAATGGACAAAACTTATACGCAAGCAAAGGAGATCCTCGACAGAATTTCGAGGAACACTGATGAATGAGTGGATGATGGATATGGATCCAGGTACATGGATAAAACACGAATGCAAGCTGGAATGATTGAAACGGATGCAACTAATAACCTTTTAGCTCAGATCGCCAAAATGACATCCTTGCTGCAAACAATTGCGTTGAACAACCAAGGTGGAACAGTTGCATCAATGGACGCAATGAACACGGTGAATGCAACAGCATCTGTAAGCTGTGTGCAATGCGGTGAGGGCCACTTGTACGATATGTGTCCCTATAACTGATGCGCACTTTTACCGCAACTGTACGGGTCAAGTTATAATATAAAACGGTTAAGTCCGAGTATCGTTTCCACTAGAGATCCAATTGGGAAGGTCAAGTTACTTAGCTATTCTAGAATTGAATCAATTTTATTTTGGGAAAAAGAAAAATCAAGCAAAGAAAATATCAAAGAGAGAATTTGCAAGAGTCAAAGAGAGTTCTAGGGATTCGAATCCTTGTTTATTTCATCATGCAAAATTATAGATTTCATGGATTTTATTGTAATTCTTATGCCTAAGTCTAGAAACTTAATTCCAAGTTATCTTCTCTCAAATACAACTCTTTCTCATGCAACTCGATTGATTGTTAATCTCTTAAAACCAATACACAATTACATGGCATTAAAACTAGTCTTTAGCAACTTTCATTGTCAACCTAACTACTCTCGTGATAGATTAACAACGATTCATTGTTATAGATCAAATTAAACATATAATCTCTCGATCATACATCTAACCTAACATGTGAAGGTGGCCAATCTTCAAGAATTAGATACAATAACAATGAAAAGCATAATTTAATTAAATAAAACCATGAGTCTACAAAATTAACATGAATTCACAAACAATTCATCAAAACCCTAAAACTAAAGAGTTTAGCCACTCATAGCTTGAAGCAACATGTTTAAGAAAAAATAATCAAAGGAAGAGTGTAAAGAATAGGAAAACTCTACTGAAAAGAGGATCTTGATTGAGGTAGCACCGTCACGAACTCCTTGGCTCTCGCGTCGGACTTCGAAGGGCACCAAGACTATCTCGAACTCTTTTCCTCTTCCTTGCAGCTAACTCACTCTTTTCTCTCGCTTAATTCTCACCTTTTTGGATCTTTTCTTTAGGTCTGCAACTTTCTTGCTTTTCTTGATATTTCTCCTCCCTTGGACTGCTGAAAACCCCCAAATTCATAGAGTTTGGCCGCCAAAACTTTAACCTAAAATATAAAACTTGCGTTTAATTAATGTTGGCGCCGCGGCGCTACGGTTGCGACCAAAAATAAGTTGCTCTTGGGTTTTAGCGCCGCGACAACGCCGTCCCAGCGTCGCGACGCTGTCTTGCGTTCATCAAGGATGCGTCGAGGCAGCAACATCTTGGCGCCGCGATGCTACTCTGCGTCCATGCTGATGCGTTTATACTTCAGCGCCGCGGCAGCGCTGCCTGAGCGCCGCGACGCATCATGCGTTTTAACAAGGATGCGTTTTTCAGCTCTTTTTTGCCGTATTCTTGCTCGGTTTTGATCTTTTAGTCGTTCTTCTAATTTTCCTCGTTTTAACCTGAAAATCACTAGCAAACAAGTGAAATCTAATATAAAACTCCCTTAATTTGAGAGAATAATAAGCACTTTTCAAGTGTTTATCAACACCCCAAACTTAGAGATTCGCTAGTCCCGAGCAAAGAATAAAATAAAATAACAGGGAGTTTAGATGAAGAAGTGTGCAAGTGACTCATGTCTCAGAGAATAGTATTCAGAGCTTAAGTAGAAACATGCAAGCATATCTATATTGTTATAATCATTCAAGGCCAAATCTTGCTATCTCCCATGTGTGTGTGTGCAAGCCTCCTTTAATTTAAAATACTAGAGCTCAAATTAGGACTTAAGAGAGTTTCTTTAGTTTTCCCCCTACTCTAGCTCATGCACCAATCTTCAAGCTTTCATGCATTCAAGTGAGTAATATGTCCACTAAGGTACCTTTCAATCATATATTTTTTCATGGGCCCAAACTTGCATTCTTTTACCTAGAGGTACTAGCTTTCACACATTCACTGTAGGGACTCGTACCTAGTCAATTCCCAGGCGTCCTTACTGATCACAGCAAAGGCAGCTCTTTTTACCCCTATCCATGCATACTCATTACAAGTTTAACATTTAAAAAGATAGACAAATAAAGCTCATATATTTTGTGTACACTCTTTCTTTTCTAAAGGCATGTATACTCTTTTCTTTTTCTTTAGTCTAAGATTACAAGTTATCATGCATTTCCACTCCTTAACCGGTGGGGCCTTTCGAAGTGACAACCAAATACACCCAACTTAATCCTTTTTTCAGTTAAAGATTCTAAATAGAAGTGGCTACGTGCTTAAGAATATGAGAGATTTTAAGAGGGACTTAAATGAATTTAACTCAAGATAGTGCTATTCTATTTCCACAATAAGTCATCTATCATGCAAATTCGAATCTCATCATGGGCAATCAACATCAAGGCACACAACCATAAACAACATTCCTATTAACTTTGAAAGCTCCAAAATTTTCAAAAAAATTTTTTCAAAAATTGTTTCAAAAAATTGACATGCATATGATCATTAAAACCTTCACTAACATGCATAGCAGGATAAGATAACACACAAAAGTACATTGACATGCATATGATCATTAAAACCTTCACTAACATGCATAGCAGGATAAGAAAACACATAAAAGTACGAAAGACACCTCCCACCCTAAACTTAGAATCATGCATTGTCCCCAATGCATAAGAGCATCTAACAAGGAAAGAGCAAGCCTTGGAGCAAGCGGGAAGCCACCAAACAGGCTTGGTGTAAGGAGTATTTTGTGTGATAAACCACGTTCCTGAGAGATAAAGCATATGAGTGACTCCAAGATTTATAAAATAAAAAAAAAGTAAAGAAAGCAATAAAATTGGGTTGCCTCCCAATAAGCGCTTGGTTTAACGTCTTCTAGCTAGACGGGACTAATGGATCATGCAATGAAAGTCAGGTTCTCAAGTCCGCGTTCTTCATCACCGATGTAGTGCTTTAATCGTTGACCATACACTTTGAAGGTTGTTCCATTGTTACCTTGTAGTTCCACGGCTCTGTGTGGGGATACCTTGACAATGATAAAGGGTCCCGACCATCGTGTCCTAAGCTTTCCTGGAAACAAGCGTAAACGTGAGTTAAAAAGTAATACTCTTTGTCCTGGAAGGAAGGTTCGTGATGTGATCTTTTTGTCATGCCATCTCACAGTGCGCTCTTCGTAAAGTTTGGCATTCTCATAAGCTTGAGCACGGAACTCCTCCATCTCATTGAGTTCTAAAAGGCGTTTCTCACCGGCTTTCTCGAAATCCATGTTCAGCTTCTTGATTGCCCAATAAGCTCTATGCTCGAGCTCTACCGGTAAGTGACAAGCCTTTCTAAAAATCAACCCATACGGGGAAGTACCAATTGGGGTTTTGAAAGCTGTGCGGTAGGCCCACAGTGCATCATCGAGCTTAAGGGCCCAATCCTTCCTATTGGTCTTGACTGTCTTTTCCAAAACTTGTTTGATTTCCCTGTTAGATAACTCAGCAAGGCCATTAGTTTGAGGATGATAAGCTGTAGCAATTTTATGATTAACATTATATTTTTGCATCATGGATTCAAACAGTTTATTGCAAAAGTGAGAACCCTCATCACTAATAATAGCTCTAGGTGTACCAAAACGTGTGAAAATGTTTTTATGCAAGAATTTTAAAACAGTGCGAGCATCATTGGTCTAGTGGCTATGGCTTCTACCCACTTAGATACATAATCGACTGCAACTAGAATGTATAGGTAGCCATTAGAAGAAATAGGAAAAGGCCCCATAAAGTCAATACCCCAAACAAAATAACTCCACTTCCAAGATAGGTTTCATTAGAAGCTCATGTTGTCTAGAAATATTGCCAGTACGTTGGCACCTATCACATGATTTAACAAAGGTATAACAGTCTTTAAAAAGGGATGGCCAATAAAATCCTGACTGAAGTACCTTGGCTGCAGTTCTAGTGGGTCCAAAATGACCTCCATAGGGTGAGGCATGACATGAATTTAGAATACTTACCACTTCCTCTTGAGGCACACACTTTCTTATCATATTGTCAACACAAACCTTGTAGAGAAGTGGGTCCTCCCAATGGTAAGACTTAACTTTGTGCAGCAATCTTTTTTTTTGTTGATAATTCATGTCAAGTGGCAAATGTCCTCCTGCAAGATAATTAACTATGTCAGCAAACCAGGGCAAACTATCTTTTACCTGATACAGTTGTTCATCAGGGAACATCTCAACAATTGGGGGCCATGATTTAGCTTCCTCATTCTCAATTCTAGGTAAGTGGTCTGCAACCACATTTTCACATCCTTTCCTGTCTTTGATTTCTAAATAATATCCACCTCATTAGCCTAGGTTTAGAATCTTTCTTAACAAACAAATACTTTAAAGCAGCATGGTCAGTATGCACTACTATTTTAGAGCCAAGCAAGTATGATCTAAATTTATCAAGGGCAAACACAACAGCTAGTAGTTCTTTTTCAGTAGTAGTGTATTTCTGTTGAGTATTATCAAGAGTCCTACTATCATAGTAAATTGCCCTAAACATGTTATCTCTACATTGGCCTAAAACAGCTCCTAAAGCATAATCACTAGCATCACACATGATCTCAAAAGACTGACTCCAATCTGGTACAACAATAATAGGTGCAGCAATTAGTCTTTCCTTCAGAGTATTAAAAGCTAGTAGACATGCATCATCAAAAATAAACTTAGCTTCCTTTTCTAGTAAATTACTCAAGGGTTTAGCAATTTTAGAAAAATCTTTAATAAATCTCCTATAAAACCTTGCATGCCCTAGGAAGCTTCTGACTCCTTTCACATTGGTGGGGGGTGGTAGTTATTCAATGGCACCTATTTTAGCCCTATCCACCTTCAATCCCTTTTTAGAGACTTTATGCCCCAGGACGATGCCTTCCGTCACCATGAAGTGACACTTCTCCCAGTTTAAAACAAGGTTAGCATCTTGACACCTCTGCAAAACACGAGTTAGATTAACAAGACAAGAGTCAAATGAAGACCCAAATACAAAAAAATCATCCATAAAAACCTCCATTATGTCTTCAATGAGCCCCTGAAAAATAGACATCATACAACGTTGGAAAGTAGCAGGGGCATTACATAAACCAAATGGCATTCTCTTAAAAGCAAATGTCCCATAGGGACATGTAAATGTCGTTTTTTCTTGATCCTCAGGAGCAATGACAATTTGGTTATAACCTGAATATCCATCTAGGAAGCAATAATGAGAATAACCTACAAGTCTATCAAGCATTTGATCTATAAAAGGAAGGGGAAAATGATCTTTTCTAGTGGCTTTGTTCAACTTCCTATAATCAATGCATACATGCCATCCTGTCACAGTTCTAGTGGCTATCATTTCATCTTTTTCATTTTTTACCACAGTCATGCCACCTTTCTTGGGTACCACTTGAACAGGACTTACCCATGGACTGTCAGATATGGCATATATGATTCCTGCATTTAAAAGCTTGAGCACTTCTTTCTTAACTACCTTCTTCATGGTGGGATTAAGTCTCCTTTGGTGCTCTATCGATGGTTTAAAGGTATCTTCCATCAAGATTCTATACATACAGACCGACGGACTAATACCTTTAAAGTCCTCAATAGACTAACCAATGGCAGATTTATGATCCCTCAATACTTTCAATAATTTTTCTTCTTCCACAGAATCAAGATCAGAAGATATTATAACAGGTAAAGAAGATAAATCATCTAAGAATGCATATTTCAAATGAAGAGGTAACACTTTTAATTCAAACTTAGGCTTCTCAATATCATTCACAACATGCAAGGGAGCTAAAGGTATAGGTTTATCTATTTTAGAACATATTGGCAACCTATTTAACCACCTAGCATAAAATGCTATTTCATCAAAGATTGTATCTGCATTTTCAACATCTATTATGCTTTGTTCTAGATGATCATTAGCCAACATAACCTCTACATGCTTAAAAATAATATGATCAATTATGTCTATAGCATGGCAAGGACTATTCTCATCATGATGACTCAAGGACTTGTAAATATCAAATACAACATTCTCATCATTTACCCTGAGAGTCAAATTCCCTTGTTGGACATCTATGATAGCCTTTCCAGTTGCTAGGAATGGCCTCCCAAGTATGATAGGAATCTCAGAGTCCTCCTCCATGTCCAATACTACAAAATCTGCAGGGAAGATAAATTTGTCAACTTTAACTAATACACCTTCAACAATACTATTAGGATAAGCTAATGATCTGTCAGCAAGTTGCAGGGTGATGGTGGTAGGTTGCACCTCTCCAATGTTGAGTTTCCTATAAACAGATAAAGGCATCAAATTAATAGAAGCACCAAGATCACAGAGAGCTCTAGTAACATTTAAAGAACCAATAGTGCAAAATATAGTAAAACTCCCTCGATCTTTCAATTTTTGTGGTTCTTTTGTAGCACTGCACTACATTCCTCTATCATGCTAATCATCTCATATTGCCCAAACTTTTTCTTTTTAGATAAGACATCTTTCATGAATTTAGCATAGTTGGGCATTTGCTCTAAAGCCTCAGCAAATGGAATGTTAATGTGTAGCTTTTTAAATAACTCAAGAAATTTAGCAAATTGCGAGTCTATTTCTTTCTTTTTAAAACGTTGAGGATATGGCATAGTATTAGGCACAAGAGGTAGAGGGTTAGATGACTTACTTGAAGATGTTGACTCATTTACCTTTACCTCCTTTTCTAGGATCTTTGGTTCATCTTCTAAAATTGGCTCTTGGATAGTGTCATCTACCTCTTGCTCTTCATCCTCATCAATGATCAAAGGAGTGGACAGCTTTTTCCCACTCCTCAAAGTCATGGCCTTGCACTCCTCTTTTGGATTTATCTCGGGACAACTAGGAAATTTTCCCTTTTGCATTGTTTGGAGGGAAGTGGCGATTTGGCTTATTTGTACCTCGATGTTTTGAATGGCCTTACCATGACTTTGTACGGTGCTTTCCAATGCGGTTGTCCTTCCTCTTGATTCTTTTATGAACTCTATCATCAAGTCTTCTAAGTTGGACTTCTTTTCGGTGTGGGATGGACCTACATTGGATAAATCAGGAGGACCTTGCAAAACATTCCTTTTGTTAGCATAAGAAAAATTTTCATGGTTCCTCAAGCTAGGATGGTAGTGAGTTGGAAGTTGTTGATGTTGGTGACTCCTATAATGTCCTCTATCAACATAGTGTGCCGTCTCATTATCTCCTTGAACGCCCATTTCCGATGCAAAAGCGGCAAAAGAGGCTATAGATGGTGGATTTGTTTGAGCTTGGCCTCCTGCAGTTAATTTAGAAAGAGCATTAGTAAGGGAAGCCATTTGAGCTTTGAGAGAATTTACCTCATCCACCTCATACAATCCGGTGGCTTTTAGGATGTTTGGAGAAGACCGTTCACATGGCCAATTGTAAGATGTATTGGCCAAGACTTCTAATATGGTGTAGGCTTTTTGAGCATTCTTTGAAAAAATTGACCCTTCGGCGGTTGCATCTAAGATGGATTTGGTTGAGCTTGCCAATCCATTGTAAAAGAGTTGAATTTGCAACCAATCTGGGTACCCATGTTGAGGGCATCTTCTCAAGAGATCCTTATACCTTTCCCAAGTCTCGTATAATTGGTCATCCTCAAGTTGGCGGAATGTTCCAATCTCCGTCCTTAGTCTTTGAGATTTAGTCGGTGGAAAATATTTGTTCAAGAAAGCTTGAGCTAAGATCTCCCATGTTGTAATGCTATCAGGAGGTATGGTTTCCAACCAATCCTTATCACGGTCCTGTAAAGAGAAAGGAAAAAGTCTTAGTCTAATAGCATCATTAGAAACACCATTCATCTTTACCGTTCCGCATATCTCCAAGAAGGATCGTAAGTGCTTGTGAGGATCTTCATTGGTCCTTCCTCTAAAGGCTAGCTCTCTAGCCATTTGGATCAATCCCAGTTTCAACTCAAAATTGTTGACATTGATAGGCACATTCATTATTCCGGGTTGACTTGCCGGTAACGTGGGTTGAAAGTAGTCTCTAATTGCCTTTGGTATCTCCTCCGCCATCTTCGTAGTTTGATTAAGTTAAGCCCTTAGATTTCTTTTACACGTCCTTTCAATCTCGGGATCAAGAGGGAGGAGGTTAGTATTATCTCGAGGCATAGACTAACAAAATAAATAAAATAAAAAAAAATTATATAAAATAAACCAAATAAATAAACAATCAAATAATATACACCTCAAATTAAGATCTATCAATTCTAATGAATATTAAATAACAAAAACCGTTCTTTCGATCCCCGGCAACGGCGCCAAAAACTTGATGCGCACTTTTAGTGTTTACCGCAAGTGTATGGGTCAAGTTATAATATAAAACGGTTAAGTCCGAGTATCGTTTCCACTAGAGATCCAATTGGGAAGGTCAAGTTACTTAGCTATTCTAGAATTGAATCAATTTTATTTCAGGATTGAAATTCAATATTTCAATTTTGGGAAAAAGAAAAATCAAGCAAAGAAAATATCAAAGGGAGAATTTGCAAGAGTCAAAGAGAGTTTGTTGTGGAAATATTATTGTGTGAATTAACCTAACGCAAGGTGCTAAAGTATATGATTATGCGTTCAACATGTCAAGATTTGATCATGCAATGCGTTCTATTATTATGCGTTGGTCTTGTCAAGTTTTCCTATCCTCTACCCAAGTATAAGCAAAGGAATAGGTTTTCTCGGTGAGTCCGAGGTCGAACACAGGGAATATATTGATTTGGTTTTAATTGGATTGTATGCGTTACAGAGGTAACCAACAATTGTGTGAAATTGTGTTTCTAATCTAGAGAAAGCAGATGTTTGTACACTAGACTAACAGTTGTGTGATATGGGAAGCAATGCGACACAGCAAGTTCAGCTAAGATGTGTATGAATGGATAAAGAAAAGGGTTCGGGTTGATTAACATCTAACGTCGGAAACGCACAGTAGTACTTTATTCATACTTGCGACTCTTCTCCCGGTTGTCAGCCGCTATGCGTTATATGTCTATAACGCATAGGAAAGTGTTAAGAACCAAGGTTGTCCTCGTAGACAGGTAACACTACTTGGCCCTTGTCAATTGAGTTCCACAATCACTTACCCTCTCGAGCAGTCTGATTATTACTACTTATATCGATTTGTCAGATGGATATAAGCATCGGATTAAGCTCGCGATTGACAAGTTAGAATAGTTACACTGCGGTCCCTAGTTAGATGCTAATGCAACCCTAGACCCTCGAGTGATTAGTTACTCATGGCTTGAAAGTATAAAGTGGACAGATGAGAAACGTCAATAGACATGGAAGATAATTGTATTGATGAAAATGAGATACAAATTTCGATAAGTCAATTTCTTGATACAAATCTAAAATTCAAGTAAGAACAGTAAGAAAGAAAGCAGGGTAAGACGTCAATGTCTTGAGTCGCCCGGATGGAAGCGTGATGATTTGCTGTGAAGTGGTGCGGCGGATGGAAGACTCTTCTCTCTCGAACTATTTGTCTCCGGTTGAAGTCTGAGAGAACTCTGCTATCACTTATGGAGTCCTTCTGAGAATCAACAACCTTTCTCCTCTCGCAGAGCTGCCCTTTTATAGATGATGAAATCGCAGTTAATGGCAGATCTGCTTGATTGGTGGCGAGATTGACATTGCATCCATCTCGCCTGATTGCGTGATTCTCGGGTCAATTAAGATCCACCACTTAAGTCGCAAATCATGTCCGCCAATCATCTGTCAATCTCTCAAGATTCCGATCTGATTCGCAGCGCCTAGCCGTAACGGTTGTCTATGCGTCCATGCATAGTTTGGTTGATGTCAACGCAACATAGGTTACTAATGCGTAGTTATGCGTTGGGCTGTCGTTAACGCATCGTCTGGTTCCTGCGTTAAGGGGTCATTGACGCATCCCTTGCATTCCTGCGTGAAAACATGCGTTTTAGGCTTAACAAGTGGTAAAATCAATATCTTCATCAAAATTCAAGAGTATAACGCAAAGGAAGATTTATTAATGGAATTTATCATCAACTACAGCATGCTTCTCTTATTTAAACTCTATTTATCTATGAAAAAGGCTATAATAACTTGTATTTCTACAAGTTATCAGAGTTCTAGGGATTCGAATCCTTGTTTATTTCATCATGCAAATTATAGATTTCATGGATTTTATTGTAATTCTTATGCCTAAGTCTAGAAACTTAATTCCAAGTTATCTTCTCTAAAAGACACCTCTTTCTCATGCAACTCGATTGATTGTTAATCTCTTAAAACCAATACACAATTACATGGCATTAAAACTAGTCTTTAGCAACTTTCATTGTCAACCTAACTACTCTCATGATAGATTAACAACGATTCATTGTTATAGATCAAATTAAACATATAATCTCTCGATCATACATCTAACCTAACATGTGACGGTGGCCAATCTTCAAGAATTAGACACAATAACAATGAAAAGCATAATTTAATTAAATAAAACCATGAGTCTACAAAATTAACATGAATTCACAAACAATTCATCAAAACCCTAAAACTAAAGAGTTTAGCCACTCATAGCTTGAAGCAACATGTTTGAGAAAAAATAATCAAAGGAAGAGTGTAAAGAATAGGGAAACTCTACTGAAAAGAGGTTCTTGATTGAGGCAGCACCGTCACGAAGTCCTTGGCTCTCGCGTCGGACTTCGAAGGGCACCAAGACTATCTCGGACTCTTTTCCTCTTCCTTGCAGCTAACTCACTCTTTTCTCTCGCTTAATTCTCACCTTTTTGGATCTTTTCTTTAGGTCTGCAACTTTCTTGCTTTTCTTGATATTTCTCCTCCCCTTAGATTGCTGAAAACCCCTAAATTTATAGAGTTTGGCAGCCAAAAATTTAACCTAAAATATAAAACTTGCGTTTAATTAACGTTGGCGCTGCGGCGCTGTCGCATAGCACCGCGGCGCTAGGGTTGCGACCAAAAATAAGTTGCTCTCGGGTTTTAGTGCCGCGGCAGCGCCGTCCCAGCGCCGCAACGCTGTCTTGCGTTCATCAAGGATGCGTCGAGGCAGCGACATCTTGGCGCCGCGATGCTACTCTGCGTCCAT
The DNA here is from genome assembly GCA_030954485.1 of Citrullus mucosospermus. Classification (NCBI taxonomy): domain Eukaryota; kingdom Viridiplantae; phylum Streptophyta; class Magnoliopsida; order Cucurbitales; family Cucurbitaceae; genus Citrullus; species Citrullus mucosospermus. The sequence continues at coordinate 14,583,499 of CM062061.1, read as the reverse complement.
GGTGATGCGTTTATACTTCAGCGCTGCGGCAGCGCTGCCTTAGCGCCACGGCGCATCATGCGTTTTAACAAGGATGCGTTTTTTAGCTCTTTTTTGCGTATTCTTGCTCAGTTTTTATCTTTTAGTCGTTTCTTCTAATTTTCCTCGTTTTAACCTGAAAATCACTAGCAAACAAGTGAAATCTAATATAAAACTCCCTTAATTTGAGAGAATAATAAGCACTTGCAATAACCCACAGTCTGTCTGCTATGTTCAGAACAACCCGTATTCCAAGACTTATAATCCGGGTTGGAGGAACCATCCTAACTTTGGATGGGGAGGAAACCAATCACAGACGCAGGGAACTGGACAACAGCCGCAGAGAAGCAACAACCCCGTGTACAACCAAGGTGTTCAAGGGCATCAAACACAACGAAACCAGTCAGCAAATTCATCATCATCATCCCTTGAAGCAGTTATGCGTCAAACTATCACTCAAAATGAAGAAACGCGTAAGTCGTTGGAAGCGATGCTCCAAAACCAAATGGGTGAAATAAAAGGCCATGCCATTGCAATCCGAAATTTAGAAATACAAGTAGGACAAATGGCAAGCGAGCGTAATGTCAGACCCCAATGAGCATTGCCTAGTAATACCGAAGCCCCACGAGGTAACGGTAAGGAACAATGTCAAGCTGTGACATTGAGGAGTGGGAAGGTTCTTCCCACTGAAACGCAAGATCAGGGGATGCAAGGAAATCTGCAACCTCACATCACTCCACAACTACCTCCCGTAACATCTACTAGTGAACCGCAATCTTCATCCACCACCACAACCTCTCAAGAACAAGAAAATGGAAAGGGAAGAGAAAAAGCAACGCAGGCAAACCCTGCGTCGGTATCTCAGAATATCACTCCCCCTATGCGTCCGCCCTTTCTTCAACGCCTAAAGAAGAAAAATGATGAGGGCCAATTTAGAAAATTCCTGGATGTTCTCAAACAACTTCACATCAACATTCCGTTAGTGGAAGCCCTGGAACAAATGCCGAGCTATGTCAAATTTCTGAAAGACATATTATCTAAGAAAAGAAGGCTTGGAGAGTTTGAGACAGTCGCATTAACGCGGGAATGCAGCGCATTGTTCAAAAGCAATATACCCGCCAAAATGAAAGATCTAGGGAGTTTCACATTACCCTGTTCTATAGAAGGAATGGACGTAGGTCAGGCACTATGTGACTTAGGGGCCAGCATAAATTTAATGCAACTGTCTATATTCAAAAAGTTGGGTATAGGGGAAGCACAACAAACCACAGTCACGCTTTAACTCGCTGGCCGTTCCATTAAGCATCCCGAAGGAAAAATTGAGGATGTTCTTGTGAAGGTAGACAAATTTATCTTCCCGGCCGACTTCATAATTCTAGATTATGAAGCTGATAGAAACGTGCTCATCATCCTGGGAAGACCTTTCTTAGCCACTGGACGCGCCCTGATAGACGTCCAGGAAGGGGAGTTAACCATTCGAGTGGACGACCAGCAGGTAAAGTTTAATGTTTTTAATGCGTTGAAATATCCTGATGATTTCCATTCTTGCCAGATGATCGAAGAGATAATTGAAGAAAAGGCAATCATCAAAGACGCATGTGCTGAAAACGAAACAATGTTGGATGAACTGGATGAGGGAAGAGAAGCAGAAATAGGTTTAATCTTCAATGCAAGCTTTGAACGCTTGGACTTAAGCAACCGAACCACGGAGAAAACAAAGCCGTCCCTAAAAGAGCCACCAACCCTCGAGCTTAAAACACTACCAACGCATTTAAAGTATGCATATTTGGGGAAGAGAGCAGGCTACCGGTCATCATATCCTCTGCGTTGACTACAGAATGTGAAAAGGCTTTGCTGGATATACTGAAAAATCTTATCAAAGCCATCGGATGGACCTTAGCGGATATTAGAGGAATAAGCCCTTCATACTGCATGCACAAAATTTGGTTGGAAGAAGGTAAAGATGGCTCAGTTGAAAGGCAACGCAGGCTTAACCCCGCAATGAAGGAGGTTGTAAAGAAAAAGATCATCAAATGGCTCGACGCAAGGGTCATTTATCCAATCTCCGACAGTAGTTGGGTAAGCCCAGTTCAGTGTGTACCGAAGAAAGGGGGAATGACAGTGATCATGAATAGTAAGAATGAATTGATACCAACAAGAACGATCACTGGCTGGTGCATCTGTATGGACTACCGCAAGCTGAATGCGGCAACAAAGAAGGACCACTTTCCACTGCTATTCATCTACCAGATGCTTGATAGGCTGGCAGGAAATGAATTTTTCTGCTTCCTGGACGGATATTCCTGCTATAACCAGATCATGATAGCTCCGGAATATCAAGAGAAGACAACGTTCACTTGTCCATATGGCACCTTTGCGTTCAGACGCATGCCATTCGGGCTGTGTAACGCACCATGGACGTTCCAAAGGTGCATGATGGCAATATTTTCTGACTATTTGGAACAGTCAGTAGAGGTGTTTATGGACGACTTCTCAGTATTTGGGAAATCATATGATGAATGCTTGACCAACTTAGAACGAGTGCTAAAGCGATGCGAAGACACAAACCTAGTCCTCAACTGGGAAAAATGCCATTTTATGGTCACTGAGGGTATTGTGTTGGGACATAAGATCTCAAAGGTTGGATTGGAAGTAGATCAAGCAAAGATAGATGCGATAGCAAAACTTCCAGACCCCACAAATGTAAAGACGTTGCGTAGTTTCCTAGGCCATGCGGGCTTCTATAGAAGATTCATTAAAGGATTCTCTCAAGTAGCAAAACCACTGAGCGAGCTGCTGGAAGCCAACAGGGAATTTAATTTCGATGGTAAATGCCTAAACGCATTCGAGTCTCTAAGGCAAGCTCTGATTTCAGCACCAATTTTAGTTGCACCTGACTGGTCTCTCCCATTTGAACTAATGTGCGACGCAAGCAACCATGCGATGGGAGCAGTATTGGGGCAAAGAAAAGAGAAAATAATGCACCCCATCTATTATGCTAGTAAAACGTTGAATTCGTCTCAGGAGAACTACACCACTACTGAGAAGGAAATGTTAGCCATAGTCTTTGCGGTTGACAAATTCAGAGCATACTTGATAGGGTCAAAGGTGACCATCTATAGTGATCATTCTGCAATTAAATATTTGATGGCGAAAAAGGACGCAAAGCCTAGACTCATCCAATGGGTATTGCTATTACAAGAATTTGATTTGGAGATTAAAGATAGAAAGGGAACCGAGAATCAGGTTGCGGACCACCTATCTCGGTTGGAAAATAAAGAGGACTAGGAAAGTTGGAGTGATATAGAGGAACGATTCCCAGACGAGCATGTCATGAACGCAGAGAGCTAGGAACCGTGGTATGCAGACATAGTAAATTACCTGTTATGCAACCAATGGCCTGAAGAATTCAAAACTCAACAAAAGAAAAAGCTCCAACATGAAAGTAAGTTCTACTGCTGGGATGAGTCATATCTATACAGACTTGGCCCTGACCATATCCTACGTCGATGCGTTCCAGAATATGAAACGCATAGCATTTTGAGAAGCTGTCATGAAGCACCTTACGGAGGACACTTTGGAGGGCAGAGAACAGCTGCAAAGGTATTGCAAAGTGGGTATTTCTGGCCCACATTATTTAAAGACGCAAGGGCATATGCGGTAGCTTGCAATCGTTGTCAGAGAACAGGCAACATTTCCAACCGAAATGAGATGCCTCTGAATTCAATGCTGGAAGTTAAATTGTTCGACGTATGGGGAATCGACTTCATGGGACCATTCCCTCCTTCTTGCGGCAATTAATATATCTTAGTAGCGGTCGACTATGTATCCAAATAGGTAGAAGCAGCAGCCTGTGCAAAGAATGACGCAAACACAGTGTCCAAGTTTTTAAAGAAACAAATCTTCTCTCGATTTGGGACACCAAGGGCGATAATTTGTGATGAAGGTACGCATTTTATAAATCGCATCATCACTAATTTATTGACTAAATTTAATGTCTCGCACAGGGTAGCAACTGCCTATCACCCACAGACAAACGACCAAGCTGAAATAACAAATCGGGAGATCAAGTCCATACTTGAAAAGGTCGTGAGCACATCAAGGAAGGACTGGACGGAGAGATTAGATGAAGCTCTATGGGAATACAGAACGGCATTCAAAACAACTATAGGCATGTCACCCTATGCGTTGGTGTTTGGGAAAGCATGCCATCTCCCGCTTGAGCTGGAACACAAGGCCAGCTGGGCCATGAAGAAGCTCAATTTAGACCAGGATGCAAGCGGCGAAGCCAGAAAGCTTCAACTAAACGAACTCCTGGAGTGGAGGCATTCAGCTTACGAAAATGCAAAGCTGTATAAAGAAAGAACCAAGAAATGGCACGACAAAAAGATTAGTAAGAAAACACTATACGTCGACCAGAAGGTCCTGTTATTTAATTCAAGGTTGCGTTTGTTTCCAGGTAAGCTGAAGCCTCGCTGGTTGGGTCCATTCATAATCAAGGAAGTGTTCCCGCATATGGTGCGGTCATGCTGACAAAAGAAGACGGAACCACATCCTTCAAGGTCAATGGACAGAGGGTAAAACCCTACCACATTGGAGAGTTCAAAATTAACAAAACCTCCATTGACCTACCCGAATGTAATGACTGAGCTTGCGTCGAAAGGTCCCTGCATCGCCGAATGCCTACATTTCCAAGGACGCTTTCTTTTACCCTTGCTTTATTTTCATTTGAATTTGTTGTAGTATTTTATTTTATTTTATTGTATTTTGCTTTCTTTCTTTTGCTTGTATTTTGTTTTTAGCATGTATTTATTTCTTTAATTTCAGTTTAATAATGTAAATGAGATAAGCATGAAAGTAGGCGTCGAGTTTTGAAACAATTTGATTTCATCGTATAATCTATTATTCATGCATGCGTCCGACGCATAAGTAAACTATGCATTCATCGATAAACGATTTCTGTGTTTATTGAGTTAAGGTTAGAGGTAAGGTTAGAGCCGTACATATTTTGTCAAACGCATAATACTTAACTTACAACGCATAATCTGACCTGAGAACCAGGAGTTCATCAGCTATGCGTTTATCATTAGTTCACTGCATTTTAGATAGAGCACTAGGTGAAACGCAGATGTCTTCTCAGACTATGCGTTTTTCCCAGAAAAACACTCAAGTGCCAAAACACTCAAGTGCTCTATGTGCGTTCATTAGCCGCCCATCACACCTGATGGTTGTGCGGCTCAATAAAATTTGCCTTGATCAGTGGGATTCCGAATATCGCGAATCCACATTTATTACCGACGGCTAAATTAGCCCTTTATAAACGCGATCCGATTTCCCTTTTTCCATTTTCGAACCTTTCACCTCTTTAACTTCCGGCGATTTGTGTTCTAGCAAAACTTCATATGTCTAACCAGTCAAACCCACAAAATCAAGAACACCTCGCCGGCAACATTTCCCCAAGACCTTCTTCATCACCTACACCAGTTCCCGAGGTAATTCTTAACCCTCGATCTCCATTTTTCTCTCGACCAACATTTCAGCATTGTAGACCTGTGAGGCCTTTTGCTTCTCCGGTCCGACCAAGACTTCCAAATCCTAACCCACCGTTTATCTCTAACTTCTCTGCATCTAGAATCCGGGCCACTGCCCAAAGACCACCCATATACCCATTCTTCCGGCCATTTGCCAAAACGCCAACCCGTCCACCAGTAGTCAACGACTCCAACGACTGTGTGGAAGTTTTAAATATCCGCCCCTTGAGCCAAATTAACCCAATACCTACCCCAAAACCCAAAAGCCGGGTCAAATCTTGCATCTCACGGCCCAGAATGAAAAACATGAGAGAGTTTTCCGCCGCGAACTTCAATGTTGGAAGCCAACGGTTAAGCACGGAAAACTCCGAGGCAGAGCAACCGGTTCCTGGAATGGTTCGCGATGAAGCCAGCACGCTGCACAGAAGCAGTGAAGTACGCCGAAGGGAAGAAAGAGACGTATTCGGCGACATTTTGGAGCGAATAGCTCAAGAGGAAAGGGAGGCAAAGGGTAGGGAGGATGACGGGGAGGTCAACCAGCCCTTGCCCCTATCACGCCCACCAAGCACGAGAGGGACGGAAGAAATGGGAAGAGGAGAAGAAGAAGAAGTGGCTGTCACAGTGGGGGAAGTAAACTCCGCAAAATCCCCAGACGAGTGGATAGCCGAAATTCTGAGCGGTCTGCGTGACCCAATGGATGCAACCGTCTCAGACGCCAGAAGGGAATCACCCTCGCCGATAAAAGAGGTCCAGAGTCAGTTGAAAGAGACTCGGGAGGGTGAACAGATTGGGGGAGATAAGGAAGGAGAGGCAGCTTATAGCAAGGAGGATGTAGGTGAGCCACATGAAACGCAAGGGTCTGTCCCTGCGTCTATCAATCTTGATGAGATGACACTGGACTCCAATAAAGGACCGATAAGAAAAGTTGTGATGGCCGCAGAGGCCAAGAGAAAAAGAGAAGAGGAAGAGGAAGTGGTACCCCTGTTGAGGAAGAAACGAAGGGTATCACTAGAAACTGCCGAGGATGAAGAGCCCAAAAGCACAGAGCAAGGAGACAGACCTAAGTCCCCAATTGCGGCCACATCCTTTGATAGGCTGGCAGAGAAAGAGAAGAAGAAGAGGGCCAAGTTGAGAAAGGAGCTCAGGGCCCTAAGAAAAGAAGTTGAGAAAATTGCCAAGGACGCATTGTCCCGCAAGAAGGCGCGCAAGGAAGTGCGGCCTCAAGAAGTAGGGGAGACGCAAGGCCTTTCTGATCCTCAATTAGAAGAAGCCGCATTGGAATTTGAAGAGGAAATGATGGAAGAAGAAAGAATAGAAAAAGCAGCCGAGGAGCTTGAAAGAGAGCTACAAATTGAAGAAGATGAAGAGCCGGCTGCTAGAAAAAAAGCCCGAGAAGAAGGGGAGAGCAAGAAGAAAAAGAAGAAGAAAAGTAGGAAGGAACGCATCGGGGAGGATGCGAGGGAAGAACAAGGTGTGAGCACCTTGGAGAAGAAGAAGAAGAAAGAAAAGGAGGTGTCAGTCACCAAACTCCCAAGCACGGATAATGAGAAACGCAAAGGGAAGGCAAAGGTGACTAAAGCACCAGTTAAAGTGGCCGAGAGCAAGAAGAGAACTGTGAATGAGATTCCAGCTAAGGTCAAAGGAAAAGAGAAGGTGGCTGATGCGTCACCACAAAAGAAGGAAGGAAAAGGGAGATGCAGGGCGTTCCCTGACTTGATGATTGAGGTGGGATTTTTCCCTGAAGAAGCCCTAGTGCCGCCATACATCACCGAAATAATTGACCACCACGGCTGGAGAAACTTCTGTTCCAGCACCTCTTGGATCCAACCTGACGTAGTCCGAAATTTCTATAATGGACGTATAGACGAAGAGGAAGACGTGGTGGTGGTGGATGAAATTGAAGTCCCATTCAACGCAAGGGAAATCAATGCAATATATGAGTTGAGGGACAACCCAGATGCGGAAGGAAACAAGATCATAGAATCAACTCCAACGGAGTTAATGGAGGACGCAATCCGAGTATTGGCGAAGCCAGGGGCTAAGTGGGATGTTTCACCCACAGGTATAAAAACGCTATCCGCTAGCAGCCTGATAAGCACTTGAAAAGTTCTTTATATTCTCTCAAATTAAGAGAGTTTTATATTAGATTTCACTTGTTTGCTAGTGATTTTCAGGTTAAAACGAGGAAAATTAGAAGAAACGACAAAAAGATCAAAACCGAGCAAGAATACGACGAAAAAGAGCTGAAAAACTCAAAAAGACAAATTTCGGGATGCGCCGCAGCGGTGAGACGGCGCTGCCGCGGCGCTGAAGCATAAACGCAATAGTCTGGACGCATAATAGCGACACGGTGCTGAGACAGCGCTGCCGCGGCGCTGAAATATAAACGCATCAGCATGGACGCAGAGTAGCATCGCGGCGCCGAGATGGCTCTGCTTCGACGCATCCTTGGTGAACGCATGACAGTGCCGCGGCGCTAAAACCCGAGAGCAACTTATTTTTGGTCGAAACCCTAGCGCTGCGGCGCTATGGGACAGTGCCGCGCCCGCATTACTTAAACGAAAATTTTCTATTTTAGGTTAAATTTTTGGCGGCCAAACTCTATAAATTAGGGGGTTTTCAGCAGCCAAAAAGGGGGGGAGAAATATCAAGAAAAGCAAGAAAGTTGCAGACTGAAAGAAAGATCCAAAAAGGTGAGAATTAAGCGCGAGTTCAAAGAAGTGAGTTAGCCGCAAGGAAGAGGAAAAGAGTTCGAGATAGTCTTGGTGCCTTTCGAAGTCCGACATGAGAGCCAAAGAGTTTGTGACGATGCTGCCTCAATCAAGAACCTCTTTTCAGTAGAGTTTCCCTATTCTTTACACTCTTCCTTTGATTATTTTTGCTCAAACATGTTGCTTCAAGCTATGAGTGGCTAAACTCTTTAGTTTTAAGGTTTTGATGAATTGTTTGTGAATTCATGTTAATTTTTTGTAGACTCATGGTTTTGTTTAAATAAATTATGCTTTTCATTGTTATTGTGTTTAATTCTTGAGGATTGGCCATCTTCACATGCTAGGTTAGATGTATGATTGAGAAATTATATGTTTAATTTGACCTATAACAATGAATCGTTGTTAATCTATCACGAGAGTAGTTAGGTTGCCAATGAAAGTTGCTAAAGACTAGTTTTAATGCCATGTAATTGTGTATTGGTTTTAAGAGATTAACAATCAATCAAGTTGCATGAGAAAGAGTTTTCTTTGAGAGAAGATAACTTGGAATTAAGTTTCTAGACTTTGGCATAAGAATTACAATAAAATCCATGAAATCTATAATTTTGCATGATGAAATAAACAAGGATTTGAAGCCCTAGAACTCTCTTTGACTCTTGCAATTCTCCCTTTGATATTTTCTTTGCTTGATTTTTATTTTTCCCTAACTCATAAAATTGAATTTCGATCCTCAAATAAAATTGATTCAATTCTAGAATAGCTAAGTAACTTGAACCTTCCCAATTGGATCTCCAGTGGAACGATACTCGGACTTAACTGTTTTATATTATAACTTGACCCGTACACTTGCGGTTAACGCTAAAAGTGCGCATCAAGTTTTTGGCGCCGTTGCCGGGGATCCAAAGAACGGTTTTTGTTATCTAATATTCATTAGAATTAATAGATCTTAATTTGAGGTGTATGTTATTTGATCGTTTATTTATTTAGTTTATTTTATATTATTGTTTTTATTTTAGTATTTTGTTGGTCTATGCCTCGCGATAATACTAACCTCCTCCCTCTTGATCCCGAGATTGAAAGGACGTGTAGAAGAAATCTAAGAGCTCTACTTAATCAAACCACGGAGATGGCGGAGGAGATACCCAAGGCAATTAGAGACTACTTTCAACCCACGCTACCGGCAAATCAACCCAGAATAATGAATGTGCCTATCAATGTCAACAATTTTCAGTATAAACCGGGATTGATCCAAATGGCTAGATAGCTAGCCTTTAGAGGAAGAACTAATGAAGATCCTCACAAGCACTTACGATCCTTCTTGGAGATATGCGGAACGGTAAAGATGAATGGCGTTTCTAATGATGCTATTAAACTAAGACTTTTTCCTTTCTCTTTGCAGGACCGTGCTAAGGATTGGTTGGAAACCATACCTACGGATAGCATCACAACATGGGAGATCTTAGCTCAAGCTTTCGTGAACAAATATTTTCCACCGGCTAAATCTCAAAGACTAAGGACGGAGATTGGAACATTCCGCCAACTTGAGAATGAACAATTATATGAGGCTAACGCATAGGAGAGTGTTAAGAACCAAGGTTATCCCCATAGACAGGTAACACTTCTTGAATATTGTCAATTGAGTTCCACAATTGTCAGATAGACATAAGCATCGGATTAAGCTTGCAATGGACAAGATAAAATAGTTACACTATGGTTCCTAGTTAGATGCTAACGCAACCCTAAACCCTTGAGTGATTAGTTACTCATGGTTTGAAAGTATAAAGCGGAAAGTTGAGAAAAGTGAGTAGACATGGAAGACAATTATATTGATGAAAATGAGATACAAATTTTGATAAGTTCAATTCCTTGATACAAATCTAAAATTCAAGCAAGAACAGTAAGAAAGAAAGCAAGGAAAGGCGTCAATGTCTTGAGTCGCCAGGATGGAAGCGTGATGATTTGCTATGAAGTGGTGCGGCGGAAAGGAAGACTCTTCTCTCTTGAGCTATTTGTCTCCGGTTGAAGTCTGAGAGAACTCTGCTGTCACTTATGGAGTCCTTCCGAGAATCAACATCCTTTCTCCTCTCGCAGAGCTGCCCTTTTATAGATGATGAAATCGCAGTTAATGGCAAATCTGCTTGATTGGTGGCGAGATTGACACTGTGTCCATCGCGCCTGATTGCGTGATTCTTGGGCCAATTAAGATCCACCACTTAAGCCGCAAATCATGTCTGCCAATCATTCGTCAATCTCTCAAGATTCCGATCTGATTCTCAGCTCCTTGACCTTGTGAGAAGGCAAGAAAAGAAGAGATCAAGAGATGGGCGTTTGGTAGGAATAGTTGGTTGAAATGTGAGTGGGGGCAAAAATGGCTACGTATCGGCCATGCGTTGGCGGCACTATGCCTTGGTGGGGGTAGTTTTGGCGTGGACGCAGAGGTGAAGGAAGGCCACAAGGCGTTGAGGCCATGAGGCATTGAGAGCCACTTTGCATCGAAGGTTACTATGCGATGAATGCATTGAAGGTCACAAGGCGTTGAAAGTTGAAGGCCACAAGGCGTCGAGAGCCAATCTGCGATGAAGGTCACTATGCGGTGAACGCTACCATGCGTTGAAAGTGGGTACGTGTTGGTGCATAGAAGGTTGGCCGAGAGAACAATGCGTTCGACAACTATCCGGCGATGAAAGTTGGGAAATTGTAACATACAAAACTGAGGCTATGCGTTGCTAAAGCCAAGTACAGAAGGTATGCGTTGATTAGATTATTATATAGAGACGAAGTAGAGTTTAAGTCGGTGGTATATATATGGGTGGATCGAGAATTCAATTATTTTGATCACATTTAAGAGCTCGAGTTGATTCCATTTTGAAGCTAAGCAACGGAGGGAGGTAGAAGAAGGTGTTTATGTTGGTTTGGGGCGAAATTCTCATCGTTTTCGTGGAGGAAACTTGAGCTGGAACGAAGAACTCGGCTGGTGTTACTTAATCAGAGTAACGTTCAGTTTTGGGGGAAGAACGAACTGAGGAGGCGGTGGCTAGGGTCGAAATTCTAAGGTTAGTAAGGTTAACTCGATTTTTAGCAATTTTCATGAAGGGTACTTGAGCCGAATTTGAGTAAATGTGTGTTAAACTCCAGGTAGAAGAGATCAGAGCTGAATTGCAAGACGATTAAGAGCGATTCGGAGTTGTTGAAGGATATATCTTAAACGGAGAGGATGTTCTTTATGAGACTTTGAGGTAAGATGAAGGACTTATGTCTTTATAAGTTTGTAGAAGAAAGGAAGTTCTGAATTTGGCCAGAATGTGATGTGTGACAGGTTAAAGGAAGAAGGAAAACTGTTCTGCTACGGCAGTGATGCGTACTTTTAGTGTTTACCGCAAGTGTACGGGTCAAGTTATAATATAAAACGGTTAAGTCCGAGTATCGTTTCCACTAGAGATCCAATTGGGAAGGTCAAGTTACTTAGCTATTCTAGAATTGAATCAATTTTATTTGAGGATTGAAATTCAATATTTCAATTTTGGGAAAAAGAAAAATCAAGAAAAGAAAATATCAAAGGGAGAATTTGCAAGAGTCAAAAAGAGTTCTAGGGATTCGAATCCTTGTTTATTTCATCATGCAAAATTATAGATTTCATGGATTTTATTGTAATTCTTATGCCTAAGTCTAGAAACTTAATTCCAAGTTATCTTCTCTCAAAGACAACTCTTTCTCATGCAACTTGATTGATTGTTAATCTCTTAAAACCAATACACAATTACATGGCATTAAAACTAGTCTTTAGCAACTTTCATTGTCAACCTAACTACTCTCGTGATAGATTAACAACGATTCATTCTTATAGATCAAATTAAACATATAATCTCTCGATCATACATCTAACCTAACATGTGAAGGTGGCCAATCTTCAAGAATTAAACACAATAACAATGAAAAGCATTATTTATTTAAACAAAACCATGAGTCTACAAAATTAACATGAATTCACAAACAATTCATCAAAACCTTAAAACTAAAGAGTTTAGCCACTCATAGCTTGAAGCAACATGTTTGAGCAAAAATAATCAAAGGAAGAGTGTAAAGAATAGGGAAACTCTACTGAAAAGAAGTTCTTGATTGAGGCAGCACCGTCACGAACTCCTTGGCTCTCACGTCGGACTTCGAAGGGCACCAAAACTATCTCGAACTCTTTTCCTCTTCCTTGCGGCTAACTCACTCTTTGGACTCTCGCTTAATTCTCACCTTTTTTTGGATCTTTCTTTAGGTCTGCAACTTTCTTGCTTTTCTTGATATTTCTCCCCCTCTTTTGGCTGCTGAAAACCCCTAAATTTATAGAGTTTGGCCGCCAAAAATTTAACCTAAAATACAAACTTTTCGTTTAATTAACATTGGCGCCGCGGCGCTGTCGCATAGCGTCGCGGCGCTAGCGTTGCGACCAAAAATAAGTTGCTCTCGGGTTTTAGCGCCGCGACACTGTCTTGCGTTCATCAAGGATGCGTCGAGGCAGCGACATCTTGGCGCCGCGATGTTACTCTGCGTCCATGCTGATGTGTTTATGCTTCAGCGCCGCGACGCATCATGCGTTTCAACAAGGATGCGTTTTTTAGCTCTTTTTCGCCGTATTCTTGCTCGGTTTTGATCTTTTAGTCGTTTCTTCTAATTCTCCTCATTTTAACCTGAAAATCACTAGCAAACAAGTGAAATCTAATATAAAACTCCCTTAATTTGAGAGAATAATAAGCACTTTTCAAGTGCTTATCAGGCAGTAGTATCGCTGAGAGAGCGAGAAACTGAGCAGCGAAGAAAGTATCGCTGGTAATGCAAGAGGGGCTTTGCGTCTCACAATTCTTGCTAAAGTCAAGCTGGGTGTCCCTCCTCAGGTAGTCTCGCTAGTTTTGATCAAACCGGTATCGCTAGTGCAGTGTTCTATAGTGTGGTTCCGCTGGTAATCTCGCCCCAAAATGTGGAATAACGTTATTTGTGAATGTTTTGAGGAAAAGAGAGTTTGGGGATGAAACGAGCATAGGGTTTAATTATGTATATTTACTGAGTATAAAGAAAAGGATGTCTAAGGAAAACTTAACGTGAAAAATGTGTATTTTCAGGCCAGGAACAGCTCTGGAAGGCATATAATCCATTTAGAGCCGAGACAAGTTGTGAGTGACTTCCTACTATATCTAGTGATTACTTTTAGCATAATTATTTGGCAAAGGATGAGTAGGAAATTATGGTACGGTGTAGCATTTGAAGTAATTATGTTGTGTTGGTAAGTTTAAAGGAAACTAGATATACTATCTAAATGTAACCATGGCTGAGGGACCTTGTGTGAAGGCCTAAGTGAATAAGTAACATGATACTCAGTGCTGAGGGACCATGCATGAAGGCACTTGAGTAGTTGGGTGGAATGGATTTCAGTGCTGAGGGACCCTGAGTGAAAGCATGTGGAAATCCATCATATGTTAGCTCGTGCTGAGGGACCATGAGTGAAGGCACTTGAGCAGTGATTTGGTTGGTTACTAGTGCTGAGGGACCTCGTGTGAAGGCACATGGTAATATTGACATACTTAAACTCAGTGCTGAGAGATGGAATGTGAAGGCACTCGAGAGTTTGCAAGTTCGAGGAACATAATGTTAAGACATTTTTATGTGATTAGAAATAAGAATTTGTACTAGAGAGTGAATGAGTTGAGTTTTGCTTAGTCACAGCAAGGGTTAGATAATTGCCATGAAATTGTATGGATGTTGGTATGGTTTGTGATCTATAGCATAAGAGGCTTAGAGATTTCTGATGTACGATTTGTGGTGGTTACTATGGTTTATATTAACTCATGAATGTTAGTAATATTTGAATGAATTTAGTCACTCACTGGGCTTAGGCTCACTCAATTTGTTTGTTTGATTGTTGTTTCGGTAGCGAGCGTGTCCGGGACGCCTAGCCTACACAAGTTTCTCGTCTGGGCCTACTTCGGAGCAGACCTCTGGGATAGTTGTAAATATTCAGTTTATGTCCATGTTTTGTGTTGTACATGTTCTATGGGAGTGTTGGGAGGATTGTATTGTATTACATATGTATAGAACACTTGTTGATAGGAGCTTTATAGTGAAGGTGCTTTTACTTGAGATTAAGTTGGCATTTAGTTGTATTGATTGAAGATCTATATATAATTTATGCTTTAGTGATGGACTGGGGAGTGTGCGGTTTCACACTCACTCCTAGGGATAAGGAATATCTGGGAGGGGTGTGACACGTACATCTTCTCTTATGCGTTTCACTTCTTTCCCTTCTCGGTTTACTTCCATGCGTCCACCCATACCATGTGTTACCTTGGTCCTGACCATGCGTCCAACATGGTCTTTTACTTCTTTTCTTTATAGACTCTTCAACGCATCGGTTTCTTAAAAGTAGGGTGTGACAGATAGTTTAAAGCAACATGTTTAAACAAAATAAACAAAGAAAGAGTGTAAAGAAAGGGAAACTCTACTAAAAAAAGGCTCTTGATTGAGGTAGCACCGTCACGATCTCCTTGGCTCTCACGTCAGAATTCGAATGGCACCACGACTATCTCGAACTCTTTTCCTCTTCCTTGGAACTAACTCACTCCTTGAACTCTTTTATGAACTCTCACTCAATTTTCTCCTTCTTATGCCTCTTTTAGTCTGTAAATTGATGGTTGATTGATGATTAGGGCTGCTGGACCCTAAATTTATAGAGTTGGCCGCCCAAAAACTTACCTAAAATACCAAAATTTTCATTTATGGAAAACTGGCGTCGCGGCGCTATTGAAAATTTGAAAATGGCACCGCGGCGCTATGGCAGCATGCACAATTTCTTGCTCTCGGGTTTTAGCGCTGCGGCGTTTTGATGCGTTCAGAATTGTTGCTCATGGATTTTAGCGCGATGGCGCTATCCCAAATTTTGCCATTTTGAGTTTTTCATCTCTTTTTCGTCGTATTCTTGCTTGGTTTTGATTTTTTGGTCTTTTCTTCTAATTTTCCTCATTTAACCTGAAAACCACTAGCAAACAAGTGAAATCTAATATAAACTCCCTTAATTTGAGAGAATAGAAAGCACTTTTCAAGTGCTTATCACTCGGTGAGTCCGAGGTCGAACACAGGGACTATGCTAATTCTAAAATTCGTTGGATTAATTGATGCATCTAACTAAAGGAAGCGACTATGTGTTTAACTAAAGAAAGCAATAACATGTACACTAGGTTGAAAGGTGGTAGATGGTAAGGTATGCGACACAGCAAGTTCAGCTAAGTGGATTAAGTGAATGGGTGAAAACAGGATTTAGGTTGGTTAACATCTAAAATCAGAAACGCATAGTGATAGTCTATTCATACTTGCGACTTTTCTCCCGGTTGTCAGCCGCTATGCGTTATATGTCTATACCACATAGGAGAGTGTTAAGTACCAAGGTTATTCCTATGTCTAGGTAACACTTCTTAGCCTTCTCGAGCAGTCTAATTGTTACTACTTATATCGATTAGCAAGATGAACATAAGCATTAGATTAAGATTACAATTGACAAAATGAAATAGTTACACTATGGTTCTTAGTTAGATGCTAACGCAACCCGTGACCCTTGAAAGATTAGTTACTCATGGATTCAAAGTAATAAGCGGAAAGTCTAGAGAAATGAATAGACATGGAAGAATTGTAGATTAATGAACGAAATACAATTTTAGACAGTACAATGTCTTGATAACAAATCTAAAATCAAAGCTAGAAAAAGATAGAAAGCAAGAAGGCGTTTCAATGTCTTGAGTCGCCGGAATGGAAGCGTGAAGTTTTGCTATGAAGTGGTCAGGCGGAGGGAAGACTCTTTTCTCTCGAGTTATTCGTCTCCGGTTGCCTTCTGGAGAGAACTCTACTGTCACTTAAGAATTCTTCCGAGAATCAACAACCCTTTTTCAGCTTGCACGTCTACCCTTTTATAGAGATTGTGTTCGTAATCAGTGGCAAATCTGCGTGATTGGAGGCGCAATTGATGTCGTGCGTCTATCTCACCTAATTTAGATCCACCACTTTAGCCGTAGATCAAGCATGTCAATCTTTCCGACAATCTCTTAAGATTCTGATCTGATTTTCTGCTGCCTTGCGTTTCTGGTCGTTATGCATCCATGGAGAACTTGGGTTAATGCGTTCACCTATGTCGACGCATCCATATGTTACTAACGCATCATCCTGCATTGAGCGGTTGTCAGCGCATCCACAGGTTGCTTGAGTTCCTGCGTTAAAACATGCGTTTTAGGCTTAGAATTCTTCAAAACAATTATCTTCATCAATTAACAAGAGTATAACGCATAGGAAGATTTATCAATATAATTCAACAAAAACTACCACATGATTCTCTATTTAATCTCTTTCTTTCTAAGAGAAAGGCTGTAATAACTTGTATTTCTACAAGTTATCAACAACCCATTGTAGAAGAGTTCAATTTTGCAACCAATTCGGGTAGCCATGTTGAGGACACCTCCTCAAGATCCTTATACCTTTCCCAAGCCTCATATAGTTTGTAAGCCCCACACCTGACATTGGGAGAAGGCAAGTTAAGAAGAAAACTATGAGATGGGCATTGAGTAGAGAAAGGTGGCCGAGTTGTGTGGGAGCAAAAGTAGCTAAGTATTGGCCATGCGTTGGTGTGACTATGCGTTGAGAGTATGGCTGAGGCGTAACGAGAGTTGCCACTGATAGCTATGCGTTGAAGAAGGTAGCTCGGCATGGACGCAAATGTGAAGGAAGGGGGGTGCGATTGGCGTTGGTGGAAGTATGTGTTGAAGGCTACTATGCGTTAGATGGCTAACACAGCTATGCGTTGAAGGCAGCTATGCGTTAGATGGCTAGCACAGCTATGCGTTGAAGGCTGCTATGGGTTAGATGGCTAGCACAGCTATGTGTCAAAGAGAAGGTATGCGTCGATTAGTTAAATATATAAAGATGAAGTGGAGATTAAGTTGGTGGTATATATATATGAGTGGACTGAGAATTCAATCATTTTAATCACATTTCAGAGCTCGAGTTGATCCCATTTCGAAGCTAAATAACAAAGGGAGGTAGAAGAAGGTGTTTATGTTGGTTTGGGGTGGAATTGTCATCCTTTTCGTGGAGGAACTAAAGCTAGAACAGAGAGTTCGGCTGGTGTTGCTTAATCTGAGTATCGTTCAGTGTTGGGAGAAGAACGAATTGTGGAAGCTGTGGCTAGGGTCTAAATTTTAAGGTTAGTAAGTTAACTCAATTTCTAGAAATTTTTATGAAGGATACTTGAGCCGAATTTGAGTAAATGTGTGTTAAACTCCACGTAGAAAAGATGAAGCTGAATTGCTAGACAATTAGGAGCAATTCAGAGTTGTTTAGGGATATCTCTCACATGAAGAGAAGTTTCAGTATGAGACTTTGAGGTAAGATAAAGGACTTATTTCTCTACAAGTTTGTAGAAGGCAAGAAGCTCTAAATCTGGCTTGAAATATGACTTTTAACAGATAGAAATAAGAACAAAAAGGAAAGGAGGAGAACTCTGCTATCGGGTGTCGCTAGGAAGCGGTTGTCGCTATGTAAATAAAGTATAAGTAGCGAGACGAGTGTCGCTGGAACGCATGGGGCTTTTTGTCTCACAAATCTCGCTGGGTCTCACTAAGTCTCGCTCCTTAGGTAAATCACGCTAATCTCGCTTATCCTGGTGTCGCTAGTATCGTGTCCTATTGGGTAGTTAGTAATCTCGTTGGGAATGTCACACCCTCTTTCTAAGACTATTTCGTGGAAGAGCCTATAAAGGAAAGGAGTAGGACAGGAGTGGTTGTGTTCAAGTGTTAGTTTGCATAGACCGTAGATGAAATTTGAATTAGAAGGATTTGATAGAAAGGTTGCGTTGAATTAATTCTGAATCTTGAAATCAAAGTAATTCTTGAAGTTGAGAATTATACTGTGTAGGATAAACAGATCAGGAGAACGCAACCATGATTTTAAGTTTAGAAGTAAGACCGATGGAAGAAAGGCAACCCCATCAAGTGATGGGCAGGGTTAAAAAGAATAGTTGAGAGGTAAGTGAAGTTGGACGCATACTTAGTGGAAAACCATGTTGGGCGCATGGTAGAAACAAAGGAAACGCATGATAAAGGAAAAACGCTTGACAGTACATAATTAAGGCAGACGCATGGTAGTATGCAGTAGAGAAACGCTGTAAGCCCCTACCTGACATTTGGGGAGTTGGCAAGTTGACAAGAAACTATGAAATGAGCAGTGATTAGAAAAAGTGGGCTGAGTAGTATGGGAGCAAAAGTGGCTAAGTGTTGGCCATGCATTAGTGGAGCTACGCGTTAAGAATATGTTGGAAGCCAAGAGGCGTTGAAAAAGGTAGCTCGGCATGGACACGTGGTTGGACGCCACAAGGCGTTGAAGGCCACAAGGCGTTGGAAGCCACTATGCATTGAAGGTTGGTATGTGTTGGTACATTAGAAGAGTGGCCGAGAGGATCATGCGTTAGTTGGCTATCCGGCGACTGGCGTTGAACAATTGTAAAACAGTAAGTTTAAGCTATGTGTTGCTGAAGCTTTGCACGGAAGGTTGCGTCGGCCAACCTAAGTAAGGAGGTAATGACTGTACTGGTGAGTCGGTGGTATATATATAAGTAAGTACGCCGACTAAATAAACACTTTTAGACATATTTCGAACCCAGATTTACCCCTATCACAAAGGAACAACGAGGAGAGGTCGAAGAAACTGTTTATGTCGAAGTTAAGTAGGAACCAGATCATTTCCATGGTGAAATTGAAGCTAGAACTAGAAGCTTGACGGTTGACGATAATTTAGACATCAATTGGTGTTTGAAGAAGAGTGAGCTGGGAAGTCGAAGCTAGAGCGAAAGTTTTAAAGGTGAGTGAGTTAATTCTTAGCAACTCCTGTAAAGAATGTTTAAGCCAAATTTGAATAAGAGTATGTTAAATTTTAGGAAGAAACATTCGGAGCTGAGCTACTGCAAGAGCTGCTAGTTGATTCGAGGCAGTTGGAGTTATTCGAGGATAGTTCTCCAAAGAAGAAAAGTTAGGGTTTGTGTTGTGATGTATTGGTATGTAGGAATTAGCCTAACGTAAGGTGCTAAATGATGTGATTATGCGTTCAACATGTCATGCGTTGAACATGCCATGCGTCCTACACTATGCGTTGGTGATCTAGTCAAGTTTTCCTATCCTCTACCCAAGTATAAGCAAAGGAATAGGTTTTCTCGGTGAGTCCGAGGTCGAACACAGGGATTATATTGATTTGGTATTTACGTGGATTTCATGCGTTGCAGGGGTAACCAAGAAATAAATTGGAAATGAGTTTGTTTCTAATCTAAAGAAAGCGATAATATGTACACTAGATTAAAATTGTGGAAGATGGAAAGCATGCAACACAGCAAGTTCAGCTAAAGATGTGTGTGAATGGATAAAGAAAGGGTTCGGGTTGGTTAACATCTAACGTCGGAAACGCATAGCAGTATTCTATTCATGCTTGTGACTCTTCTCCCGGTTGTCAACCGCTATGCGTTATATGTCTATAACGCATAGGAGAGTGTTAAGAACCAAGGTTATCCCCATAGACAGGTAACACTTCTTGATCCTTGTCAATTGAGTTCCACAATCACTGACCCTCTCGAGCAATTTGATTATTACTACTTATATCGATTTGTCAGATGGACATAAGCATCGGATTAAGCTCGCAATGGACAAGATAAAATAGTTACACTATGGTTCCTAGTTAGATGCTAACACAACCCTATACCCTTGAGTGATTAGTTACTCATGGTTTGAAAGTATAATGCGGACAGTTGAGAAAAGTAAGTAGACATGGAAAATGAATATATTGATGAAACGGATACAACTTTAGATAAGTTCAATTCCTTGATACAAATCTAAAATCAAGAAGAAAAACTAAGCAAGAAAGAAAGGAAGGCGTCAATGTCTTGAGTCACCCGGATGGAAGCGTGATGATTTGTTGTGAAGTGGTGCGGAGGGAAGGAAGATTCTTCTCTCTCGAGCTATTTGTCTCCGGCTGAAGTCTGAGAGAACTCTGCTGTCACTTATGGAGTCCTTCCGAGAATCAACAACCTTTCTCATTTCACAGAGCTGCCCTTTTATAGATGATGCGTCCGCAATTAATGGCAAATTTACTTGATTGGCGGCGAGATTGATACTATGCGTCCATCTCGCCTGTTTGCATGATTCTCGGGTCAATTAAGATCCACCAGTTTAGCCACAATTCATGTTCGTCAATCATCCGTCAATCTCTCAAGATTCTGATTTGATTCTCAGCGCCTTGCATTAATGGTCGTCTATGCGTCCATGAATACTCTGGCCGATGTCAACGCGTCGTAGGTTGCTAACGCGTAGTAATGCGTTGAGTTATTGTTAACGCATCGTCAGGTTGTTTGCGTTCCGTTCAGATCATGCGTCCACGAAAAACAGATTGCTAACGCGTCGTCCTGCGTTAAGAAGTCATCAACGAATCGTCTGCATTCCTGCGTCAAAACATGCGTTTTAGGCTCAAAAAGTGGTAAAATCATTTATCTTCCTCAAAATACATTAGTATAACGCAAAGGAAGATTTATTAGTCAAAATAAACATAACTTGTCGCATGCTTCTCTATTTAATCTCTATTTATCTATGAAAAAGGCTATAATAACTTGTATTTCTACAAGTTATCAGTTTGAAATCTCGAGGTAAGTCAGGAAGCTCACTTCTTTACAAGCCTGTAGAAGAGAGAAAAATCTGATTTTGGCTGGATCTCGATGTTTAGCAGTTTTGAGAACAGGTTAGAAAAGCAATAAGAAAGCACTGACCGTCGAGGGTGTCACACCCCCTCTCGGATTACCTACTTAACTTGAAAGGAGATGTGAAGACAATATACATCACCCCTCTTGTGACGCATATTGCCCCATTGATAACTTGTAGAAATAAAAGTTATGATAACCATTTTCTTAGATAAATAGAGATTAAATAGAGAAGCATGTGGTAAGTTATGTTAATTTTTATTAAGAAATCTTCCTTTACGTTATACTAATGTATTTCTATGAAGATAAATGATTTTACCACTTTTTGA
Source organism: Citrullus mucosospermus (assembly GCA_030954485.1). Taxonomy (NCBI): domain Eukaryota; kingdom Viridiplantae; phylum Streptophyta; class Magnoliopsida; order Cucurbitales; family Cucurbitaceae; genus Citrullus; species Citrullus mucosospermus. The sequence continues at coordinate 14,562,159 of CM062061.1, read as the reverse complement.
GCCTAAAACGCATATTGTGGCACAGGAATGCAAGCGATGCATTGATGACTCCTTAACGCGGGAACTAGACGATGTGTTAACAACAACTCAACGCATAACTACGCGTTAGCAACCTACGCCGCGTTGACATCGGCCAAACTATTCATGGACGCATAGACGACCATTAATGCAAGGCGCTAAGAATCAAATCAAAATCTTGAGAGATTGACGGATGATTGACGAACATGATTTGTGGCCAAAGTGGTGGATCTTAATTGACCCGAGAATCATGCAATCAGGCGAGATGGGCGCATAGTATCATTCTTGCCGCCAATCAAGCAGATTTGCCATTAATTGCCAACGCATCATCTATAAAAGGGCAGCTTTGCGAGATGAGAAAAGGTTGTTGATTCTCGGAAGAACTCCATAAGTGACAGCAGAGTTCTCTCAGACTTTAGCCGGAGACGAATAGCTCAAGAGAGAAGAGTCTTCCTTCCGCCGGACCACTTCACAGCAGAACCTCACACTTCCATCTGGGCGACTCAAGACATTGACGCCTTCCCTGCTTTCTTTCTTATTATTCTATCTTAATTTTAGATTTGTATCAAGACATTGAACTTATCGAAAAATTGTATCCCATTTCATCAATATAATTATCTTCCATGTCTACTCATTTCTCTAAACTTTCCGCTTTTCACTTTCAAACCATGAGTAACTAATCACTCTAGGGTCTAGGGTTGCATTAGCATCTAACTAGGAACCATAGAGTAACTATTTTATCTTGTCAATTGCAATCTTAATCTGATGCTTATGTCCATCTGACAAATCGATATAAGTAGTAATAATCAAACTGCTCGAGAGGGTAAGTGATTGTGGAACTCAATTGACAAGGGTCAAATAGTGTTACCTGTCTATGGGGATAACCTTGGTTCTTAACACTCTCCTATGCGTTATAGACATATAACGCATAGCGGCTGACAACCGGGAGAAGAGTCGCAAGTATGAATAGAATACTACTATGCGCTTCCGACGTTAGATGTTAATCAACCCGAACCCTTTCTTTATCCATTCATTCACATCTTTAGTTGAATTTGCTGTGTCGCATGCTTTCCATCTTTCACACTTTTAGTCTGGTGTATAAACAATTGCTTTCTTTACTACTGCAACGCATGAAATCCAACTAAATACTGAGTCAATATAATCCCTATGTTCGACCTCGGACTCACCGAGAAAACCTACTCTTTGCTTATACTTGGGTAAAGTATAGGAAAACTTGACAAGATTACCAACGCATAATAGGAAGACGCATAGCATGTTCAAAGCATGATATGTTGAACGCATAATCACATCATTTAACACCTTGCGTTATGAAAATTTACACATACAATTACACCGCAACAAGTTTTTGGCGCCGTTGCCGGGGATTATTTCATTGATTTAATCATTTTCTCTGGATTATTGTGTTGCAAGATTCCTCAGTCGACGAAGTATAAGCTTCTCTTCTGTCAGAAGTTTCTAACAGTATATGAGTGAAGGGGACAACCCAACATTTGATATTTACCCAGAGATTGAGAGGACCTTTAGAAGAAGGATAAGACAGAATAAACAAAGAAGGAGCAATCAAACTACTGAAGAGAACATGGATGCTCAGAATAATCAACCTCAAGCTGGGGTTAGGCAGAACGCAAATGCACAAGAGCATGCAAACAACGATACAAACCCAATTCTCTTGGCGCATGATAGAAATCGCCCAATGAGGGAGTATGCGTCGCCGAATCTATATAATTTCGCACCGGGAATTTTACAACCAACCTTTGAAGGTAATGGAAGGTTCGAAATGAAACCAGTAATGTTGTAGATGCTGCAAGCCGCAGGGCAATTTGGGGGTGCAATGGGTGAAGATCCACATGCACACGTGAAAAGTTTCTTGGAAATATGTAGCGCATTCCCCATGGTTGGAGTACCGCAAGATAGTAGCAAGGTCCTCATTGCTTAAATTGTAAACAAAGATTAAGTTGCAAAATTTTGTAAAACAGATTTGAATTGGCCGCTTGCATACATGCAAAGTAGGTTTGCGTTTCTAAGGAATAGTATGTAGACGCGTTGAAAATAATCTAACTTAAAGAGTGTACAAAAAGTGTAAGCATGATTATCATCACAGTGACCAACTTTTCAACGCAAAGATAAAAGTTAGGAATAATGGAATGTACTTAAAAAAATTTACAGCAAGGGACAACGCAAAGGGGAAGTTAGAAATTCCATGTGGTGAAGAAATGTTCATTCTATTAATTTCATTATCCACAACGCATACAATGAATATGAAGATACATGCAAGAAAAGCTACAACTCTTGACTACATCCCTAAATTTTAACCATCAGACTTGTCTTCATCAGGTCTGCGTTGCTGCTCAGGCACAGGGCGCTGCGGTACGGGAAGACAAGCGGCTGTTGTAGGCGTTCCGGAATGTTAGGAGGCGGGATTTTCGGTCGAATCGAGAGCAGTTGATGAACGTAATTTAGTGTAAATTGAAACTGCTCTGTCTGCCGGCGTGCTAACATATTCAAGGAATGCATCACTGGATGCAAGATCAATTGTTGTAGATATGTTTGCACTGTCTCCCAATCGAGATCAAGTTGGGCTTCTTGCTGTTATGGTTGCGTTGGTGGTTGAGGCAGGTTTGGCTGAGGGCGAGGAGTTGATGGAGTTTCGTCAAACGCAGGGGATGATGAACGCATTGAAGTCGCGCCAAAATCCCCATAGTGTGAGTCATCAACTCTTATTGAGAAGATTAGGGAGGGGGCTTTGTGGAAGGTTTTGAACGATGCGTTTTAGGAGGAGGTGGAGGTGGCTTTGGGCGATGCGTCTCAGGAGGAGGTGGAGGTGGGGTTGGTTCTCTTCTATTTGTTGGAAGTGGGGGTGAAGAGCTTGAGGTTGGGGAAGGTCTAATGGTGGCATCAGGACTTGCCACAGCCTTGGGTTTCAGTTTGGATGCCTTCCCCTTCTTCTGCGTTGGCGGCTTTGGAGGCAACACTTTAGGTGGCGGAATGGGTTGATGAGGTCTTTTGGTGGCCTTAGCAGGCTCTGGCAAATGCTGGGATCCTCTCATCAACCGACGCAGAGTTTTATGGGCGATTACGCCGCTAACTTCAATCATTTTCTCTGCGTCTAACACTTTCGTCTGCCCTCCGATGGAAGCATTGGGGTACAGGTTCATGATAAGAGTGGGAAAAAAGAGTTGGCCTCTTGGCTTGTTAAATATCCCTCTTATCTGCGCCGCAATTATGCGTCCGACATTAAGGGGGATACGACGCATAATGCAGTAAGCTGCCATCACCCGATCCCTTGACACTGTTTTGTCATGCGTTGTAGAGATCAGCCGCTTCTTCACCAAGTATACCCACAGGTTCGCCTCTGGTCTTAGGCTGCTAGCGGATAGCGTTTTGATATCTGTGGGTGAAACGTCCCACTTGGCCCCGGGCTTCGCCAATACTCGGATTGCGTCTTCCATTAACTCGGGTGGAGTTGATTCTATGATTTTATTTCCTTCCGTATCCGAGTTGTCCTTCAACTGATATATTGCGTTCATTCCCCTTGCGTTGAATGGGACTTCAGTTTCTTCAACCACCACCACGTCTTCCTCTTCATCTATGCGTCCGTTATAAAAACTGCAGACTAAGTCAGGTTGGACCCAAGAGGTGCTGGAACAGAAGTTTCTCCAGCCGTGGTGGTCGATAATTTCAGTAATGTATGGCGGTAATGGGGCTTCTTCAGGAAAAAATCCCACCTCTATCAATAAATCAGGGAACGGCCTGCGTCTCCCTTTTCCTTCCTTCTTATTTGGTGATGCATCAGCCACCTTAGCTTTTCCTTTGGCCTTAGCAGGGATTTCATCCACTGTTCTTTGTTTGCTCTTGGCCACTTCAGTTGGTTTCTCAGTCACCTTCTTCTTCCCTTTGCGTTTCTCTTTGTGAGTGCTGGGGAGTTCGGTGACTGACACCTCTTTTGCTTTCTTCTTCTTTCTCAAGGTGCTAACACCTTGCTCCTCTCTTGCATCCTCCCCGATGCATTTCTTCCTTGTAGGTGAGTGGTGCCTACTTCTCTTCTTCTTTTTCTTCTTACCTCTTTCTCTTCTTGGGCATTTATTCTTGCAGCTAGCTCCTCATCCTCTTCTATTTGTAGCTCTTTCTCGAGCTCCTCAGCTGCTTTTTCTATTCTTTCTTCTTCCCTCATTTCCTCTTCAAATTCCATTGCGGCTTCGTCTATTTGAGGATCAGGAAGGCCTTGCATTTCCCAATCTTCTTGAGGCCGCACTTCCCTATGCGCCTCCTTGCTAGACAATGCGTCCTTAGCAATTTTCTCTGCTCCTTTTCTGAGGGCCCCGAGCTCTTTTCTCAACTTGGCCCTTTTCTTCTTCATCATTGCTACCAGCCTATCGACAGATGTTGCCGCAATTGGGGACTCAGGACCGTCTCCTTGTTCTTCACTTTTAGGCTCTTCATCCTCGGCAGTTTCTTGTGATACCCTTCTTTTCTTCCTTAACAAGGGTACCACTTCCTCTTCCTCTTCTCTTCCTCTCTTGGCCTCTGTGGTCAACACGACCTTTCTAATAGGTCCTTCATTGGAGTCCAGGGTCATCTCCTCAGGACTGATAGACGCAGGGACTGACCCTTGCGTAGCAGATGGCTCGCCTACGATCTTCTTTGCTGTAGGCGTCTTCTCCTTCCTCATTTCCCTCATTCTTTTCACCCTCCCGAGTCTCTTTCAACTGACTCTGGACCTCTTTTATCGGCGAGGGTGATTCTCGTCTTGCGTCTGAAATGGTTCGTCCATTGGGTCACGCAATCCGCTCAGGATCTCGGCTATCCATGCGTCTGGGAACGTGCGGAGTTCACTTCCCCCTCTTTGACAACCACCTCTTCTTCTACTTTTCTTCCCATCTCTTCTATTCCTCTTGTACTGGGCGGACGAGGTGAGGGTAAAGGCTGGTTGACCTCCCCGTCATCCTCCTGATCCTTTGCTTACCTCTCCTCTTGAGTGATTCTCTCCAGAATGTCGCCGAATACCTCTCTATCTTCTCTTCAGCGTACTTCGCTGCTTCCATACAATGTGCTGGCTTCGTCGCGAACTGTTCCAGGACCCGGTTGCTCGGCCTCGAATTTTTCCGTACTTAGTCGTTGGTTTCCAACATTGAAGTTCGCGGCGGAAAACTCCCTCACATTCTTCATTCTGGGCCTAGAGATGCAAGATTTAACTTGACTTTTGGGTTTTGGAGTCGGTACCGGGTCGATTCGGCTCAAAGGGTGGATATTTAAGACTTCCACACATTCGTTTGAGTCAAGGTCGACTACCGATGGTCGGATTGGGGGTCTGAAGAATGGTCAGAAAAATGGGTTTATAGGCGGTCTTTGGGTAGTAGCCCTGATTCGCGACGCCGAGAAAGTTGGGATAAATGGTGGACTGGGATTTGGAGGTCTTGGGCGGACCGGAGAAGCAAAAGGCCTCACAGGTCGAGTGGATCGGAAAAATGGTGGAAAGAAAAATGGAGATCGAAATACCTCAGGTGATGATGAAGCAGACGGAGTCGAATACTGGGTAGCGTACGACGAAATTGGGGAAACGTCGCCGGTGGAGTGTTCTTGATTTTAGGAGTCTAATTTGCTCGACAAACACATAAATGCAAATAACACAAATCTCCGGACGTTTTATAGGTGAAAGGTTTCGAAAATGGAAAAATGGGAAATCGAATTGCATTGATAAGGGCTAATTAGGCCGTCAGTAATAAATGCAGATACGCAGTATCCGAAATCCCACTGATCTAGGCAGATTTTATTGAGCCGCACACCCATCAAGTGTGACGGGCGGCTAATTAATGCAAATAGAGCACTTGAGTGTGTTTTTGGGAAAAACACATAGACTCAGAAGACACATGCGTTTCACCTATTGCTCTATTTAAAACGCAGTGAACTAATGATATACGCATAGCTGATGAACGCATAGCTGATGAACGCATGGTTCTCAGGTTCAAGTATGCATTGGAAGTTAAGTATTATGCGTTTGACAAAAGAATTTACGGCTCTAACCTGACCCCTAATCTTAACTTGATAAACACAGAAATCGTTTATCGCTGAACGCATAGTTCCATGATGCGTTGAAATCAAATTGTTTACATTAAAGCTCGACGCCTAGTTTCATGCTCAACTAATTTACACTACTAAAACTGAAATTAAAGAAATAAATAAATGCTAAAAACAAAATACAAACAAAAGAAAGAAAGCAAAATACAATAAAATAAAAGTAAATACTAGAACAAGTTCGAATAAAAATAAAGCAAGGGTAAAAGAAAGCGTAAAGAAAAGGCATTCGGCAACGCAGGGACCTTTCAACGCAAGCTCAGTCATTACACTCGCGTAGGTCAATGGAGGTTTTGTCAATTTCGAGCTCTCCAATGTGGTAGGGTTTTACCCTTTGTCCATTGACCTTAAAGGAAGTGGTTCCGTCTTCGTTTGTTAGCATGATAGCACCATGCGGGGACACTTCCTTGATTATAAATGGTCCAGACCAGTGAGATTTCAGCTTACCTAGAAATAAACGCAACATTGAATTAAATAATAGGACCTTCTGGCCGACGTATAGAGTTTTCTTACTAATATTTTTGTCGTGCCATTTCTTGGTCTTTTCCTTATATAGATTTGCGTTTTCGTAAGCTGAATGTCTCCATTCCAGGAGTTCGTTTAATTGAAGCTTTCTTGCTTCGCCATTTGTGTCCTGGTCTAGATTGAGCTTCTTCATAGCCCAGATGGCCTTGTGTTCCAGCTCAAGCGGGAGATGGCATGCTTTCCCAAACACCAGCGCATATGGTGAAATGCCTATAGGTGTCTTGAATGTCGTTCTGTATGCCCATAGAGCTTCATCTAATCTCTCCATCCAATCTTTCCTTGATGTGCTCACGACTTTTTCAAGTATGGACTTGATCTCCCGATTTGTTATTTCAGCTTGGTCGTTTGTCTGTGGGTGATAAGCAGTTGCTACCCTATGCGAGACATTAAATTTTGTCAGTAAATTAGTGATTATGCGATTTATAAAATGTGTACCTTCATGATAAGCACTTGAAAAGTGCTTATTATTCTCTCAAATTAAGGGAGTTTTATATTAGATTTCACTTGTTTGCTAGTGATTTTCAGGTTAAAACGAGGAAAATTAGAAGAAACGACTGAAAGATCAAAACCGAGCAAGAATATGGAGAAAAAGTGCAGAAAAACGCATCCTTGCTTGAAACGCATGATGCGCCGCGACGCTGAGGCAGAAACGCATTAACATGGACGCAGAGCAGCAACACGGTGCTGGGAAGGCGCTGCTTCGACGCATACTTGGTGAACACAAGACAGCGTCGCGGCGCTGGGACGGCGCTGCCGCGGCGCTAAAACCCGAGAGCAACATAATTTTGATCGCAATGCTAGCGCCGCGGCGCCAGGGTTAATTTAAATTCAAGTTTTGTATTTTAGGTTAAATTTTAGGCGGCCAAACTCTATAAATTGAGGATTTTTCAGCAGCCAAATGGGGAGGAAATATCAAGAAGATCAAGAAAGTTGCAGAACAAGAGAACGATCCGAAAAGGTGAGAATTAAGCTAGAGTTCCAAGAGTGAGTTAGCCGCAAGGAAGAGGAAAAGAGTTCGAGATAGTTTTGGTGCCCTTCGAAGTCCGACGCGAGAGCCAAGGAGTTCGTGACGGTGCTGCCTCAATCAAGAATCTCTTTTCAGTAGAGTTTCCCTATTCTTTACACTCTTTCTTTGATTCTTTTTGATCAATATGTTGCTTTATGCTATGAATGGCTAAACTCTTTGGTTTTAGGGTTTTTGATGAATTGTTTGTAAACTCATGATAATTTTGTAAACTCATGGTTTTGTTCAAATAAATATGTTTTTCATTGTTATTGTGTTTAATTCTTGAAGATTGGCCACCTTCACATGTTAGATTAGACGTATGATCGAGAGATTATATATTTAATTTGATCTATAACAATGAATCGTTGTTAATCTATCACGAGAGTAGTTAGGTTTATAATGAAAGTTGCTAAAGACTAGTTTTAATGCCATGTAATTTTGTATTGGTTTTAAGAGATTAACTATCAATCAAGTTGCATGAGAAAGAGTTGTCTTTGAGAGAAGATAACTTGGAATAAAGTTTCTAGACTTAGGCATAAGAATTAAATCCATGAAATCCATAATTTTGCATGATGAAACAAACAAGGATTTGAAACCCTAGAAACTCTCTTTGACTCTTGCAATTCTCCCTTTGATATTTTCTTGCTTGATTTTTCTTTTTCCCAAAAAAAAAAAAACAAGATTTGAATTCCAATCCTCAAATAAAATTGATTCAACTCTAGAATAGCTAAATAACTTAAACCTTCCCAATTGGATCTCTAGTGGAAACGATACTCGGACTTAACCGTTTTATATTACAACTTGACCCGTACACTTGCGGTTAACACACAAAAGTGCTACATCACTTCATCACTAATTATTGCCCTTGGTGTCCCAAATCGAGAGAAGATTTGTTTCTTTAAGAACTTGGACACTGTGTTTGCGTCGTTTTCGCACAGGCTACTGCTTCTACCCATTTTGATACGTAGTCTGTCACACCCCATCCTAGATACACCTTATACCTAGGAGTGAGTGTGAAACTGCACTCTCTATATAACATATTGAAACTAGATGCCAGATAAATCTCAAATAGAAACACCATTGCTATTAAAATATTTGAGAACATACAATCACTCGACAAGTATTCTTTGTATATATATATGTGTGATACAGAACAATTCTCCCAACACTCATAAGGAACATGTACATTACAAAACATGGGCACAAACTAAATATTTACAACTATCCTAGAGGTTTGCTTCAAGATAGGCCCAGACGAGATACTTCTGTAGGCTAGGCGTCCTGGACACGCTCGCTACCGGAAATGACAAACAAACAAACAAATTGAGTGAGCATAAAGCCCAGTGAGTGACTAAATTCATTCAACTATCACTAACAAACTTGAACTAGCATAACCATTAGTAACCATTACATATCGCATTTCAGATAGTTTCTAAACTTCTTATGCTTTTGATCTCACCCGTATCAATATCCTTATTACCCCATGGTAAATAACTAACTAATGTTGTGACAAAGCACAAATTAACTCTATCATATTCCAGAAGAAATTCTCATTTCTAATCACATACAAATGTCTAATCATCATGTTCCACGGATTTGCAACTATCAAGTGCCTTCACATTCTGTCCCTCAGCACCGTATTCGATTATGTCCACATTACCATGTGCCTTCACACGAAGTCCCTCAGCACTGGTAACCAATTCAATCTCCGCTCAAGTGCCTTCACTCATGGTCCCTCAGCACGAGCTAGTATGTGATGGAATTCTACATGCTTTCACTCAAAGTTCCTCAGCATTGAAATCCATTCCACTTAACTATTCAAGTGCTTTCACACGAGGTCCCTCAGCACTGAATTTCATTTTACATTCACTTAAGCTTTCACCATAAGGTCCTTCAACCATATTTATATTTAGACAATAAAGTTAGTTTCCTTTTTAACTTGCTAGCATAACATACTTACTATGAATACTACAGAGTACAATAATTTCTTACCAAATAATCATACTAAAAGTAACCACAAGATATAGTAAAAGGTCACTCACAACTTGTCTCGGCTCTAAGTGAATTATAAGCCTCCTCGAGCTCTTCCTGGCCTAAAAATACACATTTCTCACGTTCAGTTTTCCATAATCTTCCTTTTTCCTTAATACTTATAAATAGCATTACTCCTTAGACAACTAAAGACTACCAGCGAAACTCATTACATATTACTGCACCAGCGATACTAGGATGAACGTAACTAGCGAGACTACCTGAGGAGCGACACCCAGCGAGACTTCAGCGAGAGTTGTGAGACGCAAAGCCTCTCTTGCGTTACAGCGATACTTGTTTCACTGTTCTGTCTCTCGCTCTCTCAGCGATACTACCACTGTAGCAGAACAGTTTCCTTCTTCCTTTCCTCTTCCTTCTTCAACCTGCTAAACATCACAATCTGGCCAATTTCAGAACTTACTTCCTTCTACAAACTTATTAAGATGTAAGCTTCATCTTACCTCAAAATTTCATGAAGAATATCCTCTCCGTTTAGGGCATATCCTTCAACAACTCTAGGTTGCTCTTAATCATCTGGCAAATTCAGCACCACTCTCTTCTATCTGGAGTTTGACACACATTTATACAAGTTCAGCTCAAGCACCCTTCATAAAACTTGCTAAAAATCGAGTTAACTTACTAACCTCAGAAGTTCCGGCCCTAACCACTGTTTCCTCAGTTCGTTCTTCCTCCAAAATTGAATGTTACTCTAATAGAGCAACACCAGCTGAGTCCTTTGCCCAGCTCAAGTTTCCTCCACGGTTACGTTGAGATTTCCACTCCAAATCGACATGAACATCTTCTTTTACCTCCCTCTGATGTTTAGCTTAGAAATGGACCCAACTCAAGCTCTGAAATGTAATTAAAACAATTGAATTCTCGATCCACTTATATATATACCACCGACTTAATCTCCATTTCAACACTATACTACAATCTATTCAACGCATACCTTCTATGTTTAGCTTCAGCAACACACAACCTCTGATGGTGTTACTTTTTCAAAACTCTCTCGCCAGATGGTTAACAAAAACATTATTCTCTCGGCCAACCTTCTTTGCCCAATGCATACCCACTTTCGACGCATGGTAGCGTTCACGGCATAGTGGTCTCATCGCAAATTAGCTCTCAACTCCTCGTGGCCTTTAACTTCCAACACCCTGCAGCCTTCAATACGTTTGTCTCAAGATAATCTTCGATGCAGGGTGGCTCTCCACGCCTTGTGACCTCAACGCATCGTGGCCTCAATGCTTAACAGTCTTCCCTCACCTTTGCGTCCACGCCAAAACTGCTTCCATCAAGGCACGTTGCCACCAACGCATAGCTGATACTTAGCCATTTTTCTGCCCCCAATCACATTCCAGTCAACTACTCCTACCAAAGCGTCCATCTCTTGGTCTCTTCTTATCTTGCTTTCTCAAAAATTTAAGTATGGGGCTTACATAGTCGACCGCTACTAGGATATATTGATTACCGCAAGAGTTTAGAGGCATCTCATTTCGGTTGGAAATGTTGCCTGTCCTTTGACAATGATCGCAAGCCACCGCATATGCCCTTGCGTCTTTGAATAATGTGGGCCAGAAATACCCACTTTGCAGCACCTTTGCAGCTGTTCTCTGCCCCCCAAAGTGTCTTTCGTAAGGTGCTTCATGACAGCTTCTCAAAATGCTATGCGTTTCATGTTCTGAAACGCATCGACGCAGTATGTGGTCCGGGCCAAGTCTGTATAGATATGGCTCATCCCAGCAGTAGAACTTACTTTCATATTGGAGCTTTTTCTTTTGTTGAGCATTGAATTCTTCAGGCCATTGGTTGCAGACCAAGTAATTTACTATGTCTGCATACCACGGTTCCTGACTCTCTGCGTTCATGATGTGCTTATTTGGGAATTGTTCCTCTATATCACTCCAACTTTCCTGGACCTCTTTATTTTCCAACCGAGATAAGTGGTCTGCAACCTAATTCTCGGTTCCCTTTCTGTCTTTAATCTCCAAGTCAAATTCTTGTAATAGCAGGACCCAGCTGATGAGTCTAGGCTTTGCGTCCTTTTTTGCCATCAAATATTTGATCGCAAAATGATCGCTATAGATGATCACTTTTGACCCTATCAAATATGCTCTGAATTTGTCAACCGCAAAGACTATGGCTAACATTTCCTTCTCAGTTGTAGTGTAGTTCTCCTGAGACGCATTCAATGTTTTACTCGCATAATAGATGGGGTGCATTATTTTCTCTTTTCTTTGCCCCAATATTGCTCCCACTGCATGGTAGCTTGCATCGCACATTAATTCAAATGGGAGAGACCAGTCTGGTGCAACTAAAATTGGTGCTGCAATTAGAGCTTTCCTTAGAGACTCGAACACATTTAGGCATTTACCCTTAAAATTGAATTCCCTATTGGTTCCAGTAGCTCGCTGATAAGCACTTGAAAAGTGCTTATTATTCTCTCAAATTAAGGGAGTTTTATATTAGATTTCACTTGTTTGCTAGTGATTTTCAGGTTAAAACGAGGAAAATTAGAAGAAACGACTAAAAGATCAAAACCGAGCAAGAATACGGCAAAAAAGAGCTGAAAAACTCATCCTTGTTGAAACGCATGATGCGCCGCGGCGCTAAGGCAGCACTGCCGCGGCGCTGAAGTATAAACGCATCAGCATGGACGCAGAGTAGCATCGCGGCGCCAAGATGTCGCTGTCTCGACGTATCCTTGATGAATGCAAGACAGCGCCGCGGCGCTAAGGCAGCGCTGCCGCGGCGCTGAAGTATAAACGCATCAGCATGGACGCAGAGTAGCATCGCGGCGCCAAGATGTCGCTGCCTCGACGCATCCTTGATGAACGCAAGACAGCGTCGCGGCGCTGGGACGGCGCTGCTGCGGCGATAAAACCCAAGAGTAACTTATTTTTGGTCGCAACCCTAGCGCCACGGCGCCAGCATTAATTAAAAGAAAAGTTTTGTATTTTAGGTTAAATTTTTGGCGGCCAAACTCTATAAATTTAGGGGTTTTTAGCAGCCAAAGGGGGATAAATATCAAAAAAAGCAAGAGAGTTGCAGACCTAAAGAAAGATCCACAAAGGTGAGAATTAAGCGCGAGTTCAAAGAGTGAGTTAGCCGCAAGGAAGAGAAAAAGAGTTCGAGATAGTCTTGGTGCCCTTCGAAGTCCGACGCGAGAGCCAAGGAGTTCGTGACGGTGTTGCCTCAATTAAGAACCTTTTTTCAGTAGAGTTTCCCTATTCTTTACACTCTTCCTTTGATTATTTTTGCTCAAACATGTTGCTTCAAGCTATGAGTGGCTAAACTCTTTAGTTTTAGGGTTTTGATGAATTGTTTGTGAATTCATGTTAATTTTCTAAACTCATGGTTTTGTTTAAATAAATTATGCTTTTCATTGTTTTGTAAACTCAAGTTGCTAAAGACTAGGTTTAATGCCATGTAATTGTGTATTGGTTTTAAGAGATTAACAATCAATCAAGTTGCATGAGAAAGAGTTGTCTTTGAGAGAAGATAACTTGGAATTAAGTTTCTAGACTTAGGCATAAGAATTACAATAAAATCCATGAAACCTATAATTTTGCATGATGAAATAAACAAGGATTCGGAACCCTAGAACTCTCTTTGACTCTTGCGTTTCTCCCTTTGATACTTTCTTTGCTTGATTTTTATTTTTCCCTAATACACAAAATTGAATTTCAATCCTCAAATAAAATTGATTCAATTCTAGAATAGCTAAGTAACTTAAACCTTCCCAATTGGATCTCTAGTGGAACGATACTCGGACTTAACCGTTTTATATTATAACTTGACCCGTACACTTTTGGTTAACACTAAAAGTGAGCATCAAGTTTTTGGCTCCGTTGCCGGGGATCCAAAGAACGATTTTTGTTATTTAATATTCATTAGAATTGATAGATCTTAATTTGAGGTGTATATTATTTGATTGTTTATTTATTTATTTATTTATTTTTATTTTTATTTTTTTATTTGGTCGGTTTATGCCTCGAGATAATACTAATATTCTCCCTCTTGATCCCGAGATTGAAAGGACGTGTAGAAGAAACCTAAGGGTTCAACACAATCACATCGAGGAGATGGCGGAGGAGATACCCAAGGCAATTCGGGACTACTTCCAACCGACATTACCGGCAAGTCAACTCGGAATAATGAATGTGCCTATCAGTGTCAACAATTTTGAGTTGAAACCGGGATTGATCCAAATGGCTAGAGAGCTAGCCTTTAGAGGAAGAACCAATGAAGATCCTCACAAGCACTTACGATCCTTCTTGGAGATATGCGGGACGGTAAAAATGAATGGTTCTTCTAACGATGCAATTAAACTAAGACTTTTTCCTTTCTCTTTGCAGGACCGTGCTAAGGATTGGTTGGAAACCATACCTCCGGACAGCATCACAACATGAGAGATCTTAGCTCAAGCTTTCTTGAACAAATATTTTCCACCGGCTAAATCTCAAAGACTAAGGACGGAGATTGGAACATTCCGCCAACTTGAGGATGACCAATTATATGAGGCTTGGGAAAGGTATAAGGATCTCTTGAGAAGATGCCCTCAACATGGGTACCCGGATTGGTTGCAAATTCAACTTTTTTACAATGGATTGGCAAGCTCAACAAAATCCATCTTAGATGCAACCGCCGGAGGGTCAATTTTTTCAAAGAATGCTCAAGAAGCCTACACCATATTAGAAGACTTGGCCAATACATCTTACAATTGGCCATGTGAACGGTCTTCTCCAAACATCCCAAAAGCCGCCGGATTGTATGAGGTGGATGAGGTAAATTCTCTCAAAGCTCAAATGGCTTCCCTTACTAATGCTCTTTCTAAATTAACTGCAAGAGGCCAAGCTCAAACAAATCCACCATCTATAGCCTCTCTTGCCGCTTTGGCATCGGAAATGGGCGTTCAAGGAGATAATGAGACGACCAACTATGTTGATAGAGGACATTATAGGAGTCACCAACATCAACAACTTCCAACTCACTACCATCCTAGCTTGAGGAACCATGAAAATTTTTCTTATGCTAACAAAAGGAATGTTTTGCAAGGTCCTCCTGATTTATCCAATGTAGGTCCATCCCACACCGAAAAGAAGTCCAACTTAGAAGACTTGATGATAGAGTTCATAAAAGAATCAAGAGGAAGGACAACCGCATTGGAAAGCACCGTACAAAGTCATGGTAAGGCCATTCAAAAACATCGAGGTACAAATAAGCCAAATCGCCACTTCACTCCAAACAATGCAAAAGGGAAAATTTCCTAGTTGTCCCGAGATAAATCCAAAAGAGGAATGCAAGGCCATGACTTTGAGGAGTGGGAAAAAGCTGTCCACTCCTTTGATCATTGATGAGGATGAAGAGCAAGAGGTAGATGACACTATCCAAGAGCCAATTTTAGAAGATGAACCAAAGATCCTAGAAAAGGAGGTAAAGGTAAATGAGTCAACATCATCAAGTAAGTCATCTAACCCTCTACATTTTGTACCTAATATTATGCCATATCCTCAACGTTTTACAAAGAAAGAAATAGACTCCCAATTTGCTAAATTTCTTGAGTTATTCAAAAAGCTTCACATTAACATCCCATTTGCTGAGGCTTTAGAGCAAATGCCCAACTATGCTAAATTCATGAAAGATGTCTTGTCTAAAAAGAAAAAGTTTGGGCAACATGAGATGATTAGCATGACTGAGGAATGCAGTGCGGTGCTACAAAAGAAGCTACCACAAAAGTTGAAAGATCCAGGGAGTTTTACTATACCTTGCACTATTGGTTCTTTAAATGTTACTAGAGCTCTCTGTGATCTTGGTGCTTCTATTAATTTGATGCCTTTATCTGTCTATAGGAAACTCAACATTGGAGAGGTGCAACCTACCACCATCACCCTGCAACTTGCTGACAGATCATTAGCTTATCCTAAAGGTATTGTTGAAGATGTATTAGTTAAAGTTGAAAAATTTATCTTCCCTGCAGATTTTGTAGTATTGGACATGGAGGAGGACTCTGAGATTCCTATCATACTTGGGAGGCCATTCCTAGCAACTGGAAAGGCTATCATAGATGTCCAACAAGGGAAGTTGACTCTAAGGGTAAATGACGAGAATGTTGTATTTGATATTTACAAGTCCTTGAGTCATCATGATGAGAGTAGTCCTTGCCATGTTATAGACATAATTGATCATACTATTTTTAAGCATGTAGAGGTTATGTTGGCTAATGATCATCTAGAACAAAGCATAATGGATGTTGAGAATGCAGATATAATTTTTGATGAAATAGCATTTTATGCTAGGTGGTTGGATAGGTTGCCAATATGTTCTAAAATAGAAAGACCTGTACCTTTGGCCCCCTTGCATGTTAAAAATGAAGTGGTGAGTCCGTTAAAATCTAAGCATGATGATTCTTTAATAAGTCTTCACCACATTAGAAACGATGATGTTCAAACTGATAATGATTTATTGACTAACTCACTAAATGCTAATGAATATGTTTGTGAGTGTCAATGTGGGCGAATACTAAAAGTTGTAGGTGATCCAAAGCATGAAAAGAAGAAACCACCTTGGGATCCACTGTGATTCGTGAGCCCCGTCTAGCTAGAAGACGTTAAACTGAGCGCTTATTGGGAGGCAACCGAATTTTATTGCTTTCTTTACTTTTCTTTTTTATTTTATTTTCAATAAATCTTGGAGTCACTCATATGCTTTATCTCTCAGGAACGTGGTTTATCACACAAAATACTCCTTACACCAAGCCTGTTTGGTGGCTTCCCGCTTGCTCCCAGGCTTGCTCTTTCCTTGTTAGATGCTCTTATGCATTGGGGAAAATGCATGATTCTAAGTTTGGGGTGGGAGGTGTCTTTCGTACTTTTGTGTGTTTTCTTATCCTACTATGCATGTTAGTGAAGGTTTTAATGATCATATGCATGTCAATGTACTTTTGTGTGCTTTCTTATCCTGCTATGCATGTTAGTGAAGGTTTTAATGATCATATGCATGTCAATTTTTTGAAAAAATTTTAAAAAAATTTTTGAAAATTTTGGAGCTTTCAAAGTTAATGGGAATGTTGTTTATGGTTGTGTGCCTTGATGGTTATTGCCCATGATGAGATTCGAATTTGCATGATAGATGACTTATTGTGGAAATAGAATAGCACTATCTTGAGTTAAATTCATTTAAGTTCCTCTTAAAATCTCTCATATTCTTTAGCACGTAGCCACTTCTATTTATAATCATTAACTGAAAAAAAAGGATTAATTGGGTGTATTTGGTTGTCACTTCGAAAGGCCCCACCAGTGAGAGAGTGGAAATGCATGATAGCTTGTAATCTTAGACTAAGGAAAACGAAAAGAGTATACATGCCTTGAGAAAAGAAAGAGTGTACACAAAATATATGAGCTTTATTTGTCTATCTTTTTAAATGTTAAACTTGTAATGAGTATGCATGGATAGGGGTAAAAAGAGCTGCCTTTGCTGTGATCAGTAAGGACGCCTGGGAATTGACTAGGTACGAGTCCCTATAGTGAATGTGTGAAAGCTAGTGCCTCTAGGTAAAAGAATGCAAGTTTAGGCCCATGAAAAAATATATGATTGAAAGGTACCTTAGTGGACATATTACTCACTTGAATGCATGAAAGCTTGAAGATTGGTGCATGAGCTAGAGTAGGGGGAAAACTAAAGAAACTCTCTTAAGTCCTAATTTGAGTTCTAGTATTTTAAATTGAAGGAGGCTTGCACACACACACATGGGAGATAGCAAGATTTAGCCTTGAATAATTATAACAATATGGATATGCTTGCATGTTTCTACTTAAGCTCTGAATGCTATTCTCTGAGACATGAGTCAATTGTACACTTCTTCATCTAAAATTAAGGGAGTTTTATATTAGATTTCACTTGTTTGCTAGTGATTTTCAGGTTAAAACGAGGAAAATTAGAAGAAACGACTAAAAGATCAAAACCAAGCAAGAATACGGCAAAAAAAAGCTGAAAACCGCATCCTTGTTGAAACGCATGATGCGCCGCGGCGCTAAGGCAGCGCTGAAGTATAAACGCATCAGCATGGACGCAGAGTAGCATCACGGCGCCAAGATGTCGCTGCCTCGACGCATCCTTTGTAAGCCCCGCATCTATTTTTGTAATAACGCAAAGTAAGAAAGGGCCGAAAGATGGGTGCATGTGTAAAAGTAGTTGGCTGGCTTGCATTTGGAGTGGGAAAATGGCTAAGTGTAAGCTATGCGTTGATGGCAATCTGTTTTGGAGGAAATAATTTTGGTGTAAACGCAAAGGTGAGGGAAGCTTATCATGCGCTGGAGTTGAGACGCGTTGAGGACATAAGGCGTGGAGGATCACTTGGTATCGAGGATCATTATGCGTCAAACGCATTGAAGGCAATGTGCCGTTGGAAGTAAAGGCCACGGGGAGTTTGGGAGCTGATCTGCGATGAGGCTGTTATACGGTGAACGCTACCATGCGTCGAAGGCGGGTATGCGTTGGACTAGAAGTGTTGGCTGAGAGAAGGTAATGCGTATGTTAACTATTTGGCGGGAGAGTTCGAATTGAAATATCATCAGAGGCCGTGTGCGTTGCTGAAGCTGAGCATAGGAGGTACGCGTTGAACGGATTATAATATAGAGCTGGCATGGAAAACAAGTCGGTGATATATATATAAGTGGACTGAGAATTCAATTGTTCTGCTTGCATTTTAGAGCTCGAGTTGGGTCCATATTAAGGCGAAATATCGAAGGGAGGTGGAAGAAGATGTTCATGCTGATTTGAAGCAGAAATCTCATTGAATTCGTGGGAGAAACTTGGGTTTGACAGAGGTTTCGGCTGTTGTGGTCTTTTCAGAGGGATGCTCGGTTTTGGAGGAAGAACAAATTGAAGAGACGAAGGTTAGGGCTGAAACTTTGAGGAAGAAGAGACGGGAGTTGAACTGTCGAATGATTAGAGGTAACTCGGAGTTGTCGGAGGATATGTCCTAAACGGGGAAGATGTTCTTCATGAAATTTTGAGGTTGAGGTAGGAAGAAGAAGGGAAGAAGGAAACAGTTCTGTCACAGCGAAAGTATCGCTGAGTGAGCGAGAGACTGAGCAGCAGAGAAAGTAACGCTGCAACGCAAAGATAGGCTTTGCGTCTCACAATTCTCGCTAGGGTATCGCTGGGTATCGCTCCTCAAGGTAGACTCGCTGATTTTAATCAACGCAGTGTCGCTAGTACAGTTTAAGTACCTTTTAAGTAACGCTGGTAACTTACCATTTTCTATAGAATAACGATGCTATTGTATGCTAAAGGAAAAGGGAGATTATGGAAACTAAACTTGAGGATTATGTATTTTCAGGCCAAGAAGAGCTCGGGGAGGCTTATAACCCACTTAGATCCGGGACCAATTGTGAGTGACTGTTGGTTATACCTTGTGTTAAACTTAGTACGCATATTGATGAGGAAACGTGATTCATGGTAGTATGCCTTATGTATGTGATGTGTTAGTGATTTAAGAGAATATTATTACAAATGTCTAAGCACATAAGTGGCTGAGGGACCTTATGGTGAAAGCTACATGTGAGTAAGCGTGAAATTAAGTGCTGAGGGATTTGAGAAGGCACTTGAATAACAGTAGTGAATGGTCTACAATGCTCAGGGACTGTAAGTGAAGGCATGTAGTAACCCATCACAACTAGCTCGTGCCGAGGGATCATGTGTGAAGGCACTTGAGCATAGATAGAGTTTGTTACCTGTGCCGAGGGATTTCATGTGAAGGCACATGGTACTGTAATTATAAATGAGTAAGTGCTGAGGGACGGAAAGTGAAAGCACTAAATAGATGAAAACTTGTGAGACATGAGAATTGATAGTTATACATGCATAGTGGAAAGTGAATCTTGGTAATTCATTGGAATGTGTTATGCGATGGTTACTATTTTACAAACTGGATTTAAATTGTCATGATTAGTTTTAGTAGATTTAGTCACTCACTGAGCCTTTTGCTCATCCAGTTTGTTGTTGTTTGTTGTTTCAGGTAGCGAGCGTGTCCGGGACGCCTAGCCTATTGAAGAATCTCGTCTGGGCCTATCTGGAAGCGAACCTCTGGGATAGTTGTAAATATTTAGATTGTTCCTATGTCATGTATTAAACATCTTTCATGAGGGTGTAGTGAAAAGGGGGACGTGTTGTACTTATTATGTGTATATAAAAACATGTTGGTTAAAAGTTTAGACGTTCTTCTGATTAGATAATGGGATTGTTGTTTGTTTTGCTATTCTTTTATGGTGTGTATCTTATAGAGTCTTATGTTGGGAAATAGGATCATGCTCCTTCCTAGGCATAGAGTAAATCTGGGTTGGGGTGTGACAATTTGGTATCAGA
This sequence comes from Citrullus mucosospermus, assembly GCA_030954485.1. NCBI lineage: Eukaryota > Viridiplantae > Streptophyta > Magnoliopsida > Cucurbitales > Cucurbitaceae > Citrullus > Citrullus mucosospermus. The sequence goes on along the minus strand of CM062061.1, from coordinate 14,542,115 downwards.
GCATAAGATTTTGGGTTGTGAGGTCATGCATAGTAGCTAGGACCATGTAAAAGTAAACTGATTACATACTATGTTATAGGAACATGCCCAGAGGTACCAGACGAGGTAGGCAGGAAGGCGCCGCGACATTTGATGTGCCACTTTTGTGTGATAACTGCAAGTGTACGGGTCAAGTTATAATATAAAACGGTTGAGTCCGGGTATCGTTTCCACTAGAGATCCAATTGGGAAGGTTTAAGTTATTTAGCTATTCTAGAGTGTAATCAATTTTATGTGAGGATTGAAATTCAATAATTCAATTATGGGAAAAAGAAAAATCAAGCCAAGAAAGTATCAAAGGGAGAATTGCAAGAGTCAAAGAGAGTTCTAGGGTTTTGAATCCTTATTGTTTCATCATGCAAAATTATAGATTTCATGGATTTAATTCTTATGCCTAAGTCTAGAAACTTAATTCCAAGTTATCTTCTCTTAAAGACAACTCTTTCTCATGCAACTTGATTGATAGTTAATCTCTTAAAACCAATACAAAATTACATGGCATTAAAACTAGTCTTTAGCAACTTTCGTTGTCAACCTAACTACTCTCGTGATAAATTAACAACAATTCATTGTTATAGATCAAATTAAACATATAATCTCTCGATCATACATCTAACTTAACATGTGAAGGTGGCCAATCTTCAAGAATTAAACACAATAACAATGAAAAGCATATTTAATTGAACAAAACCATGAGTCTACAAGGTTATCATGAATTCACAAACAATTCATCAAAAACCCTAAAGCTAAAGAGTTTAGCCACTCATAGCGTAAAGCAACATATTGCAAAAAGAATCAAAGAAAGAGTGTAAAGAATAGGGAAACTCTACTGAAAAGAGGTTCTTGATTGAGGCAGCACCATCACGAACTCCTTGGCTCTCGCGTCGGACTTCGAAGGGCACCAAAACTATCTCAAACTCCTTTCCTCTTCCTTGCGGCTAACTCACTCTTGGAACTCTAGCTTAATTCTCACCTTTTTGGATCTTTCTTTTGTTCTGCAACTTTCTTAATCTTCTTGATAATTCTCCTCCTCTTTTGGCTGCTGAAAACCCCTAAATTTATAGAGTTTGGCCACCTAAAATTTAACCTAAAATACAAAACTTTTCGTTTAATTCACGCCGGCGCCGCGGCGTTGACGCATAGCGTCGCGGCGCTAGCGTTTCGACCAAAAATAAGTTGCTCTCGGGTTTTAGCGTCGCGGCAGCGCCGTCCCAGTGCCGTGACGCTATCTTGCGTTCTTCAAGGATGCGTCGAGGCAGCGCCTTCCCAGCGTCGCGTTGCTACTCTACGTCCATGTTGATGCGTTTCTGCTTCAGCGCCGCGGCAGCGCTGCCTTAGCGCCGCGGCGCATCATGCGTTTCAACAAGGATGCGTTTTTCAGCTCTTTTTTACCATATTCTTGCTCGGTTTTGATCTTTTAGTCCTTTCTTCTAATTTTCCTCGTTTTAACCTGAAAATCACTAGCAAACAAGTGAAATCTAATATAAAACTCCCTTAATTTGAGAGAATAATAAGAACTTTTCAAGTACTTATCAACACCCCAAACTTAGAGATTTGCTAGTCCCGAGCAAAGAAAAAAAAAATCAAATAATAGGGAGTTTTAGATGAAGAAGTGTGCAATTGATTCATGTCTCAGAGAATAGCATTCAGAGCTTAAGTAGAAACATGCAAGCATATCTATATTGTTATAATTATTCAAGGCCAAATCTTGCTATCTCCCATGTGTGTGTGTGCAAGCCTCCTTCAATTTAAAATACAAGAACTCAAATTAGGACTTAAGAGAGTTTCTTTAGTTTTCCCCCTACTCTAGCTCATGCAGCAATCTTCAAGCTTTCATGCATTCAAGTGAGTAATATGTCCACTAAGGTGTCTTTCAATCATATATTTTTTTCATGGGCCCAAACTTGCATTCTTTTACCTAGAGGCACTAGCTTTCACACATCCACTGTAGGGACTCGTACCTACCTAGTCAATTCCCAGGCGTCCTTACTGATCACAGCAAAGGCAGCTCTTTTTACCCCTATCCATGCATACTCATTACAAGTTTAACATTTAAAAAGATAGACAAATAAAACTCATATATTTTGTGTACACTTTTTTTTTTCTTTTCTCAAGGCATGTATACTCTTTTCTTTTTCCTTAGTCTAAGATTACAAGCTATCATGCATTTCCCCTCTCTCACCGGTGGGGCCTTTCAAAGTGACAACCAAATACACCCAACTTAATCCTTTTTTCAGTTAAAGATTCTAAATAGAAGTGGCTACGTGCTTAAGAATACGAGAGATTTTAAGAGGGACTTAAATGAATTTAACTCAAGATAGTGCTTATTCTATTTCCACAATAAGTCATCTATCATGCAAATTCGAATCTCATCATGGGCAATCAACATCAAGGCACACAACCATAAACAACATTCTCATTAACTTTGAAAGCTCTAAAATTTTCAAAAAAAAATTTTCAAAAATTGTTTCAAAAAATTGACATGCATATGATCATTAAAACCTTTACTAACATGCAAAACAGGATAAGAAAACACACAAAAGTATGAAAGACACCCCCCACCCCAAACTTAGAATCATGCATTGTCCCCAATGCATAAGAACATCTAACAAGGAAAGAGCAAGTCTGGGAGCAAGCGGGAAGCCACCAAACAGGCTTGGTGTAAGGAGTACTTTGTGTGATGAGCTATGTTCCTGAGAAATAAAGCATATGAGTGACTCCAATATTTATAAAAATAATAAATAAATAAACCAAAGTAAAGAAAGCAATAAAATTGGGTTGCCTCCCAATAAGCGCTTGGTTTAACGTCTTCTAGCTAGACGGGACTACTAGATCATGCAATGAAAGTCAGGTTCTCAAGTCCGCGTTCTTCATCACCAATGTAGTGCTTTAATCGTTGACCATTCACTTTGAAGGTTGTTCCATTGTTACCTTGTAGTTCCACGGCTCTGTGTGGGGATACCTTGACAATGATAAAGGGTCCCGACCATCGTGTCCTAAGCTTTCCTGGAAACAAGTGTAAACGTGAGTTAAAAAGTAATACTCTTTGTCCTGGAAGGAAGGTTCGTGATGTGATCTTCTTGTCATGCCATCTTGCAGTGCGCTCTTTGTAAAGTTTGGCATTCTCATAAGCTTGAGCACGAAACTCCTCCATCTCATTGAGTTCTAAAAGGCGTTTATCACCGGTAAATGACAAGCTTTTCCAAACACCAACCTATACGGGGAAGTACCAATTGGGCTTTTGAAAGCTGTGCGGTAGGCCACGGTGCATCATCGAGCTTAAGGGCCCAATCCTTCCTATTGGTCTTGACTGTCTTTTCCAAAATTTGTTTGATTTCCCTGTTAGATAACTCAGCAAGGCCATTAGTTTGAGGATGATAAGCTGTATCAATTTTATGTTTAACATTATATTTTTGCATCATGGATTCAAACAGTTTATTGCAAAAGTGAGAACCCTCATCACTGATAATAGCTCTAGGTGTACCAAAACGTGTGAAAATGTTTTTATGCAAGAATTTTAAAATAGTGCGAGCATCATTGGTCCTAGTAGCTATGGCTTCTACCCACTTAGATACATAATCTACTGCAACTAGAATGTATAGGTAGCCATTAGAAGAAATAGGAAAAGGTCCCATAAAGTCAATACCCCAAACACCAAATAACTCCACTTCCAAGATAGGTTTCATTGGGAGCTCATGTTGTCTAGAAATATTGCCAGTACGTTGGCACCTATCACATGACTTAACAAAGGTATAACAGTCTTTAAAAAGGGATGGCCAATAAAATCCTGACTGAAGTACCTTAGCTGCAGTTCTGGTGGGTCCAAAATGACTTCCATAGGGTGAAGAATGACATGAATTTAAAATACTTACCACTTCCTCTTGAGGCACACACTTTCTTATTATATTGTCAGCACAAACCTTGTAGAGAAGTGGGTCCTCCCAATGGTAAGACATAACATTGTGCAGGAATCTTTTCTTTTGTTGATAGTTCATGTCAGGTGGCAAATGTCCTCCTGCAAGATAATTAACTATGTCAGCAAACCAGGGCACACTATCTTTTACCTAATACAGTTGTTCATCAGGGAACATCTCAACAATTGGGGGCCATGATTTAGCATCCTCATTCGCAATTCTAGATAAGTGGTCTGCAACCACATTTTCACAACCTTTCCTGTCTTTGATTTCTAAGTCAAATTCCTGTAACAATAATATCCATCTCATTAGCCTAGGTTTAGAATCTTTCTTAGCAAACAAATACTTTAAAGTAGCATGGTCAGTATGCACTACTATTTTAGAGCCAAGCAAGTATTATCTAAATTTATCCATGGCAAACACAACAGCTAGTAGTTCTTTTTCAGTAGTAGTGTATTTCTGTTGAGTATTATCAAGAGTCCTACTAGCATAGTAAATTGCCCTAAACATGTTATCTCTACGTTGGCCTAAAACAGCTCCTAAAGCATAATCACTAGCACCACACATGATCTCAAAAGACTGACTCCAATCTGGTACAACAATAATAGGTGCAGCAATTAGTCTTTCCTTCAGAGTATTAAAAGCTAGTAGACATGCATCATCAAAAATAAACTTAGCTTCCTTTTCTAGTAAATTACTCAAGGGTTTTGCAATTTTAGAAAAATCTTTAATAAATCTCCTGTAAAACCCTGCATGCCCTAGGAAGCTTCTGACTCCTTTCACATTGGTGGGGGGTGGTAGTTGTTCAATGATAGATATTTTAGCCCTATCCACCTCCAATCCTTTTTGAGAGATTTTGTGTCCCATGACGATGCCTTCTGTCACCATGAAGTGACACTTTTCCCAGTTTAGAACAAGGTTAGCATCTTAGCACCTCTGCAAAACACGAGTTAGATTAACAAGACAAGAGTCAAATGAAGACCCAAATACAGAAAAATCATCCATAAAAACCTCCATTATGTCTTCGATGAGCCCCTGAAAAATAGACATCATACAACATTGAAAAGTAGCAGGGGCATTACATAAACCAAATGGCATTCTTTTAAAAGCAAATGTCCCATAGGGGCATGTAAATGTTGTTTTTTCTTGATCCTCAAGAGCAATGACAATTTGGTTATAACCTGAATATCCATCTAAAAAGCAGTAATGAGAATAACCTGCAAGTCTATCAAGCATTTGATCAATAAAAGGAAGGGGAAAATGATCTTTTCTAGTAGCTTTGTTCAACTTCCTATAATCAATGCATATACGCCATCTTGTCACAGTTCTAGTGGCTATCATTTCATCTTTTTCATTTTTAACCACAGTCATGCCACCCTTCTTGGGTACCACTTGAACAGGACTTACCCATGGACTGTCAGATATGGCATATATGATTCCTGCATTCAAAAGCTTGAGCACTTCTTTCTTAACTACCTCCTTCATGGTGGGATTAAGTCTCCTTTGGTGCTCTATTGATGGTTTAAAGGTATCTTCCATCAAAATTCTATGCATACAGATCGACGGACTAATACCTTTAAGGTCCTCAATAGACCAACCAATGGCAGATTTATGGTCCCTCAATACTTTCAATAATTTTTCTTCTTCCACAGAATCAAGATTAGAAAATATTATAACAGGTAAAGAAGATAAATCATCTAAGAATGCATATTTTAAATGAAGAGGTAATACTTTTAATTCAAGCTTATGCTTCTCAATATCATTCACAACATGCAAGGGGGCTAAAGGTATAGGTTTATCTATTTTAGAACACATTGGCAACCTATCTAACCACCTAGCATAAAATGCTATTTCATCAGAGATTGTATCTGCATTTTCAACATCTATCATGCTTTGTTCTAGATGATCATTAGCTAACATGACCTCTACATGCTTAAAAATAGTATGATCAATTATGTCTATAGTATGGCAAGGGCTACTCTCATCATGATGACTCAAGGACTTGTAAATATCAAATACAACATTCTCATCATTTACCATTAGAGTCAACTTCCCTTGTTGGACATCTATGATAGCCTTTCCAGTTACTAGGAATGGCCTCCCAAGTATGATAGGAATCTCAGAGTCCTCCTCCATGTCCAATACTACAAAATCTGCAGGGAAGATAAATTTGTCAACTTTAACTAATACATCTTCAACAATACCTTTGGGATAAGCTAATGATCTGTCAGCAAGTTGCAGGGTTATGGTGGTAGGTTGCACCTCTCTAATGTTAAGTTTCCTATAAACAGATAAAGGCATCAAATTAATAGAAGCACCAAGATCACAAAGAGCTCTAGTAACATTTAAAGAACCAATAGTGCAAGGTATAGTAAAACTCCCTGGATCTTTTAACTTTTGTGGTAGCTTTTTTTGTAACACTGCACTGCATTCCTCAGTCATGCTAATCATCTCATATTGCCCAAACCTTTTCTTTTTAGATAAGACATCTTTCATGAATTTCGCATAGTTGGGCATTTGCTCTAAAGCCTCAGCAAATGGAATGTTAATGTGCAGCTTTTTAAATAACTCAAGAAATTTAGCAAATTGCGAGTCTATTTCTTTCTTTTTAAAACGTTGAGGATATGGCACAGTATTAGGTACAAAAGGTAAAGGGTTAGATGACTTACTTGAAGATGTTGACTCTTTTACCTTTACCTCCTTTTCTAGGATCTTTGGTTCATCTTCTAAAATTTGCTCTTGGATGGTGTCATCTACCTCTTGCTCTTCATCCTCATCAATGATCAAAGGAGTGAACAGCTTTTTCCCACTCCTCAAAGTCATGGCCTTGCACTCCTCTTTTGGATTTATCTTAGGACAACTAGGAAATTTTCCCTTTTGCATTGTTTGAAGGGAAGTGGCGATTTGGCTTATTTGTACCTTGATGTTTTGAATGGCCTTACCATGACTTTGTACTATGCTTTCCAATGCGGTTGTCCTTCCTCTTGATTCTTTTATGAACTCTATCATCAAGTCTTCTAAGTTGGACTTCTTTTCAGTGTGGGATGGACCTACATTGGATAAATCAGGAGGACCTTGCAAAACATTCCTTTTGTTAGCATAAGAAAAATTTTCATGGTTCCTCAAGTTAGGATGGTAGTGAGTTGGAAGTTGTTGATGTTGGTGACTCCTATAATGTCCTCTATCAACATAGTTGGCCATCTCATTATCTCCTTGAACGCACATTTCCGATGCCAAAGCAGCAAGAGAGGCTATAGATGGTGGATTTGTTTGAGCTTGGCCTCCTGCAGTTAATTTAGAAAGAGCATTAGTAAGGGAAGCCATTTGAGCTTTGAGAGAATTTACCTCATCCACTTCATATAATCTGGCGGCTCTTGGGATGTTTGAAGAAGACCGTTCACATGGCCAATTGTAAGATGTATTGGCCAAGTCTTCTAGTATGGTGTAGGCTTCTTGAGCATTCTTTGGAAAAATTGACCCTCCGGCGGTTGCATCTAAGATGGATTTGGTGAAGCTTGCTAATCCATTGTAGAAGAGTTGAATTTGCAACCAATCCGGGTACCCATGTTGAGGGCATCTTCTCAAGAGATCCTTATACCTCTCCCAAGCCTCGTAAAATTGTTCATCCTCGAGTTGGCGGAATGTTCCAATCTCCGTCCTTAGTCTTTGAGATTTAGCCAGTGGAAAATATTTGTTCAAGAAAGCTTGAGCTAAGATCTACCATGTTGTAATGCTATCCGGAGGAATGGTTTTCAACCAATCCTTAGCACGGTCCTGCAAAGAAAAAGGAAAAAGTCTTAGTTTAATTGCATCGTTAGAAACACCATTCATCTTTACCGTTCCGCATATCTCCAAGAAAGATCGCAAGTGCTTGTGAGGATCTTCATTGGTTCTTCCTCTAAAGGCTAGCTCTCTAGCCATTTGGATCAACCCCAGTTTCAACTCAAAATTGTTGACATTGATAGGCATATTCATTATTCCAAGTTGACTTGCTGGTAACGTAGGTTGAAAGTAGTCTGTAATTGCCTTAGGTATCTCCTCCGCCATCTCCGTAGTTTGATTAAGTTGAGCCCTTAGATTTCTTCTACACGTCCTTTCAATCTCGGGATCAAGAGGGAGGAGGTTAGTATTATCTCGAGGCATAGACTAACAAAATAAATAAAATAAAAAAACACAATTATATAAAATAAACTAAATAAATAAACAATCAAATAATATACACCTCAAATTAAGATCTATCAATTCTAATGAATATTAAATAACAAAAACCATTCTTTGGATCCCCGGCAACGGCGCCAAAAACTTGATGTGCCACTTTTGTGTGTTAACCGCAAGTGTACGGGTCAAGTTATAATATAAAACGGTTGAGTCCGAGTATCGTTTCCACTAGAGATCCAATTGGGAAGGTTTAAGTTATTTAGCTATTCTAGAGTTAAATCAATTTTATTTGAGGATTGAAATTCAATAATTCAATTTTGGGAAAAAGAAAAATCAAGCCAAGAAAGTATCAAAGGGAGAATTGCAAGAGTCAAAGAGAGTTCTAAGGTTTCGAATCCTTGTTGTTTCATCATGCAAAATTATAGATTTCATGGATTTAATTCTTATGCCTAAGTCTAGAAACTTAATTCCAAGTTATCTTCTCTCAAAGACAACTCTTTCTCATGCAACTTGATTGATAGTTAATCTCTTAAAACCAATACAAAATTACATGGCATTAAAACTAGTCTTTAGCAACTTTCATTGTCAACCTAACTACTCTCGTGATAGATTAACAACGATTCATTGTTATAAATCAAATTAAACATATAATCTCTCGATAATACATCTAACTTAACATGTGAAGGTGGCCAATCTTCAAGAATTAAACACAATAACAATGAAAAGCATATTTAATTGAACAAAACCATGAGTCTACAAAGTTATCATGAATTCACAAACAATTCATCAAAAACCCTAAAGCTAAAGAGTTTAGCCACTCATAGCGTAAAGCAACATATTGCAAAAAGAATCAAAGAAAGAGTGTAAAGAATAGGGAAACTCTACTGAAAAGAGGTTCTTGATTGAGGCAGCACCGTCATGAACTCCTTGGCTCTCACGTCGGACTTCGAAGGGCACCAAAACTATCTCGAACTCTTTTCCTCTTCCTTGCGGCTAACTCACTCTTGGAACTCTAGCTTAATTCTCACCTTTCTGGATCTTTCTTTTGTTCTGCAACTTTCTTGATCTTCTTGATAATTCTCCTCCTCTTTTGGCTGCTGAAAACCCCTAAATTTATAGAGTTTGGCCGCCTAAAATTTAACCTAAAATACAAAACTTTTCGTTTAATTAACGCTGGCGCCGCGGCGCTAGCGTTGCGACCAAAAATAAGTTGCTCTCGGGTTTTAGCGCCGCGGCAACGCCGTCCCAGCGCCGTGACGCTATCTTGCGTTCTTCAAGGATGCGTCGAGGCAGCGCCGCGTTGCTACTCTGCGTCCATGCTGATGCGTTTCTGCTTCAGCGCTGCCTTAGCGCCACAGCGCATCATGCGTTTCAACAAGGATGCGTTTTTCAGCTCGTTTTTACCATATTCTTGCTCGGTTTTGATCTTTTAGTCCTTTCTTCTAATTTTCCTCATTTTAACCTGAAAATCACTAGCAAACAAGTGAAATCTAGTATAAAACTCCCTTAATTTGAGAGAACAATAAGCACTTTTCAAGTGCTTATCAACATCCCACGCTACCGGGGAGGAGAGACAAGCGTCTGAAGGAGAATCTAGTAATCCTCAGGCGAGTATGAATATGGAGGAACAACTTTTTAACAGAATCGCACAGAGATTAGTAACTAGTATGGAAACAGTTCAGGGTGACCCTGAGAAAAAGTTTGGCATTGAGCGATTCAAGGCATTGGGTGCTCAAGTATTTGAGGGCACCACAGATCTTGCGGAGGCTGAAGCATGGTTGAATCAGGTAGAAAAATGCTTCAGAGTGATGCATTGTCCAGAGGACAAGAAACTTGACTTGGTCACGTTCATGCTCCAAAAAGGAGCTGAAGACTGGTGGCGATTGATTGAGCACAGAAGTGCAGATGTGGGCTCATTAACATGGGCAGATTTTAAGAAATCATTTCAAGAGAAGTATTACCCTAAATCCTTCTATGATGAGAAGAGGAAGGAATTCTTAAATCTAGTATAAGGAGGTATGACTGTAGCTGAATATGAAAAGAAATTCATGGAGCTTGCCAAGTATGCTTTGGCATTGATAGCAGAAGAAGTTGATAAATGCAAGCGTTTCGAAGACGGCTGGCGTAGTGAAATCTGAACTCCAGTAACAGCTAGTACAGAGTGGACAGACTTTGCAAAATTAGTGGAGGCGGCTATGAGAGTGGAAAAGAGTATAGCAGGAGTTGAAGGAGGCGGATCGAAGGCTGGACCGACTTATAGTTCTTCACGAGTACAGACCCAGCAAGGTGAAGGACGACGTTTTACACCGGGAGTTTCTGGTAGGGGTAAGTTTAAAGCCCGTACCAGTGGTTCGTACTTTCCAGGAGGATCACGGAGGGGAAACCCACAGGGAGGACGAGGGAGGTTTCCTCAGACATCGTTACCATCGGGTCGGTCACAGTACAATCAACCTAGTGAATCTGTGGCCAGTTCAGCATGGAAACCATATTGTACTTCCTGTGGCAACACCCATTGGGGACAATGTTATGTGGGATCAGATGTCTGTTATAACTGTGGATAGACAGGGCATTTTAGAAGAGATTGTCCTCAACCCAAGAAAGGAAGGGAAACAGAGCAAAGATCAGTGGTGCAATCAGCAAATCAGTCTAGATAGGAAATGGGTGCTGGAGAAGGAACTAGTGGAGGTCGACAGAGGAGTGGCACAGGTAGACCCAGACAACAGGGGCAGGTGTTTACTGTAACACGGCAGGAGGCCGAGGCGACACTGGATGTAGTTACGGGTATGCTTACTGTTTGTTCTAATATTGCACATGTGTTGATAGATTCAGGAGCTACTCACTCATTCGTGTCTTGTAAATTTGCTGCGTTTATGAATAAAGAATTAGAATCCTTGTCTGAAGCTTTACTAGTATGTACCCCTACTGGGGAAAGCATTGTTATAGAACGGGCTTATTTCGAGTGTGAGATTGTGATTGATGGTGTGGTGTGGTTGGCTGATTTATTACCACTAGAATTATTGGAGTTTGATGTAATTCTTGGTATGGACTTTTTATCAAAGTATCATGCAAAAGATGATTGTTTTAAGAAGGAGGTGTGGTTATCGAAGCCTGATGGAATTGAAGTAGTATTTAAGGGAAGGAGACGAATTCTTCCTACTTGTGTAATCTCTGCAGTGAAAGCTAGGAAGTTATTGAGTAAAGGCTGTGAAGCATACTTAGCTCATGTGATGGAAGTAAAAGCAGAGAAGTTAAAACCAGAAGATGTACCGGTAGTGCAAGAATTCCTTGATGTTTTTCCTGAGGAATTATCAGGTTTACCACCTGATAGGGAGGTGGAATTTACTATTGATTTAGTTCCTGGAACAACTCCCATTTCACAGGCACCATACCGTATGGCGCCGTTAGAACTGAAAGAGCTGAAGGTGCAGTTGCAGGAGTTAGTAGATAAGGGGTACGTTAGACCCAGTGTGTCTCCATGGGGTGCACCGGTACTATTTGTAAAAAAAAATGATGGAACTATGAGATTGTGTATAGATTACCGTCAATTAAATAAGGTAACTATACGCAATAAGTACCCTTTACCTCGTATTGATGATTTATTTGATCAGCTTAGAGGAGCATCAGTATTTTCTAAGATAGATTTGAGATCAGGATATTATCAGTTGAAGGTCAGGGAGACAGATGTGCCAAAAACGGCTTTTAGAACAAGGTACGGACATTATGAATTCCTCGTAATGCCATTTGGTTTGACAAATGCTCCAGCAGTATTCATGGACCTGATGAATAGGATTTTTCATCCTTATCTAGATCAGTTTGTGATTGTATTCATTGATGATATCTAGTGTATTCTAAAAGCAGGGAGGAACATGAGAGACATCTTAGAACTGTTTTGCAGATGTTAAGGGGAAATAAACTGTATGCAAAATTCAGCAAATGCGAATTTTGGTTGAAACAGGTGATGTTCTTAGGACATATTGTATCTGAGGCAGGAATGTGTGTGGATCCTCAGAAAACGGAGGCAGTTACTAGATGGGAACAGCCCAAGACAGTATCAGAGGTGCGTAGTTTTCTGGGACTTGCAGGATACTATCGGCGATTTGTACAAGGATTTTCTAAGATAGCTTTACCATTGACGCACCTAACCAAGAAAAATACCAGATTTGAATGGAGTGATGAATGTGAACGAAGTTTTCAGGAGTTAAAGAATAGGTTGATATCTGCACCTGTTCTGGCATTACCAGAGTCGGGGAAGGAGTTTGAGGTGTATTGTGATGCTTCCCGATAGGGGTTGGGTTGTGTGCTAATGCAGGGAGGCAGGGTTATAGCCTATGCCTCTAGACAGTTGAGGCCGCATGAAGTTAACTATCCTATTCATGATTTGGAATTGGCTGCGGTGGTGTTAGCATTGAAGATATGGCGGCATTATCTGTATGGAGAGAAACGCCATATCTATACAGACCACAAAAGCCTAAAATATATCTTTGATCAGAAAGAACTTAACATGAGGCAAAGGAGGTGGTTAGAGTTGATTAAAGATTATGATTGCACCATAAACTATCATCTAGGAAAGGCGAATGTGGTGGCTGATGCTTTGAGTAGGAAGTCTCAGAGTGAAGTAAGTCTACTGAATGCAATAAGGGTGTCCTTACTCAAGGAGTTGAGCTTCGGCGTGGCTAAGTTGGAAGTAACTGGAGCAGGAGCATTGTTAGCACATTTCCAGTTGAAACCTAAACTAGTAGATGAAGTTGTAAAGAGGCAAATGGCTGATCCTATGATTAGTAAGTTAGTAGAAGAGGTGAAGACTCAGTAGAGAACGGACTTTGAGCTCAGACCTGATGGTGTATTATTGAAACAAGGCAGGATATATGTACCAAAAGATGAAGAGATTAAACATATGATACTGGAAGAGGCTCATAGTTCGGCGTACGCTATGCACCCAGACAGTACCAAGATGTACAGGACGCTGAGGAAATTCTATGTGTGGCCAGGTATGAAAAGAGAAATAGCGGAATTTGTAGCAAAATGTTTAATTTGTCAGCATGTTAAGCCTGAACGACAAAGGACAGTAGGATTATTGAATCCACTCCCTATTCTTGAGTGGAAATGGGAGCATGTTACTATGGACTTTCTGTTTGGATTACCAGGAACTTCAGCAGGTGTTAATGGAATCTGGGTGATCGTGGACAGGTTAACAAAAACGGCACGATTTTTACCAGTTAAAATGACCTACACTTTAGACAGGTTAGCACAACTGTATGTGGACAGGATCGTGAGTCAGTTTGGTGTACCTGTAATAGTGACATCAGACAGAGATCCTAGGTTTACTTCCAAATTTTGGGGAAGTTTGCAAAACGCATTGGGAACCAAGTTAGAGTTCAGCACTGCGTTTCACCCTCAGACCGACGGACAATCTAAGTGGACCATTCAAACTTTGGAAGATATGCTGAGAACCTGTGCGTTGCAGTTTCACGGTAATTGGGAGGTGCACTTACCTTTGATGGAATTTGCATATAACAACAGTTATCAAGCGAGTATTGGGATGGCTCCCTATGAAGCACTGTATGGTAGACCATGCAGAACCCCAGTTTGTTGGGGAGAAGTGGGTGAAAGAAAGTTAGTTGGACCAGAAATTGTGCAGGTTACAACAGAAAAGGTCGAACTGATTAAGGCAAATCTTAAGGCAGCTAGGGACTGTCAGAAGAGCTATGCGGACAACAGAAGAAAAGATCTTGAATTCGAGATTGGAGACAAAGTATTTTTGAAGCTATCACCGTGGAAAGGAATTCTGAGATTTGCCAAGAAAGGGAAGTTGAGTCCTAGATATATTGGGCCCTATGAGATATTAGAAAGGGTTGGACCAGTGGCATATAGACTAGCTTTACCTGTTGAAATGTCTAGGATACATAATGTATTCCATGTATCAGTGTTGAGAAAGTACATACCCGATGCTACTCATGTGTTATCAACGCAACCAGTGGAGCTTAATGAAGATTTGAGCTATGGGGAAAAGCCAGTACAGATATTAGATGAGAAAGAACAGGTTTTAAGAAACAAAGTGATACCATTGGTCAAAGTGTTATGGAGAAATCACGAGATAGAAGAAGCAACGTGGGAGTGGAAGGAGCAAATGCTTAAGTAATATCCAAGTTTATTTGAGTAAAGAGTGTGCTACCTACTTATTTCGGGGACGAAATCTTTGTAAGGAGGTGGTAATTGTAAGCCCCGCATCTATTTTTGTGAGAACGCAAAGTAAGAAGGGGCCGAGAGATGGGTGAATGTGTAAAAGTAGTTGGCTGGCTTGCATTTGGAGTGGGAAAATGGCTAAGTGTAAGCTATGCGTTGATGGCAATCTGTTGTGGAGGAAATAATTTTGGTGTAAACGCAAAGGTGAGGGAAGCTTATCATGCGCTGGAGTTGAGACGCGTTCAGGACATAAGGCGTGGAGGATCACTTGGTATCGAGGTTCATTATGCGTCAAACGCATTGAAGGCAATGTGCCGTTGGAAGTAAAGGCCACGGGGAGTTTGGGAGCTGATTAGCGGTGAGGCTGTTATGCAGTGAACACTACCATGCGTCGAAGACGGGTATGCGTTGGACTAGAAGTGTTGGCTGAGAGAAGGTAATGCGTATGTCAACTATTTGGCGGGAGAGTTCGAATTGAAATATCATCAGAGGCCGTGTGCGTTGCTGAAGCTGAGCATAGGAGGTATGCGTTGAATGGATTATAATATAGAGCTAGCATGGAGAACAAGTCGGTGATATATATATAAGTGGACTGAGAATTCAATTGTTCTGCTTGCATTTTAGAGCTCGTGTTGGGTCCATATTAAGGCAAAATATCGAAGAGAGGTAGAAGAAGATGTTCATGCTGATCTGAAGCAGAAATCTCATTGAATTCGTGGGAGAAACTTGGGTTTGACAGAGGTTTCGGCTGCTGTGGTCTCTTCAGAGTGATGCTCGGTTTTGGAGGAAGAACAAATTGAAGAGACGAAGGTTAGGGCTGAAACTTTGAGGAAGAAGAGACGGGAGTTGAACTGTAGAATGATTAGAGGTAACTCGGAGTTGTCGGAGGATATGTCCTAAACGGGGAAGATGTTCTTCATGAAATTTTGAGGTTGAAGTAGGAAGAAGAAGGGAATAAGGAAACGGTTCTGTCACAACGAAAGTATCGCTGAGTGAGCGAGAGACTGAGCAGCAGAGAAAGTAACGCTGCAACGCAAAGATAGGCTTTGCGTCTCACAATTCTCGCTAGGGTATCGCTGGGTATCGCTCCTCAAGGTAGACTCGCTGATTTTAATCAACGCAGTGTCGCTAGTACAGTTTAAGTACCTTTTAAGTAACGCTGGTAACTTACCATTTTCTATAGAATAACGATGCTATTGTATGCTAAAGGAAAAGGGAGATTATGGAAACTAAATTTGAGGGTTATGTATTTTCAGGCCAAGAAGAGCTCGGGGAGGCTTATAACCCACTTAGAGTCGGGACCAATTGTGAGTGACTGTTTGTTATACCTTGTGTTAAACTTAGTACGCATATTGATGAGGAAACGTGATTCATGGTAGTATGCCTTATGTATGTGATGTGTTAGTGATTTAAGAGAATATTATTACAAATGTCTAAGCACATAAGTGGCTGAGGAACCTTATGGTGAAAGCTACATGTGAGTAAGCGTGAAATTAAGTGTTGAGGGATTTGAGAAGGCACTTGAATAACAGTAGTGAATGATCTACAATGCTTAGGGACTGTAAGTGAAGGCATGTAGTAACCCATCACAACTAGCTCGTGCCGAGGGATCATGTGTGAAGGCACTTGAGCATAGATAGAGTTTGTTACCTGTGCCGAGGGATTTCATGTGAAGGCACATGGTACTGTAATTATAAATGAGTAAGTGCTGAGGGACGGAAAGTGAAAGCACTAAATAGATGAAAACTTGTGAGACATGAGAATTGATAGTTATACATGCATAGTGGAAAATGAATCTTGATAATTCATTGGAATGTGTTATGCGATGGTTACTATTTTACAAACTAGATTTAAATTGTCATGATTAGTTTTAGTAGATTTAGTCACTCACTGAGCCTTTTGCTCATCCAGTTTGTTGTTGTTTGTTGTTTCAGGTAGCGAGCGTGTCTGGGACGCCTAGCCTACTGAAGAATCTCGTCTGGGCCTATCTGGAAGCGAACCTCTGGGATAGTTGTAAATATTTAGATTGTTCCTATGTCATGTATTAAACATCTTTCATGAGGGTGTAGTGAAAAGGGGGACGTGTTGTACTTATTTTGTGTATGTACAGACATGTTGGTTAAAAGTTTACACGTTCTTCTGATTAGATAATGGGATTATTGTTTGTTTTGCTATTCTTTTATGGTGTGTATCTTATAGAGTCTTATGTTGGGAAATAGGATCGTGCTCCTTCCTAGGCATAGAGTAAATCTGGGTTGGGGTGTGACATCCTTGATGAACGCAAGACAGCGCCGCGGCGCTAAGGCAGCGCTGCCGCGGCGCTGAAGTATAAACGCATCAGCATGGACGCAGAGTAGCATCGCGGCGCCAAGATGTCGCTGCCTCGACGCATCCTTGATGAACGCAAGACAGCGTCGCGGTGCTAAAACCCGAGAGCAACTTATTTTTTGCCGCAACCTTAGCGCCGCGGCGCCAGCGTTAATTAAACGAAAAGTTTTGTATTTTAAGTTAAATTTTTGGCGGCCAAACTCTATAAATTTAGGGGTTTTCAGCAGCCAAAGGGGGGAGAAATATCAAGAAAAGCAAGAGAGTTGCAGACCTAAAGAAAGATCCACAAAGGTGAGAATTAAGCGCGAGTTCAAAGAGTGAGTTAGCCGCAAGGAAGAGGAAAAGAGTTCGAGATAGTCTTGGTGCCTTTTGAAGTCCGACGTGAGAGCCAAGGAGTTCGTGACGGTGCTGCCTCAATCAAGAACCTCTTTTCAGTAGAGTTTCCCTATTCTTTATACTCTTCCTTTGATTATATTTGCTCAAACATGTTGCTTCAAGCTATGAGTGGCTAAACTCTTTAGTTTTAGGGTTTTGATGAATTGTTTGTGAATTCATGTTAATTTTGTAGACTCATGGTTTTGTTTAAATAAATTATGCTTTTCATTGTTATTGTGTTTAATTCTTGAGGATTGGCCATCTTCACATGCTAGGTTAGATGTATGATTGAGAGATTATATGTTTAATTTGACCTATAACAATGAATCGTTGTTAATCTATCACGAGAGTAGTTAGGTTGCCAATGAAAGTTGCTAAAGACTAGTTTTAATGCCATGTAATTGTGTATTGGTTTTAAGAGATTAACAATCAATCAAGTTGCATGAGAAATAGTTGTCTTTGAGAGAAGATAACTTGGAATTAAGTTTCTAGACTTAGGCATAAGAATTACAATAAAATCCATGAAATCTATAATTTTGCATGATGAAATAAACAAGGATTCGAATCCCTAGAACTCTCTTTGACTCTTGCGTTTCTCCCTTTGATACTTTCTTTGCTTGATTTTTATTTTTCTCTAATACACAAAATTGAATTTCAGTCCTCAAATAAAATTGATTCAATTCTAGAATAGCTAAATAACTTAAACCTTCCCAATTGGATCTCTAGTGGAACGATATTCGGACTTAACCGTTTTATATTATAACTTGACCCGTACACTTGCGGTTAACACTAAAAGTGAGCATCACTCGCTCAGTGGTTTTGTGACTTGCGAAAATCCTTTCATGAATCTTCTGTAAAAGCCCGCGTGGCCTGGGAAACTTCGCAAAGTCTTTACGTTTGTGGGGGCTGGGAGTTTTGCTATCGCATCTATTTTTGCTTGATCAACTTCCAATCCAACCTTCGAAATCTTATGTCCCAACACAATACCTTCAGTGACCATGAAATGGCATTTTTCCCAGTTGAGCACTAGGTTTGTATCTTCGCATCGGTTTAACACTCGTTCCAGGTTTGTCAAGCATTCATCGTATGATTTCCCAAATACTGAGAAGTCGTCCATAAACACCTCTATTTAATGTTCTAGATAGTCGGAAAATATTGCCATCGTGCATCTTTGGAACGTTCCTGGTGCGTTCAAAAACTTGTTGCGATTATTTTGTATGTGAAAATCAGCCTAACGCAAAGTGCTAAATGATGCATTTATGCGTTCACATGTCATGCTTTGAACATGTTATGCATTCTATTACTATGCGTTGGTAGTCTTGTCAACTTTTCCTATTCTTTTACCCAAGTATAAGCAAAGTAATAGGTGTTCTCTGTGAGTCCGAGGTCGAACACAGGGATTATATTGATTTAGTTTTTAATTGGATTTCATGCGTTACAGCGGTAACCAATATATATTTGAAAGTTGTTTTTAATATAAAGAAAGCAATTGTTTGTACACTAGACTAAAAATTGTGGAATGTGGAAAGCATGCGACACAGCAAGTTCAACTAAAGATGTGTGTGAATGGATAAAGAAAAGGGTTCGGGTTGATTAACATCTAACGTCGGAAGCGCACAGTAGTATTCTATTCATACTTACGACTCTTCTCCCGGTTGTCAGCCGCTAGGCGTTATATGTCTATAACGCATAGGAGAGTGTTAAGAACCAAGGTTATCCCATAGACAGGTAACACTACTTGGTCCTTGTCAATTGAGTTCCACAATCACTTACCCTCTCGAGCAGTTTGATTATTACTACTTATATCGATTTGTCAGATGGACATAAGCATCGGATTAAGCTCGCAATTGACAAGATAAAATAGTTACACTGTGGTTCCTAGTTAGATGCTAACACAATCCTAGACCCTTGAGTGATTAGTTACTCATGGTTTGAAAATAGAAAGCGGAAAGTTTAGAAAAGTGAGTAGACATGGAAGATAATTGTATTGATAAAATGAGATACAATTTTCGATAAGTTCAATTCCTTGTTACAAATCTAAAATTAAGATAGACAATGAGAAAGAAAGCAGGGAAGGCGTCAATGTCTTGAGTCGCCGGGATGGAAGCGTGATGATCTGCTATGAAGTGGTGCAGCGGAGGGAAGACTTGTCACACCCCAACCCAAATTCACTCTATAACTAGGAAGGAGCATGATCCTATTTCCCTTACATAAAACTCTATAAGATGGATATCATAAAAATAGCAAATACAAACAACATTTCCATTATCTCATCAGAAGAACGTGCAATCTTTCAACCAACATGTCTGTATATACACACATAAAGAGCAACACGTCCCTTTTTCTAACCTCATGAATTATGCATATTACAAGATATATGTACAGTCTAAGTATTTACAACTATCCGAGAGGTTCTCCTCCAGATAGGCCCAGACGAGATTCTTCTGTAGGCTAGGCATCCCGGACACGCTCGCTACCTGAAACAACAAACAACAACAACAAACTGAATGAGCAGAAGGCTCAATGAGTGACAAAATTTACTAAACTATTCATAACAACTGTAGTTCAGTTCGTGAGTTGATAACAATCACATAATACATTCGAACGAGTTATCAAGATTCACGTTTTACAATGCACATATAACTATCAAGTTTTCATGTCTCACAAGCTTGCATCTATTTAGTGCTTTCACTTTCCGTCCCTCAGCATTTACTCATTTATAATTACAGTACCATGTGCCTTCACATGAAATCCCTCGGCACAGGTAACAAACTCTATTTATGCTCAAGTGCCTTCACTTATGATCCCTCGGCACGAGCTAGTGTGTGATGGATTATTACATGCCTTCACTTACAGTCCCTGAGCATTGTAGTCCATTCTCTACTGTTGTTCCAGTGCCTTCTCAAATCCCTCAGCACTTAATTTCACGCTTACTCACATGTAGCTTTCAACATAAGGTCCCTCAGCCACTTATGTGTTTAGACATTTGTAATAATATTCTCTTAAATCACTAACACATCACATACATAAGGCATACAATCATGAACCACGTTTCCTCATCAATATGCGTACTAAGTTTAACACAAGGAATAAAAAACAGTCACTCACAATTGGTCCCGGCTCTAAGTGGGTTATAAGCCTCCCCGAGCTCTTCTTGGCCTGAAAACACATAATCCTCAAGTTTAATTTCCATAATCTCCCTTTTCCTTTAACATACAATAGTAACGTTACTCTATAGAAAATTGTAAGCTGCCAGCGTTACTCAATAGATACTTAAACTGTACTAGCGATACTGCGTTGATTAAAACCAACGAGACTACCTTGATGAGCGATACCCAGCGATACTCTAGCGAGAATCGTGAGACGCAAAGCCTATCTTTGTGTTGCAGCGTTACTTGCTTCGCTGCCTAGTCTCTCGCTCACTCAGCGATACTTTCGCTGCGACAGAACCGTTTTCTTCTTCCTTTCTTCTTCCTTCTTCAACCTGCTAAACATTTCGTTTCAATCAATTTCAGTACTTTCTTCCTTCTACAAACTTGTTAAAATACAGGTCTTTCATCTTACCTCCAAATTTCATGAAGAACATCCTCTCCGTTTAGGACATCTCCTTCGACAACTCCAAGTTACCTCTAATCATCCGACAGTTCAACTTCCGTCTCTTCTTCCTGAGTTTGACACACAATTAAACAATTTCAGCTCAAGCATCCTTCATGAAACCTGCTAGAAATCGAGTTAACTTACTAACCTCAAAGTTTCAGCCCTAACCTTCGTCTCTCCAATTTGTTATTCTTCCAAAACCGAGCATCACTCTGAAGAGATAACAGCAGCTGAAACCTCTGTCAAACCCAAGTTTCTTCCACGAATTCAATGAGATTCTTGCTTCAAATCAGCATGAACATCTTCTTCTACCTCCCTCCAATGTTTCGCCTTAATATGGACCCAACTCGAGCTCTGAAATGAAGGCAGAACAATTGAATTCTCAGTCCACTTATATATATACCACCGACTTGTCCTCCATTTCAACTCTATACTATAATCCGTTCAACGCATACCTCCTATGGTCAGCTTCAGCAACGCATACGGCCTCTGATGATATTTCTTTTCAAACTCTCCCGCCAAATAGTTAGCATACGCATAACTTTCTCTCGGCCAACACTCTTTGTCCAACGCATACCCGCCTTCGACGCATGGTAGCGTTCACCGCATAATAGCCTCTCCGCCGATCAGCTCCTAAACTCCTCGTGGCCTTTACTTCCAACGGCACACTGCCTTCAATGCGTTTGACGCGTAATGATCCTCGGTACCAAGTGATCCTCCACGCCTTATGTCCTCAACGCGTCACGACTTCAGCGCATGGCAAACTTCCCTCACCTTTCCGTTTACACCAAAATTGTTTTCTCCACAACAAGTTGCCATCAACGCATAGCTGACACTTAGTCGTTTTCCCACTCCAAATGCAAGCCAGCCAACTACTTTTACGCATTCACCCATCTCTCGGCCCCTTCTTACCTTGCGTCTCGGCCCCTTCTTACCTTGCGTTCTCACAAAAATATATGCGGGGCTTACAAGACTCTTCTCTCTCGAGCTATTTGTCTCCGGCTGAAGTTTGAGAGATCTCTGCTGTCACTTATAGAGTTCTTCCGAGAATCAACAACTTTCTCATCTCACAGAGTTGCTCTTTTATAGATGATGAAATCGCAGTTAATGGCAAATCTGCTAGATTGGTAGCGAGATTGATACTGCGTCCATCTCGCCTGATTGCGTGATTCTTGGGCCAATTAAGATCCACCACTTTAGCCACAAATGATGTTCGTCAATCTCTCAAGGTTCCGATCTGATTCTCAGCGCCTTGTCTTAACGGTTGTCTACGCGTCCATGCATAGTTTGGCCGATGTCAACGCGTCGTAAGTTGCTAATACGTAGTTATGCGTTGAGTTGTTGTTAACGCGTCGTCAAGTTGTTTGCGTTCCGTTCAGATCATGCGTCCATGAAGAACAGATTGCTAACGCGTCGTCCTGCGTTAAGAAGTCATCAACGCATCGTCTGCATTCCTGCGTCAGATCATGCGTTTTAGGCTCAAAAAGTGGTAAAATCATTATCTTCATAAAAATACAAGAGTATAACGCAAAGGATAATTTATTAATGGAATTTAACATAAACTACCGCATGCTTCTCTATTTAAACTCTATTTATCTATGGAAAAGGCTATAATAACTTGTATTTCTACAAGTTATCAGTTACATAGCCCGAAAGGCATGCGTCTGAACGCAAAGGTGCCATATGGACATGTGAACGTTGTCTTCTCTTGATCTTCCAGAGCTATCATGATCTGGTTATAGCTGGAATATCCGTCAAGGAAACAGAAAAATTCATTTCCTGCTAGCCTATCTAGCATCTGGTCGATGAATGGCAGTGGAAAGTGATCCTTCTTTGTTGCCGCATTCAGCTTGCTGTAGTCCATACAGATGCGCCAGCCAGTGACCGTTCTTGTTGGTATCAATTCATTCTTACTGTTCATGATCACCGTCATCCACCTTTCTTAGGTACACACTAAACTGGGCTTACCCAGCTGCTATCGGAGATTGGATAAATGACCCCTGCGTCGAGCAATTTGATGATTTCTTTCTTTACAACCTTCTTCATCGCAGGGTTAAGCCTGCGTTGCCTTTCAACTGAGCCATCCTTACCTTCTTCCAACCGAATTTTGTGCATGCAGTATGAAGGGCTTATTCCTCTAATGTCCGCTAGGGACCATCCAATGGCTTTGATATGATTTTTCAATATCTTCAGCAAAGCCTTTTCACAATCTGTAGTCAACGCAGAGGATATGATGACCGGTAGCGTGCTCTCTTCTCCCAAATAGGCATACTTTAGATGCATCGGCAGTGTTTTTAGCTCAAGGGTTGGCGGCTCTTCGAGGGATGGCTTTGTTTTCTCC
This sequence comes from Citrullus mucosospermus, assembly GCA_030954485.1. Lineage (NCBI taxonomy): Eukaryota > Viridiplantae > Streptophyta > Magnoliopsida > Cucurbitales > Cucurbitaceae > Citrullus > Citrullus mucosospermus. The sequence goes on along the minus strand of CM062061.1, from coordinate 14,519,180 downwards.
GTGGATCGGTTGCTTAAGTCTAAGCGTTCAAAGCTTGCGTTAGAGATTACACCTATTTCTGCTTCTCTTCCCGCATCCATTTCATCCAGCATTGTTTCGTCTTCTGCCCATGCGTCTATGATGCTTTCCTTTTCTTCAATTATGTCTTCGATCATCTGACAAGAATGAAAATCATCAGGATATTTCAACGCATTAAAAACATTAAACTTTACCTGCTGGTCGTCCACACGAATTGTTAACTCCCCTTCTTGGACGTCAATCAGGGCGCGTCCAGTAGCTAAGAAAGGTCTTCCCAAGATGATGGGCACCTCTCTATTAGCTTCATAATCCAGAATTATGAAGTCGGCTGGGGACATGAATTTGTCTACTTTCACAAGAACATCCTCAATTTTTCCTGCGAGATGCTTAATGAAGCGGTCAGCAAGCTGGAGTGTGACTGTGGTTGGCCGTGCTTCCCCTATACCCAACTTTTTGAATATAGATAGTGGCATTAAGTTTATGCTGGCCCCTAAATCGCATAATGCCTGACCTACGTCCATTCCCCCTATAGAACAGGGTAATGTAAAACTCCCTGGATCTTTCATTTTGGCGAGTATATTGCTTTTGAACAACGCGCTGCATTCCCGCGTTAATGCTACTGTCTCAAACTCTCTAAGCCTTCTCTTCTTGGATAGTATGTCTTTCAGGAATTTGACATAACTTGGCATTTGCTCTAGGGCTTCCACCAACGGAATGTTGATGTGAAGTTGTTTGAGAACGTCCAGGAATTTTCTAAATTGGCTCTCATCATTTTTCTTCTTTAGGCGTTGAGGAAAGGGTGGACGCATATGGAGAGTGATATTTTGAGATACCGACGTAGGGTTTGCTTGCGTTGCTTTTTCTCTCCCCTTTCCATTCTCTTGTTCTTAAGAGGCTGTGGTGGTTGATGATGGTTGCGGTTCAATAGTAGGTGTTATTGGAGTTAGTTGTGATGTGATGTGAGGCTGCAGATTTCCTTGCGTTCTCTAGTCTTGCGTTTCATTGGGAAGAACCTTCCCACTCCTCAATGTCACAGCTTGACATTCTTCTTTACCATTACCTCGTGGGGCTTCGGTATTACTGGGCAATGCTCCTTGGGGTCTGATAGTGCGCTCGCTTGCCATTTGTCCCACTTGAATTTCTAAATTACGGATTGCAATGGCATGGCTTTTTATTTCACCCATTTGGCTTTGGAGCATCGCTTCCAATGACTTACGTGTTTCTTCATTTTGGCTGATAGTTTGTCGTATTAAGGCTTCAAGGGATGATGATGATGCGTTTGCCGACTGGTTTCTTTGTGCTTGATGCCCTTGAACACCTTGGTTGTAAATAGGGTTGTTGCTTCTCTACAGCTGTTGCCCAGTTCCCTGCGTCTGTGGTTGGGTTCCTCCCCATCAAAAGTTAGGGTGGTTCCTCCAACCCGGATTATAAGTCTTAGAGTACGGGTTGTTCTGAACATAGCAGATAGATTGTGGGTTGTAGGGACACATATCGTACAAGTGGCCCTCACCGCATTGCACACACCTTACAGATGCTGTTGCATTCATTGCGTCCATTGACGCAGCTGCTCCACCTTGGTTGTTCAACGCAATTGTTTGCAGCAAGGATGTCATATTGGCGATTTGAGCTGAAAGATTATTGGTCGCATCAGTTTCAATCATTCCAGCTTGCGTTCGTCTCTTATCCATGTACCAGGATCCATACCCATCATCCACCCATTCATCAGTGTTCCTCGAAATTCTGTTGAGAATCTCCTTGACTTGCGTATAGGTCTTGTCCATTAATCCTCTTGCTGCAGAGGCGTCAGCCACTGATTGTGATGTTTTATTTAATCCTCCGTAGAAAATCTCCATCTGCACACAATCAGGGATGCCATTGTGGGGACAATTCCTTAAAATCCTTTTAAATCGCGCCCATGTTTCACTAAGGGTCTCCGAGTCCTTTTGCTCGAAGGTGACAATGTCTCGTCCCCTCTTTGCACTCACCGTTGGAGGAAAGTATTTTTGCATAAATATTTCAACCATTTGGCCCCAAGTTGTAATCTCACTAGGTTCAAATGAATATGCCCATTATCTTGCCTCATCTTTGAGAGAAAATGGGAATAGCATCAGTCTGATGCTGTTTTGCGGTACTCCAGCCATGGGGAATGCGCTACATATTTCCAAAAAACTTTTCACGTGTGCATGTGGGAGACCCGTTGCACCCCCAAATTGCCCTGCGGCTTGCAACATCCGCAACATTACTGGTTTCATTTCAAACCTTCCATTACCTTCAAAGGTTGGTTGTAAAATTCCCGGTGCGAAATTATATAGATTGGGCGACGCATACTCCCTTATTGGGCGATTTCTATCATGCGCCAAGAAAATTGGGTTTGTATCATTGTTTGCATGCTCTTGCGCATCTGCGTTCTGCCTAACCCCAGCTTGAGGAGCTTGAGGTTGATTATTTTGAGCATCCATGTTTTCTTCAATAGTTTGATTACTCCTTCTTTGCTTAATCTGTCTTATCCATCTTCTGACGGTTCTCTCAATCTCTGGGTAAATATCAAATGTTGGGTTGTCCCCTTCACTCATATACTGTTAGAAGCTTCTAATAGAAGAGAAACTTGCTATACTCCGTTGACTGAGGAATCAACTACAAAACAAGTCATCCAAATAAAATAATTAAATCAATGAAATAATCCCTGGCAACGGCGCCAAAACTTGTTGTGTGGTAATTATATGTGGAATTGAAATTGTACAAATGCAAGATGTGAATAAAATATGATTGTGCGTTTTACATATCATGCGTTGAACATGCTATGCGTCTTACACTATGCGTTGGTGATCTTTTAAAGTGTTCCTACCCTTTACCCAAGTATAAGCAAAGGAGTAGGTTTTCTTGGTGAGTCCGAGGTCGAACACAGGGATTATATTGATTTAGTATTTACGTGGATTTCATGTGCTGCAGTGGTAACCAAGAAATAGTTGAGATGTTTGTTTTTAATCTAAGGAAAGTAATTGTTTGTACACTAGACTAAAATGTGAGAGATGGAAAGCATGCGACACAGCAAATTCAACTAAAGATGTGAGTGAATGGATAAAGAAAGGGTTCGGGTTGATTAACATCTAACATCGGAAATGCATAATAGTATTCTATTCATACTTACGACTCTTCTCCCGGTTGTCAGCCGTTATGCATTATATGTCTATAACGCATAGGAGAGTGTTAAGAACCAAGGTTATCCCCATAGACAGGTAACACTTCTTGGCCCTTGTCAATTGAGTTCAACAATCACTTACCCTCTCGAGCACTTTGATTATTACTACTTATATCGATTTGTCAGATGGACATAAGCATCGGATTAAGCTCGCAATTGACAAGATTAAATAGTTACACTATGGTTCTTAGTTAGATGCTAACGCAACCCTAGACCCTTGAGTTATTAGTTACTCATGGTTTGAAAGTAAAAAGCGGGAAGTACAGAGAAATGAATAGACATGGAAGATAATTATATTGATGAAACGGAATACAACTTTAGATAAGCTCAATGTCTTGACACAAATCTAAAATCAAGAAAGAAATAGTAAGAAAGAAAGCACGAAAAGCGTCAATGTCTTGAGTCGCCCGGATGGAAGAGTGAGGTTCTGCTATGAAGTGGTCCGGCGGAGGGAAGACTCTTCTCTCTCGAGCTATTCGTCTCCGGCTGAAGTCTGAGAGAACTCTGCTGTCACTTATGGAGTTCTTCCGAGAATCAACAACCTTTTCTCATCTTGTAGAGCTGCCCTTTTATAGATGATGTGTTCGCAATTAATGGCAAACCTGCTTGATTGGCGGCGAGATTGATGTCATGCGTCCATCTCGCCTGATTGCGTGATTCTCAGGTCAATTAAGATCCACCACTTTAGCCACAAATCACGTTCGTCAATCATCCGTCAATCTCTCAAGATTCTGATTTGATTCTCAGCGCCTTGCATTAATGGTCGTCTATGCGTCCATGAATAGTTTGGCCGATGTCAACGCGTCGTAGTTGCTAACGCATAGTCATGCCTTGAATAGTTGTTAACGCATCGTCAGGTTGTTTGCGTTCCGTTCAGATCATGCGTCCACGAAGAACAGATTGCTAACGCGTTGTCCTGCGTTAAGAGGTCATCAATGCATCATTTGCATTCCTGTGTTAAAACATGCGTTTTAGGCTAAAAAAGTGGTAAAATCATTATCTTCCTAAAAATACAAGAGTATAACGCAAAGGAAGCAAATTTGCCATTAATTGACCCGAGAATCACGCAATCAGGCAAGATGGCCGCATAGTATTAATCTCGCCGCCAATCAAGCAGATTTGCCATTAATTGCGGACACATCATCTATAAAAGGGTAGCTCATTGAGATGAGAACGGTTGTTGATTCTCGGAAGGACTCCATAAGTGACAGCAGAGTTTTCTCAGACTTCAGCCGGAGACAAATAGCTCGAGAGAGAAGAGTCTTCCTTTCCGTCGCACCACTTCACAGCAAATCATCACGCTTCCATCCGGGCGACTCAAGACATTGACGCCTTTCCTTGCTTTCTTTCTTACTGTTCTTGCTTGAATTTTAGATTTGTATCAAGGAATTGAACTTATCAAAATTTGTATCTCATTTTCATCAATATAATTATCTTCCATGTCTATTCACTTTTCTCAACTGTCCGCTTTATACTTTCAAACCATGAGTAACTAATCACTGAAGGGTCTAGGGTTGCGTTAGCATCTAGCTAGGAACCACAGTGTAACTATTTTAACTTGTCAATTGCGAGCTTAATCCGATGCTTACGTCCATCTGATAAATCGACATAAGTAGTAATAATCAGACTGCTTGAGAGGGTAAGTGATTGTGGAACTCAATTGACAAGGACCAAGTAGTGTTACCCGTCTATGGGGAAAACCTTGGTTCTTAACACTCTCCTATGCATTATAGACATATAACGCATAGCGGCTGACAACCGGGAGAAGAGTTGCGAGTATGAATAGAATACTACTGTGCGTTTCCGACGTCAGATGTTAATCAACTCGAAACCTTTTCCTTATCCATTCACACACATCTTAGCTGAACTTGCTGTGTCGCATGCTTTCCATATTCCACAATTGTTAGTATAGTGTACAAACAATCGCTTTCTTTAGATTAGAAACACAATTTCAAACAATTATTGGTTACCACTGTAACGCATGAAATCCAATTAAAAACTAAATCAATATAATCCCTGTGTTCGACATCGGACTCACCGAGAACACCTATTACTTTTCTTATACTTGGGTAAAAGAATAGGAAAACTTGACAAGACCAACGCATAATAATAGAACGCATTGCATGATCAAAACATGACATGTTGAACGCATAACCACATATTTTAACACTTTGTGTTAGGCTAATTTACACATACAATATTTTCACAACAGTCGACGACTACAGAAGCCGAAATGAATGACGCCCTCACAACCATCACCAAATCGGGGTCAGAGTGGAACACTTCCCCAAAGGGCATTCAGACATTGGCCCCAACTTGCTTGATCGTCGAGGCCAACCTGTGGCTTTACTTCATCAAGCGGTCGCTAATCCCCACAACGCATGACGCCTCAATTTCAAGGGACCGTGCCATGGTCATTTACTGCATCATGCAGGAAATTCGGCTAGACGTGGGACACATCATTGCCCCACAGATTCGGGGGTTGTTTTTCAAGCCAAGGGGTCAGCTGTTCTTCCCCTTTCTTGTGACAAGACTGTGCGCCAACGCAGAATTCATGAAGGATGCGCAAGTGAGAACAGTAAATGGAGTCCTTTCAGCCCAAAGTTTGAGACGGATATTAAAGAACTCATCGCATCTGCTTGAGGCGGCCAACTCAAAAAAGAGGCTGACCAAGTCACAAGAACCATCATCCCCCCTGTCACACCCCCTCCCGGATTATCATCCATAACCCTAGAAGAGATGTGAAGACAGCAGTTACCGACTACCCTGTTACGTAACCCACTGTCAACCTCTCCATCCACATGCTCTTGACAAACCTCGACTTCGATCGGCAACGGGAACTGTTATGCTACCTGAAAATCGAAAACATATGAAAGCATGAGCTAACAGCTTAGTGAGTAACAGTTTCTGAAAAGCACTATACTTTAAGTGTAAAATTGATTGAACTCATATAAAATATCACACTGAAAATCAGTTTATAACATGATCAATTCTTGGTTATTTCATGTATACATATCTGTTTGGACTAAATAATATAAATCTCATTCATTTCAAATACTTTTTCCTTAGTTGAGGCGGAGCAGTGCTCAACGCTCTTCAACGTCGATTATCCTTAGCTGTGTGGAGTAATCTCAACACATCAGCGTCATATATATATGTTCTTCTATGTGCACATAGATATTATTACTCGAGCTGCCCATATGCCTTCATTTTATCCTTGAGCATTGGGTCCCATTTCTATTTTCCGGTTACCCATTTGCCTTCATCTAGTCCTTGAGCATTGGGTACCTTTTATAACTCGGGCTGCCCACAATGCCTTCTACGAGTCCGTGAGCATTGGGGTCCCTTTTCAAAGCTTTATGAAACACCATACATATTTTGGAAATATTATATTAATAGCACATAAATTAACCGTTTCCAAATCTTCCATGGAAACATCATCAGCATGCTAAATTCATTTTCCAGCTTTAATATCAACCAACATGTTTTTCATACAAGTCTATTTTCAAATCTTTCTGGAAATCATATAACACCATGCGTTATCCACCAATCTTCAAGCTTTCATGCATTCAAGTGAGTAATATGTCCACTAAGGTGCCTTTCAATCATATATATTTTTTTCATGGGCCCTAAACTTGCATTCTTTTACCTAGAGGCACTAGCTTTCACACATCCACTGTAGGGACTCGTACCTAGTCAATTCCCAGGCGTCCTTACGGATCACAGCAAAGGCAGCTCTTTTTACCCCTATCCATGCATACTCATTACAAGTTTAACATTTAAAAAGATAGACAAATAAAGCTCATATATTTTGTGCACACTCTTTCTTTTCTCAAGGCATGTATACTCTTTTCTTTTTCCTTAGTCTAAGATTACAAGCTATCATGCATTTCCACTCCTTAACCGGTGGGGCCTTTCAAAGTGACAACCAAATACACCCAACTTAATCCTTTTTTCCGTTAAAGATTCTAAATAGAAGTGGCTACGTGCTCAAGAATATGAGAGATTTTAAGAGGGACTTAAATGAATTTAACTCAAGATAGTGCTATTCTATTTCCACAATAAGTCATCTATCATGCAAATTCAAATCTCATCGTGGGCAATCAACATCAAGGCACACAACCATAAACAACATTCCCATTAACTTTGAAAGCTCCAAAATTTTCAAAAAAATTTTTTCAAAAATTGTTTCAAAAAATTGACATGCATATGATCATTAAAACCTTCGCTAACATGCATAGCAGGATAAGAAAACACACAAAAGTATTGACATGCATATGATCATTAAAACCTTACTAACATGCATAGCAGGATAAGAAAACACACAAAAGTACGAAAGACACCTCCCACTCCAAACTTAGAATCATGCATTGTCCCTAATGCATCAAAACATCTAACAAGGAAAGAGCAAGCCTGGGAGCAAGCGAGAAGCCACCAAACAGGCTTGGTGTAAGGAGTACTTTGTGTGATAAACCACGTTCCTGAGAGATAAAGCATATGAGTGACTCCAAGATTTATAAAATAAAATAAAAAAATAAAAAATAAAAAAGTAAAGAAAGCAATAAAATTGGGTTGCCTCCCAATAAGCGCCTGGTTTAACGTCTTCTATCTAGACGGGACTACTGGATCATGCAATGAAAGTCAGGTTCTCAAGTCCGCATTCTTCATCACCGATGTAGTGCTTTAATCGTTGACCATTCACTTTGATGGTTGTTCCATTGTTACCTTGTAGTTCCATGGCTCCGTGTGGGGATACCTTGACAATGATAAAGGGTCCTGACCATTGTGTCCTAAGCTTTCCTGGAAACAAGCGTAAACGTGAGTTAAAAAGTAATACTCTTTGTCCTGAAGGGAAGGTTCGTGGTGTGATCTTCTTGTCATGCCATCTCGCAGTGCGCTCTTTGTAAAGTTTGGCATTCTCATAAGCTTGAGCACGGAACTCCACCATCTCATTGAGTTCTAGGAGGCGTTTCTCACCAGCTTTCTCGAAATCCATGTTCAGCTTCTTGATGGCCCAATAAGCTCTATGCTCGAGCTCTACCGGTAAGTGACAAGCCTTTCCAAACACCAACCTATACGGGGAAGTACCAATTGGGGTTTTGAAAGCTGTGCAGTAGGCCCACAGTGCATCATCGAGCTTAAGGGCCCAATCCTTCCTATTGGTCTTGACTGTCTTTTCCAAAACTAATTTGATTTCCCTGTTAGATAACTCATCAAGGCCATTAGTTTGAGGATGATAAATTGTAGCAATTTTATGTTTAACATTATATTTTCGCATCATGGATTCGAACAATTTATTGCAAAAGTGAGAGCCCTCATCACTAATAATAGCTCTAGGTGTACCAAAACGTGTGAAAATGTTTTTATGCAAGAATTTTAAAACAGTGCGAGCATCATTGGTCCTAGTAGCTATGACTTCTACCCACTTAGATACATAATCTACTGCAACTAGAATGTATAGGTAGCCATTAGAAGAAATAGGAAAAGGCCCCATAAAGTCAATACCCCAAACATCAAATAACTCCACTTCCAAGATAGGTTTCATTAGAAGCTCATGTTGTCTAGAAATATTGCCAGTACATTGGCACCTATCACATGATTTAATAAAGGTATAACAGTCTTTGAAAAGGGATGGCCAATAGAATCCTGACTGAAGTACCTTAGTTGCAGTTCTAGTGGGTCCAAAATGACCTCCATAGGGTGAGGAATGACATGAATTTAGAATACTTACCACTTCCTCTTGAGGCACACACTTTCTTATCATATTGTCACCACAAACCTTGTAGAGAAGTGGGTCCTCCCAATGGTAAGACTTTACTTTGTGCAGGAATCTTTTCTTTTGTTGATAGTTAATGTCAGGTGGCAAATGTCCTCCTGCAAGATAATTAACTATGTCAGCAAACAAGGGCACACTATCTTTTACCTGATACAGTTGTTCATCAGGGAACATCTCAACAATTGGGGGCCATGATTTAGCTTCCTCATTCTCAATTCTAGATAAGTGGTCTGCAACCACATTTTCACATCCTTTCCTATCTTTGATTTCTAAGTCAAATTCTTGTAACAATAATATCCACCTCATTAGCCTAGGTTTAGAATCTTTCTTAACAAACAAATACTTTAAAGCAGCATGGTCAGTATGCACTACTATTTTAGATCCAAGCAAGTATGATCTAAATTTATCAAGGGCAAACACAACAGCTAGTAGTTCTTTTTCAGTAGTAGTGTATTTCTGTTGAGTATTATCAAGAGTCCTACTAGCATAATAAATTGCCCTAAACATGTTATCTCTACGTTGGCCTAAAACAGCTCCTAAAGCATAATCACTAGCATCACACATGATCTCAAAAGACTGACTCCAATCTGGGACAACAATAATAGGTGCAGCAATTAGTCTTTCCTTCAGAGTATTAAAAGCTAGTAGACATGCATCATCAAAAATAAATTTAGCTTCCTTTTCTAACAAATTACTCAAGGGTTTATCAATTTTAGAAAAATCTTTAATAAATCTCCTGTAAAACCCTGCATGCCCTTGGAAGCTTCTGACTCCTTTTAGATTGGTGGGGGATGGTAGTTGTTCAATGGCAGCTATTTTAGCTCTATCCACCTCCAATCCTTTTTTAGAGACTTTGTGCCCCAGGACGATGCCTTCCGTCACCATGAAGTGACACTTCTCCCAGTTTAGAACAAGGTTAGCATCTTGACACCTCTGCAAAACACGAGTTAGATTAACAAGACAAGAGTCAAATGAAGACCCAAATACAAAAAAATCATCCATAAAAACCTCCATTATGTCTTCGATGAGCCCCTGAAAAATAGACATCATACAACGTTAGAAAGTAGCAGGGGCATTACATAAACCAAATGGCATTCTCTTCAAAGCAAATGTCCCATAGGGGCATGTAAATGTCGTTTTTTCTTGATCCTCAGGAGCAATGACAATTTGGTTATAACCTAAATATCCATCTAGAAAACAATAATGAGAATAACCTGCAAGTCTATCAAGCATTTGATCTATAAAAGGAAAGGGAAAATGATCTTTTCTAGTAGCTTTGTTCAGCTTCCTATAATCAATGCATACACGCCATCCTGTCACAGTTCTAGTGGCTATCATTTCATCTTTTTCATTTTTAACCACAGTCATGCCACCTTTCTTGGGTACCACTTGAACAGGACTTACCCATGGACTGTTAGATATGGCATATATGATTCCTACATTCAAAAGCTTGAGCACTTCTTTCTTAACTACCTCCTTCATGGTGGGATTAAGTCTCCTTTGGTGCTCTATTGATGGTTTAAAGGTATCTTTCATCAAGATTCTGTGCATACAGACCGACGGACTAATACCTTTAAGATCCTCAATAGACCAACCAATAGCAGATTTATGGTCCCTCAATACTTTCAATAATTTTTCTTCTTCCACAGAATCAAGATCAGAAGATATTATAACAGGTAAAGAAGATAAATCATCTAAGAATGCATATTTTAAATGAAGCGGTAATACTTTTAATTCAAGCTTAGGCTTCTCAATATCATTCACAACATGCAAGGGAGCTAAAGGTATAGGTTTATCTACTTTAGAACATATTGGCAACCTATCTAACCACCTAGCCTAAAAAGCTATTTCATCAAAGATTGTATCTGCATTTTCAACATCTATCATGCTTTGTTCTAGATGATCATTAGCTAACATAACCTCTACATGTTTAAAAATAGTATGATCAATTATGTCTATAGCATGGCAAGGACTACTCTTATCATGATGACTCAAGGACTTGTAAATATCAAATACAACATTTTCATCATTTACCCTTAGAGTCAACTTCCCTTGTTGCATATCTATGATAGCCTTTCCAGTTGCTAGGAATGGCCTCCCAAGTATGATAGGAATCTCAGAGTCCTCCTCCATGTCCAATACTACAAAATCTGCAGGGAAGATAAATTTGTCAACTTTAACTAATACATCTTCAACAATACCGTTAGGATAAGCTAATGATCTGTCAACAAGTTGCAGGGTGATGGTGGTAGGTTGCACCTCTCCAATGTTGAGTTTCGTATAAACAAATAAAGGCATCAAATTAATAGATGCACCAAGATCACAAAGAGCTCTAGTAACATTTAAAGAACCAATAGTGCAAGGTATAGTAAAACTCCCTGGATCTTTTAACTTTTGTGGTAGCTTCTTTTGTAGCACTGCACTGCATTCCTCTGTCATGCTAATCATCTCATATTGCCCAAACTTTTTCTTTTTAGATAAGACATCTTTCATGAATTTAGCATAGTTGGGCATTTGCTCTAAAGCCTCAGCAAATGGAATGTTAATGTGCAGCTTTTTAAATAACTCAAGAAATTTAGCAAATTGCGAGTCTATTTCTTTCTTTTTAAAACGTTGAGGATATGGCATAGTATTAGGTACAAAAGGTAGAGGGTTAGATGACTTACTTAAAGATGTTGACTCTTTTACCTTTACCTCCTTTTCTAGGATCTTTGGTTCATCTTCTAACATTTGCTCTTGGATAGTGTCATCTACCTTTTGCTCTTCATCCTCATCAATGATCAAAGGAGTGGACAGTTTTTTCCCACTCCTCAAAGTCATGACCTTGCACTTCTCTTTTGGATTTATCTCGGGACAACTAGGAAAATTTTCCTTTTGCATTGCTTGAAGGGAAGTGGCGATTTGGCTTACTTGTACCTCAATGTTTTGAATGGCCTTACCATGACTTTGTACTGTGCTCTCCAATGCGGTTGTCCTTCCTCTTGATTCTTTTATGAACTCTATCATCAAGTCTTCTAAGTTGGACTTCTTTTCTGTGTGGGATGGACCTAAATTGGATAAATCAGAAAAACCTTGCAAAACATTCCTTTTGTTAGCATAAGAAAAATTTTCATGATTCCTCAAACTAGGATGGTAGTGAGTTGGAAGTTGTTGATGTTGGTGACTCCTATAATGTCCTCTATCAACATAGTTGGCCGTCTCATTGTCTCCATGAACGCCCATCTCCGATGCCAAAGCAGCAAGAGAGGCTATAGATGGTGGATTTGTTTGAGTTTGGCCTTCTGCAGTTAATTTAGAAAGAGCATTAGTAAGGGAGGCCATTTGAGCTTTGGGAGAATTTACCTCATCCACTTCATACAATCCGGCGGCTCTTGGGATGTTTGGAGAAGACCGTTCACATGGCCAATTGTAAGATGTATTGGCCAAGTCTTCTAATATGGTATAGGCCTCTTGAGCATTCTTTGAAAAAATTGACCCTCCGGCGGTTGCATCTAAGATGGATTTGGTTGAACTTGCTAATCCATTATAAAAGAGTTGGATTTGCAACCAATCCGTATACCCATGTTGAGGGCACCTTCTCAAGAGATCCTTATACCTCTCCCAAGTCTCATATAATTGTTCATCCTCAAGTTGGCGGAATGTTCCAATCTCCGTCCTTAGTCTTTGAGATTTAGCCGGTGGAAAATATTTGTTCAAGAAAGCTTGAGCTAAGATCTCCTATGTTGTAATGCTATCCGGAGGTATGGTTTCCAACCAATCCTTAGCACGGTCATGCAAAGAAAAAGGAAACAGTCTTAGTTTAATAGCATCGTTAGAAACACCATTCATCTTTACCGTCCCGCATATCTCCAAGAAAGATCGTAAATGCTTGTGAGGATCTTCATTAGTTCTTCCTCTAAAGGCTAGCTCTCTAGCCATTTGGATCAACCCCGGTTTCAACTCAAAATTGTTGACATTGATAGACACATTCATTATTCCGGGTTGACTTGCCGGTAGCGTGGGTTGAAAGTAGTCTCTAATTGCCTTAGGTATCTCCTCCGCCATCCCCGTAGTTTGATTAAGTTGAGCCCTTAGATTTCTTCTACACGTCCTTTCAATCTCGGGATCAAGAGGGAGGAGGTTAGTATTATCTCGAGGCATAGACTAACAAAATAAATAAAATAAAATAAAATAAATTATATAAAATAAACTAAATAAATAAACAATCAAATAATATACACCTCAAATTAAGATCTAAATTCTAATGAATATTAAATAACAAAAACCGTTCTTTGGATCCCCAGCAACGGCGCCAAAAACTTGATGTGTCACTTTGTGTGTTTACTGCAAGTGTACGGGTCAAGTTATAATATAAAACGGTTAAGTTCGAGTATCTTTTCCACTAGAGATCCAATTGGGAAGGTTTAAGTTACTTAGCTATTCTAGAATTGAATCAATTTTATTTGAGGATTGAAATTCAAATTTTGTTTTTGGGAAAAAGAAAAATCAAGCAAAGAAAATATCAAAGGGAGAATTGCAAGAGTCAAAGAGAGTTCTAGGGTTTCGAATCCTTATTTGTTTCATCATGCAAAATTATAGATTTCATGGATTTTATTCTTATGCCTAAGTCTAGAAACTTAATTCCAAGTTATCTTCTCTCAAAGACAACTCTTTCTCATGCAACTTGATTGATAGTTAATCTCTTAAAACCAATACAAAGATTACATGGCATTAAAACTAGTCTTTAGCAACTTTCATTGTCAACCTAACTACTCTCGTGATAGATTAACAACGATTCATTGTTATAGATCAAATTAAACATATAATCTCTCGATCATACATCTAACCTAACATGTGAAGGTGGCCAATCTTCAAGAATTAAACACAATAACAATGAAAAGCAAAACTATCTCGAACTTCAAAGGGCATAAGAATTAAATCCAAGAAATCCATAATTTTGCATGATGAAACAAACAAGGACTTGAAACCCTAGAACTCTCTTTGACTCTTGCAATTCTCCCTTTGATATTTTCTTGCTTGATTTTTCTTTTTCCCAAAAACAAAAGTTGATTTCCAATCCTCAAATAAAATTTATTTAATTCTAGTATAGCTAAATAACTTAAACCTTCCCAATTGGATCTCTAGTGGAAACGATACTCGGACTTAACCATTTTATATTATAACTTGACCCGTACACTTGCGGTTAACACACAAAAAGTGGCACATCAGCGTTTCACATCTTTCTGATAACTTGTAGAAATACAAGTTATTATAACCTTTTTCATAGATAAATAGAGTTTAAATAGAAAAGCATGCGATAGTTTATGTTAAATTCCATTAATAAATCTTCCTTTGCGTTATACTCTTGTATTTTTATGAAGATAATGATTTTACCACTTTTTGAGGCAAAAACGCATGTTTTGACGCAGGAATGCAAACGATGCGTTGATGACTTCTTAAGGCAGGACGATGCATTAGCAATCTGTTCTTCGTGGACACATGATTTGAACGGAACACAACCAACCTGACGACGCGTTAACAACAACTCAACGCATAACTACGCGTTAGCAACCTACGACGCGTTGACATAGGCCAAACTATGCATGGACCCGTAGACAACCGTTAAGGCAAGGTGCTGAGAATCAGATTGGAATCTTGAGAGATTGACGAATGATTGCCAAACATGATTTGCGGCTAAAGTGGTGGATCTTAATTGGCCCGAGAATCACGCAATCAGGTGAGATGGACGCAGTGTCAATCTCGTCACCAATCAAGCAGATCTGCCATTAACTGCGATTTCATCATCTATAAAAGGGCAGCTCTGCGAGATGAGAAAGGTTGTTGATTCTCGGAAGAACTCCATAAGTGACAGCAGAGTTCTCTCAGACTTCAGCCGGAGACAAATAGCTCGAGAGAGAAGAGTCTTCCCTCCGCCGCACCACTTCACAGCAGATCATCACGCTTCCATCCAGGCGACTCAAGGCATTGACGCCTTCCCTGCTTGCTTTCTCATTTTCTATCTTAATTTTAGATTTGTATCAAAGAATTGAACTTATCGAAAATTGTATCTCATTTCATCAATAGAATTATCTTCCATGTCTACTCACTTCTATAAACTTTCCGCTTTTTACTTTCAAACCATGAGTAACTAATCACTCAAGGGTCTAGGGTTGCGTTAGCATCTAACTAGGAACCACAGTGTAACTATTTTATCTTGTCAATTGCGAGCTTAATCCAATGCTTATGTCCATCTGACAAATCGATATAAGTAGTAATAATCAGACTGCTCGAGAGGGTAAGTGTTTGTGGAACTCAATTGACAAGGGCCAAATTGTGTTACCTGTCTATGGGGATAACCTTGGTTCTTAACACTCTCCTATGCGTTATAGACATATAACGCATAGCGGCTGACAACCAGGAAAAGAGTCGCAAGTATGAATAGAATACTACTATGCGTTTCCGACGTTAGATGTTAATCAACCCGAACCCTTTCTTTATCCATTCACACACATCTTTAGCTGAACTTGCTGTGTCGCATGCTTTCCATCTTTCACAACTTTTAGTCTAGTATACAAACAATCGCTTTCAGTAGATTAAAAACAATTCTCAAACATTTATTGGTTACCACTGTAACGCATGAAATCCAACTAAAATCTGAATCAATATAATCCCTGTGTTCGACCTCGGACTCACCGAGAACACCTATTATTTTGCTTATACTTGGGTAAACGAATAGGAAAACTTGACAAAACCACCAACGCATAGTAGTAGAACACATAGCATGTCCAAAGTATGACATGTTGAACGCATAAACACATTATTTAGCACTTTGCGTTAGGCTAATTTACATATACAAAATAGACGCAACAAGTTTTTGGCGCCTTTGCCGGGGATTATTGCATTGATTAATTATTTTATTTGGATTAATGTGTTGCAGGATTCCTCAGTCGAAGGAGTATAGTAAGTTTCTCCTCTGCCAGAAGCTTCTAACAGAATCTGAGTGACGGGAGCAATCCATAGCTCGATATTGACCCAGAGATTGAGAGGACCTTCACCTGAAAGACAAGGTAGAATTGAAGAGGGGCCAATTGCTTGGACCTAATTCAAATGGCTAGTGAGGAAAATTGCCTGCGTCAGCAGGAGAAGTATTGAAGGTGACTTACTCATATGCAGGAAATCTTTTCGACAGAACTCCATGGGACACCAATGAGTGGGTGGACGATGGATATGAATTCGTCCCACCAATAGAAGGCAAACGCAAGCTGGAATGCTTGAAGCTGATGTTGCCAACAATCTTGCAGTGCAGCTCGCCAATATGACATCCATGCTACAAACACTAGTCTTGAGAAATCAAGGTAGACCATTTTCTGCGATGAATGCAGTGCACGCGATGAACTCGACAGTATCTGTAGACTGCCCGCAGTGTGGTGGGGGGCACTTGTATGACATGTGTCCCTACAACCTTCAGTCTATCTGCAGTGTTCAAAACAACCCCTATGGTGAGACGTACAATTCGGGTTGGAGTAACCACCTTAACTTCGGATGGGGTGGGAATCAACAACAGCCGCAGAGGGCTGAACTGCAGCCGCAGGAGGCAATCCTCCTGGTTTCAACCAATGGAATCAAGGCCAGTTTCATCAGTATTCGAGGGATCCGCAAGCGGACGAATCATCCTCATTGTCTTCCATGGAATCTCTTTTACGAGAAGAAAACAGTAAAATTGAAGCAACGCGCCAATTGTACGAAGCGATGCTCCAGAACCAAGCCACTGCAAGTCGCAATTTAGAAATTCAAATGAATCAAATTGCAGTGGAGCTCGAAAATGAAAAGCAAGAAGCATTGCTAAGTACAACTGAAGTTCCACGAGGGAACTTAGAAGAACAATGTCAAGGTAAGTCATTGTTAAGTGGGAAAATCAATCCCACAACGCATAATGAGGGGACGCAAGGAAACTTTCAATCCTTAAATGCTCCCACAAGTCAACCGATGGAGACTATCACGCATAATGTCCAGCATCCATCATCATCCACCGCATCAGAAGAGGAAAATAGAGAGCGGAGAGAAAAAGCAACGCAGGCAGAACCTGCGTCTATATATGAAGCTACCACTTTTGGACGCATCCTGACTGACGTCCAAGAAGAAATCTCAACATCCCGCGCGGGTGATCAGGTAAAATTTAATGTAGTTAACGCGTTAAACGATCCTAATCAGTTTCAATTTTGTCCAATGAACGCAGATATCAATGAAAAGGCAAAACCCGTGAACGCGGCGTTGAGAAATGAAATCCTCAAGGACGGTGAAGATGGTGAAGATGATGAAATTAATTTATTCTCCGATCGACAATTAGAGAAATCAGAATGGAGCAACAGATTCGCGACAAAGATCAAGCTGCTATTACAAGAGCCTTCAACGCATGAGTTACAAACCAGACCAACGCATCTCAACTGTGCGCGCTTAAGGGAGGTCATAATGTACTTCATTGTTGCCTCTGCGTTGAACCCTGACCGCGATAAAGGCTCGCAAGTGCAATAACTGAGCTTGCGTCGAAAGGTCCCTGCGTTGCCAAATGACTACTTTTCCAGGGACGCTTTCTTTTACCCTTGCGTTATTTTCCTTTGAATTTATTCTAGTATTTACTTTTTGTATTTTTCTTTCTATCTTTTGTTTGTATTTTGTTTTTAGCATGTATTTATTTCTTTAATTTCAGTTTAACAATGTAAATGAGATAAGCATGAAAGTAGGCGTAGAGTTTTTAATATGAACAATTTGATTTCACCGCATAATCTATTATTCATGCATGCGTCCAACGCATAAGTAAACTATGCGTTCATCGATAAACGATTTCTGTGTTTATCGAGTTAAGGTTAGAGATAAGGTTAGAGCCGTACATATTTTGTCAAACGCATAATACTTAACTTCCAACGCATAATCTGACCTAAAAACCAGGAGTTCATCAGCTATGCGTTTATCATTAGTTCATTGCGTTTTAGATAGAGCACTAGGTGAAATGCAGATGTCCTCTCAGACTACGTGTTTTGCCCAGAAAAACACTCAAGTGCCAAAACACTCAAGTGCTCTGTGTGCATTAATTAGCCGCCCATCACACTTGATGGGTGTGCAGCTCAATAAAATTTGCCTTGATCAGTGGGATTCCGGATATCGTGTATCCGCATTTATTACCGATGGCTAAATTAGCCCTTTATAAACGCGATCCGATTTCCCATTTTCCATTTTCGAAACCTTTCACCTCTTTAACTTCCAGCGATTTGTGTTCTAGCAGAACCTCATATGTCTAACCAGTCAAACCCACAAAATCAAGAACACCTCGCCGGCAACGTTTCCCCAAGACCTTCATCATCATCTACACCAGTCCCCGAGGTATTCTTTAACCCTCGATCTCCATTCTTCTCTCCACCTACATTTCATCCTTTCAGACCTGTGAGGCCTTTTTCTTCTTCGGTCAGACCAAGATCTCCAAATCCTAACCCACCGTTTATCCCAAACTTCTCTACATCTAGAATCCGGGCCACTGCCCAAAGACCACCCATATACCCATTCTTCCGGCCATTCGCAAGAACCCCAACCCGTCCACCAGTAGTCGACGACTCCGACGACTGTGTGGAAGTTCTTAATATCCGCCCCTTGAGCCAAATCAACCCAATACCTACCCCAAAATCCAAAAGCCGGGTCAAATCTTGCATCTCACGGCCCAGAATGAAAAACATGAGGGTGTTTTCCGCCGCGAACTTCAATGTCGAAAGCCAACGGTTAAGCACGGAAAACTCCGAGGCAGAGCAACCGGTTCCTAAAATGGTTCGCGATGAAGCCAGCACACTACACGGAAGCAGTGAAGTACGCCGAAGGGTAGGGCGGATAACGGGGACGTCAACCAACCCTTGCCCCTATCACGTCCACCAAGCACGAGAGGGACGGAAGAGATGGGAAGAGAAGAAGTAGAAGAAGTGGCTGTCACAATGGGGGAAGTGAACTCCGCAAAATCCCTAGATGAGTGGATAGCCGAAATTCTGAGATGACTGCGTGACCCTATGGACGCAACCGTCTCAGACGCAAGAAGGGAATCGCCCTCACCGATAAAAGAGGTCCAGAGTCAGCTGAAAGAGACTCGGGAGGGTGAACAGAGTGGGGGAGATAAGGAAGGAGAGACCGCCTACAGCAAGGAGGACGTAGGCGAGCCACGTGAAACGCAAGGGTCTGTCCCTGCGTCTATCAGTCCTGAAGAAATGACCCTGGACTCCAATGAAGAACCAATAAGAAAAGTTGTGATGGCCACAAAGGCCAAAAGAAGAAGAGAAGAGGAAGAGCAAGTGGTACCCCTGTTAAGGAAGAAACGAAGGGTATCACAAGAATCTGCCGAGGATGAAGAGCCGAAAACCACAGAGCAAGGAGACAGACCTGAGTCCCGAATTGCAGCCACATCCTTTGATAGGCTGGTAAAGAAAGAGAAGAAGAAGAGGGCCAAGTTGAGAAAAGAGCTCAGGGCCTGATAACTTGTAGAAATACAAGTTATTATAACCTTTTTCATAGATAAATAGAGTTTAAATAGAGAAGCATGCGGTAGTTTATGTTAAATTCCATTAATAAATCTTCCTTTGCGTTATACTCTTGTATTTTTATGAAGATAATGATTTTATCCCTTTTTGAGTCCTAAAACGCATGTTTTGACGCAGGAATGCAGACGATGCGTTGATGACTTCTTAACGCAGGACAACATGTTAGCAATCTGTTCTTCATGGACGCATGATCTGAACGGAACACAAACAACCTGACGACACGTTAACAATAACTCAACGCATAACTATGCGTTAGCAACCTACGACGCGTTGACATCGGCCAAACTATGCATGGACGCGTAGACAACCGTTACGGCAAGGCGCTGAGAATTAGATCAAAATCTTGAGAGATTGACGGATGATAGACAGACATGATTTGCGGCTTAAGTGGTGGATCTTAATTGGCCCGAGAATCACGCAATCAGGCGAGATGGACGCAGTGTCAATCTCGCCACCAATCAAGCAGATTTGCCATTAACTACGATTTCATCATCTATAAAAGGGCAGCTCTGCGAGATGAGAAAGGTTGTTGATTCTCAGAAGAACTCCATAAGATACAGCAGAGTTCTCTTAGACTTCAGCAAGAGACAAATAGCTCGAGAGAGAAGAGTCTTCCATCCGCCGCACCACTTCACAGCAAATCATCACGCTTCCATCCAGGCGACTCAAGACATTGACGCCTTCCCTACTTTCTTTCTCATTTTCTATCTTAATTTTAGATTGGTATCAAGGAATTGAACTTATCAAAAATTGTATCTCATCTTCATCAATATAATTGTCTTCCATGTCTACTCACTTTTCTCAACTGTTCGCTTTATACTTTCAAACCATGAGTAACTAATCACTCAAGGGTCTAGGGTTGCGTTAGCATCTAACTAGGAACCACAGTGTAACTATTTTATCTTGTCAATTGCGAGCTTAATCCAATGCTTGTGTCTATTTGACAAATCGATATAAGTAATAATAATCAGACTGCTCGAGAGGGTAAGTGATTGTGGAACTCAATTGACAAGGGCCAAGTAGTGTTACCTGTCTACGGGGATAACCTTGGTTCTTAATACTCTCCTATGCGTTATAGACATATAACGCATAGCGGCTGACAACCGGGAGAAGAGTCGCAAGCATGAATAGAATATTACTGTGCGTTTCCGACGTTAGATGTTAATCAACCCGAACCCTTTTCTTTATCCATTCACACACATCTTTAGCTGAACTTGCTGTGTCACATGCTTTCCATACTCCACAATTGTTTGTCTAGTGTACAAACAATCGCTTTGTTTAGATTAGAAACACAACTTTCAAATATATATTGGTTACCGCTGTAACGCATGAAATCAAATTAAAAACCAAATCAATATAATCCCTGTGTTAGACCTCGGACTCACCAAGAACACTTATTACTTTGCTTATACTTGGGTAAAAGAATAGGAAAACTTGACAAGACCACCAACGCCTAGTGATAGAACGCATAGCATGATCAAAACATGACATGTTGAACGCATAAACACATCCTTTAACACTTTGCGTTAGGCTAATTCACACATACAATATACTCTTTTCTACTCTCATGGCCGCTTCTACTAATTTTACAAAGTTTGTTCACTCTGTTCTAGCTGTCACTGGGGTTCGGATTTCACTGCGCAGGCCCTCTTCGAAATGCTTACATTTATCAGTTTCTTCTGCTATCAATACCAAAGCATATTTGGCAAGCTCTGTAAATTTCTTCTCATATTTCACCACAGTCATACTTCCCTGTACTAAATTTAAGAATTCCTTTCTTTTCTCGTCACAAAAGGATTTAGGATAATACTTTTCCTGGAACGACTTCTTAAAATCAACCCATGTTAAAGAGCCCACGTCCGTGTTTCTGTGTTCTATCAATCGCCACCAGTCTTCAGCTCCTTTTTGGAGCATGAATGTAACCAAGTCAAGTTTCCTGTCTTCTGGACAGTGCATCACTCTGAAACATTTTTCTACCTGATTCAACCATGCTTCAGCTTCTGCAGGGTCTGTGGTGCCTTCTAATACCTGAGCACCCAACGCCTTAAATCGTTCAATGCCAAACTTTTTCTCAGGATCTCCCTGAACTGTTTCCATACTGGTTACTAGTCTCTGTGTGATTCTGCTAAAAAGTTGTTCTTCCATATTAATACTCGCCTGAGGATTACTAGATTCTCCTTCAGACGCTTGTCTCTCCTCTCCGATAGCGTGCGATGTCACGGCGCCTTCCTGCCTACCTCGTCTGGTACCTCTGGACATGTTCCTATAACATAATATGCAATCAATTTACTATTTACATGTTCCTATCTACTATGCATGACCTCACAACCCAAAATCTTATGCTCTGATACCAAATTGTCACACCACATCCCAGATACACTTTATACCTAGGATTGAGCGTGATACTATACTCCCTATATACACATTAAAATTAGACGCCCGATAAATCTCAGATTCAAAACACCATTTCTATTAAAACAATAGGAAAACATACAATCTCTCAATAGGTACTTCCTGTATATATTTATATTAGATACAAAACAACTTCCCATCATCTCTAAGAAACGTGTACGTTACAAAACATGAGCATAGACTAAATATTTACAACTATCCCAGAGGTTTGCTTCCAGATAGGCCTAGACGAGATTCTTCTGTAGGCTAGGGGTCCCGGACACGCTCGCTACCTGAAACGACAAACAACAAGCAAACTGGGTGAGCAAAAAGCCCAGTGAGTGACTAAATTCATTTAACTATCACTAACAACATGAGCTAGCTTATCCATTTATAGACTTTACATATCGCATTTCAGAGAGTTACTAAAGTTCTCATTTCTAATTACACATATAAATGTCAAAAACCATCCTGTTTCAAAAATTTGCCACTATCAAGTGCCTTCACATTCTGTCCCTCAGCACCTTATTTGATTACGTCTACATTACCATGTGCCTTCACACGAAGTCCCTCAGCACTGGTAACCAATTCATTCTTCGCTCAAGTGCCTTCACACATGGTCCCTTAGTACGAATTAATATGTGATGGACTACTACATGCTTTCACTCAAAGTCCCTCAGCATGGAAATCCATTCCTCTTAACTGTTCGAGTGCTTTCACACGAGGTCCCTCAGCACTTAACTTCATGCTTTCTTTCACATAGACTTTCACCATAAGGTCCCTCAGCCACTACTAAATTTAAATAATAGAACTAGTTTTCTTTTAATTTGCTGGCATATCATATTCGCTATGTGTCACATCCCAACCCGGATTTACTCTATACCTAGGAAGGAGCATGATCCTAATTCCCAACATAAGACTCTATAATACATACATCATAGAAGAATAGCAAATCATACAACATTCTCTTTATCAGATCAGAAGAACGTGTAAACTTTTAACTATAGGTACAACACGTCCCTCTTTCACTACACTCTCAGTAAAGATGTTTATTACATGACATATGAGCATTCTAAATATTTACAACTATCCCAGAGGTTCGCTTCCAGATAGGCCCAGACGAGATTCTTCAGTAGGCTAGGCGTCCCGGACACGCTCGCTACCTGAAACAGCAAACAACAACAAACTGGATGAGCAAAAGGCTAAGTGAGTGACTAAATCTACTAAAACTAATCATATTAACTTTAATCCAGTTTTTAAGATAGTAACCATCGCATAACCCATCCCATCGAATTATCATGATTTACTTTTACACTACGCATGTATATCTATCAATTCCCATGTTTCACAAGTCTCCTATTTATTTAGTGCCTTCACTTTCTGTCCCTCAGCATTTATTCATGTATAACTACAATACCATGTGCCTTCACATTAGATCCCTCAGCACAGGTAACAAACTCTATCTACGCTCAAGTGCCTTCTCACAGAATCCCTCGCCACGAGCTAGTTGTGATAGGATACTACATGCCTTCTCTTACAGTCCCTGAGCATTGTAGTCCATTCTCTACTGTTATTCAAGTGCCTTCTCAAATCCCTCGGCACTTAATATCACGCTTACTCACAAGTAGCTTTCACCATAAGGTCCCTCAGCCACTTATGTGCTTAGACATTTGTAATAGTATTCTTTTAAATCACTAACACACCACATACATGAAGCAAACTACAATGCATCACGTTTCCTCATCACTATGCGTACTAAGTTTAACACAATATATAACAAAAAGTCACTCACAATCGGTCCCAGCTCTAAGTGGATTATAAGCCTCCCCGAGCTCTTCATGGCCTGAAAATACACAATCCTCAAGTTTAGTTTCCATAATCTCCCCTTTCCTTTAACATACAGTAGCATCGTTACTCTATAGAAGTTA
This sequence comes from Citrullus mucosospermus, assembly GCA_030954485.1. Classification (NCBI taxonomy): domain Eukaryota; kingdom Viridiplantae; phylum Streptophyta; class Magnoliopsida; order Cucurbitales; family Cucurbitaceae; genus Citrullus; species Citrullus mucosospermus. The sequence continues at coordinate 14,495,318 of CM062061.1, read as the reverse complement.
GTAAGCTACCAGAGTTACTCAAAAAGATATTCAAGTTGTACTAGCAACACTGCGTTGATAAAAACCAGCGAAACTACCTTGAGGAGCGATACCCAGCGACATTCTAGCGAGAATTGGGAGACGCAAGCCTATCTTTGCGTTGCAGCGTTACTTCCTCTGCTGCTCAAACTCTCGCTCACTCAGCGATACTCCCGCTGTGACAGAACCGTTTCCTTCTTCCTTTCTTCTTCCTTCATCAACCTGTTAAATATTTCGTTTCAATAAATTCCAGCACTTTCTTCCTTCTATAAACTTGTTAAAATACAGGTCCTACATCTCATCTCCAAATTTCATGAAGAATCTCCTCTCCGTTTAGGACATAACCTTCGACAACTCCAAGTTGCCTCTAATCACCCGACAGTTCAACTCTCGACTCTTCTTCCTGAGTTTGACACACAATTAGACAATTTCAGCTCAAATATCCTTCATGAATTCTGCTAAAAATCGAGTTAACTTACTAACCTCAAAGTTTCAGCCCTAACCTTCGTCTCTTCAATTTGTTCTTCCTCCAAAACCGAGCATCACTTTGAAGAGATCACAACAGCCGAAACCTCTGTCAAACCCGAGTTTCTTCCACAAATTCAATGAGATTTCTGCTTCAGATCAGCATGAACATCTTTTTCTACCTCCCTTCGATGTTTCGCCTTAATATGGACCCAACTCGAGCTCTGAAATGCAAGCAGAACAATTGAATTCTCAGTCCACTTATATATATATCACCAACTTGTTCTCCATTCCAACTCTATACTATAATCCGTTCGACGCATACCTCCTATGCTCAGCTTCAGCAACGCACACAGCCTCTGATGATAATTCATTTCAAACTCTCCCGCCAAATAGTTAACATACGCGTTACCTTCTATTAGCCAACATTCCTTATCCAACGCATACTTGCCTTCGACGCATGGTAGCGTTCACCGCATAATGGGCTCACTGCAGATCAGCTCCCAAACCCCTCGTGGCCTTTACTTCCACCGGCACACTGCCTTCAATGCGTTTAACGGATAATGATCCTCGGTACCAAGTGGTACCAAGTGATCCTCCACGCCTTTATATCCTCAACGCGTCACGACTTCAACGCATGATAAGCTTCCCTCACCTTTACGTTTACACTAAAATTACCTCCTCCACAATAGGTTGCCATCAACGCATAGCTTACACTTAGCTATTTTCCCACTCCAAATGCAAGCCAGCCAACTACTTTTGCACATTCACTCATCTCTCGGCCCCTTCTTCTTTGCGTTCCAATAAAAATAGATGCGGGGCTTACACTATGAATGCTACAAAGTACCACATTTTCTCATCAAATAAATATACTAAGGTAACCACAAGGTATAATAAAAGGTCACTCACAACTTGTCCCGGCTCTAAGTGGATTATAAGCCTCCCCGATCTCTTCCTGGCCTGAAAATACATATTTCTCATGTTCAGTTCCATAAATCTTCCTTTCTTCCTTAACACACATTAATAGCATTATACTTCAGACAACTAACGGCTATCAGCGAGATTCATCACATACTACTGTACCAGCGACAATAAGTTGGACACAACTAGCGAGACTAGCTGAGGAGCGACACCCAGCTATATTCTAGCGAGAATCGTGAGACGCAAAGCCCCTCTTGCGTTATATCGATACTTGCTTCGCTGCCCTGTCTCTCACTCTTTCAGCGATACTACCGCTGCAGCAGAACCGTTTTCTTCTTCTTTTCCTCTTCCTTCTTCAACCTGCTAAATATTACATTTTGGTCAATTCCATAACTTACTTCCTTCTACAAACTTGTTAAGGTGTAAGTCCTTCATCTTACCTCCAAATTCCATGAAGAACATCCTCTCCATTTAGGGTATATCCTTCAACAACTCCGAGTTACTCCTAATCGTCCGGCAAAATCAGCTTTAATCTCTTCTATCTGAGTTTGACACATATTTATACCATTTTAGCTCAAGCATCATTCATGAAACTTGCTCAAAATCGAGTTAACTTACTAACCTTAGAAGTTCTAGCCCTAACCACCGTTTCTTCAGTTTGTTCTTTCTCCAAAACCGAACATCACTCTGAGAGAGTAACACCAGCTGAATCCTCTGCCCAGCTCAAGTTTCCTCCATGGTTTCGATGGAATTTCCGCTCCAATCGACATGAACGTCTTCTTCTACCTCCCTCCGATGTTTAACTTCGAAATGGACCCAACTTGAGCTCTGAAATGTAATCAAAACAATTGAATTCTCAATCCACTTATATATATACCACCGACTTCATCTCCATTTCAACACTATTCTACCACTATTCAACGCATACCTTCTGTATCTAGCTTCAGCAACACATGGCCTCTGATGGTGTTACCTTTCAAAACTCTCCCACCAGATGGTTAACAAACGCATTACTCTCTCGGCCAACCTTCTTTGTCTAACGCATACCCTTTTCGACGCATGGTAGCGTTCACCGCATATTGGCCTCATAGCAAGTCAGCTCTCAACTCCTCGTGGCCTTTAACTTCCAACGCCCTGCAGCCTTCAATGCGTTTGTCGTAAGATAATTTCCGGTACAAGGTGGCTCTCCACGCTTTATGACCTCAACGCCTAACAGTCTTCCCTCACTTTTACGTCCACGCCAAAACTATTTCCATCAAGGCGCATTGCCACCAATGCATAGCGGGTATTTAGTCATTTTTCTGCCCAATCACATTCCAGCCAACTACTCCTACCCATGCGTCCATCTCTTGGTCCCTTCTTTCCTTATTTTCTCACAGGTTTAGGTACCAGGCTTACAAATCAACTCCACCTCCACCTCCTCCTGAGACGCAGCGCCCTAAGCCACCTCCACCTCCTCCTAAAACGCATCGCCCCAAACATCCAAAACCTCGACCTTCCACAAAACCCTCCTCCTCAATAAAAGTTGATGACTCACACTTTGGGGATTTTGGCGCGACTTTTATGCGTCCATCATCCCCTGCGTTTGACGAAACTCCATCCACTCCCCCGCCTCAACCAAACCCGCCTACCCCACCAACGCAACCACAACCGCAAGAAGGCCAACTTGACCTCGAGTGGGAGACAGTGCAAACATATCTGCAGCAATCAATCTTGCGTCCAGTGATGCACTCATTGAATATGTTAGCACGCCGGCAGACGAAGCAGTTCCAAGTCACATTGAATTACGTTCATCAACTGCTCTCGATCCGACCGGAAATCCCGCCCCCTAACATTCCAAAACGCCTCCAACAGCCCTGATGAAGACAGGACTGATGGTTAAAAAAATTTTTAGGGGTGTAGTCAAGAGTTGTAATTTTTTTTTTCGTTTTCTTGCAATTTTGTATCTTCATATTCAATTGTATGCGTTGGTGATAATAAAATTAATAGAATGACCATTTCTTCATCGCATGGATCTTTAACTTCCTCTTTGCATTGTCTCTTGTTGTAAATTTATTCTAAGTACATTTAATTAGTCTTAACTTTTATCTTTGCGTTGAAAAGTTGGTCACTGTGATGATAATCATGCTTACAGTTTTTGTACACTCTTTAAGTTAGATTACTTTCAATGCGTCTGCATACTATTCCTTAGAAACGCAAACCTACTTTGAATGTATGCAAGTAGCCAATTCAAACCTCTTTTACAAAATTTTGCAACTTAATCCTTGTTTACGATTTAAGCAATGAAGACCTTGCTACTCTCAAGTTTGGGGGTGGAAGAGGTTTGAACTGTCAAAGACAAAAATATGAGGAACTTATTTCAATCATGTAAAAAAAAAAAAAAAAAAAAAATCTATTTTATTCTTTGAAACGCAAAACTCCGCTGGCAAGACTAATATATTTATCGTGTTAAGAGTTTAGCTAAAAACGACACCTGCTCGTAGTTGGCCACCTCCATGCACCCCATAGTTGGTGTGTCAAAACGAAGGTGGGTAATCGTAATCAGCAACGCATAGATAAATAACAAACTCCAATGTCTAGCGAGGAAACCGAGCTTAGATAAGAGTTTAGTCGAGAAGGGCACTTGCTCGTAGTGGGCTACCTCCATACACCCCATCGTTGGTATGTCAGAACGAAGGTGGGTCACCCTACTCGACGCATGCTTAATAACCATAGAATAAAACCAATAAAACAAAAAGGACCTTTATATCTTCATCTTTTCAGACTCAGTGTTAAAAGAAGAAACAAAAATTTTGTGAATAATGAGTTAAAAAGTTTTGGAAAAAAAAGCTTGCCGCATACAAATTAGACTCGTCCTAAAGAAAAGAATATAGAGGTAGAGAAATAATATAACTAACGGGTAGCTGATTGAGTATAGCATTCTGAGAGACTAGTCAATGCGTTGAGAAAATGTTTAGATAATTGAAGTTTCTTAGATAGATGTTATGCTTGAGGACAAGCATTTATCAAAGTTTGGGGGTGTGATAACTTATAGAAATACAAGTTATTATAACCTTTTTCATAGATAAATAGAGTTTAAATAGAGAAGCATGCGGTAGTTTATGTTAAATTCTATTAATAAATCTTCCTTTGCGTTATACTCTTGTATTTTTATGAAGATAATGATTTTACCACTTTTTGAGCCTAAAACGCATGTTTTGACACAGGAATGAAGACGATGCTTTGATGAATTCTTAACACAGGACGACGCGTTAGCAATCTATTCTTCGTGGACGCATGATCTGAACAGAATGCAAACAACCTGACGACGCGTTAACAACAACTCAACGCATAACTACGCGTTAGCAACCTACGATGCGTTGACATAGGCCAAACTATGCATGGACGCGTAGACAACCGTTAAGGCAAGGCGCTGAGAATCAGATCGAAATCTTGAGAGATTGACATCCGATTGACAAACATGATTTGCGGCTAAAGTGGTGGATCTTAATTGGCCCGAGAATCATGCAATCAGGCGAGATGGACGCATTGTCAATCTCGCCACCAATCAAGCAGATCTGCCATTAACTACGATTTCATCATCTATAAAAAGGCAGCTCTGCGAGATGAGAAAGGTTGTTGATTCTCGGAAGAACTCCATAAGTGACAGTAGAGTTCTCTCAGACTTCAGCCGGAGACAAATAGCTCGAGAGAGAAGAGTCTTCCCTCCGCCGCACCACTTCACAACAGATCATCACGCTTCCATCCAGGCAACTCAAGACATTGACGCCTTCCCTGCTTTCTTTCTCATTTTCTATCTTAATTTTAGATTTGTATCAAGGAATTGAACTTATCGAAAATTGTATATCATTTCATCAATAGAATTATCTTCCATGTCTACTCACTTCTATAAACTTTCCGCTTTTTACTTTCAAACCATGAGTAACTAATCACTCAAGGGTCTAGGGTTGCATTAGTATCTAACTAGGAACCACAGTGTAACTATTTTATCTTGTCAATTGCGAGCTTAATCTGATGCTTATGTCCATCTGACAAATCGATATAAGTAGTAATAATCAGACTTCTCGAGAGGGTAAGTGATTGTGGAACTCAATTGACAAGGGCCAAGTAGTGTTACCTGTCTACGGGGATAACCTTGGTTCTTAACACTCTCCTATGCGTTATAGGCATATAACGCATAGCGGCTGACAACCGGGAGAAGAGTCGCAAGTATGAATAGAATACTACTGTGCGTTTTCGACGTTAGATGTTAATCAACCCGAACTCTTTCTTTATCCATTCACACACATCTTTAGCTGAACTTGTTGTGTCGCATGCTTTCCATCTTTCACAACTTTTAGTCTAGTGTACAAACAATCGCTTTCAGTAGATTAAAAACAATTCTCAAACATTTATTGGTTACCACTGTAACGCATGAAATCCAACTAAAATCTGAATCAATATAATCCCTGTGTTCGACCTCGGACTCACCGAGAACACCTATTATTTTGCTTATACTTGGGTAAAAGAATAGGAAAACTTGACAAGACCACCAACGCATAGTAGTAGAACGCATAGCATGTTCAAAGCATGACATGTTGAACGCATAAACACATTATTTAGCACTTTGCGTTAGGCTAATTTACATATACAAAATAACCGCAACACTTTCCCTTCTTGGTTTACTTCCATGCGTCTACCCTTACCATGCGTTACCTAGTCCTGAACATGCGCCCAACATGGTCTTTTACTTCTTTTCTTCATAGACTCTTCAACGCATTGGTTTCTTAAAAGTAATCTTTCCCTTCTCGGTTTACTTCCATGCGTCCACCCTTACCATGCGTTACCTAGTTCTGACCATGCGTCCAACATGGTCTTTTACTTCTTTTCTTCATAGACTCTTCAACGCATTGGTTTCTTAAAAGTAGGGTGTGACACCCCCAACCTCCTCAACCCAAGAAGAGGAAACTTGTTAAGAAGAATTTTGAGATTAAGGCGTCGAGTTCACAACCTAGTGAAGTCGAAGAAACTGTTCAGCTCGACGCCAACACACAAGCCTTGACCATTTATACTCCTCCCATCGACCTAATCACTAAGGAGCCCTCTTCACCACTAACTTCCCCTTCCCTTAAAATCCAAAAAGAGCCACTTCCTTTACCTACCACCCAACGCAGCCTCCCATCGCCTCTTCATCTTTCTATCGCAAACTTAAATGAAGAGTCAAAGGAAGTGTCACCGCCTTCTTCGCCCCATCTGGAGTTAACCATCTCCCCGCCTAAATCATCTACCTTTCAAGAGGCAACTCCATCCCCACCAGCACCACACCATTGAGCCGACCCTGACTCTGGATCCTGAGGAGTCAGCGCCCTTTCAATTCTCACTGCCTCGCCATGCACCTCAATCTTCCAATCTTCTAACTCCACCAACTATTGAACCTTCTGCCCACCCAACTTCTCAACCGCAGGCAGAAGCAACTACAAGCACGCATCATCAAGAAGAACCATATCACTTACGACACGCCTCTGCTCTGCTGCAGTTTGTTGATTTGAGTCTGGATGATTTGCTGTGTTACTTGGATGATGGGATCCTTCACCCCGTCATGGGAGGCCTGGATGAAATTCGGCGCAAGGAGATGGAATGTCTCCAGTGGCAAGAAAAGTTGGCTCAACAAGTTTCACAATTGGGTCAGCAAGTGACTCAGATGGCGCAGCAACAATTGGAGCTTCGGAGTTTTGTTCAACGCCAAGCTCAGCGTCAAGATGAACAATTCAACACTTTGATGAATTACATTTATGAAGTGTTCGTTCAACGCATCCCAGCGCCAGTTATTCCTCCTTCCCTTCAGCAACCCCTTCAGTTCAACGATCCAAATCCTCCCCCTACAGACAACAATGACAACGCCTCGGGGAGAACTTAAATTTGGGGGTGTTCTTTGGGATTTTTCCTTCTTTTCTTACGTTTACTCTTTTGATTTTTTTGTAAATAGTACAACGTATAATACATTTACATTACAATATTCAATTCATGAATCTTTTTGTTCTCTTTAGTTTGTGCTTTCATTTAATTCTTGCTTTATTATTTTCTCCGCCTTGTTTGTTTGTTTTTGCGTCCACCCTCCATGATCAAATTTATGCACTTCCCCTGTAGACTTATTGAAATAAGAGGATTAACTCACAAGCCTTAGGATATTACACTTGGTAAACTACTTCTAAGAGTTGGTATGTGTTGCAAGCTTTGCCTCAAACCTCTTTTACAAAATTTTTCTAAGGCAATCTCATAACTCGATTTCAGCAATGAGGACCTTGCTGCCTTCAAATTTAGGGGTAAGAAAGGTTTGAGCCATGCATTCAGAATTCATAAAAAAAATGATAATAATAATAATAATAAATAAATAAATAAATAAGAAAAAAGTTATTAATATATTTCTTTGGACAAACAACTCCGCTGACAGAGCATAAAATTAGCCCATTAAGAGTTGAGTTGAGAATGGCTCTTTACACCCCATAATCAAAGGTGAGTCCAAGATTAGTGAAAAATAAATAAACGGTACCACTGTCGACGCAACCAAAAAGGAACGCGATAAGTGCCGAGTTGTGAAAGGGTATTTGCTCGATGTTGGCTGCCTCCATGCACCCATTGGTATGTCAAAACGAAGGTAGATAGCCCGGATCAACACAAGTCCACTTCAAAATATATATATATATATATATATATATAAACTTTATGAATGAATGAACTCCAAGGCACATTACTAAAATGAGGACATCAGATTGGTTGAAAATGAGTAAGGGTATTTTTGAGGAATAAGCTTGCCGCATCTAAAAATTAGAAGTACTTTCAAAGCATCGATTGAAAAAAAACTTGGTGTGGTTATCTGATTGTTGATATAGTCAAGGAATAGAAGGCATGTTGAGAGGGTGAGCTTTTACTTAGACTTGGGCTATAGAATTTAATAAATCTTCAAATAAATGTTCGAGGACAAACATTAAATAAAATTTGGGGGTGTGCATATCCAGAAAATGAAGGAAGTAAATGAATTAACCCAGATTTCAGCTCGAAATTACCTATCGTGGCTGGGTCGGTAATTCTTTGTAATTCTTTCTTCTTCTTCTTCTTCCAAAAACTCTTCTTCATATTTGCCTTCTGCCCTGGTATGCTTTTGTGATGCTCTTCATTCTCTAGCTTCTCTCCTACATCTCCTTTCCTCCCTGCCGAGCTCTGCGAAATTCAACAAAGAATTTTGATCCTTGGAGGATCAGGTCATAAAAAGAAAGAGAAACAATAAAAAACAAACAAGAATTATAAACCCGTTAAAACATAAATTGTTTGACTCCTCGACAACAATGCCAATTTGGAAGTAGTGGAGATTCTTGTTCAATCTCGCTCCAAATAATAAACCGTGCTTACTAGAAACGTATTACAGGCAAAACCGAGTCGAACACAAGATACCGAAGGAATTTTTCTAGTAAATTGATAACAACTCTCAATAACTGGGGGGGTTGAATTTGTTTGTTGCAAATAAAATTGAATTGCATAAATTTAAAAGCACAAATTGAAGATTGAAGATTATATATTAGAAGAACCTAACTTGAGTTTTAACTTATTTTCCCTTTTTTTAATATATTTGGTCATCAAATTATTGCCACCGAGTTTACATGATGCTTACACCTAACCAAATTAATTATAAATGCTAATTAATTCGTCCTAAGCAAGTAACTAATCTAATTTGAAAAGATGAAAGAGTGCATGTTCAAATTGGCCTAATTGCATTAAGATCTATGGAACATTAGGGGGAACGCTTAATTTTCAAGCACCTAATTAAACACTCATTGGGTTCAATTCTAGGTTGGTTAGATCAATACTCATTCAAATTGATTAACATGCAATCAAGTGTAACGAATTGAATGTGAATCTAAAAGCATTAACCATATATTCCTAAGCGTCCGACATATGATAAAAGTTCATCAATAATAGAATTGAAGCCAACAAATACAGTAAATCGGTTCAAGTACTCACAAATACATGAAATAAGGGAGAAATCTAGAAACTCAAGCTAGAACAAGTTTACCTTAGCCCATGATTGACGTAAAACTTGATGCGTATTTTTAGTGTTAACCGCAAGTGTACGGATCCAGTTATACTATAAGACGGTGAAGTCTGAATATCGTTCCACTGGAGATCCAATTGTGAAGGTTTATGTTACTTAGTTACTCTAGAATCGAATCAATTTTATTTGAGGATTGGAATGGAATTTGTGAATTATGGAAAATATGAACCAAATAAGGAAAGTAACAAAGTGAAACACAAGAGTCAAAGAGAGTTGTAGGGTAATGAATCCTTGTTTATTTCATCATGCAATATTATAGATTTCATGGATTTTATTGTCATTCATATGCCTAAGTCTACAAACTTAATTCCAAGTTATTTTCTCTCAAAAACAACCCTTTCTCATGCAACTCGATTGAATTAATCTCTTAAAACCAATACAAAATTACATGGCATTAAAAATAGTCTTTAGCAACTTTTATTGTCAACCTAACTACTCTCGTGATAGATTAACAACAATCCATTGTTATAGATCAAGTTAAACATACAATCTCTCAATCATACATCTACCTAACATGTGAAGATGGCCAATCCACAAGAATTAAACACAATAACAATGAAAAGCATAATCATCCCAACAAAACCATAAAAGTCTACAATATCAACATAAATTCATAAACAATTCATCAAAACCCTAAAACTAAAGAGTTTAGGCACTCATAGCTTGAAGCAACATGTTTAAATAAAATAAACAAAGAAAGAGTGTAAAAAAAGGGAAACTCTACTGAAAAGAGGCTCTTGATTGAGGTAGCACCGTCATGATCTCCTTGGCTCTCACGTCAGAATTCGAATGGCACCACGACTATCTCGAACTCTTTTCCTCTTCCTTGCAACTAACTCACTCCTTGAACTCTTTTATGAACTCTCACTCAATTCTCTCCTTCTTGTGCCTCTTTTGGTCTATAAATTGATGGTTGATTTGTCACACCCCCTCCCGGATTATCCTCCATAACCCGATAAGAGATGTGAAGACAGCAGTTACCGATTACCCTGTCACGTAACCCACTATCAACCTCTCCATCCACATGCTCTTGACAAACCTCGACTTCGACCGGCATTGGGAACTGTCATGCTACCTGAAAATGGAAAACATATGAAAGCATGAGCTAACAGCTCAGTGAGTAACAGTTTCTGAAAAACATTATACTTTAAGTATAAAACTGATTAAACTCGTATAAAACATCACACTGAAAATCAGTTTATAACATGATCAGTTCTTGGTTATATCATGTGTACATATTCGTTCATTTCAAATACTTTTTCCCTAGTTAAGGCGGAGCAGTGCTCAACGCTCCTCAACGTCGATTATCCTGGCTGTGTGGAGTAATCTCAACACCTCAGCGTCGTATATATAAATTCTTCTATGAGCATATAGATATTATTACTCGGGCTGCCCATATGCCTTCCTTTTATCCTTGAGCATTGGGTCCCATTTCTATTTTTCGGTTACCCATTTGCCTTCATCTAGTCCTTGAGCATTGGGTACCTTTTATAACTCGGGCTGCCCACAATGCCTTCTACGAGTCCTTGAGCTTTGGGGTCCCTTTTTAAAGCTTTATAAAACACCATACATATTTTGGAAACATTATATTAATAGCACATAACTTAACCGTTTCCAAATCTTTCATGAAAACATCATCAGCATGCTAAATTCATTTTCCAGCTTTAATATCCACCAACATGATTTTCATACAAGTCTATTTTCAAGTCTTCTAGAAATCATATAACACCATGCTTTTTAGAAAAATACCATGAATACAAGTTAATCAATCACTATGCGTTACCTAGCATTCTCAAAGTTACCATGCGTTACTCAGCTTTCTCAAAGTTTACAAGTAAAACGCATACACATGTCTCTAAACGCATGCTCATGTCTCTATAAATCACATATTCGTATGCTTTACATATATGAAAACGCATGCATTATTTTATTCAAAACCCGTAGAATTACATTCATAAAGAACTCATTTATTTTTATAAAACGCAGGTGTTACTCACCTGTACTTGCCAAAAAATACTTCTTTTTCCTTTCCTCTTTTTCCTCTTCTCGAGCTTTCTGAACGCAACGTTCTAACTTTGGAACGCAAGACTCCATTTTCCTCTATCAGCTCGGTTGAACGCAACCCTGCCCTTCAACGCAAGGTTTGTAACGCAAAGTTGATTACTTCCGCAAAGTGCATCCCGACTCTTCTTACTTTCCCTTCGGATGCGTCGCCCTTTCTCGGACGCAAGGTCCACCATGAACGCATCATCTAGCTTTGGACGCCACGTTCACCTTGGACATTATGTTTGTTCTCAACGCATAGCCGACTCTTTTTAACACTAGACAACTTCTTTACATAAAATAACTAAGTTGTCAAATACCTTCTTTCTTGGCTGCATACTCCTACCACAGACGTCCTTGTTGCCTTCTTCACTTTTTCTCTCTAGAATTCTTCTTTGAGAATCATCAGTCGCTCCTTTTCCCTCAAAGTTCTATTTATAGGGAGCTTGTCATCCAACTTCTTCTCTCCTTTAGCCACTTGTTTGCCACATGTCACGCTGCATGCTTAATTAACCATGCATTAATCCAAGTGTCACCTTGCATGAAACACTTGACATGCCTTCAACACCTCCTACTAATAAGGTGTCAAATCTATACAAAGCCACCTGGCCTTTATAAGTTGATCTTATGCGTCCAACATTCCCAATGAACAACTTTTATTCAATATAACGCCCTCATGCGTTAGTTGAATTTCCTTTAAGGTTTGAGCTTCACTGCTCACTTTTCTAACTCTCAACCAACTATACTACTGTCTTTGACGCATAGAGATAATTATGTCTTCAACGCATAGGGACCTCAACGCATAACAACCTTGCCAACGCATGGTAAGCCAAGTACGGTCCTTTTCCTCGCCAATGCGGCGACTGCTTCAGCTCACACCAGCATTTGTGATTTCACCTTTAACGCATAACCGCACTTATTATAAACCAGTGCTTACATATGCCACTAGGCATCAATGACAAACATGCAATACTATGCGTTTATACCTCATCGCATCATACCATGCGTCCAACTCTCATATTCGTAACGAATAAATCCTTCTCCATTTCTTACTCTATGTGTTTCACATCTTTCCCTTCTCAGTTTACTTCCATGCGTCCACCCTTACCATGCGTTACCTAGTCCTGACCATGCGTCCAACATGTTCTTTTACCTCATTTCTTCATAGACTCTTCAACGCTTCGTTTTCTTAAAAAGTAGGGTGTGATATGATTGATGATTAGGGCTGCTGGAAACCCCCAAATTTATAGAGTTGGCCGCCCAAAAACTTACCAAAAATAACAAATTTTCATTTATGGAATACTAGCATCACGACGCTATTCAAAATTTTTGGAACGGCGCTGCGACGCTGTTGGAGAGCGTCGCGGCGCTAGGGCTACGAGCAAAATTCTTTGCTCTCGGGTTTTAGCGCCGCAACGCCGCCCCAATTTGTGCCATTTTGAGTTTTTCATCTATTTTTCGTCGTATTCTTGCTCGATTTTGATCTTTTGGCCTTTTCTTTTAATTTTCCTCATTTTTACCTGAAAAGCACTAGCAAACAAGTGAAATCTAAAATAAACTTCATTAATTTGAGAGAATAGAAAGCACTTCTCAAGTGCTTATCGATGTCCTGATCGATGAGAAGTATTGGTATAAGAAAACAACAAAAAGAAAAATAAAATAGGAGAGAAATCTCGTGGCAGTCAGTTGGTGGTGAAATCCTTCATAATCAACCTAGGCAGGTGAAGTTCTTTTATAAAATTGCGATGGCGCCGTGGCGCTGACAGGAATTTAATGTAGACGGACATTAGATCACTGCGAAGTTCAAGACAGTGCTGCGACGCCAACGACTTTCACCAAAATATGTCCTTTGGAAAACGCGCCACTGTGTCGTTGTGACATCCAACTTTTAACAACCGATGCGTTGAAAAGCCTGAAGGAAAGGAACAAAAGACCATGTTGGACGCATTGTCAAAACTAAGGTTACGCATAGTAAAGGTGGACGCATAGGAAGTACCCGAGAACTTGAAGGGAAAGGAGTAAGACACATAGACTTCTATAGTAGGATATTTTCAAGTGTTGGAAAGTAGGAGGTTGTGAAGTAAACATAAAAACTGGAGCATGTGGTGGACGCATGCCAATCTATCTTAAGAGAAATAATTTAAGTGCAAGGAAAAGGTTAAAAGAGTAACCTTGGGAATAATCAAGGAATGTCCAAGGATAGGAAGATGGTCATGGACGCAGGATAAAGGTAAACGCAATAGGACAACGCATAGAGGAAGAATTGGAGAAGGATTTATTCGTTATGAATATGATAGTTGGATGCATTGTATGATGCGATGAGGTATAAACGCATAGTATTGCGCCTTTGTCATTGACACCTAGTGGCATATGTAAGCACTAGTTTATAATAGTGCGGCTATGCGTTGAAGGTGAAATCACGAATGGTGGTGTGAGCTGAGGCAGTCGCCGTGTTAGTGGGAGAAGGAACGTTCTTAGCTTACCATGCGTTGGTAAGGTTGTCATGAGCTGTGGCTTCTATGCGTTCGAGGCAGTAGTGTAGTTGGTCGTGGTATGCGCTGAAGATAGGAGGCGTTGAGGGCGCCATGCATTGAATGTGGTTGATTGGGCGTTAGGGTAGGTGGCGTTATGGGTGCCTAGCGTTGAAGTAAGAAATGAGAACTTAGTGCGCCAACCTGCCTTGGAGGGTTAAGTCGGTGGTATATATAAAAGTAAATAAATTAATATTCAATCATTCTGGACACTTCAAGAGCTCAAGTCGGTGATATATATAAAGGAAGATGAATTAAATATTTAATCATTTTAGACACTTCGAGAATTTGAGTCGGTTTCACTTTTTAGACGAAGTACAAAGGGAAGTAGAAAAGGGTGTCCCGGTGGATTTTGGACGGGAATCTACTCGTGTTGGTGTTAAAATCTAAGCTGGAACAGAACGCTGTTCGTGGACGCACGGACTAGACGACGCCTGATGTTTAGAGTAGAGTGAATCGAAGAGATCGAGTCTAAGGCTGAAATCTTAAGGTCAGTAAGTTAACAAAATCCTTAACAATTCTTGTGAAGGATGGAAAAGCTGAAACTGGGGTTAAATATGTGAAATTTTAGATAAAAGCAACGGTTACTGAATTGTTGTGCGGGCTAGAGCAACGCAGAGTAATTTTGGGATAGCTGGGGAACAAAGGAGAGTCAAGTCTTGAAATTTTGAGGTAACCTGTGAAACTCAATTCTTTACAAGTTTGTAGAAGGGAAGAAGTTCTAAATCTGTCTGAATGTATGACTTTTACAGATGGGAGTAAGAACAAAAAGGAAAGGAAGAAATCTCGGTTATCAGGTGCCGCTGAGGAGCGAGTATCGCTGAGTAGATAAGGTAAAGGTAGCAAGACGAGTGTCACTGAGACACAAGGGAGCTTTCCATCTCACAAAACTCTCTGGGTATTGCTAAGTATCGCTCCTCAGGTAAAATCACGCTAGTCTCGCTCAACCTAGTGTCGCTAGTAACATGTCCGGTTGCGTAGTTTCGCTAGTAATCTAGCTGGAAATATGAAATATCGCTAGATATCTCGCTAATAACGCAAATCTTACTTATTATACCACTTTGGATAGGGAAGGCTCGGTGATGATTCATGATTAGAGTCTAATTATGCATACAATCATGTAAAGGAAGTTTAAGGAAAGTGTACCGTGAGGAACATGTATTTACAGGCCAAGAAGAGCTCGGAAATGCATATAATCAGCTCCGAGCCTAAGGATAAGTTGTGAGTGACACTTTTCTTACTTCAAAACGATTTTGTCGCATATGATAATTCGATTTTCTACTTGAATACGATTTTGTGATAAATCGGTTTATGAAGCATATTTTATGTTTCTTTAAAGGTATTGGAAAGTATGTTTATGAAATGTTATTGAATTATGAGTTGCCCTGTTACATATGAAAGGATTTTCAAATGAATTATCTAAATGTTTTAGAGGAGGCTCAGTGCTGAAGGACATGAGAAGGCATGTGAGTTTCCCCAGGACCCAGTACTGAAAGACATGAGAAGGTACTTGGGCAACTCGCCATGTTCTTATGTGCACATAGAGGTTGATTTGGCTGGTGCGTCGAGTTTTGCTCCGCATCGAGCCAGGGATAATTTCGACGTTGGGTGTGTTGAGCATTGCTCCACCCCAACTAAGGTTGTTTTCGATGTTGAGAGCGTTGAGTCTTGCTCCGCCTCAACTAAGGGAAAAGATTGAGAAACCAAACGGTTTTCTATTTAATTATAAAGGAAAATGATTCGATACGATTTGGTTTGGATTATGAAATGTTAAGTTTGTGGAAAATATGTTTGGTTTAACTATTATGTTGAATCCTTGTTTTATGTGTACAAATGTAACATGCCTGTTTTATAACAAAAGCTCGTTTTACAAAACTTGTCACTCACGGGGCTTTAGCTCACGTTTTCCATTTTTCTAATTTTCCAGGTAGCGAGCGAGGTCGGGATGCTTTGCCTACGCAAGAACCTCGTCTGGGCTGCCTTTGGTAAAAATGGTTGGACAGTGAACCTTACAGAGGAGTCAAGGTTGTTGTCTTCACATCTCCTCTCGGGATTTGGAGGATAATCCGGGAGGGGGTGTGACAGTCGTGACTTCAAGGCCATTCTGGTAATTTTCTCTCTCTTTCCCAGTTGATGCAATTGAGCTCTGTTTTTGTTCGTTTTGGCTCTATTTCAACTCTAACGCCTGGATCTACCTTACAAGTGCTCGAGACCTATAAAATAACCAAATAAACATGTAAAATTTAGGAACAAATTCGAATTAAGTGGAGCTAGATAGCACATTTTTAGTGCTATAATTGAGTGAGGTGTGTGATCTGAGAGACTGAGATGGATGGCGTGGGTGTGGAGAAGAAAGTAGTCGATTTGAAAAGGAAAATTATTTAAATTAGTTTTGCACATGAATCAAGAAAATCTTTGGTTTCCTTTTTTAAAATGTAGGTAATTGATTATGAGTTGAGGATAAAAATTTAATTTGACCCTAATATTTATGTAATTTGAAAATCAATGTAAACATTTTTGTAAATAATAGAAAAGTTGAATATGGTTAAAATATAGGATCTATTATCCCTTTAATTTCTCATCAAAAATGCTTTTATTTTATGTTATTTATTTATTATTATTATTATTATTATTTCATTTATGACACTTTTTTTTCTCTCTCTTCTTCATTTTGGTTGGACAAACGTATCATGGAAATGCACTCTTCTTGTACTGACACATGACACTTTAAAAATGTCAATGATTTCAATATTCTTGACTTTCCAAAAATATCAAGAAAGGCATATCTTCATGTTTCTCTTTTGTTAAGTTTTAAACATGTTACTTTTCAAACTGAATTTCTTGAACTTTAAAAAATGTGAGTGATAGCACATGAAGTGTGGTATCTTTCGTAACTTAATTCGAGGTCGTTAGCTATCTAATAAGTTGAAAGTGCTATTTTATAGGTATTGAGCGTCCAAGAAGTAAAACAAAGCTTTAGAAGCAAACCGTTAAAAAAAGGAGCAAATGGACCAAAATTACATCAAAAGAGAAAGATGGGCAAACTTACAGAACTCTCCTTGATGGTCTAGCATAGCAGCGCTGACAAGGCGCACACGTTGCTCTTTTTCTAGAAAGCCTCTTTTGCTAGATGCGATGAAGCACCGCAACGCTATGTATTTTGACTGAAAATCGAGAGACGCACGTGCAAGTGCCGCAGCGCCAACACGATGCTTTCTCTAGAGGGTTGATATATTTTGTATTTGGTACATTAATTAATTAATATAATTTATATTTAATTTAATTGGTTATACTGATATACCAAATTTACTATTCATATACCAAATTTATAAGTCAACAAACTTCTCGTGCATTTGTTATTATTTGTGGATTATAATTGAACCCTCATCCATTTGTTTAAGTTTATTATTTTTCTAGTATATTATATCATTAATTAACTTAATATAATTAAATTCATATGCTAATAACTGTTTCAAATGAATATTTATAAATTATTGACACTAATGTTACACTCGAAATTTAATTTTGAATGGATATTGTTATAGTGTTGATATCCTTGGAAAAAAAAGATGTCATTTTAAGTACTCACAATACTGCATGATGATACATTGATAATATACTTATTTCAAAAAAAGAAAGTCATATTATTATTAACTTCAAGTACTATGAAAAGGTAAAATGTAAGAGATTACGAGGGTAGGCAAAGAAATAAATTGAAACTTAGAAGAATATAATATATTTTGGATCTTAACATAAAATTGCATGAGGGACATTGCAACAATAGCACCAAAATATTCTTAAAATTACAAATTTAGTAATGGTTATTCAAAATTTGCGAACATAACAAAAAGTATACAACTGATATATCAAACATACTAAACATAACAAAATTTAGTGTATATATATTTTGAAGAAGATTTCTGTTTTTTATTATTCTGATATACTTTATATCTCGTATATCAATTATCTAATATACTAAACATAAAATATACAATATTGTATTTATCAGTCATCGAGTGCTTGTACATATGCTACTATTCGTGGACTTTGACTAATATATCAAATATAAAGTATATAAGTCATACAATGGATATACCAAATTTATCATTCACAAACTACATTTATCAATCAAGAAGCACTTGTTCATTTACTAATTCGTGGACTTCATTTCATATTTTATTCGTCTATTATTGAATATTATTTTTTAATACATTATAATCAGTTTATAATTGTTCAATCTATTATGTTAGTAACCATTTTGAATGAATGTTGATAAACTCTTAGTACACTAATATTATACTTGAAAATGAATTATGAACATGTGTCGATATATTATTGATATGCTTGAATAAATGTATTTTTAAGAAGTACTAATATGCTAATGATATGCCAACGTTTTATACTTGAAATGAATTTTGACTTAATGTTGATACAATAATAAATCAATGCTATACTTAAAATTTTATTAAGAATAAATGTCGATATACTAATGATATTGTAATGATATACTTGAAATTAGTGTTTTTATAATACTGATTAACTAATTTATACTTTAAATGAATTTTGAATAAGTGCACTACAACAAAAATAGGCTTTTATGACTCTAAAAAACAGTCATTACCACATTTCTTGACTCTTTTTTTTAGTCATTTAACCGCCCATCATCTAAAGTGTATAGATGACACATGAGAAATCAGTCATCATTGTTAGTTTCATGAATTTTAAATACAGTCAACAAAGAACATGTATTGACATTTATTATAAGTCATGGAAACCATTTTTCGTGACAATTTGCTACAGTCATTAAATAATAAAAATGTTGACTTTTTCTGTCAAATAAAGAGTTATCTTGACATTAAAATTCTGTCATCGAGCAACAAATAATGACACATCTAAAGTGTCAATAATACCTTAATTATGACATTTTTTTAAGGTCATTGAATTACATACATTGTCACTTATTTATAGTCATAGAAGTCTGATAGATGACTTTTGTCAAATATCAAAGAAACCATTTCAATGATACACGTTATTACACCTATGTTTCAAACATGTTATTACACTCGTGTTTCCTTCAGTTTCAACATAAAATATGTACACAAACATAAAAAGTAACTTTCATATATAATAATATACTTTCTATCATTACTACAAAGAAACTAACAACAATAACACTAGTAACCAAATTTTGGATACATCATTTACTAATTTAGTATTTAGAAGTAAGTGTTGGCATAATCCCAAAAAAAATATATACAACACCTATTTACATATCTTGGTTGGTGGGTTTCCTTACTTCCATGACCTTGTCTAGGAACCTTGTGATAAGCACTTGAAAAGTGCTTTCTATTCTCACAAATTATATTAGATTTCACTTGTTTGCTAGTGATTGTCAGGTTAAAACGAGGAAAATTAGAAGAAACGACTAAAAGATCAAAACCGAGCAAGAATACGGCGAAAAAGAGCTGAAAAACTCAAAAGGGCAAATTTTGGGAAAGAATACGGCATAAACGCATCGTTATGGATGCATAGTAGCACCGCAGCGCTGAGATGGCGCTACCTCAATGCAACCTTGTTGAACGCATGACAGCGTCGCGGCGCTTGGACAGCGCTGCTGCCACACTAATGCTCGAGAACAATATTTCTGAAACGCATCACAGCGTCGTGGCGCTTGGACGACGCTGCTGCAGCGCTAAAACTTGAGAGCAAACTTTTCTGATGCAGCCCTAGCGCCGCGGCGCCAACTTTCCTTAAATGAAAAGTTTTTATTTTTGGTAAATTTTTGGGCGGCCAAACTCTATAAATTTGGGAGTTTCCAGCAGCCCAAATCATAAAAAGAAGATCAAATCAAATCAAGGAAGTTACAGACCTAAAGAGGCACAAAAAGGAGAGAATTGAGTGAGAGTTCAAAGAGTGAGTTAGTTGTAAGGAAGAGGAAAAGAGTTCAAGATAGTCGTAGTGCCCTTCGAATTCCGACGTGAGAGCCAACAAGATCGTGACGGTGCTACCTCAATCAAGAGCTTCTTTTTAGTAGAGTTTCCCTTTCTTTACACTCTTTCTTTATTTATTTTGCTTAAACATGTTGCTTCAAGCTATGAGTGGCTAAACTCTTTAGTTTTAGGGTTTTGATGATTTTTTTATGAATTCATTTTGATTTTGTAGACTTTCATGGTTTTGTTGGAATGATTATACTTTTCATTGTTATTGTGTTTAACTCTTGTGGATTGGCCATCCTCACATGTTAGGTTAGATGTATGATTGAGAGATTGTATGTTTAACTTGATCTATAACAATGAATTGTTGTTAATCTATCACGAGAGTAGTTAGGTTGACAATAAAAGTTGCTAAAGACTATTTTTAATGCCATGTAATTTTGTATTGGTTTTAAGAGATTAATAATCAATCGAGTTGCATGAGAAAGGGTTGTTTTTGAGAGAAAATAACTTGGAATTAAGTTTGTAGACTTAGGCATGAATGACAATAAAATCCATGAAATCTATAATATTGCACGATGAAATAAACAAGGATTCATTACCCTACAACTCTCTTTGACTCTTGTATTTCTCACTTTAATACTTTCTTTATTTGATTTGTATTTTCCATAACTTATAATATTCAATTTCAATCCTCAAATAAAATTGATTCAACTCTAGAATAGCTAAGTAACTTAACCTTCCCAATTGGATCTCCAGTGGAACGATATTCGGACTTAACCGTCTTATATTATAACTTGACCCGTACAGTTGCGGTTAACACTCAAAGTGCGCATCACCTTGTAAAAAAAGAACATTCATTTCAGAATTTAACTCAATATATAGAGGTGAACAATAATAACAATATGCAGGTTATATATATGTTGATCGTACTGTGACAATATCATGTTGTTATATACATTCGCACTGAAAACCCCACTTTAGTCATACAAGTAAGCTTCAATGAACACTTTCAAACAAAAATTATACATAGAATCACAATATAACCACATAAATAGACTCAAAATCACATTATAATCTCACTTTTCAACCTTGATAACATGGATAACCTCCAAATTCAACTTATACACTAGTCTACTAGAAAGAATAAGAATTAATTGAAAAAATTCTTTGTTTAGGGGCAGGGGGGACAAGTGAAACATAGTATAGTAGGAGCAAAACAAATATATAATTATTGTAACTTGTCCAACCTTTTAGGAGTATAACTACTTAAAAGTAGAAATACTCATACATTAGTCTATTAGAAAGAATAAGGGTCAAATGAAAAACTTCTTCATTTAGGGAAGGACAAGTGAAACATAATACAAAAAATATTTATCACAAAAAAAAAAAAAAAGATATCTCTTTAGAACTGAAGCACATTAATCCAATACGAGCAAAACAAATATATAACTTAAATAATCTCAAACCATCATAAAAAGTACCTAAAAGTTTTTCAAGAAACAATTTAACTCCCCAAACAACCAAAATAGTTCATATGTGCACTTTGATTATCAAAACCAATTAAAAAGTACCTAAAAAATGTCTAAGTGACACATTATCAAAATCAACTCAAGCATATAATAACAACACTAAATGGATGAATTAGCTACCATAACTGCAGGATAACCACACATAATATACATGCATTTATAAACAGAGTTTGAACTTTAATTTTAAAAAATACCTAAGCATTTTAAGGTCTATCGCCTTCCTGTTCTTGCCCCAACAATTTTTTAGTGACCTCTAAACTCACAACTATGACCTCTAAACTCAAAACCAATCAAAGAATGGCTAAAAAGTGTCTAAATGACACTTTGACTCCAAAAACAAGTCCAAAATGCACAATTATGACCTCTAAACTCAAAACCAACCAAAGAATGGCTAAAAAGTGTCTAAATGACACTTTGACTACAAAAACAACTCCATAATGCACAACTATGACCTCTAAACTCAAAACCAACCAAAGAATGGCTAAAAAGTGTCTAAATGACACTTTGACTACAAAAACAACTTCATAAATGCATGAATTGGCTACCGTAACTGCAGGATAGCCACAACACATTATAACTTAAACATATAAAAAAATGTACTAAATGCATGAATTGGCTACTGTAACTGCAGAATAGCCATAACCATAATTTTGAACTTTAATTTAAAAAATAAATAAATACCTAAGAAGTTGAAGGTCCATCGCCTCCATGTTCTTGCCCCAACAATTCTTGAACGTCGGTCCATTTATCTTCCCATTTGACAAGTTGATTCATTAACTTCTCATTTTGCTCCGCCATCTTTGCGTACTTCTTAATGAGTTCATCTAAAAAGTGTCTAAATGACCCCTTAAGTCCCAAAACGTACTAAAAATGTCTAAAAAGTGTGTAAACCCTCAAGAGACTCGTTAACTCCAAAAAAAAATCCAAAATGCATAACTATGACCTCTTAACTCAAAACCAAACAAAAAGTACCTACAAAGTGTCTAAATGACACTTTAACTCCCAAAACAACCTACATAATTCTCAAGAGTCTTCACAATATCCAAGACCAATGAAAAAGTACCTAAGAAGTGTGTAAATAACACTTTAACTCCCCAAAACAACTTCAAAATACCTAAGTATGACTTACAAACTCAATACCAATAAAAAAGTAACTAAAAAGTGTCCAAATGACACTTTAACTCCCACTACAACATCAAAATGTCTAAGTATGACTTTCAAACTCAAAACCCACCTAAAAAGTGTATAAGTTTCACTTTGACCCTCAAAACAACTTAAAAGTGCATAAAAAGTGTCCAAGAAACTTATTAATTCCTAAAACAACCTAAATTCAAAATATCTTAAATTCCTAAAGAGTGTCAAATAGAATTTTGTGACATGTTGATTAATAAAAAAATTACATTTGAAAGTCTTATTTGTCCACCTACAAGAGTATTCATCAAACACACAATGGCTTCAAGTGTCTAAATAAACCAACCTAAATTCAACCCATCAAGAGTGTCTAAGTGTTTTTTGAGTTTCAAAAACAACAAAAATGTATCTAAAAAGTGTCTAAATGACACTAATGACTTTCAAAACAACTTGAACATATATAAGTGTGACTTCCGAACTCAAAATCAACCTAAAAGATCAACATTAATCATTCTCATTGCAATTTCATCATTGTCATTACAATTTCATTCAAATTTTCACATGGTATTTATAATACTTGGTAAGTCTCACAATGCAAAGTCCACTAATTTAAACTATGTGTTCCAAAACGACAACTAATCTTCCAAGACAACAACTAATTTCATTCATACATTCATTTGTAGAGGACAATTCTAGATAAAAAAAAAAAATACTCAATTAACAAGTCTATATAACTATGGAAAACAACTCTAGATCCAAACGAATAGTCAATAAAAAACTCACCCACGTTTAGTAAGATGGCGGCAACCACCCACGTCGGCAGAAGAAGAAGGCGGGTGTCGGTAGAAGAAGCAACGTGGGGTGGCAACAGCAGAAGAAGCGACAACCACAGGCGGCGTCAAACTGGCGGCAGCAGCGACGGCGCGGGGCGGCAGCAGCAGTGACGTTGGCGGCAGCAACAGTGACGTTGGAGGCAGCAGCGCCGACGTCTGGCGGCAGCAACAGGCAGCGTCGGGCAGAGGAGCGGTCGAGCCTTCTTGTCGGGGCGGCAACAGCGGCAGCGTCGTCATTCTTCAAGAGCCTTGTTGTCGGAAGCCTTGTTGTGGGAAGAGGATTTTGTGGGGTGAGGGTGGGGAAGATGAAAGGAATGGGTGGAGATTTTTTCTTTGTTTTATGTAAAAATAAAAGTAAAATGAAAAAGAAAAAAATAGCGAAAGTGAGAGGAGGGAAAGTAAAAAAAGTCAAAATAGTAAAAAAAAAATCCGAAAATTCACCTCTTTTCCCGCCAAAACCATATTTTTCATTTTCTTACATTTAATGACTGTTTTTTTTAGTCATTAATTAATGAAAAAAAAAAAAGTCATCAATTCCGACAAATCCGAAAAACTCCGTCTTTTTCCGGCAGAAAACGCGTGATTTTGGCTTTAATGACTGTTTTTTCTCTTTGTTCTCTATTTCTGCTACTGTACAAGAGTCATGGAAGGTGAAAATTGTTGTAGTGGTGTCTAATTATAGCTACTGATGCACTAATTATCTATATATTTAAAATTGAATTTTGAATTAGTATTGATATACTACTCATACACCAATACAATACTTAAAATGGAATTAAATCATGATTGATATACTACTAACTAATAATATACATTTTGCATTTTTAATGACTATTGATATACTACTAATATATATATATATTACACAATTTATATAAAATTTGAATGAGTGTTGATAAACTATTAATGTATATCAATGCTTAGTATTGCATTTTGAACTCATTATAACATACTATTGATACACTAGTAATCTACATGTAATTTATTTTGAATTAGTACTAATATACAATTAAAATGTCAATGTTATACCTTAAGTACCTTTCTAAATGATATACTTCATATTTGGTACATCAACAATATCATTGATATTTTTTTCGCTCTAAATCAAATATATCAATCAATTAATATACAAAATATGAAATATTAATTATACAATTGATATACCATATTAAATATAATTTATATACCATTAAAATTATATAAAATAAAAAATTGAAAATAAAACAAATTAACTAATATAATTTATATTTGGTATATCATTTGATAAAATTAATGTATTTAACATATACCATCAACATTAAAATTGAACTAATTGGATCGAAATAACCTATATCAAAACGAAACAAAACTAAAAATAATAATAACCATAATCAAACAAACAACGTCGATTATAACACAATTATGATATATTAGTTGTATAAGTGATATTCTTTAAAATAAGATATACCTATTGATTGATATACCAAATATAAAGTATATTAGTGGACTAATATACCAAAATATAAAATATATATGATATACCTGTTAGATTTGCAAATATCCTTATGCTTTTTCTTCGTACCCATTTCAATTTCTCTAAGTAAAATATATATTATTTGTAATTTTCTTAAGAAAGGTAATGACAAAGAAATATAAAATTTTCATGAGTCACTGTATTGAGCGGGGATAAAAATTATTCAAAGACATTATATCATATTATATATTTAAGAAACACACATAATAATCGAGCTTCATTAGTTTTATATGAGGATAACCATTATTTACTTCTCTAAGCATAGAGAAGCATAATAATAAGTAGGAAAGATAAGCAACTCAAACTTCACACATGACATCAAAAGAAAATGTGAGGGAGATAGACAGAGAGATGAAAGCCCGATTTGGATGTAAAAGACTTATTTCTGGTGCGCTTCGATGTCTTTGGTGAGTTTATTCATGAGATCAAGGTACTTGTATGGATAAGGAGAATCGTCTTTAAGTTTCTCATATTCCAAAGTCAAAATTGCCAAACTATGCTCGAAATCTTTTGGTACAATTCGATATATTCCCTTAAAGGTTTTGTAATGCTCGAACACATCACCTTCCAATCCAATCAAAGTTACTGCCATGTTCTCGTCATCGAATTCCACTTGTTCTTTGAAGACCTCAGGCTTGTCATCTTAACAATCATATAAAAAAACTGATGAATTAGAAAATGGTTATTTTTACGAAATCAAATTAAAAGAAGAAAACACTAAATGATCGTAGATGTAGCCAAAGACCTAGTCAGGGACATAGTCGTGCTCGTTTATATACGTACCAAGGGTGTAATTCCATATTTTGATGGAGCCATGGCCATGGTTTTCCCAGTCACCTTCATGAACTTCAACTTTATTGAAGATGCTTGGGCAAATATTGGGAATATGAGAAACTTTATCTTTAAAGACTTTGTAGTATTTTTCTGCAGATACATTTAATTCTAATTCACTCACAAGCTTTCCGGCAAGAGACATTGTTTCACTCTTATATATTGTTTTGCATATATAAAACACTTACACACTACAATCTCCTATGCCTTCCTCTTTTTATACTCCCTTAGTAATAACTAATATTATTTTATTATTGTTAGTTGTTCTTTTTTATTTTACAATTATTGTTGTTGTTTTCCTCGTAGGGACCAGCATTTATAACCCACAGATATATGATAAGTTTTTTTTAAGAAAGTGGTATGAATTATCTAAAAACCATAGTTTGAGAGTAATGGGTGTGCTACAAAGAGAAAGTTCGAGAGAAAATGTAATAAATACATAAAATTTGAAGTAGGAAAAATTAAGGGAAAAAAAACAGATATATAAAAATCTGCTCACACTTAAGAAAATATTTCCAACTTAAAAACAATTCTAAAATAAGACCAAGAATAATAAAATTGTACACATTTCCTTCACATTTAACTATTGTGGTCAAGCTAATTGTTTCATAAAATTAGTGAAGATACATTTGAATTAGTTCAAACAATCAGGATTATAAAAAATAATATGTTACAATTTAGTCTAATCAAAACGTAGCTATTTATTGGATGGAATTCCAATGCTTTAAGATGGTCTTGATAAGGGTGTGGCTTGATTTGAATGTGGTTGGTCATCTACTTCATGTCCCACCGCCTATCATTTATGTAATAAATAAATATCATTAATTTTTTATTGATTCTTTTTTTTTTTTATATTGTAGATAATTGGCCATTACTGTTGTACACATGATCGTGGTTGTCACACATTTTATATATAATTGTTAGTTATGATGCAAAATTTTCGCAAAAACAAATTAAAAGAAAGGAAAAAGTATTCTTAAATTTGTAAATATAGCAAAAACAAAAAAAAAAACATTAAATAAGATTTATTTTTATTATTCTAATTTTACCCATTCTTGTATTTGTTGTATATTAGAAATATATTAAGTCAACTAAAATACTTTATATTTGATGTATCTATGGATTGATTTACAAAATATAGAATATATTAGTCGTACAATTAACCATAATCATCATTTGTGTACAAAATTTATTAATTGACAAGTGTGCACTACTTATTATTTATAGATTAAATTTATATCCTCTTTAATTTGTTTCAAAATGTGAACAGATGCTTGTGCATTTGAACAAGTAAATTTTTAAGAAGTATTGATAAATTAACAGTACACTAATGTTATTTATGAAATGAATTTTGAATTAGTGTTGAAATATCACTAATATACTAGTGTTATACTTGAATTTTATTTAGAATTAATATTGATATACTTTTTTAGGAAAGTATACGAAATGAGATTAAACTTTAAACTTTCAAATTTATAGTATAAATTCATATAGATTAAACTATGTTCATGTTTGACATTAATATTTGATATATTGCTTCTAACGGCTGACTCTTCAAGCCCTTTATCTATAGTCATCAGTACATGCATGACTTGGCTCCACTTCTAAAAGCAAATAGCGGAAAAGTATACATAAACCACTTTTAACCAAAAATAAATAAATAAATAAATAGGTATGCATGATTGATAACCTTGATAAAAGAAATACAGAAATGGTTCAAATGGAAAAACAAAACTACCAAATATGTATTTTAATATATGCATCTAAATAAATTTAGATACATGAGTAGATGTGGAACTAACTCTAGCCCATGGCATCGCCAATAGACTACTTTATCATGTATCTGATATGTTCTTGAAATGAAGATGATTAAATAGGCGAGTGTTAAAAATACTTAATAAGAGACTCCATTGTTGGGGATTCGGATATGTACGTACATAGTCAACATACAGGTTAAACTATAGTGAGACCTAAACTTTTCTTCTTTGTTTCCACTCCTCCTTATAATTGAGAATGTGCACCTCTTTCATGCACATAGTTTTATAAACATCTATTTCATGCACACAAAATCCATTAAGCATTCATCCTTTTCACAAATCTCATGCCTCTTGAGATATACATCACTTTCATATATACTGACCATCTTACATCAATTTTACATATCAACTAAGCCCTTGAACATGCATCTCTTTCATGCGATTAAAAATCTTGGTGAAAAATGAGGGAACCATTCATTGTTTTCATAGATTTCGTGAACACTCAAACATGCATGCGGTCCAACCAAGAAAGTCAATTTCATAATGTGCATTACATATTAGATTCACATCCAATTTCAGAACTATGACACACATAACATGACATTCATGACATTTACAGGTCATAGTACATATACAAGACATGGGTGTTCACTGAAACCAATCAAATCGAATCGTTTTACAAAGTCGAACCGAAACTAAATCGAAAAGCCAATGAATCGGAAATTGCAGTTTGATTAAGTTAAATTTGTTGGGTTTTATGCCCTAAAACTCATAGATTGTAAATGTAATTATTCGACCATCATTAAATCGTTAATAAAGAGTTATTGATATGTTATTTCAATAAGCGTTATTAATTTTTTTTGTTTGTATTGTCTTAATAACCTTAAATCCAATAAACTAACATCTTAGGCTGTTTTATGAGTCTTGAACTGTATGTGGGGATATATGGAGATACAGTCTAAAGGGTTTATAGTATAGGGATAAGACTGGGTACCTTATCCATTGACACTATGGGTATGACCCATTTTGTATTTGACACGAACGCAATGATCTAACACGTTCATGTAGGTGACATGCGAGTGGGGACATCATATGTAATGAGTTTGCATTAGACTGGACCACGAAATAGTAATCACTAGATGTAACTCCAATGACTAGTTAGGTTTCTATTTCGATAGGATGACCTAAGCAACTTAGTCTTAATCTTGAGTATATTATGGACTCCTGTCCACGAAGGATTGTCCTTTGATTTGTATGAGTGAGAGTGGCCGTTTGCCGACTCAATATACCTACCATCTTGGAGACAAGACCAAGTGGAGAGCTGGGGACATAATTATACCAAATAGAATTCTCTCATTCCTATCTTTAGGGTAAGTAGATAAGTGTTCTCTTAAGTGGTGTCTTCGGGACTTGAACAAAAGGCACTACCCTCTCACTGGCCCGAGAGGTGTTTCTGTTTAATGGTTGGACCATAAACAGGTTGTTCATTAGAGAAGCACTAATACTTAAGGATTTAGAAGTAACCTAGGGGTAAAATCGTAATTTGACCTAGCTGATGTTACGAACACTTGTGAAGGACTAATTTGTTGTCATTGGTCTATATCCATGGACAAATAAATATATCTGCAGTGAGAAGAGTGTAGTTGTGGGTGTTTAGTTGAGTGTAACCACAATTAACGGATATTGATTAATGTGGTTAATGAGTTTAGTCGATTAATCTTATATCTTTGCCTTAGGTTGTCACACCCCATCCCAGATACACTCTATACCTAGGATTGAGCATGATCCTTTTTTCTCTTACAAAATTCTATAAGATGGATACCGTGTAAATAGCAAAACAAAACAACATTTCCATTGACAAATCAGAGGAAAATGCAACCTCTCAACAACATAACTGTAGTTATACATATATGGTGCAACACGTCCCCCCTTTGTAGTCTCAGAAATGTGCATAATACAGGATATATGTAAAGTCTAAATATTTACAACTATCCCAGAGATTCACTTCCAGATAGGCCCAGACGAGGTTCTTCTGTAGGCTAAGCGTCCCGGACACGCTCGCTACCTGAAACAACAAACAACAGCAAACTAAATGAGCAGAAAGCTCAGTGAGTGACTAAATCTACTAAACTGTTCATAGCAAATATAAGCTAGTTTGTGAATTAATAACCATCACATATCACATCCCAATGAATTACCAAGATTCACTTTCCACGTGGCACATATAACTATCAAATTCTTATGTCTCACAAACTTGCAACTATTTAGTGCTTTCACTTCCCGTCCCTCAGCACTTACTCAATTGTAATTACAATACCATGTGCCTTCATATGAAATCGCTCAGCACAGGTAATAAATTCTATCTTTGCTCAAGTGCCTTCACTCATGGTCCCTCGGCACGAGCTAGTGTGTGATGGATTACTACATGCCTTCATTCATAGTCCCTGAGCATTGTAGTCCATTCCTTACTGTTTATCAAGTGCCTTCTCAATTCCCTCAGCACTTGCTCTCACGCTTCCTCACTTATAGCTTTCACCATAAGGTCCCTCAGCCAATAATATATTTAGACATTAGTATTAATATTCTTTTAAATCACTAACACATCACATTCACAAGGCATACTACCATGAATCACGTTTCCTCATCAATATGCATACTAAGTTTAACACAAGATATAACAAACAGTCACTCACAATTGGTCCCGGCTCTAAGTGGGTTATAAGCCTCCCCGAGCTCTTCTTGGCCTGAAAACACATAATCCTCAAGTTTAGTTTCCATAATCTCCCTTTTCCTTTAACATACAATAGTAACGTTACTCTTAGAAAATTGTAAATTGCCAGCGTTACTCATGTGATACTAAAACTGTACTAGCGATACTGCGTTGATTGAAACCAGCGAGACTACCTTGATGAGCGATACCCAGCGATACTCTAGCGAGAATCGTGAGACGCAAAGCCTATTTTGCGTTGCAGCGTTACTTGCTTCGCTGCCCTGTCTCTCGCTCACTCAACAATACTTCCGCTGCAGCAGAACCGTTTCCTTCTTCCTTTCTTCTTCTTCCTTCTTCAACCTGCTAAACATCTCGTTTCAGTCAATTTCAGTACTTTCTTCCTTCTACAAACTTGTTAAGATACAGGTCCTCCATCTTACCTCCAAATTTCATGAAGAACATCCTTTTCGTTTAGGATATATCCTTCGGCAACTCCAAGTTACAACTAATCATCCGACAGTTCAACTCCCGTCTCTTCTTCCTGAGTTTGACACACAATTAAACAATTTCAGCTCAAGCATCCTTCATGAAACCTGCTAGAAATCGAGTTAACTTACTAACCTCAAAGTTTTAGCCCTAACCTTCGTCTCTTCAATTTGTTCTTCCTCCAAAACCGAGCATCACTCTGAAGAGATAATAGCAGCCGAAACCTCTGTCAAACCCAAGTTTCTTCCACGAATTCAATGAGATTTCTGCTTCAAATCAGTATGAACATCTTCTTCTACCTTCCTCCGATGTTTCGCCTTAATATGGACCCAACTCGAGCTCTGAAATGCAAGCAGAACAATTGAATTCTCAGTCCACTTATATATATACCACCGACTTGTCCTCCATTTCAACTCTATACTATAATCTGTTCAATGCATACCTCCTATGCTCAGCTTCAGCAACGCACACGGCCTCTGATGATATTTCTTTTCAAACTCTCCCGCCAAATAGTTAGCATACGCATAACTTTCTCTCGACCAACACTCTTTGTCCAACGCATACCCGCCTTCGACGCATGGTAGCGTTCACCGCATAATAGCCTCACCGCAGATCAGCTCCCAACTCCTCGTGGCCTTTACTTCCAACGGCACACTGCCTTCAATGCGTTTGCTGCATAATAATCCTCGGTACCAAGTGATCATCCACGCCTTATGTCCTCAACGCGTCACGACTTCAGCGCATGACAAACTTCCCTCACCTTTGCGTTTACACCAAAATTGTTTCCTCCACAACAGGTTGGTATCAACGCATAGCTGACACTTAGCCGTTTCCCACTCCAAATGCAAGCCAGCCAACTACTTTTACATTCACCCATCTCTCGGCCCCTTCTTACCTTGCGTTCTCACAAAATTAGGTGCGGGGCTTACATAGGTTCCCTTCCTAGCTTGTAAAGAGTGATGAGATATTTATATCTTGAATGAAATTTGAAATGTTCAAATTTACTTAGGGAAATAATGTAATGTATGTTGATAATATAAATTTAATTTTGGATATGATATAAAATTAATTTTCGAGAAAATTAAATATTTGAAGGAGTTCAAATAATAATATGAATTAGATTCATATTAAAACTGTAGGTTAAAATTAATGTGTATTAGATGCACATTAAAATTATAAGTTATGAGATAATAACAATTGAATATAATTCAAATGTACGTTAAATTAAATATTAGATATTTAATTTAAAAATTAATTAATTAAAGAATTAATTTTCTTAATTTATTTTAATTAATTTTGATTTAATTAATTTAAATGAATTAAAACTATAGGTTATATGGGAGATTTTCATTTAAATATGATTTAAATGAAATAATTAATTAAATTAGATTTAATTAATTATTAATTATTATTTATTATTTATTTATTTGCTAAATTAAATAATTTAATAAATAAATTAATTAATTATTGTTTTGTAATTCTAATTTTGAATTGGGGATGTTCTAAGAAGAAAAACAATACCAAATTTGCCCAAAATGGATGAACGGAGGCTAAGAAATCGTGCAAAGAAGGTCTCTGCAAAAAGGGAAAAAAAAACTGGACAGAGGTGCTGGGGAAGAAGGGCTGACATCAGCGTGACGTCAACAGAATCTTCAGGCGACTTGACTCTGCTAGCATCTTGGTTCAGCTGCGGTTCACGCGGTTCAGCTCTAGTTTAGGTGTTTAGTCCGGATTAGCTGGTTTTGGTCCAATTCTTGGCATTTTTTGCTTTGTTCATGGTTTTAGGCCTAGTTCGAAGCAGTTCGAGGGTTTTTGGTCCGGTTTTAGCAGGTTTAGGATATTTTTAGCTTTACTTTATCTTAGGAGCCAATTTTACCGATTCAATTGCTATTTAAATGCTTTATGGATGTCATTTAGTGATAACCCATCATAGGTTAAACATGTTCATGCATTTTAGTATATTATAAATGTTATAATATATGGTTTTAATGCATGATAATAATTTCATGGGTTAATTAATGTATGTTGATATATTAAATATATGAAATTGGAAAAGCATGATGTATGACATTAATCAAATAAATATAAATAATTATATTTATTAATGTTTTGTTAATGTATGATTGATTTTCATGATTTATTTAATATAAGTGTTATATTTTAAATGAAAATCAATTTACATTGAGC
Organism: Citrullus mucosospermus; assembly: GCA_030954485.1. NCBI lineage: Eukaryota > Viridiplantae > Streptophyta > Magnoliopsida > Cucurbitales > Cucurbitaceae > Citrullus > Citrullus mucosospermus. The sequence goes on along the minus strand of CM062061.1, from coordinate 14,462,341 downwards.
ATGATACATCCATAGATTAATATAATTATTATATTATGTCATGAAATGCATGTAATATGATTGGTTAATTAATTAGAATTTGATTGTTAATTAATTAAATCATAGAAAGCATGTTATAGAGCTAATCATTAAAATTTATTATATTTATAAAATGTATGATTAGTAACCATCAACCTTATAATTAAGAATTGCATGCAAATATAAGATCTTAGGAAATTGGTTTTAAATTGTTTAAAATTAGTTTAGACCTAAGATCACATTAATTCTAATAAGATTAGAATTTTATCTTACTATGTTTTAAAATAGTTTTAAAATATGACTAAGTAGGATAAATAAGACTTTAGGTTATAAGGGAACTCTACCACTTCAGTTATGTCAAAATTAGGGGTATTTAAGTTGACGGGTTACAGAACACCTCCTAACTGGAAACTAAATTGGAACCTGAGTTGAATTAATCTAAGGCCTATTAGTATGCATCATCACTAGGTTAATTAAATGATTTAATTCACCTAGAACATTAGTGTAAAAACCTTTTATAAGAGTTATAATAGGCATAGACTTAGATAGATTAACTTAGCCGAATTTATTTGAGTTAAATAACCCTAAGATACGGTAGGACAATTTAGTGGGAGGAAAATTTCAAAACGAGATGTTTATATCAAGTTTTGCTCCTACGTCCCTGATTATTCACACCATGAGATCCATACTCGACTTCGTGTCGCCTTTGGGAGTGGCCTCCCTTTGGAAAGTGTCTGTATGGTTCAATAACAAAGTGAATGGAAAAATGTCTGTGAAAGTGGGAGCAGGACGCGTGTCAATGTATCCCTCAATTTCCAACCCTAGGTCGCACCGTAAGATTTTTATGATCTGCTTGCATGTCCTCCTGGAGCAACCATCCCTTCAGAGGGCCTGATCATAGGTTTCAAAACATTGCGAACTCCTAAAAAGGGTAGGTTCATTTAGGTTAATTATCAACAATTGTCTTTCCTAACGATAGCTTGTTGGTGCGTACCTATGAGATTTGAAAGTTGGAGGGTTACACTTACGGAGATGAGTTAAGAGTTAACGATTCCTTGACCAAACCATGGTTGCTAATGTTTATAGGAATATGAGTTATTCTAGCATTAGAATTAGCTGAGAATTGTCTCATTTTAAAGGAGGAGTGGCTAATCACCCTTCGGTGGTTGTTGCTCTAAACCTCTGAAGCATCGTTGCAAAAACTAAATCAATAGTTTATTAGGGTTTCTTTGATTGCTTGTTTTTGTTGAATTGATTGGATTACTTGCAATTTTGTTTGCTTTTGTAATGAGGTAAGGAAAAAATAACTAAAACGGTTCATTGTTTATAATTTCAGCATGTCTTCCTCAATCGTCGCACTACTTAAAAAGCATGTCTTCCTCAATGGCCATACTTAAAAGATAGTTTGCCTAGTTTGCTGACATAGTTAACTATCTTGCAGGAGGACATTTGCCACCTGACATGAACACCCAACAAAAGAAGAGATATCTGCACAATGTTAAGTTTTACCATTGGGAGGACCCACTTCTCTACAAGGTTTGCGCTGATAGTATGATAAGGAAGTGTGTGCCTCAAGAAGAAGTGGTAAGTATTTTGAATTCATGCCATGCTTTCCCCTATGGAGGTCACTTTGGAACCACTAGAACTTCATCTAAGGTACTTCAGTTAGGTTTTTCTTGGCCCTCTCTTTTTAAGGGTTGTTATACTTTTGTCAAATCATGTGCCAGGTGCCAACGTACTGGCAAAATTTCTAGACAACATGAGCTTTCAATGAAACTTATCTTGGAGGTGGAGCTCTTTGATGTCTGGGGTATTGACTTTATGGGGCCTTTTCCTATGTCTTTTGATGGCTACCTATATATTCTAGTTGTAGTTGATTATGTATCTAAGTGGGTAGAAGCCATAGCTACTAGGACCAATGATGCTCGCACTGTTTTTAAAATTCTTGCATAAAAACATCTTTACGTGTTTTTGTACACCTAGAGCTATTATTAGTGATGAGGGTTCTCACTTTTGCAATAAATTATTTGAATCCATGATACAAAAATATAATGTCAATCATAAAATGTCACACCCTACTTTTAAGAAACTGATGCGTTGAAGAGTTTATGAAGAAAAGAAGTAAAAGACCATATTGAATGCATGGTCAGGACCAAGGTAATGCATGGTATGGATGGACGCATGGAAGTAAACCGAGAAGGGAAAGAAGTGAAACGCATAAGCAAGAAAGGAATAAAGTTATGTTATGAAGTGTTGAAAGAGATCTAAGTCTCGGAAAGATAGAATACTATAGCAAATTGAGTAACGCATAGACTATTAGCAAGGAATGTTCACGAGTGTTGGATAAAGTGAAAGGTGAGAAGTAAGTTTAAAGATTGGAACAAGAGGTGGATGCATACTACTTTATTATCATAAAAATGTTTTAGTGCAAGGAAAAATGGTTAAATGAATAACCTTGGAATACAAGCACAAGAACGCATAGAGGGATAATTAAGGAATCTTCAAGGATAGGAGGAAGATCATGGACGCATGATAGTATGCGGTTCAGGCTGACTCATGGTATTATGCAGTAAGACAAACGCATAGTAGTGTGCGTTGAGACGTTGACGCCTAGTAGTATGCGGTGGAAAAACAAGTTCAAAGGAAGTATGGCCAAGAGTTAGAAAAGTGAGTAGTGAAGCTCAAACCTTAAAGGAAACTCAACGAACGCATGGGGGCGTTGTGTTGAATGAATGGTTGTTTATTGAAAAATGTTGGATGCATAAGATAAGCTTATAAAGGCTAGGTGGCACATGTGGATTAATGCATGGTTAATTAAGCATGCAGCGTGACATGTGGCAAACAAGTGGCAAAAGGAGAGGAGAAGTTGGATGGCAAGATCCCTATAAATAGAATTTTGAGGGAAAAGGAGCGACTGATGACTCTGAAAGAAGAATTATGGAGAGAAAGGGAAGAAAGAAGGCAGAAAGGAGGAATCCTTGCGTCCGTAGTAGGAGTCTATGGCCAAGAGAGAAGGTATTTTTGACAACTTAGCTATTTTATGTAAAGAAGTTGTCTTGCGTCGAAAGAGGGTCGGCTGCGGTAAAGACAAACACTACGCTCAAGGTGAATGTCGCGTCCAAAGATACGTGATGCGTTCAAGTTAGACCTTGTGCCCAAGAGAGGTCGACGCATCCCAAAAAGAGAAGTAAGAAGAAAGGTTGTACTTTGCAGTAGTTGCCTACCTTGCGTTGAAGGGCAGGGTTGCGTCCAACTGAGTTGACAGAGAAATATGAAGCCTTGCGTTTCTAAGATTAGAACGCTGTGTCTAAGAAGCTCGAGAAGAGGAAATAGAGGAAAGGAAGAGGAATTATTCTTTGGCAAGTACATGTGAGTAACACCTGCGTTTTTCAAAATATAAATGAGTTCTTTATGAATATGATTTTATGGGTTTCTAATGAATTAATGCATGCGTTTACATATATATAAAGCACATGAATATGTTGGTTATAGAAATGAAAGCATGCGTTTATATATATAATAGCACACGAGCAAGCTGAGAGCATGCGTTATATATAGAAACAAGTTAAGTAAGACGCATACTGTTGATAATACAAGATTTTCATTGAAAGGCATATTGCTAATCATAGATGATGTTTCTAGAACATAGTGTATTTTATAAATTCCTAAACATGGCACCCTAAAGCTCAAGGACTAGAGGAAGGCAAATGGGTAGTCGGAAAATAGAAATGGGACCCAATGCTCAAGGATAAAAGGAAGGCATATGGGCAGCCCGGGTTATAATATCTATGTGCACATAGAAGAATATATATATACGACGTTGATGTGTTGAGATTACTCCACACAACTAAGGATAATCGACGTTGAGTAGCGTTCGCGCCTCAACTAAGGAAAAGATAAAGAATGAATTTGACGTTGAGAAGCGTAGAAGCAATGCTCCGCCTAAACTAACGAAAAAGTATTTTGAATGAATGAGATTTTTATTATTTATTTCAAACAGATATGTATACATGATATAACAATGATTTGATCATGTTGTAATATGATTTGAACTGTTATATTTTTATGCATGGTTAACAATGTTTAGATTATACAGTTTTACAGTTAAAGTAAAATGTTATCAGAAAAACCATTACTCACTAAGCTGTTAGCTCACCCTTTTTATATGTTTTCCATTTTCAGGTAGCATGACAGTTCCCGTTGCCGATCGAAGTCGAGGTTTTTCAAGAGTGTGTTAATGGTATTACCGTCCTAAGAAGGATTTAAAAGAAAATAAGATGAAGTTGACAGTGGGTTATGTGACGGGGTAGTCGGTAACTGCTATCCTCACACTCTGTCTCGAGCTATGGGAGGGTAGTTCGGGGCGGGGTGTGACAGGGAGAGCGAAGATTGCTAGGGCCGGAGTTGGTGCAGGTGTCAAACGAGGCTATCCAGAAAATTAGATTGGGCATGCAGTCCGCGTAGAGCAGGCAGAAGAGTTATGCCGACACTAGACGCAAGGACCTGGAGTTCGATGTAGGAGATCACGTGTTCTTAAAAGTGGCCCGTTGAAGGGCGTCTTGAGGTTCGGCAAGAAGAGGAAGCTAAGTCCCTGTTTCATAGGGCCGTTCGAGATTTTGGAATGGATTGGCTCCGTGGCCTACCGGTTGGCGCTACCACCGTCTCTCGACATAGTCCATAATGTATTTCACGTCTCCATGCTAAGGAAGTATGTCGCCAACCCTTCTCACATACTGGACTATGAACCACTACAATTGAGGGAAGACCTGAGCTATGAGGAGGAACCTATAGATACATAGAAATCTTGGCAAAGGAAGTGAAAACCTTGCGCAACAAGGAAATGGTGATGGTGTTGTGGCAAAACCACGGTTTCAAGGAAGCAACATGGGAGCGGGAGGATGAAATGAGGTCAAGGTACCCTGAGCTCTTTCAGGATTAGGACTTTCGGGGACGAAAGTTCCCCCAAGGAGGGGAGACTGTAATGGCCCAAATTTCGGTAAATCACTTTCCTCCCTTTAAATTTAAAAAAAAATAAAATAAAAAATAAATAAATAAATAAGAAAATAATATTAATAATAACCTTGGAGCGGAAGGAGTGTGAAGGGAGTTTGAAAGTCCATGGTCAGCAGGAGGTTGCGGCGCTTTCGGTTGGGGGAAAGATCCCCGGTTGAATTTTGACCGTGGGGGACGTTTTTAGGAGAAGGGAAGAAAGAAGAAGGAGGCAGAAAAAAAAAAAGGGTAGTCTTTTTCCTCTCTCAAGTCATCCTTCGTCAGTCATTTTCTCACACTCCCCCGTCACTCAGTCGAGCGCTCTAGCCCTCACGGTACGGCCTTAATCGCAGCTTTCAGCGTTCCGGCATCGTCATAGTTGTCTCGCCGCAGCATCCCGGTCATCGTCGCGTCGCATTGTCACAGGCGCTTGTCGACGCATCATCCGTCCTCGTTGCCGCATCACCATTGTGACATCCAACTTTTAACAACCAATGCGTTGAGAAGCCTGAAGGAAAGAAATAAAAGACCATGTTGGACGCATGGTCAAGACTAAGGTAACACATAGTAAAGGTGGACGCATAAGAAGTACCCGATAACTTGAAGGGAAAGAAGTAAAACGCATAGACTTCTATCCTAGGATATTTTCAAGTGTTGGAGAGTAGAAGGTTGTGAAGTAAACATAAAAAAAACTGGAGCATGTGGTGGACGCATGCTAATCTATCTTAAGAGAAATAGTTTAAGTGCAAGGAAAAGGTTAAAAGAATAACCTTGGGAATAATCAAGGAATGTCCAAGGATAGGAAGATGGTCATGGACGCAGGATGAAGGTAAACGCAATAGGACCAACACATAAAGGAAGAGTTTGAGAAGGAGTTGTTGTTATGGACATAAGGGAGGAGTTGGACACATGGTATGATGCGATGAGGTACAAACACATAATATTGAGCGTTTGTCATTAACGCCTAGTGGCATTGTGTAAGCACTGGTTTATAATAGTGCGGCTATGCGTTGAAGGTGATCACGAATGGTTGTTGTGAGTTGAAGTAGTCGCCGCGTTGGTGGGAGAAGAAACGTACTTGGCTTACCATGCCTTGGTAAGGTTGTTATGCGTTGAGGTCCTTATGCGTTGAAGACAGAGTTACCTCTATGCATCAAAGACAGTAGTATAGTTGGCTGAGAGTTAGAAAAGTGAGTAGTGAAGCTCAAACCTTAAAGGAAACTCAACGAACGCATAAGGACGTTGTGTTGAGTGAATGGTTGTCTATTGGAAAATGTTGGACGCATAAGATAAGTTTATAAAGGCCAGGTGGCTTCATATAGACTTGACACCTTAAAAGTAGGAGGTGTTAAAAAGGCATGTTAAGTGTTTCATGCAAGGTGACACTTGGACTAATGCATGGTTAGTCAGACATGCAGCGTGACATGTGGCAATCAAGTGGAAAAAAGAGAGGAGAAGTAGGATAGCAAGCCCTTTATAAATTGGACCCTGAGGGAAGAGTAACGATTTATGATTTTGAAGTAAAAATCCTTGAGGGAAAGAGGAGAACGAAGGTAGAAAGAAGAAACCCCTTGCATTTGTAAAAAGAGGTCTACGACCAAGAAAGAAGACATTCTTGACAACTTAGTCATCTGGTGTTAAAGAAGTTGTCTTGCGTCGAAGAGGGGTCGGCCTTGTGTTTAAGACGAATTCAACATTCAAGGTGAACGCTGCGTTCGAAGATAGACGATGCGTTCAAGTTAGACCTTGCGTCCAAGAGGGTTCGACGCATCCGAAAGAAGTAAGAGGAGTTAGGCTGCACCTTGCGTTAGTCATCAACCTTGCGTTGAAAGGCAGGGTTTGCGTTAGTTACTAACCTTGCGTTGAAGGGCAGGGTTGCGTTCAACCGAGCTGACAGAGGAAAATGGAGCCTTGCGTTCCAGAGTTAGAATGTTGCGTTCAATTGAGCTACTAGAGAGTGGAAACAGTTACCTTGCGGGTTAGAAGCTCAGGCCTTGCGTTCAAGGAGCTCGGGAAAGCAGGATTTGAAGGAAAAAGCTTAAGTGATTTGTGAGTGACACCTTTCTTCTTCAAATCGGTTTTATTGAAAATGTTCTTATAAGATATGGCTTTGTGATGAATTATTTTGAAACGCATGATATTTGACCATATTGTCCAAAAAGGCATGTTTTATCTGATTGCTTTATGATATTGAAAGACATGTTGCAAAATGTTGTTTATCAAGAAATATATTGTTTTCTATGAAAGGTTTTAGATGAACTATTTATGTAAACTGATTGATAAAATGTTTAAGAGGAGGCTTAGTGTTGATGGACTCAAGAAGGCACGTGAGTTTCCCTAGGACCCAGTACTGCGGGACATGAAAAGGTACTTGGGCAACCTGCTATATTCCTATGTGCACATAGAGGTTGATTTGGCTGGTGCGTCGAGTTTTGCTCCGCATTGAGCAAGGGATAATTTCGACGTTGGGTGTGTTGAGTCTTGCTCCACCCCAACTAAGGTTGTTTTCGACGTTGGGTGCGTTGAGCTTTACTCTGCCTCAACTAAGGGAAAAGATTGAAAAACCAAATTGTTTTCTGTTTAATCATTCTGGAAAACGATTCTATTGATTTGGAAAGGATTTACGAGATTGATAAAGTTTTGTGGAAAATATGTTTCTGTTGAATAATCGTGTTAAATCCTTGTTTTATATGTGCAAATGTAACATGCCTGTTTCCAAATAAAGCTCGTTTACAAAACTTGTCACTCACGGGGCTTTAGCTCACGTTTTCCATTTTTTTTCTAATTTTTCAGGTAACGAGCGAGTTCGGGATTGCTTTGCCTACGCAAGAACCTCGTCTGAGCCGTCTTTGGTGAAAATGGTTGGACAGTGAACCTTACAGAGGAGTCAAGGTTGCTGTCTTCAACTCTCCTCTCGGGTTGTGGAGGATAATCCGGGAGGGGGTGTGACAAGTTGGTATCAGAGCGAAAGATTTTGGGAATAGGGAAGTTTAAGCTGTGAATCTAAAAAGAAAGGTTGTAATATCGTGAATTATGATTAACGGACAGACGAGGTAGGCAAGCAGACACCGGAACATCGCAAGCTACCTGAGGAGTGTAAAGGAAAATTTAGAGAATCCACAAGTAAGTAGGAGCTCATACAACTAAATATATTGTTTGTGAATAGTTCGGTGATTAATTAATGATGTTAAGATTGTATAAGAAAAATCCCAGAAAGAGAATGGGGATTAAGAGAAATTAAAGTCTGAGGAGTTCTATGCGTCGAGATGAAGGAAGGGAGAAAAGAATGTTTATGTTAGTGAAAGTTATGGATTAAGGATAGGCCATAAGTTAACTTAAAAGAAATCATGATAGGCGTTTTGGAATCTTAGATGACAATTTGATGATCTAAGAATACAAGAGAATTCAAGTATTACAACTATGTTTAGAAGCAAAAGTATGCGATAAAGAAAGCTAGATGGACGCATAGTATTGGAAAGGATATTTCATTAAGAATTAGATATTCTTGAAAGGAACATCACCACGGATGGTGTGGTATGAACGCATGATATTCTGGTTGAAGTTGGATATATTTTTGGGAATCAGGTTGACGCATAGATGGTTAAGCTCTAACACATTATATTTTGGTTGAAGGGAAATTGAATATTGAGATGTTAAAAAAGGAAAATGATGATTCAAGGGAAGAGGTGATTGCATGGCTCTCACTTAGGTTGAGGAGTTACCAAGCTATGAGATTAGGTTTTAAATGATGGCAAGTTGAATGGGGGTGAAGTACCGTGCGTCGATGATGTATAGTGGAGTAGAACCATCACGTGGGAAAAGTACCTTGCGTTGGAAAGGTTGACAACGCATCAAGAAGTGAAGTTAAGGGAAGTAATGCGCTATGCGTTGTGAAGAGAAATAGTGGACGGAAGTGAAGGAACAAGAACTATAAGTGTTGGCCACGGCTATAAGTGTGGTTACACTTTGATAGGGCTGTCAGGCGTTGAAGGATGTACTATGTGTTTGAAGAATACTTTGAATAGTAGTTGTATGCGATAGACTGCATCTATGCGCTTAAGGCTAACTGCGTATTGATAAGCTATGCGATGGGCAGCGGCTAGGCGTTGGGAGTTTGCTATGTGTTATGAAGGTTCATTGGGCTGATCAAGAAGTCCCCGAATATGGTATAGCATGTGCGGGAGAGGCCATTAAGCGTTGAAGGTTATTATATTGGGAAAATTTCTATGCGAAGAAGAATTGATATGCGTTGGCAAAGCGACGCGTTGAGAAAAGTGAAATTCTTAATAGCTAATAATTGAGAAACAACCTTAATTTAAAAATGGTCTTATGAGCTAACAAAAAGGAAACTAAGTTCAGGCGTTGGATATGCTATAGAGTTGAAAGCAAACCTAATAGAAGGAAACAATAGAAGGATGGATATTAGAATAATTGTTAAAGGAAACGGCTAAGTATGGGAGAAATTTGGAAGCAAAGCTTTAGGTATACCTAGTGGACGCGTAGAAGGGTAACCTCGAAATCTAAAAGGTTGAATAAGAGGATTATAACTTGGTTTAAGTTATACACCCTGGAAGTACAGCGATGTATAGAAAGTTAAGGGAAATATTTACTAATGGCCAAGAGTGAAAAGTGAAATAGCAGAGTACGGGATAAAGTGTTGGATTGGTCCGTAGGTAAGATACTAAACTCACTTTCTATTTGAAGTGGAAATGGATATGTTGTCACACCCTATCCCAAACTACCCTCCCGTAGCCCGAGACGGAGTGTGAGGACAGCAGTTATCGACTACCCTGTCACGTAACCCACTGTCAACCTCACCATCCATGAGCTCTTGACAAACCTCGACTTCGATCGGCAACTGTCATGCTACCTGAAAATGGAAAACATTTAAAAGAATGAGCTAACGACTCAGTGAGTAACGATTTTCTGAAAACAATATATTTTAATTGTAAAACTGGTCAAACTCGCATAAAACATAACACTTCAAATCATATTAAACTGTACTCCAATACCATTGTGAAAACATGCTTGCCCGTTTCAGGATACATTCTCAAAAATCTCATTCTTATAATATATTTTTTCCCTAGTTGAGGCGGAGCAATGCTCAACGCTCCTCAACGTCGATTTTTTCTTAGTTGTGTGGAGTAATCTCAACACATCAGTGTCGTACATACCTCTAATGTGCACATAGGTACTAAAACCCGAGCCGCCCTCAATGCCTTCTACGAGTCCCTGAGCATTGGGGTCCCATTTCTATATCTAGGTTACCCATATGCCTTCTACAAGTCCCTGAGCATTGGGTACCTTTATAATATAACGGCTACCCTTTGGCCTTCTCCAAATCCCTGAGTCTCGGGTGCCTTTTCTAATAAAATATAACACAATACATATGTTGCGTGATAATTGTATGTGTAAATCAACCTAACGCAAGGTGCTAAATGATGTGTTTATGCGTTCAACATATCATGCTTTGAACATGCTATGCGTTCTATTATTATGCGTTGGTGGTCTTGTCAAGTTTTCCTATCCTCTACCCAAGTATAAGCAAAGGAATAGGTGTTCTCGGTGAGTCCGAGGTCGAACACAGGGATTATATTGATTAAGTTTTTAGTTGGATTTCATGCGTTGCAGTGGTAACCAATAAATATTTGAGAGAGTTGTTTTTAATTTAAAGAAAGCGATTGTTTGTACACTAGACTAAAAATTGTGAAAGATGGAAAGCATGCGACACAGCAAGTTCAGCTAAAGATGTGTGTGAATGGATAAAGAAAGGGTTCGTGTCACACCCTCTTTCTAAGATTATTTCGTGGAAGAGCTTATTAAGGAAAGAAGTAAGACAAGAATGGTTGTGCTCGAGTGTTAGTTTACATAGGCCGTTGAGGGAATTTGATTTAGAAGGATTTGATAGAAAGGTTGAGTTGAGCGAATCTTGAATTTTGAAATCAAAGTAATTCTTGAAGTTAAGAATTATTTTAAGTAGGATAAACAGATCAGGAAAACGCAACCATGATTTTACGCTTAGAAGTAAGGCCTTTGGAAGAAAGGAAACCTCATCAAGTGATGGGCAGGGTTAAAAAGAATAGTTGAGAAGTAAGTGAAGTTGGACGCATACTTAGTGAAAAACCATGTTGGACGCATGGTAGAATCGCTTGACGGCATGTAATTGAGGCAAACGTATGGTATTATGCGGTAGAGAAATGCGGCAAGCCTTACCTAACATTTGGAAAGTTGGCAAGTTGAAAAGAAACTATGAAATGGGCAGTAGTTAGAAAAATGGCCTAAATAGTATGGAGCAGAAGTGGCTAAGTGTTGGCCATGCGTTAGTGGAGCTATGCGTTGAGAATTTGCTGAAGGTCACTAGGCGTTAACGGCCATGCGACGTTGAGGGCCACAAGGTGTTGGAAGTCACTATGCGTTGAAGGTTGGTATGTATTGGTACCTTAGAAGAAGGGCCGAGAGAATCATGCGTTAAGTAGCTATGCGACGACTGGGTGCTGAACAATTGTAAAACAAGTGTAAGCTATGCGCTGCTGAAGCTTTGCACGGAAGGTTGAGTCGGCCAACCTAAGTAAGAAGGTGATGGTCGTATTGGTGAGTCGGTGGTATGTATATATATAAGTGAGTACACCGACTCAATCAATACTTTTAGACATAATTCGAACCCAGATTTACCCCTTTTTACAGAAGAACAATGAGGAGAGGTCGAAGAAACAGTTTATGTCGGAGTTAGTAGGAACCAGAACATTTTCATGGTGAAATTGAAGCTGAACCCAGAAGCTTGACGGTTGAGGAAAATCTAAACATCATATGGTGTTTTGAAGACGAATGAGCTGGAAGTTGAAGCTACTGCGAAGTTTTAAAGGAGGAAACATCCGGAATTTGTGCTACTGTAAAAGCTGTTAGCCGATCGAAGCAATTGAAGTTATTCAAAGATGGTTTCCTTAGCAAAGAAAAGATAGAGTTGGAAATCTCGTGGTAAGTTAGAAACTCACTTCTTTGCAAGTTTGTAGAAGAAAGATATATCTGATTTTAGCTGGATTAGGATGTTTAGCAGTTTGAGAACAGGTTAGAGAAGGAAGAGGAAGAACAATAACCATCGGGGGTCGCTAGAATAGGAGTATCGTTAAAGAATTGGAGGGTGATCAGCGAGATAGATGTCGCTGGTAACGCAAAGGGGCCTTGCGTCTCACAACTCTCGCTGACTCTCGCTTAGTATCGCTTATTAAGGTAATATCGCTAGTCTAGTGAAGCTGAGTATCGCTGATGCCGCATGGTTAAAAGCAGTTAGTTTAAAATCTCGCTCATTATAGGAAGTTGTAAACGAAAGAAAAATTAGTGATGAAAACCCATATCTAAAATATCTAAGCAAACGTAAAGAATATAAGGAGGAATATTAGAAATGTCTAACATAAAAAAGGTATGTTTACAGGTCAAGAGGAGCTAGGGAAAGCGTATAACCCGCTCGGAGCCCGGAATAAGTTATGAGTGACTTTATGACTTGAGATAAGCTTAAATTCAGTATTATCTTCTATATGTCTAATACTATCTTTAAAGTATGAGTTGAAATGTACTTTTGTATATGAACTAGCACATATCTTGTTAGATATGGGATTAAACTTGAGACATATCAGATAACGTTCTGAGTTTTATCAATATAGTTATCAGATGAATGTTCAAGAATTCCGAGATATCATGATTACAGTTAATTTATGTTAAATGTATTATATGTGCTTTTGTACTAGAGAGAATCAAATGGGACCCAATGCTGAAGGTTAGATGAAGGCATGTGGGCAGCCCTAGTAATTAAATTATATGAAACTCTCACCTAAGGATTCAAAGACGGTGAGTGAGTAATTTCCTGGGACCCTGGTACCGAAGGACATGGGAAGGTACACGGGCAGCCCGAGATCAGATAGATTTATGAGCAAAATAGAAGGGATTTGACGCTGATGTGTTGAGATTACTCCACACAGCCAAGGCTTATTGATGTTGGGTGCATTGAGTTCGCTCCGCCTCAACAAAGGTTTAATGAAAAGAAAATCATTTATATACTGACAGTGTTTTACAGGTTATAGTCATCTATAAGCTTATGAAGCGTGATATAAGGCATGATTAAGCAGTTCATATCAAAAATTGTAGTTAAAATGTTTCTGAGTTTATATTTTAGTAGTCACTCACTAAGCAATGTAGCTCATAGATTTTGTTTCTTTGATGTTTCTTTTCCAGGTAGCAAGCGTGTTCGGGGTGCCTAGCCTATCAAGATCCGTCTGTGCCATAATATAATTTTTGAAATTTGGAAATCTGTAAACCTCATCCCTCAGTAGAAGTTGAACTTATTTTGAGTGGCATATGTGAGCTTTCACCAGACATATTTGTAAACTCTAAACATGGTCTTTTAAAACTTACTTATGATGCGATCTTATTAAGAAATTTTGTATAACTGTTGTAAGGCTGAGCATTTCACTGTCTAGTTATGATATAAAAATGCATTTATAACAGGGTATAACAGAATACAGATTAGGTAACACTCACTCCTAGGTATAGATATAGAAGTATATATATTATCTAGGGTGGGGGTGTTACAATTTGGTATCAGAGCATTAGATTTTGGGAAAGAGAAGTCATGTATAGTAGTTAAGAACATGTTGAGTTTATTATAATGAGAAAGTTTAAATGTAATATAAGATTATGCACAGAGGAGCCAGACGAGGTAGGCAGGCAGGTACCGAGACACCGCACGCTACTGGAATGGAGAGGGAGACCTCTGAAGGGGAATCTAGTAATTCCCAGACTCAAGCTAATATGAAGGAACAACTCTTTAACAGAATAGCCCAAAGATTAGTAGCTAGCATGGAGTCTACTCAAGGAGATCCCGAGAAAAAATATGGGATAGAAAGATTCAAAGCTTTAGGTGCTCAAGTATTTGAAGGCACCACTGATCCTGCAGAAGCAGAGGTATGGTTAAACCAAGTAGAAAAGTGCTTCAAAGTTATGCATTGTCCTAAAGACAGAAAACTTGATTTAGTTGTTTTTATGCTCTAGAGAGGAGCCGAGGACTGGTGGAGATTGATTGAACAACGGAGTTCTAATACAGGTCCTCTGTCATGGGCTGACTTTAAAAAGCTTTTCCAAGAAAAATACTATCCTAAATCATACTGTGATGAGAAAAGGAAAGAATTTTTTAGTTTGGTACAGGGACATATGTCTGTAGCTGAGTATGAAAGGAAATTTACAGAACTTGCCAAGTATGCTTTGACAATTGTTGCAGAGGAAGCAGATAAATGCAAGCGCTTTGAAGAAGGCTTGCGAGGTGAAATCCGTACCCCAGTGACAGCAAGTACAGAATTGATTGATTTCACTAAATTGGTTGAAGCCGCCATGAGAGTAGAAAAGAGTTTGACAGAGGGAAAAACAGATAAAAGTGGAAGTAAGACTGGACAACCACTCAATACATCATGAGAGCAGACGCATAGAGATGAGGGGCGACAGTTCGCGCCAAGAGTTTCCGGAGGAGGAAAGTTCAAAGCCAGATCCAGTGGTGAATCATATCATCATACGGGTGGTTTCCAGAGTGGAGGTATACAGAAAGGTTCAGGAAGACCTCCTTCGATGTCTATACCAACAGACGATAACCAATATAGTCACCGTAGTGAATCGGTGGCTAGTTCAGCGAAGAAACCATTATGTAATAACTGTGGTAGGAAGCATTGGGGTCGATGTTTAATGGGAGCTGATGTTTGCTATAACTATGGTCAACCGGGACATATGAAGAAAGATTGTCCTCAGCCTAAAGTAGGAAGGGAATTAGAACAGAGAAATATTTCACATACCGTAAGTCAACCACAGCATGAGATGGGAAGTGGAGAAGGTAGTAGTGCGTGCAGGCTGAAAGCTCAAGTGGGTAGACCAGCACAACTGGTAGAGTTTTTGCATTAACCCAACAGGAGACAGAAGAGGCACCAGATGTAACGGGTCTGCAAATTATATTCTAGAAACGCATATGTATTATTAGATTATGGAGTTATTCACTCATTTATATCTAGAGAGAGTTGTTATGCATATATATAGGAAGTTAGAACTTTTATCTGATATTTTGTTGATAAATACTCCAAATGGTGACTCTGTATTAATGACTTTCTTTATTAGATTATCAAGAGTGTAGCAAATGTTAGCAAAATTTTAGGTATCGACGACATTACTAGAACTAACAGGCATGCGTTGGCTGAAATTAACGAAAGGTAGGTGAGGAAGATTAAGAAATTTGCACTTGGTATAGAGGAAACCAAAATGCATAAGTATGCAAAGAGGCGCATAAGAATTTATAAACGCAAAGAATTAAAAGAGAGACAAGTATTAAGGTAACTTGGGAGTTATGTATTTTCGAAGGTGAGTTTGAGTGGAAGTTTTTCTTTGAGATTTTAATATTTAATTATGCGTTAAAGAAAAAAAAACATATGCGTCTAAAAGTATGTTTAGTTTAAATGCATGACATGACGCATTCAAGATAATAATTAAATCATGTGCTCAGACTTAAAATCAAATATGCGTTGACGAATTATGAATTAAGAGAATTTAAGAAGCCAACACATAGTACTAAAACTATAAATAATTAGAAAATTTATAATAATTTTTAAAGAAATATTTCTTACAAGAAGTGCCGTAAAATTGCGGTTGCCGTAAAAGTTAAATCATTCTAGTATTTAGTCTATCATGAGCCACTGGCCAACTCTTTCTAATATCTCATAGGGCCCAATATATCTGGGACTCAATTTTCCTTTCTTACCAAATCTCAAAATTCCCTTCCACGGTGATAACTTCAAAAACACCTTATCTCCAATCTCAAACTCAAGATCTTTTCTTCTGTTGTCAGCATAACTCTTCTAACGGTCCCTGGTTGCTTTAAGACTGGCTTTAATCAGTTCTACCTTTTCTGTCATAGTCTGCACAATTTTTGGTCCAATTAACTTCCTTTCACCAACTTCTCCCCAACAAACTGGGGTTCTGCACGGTCTACCATAAAGTGCTTCATATGGAGCCATTCCAATACTCGCTTGATAACTGTTATTATATGCAAATTCCATCAAAGGTAAATGCACATCCCAGTTACCGTGAAACTGTAACGCACAGGTTCTCAACATATCTTCCAAAGTCTGAATGGTTCTTTCTGATTGCCCGTCGGTCTGAGGATGAAAAGCAGTACTGAATTGCAGCTTGGTTCCTAAAGCTTTTTGCAAACTTCCTCAAAACTTGGAAGTAAATCTAGGATCTCTATCTAATGTCACCGTTATAGGTACGCCAAACTGACTCACGATTCTGTCCACGTAAAGTTGTGCTAACCTGTCTAAGGTGTACATCGTTTTAACTGGTAAAAATCGTGCTGTTTTTGTTAACCTGTCAACGATCACCCAAATTCCATTAGCACCTACTGATGTCCTCGGTAATCCAAACAGAAAGTCCATAGTAACATTCTCCCATTTCCACTCGGGAATAGGGAGTGGGTTCAATAACCCTGTTGGCCTTTGTCGTTCAGGCTTAACCTGCTGACAAATTAAACATTTTGCTACAAATTCTGCTATTTCTCTTTTCATACCTGGCCGTCAATAAAATTTCTTTAGCGTTTTGTACATCTCGTTATTGCCTGGATGCATAGCATACGCCGAACTATGAGCTTCTTCCATTATCACCTGTTTAACTTCTTCATCCTTTGGTACATATACTCTGCCCTGTTTCAATAGTACACCATCAGGTCTGAGCTCAAAGTCTGTTCTCTGCTGAGTCTTTACCTCTTCTATTAATTTATTAACTATAGGATCAGCCATTTGCCTCTTTACAACTTCATCTACTAGTTTAGGTTTCAACTGGAAATGTGCTAACAATGCTCCTGTTCCAGTTACTTTCAAATTAGCTACACAAAACCTCAGCTACCTGAGCAAGGATACCCTTATGGCATTCAATGAACTTACTCCACTCTGAAACTTTCTACCCAAAGCATCGGCCACCACATTTGCTTTTCCTGGATGATAATTTATGGTACAATCATAATCTTTGATCAACTCTAACCACCTCCTTTGCCTCATGTTAAGTTCTTTCTGATCAAAGATATATTTTAAGCTTTTGTGGTTTGTATAGATATGACATTTTTCCCCATACAGATAATGCCGCCATATCTTTAATGCCAACACTACCGCAGCCAATTCCAGGTCATGAATACGGTAGTTAACTTCATGTGGCCGCAACTGTCTAGAGGCATAAGCTATAACTCTGCCTCCTTGCATTAATACACAACCTAACCCCTGTCGATAGGCATCATAATACACCTCGAACTCCTTCCCTGACTCTTGAAGTGCCAAAATAGGTGCGGATATCAACCTATTGTTCAACTCTCGAAAACTTCGTTCACATTTGTCATTCCACTCAAATTTAGTACTTTTCTTAGTTAAATGGGTCAATGGTAAAACTATCTTGGAAAATCCCTTCACAAAACGTCGATAGTATCCTGCAAGTCCTAGAAAACGACGTACCTCAGACACTGTCTTAGGCTGTTCCCATCTAGTAATTGCCTCAGTCTTCTGAGGATCCACACACACTCCTGCCTCGGATACAATATGTCCCAAAAACATCACCTGTTTCAACCAAAATTCGCATTTGCTGAATTTTGCATATAATCTCTTTTCCCTCAACGTCTGTAAAACGGTTCTAAGATGTTCCTCATGTTCCTCCCTGCTTCTAGAATATACTAAAATATCATCAATAAATACAATTACAAACTGATCCAAATAAGGATGGAAAATCCTATTTATCAAGTCCATGAATACTGCTGGAGCATTTGTCAGACCAAAAGGCATCACGAGGAATTCATAATGTCCGTACCTTGTTCTAACAGCCGTTTTTGGCACATCAGTCTCTCTGACCTTCAACTGATGATATCCAGATCTCAGATCTATCTTTTAAAATACCGATGCCCCTCTTAGCTGATCAAATAAATCATCGATACGGGGCAAAGGATATTTATTGCGTATAGTTACCTTATTTAATTGGCGGTAATCTATAAACAATCTCATAGTTCCATCCTTTTTCTTCACGAATAGTACTGGTGCGCCCCACGGGGACACACTGGGTCTAATGTACCCATTATCCACTAACTCTTGCAACTGCACCTTTAACTCTTTCAGTTCTGACGGTGCCATACGGTATGGTGCCTGTGAAATACGGGTTGTTCCAGGAACTAAATCAATGGTGAATTCCACCTCCCTATCAGGTGGTAAACCCGATAGTTCCTCAGGAAAAACATCAAGGAACTCCTGCACTACCGGTACATCCTCTGGTTTTAGTTTCTCTGCCTTTGCTTCTGTCATATAAGCTAAATATGCTTCACAGCCTTTACTTGATAACTTCCTGGCTTTTACTGTAGAGATTACACAAGTAGGAAGAATCCGTCTCCTTCCTTTAAATACTACTTCAACCCCATCAAGCTTTGTCAACCACACCTCCTTCTTAAAGCAATCAACTTCTGCATGATACTTTGATAAAAAGTCCATGCCAAGAATTACATCGAACTCCAATAATACTAGAGGTAATAAATCAGTCAACCATACCACACCATCGATCACAATTTCACACTCGAAGTAAGCATGTTCTATAACAATGGTTTCCCCAATAGGGGTACATATTAGTAAAGCTTCAGACAAAGGTTCTAATTCTCTATTTATATGTGCAGCAAATTTACAAGACACAAATGAGTGGGTAGCCCCCGAGTCTATTAACACATGTGCAGTATTAGAGCAAATAGTAAGCATACCCGTAACTACATCTGGTGTCGCTCGGTCTCTTGCCGTGTCACAGCAAACACCTACCCCTGCTGTCTTGGTCTACCTGTGTTACTCCTCTGTCGACCTCCACTAGTCCCTTCTCCATCACCCATTTCTTGTCTAAACTGATTCACTGACTGCACCACTGTTCTCTGCTCCGCTTCCCTTCCTTTCTTAGGTTGAGGACAGTCTCTTTTAAAATTTCCTAGTTGTCCACAGTTATAACAAACATCAGATCCTACATACCACTGTCCCCAATGGGCGTTGCCACAAGAAGTACAATATGGTTTCCGTGCTGAATTGGCCACAGATTCACTAGGTTGACTATACTATGACTGTCCCGTAGGTACAGATGTTTGAGGAAACCTTCCTCGTCCTCTCTGTGGGTTTCCCCTCTGTGATCCTCCTGAAAGTACGAACCACTAGACCGGGCTTTAAACTTGCCCCTACTAGAGACTCCTGGTGTAAAACGGCGTCCTTCACCCTGCTGAGTCTGTACTCGAGATGAACTATAAGTCTGCCCAGTCTTAATTCCGCCTCCTTCAACTCTTGCTCCTGCTATACTCTTTTCTACCCTCATAGCTGCTTCTACTAATTTTACAAAGTCTGTCCACTCTGTACTAGCTGTCACTGGGGTTCGGATTTCACTGCGCAGGCCCTCTTCGAAACGCTTGCATTTATCAGCTTCCTCTGCTATCAATGCCAAAGCATATTTGGCAAGCTCCGTAAATTTCTTCTCATATTCCACCACAGTCATACTTCCCTGTACTAAATTTAAGAATTCCTTCCTTTTCTCGTCATAAAAGAATTTAGGATAATACTTCTCCTGGAATGACTTCTTAAAATCTGCCCATGTTAAAGAGCCCACATCCGTGTTTCTATGTTCTATCAATCATCACCAATCTTCAGCCCCTTTTTGGAGCATGAATGTGATCAAGTCAAGTTTCCTGTCTTCTGAACAGTGCATAACTCTGAAACATTTTTCTACCTAGTTTAACCATGCTTCAGCTTCCGCAGGGTCTGTGGTGCCTTCAAACACCTGAGCACCCAACACCTTAAATCGTTCAATGCCAAACTTTTTCTCAGGATCTCCCTGAACTGTTTCCATACTAGTTACTAATCTCTGTGCGATTCTGCTAAAAAGTTGTTCTTCCATATTAATACTCGCCTGAGGATTACTAGATTCTCCTTCAGACGCCTGCCTCTCCTTTCCGGTAGCGTGCGATGTCGCGGTGCCTTCCTGCTTACTTCGTCTGGTACCTCTGGGCATGTTCCTATAACATAGTATGCAATCAATTTACTATTTACATGTCCCTATCTACAATGCATGACCTCACAACCCAAAATCTTATGCTCTGATACCAAATTGTCACACCCCATCCCAGATACACCTTATACCTAGGAGTGAGTGTGAAACTGCACTCTCTATATAACATATTGAAACTAGATGCCAGATCAATCTCAAATAAAAACACCATTGCTATTAAAATATTGGAGAACATACAATCTTTCGTCAAGTATACTTTGCATATATATATATATGTGCGATACAGAACAATTCTCCCAACACTCATAAGGAACATGTACATTACAAAACATGGACACAAACTAAATATTTACAACTATTCCAGAGGTTTGCTTCGAGATAGGCCCAGACGAGATACTTTTGTAGGCTAGGCGTCCCGGACACGCTCGCTACCTGAAACGACAACCAAACAAACAAATTGTGTGAGCTTAAAGCCCAGTGAGTGACTAAATTCATTCAAGTATCACTAACAAACATGAGCTAGCATAACCATTAGTAACCATTACATATTGCATTTCAGATAGTTTTTAAACTTCTTATGCTTTTGATCTCACCCATATCAACATCCTTATTATCCCATGGCAAATAACTAACTCTTGTTGTGACCAAGCACAACTTAGCTCTTTCATATTCCAGTATAAATTCTCATTTCTATTCACATGTAAATGTCTAGTCACCTTGTTTCACAGATTTGCAAACTATCGAGTGCCTTCACATTCTGTCCCTCAGCACCGAATTCAATTATGTCAACATTACCATGTGCCTTCACACGAAGTCCTCGGCACTGGTAACCAATTCAATCTCCCCTCAAGTGCCTTCACTCAAGGTCCCTTAGCACGAGCTAGTACGTGATGGATTTCTACATGCTTTCACTCAAAGTCCCTCAGCATTGAAATCCATTCCACTTAACTTTTCAAGTGCTTTCACGCGTGGTCCCTCAGCACTGAATTTCATGTTTACATTCACTTAGGCTTTCACCATAAGGTCCCTCAGCCATATTTACATTTAGACAATAAAGTCAGTTTCCTTTTAACTTACTGGCATAACATACTTACTATGAATACTACAGAGTACCATAATTTCTTACCAAATAATTATACTAAAAGTAACTACAAGATATAGTAGAAGGTCACTCACAACTTGTCTCGGCTCTAAGTGGATTATAAGCCTCTCCGAGCTCTTCCTGGCCTGAAAATACACATTTCTCACGTTCAGTTTTCCATAACCTTCCTTTTTCCTTAACACTCATTAATAGCATTACTCCTCAGACAACTAAAGACTACCAGCGAAATTCATTACATATTACTGCACCAGCGATACTAGGTTGAACGTAACTAGCGAGACTACTTGAGGAGCGACACCCAGCGAGACTTCAGCGAGAATTGTGAGACGCAAAGCCCCTCTTGCGTTATAGCGATACTTGTTTCGCTGCCCTGTCTCTCACTCTCTCAACGATACTACCGCTGCAGCAGAACAGTTTCCTTCTTCCTTTCCTCTTCTTCTTCAACCTGCTAAACATCACATTCTGGTCAATTTCAGAACTTACTTCCTTCTACAAACTTATTAAGCTGTAAGTTCTTCATCTTACCTCAAAATTTCATGAAGAATATCCTCTCCGTTTGGGGCATATCCTTCAACAACTCCAGGTTGGTCCTAATCATCCGGCAAATTCAGCTCCAATCACTTCTATCTAGAGTTTGACACACATTTATACAAGTTCAACTGAAGCACCCTTCATGAAACTTGCTAAAAATCGAGTTAACTTACTAACCTCAGAAGTTCCGGCCCTAACCACCTTTTCCTCAGTTCGTTCTTCCTCCTAAACCGAACGTTACTCTGAGAGAGTAACACCAGCTGAGTCCTCTGCCCAGCTCAAGTTTCCTCCACGGTTACGATGAGATTTCCACTCCAAATCGACATGAACATCTTCTTCTACCTCCCTCTGATGTTTAGCTTCGAAATGGACTCAACTCGAGCTCTGAAATGTAATCAAAACAATTGAATTCTCGATCCACTTATATATATACCACCGACTTAATCTCCATTTCATCACTATACAACAATCTATTCAACGCATACCTTCTATGTTTAGCTTCAGCAACACATAGCCTCTGATGGTGTTACTTTTTCAAAACTCTCTCGCCAGATGGTTAACAAACGCATTATTCTCTCGGCCAACCTTCTTTGCCCAACGCATACCCACTTTCGACGCATAGTAGCGTTCACCGCATAGTGGTCTCATCGCAATTTGGCTCTCAACGCCTCGTGGCCTTCAACTTCCAACGCCCTGTAGCCTTCAATGCGTTTGTCGCAAGATAACCTTTGATGCAGGGTGGCTCTCCACGCCTTGTGACCTCGACGCATCGTGGCCTCAACGCCTAATAGTCTTCCCTCACCTTTGCGTCCACGCCAAAACTGCTTCCATCAAGGCGTGTTGTCACCAACGCATTAGCTGATACTTAGCCATTTTCTGCCCCCAATCACATTCCAGCCAACTAATCCTACCAAAACGTCCATCTCTTGGTCTCTTCTTATCTTGCTTTCTCACAAGATTAAGTATGGGGCTTACAGGATATATAGGCGATCTTTGGGCAGTAGCCCTGATTCTTGATGCCGAAAAGGTTGGGATAAAAGGTGGGCTAGGATTTGGAGGTCTTGGTCGAATCGGAGAAGCGAAAGGCCTCACAGGTCTGGAAGGATGAAATGTAGGTAGAGAGAAGAATGGAGATCGAGGGTTAAGAAATACCTCGGGGGCTGGTGTCGGTGATGATGAAGATCTTGGGGAAACGTCGCTGGCGAGGTGTTCTTGGTTTTGTGGATTTGAATGGCTAGACATATGAGGTTTTGCTAGAACACAAATCGCCGGAGGTTAAAGAGGTGAAAGGTTTCGAAAATGGAAAATGGGAAATCGGATCGCGTTTATAAAGGGCTAATTTAGCCGTCGGTAATAAATGCGGATACGCGATATCCGGAATCCCACTGATCAAGGCAAATTTTTTGAGCCACACACCCATCAAGTGTGATGGGCGGCTACTTAACGCACATAGAGCACTTGAGTGTTTTAGCACTTGAGTGTTTTTCTGGGAAAAACGCGTAGACTGAGAAGACATGTGCTTTTCACCTATTGCTCTATCTAAAACGCAGTAAACTAATGATAAACGCATAGCTGATGAACGCCTGGTTCTCAGATTAGATTATGCGTTGTAAGTTAAGTATTATGCGTTTGACAAAATATGTACGACTCTAACCTTACCTCTATCCTGAACTCGATAAACACAGAAATCGTTTATCGATGAACCCATAGATTACTTATGCGTTGGACGCATGCATGAATAATAGAGTATGCGGTGAAATCAAATTGTTTATATTAAAAACTCAACGCCTACTTTCATGCTTATCTCTTTTACATTATTAAACTAAAATTAAAGAAATAAATAAATGCTAAAAACAAAATACAAACAGAAGAAAGAAAGCAAGATACAATAAAAATAAATAAATAAATACTAGAACAAGTTCAAATGAAAATAAAGCAAGGGTAAAAGAAAGCGTCCCTGGAAGAAGTAGACGTTCAGCAACGCAGGGACCTTTTGACGCAAGCTCAATTATTAC
The DNA here is from genome assembly GCA_030954485.1 of Citrullus mucosospermus. NCBI lineage: Eukaryota > Viridiplantae > Streptophyta > Magnoliopsida > Cucurbitales > Cucurbitaceae > Citrullus > Citrullus mucosospermus. The sequence continues at coordinate 14,438,611 of CM062061.1, read as the reverse complement.
ACTCGCGTAGGTCAATGAAGGTTTTGTCAATTTCGAACTCTCCAACATGGTAGGGTTTTACCCTCTGTCCATTGGCCTTGAAGGAACTGGTTTCGTCTTTGTTTGTCAGCATGACCGCACCATGCGGGAACACTTCCTTGATTATGAATGGACCCGACCGGCGAGACTTCAGCTTACCTGGAAATAAACGCAACCTTAAGTTAAATAACAAGACCTTCTAGCCGACGTATAGAGTTTTCTTACTAATGTTTTTGTCGTGCCATTTCTTGGTCCTTTCTTTATACAGCTTTGCGTTTTCGTAAGCTGAATGTCTCCACTCCAGGAGTTCGTTTAATTGAAGCTTTCTGGCTTCTGGTCTAAATTGAGCTTCTTCATGGCTCAGATGGCCTTGTGTTCCAGCTCAAGCGGGAGATGGCATGCTTTCCCAAACACCAACTGATAACTTGTAGAAATACAAGTTATTATAGCCTTTTTCATAGATAAATAGAATTTAAATAAGAGAAGCATGCGGTAGTTGATGATAAATTCCATTAATAAATCTTCCTTTGCGTTATACTCTTGAATTTTGATGAAGATATTAATTTTACCACTTGTTGAGCCTAAAACACATATTTTAACGCAGGAATGCAGATGATGTGTTGATGACTTCTTAACGCAGGACAACATGTTAGCAGTCTGTTCTTCATGGACGCATGGTCTGAACGGAACACAAACAACCTGACGACGCGTTAACAACAACTCAACGCATAACTACGCGTTAGCAACCTACGACGCGTTGACATCGGCCAAACTGTGCATGGACGCATAGACAACCGTTACGGCAAGGTGCTGAGAATCAGATCGAAATCTTGAGAGATTGACGGATGATTGACAAACATGATTTGCGGCTTAAGTGGTGGATCTTAATTGGCCCGAGAATCACGCAATTAGGCGAGATGGACGCAGTGTCAATCTCGCCACCAATCAAGCAGATTTGCCATTAACTGCGATTTCATCATCTATAAAAGGGCAGCTCTGCGAGAGGAGAAAGGTTGTTGATTCTCGGAAGGACTCCATAAGTGACAGCAGAGTTCTCTCAGACTTCAACCGGAGACAAATAGCTCGAGAGAGAAGAGTCTTCCATCCGCCGCACCACTTCACAGCAAATCATCACGCTTTCATCCGGGCGACTCAATACATTGACGCCTTTCCTTGCTTTCTTTCTGTTCTTGCTTGAATTTTAGATTTGTATCAAGGAATTGAACTTATCAAAATTTGTATCTCATTTTCATCAATACAATTATCTTCCATGTCTATTCACTTTTCTCATCTGTCCACTTTATTCTTTCAAGCCATGAGTAACTAATCACTCGAGGGTCCAGGGTTGCGTTAGCATCTAGCTAGGAACCACAGGGTAACTATTTTAACTTGTCAATTGCGAGCTTAATCCGATGCTTATGTCCATCTGACAAATCGATATAAGTAGTAATAATCAGACTGCTCGAGAGGGTAAGTGATTGTGGAACTCAATTGACAAGGATCAAGAAGTGTTACCTGTCTATGGGGATAACCTTGGTTCTTAACACTCTCCTATGCGTTTCCGACGTTAGATGTTAACCAACCCGAACCCTTTCTTTATCCATTCACACACATCTTTAGCTGAACTTGCTGTGTCGCATGCTTTCCATCTTCCACAACTGTTAGTTTAGTGTACATATTATCGCTTTCCTTAGATTAGAAACAAACTCATTCCCAACTTATTTCTTGGTTACCACTGCAACGCATGAAATCCACGTAAATACTAAATCAATATAATCCATGTGTTCGACCTCGGACTCACCGAGAAAACCTATTCCTTTGTTTATACTTGGGTAGAGGATAGGAAAACTTGACTAGATCACCAACCCATAGTGTAGGACGCATGGCATGTTCAACGCATGCCATGTTCAATGCATAATCACATCATTTAGCACCTTGCGTTAGGCTAATTCCCACATACAATATTTCCACAACACCAATGCATAGGGTGACATGCCTATAGGTGTTTTGAATGCCGTTATGTATGCCCATAGAGCTTCATCTAATCTCTCCGTCCAATCTTTCCTTGATGTGCTCACGACTTTTTCCAGTATGGACTTGATCTCCTGGTTTTTTTATTTTAGCTTGGCCGTTTGTCTGTGGATGATAAGCAGTTGCTACCCTGTGCGAGACATTAAATTTAGTCAGTAAATTAGTGATTATGCAATTTATAAAATGTGTACCTTCATCACTAATTATCGCCCTTGGTGTCCCAAATCGAGAGAAGATTTGTTTCTTTAAGAACTTGGACACTGTGTTTGCGTCATTCTTTTCACAGGCTGCTGCTTCTACCCATTTTGATACGTAGTCGACCGCTACTAGAATATATTGATTGCCGCAAGAAGGAGGAAATGGTCCCATGAAGTCGATTCCCCATATGTCAAACAACTCAACTTCCAGCATTGAATTCAGAGGCATCTCATTTCGATTGGAAATGTTGCCTGTTCTCTGACAACGATCACAAGCCACCGCATATGCCCTCACGTCTTTGAATAATGTGGGCCAGAAATACCCACTTTGTAACACCTTTGCAGCTGTTCTCTGCCCTCCAAAGTGTCCTCCGTAAGGTGCTTCATGACAGCTTCTCAAAATGCTATGCGTTTCATATTCTGGAACGCATCGACGCAGGATATGGTCAGGGCCAAGTTTGTATAGATATGGCTCATCCCAGCAGTAGAACTTAGTTTCATGTTGGAGCTTTTTCTTTTGTTGAGCATTAAATTCTTCAGGCCATTGGTTGCAGACCAGGTAATTTACTATGTCTATATACCACGGTTCCTGACTCTTTACGTTCATGACATGCTCGTCTGGGAATCGTTCCTCTATATCACTCCAGCTTTCCTGGACCTTTTTATTTTCCAACCGAGATAGGTGGTCTGCAACCTGATTCTTGGTTCCCTTTCTGACTTTAATCTCCAAGTCAAATTCTTGTAACAGCAGGACCTAGCAGATGAGTCTAGGCTTTGCGTCCTTTTTCGCCATCAGATATTTGATCGCAGAATGATCACTATAGATGGTCACCTTTGACCCTATCAAATATGCTCTGAATTTGTCAACCGCAAAGACTATGGCTAACATTTCCTTCTCAGTAGTAGTGTAGTTTTCCTGAGACGCATTCAATGTTTTACTAGCATAATAGATGGGGTGCATTATTTTCTCTTTTCACTGCCCCAATACTGCTCCCACTGCATGGTTGCTTGCGTCGCACATTAGTTCAAATTGGAGAGACTAGTCTGGTGCAACTAAAATTGGTGCTGAAATTAGAGCTTGCCTTAGTGACTCAAACGCATTTAGGCATTTACCGTTGAAATTGAATTCCCTATTGGCTTCCAGCAGCTTGCTCAGTGGTTTTGCTATTTGCAAGAATCCTTTGATGAATCTTCTATAAAAGCCCGCATGGCCTAGGAAACTTCGCAACGTCTTTACATTTGTGGGGGCTGGGAGTTTTGCTATCGCATCTATCTTTGCTTCATCCACTTCCAATCCAACCTTGGGGATCTTATGTCCCAACACAATACCCTCAATGACCATAAAATGGCATTTTTCCCAATTGAGGACTAGATTTGTGTCTTCGCATCGCTTTAACACTCTTTCCAAGTTGGTCAAACATTCATCATACGATTTCCCAAATACTGAGAAGTCGTCCATAAACACCTCTACTGACTATTCCAAATAGTCGGAAAATATTGCCATCAGGCACCTTTGGAACGTCCCTGGTGCGTTGCATAGTTTGAATGGCATGCGTCTGAACGCAAAGGTGCCATATGGACAAGTGAACATTGTCTTCTCTTGATCTTCTGGAGCTATCATGATCTGGTTATAGCCGGAATATCCGTCAAGGAAGCAGAAAAATTCATTTCCTGCCAGCCTATCTAGCATCTAGTCGATGAATGGTAGTGGAAAGTGGTCCTTCTTTGTTGCCGCATTCAGCTTGTGGTAGTCCGTACAGATGCGCCAGCCAGTGACCGTTCTTGTTGGTATCAGCTCATTCTTACTATTCATGATCACTGTCATTCCCCCTTTCTTAGGTACACACTGCACTGGGCTTACCCAGCTGCTGTCGGAGATTGGATAAATGACCCCTGCGTCGAGCCATTTGATAATTTCTTTCTTAACAACCTCCTTCATCGCAGGGTTAAGCCTGCGTTGCCTTTCAACTGAGCCATCCTTACCTTCTTCCAACCGAATTTTGTGCATGCAGTATGAAGGGCTTATTCCTCTAATGTCCGCTGAGGTCCATCCAATGGCTTTGATGTGATTTTTCAATATATCAAGTAAAGCCTTTTCACAATCTGTAGTCAACGCAGAGGATATGATGACCGGTAGCGTGCTCTCTTCCCTCAAATATGCATACTTTAAATGCGTCGGCAGTGTTTTTAGCTCAAGGGTTGGCGGTTCTTCTAAGGACGACTTTGTTTTCTCCGTGGATCGGTTGCTTAAGTCTAAGCGTTCAAAACTTGCATTGGAGATTACACCTATTTTCGCTTCTCTTCCCTCATCCAGTTCATCCAGCATTGTTTCGTCTTCTGCACATGCGTCTATGATGCTTGCCTTTTCTTCAATTATATCTTCAATCATCTGGCAAGAATGAAAATCATCAGGATATTTCAACGTATTAAAAACATTAAATTTTACCTGCTGGTCGTCCACTCGAATGGTTAACTCCCCTTCCTGGACGTCAATCAGGGCGCATCCAGTGGCTAAGAAAGGTCTTCCTAGAATGATGGGCACCTCTCTGTCAGCTTCATAATCCATAATTATGAAGTCGGCTGGGAAGATGAATTTGTCTACCTTCACAAGAACATCCTCAATTTTTCCTTCGGGATGCTTAATGGAGCGGTCAGTGAGCTGAAGTGTGACTGTGGTTGGCCGTGCTTCCCCTATACCCAACTTTTTGAATATAGACAGTGGCATTAAGTTTATGCTGGCCCCTAAGTCGCATAGTGCCTGACCTACGTCCATTCCTTCTATAGAACAGGGTAATGTAAAACTCCCTGGATCTTTCATTTTAGTGGGTATATTGCTTTTGAACAATGCGCTGCATTCCCGCGTTAATGCAGCTGTCTCAAACTCTCCAAGCCTTCTTTTCTTAGATAGTATGTCTTTCAGAAATTTGACATAGCTCGGCATTTGTTCCAGGGCTTCCACCAACGGAATGTTGATGTGAAGTTGTTTAAGAACGTCCAGGAATTTTCTAAATTGGCCCTCATCATTTTTCTTCTTTAGGCGTTGAGGAAAGGGTGGACGCATAAGGGGAGTGATATTCTGAGATACCGACGCAGGGTTTGCCTGCGTTGCTTTTTCTCTCCCCTTTCCATTTTCTTGTTCTCGAGAGGCTGTGGTGGTGGATGTTGATTGCGGTTCAGTAGTAGGTGTTACGGGAGTTAGTTGTGGAGTGATGTGAGGCTACAGATTTCCTTGCGTCCTCTGATCTTGCGTTTCGGTGGGAAGAACCTTCCCACTCGTCAATGTCACAGCTTGACATTGTTCCTTACCGTTAACACGGCTTCGGTATTACTGGGCAATGCTCCTTGGGGTCTGACATTGCGCTCGCTTGCCATTTGTCCCACTTGAATTTCTAAATTTCGGATTACAATGGCATGGCTTTTTTTTTCACCCATTTGGTTTTGGAGGATCGCCTCCAACGACTTATGTGTTTCTTCGTTTTGAGTGATAGTTTGTCGCATAAGGGCTTCAAGGGATGATGATGATGCGTTTGCTAACTGATTTCGTTGCGCTTGATGTTCTTGAACACCTTGGTTGTAAACAGGGTTGTTGCTTTTCTGCGGCTGTTGTCCAGTTCCCTGCGAAGTTAGGGTCGTTCCTCCAACCCGGATTATAATTCTTCGAGTACGGGTTGTTCTGAACATAGCAGACGAATTGTGAGTTGTAGGGACACATATCATACAAGTGGCCCTCATCGCATTGCACACAGCTTACAGATGCTGTTGCATTAACCGTGTTCATTGCGTCCATTGATGCAACTGTCCCACCTTTTGGTTGTTCAACGCAATTGTTTGCAGCAAGGATGTCAGGTTGGCAATCTGAGCTGAAAGATTATGGGTCGCATCAGTTTCAATCATTCCAGCTTGCGTTCGTCTCTTATCCATGTACCGGGATCCATACCCATCATCTACCCATTCATCGGTGTTTCTCGAAATTCTGTCGAGAATCTCCTTGGCTTGCGTATAAGTCTTGTCCATTAATCCTCTTACTGCAGAGGCATCAGCCACTGATTGTGATGTTTTATTTAATCCTCCATAGAAAATCTCCATCTGCACACAATCAGGGATGCCATTGTGGGGACAATTCCTTACAAGCCTTTTAAATCGGGCCCATGCTTCACTAAGTGTCTCCGAGTCCTTTTGCTCGAAGGTGACAATGTCTCGTCGCCTCTTTGCACTTACCGTCGGAGGAAAGTATTTCTGCATAAATTTTTCAACCATTTGGCCCCAAGTTGTAATCTCACCAGGTTCAAATGAATATGCCCATTGTAAGCACTGATTTGCGATGCCAAGCATTGAGGTGCAGCCATGCGTTGTGGCTACGCGTCTCAAAGGGAGAAGTGGCCGAGGGCGAGAGGAAAGTAAAATTTTGACTGAGTATTGACTAAGTCCATGCGTTTGTGGTTAATTCACAGAGGTTGGTGAGCTGAAGTAGCTACCCGCGTTGATAGATAAGTAGTCCTGATGGGGGAAGAAGCACACTTGAACCATGCGTTCAAGTCACTCTGCGCTGAGGACAGTATTGTGTTGAAGTCGATGCGTTGAAGACAGATATGCTCTGGAAGCACCTATGCTGAAGACAGGATGGTCTGGACGCAATGAAAATAGAAGTGCAAGATGGAAAGATATGAGTTCAAAATAGAAGGCGTGTGGGGACACCCACCATGCATTGGAAGAGAAGTTAATTTGAGTGCCGTGCGTCGAGCTGAGAACCCTGCGCTAGACTGCAGATGAAAGTAAGTTAGCAGCCTAAGTTCTGGTGTATGAGAAGGTTAAGTCGATAGTATAAATAGCTGGATTAATTAAATGTTTAATCATTTCAAGGACATTTCGAGAGCTTAAGTCGGTTCTATTCTTCAGATAAACTTCAGAAGAAGATAGAGGAAGGTGTTCTTGAGGATTTTGGACGAAGTTTGATTCATATTGATGCTGAAAACGAAGCTGGAACAGGGGAATGACTGAAGCTACTTGGTTTGATTGAGTAGTGACTGCTATTCGGAACAGAACGTGAGGAAGAAGCTGAGTTCAGAGCTGAAAATTTAAGGTTAGTAAGTTAACGCAATTCCTAACAACTTTTGTAAAGGATGGCGATGCTGAAATTGAAGATTTACTATGTGAATCCTTAGGAAATCAGTGATTACAAGACTATCTCGCAATCCGGAACAGCAGGAAGTAACTTCGAAATATCGCGAGAATGAGAAGGAGCTACACCCTAAAATTTTGAGGTAAGCTTTAGAACGTGATTTCCTATAAGTTTGTAGAAGAGAAGAAACCCTGAATCCGTATGGAAATGTGGCTTTTAATAGGTTAAAGTAAGAACGAGAAGAAAGGAAGGAATTATAGTGCAGAGTGTCGTTGGAAAATCAAGTATCGGCGCACTATCTAGGAATTTGTAGCGAGACGGGTATCGCTGAGACGCAAAGGAACCTTCCGTCTCACAGATCTCGCTAGATAACGCTGAGTATCGCTACTAAGGTATGTAACGCTGGTGCTGTTCTATCAGGTATCGCTAGTAACAGTATCACTTGGCGGGTATCACTGAGGTTCTCGTTATAAGACAGTAGAGAAAAGAAAAGGGAATTAATGTTGATTAGTGCAAGGTATATCTCCTTTGCAGGCCAAGAAGAAATAGGAAAAGTATATAATCCACGTAAAGCCTAGAAAGAGTTGTGAGTGACACTTTTCTTTCTTTGAAACAAAATTTATTGAAAATGTTTAGTTTGATTTTTCTTATGAGATATGGCTTTGAGATAAACTGTTTACTTGAAAAGCATGATGTTTGATGATATTGTTCACAAGGCATGTTTTATCCGTTTCTATAGGATGTTGAATGGCATGGTTTGAAATGTTGTTTATCGTAATATATTTGATTTTTATGAAAGATTTCCATGGGATCTATTCACGTATAATGCTGGTTTCTAAAATGTTTTAGAGGAGGCTCAATGCTGAAGGAGATGAGAAGGCATGTGAGTTTCCCCGGGACCCAGTACTGAAGGACTCGTAGAAGGTACTTGGGCAACCCGCCATATTCCTATGTGCACATAGAGGTTAAGCTGGCTAATGCATCGAGCTTGCTCTGCTTGAAGCCAGGGATGATTTCGACGTTGGGGGTGTTGAGCCTTGCTCCACCCCAACTAAGGTGATTTTCGACGTTGAGTGCGTAGAAGCATTGCTCCGCCTCAACTAAGGGAAAAGTTTGAAAGCTAGTTGATATTGATAAATTCCTTGGAAACGCTTTTGTATGATTTTAGTATTGATTTATGAGAACGATGGATTTGATGAAAAGTATGTTACGTTTGAACAAATGTTAAACTCTTATTTATTCATTTATATGAAACATGCCTATTTCATATGAATGCAATTTTACAAAGATTGTCACTCACTAGGCTGTTAGCTTATATTTTCCAATGTTTTCCTTTTCTCTCCCCAGGTAGCAAGGACGTTCCCGGTGCTTAACCTATTACAGCTCACCCTGCCTAAGTCTCGAGTTATCAAGATACAGTCAAGTCTGAGAGTTGTACGTGCATATGTTTATATAAATGGCATGTAGAACATGTAGTTTTGAGTGGGGACTGTTAGTAGAGTCGTGTATATTGTATTATGGATATGAATATGAACTTACGCTATGCATTAAAGGTGTACCCTATGCAGGGAATTGTATCAAGTTATAAGCACGTGATGTATGACTATGTTCTATGTTTGTATATTAGTAAATGTATGTACAGGAAAGAAATGTAAAGTTAGGACAATATGCGTCACAAGAGGGGTGATGTTTATTGTCTTCACACTCCCCCTTAGATTAGGTGGGTAATCTGGGAGGGGGTGTGACACCCATTGTCTTGCCTCATCTCTAAGAGAAAATGGGAATAGCATCAGTCTGATGTTATCTTGCGGTACTCCAGCCATAGGGAATGCGCTACATATTTCTAAGAAACTTTTTACGTGTGCATGTGGATCTTCACCCATTGCACCCCCAAATTGCGCTGCGGCTTGCAGCATCTGCAATATTATTGGTTTCATTTCGAACCTTCCATTACCCTCGAAGGTTGGTTGTAAAATTCCCGGTGCGAAATTGTATAAATTTGGCGACGCATATTCCCTCATTGGGCGATTTCTATCATGCGCCAAGAGAATTGGGTTTGTATCATTGTTTGCGTGCTCTTGCGCATTTGCGTTCTGCCTAACCCCAGCTTGAGGTTGATTATTTTGAGCATCCATGTTTTCTTCTGTAGTTTGATTGCTCCTTCTTTGTTTATTCTGTCTTATCCTTCTTCTGAAGGTCCTCCAATCTCTGGGTCAATATCAAATGTTGGGTTGTCCCCTTCACTCCTATACTGTTAGAAACTTCTGACAAAAGAGAAGCTTGCTATACTCCGTCAACTGAGGAATCCTACAACACAATAATCCAAATAAAATGATTAAATCAATGAAATAATCCTCGGCAACGGTGCCAAAAACCTGTTGCGTGATAATTGTATGTGTAAATCAACCTAACGCAAGGTGCTAAATGATGTGTTTATGCGTTCAACATGTCCTGCTTTGAACATGCTATGCGTTCTATTACTATGCGTTGGTGGTCTTGTCAAGTTTTCCTATCCTTTACCCAAGTATAAGCAAAGGAATAGGTGTTCTCGATGAGTCCGAGGTCGAACACAGGAATTATATTGATTAAGTTTTTAGTTGGATTTCATGCGTTGCAGTGGTAACCAATAAATATTTGAGAGAGTTGTTTTTAATCTAAAGAAAGCGATTGTTTGTACACTAGACTAAAAATTGTGAAAGATGGAAAGCATGCGACACAGCAAGTTCAGCTAAAGATGTGTGTGAATGGATAAAGAAAGGGTTCGGGTTGATTACATCTAACATCGGAAACATACAGTGGTATTCTATTCATACTTGCAACTCTTCTCCCGGTTGTCAACCGCTATGCGTTATATGTCTATAACGCATAGGAGAGTGTTAAGAACCAAGGTTATCCCCATAGACAGGCAACACTACTTGGCCCTTGTCAATTGAGTTCCACAATCACTTACCCTCTCGAGCAGTTTGATTATTACTACTTATATCAATTTGTCAGATGGACATAAGCATCGGATTAAGCTCGCAATTGACAAGATAAAATAGTTACACTGTGGTTCCTAATTAGATGTTAACGCAACCCTAGACCCTTGAGTGATTAGTTACTCATGGTTTGAAAGTAAAAAGCGGAAAGTTCACAGAAATGAATAGACATGAAAGATAATTATATTGATGGAATGAGATACAATTTTCGATTAGTTCAATGCCTTGATACAAATCTAAAATTAAGATAGAACAGTAAGAAAGAAAGCAGGGAAAGGCGTCAATGTCTTGAGTCGCCCAGATGGAAGCGTGAGGCTCTGCTGTGAAGTAGTCCGGCGGAGGGAAGAATCTTCTCTCTCGAGCTATTCGTCTCCGGCTGAGGTCTGAGAGAACTCTGCTGTCACTTATGGAGTTCTTCCGAGAATCAACAACCGTTCTCATCTTGCAGAGCTGCCCTTTTATAGATGATGCGTTCGCAATTAATGGCAAATCTGCTTGATTGGCGACGAGATTGATACTTTGCGTCCATCTTGCCTGATTGCGTGATTCTCGGGTCAATTAAGATCCACCACTTTGGCCACAAATCATGTTCGTCAATCATCCGTCAAACTCTCAAGATTCTACTTTGATTCTCAGCGCCTTGCATTAATGGTCGTCTATGCGTCCATGAATAGTTTGGCCGATGTCAACGCGGCGTAGGTTGCTAATGCGTAGTTATGCGTTGAGTTGTTAACGCATCGTCTGGTTCCTGCGTTAAGGAGTCATCAACGCATCGCTTGCATTCCTGTGTCAAAATATGCGTTTTAGGCTCAAAAAGTGATAAAATCATTTATCTTCATAAAAATACATTAGTATAACGTAAAGGAAGATTTCTTAATAAAAATTAACATAACTTACTGCATGCTTCTCTATTTAATCTCTATTTATCTAAGAAAAAGGTTATCATAACTTGTATTTCTACAAGTTATCAACATATTTTGGAACACTATATCAATAACCCATGAATTAACCGGTTCCAAATCTCACCTCTTCAGCATGCTAAGTTCAATTTTCAGTTTTAATATAAAACCGCATGCTTTTCATAAAGTTTACTTTCAAATCTTTCTTGGAATCATATAATATCATGCTTTTCAGAAAAGTCATGAGAACCAATAACATAAATCACCATGCGTTTTATAACTCATAATAAGTATCCAGCATTCTAAAAGTTTACAAGTGTAACGCATGCTCATGTCTCTAAACGCATGCTCATGTCTCTATAAATCACATATTTGTATGCTTTACATGTATGAAAACGCATGCATTATTTTATTCAAAACCCGTAGAATTACATTCATAAAGAACTCATTTATTTTTATAAAACGCAAGTGTTACTTACCTGTACTCGACAAAGAATACTTCTTCTTCTTCCTTTCCTCTATTTCCTCTTCCGGAGCTTCTTGGACGCAGCGTTCTAATCTTAGTAACGCAAAGCTCCATCTCCCTCTGCCAGCTCGGTTGAACGCAACCCTGCCCTTCAATGCAAGGTTGATTACTTCCGCAAAGTGCATCCCAACTCTTCTTACTTCTCTTTCAGATGCGTCACCCTCACTTGGACGCAAGGTCCAACTTGAACACATCACCTAACTTTTGGACGCCGTGTTCACCTTGGACATTATGTTTGTCTTCAACGCAAAGCCGACCCTTTTTAACACAAGACAACTTTTTTACATAAAATAGCTAAGTTGTCAAATACCTTCTTTCTTGGCCGCATACTCCTACTACGGACGTCCTTGCTGCCTTCTTCTTCTCTTTTCTCTCCAGAATTCTTATTTGAGAGTCATCAGTCGCTCCTTCTCCCTCAAAGTTCTATTTATAGGGAGCTTGCCATCCAACTTCTCCTCTCCTTGTGTCACTTGTTTGTCATATGTCACGCTACATGCTTAATTAACCATGCATTAGTCCAAGTGTCATCTTGCATGAAACACTTAATATGCCTTTAACACCTCCTACTGATAAGGTGTCAAATCTATTCATAGCCACCTGGCCTTATAAACTTATCTTATGCGTCCAAGATTTTCCAACAGACAACCATACATTCAACACAACACAATGTCGGTTGGAAGTAGTCCCGAATTGCCTTTGGTATCTCCTCCGCCATCTCCTCGATGTGATTGTGTTGAACCCTTAGGTTTCTTCTACACGTCCTTTCAATCTCGGGATAAAGAGGGAGAATATTAGTATTATCTCGAGGCATAAACCGACAAAATAATAAAAAAAAATACAAAATACAAAATAAATACAAAATAAATAAAATAAAAATAAATAAACGACCAAATAATATACACCTCAAATTAAAATCTATCAATTCTAATGAATATTAAATAACAAAAACCGTTCTTTGGATCCCCGGCAACGGCGCCAAAAACTTGATGCTCACTTTTAGTGTTAACCGCAAGTGTACGGGTCAAGTTATAATATAAAACGGTTAAGTCCGAGTATCGTTCCACTGGAGATCCAATTGGGAAGGTTCAAGTTACTTAGCTATTTTAGAATTGAATCAATTTTATTTGAGGATCGAAATTCAATTTTATGAATTAGGGAAAAATAAAAATCAAGCAAAGAAAATATCAAAGGGAGAATTGCAAGAGTCAAAGAAAGTTCTAGGGCTTCGAATCCTTGTTTATTTCATCATGCAAAACTATAGATTTCATGGATTTTATTGTAATTCTTATGCCTAAGTCTAGAAACTTAATTCCAAGTTATCTTCTCTCAAAGACAACTCTTTCTCATGCAACTTGATTGATTGTTAATCTCTTAAAACCAATACACAATTACATGGCATTAAAACTAGTCTTTAGCAACTTTCATTGGCAACCTAACTACTCTCGTGATAGATTAACAATGATTCATTGTTATAGATCAAATTAAACATATAATTTCTCAATCATACATCTAACCTAGCATGTGAAGATGGCAAATCCTCATAAATTAAACACAATAACAATGAAAAGCATAATTTATTTAAACAAAACCATGAGTCTACAAAATTAACATGAATTCACAAACAATCCATCAAAACCCTAAAACTAAAGAGTTTAGCCACTCATAGCTTGAAGCAACATGTTTGAGCAAAAATAATCAAAGGAAGAGTGTAAAGAATATGGAAACTCTACTGAAAAGAGGTTCTTGATTAAGGCAGCACCGTCACGAACTCCTTGGCTCTCACGTCGGACTTCGAAAGGCACCAAGACTGTCTCAAACTCTTTTTCTCTTCCTTGCGGCTAACTCACTCTTTGAACTCGTGCTTAATTCTCACCTCTTTGGATCTTTCTTTCAGTCTGCAACTTTCTTGCTTTTCTTGATATTCTTCCCTCTTGGACTGCTGAAAACCCCCAAATTTATAGAGTTTGGCCGCCAAAAATTTAACCTAAAATACAAAATTTTCATTTAAGTAACGCTGGCGGCGCGGCGCTAGAGTTGCGACCAAAAATAAGTTGCTCTCGGGTTTTAGCGCCGCGGCAGCGCCGTCTTAGCGCCGCGATGCTACTCTGCGTCCATGCTGATGCGTTTATACTTCAATGCTGCGCCAGCGCTGCCTTAGCGCTGCGTCGCTCTTATGCATTCAGACTGTTGCGTTTATGCTTCAGCGCTGCGGCAGCGCCGTCTCAGTGCTTCATCGCTATCCCGAAATTTGTCCTTTTGAGTTTTTCAGCTCTTTTTCGCCGTATTCTTGCTCGGTTTTGATCTTTTAGTCATTTCTTCTAATTTTCCTCGTTTTAACCTGAAAATCACTAGCAAACAAGTGAAATCTAATATAAAACTCCCTTAATTTGAGAGAATATAAAACACTTTTCAAGTGCTTATCAACAACCCTACCAACGCATGGTAAGCCAAGTACGTATCTTCCCCCGCCAACGCGGCGACTGCTTCAGCACACAACAACCATTCGAGATCACCTTCAACGCATAGCCGCACTATTATAAACCAGTGCTTACTCAATGCCACTAGGCATCAATGACAAGAAGTCCTTCTCAAACTCTTCCTCTATGCGTTGGTCCTGATGCGTTCACCTTCATCCTGCGTCCAATGACCATCTCCCTATCCTTGGACATTTCTTGATTGTTCCCAAGGTTATTCTTTTAACCTTCTCCTTGCACTTAAACTATTTCTCTTAAAGATAGTTTAGCATGCGTCCACCGCATGCACCAGTTTTTAGGTTTACTTCAACCTTCTCCAACACTTGTGAACATTCCTTGCTATAAGTCTATGCGTTACTTAATTTGCTATTGCATTCTATCTTTCTGAGACTTAAATCTCTTCAACACTTCACAACATAACTTTATTCCTTTCTTGCTTATTCGTTTCACTTCTTTCTCTTCTCGGTTTACTTCCATGCGTTCACCCTTACCATGCGTTACCTAGTCCTTACCATGCGTCCAACATGGTCTTTTACCTCATTTCTTCATAGACTCTTCAATGCATCGTTTCTTAAAAAGTAGGGTGTGACATATGTTATAATGATTTTCTTCTTTGGATTACCAAAGATGTCAGCCAATGTTGATGAATATTTAGTGATTGGTGGAAGTTGACAAGATAAAGCGTTTCTTGCCTAGCAAAGAAACATATATACTTGATAGAGTGATACGGACGCATGGGGATAAGTTCTAAGTTCTGAAAGATTTACAACAAGCTTATAAATAAAGTTGCAGTTCAATATTGTGTCTATGGAACACAATATGTCTCATGTTTAAAGGAATATGTCCCTGATTCTACTCATATACTTAAGGTATAACCAATGGAGCTAAGAGATGAGTTAAGTTATGAGAAGAAATTGACTCAAATGTTAATTTGATGAAAAAAAGTAATTTGAGCAAAGGTATAATGAGGATGCGGGGGCTAGAAAGATATGTGCTTTTGAAGGAAAGCGGGAGAAAAGTTTAAGCTTGTGAGGTTTTGAATAAGAAGCTATGCGTTGGTGGTGATTGAGGAAGTTGCGTTGAACTGAATTATGTGACTAATGTATGTTATAGTAAACGCAGGATGCGACGCGTCCAGGTTAGCAACCAAACTATGAGCTGAAGATTGTAATCAAGTACGCGTTGGCGGATGATGCGTCCAAGTAAAACTTAAAGGATAGGCGCATAGTATTAAAATTATAACTAGATGTGTCACACCCCCTCCCGGACTATCCTCCATAACCCGAGAAGAGATGTGAAGACAACAGTTACCGACTACCCTGTCACGTAACCCACTGTCAACTTCACCATCTGCCTGCTCTTGACAAACCTCGACTTCGATCGGCAACGAGAACTATCATGCTACCTGAAAATGGAAAACATATGAAAGCATGAGCTAACAGCTCAGTGAGTAACGGTTTTCTGAAAACAATATATTTTAACTATAAAACTGATCAAACTCACATAAAATATATCACTTCAAATCATATTAAATTATACTCAAACATCATTGAGAAAACATGCTTGACCGTTTCAGAATAAATACTAAAAAATCTCATTCTTATAAAATACTTTTTCCTTAGTTGAGGAGGAGCAGTGCTCAACGCTACTCAACGTCGATTTTCCTTAGCTGTGTGGAGTAATCTCAACACATCAGCGTCGTATATACCTCTATGTGCACATAGGTACTAGAACTCGGCTACCCTTAATGCCTTCTACGAGTTCCTGAGCATTGGGGTCCCATTTCTAAACCTAGGTTACCCATATGCCTTCTACGAGTCCCTGAGCATTGGGTACCTTTATATTCCGGGCCGCCCACAATGCCTTCTATGAGTTCCTGAGCATTGGGGTCCCATTTTGATAAAATGGCTACCCTTTGGCCTTCTCCAAGTCCCTGAGCCTCGAGTGCCTTTTCAAGTTTGATATAACACAATACATATTTTGGGAAACATTATATCAATAACTCATGAATCTACCGTTTTCAAATCTCATCTCATCAGCATGCTAAATTCAATTTCCAGTTTTAATATAAAACCGCATGCTTTTCATAAAGTTTATTTTCAAATCTTTCTTGAAATCATATAATACCATGCTTTTTAGAAAAACCATGAATACAAGTTTCAATCAATCACCATGCGTTACCCAGCATTCTCAAATTTACCATGCGTTACTCAGCATTCTCAAAGTTACCATACGTTACCCAGCATTCTCCAGTTTTCAAGTAAAATGCATGCTTCTTAGCTGGCTCATATTCTTTTATATATATATATAAACGCATGCTCTTGGTTTTATAAACAACATGTTCATATGCTTCATATATGAAAGCGCATGCATTGTTTCATTAGAAACCCATAAAATTATATTCATAAAGAACTCATTTATATTTTGTAAAACGTAGGTGTTACTCACCTGTACTTGCCAAAGAATACTTCTTCTTCCTTTCTTCTATTTCTTCTTCCCGAGCTTTCTGGACGCAGCGTTCTAACTCTGGAACGCAAGGCTCCATTTTCCTCTGTCAGCTTGGTTGAACGCAACCCTGCCCTTCAACGGAAGCCTGATTATTTTCGCAAAGTGCATCCCGACTCTTCTTACTTCCCTTTCGGATGCGTCGCCTTGAACGCATCATCTAACTTTAGACACCACGTTCTCCTTGGGCATTACATTTATCCTCAACGCAAGGCAACTTCTTTACATAAAATAGCTAAGTTGTCAAATACCTTCTTTCTTAGCCGCATACTCCTACTACCGACGTCCTTGCTGCCTTCTTCTTCTCTTTTTCTCTCCAGATTTCTTCTTTTAGAGTCATCAGTCACTCCTTTTCCCTCAAAGTTCTATTTATAGGAAGCTTGGCATCCACCTTTTCCTCTCCTTTTGCCACTTGTTTGCCACATGTCATGCTGCATGCTTAATTAACCATGCATTAGTCCAAGTGTCATCTTGCATGAAACACTTAACATAACTTTAACACCTCCTACTGATAAGGTGTCAAATATGCACAAAGCCACCTGGCCTTTATAAACTTATCTTATGCGTCCAACATTTTCCAATAGACAACCATTCATTCAACACAACGCACTCATGCGTTCGTTGAATTTCCTTTAAAGTTTGAGCTTCACTACTCACTTTTCTAACTCTCAGCCAACTATACTACTCTTTGACGCATAGAGATAACTCTGTCTTTAACGCATAGAGATCTCAATCCATGACAACCTTACCGACGCATGGTAAGCTAAGTACGTATCTTCCCCGCCAACGTTGCAACCACTTCAGCTCACAACAACCATTCGAGATCACCTTCAACGCATAGCCGCACTATTATAAACCAATGCTTACACAATGCCACTAGGCGTTAATGACAAACGCACAATAGTATGCGTTTGTACCTCATCGCATCATACCATGTCCAACTCCTTCCTTATGTCCATAACAACAACTCCTTCTCAAGCTCTTCCTCTATGCGTTGGTCCTGTTGCATCCTTCTTCATCCTGCATCCATGACCATCTTCCTATCCTTGGACACTCCCTGATTATTCCCAAGGTAATATATTCTTTTAACCTTTTCCTTACACTTGAACTATTTCTCTTAAAGATAGATTAGCATGCATTCACCACATGCACCAGTTTTTTACGTTTACTTCTCAACCTTCTCCAACACTTGTTAACATTCCTTGCTATAAGTCTATGTGTTACTCAATTTGCTATAGTATTCTATCTTTCCGAGACTTAAATCTCTTCCAACACTTCACAGCATAACTTTATTCCTTTCTTGCTTATTCGTTTCACTTCTTTCCCTTCTCGGTTTACTTCCATGCGTCCACCCTTACCATGCGTTACCTAGTCCTGACCATGCGTCCAACATGGTCTTTTACCTCATTTCTTCATAGACTCTTCACCGCATCGTTTTCTTAAAAAGTAGGGTGTGACAGTTCCACTCACCTCAGAAAAATTTCGTCCTCGAAATGTAGGCAGTATAATAAGATATAAAAACGGAGAATTTTCTTATTCATATACGTTGTTTATACATTTCTCACTTAAACAGTACCTTTAACTATATTAACTAAAACACATCTTTCCATTCTTTCCTCTTCTTAATACTTGAGCCTCCCTGGTTCTGTGGACAATTTGCATTAGTGTCTTGGTTGCTCACAAACGTATAGAACTTTCATCTACACACTAATTTCAACTTAAATAATACTATGCGTTTTCTGTAACTTATGAATTCACCACACTTCCGCTGCGCTACTCTGATAGTCAATGCTCCTGCTTTCCCTTCTTTTCTGATTACTTGGTGTTATAGTTTTCCCTTCAATACTCAATTTACTTAACCATTCTTTCCTTTCACGTATTCTTGTACATCTTTTAGCATGCCTGTTCGTTAGATTTTGTTCGTTTAAATTTCTATTCCAATTAAATTGAGTTTCTTAGCTCGTTGCACGAAAATAGATTTATCATTTTCGTACAAGGATGCGTCGAGAATTACTCAGATGTGATCAGGATTAAGCAAGTTTTCCTATAAAGACCCAAGTATAAGCATTTATAGGTTTCCTGGTGAGTCCAGGGTCGAACGCAGGGATTTGTAATAACTAGGCGTTGAGACTAAATGCATGACTATGCGGTGACTGTACATGTAAATATATATGCGTTTGTTGAATATGTGTGTCTAAACTATACAAAAAGAATGAAAAGAATTTCCTACTACTATTACTGAAGTGGACGCGGCGTTGGGTAGTCATATGTAAAACAATGCGTCAGGTAGCATGCGTTGAGAATGAATGGAACCATGCGATAGAGGTAGAGTTAAACACAAGAGCTAGTTGTTACCTAAACTTTCTAAGTACAATTACATACCTACAAACTGCGTGCGTGAATCCATCTCTCGATGTTTCGACGCCACATTTATCTTATCTCTAAGACGCATGGTAAGTTTGTGTTGGCAAAAGATGAACTACATCTCTGCAACTCATCTAGTCTTAATTAATGCTAAAGATTAACTATCCACTTTCTCAAGCTCGACAGTCATGCTTACTACATTTGTTTGTTAGACAAAGTTATGCAAGCTAAAGATATGCATTAATCAAGATGTAACATACTCAGAATTGCTCAAGAAAAACTAACTTTTAACATTTAACTCATTTAGCATTTAGACAGCATGGTGTAAAGTATTTAATACAGAAATAGACGAAAGATGAGAGTCAATCAAACTCATATTAAGACAATAAATCATTCTCTCGAATGTCATTAACAAAATATAAGCAAGAAGAAGAGAAATGGAAATAAAATAGAGATGAAGGGCGTCAAGCCGCCACTGGCAACTTCTTGCTTCATAGAGGCTTGAGATGGTTGCTATCTGATACAAAGATTCCATAAGGTGAAAAGTTTTCACTCACTGGGAGACGACTCTGAAGATGCTCAAAATCCTTCTCTCAGAAGAGCTCGAAATGGAGGCTGGTTATGGTGAGGGAGAAATAGTGCAGAGCTTTCGCCTCTTGAACTGGTCTCTCTTCCTCCTGCTCTTGGAGAAGCTTGTGGACTATTTATAGGCGTCAAAAAGTTGATATCATGATGACCTGAAACCTTTGCATTAAATTTCAGCCACACTGCATAGACTTTTCAAATTGTCAGCCTATTTGTTCTGCCATGATCTGATTGGGTGTTGTCCTTTTTCATAATGACATGACAGTTGTTTTGAGCATGCGTTTGTTTCTACTTTTCAGATTGTCAATGCATAGAAAAATCGACGTTGAGTAGCGTTGAGCACTGCTCCGCCTCAACTAAGGAAAAAGTATTTTATAAGAATGAGATTTTTTAGTAATTATTCTGAAACGGTGAAGCATGTTTTCGCAATGATGTTTGAGTATAATTTAATATGATTTGAAGTGATATATTTTATGTGAGTTTGACCAGTTTTACAGTTAAAATATATTGTTTTCAGAAAACCGTTACTCACTGAGCTGTTAGCTCATGCTTTCATATGTTTTCCATTTTCAGGTAGCATGACAGTTCCCGTTGCCGATCGAAGTCGAGGTTTGTCAAGAACAGGCAGATGGTGAAGTTGATAGTGGGTTACGTGACAAGGTAGTTGGTAACTGCTGTCTTCATATCTCTTCTCGGGTTATGGAGGATAGTCCGAGAGGGGGTGTGACAAGATGGTTTTCGGAAAAATGTGTTACAAAATTATTTTTGTCTTGTTCATGTAGTGGATTCTATTGGGGAAGCATAGTGTAAATTAATTAAGAAATGTCCAAGGCGAACAAAATTATATGTGGAATTGGATTGATTTTAATTGAGATTACTGTAAGCTAATTTATTTTGTGTGTAGACATCATGTCAGAAAAGGAAAGCAAAGGGAAACGAAAACGCATGGCAAACAGGTGCACAATTTGCGGAAAGGGCCATTCGGGGGGGGGGGGGGAATGTTAGTAAAGAAAGACGCTTGCGTATGGGTGAAAGAACATCACCAGAAGCGATACAATACATTTATAGATTTTTGCAGCCAAGCTGAGGAAGATGTTTGTTATATGTGTGAGCAACCGGGGCATTAATACAAAGATTGTCCACAAACTCAAGAAGGCCCAAGCAAATAAGATGAAAGAAAAGAAGAAAAACAAAAGGAAATGTATTTTATGTTTGTAACTTTGTATTTTGTATACTTTGAATAATAAAAATTGTACAAGAATTCTAATAAAGTATCTCGTTCTCATAACCCTGTGCTGTTTAAATTTCGAGGACGAAATTTTTTTCTAAGGTGGATGGGATTGTGACATCCAATTTTTAACAACCAATGCATTGAAAAGTCTGAAGGAAAGGAATAAAAGACCATGTTGGACGCATGGTCAAGACTGAGGTAACGCATAGTAAAGGTGGACGCATAGGAAGTACCCGAGAACTTGAAGGGAAAGAAGTAAGACGCATAGACTTCTATCATAGGATATTTTCAAGTGTTGGAAAGTAGAAGGTTGTGAAGTAAACATAAAAAAAACTGGAGCATGTGGTGGACGCATGCTAATCTATCTTGAGAGAAATAGTTTAAGTGCAAGGAAAAGGTTAAAAGAATAACCTTGGGAATAATCAAGGAACGTCCAAGGATAGGAAGATGGTCATGGACGCAGGATGAAGATAAACGCAATAGGACCAACGCATAGAGGAAGAGTTTGAGAAGGAGTTGTTGTTATGGACATAAGGAAGGAGTTGGACGCATGGTATGATGCGATGAGGCACAAACGCATAGTATTGACCATTTATCATTAACGCCTAGTGGCATTGTGTAAGCACTGGTTTATAATAGTGCGGCTATGCGTTGAAGGTGATCACGAATGGTTGTTGTGAGCTGAAGTAGTCGCCGCGTTGGTGGGGGAAGAAACGTACTTGGCTTACCATGCGTTGGTAAGGTTGTTATGGGTTGAGGT
Source organism: Citrullus mucosospermus (assembly GCA_030954485.1). Taxonomy (NCBI): domain Eukaryota; kingdom Viridiplantae; phylum Streptophyta; class Magnoliopsida; order Cucurbitales; family Cucurbitaceae; genus Citrullus; species Citrullus mucosospermus. The sequence goes on along the minus strand of CM062061.1, from coordinate 14,416,924 downwards.
CCCTATGCGTTGAAGACAGAGTTATCTCTATGCGTCAAAGACAGTAGTGTAGTTGGCTGAGACTTAGAAAAGTGAGTAGTGAAGCGCAAACCTTAAAGGAAACTCAACTAATGCATGAGGGCGTTGTGTTTAGTGAATGGTTGTCTATTGGAAAATGTTGGATGCATAAGATAAGTTTATAAAGGCTAGGTGGCTTCATATAGACTTGACACCTTAAAAGTAGGAGGTGTTAAAAAGGCATGTTAAGTGTTTCATGCAAGGTGACACTTGGACTAATGCATGGTTAGTCAGACATGTAGCGTGACATGTTGCAATCAAGTGGCAAAAAGAGAGGAGAAGTAGGATAGCAAGCCCTCTATAAATAGGACCCTGAGGGAAGAGTAACGACTGATGATTCTGAAGTAAAAATCCTTGAGGGAAAGAGGAGAAAGAAGGCAGAAAGAAGGAACCCCTTGCGTCTGTAAAAGGAGGTCTGCGGCCAAGAAAGAAGACATTCTTGACAACTTAGTCATCTGGTGTTAAAGAAGTTGTCTTGCGTCGAAGAGGGGTCGGCCTTGCGTTTAAGACGAATTCAACGTTCAAGGTGAACGCCGCGTTCAAAGATAGATGATGCGTTCAAGTTAGACCTTGTGTCCAAGAGGGGTCGACGCATCCGAAAGAAGTAAGAGGAGTTAGGCTGCACCTTGCGTTAGTCATCAACCTTGCGTTGAAAGGCAGGGTTTGCGTTAGTTACCAACCTTGCGTTGAAGGGCAAGGTTTCGTTCAACCGAGTTGACGGAGGAAAATGGAGCCTTGCGTTCCAGAGTTATAACGCTGCGTTCAACTGAGCTACTAGAGAGTGGAAACAGCTACCTTGCGGGTTAGAAGCTCAGGTCTTGCATTCAAGGAGCTCGGGAAAGCAGGATTTGAAGGAAAAAGAAGAAATTTCTTAAGTGATTTGTGAGTGACACCTTTCTTCTTCAAATCGGTTTTATTGAAAATGTTCTTATAAGATATGGCTTTGTGATGAATTATTTTGAAACGCATGATGTTTGACCATATTGTTCAAAAAGGCATGTTTTATCTGATTGCTTTATGATATTGAAAGGCATGTTGCGAAATGTTGTTTATCAAGAAATATATTGTTTTCTATGAAAGGTTTTAGATGAACTATTTATGTAAACTGATGACAAAATGTTTAAGAGGAGGCTTAGTGCTAATGGACTCGAGAAGGCACGTGAGTTTCCCCGGGACCCAGTATTGAGGGACATGAGAAGGTACTTGGGCAACCTGCCATATTCCTATGTGCACATAGAGGTTGATTTGGCTGGTGCGTCGAGTTTTGCTCCGCATCGAGCCAGGGATAATTTCGACGTTGGGTGTGTTGAGTCTTGCTCCACCCCAACTAAGGTTGTTTTCGACGTTGGGTGCGTTGAGCCTTGCTCCGCCTCAACTAAGGGAAAAGATTGAAAAACCAAACGGTTTTCTGTTTAATCATTCTGGAAAACGATTCTATTGATTTGGAACAGATTTACGAGATTGATAAAGTTTTGTGAAAAATATGTTTCTGTTGAATAATCGTGTTAAATCCTTGTTTTATATGTGCAAATGTAACATGTCTGTTTTCAAATAAAGCTCGTTTACAAAACTTGTCACTCACGAGGCTTTAGCTCATGTTTTCCATTTTTTTTTCTAATTTTTCAGGTAGCGAGCGAGTTCGGGATTGTTTTGGCTACGCAAGAACCTCGTCTGAGCCGTCTTTGGTGAAAATGGTTGGACAGTGAACCTTACAGAGGAGTCAAGGTTGCTGTCTTCACATCTTCTCTCGGGTTGTGGAGGATAATCCGGGAGGGGGTGTGATAACCATAGTCCGCGACGCATCATCTGTCCTCGTTGCCGCATCACCATAGTCCGCGACGCATCGTCAGTTATCATCGTCGCGTCGTTCGTCCTCTACGCGAAGCATTGTCAGTCTTCATCGCCGCGTCGCCTGTCCTTTTCGTGACGCATTGTCACAGCCTTCGTAACGAGTTGCCACATTGTAGGGAAGTCGCTGCCTCGCTAAGTCTCACTAACACGCTCAGTATCGCTCGGTATCGCTCAGTATCGCTCCAGTCTCGCTCTCGCAGGTAGGAGACTTACTACCGGGTTTTAGCGATGCCTACTGTCTAACGGTGTTGTTGGCTATTGAATGTCGTTATAAACTTATGTGTCATACCCCACCCCGAACTACCCTTCTGTAGCCCGAGAAGGAGTGTGAGGACAGCAGTTACCGCTACCGTGTCACATAACCTACTGTCACACTCACCTCACTTTCATATAAATCCTCTCCTAGGACAGTAATACCATTAAGGCACTCTTGTCAAACCTCGACTTCGATCGGCAACGAGAACTGTCAAGCTACCTGAAAATGGAAAACATATAAAAAGGGTGAGCTAATAGCTCAGTGAGTAATGGTTTTCTGAAAAGATTATACTTAAACTGTAAAACTGGTCAAACTCGCATAAAATATAACACTTAAAATTATATTATAACATGATCAAAACCATTATTATATCATACATATCTGTTTTGGTATAAATAACCAAAATCTCATTCATTTCAAAATCATTTTTCCTAGTTGAGGCGGAACAATGCTCTACACTCCTCAACGTCGATTTCCTTAGCTGTATGGAGTAATCTCAACACATCAGCGTCGTATATACCTCTATGTGCACATAGGTATTAGAATTCGGGCCGCCCAGAATGCCTTCTACGAGTCCCTGAGCATTGGGGTCCCATTTCTATATCCAGGCTACCCATTTGCCTTCTACGAATCCCTCAGCATTGGGTGCCTTTTCTGTATTTATATCCAGGTTACCCATCTGCCTTCTACGAGTGCCTCAGCATTGGGTACCTTTTTCTATATCCCGGCTACCCTTTAGCCTTCTCCAAGTCCCTGAGCTTCGGGTGCCTTTTCAAAGTTCTATAAAACACAATATGTTTTGAAAACATTATATCATAAACTCGTAGTTAACTGTTTCCAAATACAAAATCAAACAGCATGCCAAACTCAATTTCAAGCTTTAATATCAAACAGCATGCTTTTCAAACAAGTTTATTTCCAAATTTTGCATGAAATCACATAACACCATGCTTTTCAATAAAATCATGAAAATAAGTATCAATCAGCATGCGTTTATTAACTGCTATCAAACAACTAGCATACTCAATGCTTTTCAATAAAAAGCATGCACTTGTTCATTGGAAATTCTTGAATGCATATTTCAAACCAATGATTTTAATCATAAAGAACTCATTTATATTTTGAAAGACGCAGGTGTTACTCACCTGTACTTGCCCAAGAATAATTTCCTCTTCCTTTCCTCTATTTTCTCTTCCCGAGCTTCTTGGACGCAGCGTTCTAACTCAGAAACGCAAGGCTCCATATTCCTCTATCAGTTCGGTTGGACGCAACCTTGCCCTTCAACGCAAGGTTGATTACTAACGCAAAGTGCAACCAAACTCTTCTTACTTCTCTTTTGGATGCGTTGACCTCTCTTGGACGCAAGGTCCAACTTGAACGCATCACCTATCTTTGGACGTGGCGTTCACCTTGAACGTAGTGTTTGTTTCCAACGCAAGGCCTACCCCCGTTTCGACGCAAGACAACTTATTTAACATGAAATAGCTAAATTGTCAGGCTGCAGACTCCTACTACGGACGCAAGGATTCCTTCTTTTTGCCTTCTTTCTATCCTTTCTCTCCAGAATTCTTCCTTTAGAGTCATCAGTCGCTCCTTTTCCCTCAAGGTTCTATTTATAAAGAGCTTGCTATCCAACTTCTCCTCTCCTTTTGCCACTTGTTTGCCACATGTCACGCTGCATGCATAATTAATCATGCTTTTATCCAAGTGTCACCTTGCATGAAGCACTCAACATGCATTCAAACACCTTCTACTTTTAAGGCGTCAAGTCTATATGAAGCCACCTAGTCTTTATAAGCTTATCCTATGCGTCCATCATTTTCCAATAAACAACTATTCATTCAACACAACGCCCCCATGCGTTCATTGAGTTTCCTTTAAGGTTTGAGCTTCATTATTTACTTCTCTATCTCTCGGCCATGCTTCCCTTGAACTTGTTTTTCCACCGCATACTACTAGGCGTTAATGTCTCAAACGCACACTACTATGCGTTTGTCTTACTGCATAATACCATGCATCAGCCTGAACCGCATACTATCATGCGTCCATGATCTTTCTCCTATCCTTGAAGATTCCTTGATTACTTCTCTACGCGTTCTTGTGCTTGTAATCCAAGGTTATTCATTTATCCCTTTCCATGTACTTAAAATATTTTTCTGATGATAATTTAGTATGCGTCCACCTCTTGCTCCAGCCTTTGAGCTTACTTATCATCCTTCCACGTTATCCAACACCCAAGAACATCCCTTGCTAATAGTCTCTGCGTTACTCAGTTTGCTATAGTATTCTACCTTTCCGAGACTTAGATCTTTTTCAACACTTCACGACATAACTTAATTCCTTTCTTGCTTATGCGTCTTACCATCGCCAATGCTTACATCTTCTCTTATGCGTTTCATTTCTTTTCCTTCAAACTCTCGGGTTACTTCCATGCGTTCACCCTGACCATGCGTTACCTGATCATGCGTCCAACATGGTCTTTTACTACTTTTCTTTATAGGTTCTTCAACACATTGATTTTTAAAAGTAAGGTGTGACATTAATTCTCGAATGTTGTTGCTATGATTGTTTAGGCATGCTAAGTTTGTATTGTAAGTAACGTTCTTATGCTTATGTGCTTGTGACTCTGCGAATCTTTGCTATAGATCAGTTATGCCATGACACGTTATAGGTTGCCCTATTGTCGTGCCCTGTACCCCTAATGTACTATGCTACGAAGGGTGTCCCTCGGGATCACCACCTATGTTCATGTTACAATTATAGCCAATGTGTACCCTCGGGGTGCTTCCTATGCTTATGCCTACGCTTATGCTTATGCCAGGTACACGGGCGCACATGACAAAAAGGGGTAACAGCTAGGTCCAGTAGTGGGTCTCTTACTGAGTATTTTTACTCACCCTTTTTCTATGTTTTTCTTCCAGGTAAGGAGTATGGTGGCCCGGTGCATGGCCGAGGAAATCCATGATCGTACCATGGGACCGTCACTAATAACTTGTAGAAATACAAGTTATGATAGCCTTTTTCTTAGATAAATAGAGATTAAATAGAGAAGCATGCGGTAAGTTATGTTAATTTTTATTAAGATATCTTCATTTACGTTATACTAATGTATTTTTATGAAGATAAATGATTTTACCATTTTTGAGCCTAAAACGCATATTTTGACACAGGAATGCAAGCGATGCGTTGATGATTTCTTAACGCAGGAACCAGACGATGCGTTAACAACAACTCAACGCATAACTACACGTTAGCAACCTACGCCGCGTTGACATTGGCCAAACTATTCATGGACGCATAGACGACCATTAATGCAAGGCGTTGAGAATCAAATCAGAATCTTGAGAGATTGACGGATGATTGACGAACATGATTTGTGGCCAAAGTGGTGGATCTTAATTGACCCGAGAATCACGCAATCAGGCGAGATGGACGCATAGTATCAATCTCGCCGCCAATCAAGCAGATTTGCCATTAATTGCGTACGCATCATTTATAAAAGGGCAGCTCTGCGACATGAGAAAGGGTTGTTCATTCTGGGAAGAACTCCATAAGTGACAGCAGAGTTCTCTCAGACTTCAACCGGAGACGAATAGCTCGAGAGAGAAGAGTCTTCCCTCCGCCGGACCACTTCACAGCAGAACATCACGCTTCCATCCGGGCGACTCAAGACATTGATGCCTTCCCTACTTTCTTTCTTATTATTCTATCTTAATTTTAGATTTGTATCGAGACATTGAACTTATCGAAAATTGTATCCCATTTCATCAATATAATTATCTTCCATGTCTACTCATTTCTCTAAACTTTCCGCTTTTTACTTTCAAACCATGAGTAACTAATCACTCAAGGGTCTAGGGTTGCGTTAGCATCTAACTAGAAACCATAGTATAACTATTTTATCTTGTCAATTGCAATCTTAATCCGATGCTTATGTCCATCTGACAAATCGATATAAGTAGTAATAATCAAACAGCTCAAGAGGGTAAGTGATTGTGGAACTCAATTGACAAGGGCCAAGTAGTGTTACCTGTCTATGGGGATAACCTTGGTTCTTAACACTCTCCTATGCGTTATAGACATATAACGCATAGCGGCTGACAACCGGGAGAAGAGTTGCAAGTATGAAGAGAATACTACTATGCGCTTTCGACGTTAGATGTTAATCAACCCGAACCTTTTCTTTATCCATTCACTCACATCTTTAGTTGAATTTGCTGTGTCGCATGCTTTCCATCTTTCACACTTTTAGTCTAGTGTACAAACAATCGCTTTCCGTAGATTAAAAATAGCTCTCAATTATTTCTTGGTTACCACTGCAACGCATGAACTCCAACTAAATACTGAATCTGTCACACCCCAACCCAGATTTACTCCATACCTAGGAAGGAGCATGATCCTATTCCCAACATAAGACTCTATAATATAAATACCATAAAAGAATAGCAAATCATAAAACAATCCCATTATCACATCAGAAGAACGTGTAAACTTTTAACTAACATGTCTGAATATACTCATAGTAGGTACAACACGTCCCTCTTTCACTATACCCTCAGTAAAGATGTTTATCACATGACATAAGAGCATTCTAAATATTTACAACTATCCCAGAGGTTGGCTTCCAGATAGGCCCAGACGAGATTCTTCAGTAGGCTAGGCATCCCGAATACGCTCGCTACCTGAAACAGCAACCAACAACAAACTGAATGAGCAAACGGCTCAGTGAGTGACTAAATCTACTAAAACTAATCATATTAACTTAAATCCAGTTTGTAAGATAGTAACCATCACATAACCCATCCCAACGAATTATCAAGATTCACTTTCCACTATGCATGTATATCTATCAATTCTCATGTTTCACAAATTTCCTATCTATTTAGTGCCTTCACTTTCCGTCCCTCAGCACTTATTCATGTATAACTACAATACCATGTGCCTTCACATGAGATCCCTCAGCACAGGTAACAAACTCTATCTACGCTCAAGTGCCTTCTCACAGAATCCCTCGGCACGAGCTAGATGTGATAGGTTACTACATGCCTTCACTTACAGTCCCTGAGCATTGTAGTCCATTCTCTACTGTTATTCAAGTGCCTTCTCAAATCCCTCGGCACTTAATATCACGCTTACTCACAAGTAGCTTTTACCATAAGGTCCCTCAGCCACTATTGCGCTTAAACATTTGTAATAGTATTCTTTTAAATCACTAACACATCTCATACATAAAGTAAACTACCATGCATCACGTTTCCTTATCACTATGCATACTAAGTTTAACACAAGATATAACAAACAGTCACTCACAATCGGTCCCGGCTCTAAGTGGGTTATAAGCCTCCCCGAGCTCTTCTTGGCCTGAAAATACACAATCCTCAAGTTTAGTTTCTATAATCTCCCTTTTCCTTTAACATACAGTAGCATCGTTACTCTATAGAAATTAGTAAGCTACCAGCGTTACTCAAAAAGATACTCAAACTGTACTAGCGACACTGCGTTGATTAGAACCAGCGAAACTACCTTGAGGAGCAATACCCAGCGATACTCTAGCGAGAGTTGTGAGACGCAAGCCTATCTTTGCGTTGCAGCGTTACTTTCTCTGCTGCTCAGTCTCTCGCTTACTCAGCGATACTTTCGCTGTGACAGAACCGTTTTCTTCTTCCTTTCATCTTCCTTCTTCAACCTGCTAAACATTTCGTTTCAATCAATTTCAGTACGTTCTTCCTTCTACAAACTTGTTAGAATACAGGTCCTTCATCTTACCTCAAAATTTCATGAAGAACCTCCTCTCCGTTTAGGACATAACCTTCGACAACTCCATGTTACCTCTAATCACCCGACAATTCAACTCCCGTCTCTTCTTCCTGAGTTTGACACACAATTAGAAAATTTCAGCTCAAACATCCTTCATGAATTCTGCTAGAAATCGAGTTAACTTACTAACCTCAAAGTTTCAGCCCTAACCTTCGTCTCTTCAATTTGTTCTTCCTCCAAAACCGAGCATCACTCTGAGGAGATCACAGCAGTCGAAACCTCTGTCAAACCCGAGTTTCTTCCACAAATTCAATGAGATTTCTGCCTAGATCAGCATGAACATCTTCTTATACCTCCCTTCGATGTTTCGCCTTAATATGGACCCAACTCGAGCTCTGAAATGCAAGCAGAACCATTAAATTCTCAGTCCACTTATATATATACCACCGACTTGTACTCCATTTCAATTCTACACTATAATCCGTTCGACGCATACCTCGTAGGCTCAGCTTCATCAATGCACACAGCCTCTGATGATATTTCATTTCAAACTCTCCCGTCAAATAGTTAACATACGCATTACTTTCTCTCAGCCAACACTCCTTGTCCAACGCATGCTCGCCTTCGACGCATGGTAGCGTTTACCGCATAACAGCCTAAACGCAGATCAGCTCCCAAACTCCCCGTGGCCTCTACTTCTAATTGGCACATTGCCTTCAATGCGTTTGACACATAATGATCCTCGATACCAAGTGATCCTCCACGCCTTATGTCCTCAACGCGTTTCAACTTCAGCGCATGATCAGCTTCCCTCACCTTTGCGTTTACCCCAAAATTATTTCCTCCACCACAGGTTGCCATCAACGCATAGCTTACACTTAGCTATTTTCCCACTCCAAATGCAAGCCAGCCAACTACTTTTGCACATTCACCCATCTCTCGGCCCCTTCTTCTTTGCATTCCCAATAAAATAGAAGCGGGGCTTACAGAATCAATATAATCCCTGTGTTCGACCTCGAACTCACCGAGAAAACCTACTCCTTTGCTTATACTTGGGTAAAAGATAGGAAAACTTGACAAGATCATCAACGCATAGTAATAGGACGCATAGCATGTTCAAAGCATGATATGTTGAACGCATAATCACATCATTTAGCACCTTGCGTTAGGACAATTCACACATACAATTACCATGCAACTGTCACACTGCTTCCGCACCTTAGTCTAGGGTAGTTATGTATATGCATTAAACCATTGGGTGATTGTTTTTGGTTATTTCGGTTCTTTTCTTGGGATTTTTGCACAATTTAAGGGGTACCCCGCTAAAGCGTTACTATTTTATGTTGGTTTAAATAAACTTTCAAGAAGTTAGCCGTTTTATGAATTAAACTGCATTTATTTAAAGTGGATGATATCATGTCTCCTTGTTCGAAAGTATTTATGTAAATGATCATGCATGTTGTAGTGACGAGTTAGTTATCAAGGGGTCAGGTCGTTACAAGATATGTGTGAGCTCAACAGAGCCACATGTTCCTTGATCACATTGAACATTTGTGAGCTCAGCGGGCTACATGTTCTTTGATGACATTGAACATGGGTGAGCTATGCTAGGTCGTATGTTTAGTCTACTACGGTGTGGTAAACCTGGGTATGACTACAAGATAAGCTATAAGCACTGATTTACGTTGCCAAGCGTTGGGGTGCGGCCATGCGTTTGTGACTATGCGTTTCAAAGGAAGAAGTGGCCGGGAGTGAGAGTAAGAATTTTTGGAAAGTAAAATTGTGGCTAAGTATTGACTAAGTCCATGCGTTTGTGGTTGATTCACGGAGGTTAGTGAGCTGAGGTTGCTACCCGCGTTGAAGGATAAGAAATTCTAGCGGGGGAAGAAACGTGCTTGAACCATGCGCTAAAGCCACTCTGCGTTGAGGACAGTCATGTGCTGAATTCACTCTGCATTGAGGACAGTCATGCACTGAAGTCGATGCGTTAAAGACAGACATGAGTTGAAGTCGCTCCGCATCGAAGATAGAGTGGTCTTGACGCGATGAAGATAGTGGTGTATGACTAAGTTGTATGTGTCAAAAGTAGGAGGCGTTGAGGACGACGCCATGCGTTGGGTGAGGCTAGTTGCTGAAGGCGTTGGAAGAGAATTTTAACATGGGCGCCTCGCGTCAAAGTGAGAACCCCGCGCCAGCCTGCGGGTGAGGGGTAAGTCGTCAACATTAATCTTGGTGTTTGTGAAGGCTAAGTCGGTAGTATATATAGTTGGATTAATTAAATGTTTAATCATTTTTAATACATTTCGAGAGCTTAAGTCAGTTCCATATTTCAGATAGACTTCAGAAGAAGATTGAGGAAGGTGTTCTTGAGGATTTTGGACGAAATTCGACTCATATTGATGTTGAAAACGAAGCTGGAACAGAAGAATGACTGAAGTCACATGGTTCGAGCAGTGACTGATAATCAGAGTAGAACATGTAGAGGAAGTCGAGTTTAGAGCTGAAACTTGGAGGTTTGTAAGTTAACACAATTTCTAACAACTTTTGTGAAGGATGGTAATGCTGAATTGAAGATTTACTATGTGAATTCTTAGGAAAAACAGAGGTTACAAGATTATCTCGCAATCTAGAACAGCAGTAGGTGATTCCGGAATACCGTGAGAGCGGGGAGGAGTTAAGTCTTGAAACTTTGAGGTAAGCTATAGAACTTAATTCCCTATAAGTTTGTAGAAGAGAAGAAATCCTGAATCCGTATGGAAATGTAACTTTTAATAGATTGAAGTAAGAATGAGAAGAAAGGAAGGAATAACTGTGCAGACTGCCGCTGAGACTCAAGTATCGGCACACTGTCTGGGTATTGATAGCGAGACGGGTGTCGCTAAGACGCAAGGGAGCCTTCCATCTCACAAATCTCGCTAGATAACGCTGAGTATCACTGCTAAGGTAATGTAACGCTAGTGCCGCTCCATCAAGTATCGCTAAAAACAGTCCTTATTGGTTGGTATCGCTAGGATTCTCGTTTATAAGTCAGTAAAGAAAAGGAAGAAGATTTAATGTTGAATAACGCGAGGTATATGTCTCTTGCAGGCCGAGAAGAAATAGGGAAAGTGTATAACCCACGTAACGCCTAGAAAGAGTTGTGAGTGACTATTTTATTCTTCAATTCTATTTTATTAAAAATGTTCTTATGAAATATGATTTTCAATGAACTGTTTATTATGTATAATGTTGATTGCATTACTCATAAGGCATGTTACATATTTCTAAAGTTGATAGGAAGCATTTTTATGAAATGTGATTGAGTGAAGTTTGTATGATTTCTATGAAAGGATTTTCATAAGAACTATTATGTGAACGAAATTCTAAAACGTTTTAGAGGAGGCTCAGTGCTCAAGGACACGAGAAGGCACGTGAGTTTCCCCGGGACCCAGTACTCAAGGACATGAGAATTTACATGGGCAACCCGTGATATTCCTATGTGTTCATAGAGGTTGATTTGGCTGGTGCGTCGAGTTTGCTCCGCATTGAGCCAGGGACGATTTCGACGTTGGGAGTGTTGAGCCTTGCTCCACCCCAACTAAGGTTGTTTTCAACGTTGAGTGCGTAGAAGCGTTGCTCCGCCTCAACTAAGGGAAAAGTTTGAAAAACTATACTGTGATTGAAAAACTCCTTGGAAAACACTCTTGTATGATTTAAGAATTGATTTATTGAGATTAATGGATTTTATGGAAAACATGTTTAATTTGAATAAATGTTAAACTCTTACTTATTCGTTATACGTAACAAGCCTGATTTCAATGAATGCTCGTTTTACAAAGATTTGTCACTCACTAGGCTGTTAGCTTATGTTTTCCAATGTTTTCCTTTTCTTCCCACAGGTAGTAAGGACGTTCCCGGTGCTTAGCCTACTTCAGCTCACCCTGCCTATGTCTCGAGTTCTCAAGATACAGTCCAGTCTGAGAGTTGTACGTTGCATATGTTTTATGTAAATGGCATGTAGATCATGTAGTTTTGAGTGGGGAGTGTTAGTGAAAGTTGTGAACATTGTATGATGGTTATGGAAGTGAAATTATGCTATGTAAATAAAGTGTACCCTATACGGGGAATTGTATCAAATTATAAGCATGTGTAGTACGACTGAGTCCTTTGTATGTATCTAAGTAAATGTAAGCACAGAAAAGGAGGGTAAGAAAGGAACAATATGCGTCACAAGAGGGGTGATGTTTATGGTCTTCACATTCCCTTTCAGGATAGGTAGGCAATCCGGGAGGGGGTGTGACATAAGCGTTATATTAAGTTTTCAGTATTGTAAAGAGAAACAAGTTTTGAGGTTAGATAAATTATGTTTGTTATAAACTATGAGGGAAAGATTTACTAAGTTAAAAAGTATATTATGATAGTTATAGCTGACAGATTAATTATGTGCAAGCGGTATGGGTGAGACTTGTAGAAGAGGAATCATAATCCAGTGGTTAGTTAGTATAGAGTTGGTTGATTCCGAAGCTTTAGCTAAGGCTATATGAGGGTAAAGGAAACTCTAGCTGAAAAGAAGAGATTGTTGAATATAATAACAAGGTAAGACATAGTTGTTAAATATGTGGACAAAAGCCATCAGGAAGAATATGACATAGTTCAGTAGGTAGCTGAGGAGACTTCAAGTATTATGACGAGTACATTATATGTTGGCCTTAAGAGTATTTATGTGTGGTTAATCCAGAAGCTATGTATTCTTTTATCTCTTGTATTTTAGTTAAATTGGTAAATGAAAGAGAGATCGGGGATTGATACTCGTTCGTTTCTCGTGAGTGTGCTTTACATGAGAATAGAAGATTGGTGACTACACCTATCTTAGTACTTCCAGAGTCGGGTAAGCAATTTCAGATTAACTGTGATGCATCTCACCAGGGGTTAGGTTGTGTGTTGATGCAGAATGAGAAGGTGATAGCTTATGCTTCTAAACAGCTAAAACCTCACGAGAGTAACCATCCTACCCATTATTTGGAATTAGCTGAAGTTGTTCTAGCATTAAAGATATGGCGACTTTACTTGTTTGGGGACAAGTGCCATATCTACACAGATAATAAGAGTTTGAAGTATATATTTGATTAGAAGGAACTTAACATGAGACAAAAGAGGTGGTTGGAGCTGATCAAAGATTATGACTGTACTATTGAATATCATCTAGGGAAGGCGAATGTTGTAGCTGATGCGTTAAGTAGAAAGTCCAGGGGTAGTGAAGGTTCTCTAAATGTTGTAAGAGTTGCTTTGCTCAAGGAATTCATAAATAGTGCTGCTAGTTTAAAAGCAACTAATAATGGAATGTTGTTATCCCATTTCCAGTTGAGGCCCAAGCTGGTTGATGAGGTGGTAATAAAGCAGCCATAAGATCTTATGATTAAGAAGTTAAAAGATGAAGTAAAGACCCAGCAAAAAGTGGACTTCGAATATAAGATTTGATGGTGCATTGTTGAAACATGGTAGGATTTATGTGCCAAAAGATGTGGAAGTAAAACAGGCGATTCTTGAGGAGGCACATAACTCAGCTTATGCTATGCATACTGGTAGTACCAAGATGTATAGGACGTTATAGAATTTCAATTGGCGGCCAAGTATGAAGAGGGAGATAGTTGAGTATGTGAAAAGCACTAGAAAAGTGCTTTCTATTCTCTCAAATTAAGGGAGTTTATATTAGATTTCACTTGTTTGCTAGTGGTTTTCAGGGCAAAATGAGGAAAATTAGAAGAAAAGGCCAAAAGATTAAAACTGAGCAAGAATACGGTGAAAAAGAGAAGAAAATAACAAAGTTGCCACAATTTGGGCAAAGTTGCAGAGCTAAAACCCGAGAGCAAAGTTGACGCAGCACAGTAGCAGTGCCGTGACGCTGTCTGTGAAAATTCAGTAACGCCGCGGCGCTCTCTTTCCTTAAATGAAAAATTTGTATTTTTTTAAAGTTTTCTTGGGCGACCAAGCCTATAAATTTAGGGGTTTTCAGCAATCCTAATGATTAATTAGAGCACGAAATTACAAACTAAAAGAGCCACAAGAAGGAGAGAATTGAGTGAGAGTTCATAAAAGAGTTCAAAGAGTGAGTTAGTTTCAAGGAAGAGGAAAAGAGTTCGAGATAGTCGTGGTGCCATTCGAATTCTGACGTGAGAGCCACGGGGATCGTGACGGTGCTACCTCAACCAAGCTATGAGTGGCTAAACTCTTTTCTCAACAGCTAAGGTTATTCGACGTTGGGTATGTCAAGATTACTCAATCCTAACTAAGGTCGTTTTTTACGTTGAGTAGCATTGAGCTCCGCTCAACCTCAACTAAGGAAAATGTTTCTGAAATGTGTTGTATTTTCATGGTTTTTCGAGAATGAAACTTATATGGTTTGATAAAGTTATTTGAGCATGATTTTCCTGGACATGAAAATGAATTATTTACTATTTAATAATTATCATAATTTGAACACAGTTTTGATTTATTTCTAAGCTTGGAAAGGTTTTTCCGAACTTGTCACTTATTGGGCAACCTAGCTCATGTTTTCCTTGTTTTTCCTATTTTTCAGGTAGAAAGCGAAACCGGGTGCTTAGCCTACACTGCAACCTGGGCAACCTAGTTCATGTTTTCCTTGTTTTTCCTGTTTTCCAGGTAGAGAGCGAAACCGGGATGCTTAGCCTACACAGCAACTCATCTGGGCCTACCACTAAAGACTATGAACATTGTAAATATTTGTATCTTAGACATGTGTTCTACATATAGAGGGTTAAGGTGTGGGAGTTAGCAAACTTATTTTACTTCTATGTTTGATTGTAAGTCTGAATTTGTATGCTAGTTTAACCTTATTCGAAGATAAATGTCCTTTTATGATCGATAACTATTAGGTGTTTGGACATGTTTTAAGGTTGAACAAGTTGAGAGTAGATGTCGTAAGATAGTCGGTATCTGCTGTCCTTACACTTTCTCCTAGGTTAAGAGGGTACCTGGGAGGGGGTGCGACACTCAGATTTCTCTAAAATCCAAATTTCAAATCAAACTTCAAAATTTATGGTTTTATTAAATTGACACATCAAATAGAGTTGAATTCAAGAATATATAGCTTGTATTTTGACTACAACTTTATCTTTTTTTAAGATTCATCAACTCATATATGTGCATAAATCTCGAAAAAGGGAGCATTTGTTGAAGGAGAAATTTTGGACCAATCACAAATTGTCATGTCATTTATCAAATTAATGACAAAATTACAAATTATCATATTTGAGACCAATTAAAAGTTGACATGTGTCCCAAATTGAAATTGAGACACAAATTTGCAAATCTTGATGACGCCACGTATTTTCGTCTTAACCGTTGGTTTGCATAAAATAATTGTTTGGTTTTACGTCCTAAAATTTGTAGTTTGTAAAGTGCTTTTTATTCTCTTAAATTAAGGGAGTTTATATTATATTTCACCTATTTACTAATGGTTTTCAGGTAAAAATAAAGAAAACTAGAATTGAAAGCCAAAAGATCAAAGTCGAGCCAAAATCCAATGAAAAGAGAAGAAAAGTACAAAACTGCCAAAACAAGGCAGCGTCGCGGCGCTTTTTCCCGAGAGTAGCCTCTGCTTTTAGCGTAGTAGCACCATCGTGGCGCTGCGGCACGACGCCGAGAGAAAGCTTTGATGACAGACAGCGTGGCGGCGCCATCCTTTGATGACGAATAGCACAGCGACGCTATTAACCAATGTTGCGGCGCTAGTTTGCCATATTTGAAAAATCTACACTTTTGGAAAGAATTTTAGGCAACCAACTTTATAAATTGGAGGGTTTGTAGCAACCCTAATCATCAATCTACACACCAAGAGATACAAGAAGAAGAGAATTAAGAGAAAATTCATTGGAGAGTCCAAAGAGTGAGTTCGTTGCAAGCAAGAGAGAAAAGAGTTCGACAGAGTTGTGGTACCGTTCCAGCTTCCGACGTAAAGACCAAGGACCTCTTGATGGTGCCTCCTCAATCAAAAACTTCTTTTTAGTAGAGTTTTTCTTTCTTTACACTCTTTCTTTGCTTATATTATTGTGAACATGTTGCTTAAAACTATGAGTGGCTAAACTCTTTAGTTTTAGGGTTTTGATGAATTGTTTATGAAGTTATGTTGATATTGTAGACTATTCATGATTTTGTTGTAATGATTATGCTTTTCTTCGTTATTGTGCATAAATTCTTGTTGACTAGCCATGTTTGAATGTTAGGTTAGATGTATGGTTGAGATAATTGTATGTCTAACTTGATCTACAATGAACAATTGTTGTTAATCTCTCATGAAAATAGTTAGGTTAACAATGAAAGTTGCTAAAAACTAATATTAATGCCATGTAATTTGTATTGGTTTCAAGAAATTAGCAATCAATTAAGTTGCATGAGAAAAAGTTGTTTTGTAGAGAAAATAACTTGGAGTTATGTTTCTATACTTAAGCATATGAATTGCAATAAAATCCATTAACCCTAGAATATTGCATAATGAAGTAAACAAGGCTTTATTATCCTAGAACTCTATTTAACGCTTGTGTTTCTTATTTACTTGCTTTCCTTTTTAGTTTTATTTCCTAAATCACAACTTGAATTCGAATCCTCAAATAAAATTGATTCAATTCTAGAATAGCTAAGTAACTTAAACCTTCACAATTCGATCCTCAGTGGAATGATATTTGAAACTTAACCATCTTATATTATAACTTGACCCGTACACTTGCAGTTAACACAGAAAGTGTGCATCAGAGAGGGTGCGACACTTAGATTTCTCTCAAATCAAAATTTGGCCATATTCCAAATTTCATCCCAATTTTAAATAAAACTTCAAAATTTATGGTTTTATTAAATTGACACATCAAATAGAGTCGAATTCAAGAATATATAGCTTGTATTTTGACTACAACTTTATCTTTTTTCAAGATTCATCCACTCATATACATGCATAAATCTCGAAAAGGGGGCATTTGTCGAAGGAGAAATTTTGGACCAATCACAAATTTTCATGTCATTTCTCAAATTAATAACAAAATTACAAATGATCATATTTGGAACCAATTAGAAGTTGACATGTGTCCCAAATTGAAATTGAGACATAAATTTGCAAATCTCAATGATGCCACGTATTTTCATATTGACCATTGGATTGAATAAAATAATTGTTTGGTTTTGTCCTAAAATTTGTAGTTTGTAAATTTTGAAACTTATTCTCAATAGTGTTGTTATCGAGATTTATTCAGTAAAGTTGTTATTGAATATGCGAATTGCATTTATTAAATCCAATCAACTATGAAGCCCTGGCTATAGGTTGAATGCCTAGACTTTATATGTAGACATAAAAGTAGATCAAATTTAGGTAATAGCCAAAACGGTCTATATTATATGGATAAGGCTAGGTACTTATCCTAGGGACACTATGGATGCGGCCCACTTTATATTTGATACAAATGATGTGATCCTATATCGTTCATGTAGAGACATGTGAGTGGGGGCATCCTATATAATGAGTTTGCATAAGATTGAACTAAGAAATAATCATTTTTACTTTATAAACACCGTTTACTGTTAAAACTTATTATTTCAACCTAATGACTTAAGTGACTCGATCTTGATCCTTAGCTAACTACGAACTCTTGTTTGTTTGAGATTATTCTTTAATATGCATGGGTGAAAATGGCTCGAGTTCGCCGACTCAATAATAGGGATAAGACCAGACAGATATCTGGGAACAGAGTGCTGTAAGATGGAATTCACTCCTACCTAATTCTAGGTTAGTAGAGAGGTTGCTCCCTTATGTGCTGACTCCGGGTCTTGAGCAACGGGCCCCACCCTCTCATTGGCCCAAGAGAAACTTGGTTTGTTGGTTGGACCAAAAACCAAATGTAAACCCTGCTTTCACTTGTAAGTACTAAACTTAAGTACATAGTATCGCTGTGGATTTATTTGTTTTCTTTTGTGTAGATCGAAAGGAATAAGTGGAAGAAAGTCGAGCGTATCCTTGTAAGTTGAATTCTAAACCCAACATGGAATATATTTTGACATAACAATGAGGACATACATAAGACTTAAGAATAGTGTTACCGGTCGAACCAAAGTGAAGAGATAAATTATTATGGATTTTGTCTATTACAATTATTGTAGAAATAAAAATAATTAAGGGTTAAAAAAAAAAAGAAGAAGCAGAACGAAAGAGAAGAAGAAAGAAAGAATAGAAAAAAAAATAATAGTAATAAATAAATGGAGATAGTGGAAGGGGGAGGTTGGTTGAATTTCTACATTAAATTATAGTGAAATTGCCGACTGATTTCTCATTCTCCAAATCCTTAAATCACCTCAAATTTCAGTAGAGTGTCGAAGGGAGGAAGAAGAAGACATCTAGGGAAAATTGGTGTAGAATTCTGGTTGGAATCATGGTGTAATTGCAACTGAAACCGAAGGCTGGTCTGGTGTCGTGCAGTCTGAGCAAAGTTTGGTCTTTGGTGAATAGCGAACGGAAAAGATCAAGTTTGAAGCTAGAAATTTGAGGTTAGTGAGCTAATTTAATTCTTAACATCTTTTGTGAAGTATGGTTGAGCTGAATGTGAAGAGAAATAGGTTTAATTATAGGAGGAAGTGATTGATACTGATTTCTCGAGTGATCTGAAATAGGGCGATGTAAATTGGAATATCTATCGAACAAAGAGAAGTTAGTCCCTGAAAGTTTGAGGTAAGTTAGAAAATTCATTTCTCTACAAGTTTGTAGAAGGTAAGAAATTCTAATTTGGGCTAGAAATGCAACTTTTAACAGTTAGAAGTGTGTACACTAGTTTTAAGCACTGACTTAAGCGTTGGGAAAAGACAAGCGAGATTGTGGATATGCGTTGTTAGAGGAAAAGTAGCCGAGAATGACAGCAAAATTTTGGCTAAGTGTTGGCCAAGACTATGCATTGGTGAATGAGGAGGAAAGTTGAACACTTTGAGTGACCATGCGTTGCTGATGGAATCACGAAAGGTTGCGAGCTGAAGTAGTTACCCGCATTGGAGGATAAGTGCTCGCTGGCGGGAGAAGAAATGTGCTTGAACCACCATGCGTTGATAAGGCCATGCGCTGAAGTCACTCTGCGTCGAAGATAGAGCAGTCTCTATGCGTCGAAGACAGCGGTCTCTATGCACCGAAGATAAGGTGGTCTCGATGCAACGAAGTTAGTGGTGAATGATTGAGTTGCACCCGTTGAAAGTAGGAGGCGTCGAGGACACCATGCATTGAGAATGGCTGATTGTTGAAGGCGTTGAGTATGTGGCGTTATGAGTGCCTTGCGTTGAAGTGAGAGGAGAACCCCTGCGCGCCAGCCTGCCTTTGGGAACTTAAGTCGGTGATATAAATAAAGGAAAGTGAATTAAATATTTATTCATTTTAGACACTTCGAGAACTTAAGTCAGTTTCACTTTCCTACGAACTACAAGAGGAGATAGACGAGGGTGTCCTGGTGGATTTTGAACGGAAGTATTTTCATCTTGGAGTTGAAATCTAAGCTGGAAGGGAAGATTCTTGGTGGACGCACAAGCTTGACAGTGTCTGATGTTCGGAGTAGAACAAAGCGAGGAGAACGAGTCTAGGGCTGAAACTTTAAGGGAGTGTTTGGGGTGCTGGATTATAATCAGGATTATTGGGAATCTGATTACGATGGGTTTTGTTGTCTGGAATTGGAATATATTGGAATCTGATTACGGTGTTTGGGGTGCTGGATTGGATTGGCTGGGTTTCTGGTTACAGTGTTTGGATTGCAAGCTTGGGTTTGGGTTGGGTTTGGCTGCTATATTATAATGTTGACTACTTTTTCTTGAAGTATTATTTCGACTTT
The DNA here is from genome assembly GCA_030954485.1 of Citrullus mucosospermus. Lineage (NCBI taxonomy): Eukaryota > Viridiplantae > Streptophyta > Magnoliopsida > Cucurbitales > Cucurbitaceae > Citrullus > Citrullus mucosospermus. The sequence continues at coordinate 14,397,163 of CM062061.1, read as the reverse complement.
TTTTTTTTTTACATCTGTTTCAACTATCACAGTATATTAGAATTAAAAGTAAAATAATGTTAGTATATAATAAAAGGACAACGATATAAAATTAAAGTTGGAAAAAAGTACACATAATTCAAATTAAATATAATGTTCCTTAATCATAAATAACTTGAAATTAAAAATTGAAGGGAGAAAAAACAGAGTCATGGTGCTGGATCCCGTGGTCGCCCGAGGACTTGCATGCAATAGTCGTACTTCCACTGTGGTGGGAAGTCCACAAATTGGCTTAACAGCATTGGATCTGCAAGCAATGACCGTGCAACAGTCAATCCATCCTGTACTGACAGACCAGGAATGGATTGCAGCTTGGCGTATAGTTCTCGACGACGATGCCTTGCCAGGTCCTCGTTCTTGACAGGCCACTGTGCAATGCCGTCAATAGACTTCGTCAGAAGTTGGAATCCCTCACGAACCACCTCGCTGTACTCTCCAATCGATGAACTTCTGGACCTCCTACTCCTTGATGGCAAGCTACTCCCAGACCCTCTACCGCTGGGGGTAGTCGAATAGTCCTCTGACGGGGGCGAGCTAGCAAAAGGTGGATTAGGAATATAGAAGTTCTCAAAGTCCGGGGACTGGTTGTTCAGGATGTCCTTGTTCTCCTCTTCCATAACAGGTTCAGATCCGACCTCTGTAGTGGTGGTTGCATGACTCCCTGTGGCTCTGTCTTTGCCGAATACGATGGCCAAGTCATCATAGTATGGAAATGACTTATGGCGCAGTCCTTTTGCACTCGGATGACTCTATTAAATGTGGCTTGTGTTATGTTATGGCCTATACAAATTTAAACGAAGAAGAAATAAATAAAACATGTAATTAAATTACCTTGACCCATGCGTCAAATATCTCCGCCTCACAGTCAATACATTTACGCTCCGCATTCCACCCAAACCCACTACAGCCTGGGCCCAACATTTCAGCGATCGCGCTATACTGTCTCTTCAATGTCCTGACCCTTGACTCCAGATGTGGGCTGACCTATATGGAACACCCTGGTACCTTCTGCTGCATCATCCGTAGTATGTTTGATAGGAATCCAGGTCGGAAAGTCCCGTTATCATCTCGCCAGTGTCCAGACTGCACACACTGGACCAAACACTCCACGAGGATTCTATCCTCCTCATCCGTCCATACATGTTTAGCGGCTCTTGCTCGTGACCCGGATGCTTCCATCTGAAATTGAATTTGTCAACACATGCAGGATATAACATTGCGAAAAGTATGTGGGGAATCAATCCATACACACTATAACATTGAAATATTCACATATGTTATACAAAAAATTGTAAAGCGTACACGTCGGGCACCAACAAAATACTTTATACACAAAAAAAAAAAAAAAAAACAATTCCAATCTTCTACAAAAAAAAAAAAAAAAAAAAAAGGAATGCATAGAATTTCCCAAGGACGTCTTTAGTTTGCATTCCATTCAGCCCACATCTGATTTGCCATATTATCCCTCCATGCAGTGAATACATCAGATGTCTCCACAAATTCGATATTCTCATTGTTTGTTGGTATTGGTCCCCCCTGACTTCCCTCTCCTTCGTCGAGTAAGGAATTTGGTCCCATTTCTCGAATTATTAAATTGTGTAGGAGACAACATGCATGTATGGTCTTGCACTGCACATCAACCGGGTAGTATGATTTTCCTCGGAGGATTGCCCATCGACCTTTCAACATCCCGAATGCTCTCTCAATAACATTCCGGGCAGATGAATGTCTCATATTGAAAAGCTCCTTAGGGCTTGTTGGCAGGTTCCCTCCACGCCACTCAGTCAAATGGTATCTTTGTCCTCGATAAGGAGCCAAAAATTCCTCAGCGTTTGGATAACCGGCGTCGCATAGATAGTAGTATTCTGCAAAATTGGGCCATGTTATCACTTGTCGAATATTTATTTTTTCGTACCCAAGGGTATACCGATATCTACAAACTAACCCCTTGGGACTTTCAATCCAGTTGGCCTGGAAACTGCATCTCGCAGAACCCTCGAGTCAGCAGCTGATCCTTCCCATCCAGCGAAAACAAATATGAACTCACACGTTTGATTGCATACAGCAAGAACGTTCATTGCAATCTCGCCCTTCCTAGTTCTATAGCGTGGTCAAATCAGCTGCACTGACATTTACCTTTATGTGGGTTCCGTCAAGTGCACCTAAGCAATTCTGTGACGAAACGTTGTTTAAATGATAAGTTTAAGGTAATTTCTAAAACCCCAAACAATACCATTAAAACAAAATAATGACTGTACTTGGAACCAGCGCCATCTATTATATGTACAATTCTCAGTTATTGGCTCTAGTTTCCGCAATAGAACGTCGTATAGTCTCAATATGGCATTGAGCACAATATTGAAGTGCCTAGAAACCGTCTCGCCAGACCTTGCAAATTGGCGTCGCATCACTCGATTTTTGACATCGTGTGCTACTATGTGCAGGAAGATAGCCACCATTTCCTCCACATCTACATATTTCGTGGGCCTTAGCATACCCGTCGTCCTAAGTAATTGACACAAAATCGTGAATGTTCGCCTATCCATGCGAGTGTTCTCACGACACGTCTGATCATCTTCGTAGATCAGTCGAAAGAAATTCAACTGTCGAATCTGATGTCTAATTAGTGGAAACGGTTGCTCCCGATCGTCATCCAATTGTAGCAAAGTGGTGATAGTATTCACCATTGCTACAGTAGCCGCACATACAACCGTCAGTATTGCAATGAGCTCGTCAGGTTGAATGTCCATGTCATCCATTGATTAACTAACCTAACAATGGACAAGATAGCGGCCATACTTAAGTATTCCTATTTATTTCAGGTCCTATCTATTCGATCTTCCTATGCAATCAATCCTTTCTTACACTCCACCCAATTTCTTATTCAGAAAGATATTGATTACAAATGAACAAATGAATAAGTAAACAACTCAACACATAAACAAACAAACGTGTAAACAAACAAACAAACTCGTTAAGAGACGATTGTCTAGGAAATAGTCCATTTTTTTTTAATACAAAACATTGGGTTTTTCTTTTCTTTTTTCCTTTTTTTTTTTTTTTATAAAACATCATGCACTGTTTTTTTTTTTTAATAATTTTATTATTATTATTATTTTAAGATTTCTCTCATATTGAATCCACATACTTAACACAACAACATGGCTGTTTGTTTTATAGAAATAGATATGGGAAAGGTAGGAAATAGTCCATTTTTTTTTTATTACAAAACATTGGTTTTTTTTTATTTTTTTTATTTTTATATATAAAACATCATTCACTGTTTTTTTTTAATAATTTTTTTATTATTATTATTTTAAGTTTTCTCTCATATTGAATCCACATACTTAACACAACAACTTGAGAAATCGTTTTATAGAAATAGATATGGAAAATGTAGGAAATAGTCCATGTTAGCTAAGTAAACATCATAACTAGGAAAAAAAAAATCAATTAAAAAACTGAGCATACATACGTCCACCATCACATGAAACAGAAGAAAGTTTGAATAAAAATAATTCATAACATAAGGAGAAAGAAATAAAAAATAGCAGAAGATTGAAGGGGACTCACGGGAAAAGAAGAACAGAAGAACTTGGAGAGCAAATTTTTTCTCCAAAATGGTGTGTGATATAGGAATAGCAGAGAGTTGATATAGGAATAGCAGAGAGTTCATATATATAAGCATGTGAAAAGTTAAACAACCCAACCACTCAATTAATTTGACTGACAGTGCAGGAAGTGACCGAAGACTACAACCAAATTATAACAATATAATACTAACAACGCAAGCCTTCGACAAACGCAAGGCCTTCGACCCTCGACCACCGCAAGCCTTCAACCAACGCAAGGCCTACTTCGACAAACGCAAGGCCTAATTCGACAAACGCAAGGCCTACCTTCGACCAACGCAAGGCCTGCTTCACCCAACGCATGGCCTGCTTCGACCAACGCCATGGCTGCTTCGACCAACGCATGGCTGTTTCGACCAACGTATGGCTGCTTCGACCAACGCATGGGAAGAGTGAATGCGGACAGAAGGTGACAGAAGGTGACAGAAGGCGACAGAAGAGAGAGAGGGAGAGCAGACATCGGGCAGAGTGTGCATTGGGAAGCGGCGGAAACTGGGAAGGATTGGGTTGGATTGTATTTGGGGATGGTTTTGTAATCCAAACCAACCCCAAAGCCTATTCCCCAAACATAGGCTTTGTAACCCAATACAATACAACCCAACCCAATCCTTTACCCCAAACACCCCCTAAGGTCAGTAAATTAATATAATCCTTAACAAATCTCGTGAAGGATGGTAAAGCTAGAACTGAAGTTAAATGTGCAAAATGTTAGGTGAAAGCAACAGTTACATAGTTGTTGTGCAAGCTAGGGCAACGCAGAGTAAACTTGGAATAGTTCGAGAACGAAAGAGAGTTGAGTCTTGGAATTTTGAGGTAACTTGTAAAACTCAATTCTCTACAAATTTGTAGAAGGGAAGGAGTTCTAAATCTGTCTGTATGTATAACTTTAACAGAATAAGAGTAAGAACAGAACGAAAGAAAGATAGCTCGGTTGTAGGGTGCTGCTAAGAACTGGGTCTCGCTGAGATTGATAAAGTATAGATAGCGAGACAAGTGTCGCTGAGACCCAAGGGAGTTTTCTGTCTCACAAAACTCGCTGGGTATCACTACTCAGGTAATCTCGCTAGTCTCACTTAGTCTGGTGTCGCTAGTGCCGTGTATCTGATTGCGTAATTTCGCTAGTAATCTCGCTAGTAAGGTGAAATCTCGTTGGTAATCTTGCTAGTGACATAGAATCTCGCTTATTATGTTTATTTTAGAAAAGAAAGGGAGTCTCGGTGGTGAATCATGATTAGAGTTTAAGTATGCACATTTAATGATCATGTAAAGGAAGTATAAGGGAAGTGTAACTTGAGGAATGTGTATTTACAGGCCAAGAAGAGCTCGGAAAGGCATATAATCCGCTCAGGGCCTAAGAACAAGTCGTGAGTGACACCTTTCTCCTTCAAATTGATTTTTATTGAAAATATTCTTATAAGATATGGTTTGCGATGAATTGTTTTAGAAAGCATAATGTTTGATTTATTGTTCACAAGGCATGTTAAATGTTTTTCTAAGTTGTTAGAACGCATTTTTATGAAATATTATTGATTAGAGATCTGCATGATTTTCTACGAAAGGATTCTCAAAAGAACTATTTATGTGAATGGGTTTCTAAAATGTTTTAGAGGAGGCTCAGTGCTCAAGGACATGAGAAGGCACGTGAGTTTCCCCGAGACCCAATACTGAAGGACATGGAAAAGGTACTTGGGCAACCTGTCATATTCCTATGTGCACATAGAGGTTAATTTGGCTGGTGCGTCGAGTTTGCTCCACATCGAGCCAGGGATGATTTCGACGTTGGGTGTGTTGAGCCTTGCTCCACCCCCAACTAAGGTTGTTTTCGACGTTGAGAGCGTTGAGCCTTGCTCCGCCTCAACTAAGGGAAAAGATTGAGAAACCAAACGGTCTACTGTTTAAATTCTTTTGGAAAACGTTTATATACGATTTGAAATCGGATTTATGAAATTGATAGATTTGTGTGAAGTATGCTTTGGCTGAATAATATGTTAAATCCTCGTTTATGTTTACATATGTAACATGCTTGTTTTCAATAAAAGTCGTTTTACAAAAACTAGTCACTCACAGGGTTTTTAGCTCACGTTTTCCATGTTTCTTTCTTTTTCCCCCATCCAGGTAGCGAGGACGTTCCCGGTGCTCAGCCTACTCCAGCTCTGTCACACTCCATCCCTGATACACTTTATACCTAGGAGTGAGTGTGAAACTACACTCACTATATAACATATTGAAACTAGACACTAAATTGATCACAAAAAGAAACATCATTGCTATAAAAATATTTGAGAGCATACAATCTTTCGACAGGTATTCTTTGCATATATATATATATATATATAATACAGAACAATTTTCCCAACACTCTTAAGGAACATGTAAATTACAAAACATGGGTACAAACTAAATATTTACAACTATCCCAGAGGTTTGCTTCAAGATAGGCCCAGACGAGATACTTCTGTAGGCTAGCCGTCCCGGACACGCTCGCTACCTGAAACAACAAACAAACAAACAAATTGAGTGAGCATAAAGCCCAGTGAGTGACTAAATTCATTCAACTATCACCATCAAACATGAACTGGCATAACCATTTGCAACCATTACATATCGCATTTCATATAGTTCCAAACTTCTTATGCTTTTGATCTCACCCATATCACTATCCTTATTACCCTATGGTGATTAACTAACTAAGGTTGTAACAAGGCACAACTTAACCCTCTCGTATATCAGTACAAAGTCTCATTTCTAATCATATATATAAATGTCTAATTATCATGTTTCACGGACTTACGACTATCTGGTGCCTTCACATCTTGTCCCTCAACACCGTATTCGATCATGTCTACATTACCATGTGCCTTCACACGTAGTCCCTCAGCACTGGTAACCAATTCATTCTCCGCTCAAGTGCCTTCACTCATAGTCCCTCAGCACGAGCTAGTATGTGACGGATTTCTACATGCTTTCACTCGAAGTCTCTCAGCCTTGAAATCCCTTCTACTTAACTATTCAAGTGCTTTCACACGAGGTCCCTCAGCACTGAATTTCATGTTTACATTCACTTAGGCTTTCACCATAAGGTCCCTTAACCATGTTTACATTTAGACAATAAAGTTAGTTTCCTTTTAACTTGCTAGCATAACATACTTACTACGAATACTACAGAGTACCATAATTTCTTAATAAATAATTATACTAAAAGTAACCACAAGATATAGGAAAAGGTCACTCACAACTTGTCTCGGTTCTAAGTGAATTATAAGCCTCTCCGAGCTCTTCCTGGCCTGAAAATACATATTTCTCACATTCAGTATTCCATAATCTTCCTTTTTCCTTCATACTCATAAATAGCGTTACTTCTAGGACAACTAAAAACTACCAGCGAAATTCATTACGTTTTACTGCACCAGCGATACTAGGTTGAACGTAACTAGCGAGACTACCTGAGGAGCGATACCCAGCGAGACTTCAGTGAGAATTGTGAGACGCAAAGCCCGTTTTGTGTTACAGCGATACTTGTTTGGATGCCCTGTCTCTTGCTCTCCCAGCGATACTATCGTTGCAGCAGAACAGTTTACTTCTCCTTTTCCTCTTCCTTCTTCAACCTGCTACACATTACATTCCGACCAATTTTAGAACTTACTTCCTTCTACAAACTTATTAAGATGCAAGTCCTTCATCATACCTCAAAATTTCATGAAGAATGTTCTCTCCGTTTAGGGCATATCCTTCAACAACTCCAAGTTGCTCCTAATCCTCCGGCAATTTCAGCTTCAATCTCTTCTATCTGAAGTTTGTCACACATTTACACAATTTCAGCTCAAGCACCCTTCGTGAAACTTGCTAAAAATCGAGTTAACTTACTAACCTCAGAAGTTCTGGCCCTAATCACCATTTCTTCAGTTCGTTCTTCCTCCAAAACCAAACGTTACTCTGAGAGAGTAACACCAGCTGAGTCCTCTGCCCAGCTCAAGTTTCTTCCGTGGTTACGATGAAGTTTTCACTCCAAATCGACATGAACGTCTTCTTCTACCTCCCTCCGATGTTTATCTTCGAAATGAACCCAACTCGAGCTCTGAAATGTAATCAAAACGATTGAATTCTCAATCCACTTATATATATATACCACCGACTTAATCTCCAATTCAACACTATACTACAATCTATGTAACGCATACCTTCTATATTTAGCTTCAACAACACACAGCTTCTGATGGTTTACTTTTCAAAACTCTCCCGCCAGATGGTTAACAATCGCATTACTCTCTCTCGACCAACCTTCTTTGTCCAACGCATACCCACTTTCGACGCATGGTAGTGTTCACCGCATAGTGGTCTCATAGCAAGTTGGCTCCCAACACCTTGTGGCCTTCAACTTCCAACACCTTATAGCCTTCAATGCGTTTGTCGCAAGATAACCTTCAGTGCAAGGTGGCTCTCCACGCCTTGTGACCTCAACGCGTCGTGGCCTCAACGCCTAACGGTCTTCCCTCACCTTTGCGTCCAGGCCAAACTGCTTCCATCGAGGCGCGTTGCCACCAACACATAGCTGGTACTTAGTCATTTTTCCGCCCCTAATCACATTCCTGCCAACTACTCCTACCCAAGCGTCCATCTCTTGGTCCTTTCTTTCCTTGCTTTCTCACAAGACTAAGTACGGGGCTTACAAGCTCGCCCTACCTAAGCTTCAAATCCTCGCAACTCAGTCACGTTTTGAGAGTTGTACGTGTATAATCTTGTGTAGATGGCATGTAGATCTAGTTGTGTGAATGTTGGGATTTGTAATGTGGGTTGTACAAGTATACTGTGGACAAGTAGCAAACTTAATTTTATATATATATATATATATATATATATATATTTATATATATATATATATAAGTCATGTGGTTTCTATGAGTAAAGTAAAATATGCATGGTATGATCTGTTAGGATTATCAGGCACAGATGGACAATTTATGTCACAAAAGGGGTGATGTTTACTGTCCTCACATCTTCTCTTGGGTTGAGCGCGATAATTTGGAAGGGGTGTGACACTAGCGAAGATAGTACCAGAGGGAGACGAATCTTGCTGGAGAGTTGGACGACACTGAGGGCATGAAGGAGTGATAGCGAGACAAATCTCGCTAGTCTCGCTGGCCGGTTTATTCTCACAAATCTTGCTGGTCTCGTTGGTCTCGCTGGTCTCGCTGGTGCAGTTTTGGTCTTTTACTTGAATTCGCTAGTTTAATCTCGCTAGTGGCCTGAATCTCGTTCATTAATGAACTCTTTTATGAAATGTAGTGTCGGTGGAGCATTCTTTTGTGAAATATAGTCTCGGTGATGGTTTTTCTTATGTAGTAAGGCCTCGGTGGTGAATAATATAAATGTCTAAGGCTTGATTACTATGTAAAAAGAAATTCAAGGAAATCTAACAAAGGAGAATGTACTATTTCAGGTTGAAAGGAGCCAGGAAAGGCATAATATCCTTTAAGGGCCCGGGACAAGTAGTGAGTAAAAATTTTATTTAAAATGAGCTTACTTTAAACAAAGTTTTTATGATATATGATTATGTTTAGCAACCTGTTTTTACATTTATGTTTTCACAAGTTCTAAATGTGCTGTAACGAGTACTGGCTTCAAGAAAGCATGTGTTTTCATGTAAATGCATACTATAGTTTTGCATTTAAATTATTTGAAGCATGCTAGTGGTTAACGAGTCTTTATGAAAGACATGTTATTTATTGATCTATTATTTTAAGGAAGCTTGATGATTGTTAATGAATTTTTGTAAGTTTGAAATGTTTAAACTCGTGAATATTTATTATGTTGTTTCCAAAGCATGTTGCTTTTCAATATTGTTTTTGAAAAAGGCTCCCAATGCTGAAGGACTCGGAAAAGGCAATTGAGTAACCAGGATATAGGAATGATCCCTAATGCTAAAGGACTCGGAGAAGGCATGTGGGTACCCTGAGTATAGATAGCCCCCAATGCTGAAGGACTCGAAGAAGGCATGTGGGTTGCCTAAATCTAACATATGGGACCCAGTACTGAAGGACTTGAGAAGGTATTCCAGTAACCCTGGATTTGATATCTATATGCACATAGAGGTATGATACACACTGTTGTCTTGAGATTGCTTGACACAGCTAAAGATATTCGACGTTGGGTGTGTCGAGATTACTCCGCCCCAACTAAGAATGTTTTCAACGTTGAGTAGCGTTGAGCTCTACTTCGCCTCAACTAAGGAAAATGTTTTTGAAATGTATTGTATTTTCATGGTTTTTTGGAAATGAAGCGTATATGGTATAACATCGCTACTTAAGCATATTTTGCTTGGATATGGGAACGAACTATTGCTGTTTATTTATTATCATAAATTGAATACGATTTTGATTTGTTTCCGAGTTAAGAAAAGTTTTTACTAAATCTGTCACTCACTGGGCAACCTAGGTTATGTTTTCCTTGTTTTTCTATTTTCCAGGTAGCGAGCGAGTTCGGGGTGCTTAGCCTACACAACAACTCGTCTAGGCCTACTACTAGTGTTTGTGAGCTTTGAACATTGTAAATATTTGATCTTAAACTTACGTTGTGCATATAGAGGATTAAGGAGTGGGAGTTAGTGGACTCATGTAACTTTTAAGTTTGAATGTAAACCAGTACATGTATGTTAGCTTAACCTCGGTAATATATTGTTGTTCTATCATGTTTGTACCACTTGTTAGCTGTTGGGCATGGTTTAAGGTTGTGCAAGTTGACAGTAGATGTCGTAAGAGGGTCGGTGTCTGCTGTCCTCACACTTTCTCCCGGGGTAAGAGGGTACCTGAGAGGGGGTGTGACACCAAATGTTCATTAGAGAATCAGTGGTGCTTAAGGAACAAGATGTAATTATACGGGTTAAACGGTAATTTTGACCTAACTGTAATTATGAACAACTTGTGAAGGATCGACTTACTAATCATGGTTATATCAAATGGACAGAAATATATCTACAGTAAGGAGAGTGCGGCTACTGGTTATAGTGGAGTGTCCCAGTAGTTAATGAATGTTAATTAACTAGGTTAAAGAGTTTAGCCAGATAATTTCAGATCGTTGGAGCTCATGATCTATAGGTCTATTAGATCCCTTGTTAGCTCTTGGACTAAACCTTAGAATAGTGTGTTGACAGAATTTGAAATGTTCGAATTCGGTTAAAGAGCAAATTTTACGGTTTGTTCGTTTAATTGCGAATTAGATGAAATTGGAGAGTTGGTAATATTTAAATATGATTTAAATATTATTCAGATGAATAGAGATTCATCAGATTGGAATTTGTGAGGATAAGTGAAAAATTATTAATTTAATATTTAATATTAATTTAATATTTAATATAATATAATTAATTAATTAATTATTATTGAAAGAGATAGAAATATAAGAGCGAAAGCAAACAATATAAAGCATTCTAATTACATCAATTTAGAATATTAAACATGCTTAATGAAATTGAAATACAAAGAAAGTAACACTTACTTGTTGTAGCTCAAATTTGACTTAAATTCTTCTAGATTTCTAATCACGAACCCTTTGTAGACCACCAAAACTTTCTTCCTTAGAACGGATGGGGCGATCCAAATTGAACAAAAATTAGGAGTAATATAGTGAAGAACACAATGTCTTTCGATTTGGAGTATATGATTATTTTCTGCAAAAATCTCAATAATTGCCAACCTTTCTTTCAGATTTCCTTCTATATAAAGAGGAAACCATGCAAAACAAATTTATATGTTGATTGACACCAAACATGGTGAATAAGGTGGTGAATTTGAGATTGGAAGATAAGGTTAAAGATGGGGTCTCCACCTCCTACTTCAACATGCAATGTGGGAAAATCCTCAAATCCAAAATCTTATTTTGAGATTTGAATTTTAAAATTGATTTCCAAAATCAATATAAATAACATTAATTCAATATATGATTAATTTAAATAATAATTTAGTGACTAATTAATTAATTATATTAAATTAATATTTAATATTTTTTCTACTTTTCCGGCAATGTCAAATTCGATGAATCTCTATTCAACGGAATAATATTTCATTCTCCAAATTCGCCTAATTCGTAACTAAACAAACAAATCGTAAAACTTGCTCCTTAGCTAAATTTGAACAGTTAAAATTTTTTCAATATACTGTTCTAAGATTTAGTCCACGGGCTAACAAGGGGATGTAACGGACTTACAGATCATGAGCTTCAACGATCTGAAATTAACCAAGTAAACTTTTAACCTAGTTAATTAACATTCGTTAACTAGCAAGTCACTCCACTAAAACCCAGTAGCCGCACTCTCCTCACTGTAGATGTATTTCTATCCACTTGATATAACCATGATTAGTAAGTCGATCCTTCACAAGTTGTTCATAATTACAAGTGGGAAAAAATTACCGTTTTGCCCCTATCATTACCTCTTGTTCCTTAAGTCCCACTAATTCTCTAATGAACAATTGGTTTGTGGTCCAACCAACAAACCGAGTCCCTCTCGAGCCAATGAGAGGGTGAGGGCCCTTGTTCAAGACCTAGAGTCAGCACTTCAGGGAACAACTTCTCTACTTTCCTTGAATAATGTAGGAATGAATTTCGTCTTGTAGGACTATGTCTCCAGCTATCTAACTGATCTTATCCCTAAAATGGGAGCCATATTGAGTTGGCGAACTCAAGGCACTCCCACCTATGCGAATTAAAGGATAATCTCAACTAGACAGGAGTTCATAGTTAGCTCAAGATTAAGATCGAGTCATCTATGTTATCATGTTTGAAATAATTAGTTTTAACAGTAAACGGTTTTATAAAGTAAAAGTGATTATTTGATGGTCCGGTCTTATGCAAACTCATTGCATAGGATGCCCTCAATGTCTCTATATGAACGATATAGAATCACATCGTTTGTATCAAATACAAAGTGGGTTGCATCCATAGTGTCCTCAGGAGGTACCTAACCTTTATCCCTATACTAGAGACCATTTTGGCTATTACCTAAACTTGATCCAATTTTATATCTACACATAAAGTCTAAGTATTCAACCTATAGCCAAGAGTTCTTAGTTTATTGGATTTAATAAATGTAATTCATATATATTCAATAACAACTTTATTAAGAATAAGATCCAAAATTTACAAACTATGAGTTTTAAGACATAAAGCCCAACAATTATTTAAATTAATTTTATATTAAATTAATTATTAGAATTAATTTTAAGAAAAGAAATTAGAAAATTTGATTTTAAGAAAATCATTTTTCAAATATCATGGAATTTTTCACTTTGCATGTTTAGTAGGAGGTGTACTCTCCTAATGCATTCTTAATCTTCAACTTTCCACCTCCAAATTAAATGGGATTATAAGCTAATTTGGTGTCAACTTGCCTGCTAATTTGATATGTATGATTTCTTCTTTAAATAGAAAATAGAAATTGAGATGAATGGTTGATCTTCTTGGGAAATTTTGCTGAAAATACCCACTCACTCAAAGCTCTTCAAAACTATGTGTTTTTCACAAAATTGCTCCAAATTCATCACAATTTGGATCCCTCAATCCATTCTAAGCTCAACGAATAATAAGGAAGACTATTTTGGTGGTTCACGAAGTGTTTGTGATCAAAATTTTGAAGGAATTTGATTTAATTTCAAGCTACCACAAGTAAGTGTTCTTCCACTATTTTTCGAGTTTGAAAAAAACATATTTAATTTTCAAAATTGATGTAATTAGAGTGTTTTAGATGCTAATTGTTTCCGCATTTACGTGGCTAACTTTTTCAATAACTTGATCTAATTTGGTATTAATATTTGAACTACAATCCAATTGAGTTCTAAAATAGGTTTAATCTGGCCCAAAGGCCCATTAAGGTCCAAGTCAAATTTGTAGGGTCCAAAGGCGAGGTCCATGGACAAACCAAGCCTAACTCACAAAGTTGACCTGAAAACTCTATAAATAGAAGAGTTCTTTTCATTCGAAGAGTTAAAAAATTTTACACTTTAGAGAGCCTAGAGAGAATTCTCCCTACAATTAGAAGACTCCTAACTCCTGAAGTTGAACCAGACTTGAATATTGAAATTCTTTTGGAACACACACATTCTTCCAAGACTCCAACTTCAAGAATATCCACACGCTCTGCTTCCATACATCAAGTGTACGCATTCAATTGAGAGAGAATCAAAGGATCAAGTACTAGAGATCGAACCACATCCGCATCAAATCTACATCAACTTAAATTCAAATCCATGAATCAAGTTTCTCCGGAAATCTCGTGCGAACAATAATGAAATTAGCCAAACTATTTACAAATATATTAAAAAAAAAAACTTACTATCTATCATCAATAGACCACGATAAACTTCTATTGCTTGATCGATCTTTCGATCAAGTAATAGAAGTCTATCGCAATCTATCATAGATAAATATTGAAATTTTTCTATATTTGTAAATAGTTTGATATTTTTTCTATTTCTAAATAGACTCATAATTTTACTTAATTTTATCTAAATCATGATTTTTAAAAATACTCCCCAAACATGCTCTCCTAGTAGCTCTCCTAGTAAATGTTACGTTGATGTATACCAAATCAATATGACTTGAGGAGTATCCTATAAAAGAAATATTTTTTACATTATAGTATTATTAGCCTAAAAATACATTATAATATTAGGTTAGAAAAGATATATAGTATTTTATAATAATTCTACTATTGTCAGATATCCGTTCAACCACTTGGCACTCATGTTGGAAAAAATAAATATTAAATAAAAAGGAAACGTAGTAAGTAACGCTGAAGTTTGTGATTAATTTGCATGGGTTTTAATGTTATATATTTTTATATGAACATAATATTAAGAAAATCTTGACGATTCCTTTTCGAAAAAATAAAAATCTTGACAAATATGTCGTGGATGTGTTATTTTAGGTAAGTGATGGCGTGTGACTTTCTCCTTCTAATTATGATCACATTGTTATTTTTTTCTAATTCAAAGGATATCCTGTTGAGTTCTTACAATTGAGATGGATTAGAAGATTTCTTCGACCAATTTAAAAAGAGATGTTCAACTTTAGCGTCATTTGAAGCTTCATTTAGATATATGATACAATCCATCTAATTTATAATTTTAAAATCTTAGTTTATTCGACTTGGTATATATATGATTTTTCTAGTACAATAAAGAGTAAGGAGATTCAAACCGCAAATTGATGACATATTCATATGTTAGTTGAATTATACTCGTTTTGACGATTGATTACGCACTTTTAGTGTTAACCGCAAGTATACGGATCAAGTTATAATATAAGACGGTAAAATCTGAATATCGTTCCACTGGAGATCCAATTGTGAAGGTTTAAGTTACTTAGCTATTCTAGAGTTGAATCAATTTTATTGAGGATTGGAATTAATATTGTTAATTATGGAAAATATAAAGCCAAATAAGGAAAGTAATAAAGTGAGAACCACAAGAGTCGAAGAGAGTTATAGGGTAATGAATCCTTGTTTATTTCATCATGCAATATTATAAATTTCATGGATTTTATTGTAATTCATATGCCTAAGTCTAGAAACTTGATTCCAAGTTATTTTCTCTAAAAAACAACCATTTCTCATGCAACTCGATTGATTACTAATCTCTTGAAACCAATACAAATTACATGGCATTCAGAATAGTCTTTAGCAACTTTTATTGTCAACCTAACTACTCTCATGATAGATTAACAACAATTCATTGTTATAGATCAAGTTAAACATACAATCTCTCAATCATACATCTAACCTAACATGTGAAGATTGCCAATCCACAAGAATTAAACACAATAACAATGAAAACCATAATCATTCCAACAAAACCATGAAAGTCTACAAGATCAATATGAATTCATAAACAAATCATCAAGACCCTAAAATTAAAGAGTTTAGCCACTCATAGCTTGAAGCAACATGTTCAAACAATATAAACAAAGAAAGAGTGTAAAGAAAGAGGAACTCTACTAAAAAGAGGCTATTGATTGAGGTAGCACCGTTACGATCTCCTTGGCTCTCACGTCGGAATTCGAAGAGCATCACGACTATCTCGAACTCTTTTCCTCTTCCTTGGAACTAACTCACTCCTTGAACTCTTTTATGAACTCTCACTCAATTCTCTCCTTCTTGTGCCCCTTTTGGTCTGGTATTTTGTGCTCTGGATTGTTATTAGGGCTGCTGAAAACCCCTAACTGGTATACTCTGGAAGTAAAGAGAAACATGTTGAACACCTTAGAATAGTCTTACAGATGTTGCGTGATGAAAGGCTATACACTAAGTTCAGTAAGTGTGAATTATGGCTTAATCGTGTTGTATTTCTGGGACCCGTGGTATTAGCTGAGGGAGTAAGCATGGATCCACAAAAGATTGAGGGATTAGTTAAGTGAGATCGACCCACTACCGTGACAGAAGTTCGTAGTTTCCTAGGTTTGGCGGGTTATTATTGCAGATTCGTTGAAGGTTTCTCAAAAATAGCACTTCCATTAATGAGTCCAACCAAGAAGCATGCCAAATTCAAATGAACTGATGAATGGGAATGGAGTTTTCAAGAGTTAAAGGAAAGACTTGTGACAACACCAATATTGACATTGCCTACTTCTGGTACGGAATTTGAGATTTATTATGATGCATCACGACAAGGTTTAGGTTATGTACTTATGCAGGATGGAAAGGTAATTGCATATGCGTCAAGACAGTTAAAGAAGCACGAATGCAATTACCTCACTCATGACCTAGAATGGGCAGCTGTTGTGTTGGCCTTGAAGATTTGGAGACATTACCTATATGGAGAGAAATGTCATATCCTAACTGATCATAAAAGCTTGAAATACATTTTTGATCAGAAGGAATTGAATTTAAGACAGAGGAGATGGGTGGAGTTGATCAAAGACTATGATTGTACGATTGAATACCACCCTAGGAAGGCTAATGTTGTGGCTAATGCGTTAAGTAGGAAGTCAAAACGAGCTAAGACTTCACTGAATGCTATTGGTGCGGAGTTAGTAAAGGAACTAAAAAGTTCAAATGCATTGTTATCAGTGGACAAGTTGGGAGGCTTGTTCACACACTTCCAGGTGAAACCCACTTTGATAGATGAGATTGTTAAAAGACAAATGGAAGACTCCATACTCAGAAAGATAGCAGAGGAGGTAAATCTTAAACAGAGAACAGATTTTGATATAAGGAGTGATGGAGCCTTACTGAAACAAGGAAGGTTGTGTGTTCCTAATGATTTGACATTGAAAAATGCTATTTTGGAGGAAGCTCATAGTTCTGCATATGCGATGCATCTAGGGAGTACAAAGATGTGCAGAACTTTAAGAAAATATTACTGGTGGCCAGAAATGAAGCGGGAAATTGTAGAATGTGTGGCTAGATGTTTGATTTGTCAGCAAGTTAAACCAGAGAGACAAAGACCAGGACTTCTGAAACCACTTCTCGTACCTGAATGGAAGTGGGAGCATATTGCTATGGATTTCTTATTTGGTCTTCCTAAAACTCCAAGTGGTTACGATGGAATATGGGTGATAGTTGACAAATTTACTAAGACTGCATGTTTCTTGCCAGTAAAAGTGACTTTCACCCTAGACAAGTTGGACAAGCTGTATGTTGAAAGAATAGTAAGCCAATATGGAGCTCTCGTGTTTATTGTTTCAGATAGAGATCCAAGGTTCACATCTAAGTTTTGGCCAAGTCTACAACAAACATTGGGAAAATTTAGGCACTTGCGTTGAAGGTTGTTGCCATGCGTTGAAGGCAGTTGTGTGTGGATGCCTGCTATGGGCGTTGGAGGTAGGTTGCGTCGAGCGTTGCTATGCATTAGTGTGTTGGTGAAAGAGTCTACTTCGGCCAATTTATTTTAAAAAGGAATGGAAGTGGAGGTTAAGTCGGCAGCATATATATATGAGTGGGCTAAATATTTAATCATTTTAAACACTTTCCAGAGCTCGAGTCGGTTCCATTTTTTAGACAAACAAAAAAGGAAAGTAGAAGAAGGTGTTCATGTCGAATTCAAGTGGAATTCTATTCATTTTGGTGGTGTAGCTAAAGCTGGAATAGGAAGTTTGATTGTGGTTTTGAAATCCAAGCATGGTCTAGTGATTGGAGAAGTGCGAGCTGAGAAAGTTGAAGATAGGGCTGAAATTTTGAGGTTAGTAAGTTAATTCAATTTATAACCATTTCTCTGAAGGATGTTTGAGTTAAATTTGAGGAGAAACATATAAAATTGTAGGTGGAAGTGATTGCTATTGATTCGTTTGGCAATTGAGAGCAACTCGATGTTATTTGAGCTCAAGTACCCTTCATGAAAATTGCTAAAAAATCGAGTTAACCTTACTAACCTCAGAATTTCGACCCTAGCCACCGCTTCCTCAGTTCGTTCTTCCCCCAAAACTGAACGTTACTTTGATTAAGTAACACCAGCTGAGTTCTCCGTTCCAGCTCAAGTTTCCTCCACAAAAACGATGAGAATTTCGCCCCAAACCAACATAAACACCTTCTTCTACCTCCCTCCGTTGTTTGGCTTTGAAATGGAATCAACTCGAGCTCTGAAATGTGATCAAAATAACTGAATTCTCGATCCACTCATATATATACCACCGACTTAAACTCTACTTCGTCTCTATATAATAATCTAATCAACGCATACCTTCTATACTTGGCTTCAGCAACGCATAGCCTCGGTTTTGTATGTTACAATTTCTCAACTTTCATCGTCGGGTAGTTGTCGAACGCATTGTTCTCTTGGCCAACCTTCTATGCACCAACGCATACCCACTTTCAACGCCTTGTGACCTTCAATGCATTCATCGCATAGTAACCTTCGACGCAAAGTGGCTCTCAACGCCTCATGGCCTCAACGCCTTGTGACCTTCCTTCACCTCTGCGTCCACGCCAAAACTACCCCCACTAAGGCATAGTGCCGCCAACGCATGGCCGATACTTAGCGTTTTTTGCCCCCACTCACATTTCAGCCAACTATTCCTACCAAACGCGCATCTCTTGGTCTCTTCTTTTCTTGTCTTCTCACAAGGTCAGGTACGGGGCTTACAATTAATCATGCTTTGAAATTTTGAGGTAAGTTAGAGAACCTATTCCTTTACAAGTTTGTAGAAGGAAAGAAGTTCTGAATTTGGCTGGAAATGTGATTTCTATCAGGTAGAAGTGGGAACAAAAGGAAAGGAAGAAACTGTGGCTATCGGGTGTCGCTGGTATTTCAGTGTCGTTGAGAAGTTGGAAATTGAGTAGCGGGACGAGTGTCGCTGGTAGCGCAGAAGGCTATGCGTCTCCCAAATCTCGCTGAGTGTCACTAGATAACGTTACTCAAGGTGAATCTCGCTAGTCTCACTCATTATGGTCTTGCTAGTGTTGTATATTTGTAGGCCAATCTTGCTAGTAATCTCGCTCATTATGAATTATTTTGGGAGAAATGAGTCTCGGTGATGAAGTATGATTGGAATTTAATTATGCAAAATTAATGGTTATGGAAAGGAAGTTTAGGAAAGTTGATAACTCGTAGAAATACAAGTTATTATTGTCTCTTGCTTTGAGAAATAGAGCTTAAATAGATAATCATGTGGTAATTAGTGTTAAACTCTATTGATAAATCTTCCTATGCGTTCTACTCTTGTAAATTGATGAAGATAATTGTTTTGGAACTTTTTTAGCCTAAAACGCATGCTTTGACACAGGAACGCAAGCAACCCGTGGATGCGTTGGCAACTTTTTAACACAGGTTGATGCATTAGCAACCCATGGACCAAAGTTATCTGTGGACGCATATCAAGAAGGCAGCAGAGAATCAGATAAGAATCTTGAGAGATTGTCAGGAGATTGATATGCTTGATATGCGGCAAGAGTGGTGGATCGAAATTAAACTAGAAATCACGCGACTAGGCCAGATGGACGCAAAGGCAGAAATTCAGCCTCCAATCATGCAGATTTGCTAGCGATTGCAATGCAACATCTATAAAAGGGCAGGCTTGAAGACGAAAAAGTTGTTGAATCTCTCGGAAGAATTCCTAAGTGACAGCAGAGTTCTCTTTTCTTACTTATGTTTTAGGCTATTAGCAAGGAATTGTATTTTCTAAAACAGTTATTCCGTTCATGAATCTATACATCTTCCATGGCTATTCATTTCTCACCACTTTCCATTTGCTTTTTATCGTCCATGAGTAACTAACTCTCTCAAGGGTCACGGGTTGCGTTATCATCTAAATAAGAACCGTAGAAGATTATTTCATCTTGTCAAATGTATTTTAAATCAAATGCTTATGTCCATTTAGCTAATCGATATAAGTAGTAATAATCAGACTGCTCGGGAGAGTAAGTGATTATGGAACTCAATTGACAAGGCTAAGAAGTGTTACCTAGGAATAGGAATAACCTTGGTACTTAACACTCTCCTATGCGTTATAGACATATAACGCATAGCTATTGACAACCGGGAGAAGAGTCGCTGGTATGAAATAGATTTAACTATGCGTTTCCGAATTTAGATGATAACAAACCCCAGCCCTGCGTTTACCATTCACATAATTCAATTAGTTGACTTTGTTGTGTCGCATACCTCTCCATCAAACCACTTTAGCTTAGGTTTACTACTTTGTAATTAGTTAAATGCATCACTTCTCATCACCTTCTTTAGATGCATGACTCAAATAATCCAACTAATTATAGAATCTGCATAGTCCCTATGTCGACCTCGGACTCACCGAGAAAACCTCATTCTTTGCTTATACTTGGGTGAAGAATAGGAAAACTTGACAGATTAGTAACGCATGGTATTAAGCATGTGGAACGCATAATCAACTTAATAAGATCCCATAACAAGTTTTGGGCGTCGTTGTCGGGGACTTTAGACTGTCAACAAAAGCCTAACACGAGAAATGTGTATTTACAGGCCAAGAAGAGCTAGGAAAGGCGTATTGTCACACCCTACTTTTTAAGAAACCGATGCGTTGAAGAGTCTATGAAGAAAAGTGAAAGACCATGTTGGACGCATGGTCAGGGCTAGGTAACGCATGGTAAGGGTGGACGCATAGAAGTAGATCGAGAAGGAAAAGAAGTGAAACACATAGGAGAAGATGTAAGCATTGGCGTTGATGTGCCACTTTGTGTGTTAACTGCAAGTGTACGGGTCAAGTTATAATATAAAACGGTTAAGTCCAAGTATCGTTTCCACTAGAGATCCAATTGGGAAGGTTTAAGTTACTTAGCTATTCTAGAATTGAATCAATTTTATTTGAGGATTGGAATTAAAATTTTGTTTTTGGGAAAAAAGAAAAATCAAGCAAAGAAAATATCAAAGGGAGATTTGCAAGAGTCAAAGAGAGTTCTAAGGTTTCGAATCCTTATTTGTTTCATCATGGAAAATTATAAATTTCATGGATTTTATTCTTATGCCTAAGTCTAGAAACTTAATTCCAAGTTATCTTCTCTCAAAGACAACTCTTTCTCATGCAACTTGATTGATAGTTAATCTCTTAAAACCAATACAAAGATTACATGGCATTAAAACTAGTCTTTAGCAACTTTCATTGTCAACCTAACTACTCTCGTGATAGATTAACAACGATTCATTGTTATAGATCAAATTAAACATATAATCTCTCGATCATACATCTAACCTAACATGTGAAGTGGCCAATCTTCAAGAATTAAACACAATAACAATGAAAAGCATATTTATTTGAACAAAACCATGAGTCTACAAAATTATCATGAATTCACAAACAATTCATTAAAAACCCTAAAACTAAAGAGTTTAGCCACTCATAGCGTGAAGCTGAGCAAAAAGAATCAAAGAAAGAGTGTAAAGAATAGGGAAACTCTACTGAAAAGAGGTTCTTGATTGAGGCAGCACCGTCACGAACTCCTTGGCTCTCGCGTCGGACTTCGAAGGGCACCAAAACTATCTCGAACTCTTTTCCTCTTCCTTGCGGCTAACTCACTCTTGGAACTCTAGCTTAATTCTCACCTTTTTGGATCTTTCTTTTGTTCTGCAACTTTCTTGATTTTCTTGATATTTCTCCTCCCCCTTTTGGCTGCTGAAAACCCCTCAATTTATAGAGTTTGGCCGCCTAAAATTTAACCTAAAATACAAACTTTTCGTTTAATTAACACTGGCGCCGCGGCGCTAGCGTTGCGACCAAAAATAAGTTGCTCTCGGGTTTTAGCGCCGCAACAGCGCCGTCCCAGCGCCGCGACGCTGTCTTTCGTTCATCAAGGATGCGTCGAGGCAGCGCCTTTCCAGCGCCGTGTTGCTACTCTGCGTCAATGCTGATGCATTTTTGCTTCAGCGCCGCGGTAGCGCTGCCTTAGCGCCGCGGCGCATCATGCGTTTCAACAAGGTTGCGTTTTTCAGCTCTTTTTTACCATATTCTTGCTCGGTTTTGATCTTTTAGTCGTTTCTTCTAATTTTCCTCGTTTTAACCTGAAAATCACTAGCAAACAAGTGAAATCTAATATAAAACACCCTTAATTTGAGAGAATAATAAGCACTTTTCAAGTGCTTATCAACACCTCAAACTTAGAGATTTGCTAGTCCCGAGCAAAGAATAAAATGAAATAATAAGGACTTTTAGATGAAGAAGTGTGCAATTGACTCGTGTCTCAGAGAATAGCATTCAGAGCTTTAAGTAGAAACATGCAAGCATATCTATATTGTTGTAATTATTCAAGGCCAAATCTTGCTATCTCCCATGTGTGTGTGTGCAAGCCTCCTTCAATTTAAAATACTAGAACTCAAATTAGGACTTAAGAGAGTTTCTTTAGTTTTCCCCCTACTCTAGCTCATGCACCAATCTTCAAGCTTTCATGCATTCAAGTGAGTAATATGTCCACTAAGGAACACACTTTCTTATCACAGCACAAACCTTGTAGAGGAGTGGGTCCTCCCAATGGTAAGACTTAACATTGTGCAGGAATCTTTTCTTTTGTTGATAGTTCATGTCAGGTGGCAAATGTCCTCCTGCAAGATAATTAACTATGTCAGCAAACCAGGGCAAACTATCTTTTACCTGATACAGTTGTTCATCAGGGAACATCTCAACAATTGGGGGCCATGATTTAGCATCCTCATTCTCAATTTTAGATAAGTGGTCTGCAACCACATTTTCACATCCTTTCCTGTCTTTGATTTCTATGTCAAATTCCTGTAACAATAATATCTACCTCATTAGCCTAGGTTTAGAATCTTTCTTAACAAACAAATACTTTAAAGCAGCATGGTCAGTATGCACTACTATTTTTGAGCCAAGCAAGTATGATCTAAATTTATCAATGGCAAACACTACAGCTAGTAGTTCTTTTTCAGTAGTAATGTATTTCTGTTGAGTATTATCAAGAGTCCTACTAGCATAATAAATTGCCCTAAACATGTTATCTCTACGTTGGCCTAAAACAGCTCCTAAAGCATAATCACTAGCATCACACATGATCTCAAAAGACTGACTCCAATCTGGTACAACAATAATAGGTGCAGCAATTAATCTTTACTTCAGAGTATTAAAAGCTAGTAGACATGCATCATAAAAAATAAATTTAGCTTCTTTTTCTAACAAATTACTCAAGAGTTTAGCAATTTTAGAAAAATCTTTAATAAATCTCCTGTAAAACCCTGCATGCCCTAGGAAGCTTCTGACTCCTTTCACATTGGTGGGGGGTGGCAGTTGTTCAATGGCAGCTATTTTAGCCCTATTCACCTTCAATCCTTTTTTAGAGACTTTGTGCCCCAGGACGATGCCTTTCGTTACCATGAAGTGACACTTCTCCCAGTTTAGAACAAGGTTAGCATCTTGGCACCTCTGCAAAACACGAGTTAGATTAACAAGACAAGAGTCAAATGAAGACCCAAATACAGAAAAATCATCCATAAAAACCTCCATTATGTCTTCGATGAGCCCCTGAAAAATAGACATCATACAACGTTGAAAAGTAGCAGGGGCATTACATAAACCAAATGGCATTCTCTTAAAAGCAAATGTCCCATAGGGACATGTAAATGTCGTTGTTTCTTGATCCTCAGGAGCAATGACAATTTGGTTATAACCTGAATATCAATCTAGAAAGCAATAATGAGAATAACCTGCAAGTCTATCAAGCATTTGATCTATAAAAGGAAGGGGAAAATGATCTTTTCTAGTGGCTTTGTTCAACTTCCTATAATCAATGCATACACGCAATCCTGTCACAGTTCTAGTGGCTATCATTTCATCTTTTTCATTTTTAACCACAGTCATGCCACCTTTCTTGGGTACCACTTGAACAGGACTTACCCATGGACTGTCAGATATGGCATATATGATTCCTGCATTCAAAAGCTTGAGCACTTCTTTCTTAACTACCTCCTTCATGGTGGGATTAAGTCTCCTTTGGTGCTCTATTGATGGTTTAAAGGTATCTTCCATCAAGATTCTGTGCATACAGACCGACGGACTAATACCTTTAAGATCCTCAATAGACCAACCAATAGCAGATTTATGGTCCCTCAATACTTTTAATAATTTTTCTTCTTCCACAGAATCAAGATCAGAAGATATTATAACAGGTAAAGAAGATAAATCATCTAAGAATGCATATTTTAAATGAAGAGGTAATATTTTTAATTCAAGCTTAGGCTTCTCAATATCATTCACAACATGCAAGGGAGCTAAAGGTATAACTTTATCTACTTTAGAACATATTGGCAACCTATCTAACCACCTAGCATAAAAAGCTATTTCATCAAAGATTGTATCTGCATTTTCAACATCTATTATGCTTTGTTCTAGATGATCATTAGCTAACATAACCTCTACATGCTTAAAAATAGTATGATCAATTATGTCTATAGCATGGCAAAGGCTACTCTCATCATGATGACTCAAGGACTTGTAAATATCAAATATTACATTTTCATCATTTACCCTTAGAGTCAACTTCCCTTGTTGGACATCTATGATAGCCTTTCCGGTTGCTAGGAATGGCCTCCCAAGTATGATAGGAATCTCAGAGTCCTCCTCCATGTCCAATACTACAAAATCTGCAGGGAAGATAAATTTGTCAACTTTAACTAATACATCTTCAACAATACCTTTAGGATAAGCTAATGATCTATCAGCAAGTTGTAGGGTGATGGTAGTAGGTTGGACCTCTCCAATGTTGAGTTTCATATAAACAGATAAAGGCATCAAATTAATAGAAGCACCAAGATCACAAAGAGCTCTAGTAACATTTAAAGAACCAATAGTGCAAGGCATAGTAAAACTCCCTGGATCTTTGAACTTTTGTTGTAGCTTCTTTTGTAGCACTGCACTGCATTCCTCTCTGTCATGCTAATCATCTCATATTGCCCAAACTTTTTCTTTTTAGATAAGACATCTTTCATGAATTTAGCATAGTTGGGCATTTGCTCTAAAGCCTCAGCAAATGGAATGTTAATGTGCAGCTTTTTAAATAACTCAAGAAATTTAGCAAATTGCGAGTCTATTTCTTTCTTTTTAAAACGTTGAGGATATGACATAGTATTAGGTACAAAAGGTAGAGGGTTAGATGACTTACTTGAAGATGTTGACTCTTGTACCTTTACGTCCTTTTCTAGGATCTTTGGTTCATCTTCTAAAATTGGCTCTTGGATAGTGTCATCTACCTCTTGCTCTTCATCCTCATCAATGATCAAAGGAGTGGATAGCTTTTTCCCACTCCTCAAAGTCATGGCCTTGCACTCCTCTTTTGGATTTATCTCGGGACAACTAGGAAATTTTCCCTTTTGCATTGTTTGGAGGGAAGTGGCGATTTGGCTTATTTGTACCTCGATGTTTTGAATGGCCTTACCATGACTTTGTACGGTGCTTTCCAATGCGGTTGTCCTTCCTCTCGATTCTTTTATGAACTCTATCATCAAATCTTTTAAGTTGGACTTCTTCTGAGTGTGGGATGGACCTACATTGGATAAATCAGAAGAACCTTGCAAAACATTCCTTTTGTTAGCATAAGAAAAATTTTCATGGTTCCTCAAACTAGGATGGTAGTGAGTTGGAAGTTGTTGATGTTGGTGACTCCTATAATGTCCTCTATCAACATAGTTGGCCGTCTCATTATCTCCTTGAACGCCCATTTTCGATGCAAAGCGGCAAGAGAAGCTATAGATGGTGGATTTGTTTGAGTTTGGCCTCCTGCAGTTAATTTAGAAAGAGCATTAGTAAGGGAAGCCATTTGAGCTTTGAGAGAATTTACCTCATCCACCTCATACAATCCAGCGGCTCTTGGGATGTTTGGAGAAGACCGTTCACATGGCCAATTGTAAGATGTATTGGCCAAGTCTTCTAATATGGTATAGGCCTCTTGAGCATTCTTTGAAAAAATTGACCCTCCGGCGGTTGCATCTAAGATGGATTTGATTGAACTTGTCAATCCATTGTAAAAGAGTTGGATTTGCAACCAATCCGGGTACCCATGTTGAGGGCATCTTCTCAAGAGATCCTTATACCTTTCCCAAGCCTCATATAATTGTTCATGCTCGAGTTGGCGGAATGTTCCAATCTCCGTCCTTAGTCTTTGAGATTTAGCCGGTGGAAAGTATTTGTTCAAGAAAGCTTGAGCTAAGATCTCCCATGTTGTAATGCTATCTGGAGGTATGGTTTCCAACCAATCCTTAGCACGGTCCTGCAAAGAGAAAGGAAAAAGTCTTAGTTTAATAGCATCGTTAGAAACACCATTCATCTTTACCGTCCCGCATATCTCCAAGAAGGATCGTAAGTGCTTGTGAGGATCTTCATTAGTTCTTCCTCTAAAGGCTAGCTCTCTAGCCATTTGGATCAACCCTGGTTTCAACTCAAAATTGTTGACATTGATAGGCACATTCATTATTCCGGGTTGACTTGCCGGTAACGTAGGTTGAAAGTAGTCTCTAATTGCCTTAGGTATCTTCTCCGCCATCTCCATAGTTTGATTAAGTTGAGCCCTTAGATTTCTTCTACACGTCCTTTCAATCTCGGGATCAAGAGGGAGGAGGTTAGTATTATCTCGAGGCATAGACTAACAAAAATAAATAAAATAAAATAAAACAATTATATAAAATAAACTAAATAAATTAACAATCAAATAATATACACCTCAAATTAAGATCTATCAATTCTAATGAATATTAAATAACAAAAACCGTTCTTTGGATCCCCGGCAACGGCGCCAAAAACTTGATGTGCCACTTTGTGTGTTAACCGCAAGTGCACGGGTCAAGTTATAATATAAAACGGTTAAGTCCGAGTATCGTTTCCACTAGAGATCCAATTGGGAAGGTTTAAGTTACTTAGCTTTTCTAGAATTGAATCAATTTTATTTGAGGATTGGAATTCAAATTTTGTTTTTGGGAAAAAAGAAAAATCAAGCAAAGAAAATATCAAAGGGAGAATTGCAAGAGTCAAAGAGAGTTCTAGGGTTTCGAATCCTTATTTGTTTCATCATGCAAAATTATAAATTTCATGGATTTTATTCTTATGCCTAAGTCTAGAAACTTAATTCCAAGTTATCTTCTCTCAAAGACAACTCTTTCTCATGCAACTTGATTGATAGTTAATCTCTTAAAATCAATACAAAGATTACATGGCATTAAAACTAGTCTTTAGCAACTTTCATTGTCAACCTAACTACTCTCGTGATAGATTAACAACGATTCATTGTTATAGATCAAATTAAACATATAATCTCTCGATCATACATCTAACCTAACATCTGAAGGTGGCCAATCTTCAAGAATTAAACACAATAACAATGAAAAGCATATTTATTTGAACAAAACCATGAGTCTACAAAATTATCATGAATTCACAAACAATTCATCAAAAACCCTAAAACTAAAGAGTTTAGCTACTCATAGCGTGAAGCTGAGCAAAAAGAATCAAAGAAAGAGTGTAAAGAATAGGGAAACTCTACTGAAAAGAGGTTCTTGATTGAGGCAGCACCGTCATGAACTCCTTGGCTCTCGCGTCGGACTTCGAAGGGCACCAAAACTATCTCGAACTCTTTTCCTCTTCCTTGCGGCTAACTCACTCTTGGAACTCTAGCTTAATTCTCACCTTTTTGGATCTTTCTTTTGTTCTGCAACTTTCTTGATTTTCTTGATATTTCTCCTCCCCCTTTTGGCTGCTGAAAACCCCTCAATTTATAGAGTTTGGCCGCCTAAAATTTAACCTAAAATACAAAACTTTTTGTTTAATTAACGCTGGCGCCGCGGTGCTGACGCATAGCGCCGCGGCGCTAGCGTTGCGACCAAAAATAAGTTGCTCTCGGGTTTTAGCGCCGCAGCAGCGCCGTCCCAGCGCCGCGACACTGTCTTGCGTTCATCAAGGATGCGTCGAGGCAGTGCCTTTCCAGCGCCGCATTGCTACTCTGCGTCCATGCTGATGCGTTTTTGCTTCAGCGCCACGACGCATCATGCGTTTCAACAAGGATGCGTTTTTCAGCTCTTTTTACCATATTCTTGCTCGGTTTTGATCTTTTAGTCGTTTCTTCTAATTTTCCTCGTTTTAACCTGAAAATCACTAGCAAACAAGTGAAATCTAATATAAGACTCCCTTAATTTGATAGAATAATAAGCACTTTTCAAGTGCTTATCAGGCGTTGGTAAGACGCATAAGCAAGAAAGGAATAAGGTTATGTTTTGAAGTGTTGAAAGAGATCTAAGTCTCGGAAAGATAGAATACTATAGCAAATTGAGCAACGCATAGACTATTAGCAAGGGATGTTCTTGGGTGATTGCCTTAAGTGGAAGGATGAGATTACAAGCTCAAAGATTGGAGCAAGAGGTGGACGCATACTACTTTATTATCAGAAAAATATTTTCGTGCAAGGGAAAAGGTTAAATGAATAACCTTGGAATACAAGCACAAGAACGCATAGAGGGATAGTTAAGGAATCCTCAAGGATAGGAGGAAGGTCGTGGACGCATGATAGTGTGCGATTCAGGTTAATGGATAGTATTATGCAGTCAGGCACAAACGCATAGTACTGTGCATTTGGGACAGTTACGCCTAGTAGTATGCGGTGAAAAACGAGATCAAAGGAAGTATGGCTGAGAGACAGGGAAGTAAATAATAAAGCTTAAACCTTAAAGGAAACTCAATAAACGCCTGGGGGCGTTGTGATGAATGAAAAGTTGTTTATTGGAAATGTTGGACGCATAAGATAAGCTTATAAAGGTTAGGTGGCTTCCTATAGACTTGACACCTTGAAAGTAGGAGGTGTTAGAATGCATGTTGAGTGCTTCATGCAAGGTGTCTGTCACGGGGTCACAATTTTTCTATGACCTACGTGCGGCACTTGGTGCTTGTGAACCAACCAAGTAAGCCTTTTGAGGTTTGTCGGGACAAAGGATGCGGTAAAGAGGCGTTGAAAGAGTAAAAAGAGTCAAGAGAGTCAGGCGTTGAGAAATTAGCTTTGTATTACGTGTGCCGAGTATTTTCCAAAGTGCTTTACAAATGAGGGGGTCTCGCCTATTTATAGAGGCCCGCATCGACTTTCTATGACCGACCTATT
This sequence comes from Citrullus mucosospermus, assembly GCA_030954485.1. Classification (NCBI taxonomy): domain Eukaryota; kingdom Viridiplantae; phylum Streptophyta; class Magnoliopsida; order Cucurbitales; family Cucurbitaceae; genus Citrullus; species Citrullus mucosospermus. The sequence continues at coordinate 14,367,964 of CM062061.1, read as the reverse complement.
ATGTTGGTTATGGAGGTTTCTACACAATTTAATATTAAAATATTATTTACAAATAATCTAGACGCAGGGAGGAATTCTCGGGAGAGATCCAGGTTGTCTCTAGCGTAATCGGGATCCTTCCAAGTCGTTCCTGAGCATGTTCGTCCTTCATGGAGGCTTCCAGAAGTGTCCAAGCTTCTCCAGAGGGGTCACGGCCCTTTCCGGGTGGTCTGGAGCCTTCCAGGGCCGTCGATGCTCACCCAGGCCATTCGCGTGCCTCTGGGCATTCTCCAGGCGCATCGGAGCCTATCTCGATTGTTCCAGACTTTTCCAGACCTTGCGTTCATGCGTTCACGGACATCTGTCTTGTGACGCGTTCCGCGATGCGTCGGACTTAGTCTTGTCCAGCGATGCGTTGGACGCGGCCACGTTAGCGATGCGCTGAACGCAGCGTTGTCCCACGATGCGTTGGACTCAGCCTTATCCAACGATGCGTTGGGCGCAGTTCTACTTGACGATGCGTCGAACGCGGCGTTGTCTAGCGACGCGTCCAGTATGCGATTGACTAGGGTTGACGCGTCCTTCTCTTCCTGTCCTCCCATATGCGCGTAGCTCTTTATTAGGCGTCCTGGGCTATGCGTCCGGGTGGGGTGCGACAGACGCATAGGCCTTCTTGTTGGCTGCGACTATCATTTTCCCTATTCCCGACTGGACATTCTAAGGGAATAGGCACATCAGTGTCACGAAATTAGTGGGTTAATTTTTTCCCGTGACATGTTGCTTGGATAAATGCATGGTTAATTAAGCATGCAGCATGACATGTGGCAAACAAGTGGCAAAAGGAGGGGAGAAGTTGGATGACAAGCTCCCTATAAATAGAACCTTGAGGGAAAAGAAGCAACCAATGACTCTGAAAGAAGAATTCTGGAGAGAAAGGGAAGAAAGAAGGCAAAAAGAAGGAATTCTGGCATCCATAGTAGGATTTGCGGCCAAGAAAGAAGGTATTCCTAACAACTTAGCTATTTTATGTTAAAGAAGTTGTCTTGCGTCAAAAGGGGGTCAGCCTTGCGGTGAAGACAAACACTACGTTCAAGGTGAACGCGACGTCCAAAGTTAGGTGATGCGTTCAAGTTGGATCTTGCGTCCAAGAAAGGGCGACGCATCCGAAAGAGAATTAAGAAAAGTTGGGATGCACTTTGCGGAAGTAATCAACCTTGCGTTGAAGGGTAGGGTTTGCGGTAGTTATCAATCTTTACGTTGAAGGGCAGAGTTGTGTTCAACCGAGCTGACAGAGGAAAATGGAGCCTTGCGTTCCAGAGTTAGAACATTACGTCCAAGAAGCTCGGGAAAGAGGAAATAGAGGGAAGGAAGAGGAACTATTCTTTGGCAATACAGGTGAGTAACACCTGCGTTTTACAAAATATAAATGAGTTCCTTATGAATCTAATTTCATGGGTTTTCAATGAATAAATGCATGCGTTTTACATGAAAACTTTGAGTATGCTAGTTACTTGCTATGAGTTTATAAAACGCATGGTGATTGATTGATACTTGTTTTCAGGATTTTTCTTAAAAGCATGGTGTTATATGATTTCAAGAAAGATTTGAAAATAAACTTGTATGAAAAGCATGCTGTTTGATATATAAGCTGGAAATTGAATTTAGCATGCTGATGATGTGAGATTTGGAAACAGTTAATTTATGAGTTATTAATATAATGTTTCCAAAATATGTATGGTGTTTTATAAAACTTTGAAAAGGGACCCCAATGCTCAGGGACTCGTAGAAGGCATTGTAAGCGGCCTAAATTATAAAGATACCCAATGGTCAGGGACTCGTAGAAGGCAAATGGGTAGCCTGGATATAGAAATGGGACCCCAATGCTCAGGGACTCGTAGAAGGCATTGAGGGCGGCTCGAATTCTAGTACCTATGTGCACATAGAGGTATATACGACGCTGATGTGTTGAGATTACTCCACACAGCTAAGAAAAATCGACGTTGAGGAGCGTTGAGCACTACTCCGCCTCAACTAGGGAAAATGTTTTTTTAAAAAATAAATGAGATTTTTGAGTATTTACTCTGAAACGGACAAGCATGTTTTAACAATGGTATTTGAGCATATTATAAAATGATTTGAAGTGTTATATTTTATGCGAGTTCAATCAGTTTTATAGTTAAAGTATAATGTTTTCAGAAACCGTTACTCACTGAGCTGTTAGCTCACTCTTTTTATATGTTTTCCATTTTCAGGTAGCATGAAAGTTCCCGTTGCCAATCGAAGTCGAGGTTTGTCAAGAGCATGTTAATGGTATTACCGTCCTAAGAAGGATTTAAAAGAAAATAAGATGAAGTTGACATGGGTTATGTGACAGGGTAGTCGGTAATTGCTGTCCTCACACTCCATCTCGGGCTACGGGAGGGTAGTTCAGGTTGCGGTGTGACACATATAATTCGCTCAGGGCCTAGGACAAGTAGTGAGTGACACTTTTCTTTCTTTAAAATGATTTTATTGAGAATGTGTAGTTCGGTTTTCTTATGATGATTTGAAAAGCATGATGACTGCGTATACTTGATTTTATGGCATGAAGGCATGTTTTATCTGTTTTCCAAGAGTTGTTGAAAAACATGTTATAAGATGCTATTTATTGAAAAACGCTCTGTTTTCCATGAAAGGTGTTCGCAATGAACTGTTTATGCGAAACATACCTATTTCTAAAATGTTTTCTAAGGGACTCAATGCTGAGGGACATTTGATAAGGCATGTGAGCAACCCTATGACTAGGGACCCAGTATTGATGGACTCCGAGAAGGTACTTGGGCATCCCGAGATATTCCTATGTGCACATAGAGGTTGCGACAATGGGTGCGTTGAGTTTTGCTCCGCCTCAACTAAGGAAAATATTCGTTTTTGACGTTGGGTGCGTTGAGTTTTGCTCCGCCTCAACTAAGGAAAATATTCGTTTTCGACGTTGGGTGTGTTGAGTCTTGCTCCACCCTAACTAAGGTTGTTTTCGACGTTGAGAGTGTTCAGTCTTACTCCACCTTAACTAAGGAAAATGATTGTAAAATTAATATGGATTTCTGTATGATTTTTCTGAAACGATCATGTATGATTTGGCAAAAACATTTGAGCATGTTTTTCCAATATTTATGATTTGAATCCATATTTTATACATATTGTGATAACGGTTTTACCATGTTGGTTTTTGAACCAAAGACAGTTTTACAAAACTAGTCACTCACAAGGCTTTTAGCTCATGCTTTCCATGTTTTCTTTTCCACCCAGGTAGCGAGGACGTTCCTAGTGCTTAGCCTACTCTAGCTCGTCCTACTTAAGCTTCGAGTTATCAGAAACAATTCACATTGTGGTTGTTGTATGTGTAAATAACCTTATATAGGTGGCATGTAGACCTAGTTATATATATGTTAGGATGTGAGATGGGTTGTTGTATAAGTATATGGTGAACATGTTGGAATTTTTAATTATATAAACATAAGTTCTTATGGCTTTGAATCTATGAGTAGATATGTATAAAATAATTTAATAGGTTAATCAGGTACAGATGGACAGTAAACGTCATAAGAGGGGTGATATTGGTTGTCCTCACATCTCCTATCGAGTTGAGTAGGGTAATCTAGGAGGGATTACCCTAGATTCTATAATTAGTTGGATTATTTGAGTCATGCGTTTACAGAAAAGTAAAGATAGGTGATGCATTTGACTAACTACAAAGTAGTAAAAACTATCCTAAGGTGGTTGGATAGAGAGGTATGCGACACAGCAAAGTTAGCAGATTGAAATTATATGAATGGTAAAAACAGGGCTGGGGTTGGTCATCATCTAAATTCAAAAACGCATAGTAAGGTCTATTTCATACCAGCCACTCTTCTCTTGGTTGTCAGCCACTATGCGTTATATGTCTATAACGCATAGGAGAGTGTTAAGTGCCAAGGTTATTCCTATGTCTTGGTAACACTTCTTAGCCTTGTCAATTAAGTTTCACAATCATTTACTCTCTCGAGCAGTCTAGTTATTACTACTTATATCGATTAGCGAGATGAATATAAGCATTAGATTAAAAGTACAATTGACAAGATGGAATAGTCTTCTACGGTTCTTATTTAGATGATACTGCAGCCCGTGACCCTTAAGAGAGTTAATTACTCAAGGATGATAAACAGCAAATGGAAAGTGATAAGAAATGAATAGCCATGGAAGATGTATAGATTGATGAACGGAATAAATGTTTTAGAAAATACAATGTCTTGCCAATAAACTAAAACATAAGTAAGAAAAAGATAGAAAGCATGGAATGACTTCTCAATGTCTTGAGCTCGCTGGGATGGTAGCGTGAGTTCTGTTGTGAACTGGTCAGACGGAGGGAAGACTCTTCTCTTTCTAGCTATTTTTCTCCGGTTGTCGTCTGGAGAGAACTCTGCTGTCACTTAGGAATTCTTCTGAGAGATTCAACAACTTTTTAGCCTTCAGGTCTGCCCTTTTATAGATGTTGCGTTGCAATCGCTGGCAAATCTGCATGATTAGAAGCTGAATTTCTGTCCATCTCGCCTAATAGCATGATTTCCGGTTTAATTTAGATCCACCGCTCTGGCCGCATATCAAATATATCAATTTCCTCACAATCTCTCAAGATTCTTATTTGATTCTCTGCTGCCTTGCGTTTCTGGTTGATATGCGTCCATGAATAACTTGGGTTCCTACGTTCAAGCATGCCAACGCATCCACCTACGTTAAAGAGTTGCCAACTATCCATGGGTTGCTCGTGCGTTAAAGCATGCATTTTAGATTCAAAAAGCTTAAAAATAATTATCTCCATCAACTTACAGAGTAGAACGCATAGGAAGATTATCAATAGAATTTAACACCAACTGCCGCATGATTCTCTATTTAAACTCTATTTTTCTAAGAGAGAGACAATAATAACTTGTATTTCTACAAGTTATCAATCTCCCAGAACGGAAAGAATGAAGAAAATGATTAGGAGGATCGAAGGCATGATCTAGTTTGCCTAGATAACCTGCCTATTAAGCAAGATGACCTAGGTATGTTTTCTTCACCATGCATGATAGGCATTAGAAAGTTTGAGCATGCCATGTTAGATGTTGGGTTTGCCATTAATATCATGTCTGCTTCAATCTGTTGTGTGTTTTAGTCCTATATCCTGCAACCCGCTGATATTATTGTGCAGTTGGCCGATCATTCCCTAATTAGACCTATAGGGATAATTAGAGATATGCTTGTTAGGGTGAATGATCTATGTTTTCCTTCCGATGTTTATGTGATAAACATGGATGCTAACTCTGCTTCTTCTGCTTCTTCCCTAGCTGTGCTTTTAGGGAAACCCTTTTTATAGACTGCAAAAGCGGGGATCGATGTGGATAAAGGGTCCCTAACTCTAAAGCACGATAAAAGATTTCAAAAATTGTTTATCAGATACTTCTTCTCCCAATTATCTTGCTTTTTTGAGTTGTATTATTTTTCAGGGTGATGACCAACCTCCTAAGTTGGGGATGGGAGATAGTGGCTCGACAATCCTTGATGAGCATGGTTGATGAAGTTAAGTACGGTCGAGTATAACGACCTTAAAAAGTCGCACTACCTGAAGGCAGCCAGGATTTATATTCTTGTTATTTCTTTTCTCTTCTTGTTCTTTTTATTGAGCTTAATGCTTCCTATCTTTCTTGATTTCTCAGGTTTTTTTTTGCTTGATGTGTCACACCCCCTCTAAGGTACCCTTTTAACCTAGGAGAAACTGTGAGGATAGTAGACACTGATCCTCTTACGGCATCTACTGTCAACTTGTTCAACCTTAAACCATGACCAAGCACCTAATAAGCAGATATAAACCAAGTTAGGACATCAATCGGTTACCAGGGTTAAGCAATCATACAAATACTGACTTACATTAAAACTTCAAAGTTACATGAGTTCACTAACTCCCGCTCCTTAACCCTCTATATGTACAACACATGTTTAATGTATAAATAATTACATTGTTCAAAGATTAGAGACACTAGTGGTACGCCCAGATGAGTTGTTGTGTAGGCTAAGCACCCCAAATTCGCTCGCTACCTGGTAAACAGAAAAAACAAGGAAAAACATGAGCTAGTTTGCCCAATGAGTGACCTATTTAGTAAAAACCTTTCATTAACTCAAAAAAAATTCAAAACTGTAATCAATTTATAATAATTAATAAACAGTGATAAATCGTTTTCATGTCCTGGCAAATCATGCTCAAGTAACGCTATCAAACTATATAAGTATCACTTTTGAAAAATCATGAAATATCACTTTATTTCAAAAACACTTTCCTTAGTTGAGGCGGAGCGAAACTCAACGCTACTCAACGTCGAAAACATCCTTAGTTGAGGTGGAACGAAACTCAACGCTACTCAACATCGAAAACATCTTTAGTTGGGGCGGTGTAATCTCGACACACCTAACGTTGAATATCTTTAGCTATGTGGAGTAATCTCAACACAACAAGATTTAAGCCAGAGATATCATATCCTGGGTTACCCGAATACCTTCTCAAGTCCTTCAGTACCGAGTCCTATAAACAAGATTTAGGCCACCCACATGCCTTCTCTGAGTCCTTCAGCATTGGGGGCTATCTCTATACTTAAGTTACCCACATGCCTTCTCTGAGTCCTTCAACATTGGGAACCATTTCTATATCCCAGCTACCCACATGCCTTCTCCGAGTCCTTCATCATAGGGAGCCTTTCAAAAACATAATTTAAAAGCAACATGCTTTGAAAATAACATAATAAAAATTCACGAGTTTATAACATTTTAGACTTTCACAAATTCCTTAACCATCATCATACTTCCATAAAATCATAGAATAATAAATAGCATGCCTTTCTTAAAACTCGGCTAACAACTAGTATGCTTCTAATATTTCCACTGCAAAACCATAATATACATTTACATGGAAATACATAAACATAAGAACATATTTTCAAGCACGGTAAATAGCATGAAAACTTTGTATAAAATATGCTTATTTTGAATAAAATTGTCACTCACTACTTGTCCCGGGCCCTTGAAAGGTTATATGCCTTTCCTAGCTCCTGTCGGCCTAAAATGGTTTAATTTCCTTTGTTAGATTCCTTAGAATTTCCATTAAAGTGTAGTAAATATGTCTTAAGCATTAAGATAAAGCTCACTAGCGAGACCAACTAGTAACAAAATTATAGAACTAGCAAGACTTCGCCAGTGAGACTAGCGAGAGTAGCGACGCCAGCGAGGCTAGCGAGACTTGTGAGACAAAAACCGACTAGCGACACCTAGTGAGACTGATCTCGCTGCTCACCCTCACGTCTTCTGTCTTTGCTTCTATCTTTGCTTCTGTCTGTTAAAAGTTGTATTTCCAGCCCGAATTAGAACTTCTTTCCTTCTACAAACTTGTAAATAAATGTGTTCTCTAGCTTACCTCAATGTTCTAGGGCTTAACTTCTTTTCATTCATCCGATATTCCAAATTTACTTCGCCCTGCCCCAAATTACTCGAGAAATCGGTATTAGTCACGTCCTCCTATAATTAAACCTATTTCTCTTTACATTCAGCTCCACCATCCTTCACAAAAGTTGTTAAGAATTGAATTAACTTACTAACCTCAAATTTTCACCTTCAAACTTGAGTTCTTCCGCTATTCACAAAACACCAGACCTTGTTTAGGTTTCGCGATAGCAGACAAGCCTTCAATTTCAGCTTCAATTCCACCTTGAATTCGACCGGAGTTCTTCTCCAATTTGCCCCAAACACCTTTTTCTTCCCCCCTTCGACATGCAGCTACAAGGTTGGGTTGGTTGAAGCTTTTGAAAATGGAAAAATGATCGAAAATCTCAGCTTATACACATATACGAGGTTGCCGACTTACTTCCCACTATCAAACATTTATTTTCTCTTTTTTTTTTTCTTCTTTTTTTTTCTTCTATATTTTCCTTCTATTTCTAAAATCCATCTTTTGTTTATTATTATTTTTTTTTAAATAAACAAAGTAACTCCTAAACTCGATTTACCTTGTAATGATTTAGAATTCACTTACCAAAAATATTTCCGACTTCCTTCACTTATTCCTTCAATCTACAAGAAGGAAAACAATTTAGTCCAAATTGGTACTATGTACTTACGTTTAGTAATTACAAATGAAAATAGGGTTTACATGATGGGAGTTGGAAAAGAGATTACTTTTAGGAGCCAGGCATCATCGCAAATTTTAGCGAAGTTCTCTGTTTCCCTTATTTTTGTCCCTTGTTTTTCTTTTCTTTTCTCACATTGGGGACAATGTAAGATTTTTAGTTCGGGGTGGGGAATGTCTGTGTTCTGGCTGGAGTCCTTGAGCATCTGAGCTCGGACTAAGTGTTGTGTGCTTTCATGCTTACCTGCTCATTTGTGTTTGGTTCGTTATAATAACTGGTTGATGATGCACTCTTTTTTATTCTTTTGCATGATGCAATGTGTTGAAGTGAATAATCATCATTCTTACCATTTTTTTTTTTTTTTTGATTTTTCATGTACGCTTAAGTTATTTGTCTGCCTATATTAGGTCCTACATGCTTAGAATCGTATTACTTCGCTTGTATTTTTGTTGTTACCTTGATAGGCTCCATTGATTTGATAGTGTCTTTTATGATAGGTTGTAATGTAATACTGAGGAAGAAACAATTGTTTGTATGCCTGCTAAAAAAAATGCTTTGCTTAAAATAAATATAATGAAAGAAGGATGTAAGAAAGAAGAAAAAAAGAAAGAGAAGAAGAAAACTTGTAATGATATGCATGACTAGGGGTAGAAAGAGTTGCCTTTGCTGTGAATAGTTAGGACACTCGCGAGAAAAGAGTGAGTATAGTTCCCTACAGTAAATGTGTGAAAGCTAATGCCCTAAGTAAAATAAATGCAAGTTTAGGGTCCTAAAGTTTGAATTCAGACACTTCAGTTGAAATACTATTGCTTTGATTTTTCTAGACTTTTGATGATTTGTGCATGAGCTATCATTGGGGGAAACGATGAAGAGCAATTTAATGTCATTCACGGTTCTAGAAACTTAATTAGAAGGGCTTTAAACTCACCCTTGCATGATCTAGTCTAGAATTAGTTCTAAACTATGCTTCATTGATTAATTATGAACCGATCTCATCGTGAATGCGAGTTGAATTCTAGTCAATTGTTGAGACTTGAGTTCAATTATAGTTGAATTTGTTTGATTGTGTGCATTATTCTACCTTGCTCGAGGACGATCAAGAATTAAGTTGGGGGTGTTTGGTAGCACCTAAAATGTGTTATCTTCCTCAGCTTAACTCGGGATCGTTGTACTATTTAATTTGTCAATTATGTTATTTTGTAGGTTTCAAGCACTTAGCAGGTAGAACGGGGCGTTAGCAATAAATTGGAGCTAAAATGGAATGAAACAGAGTTCCATGGCATGAACTGAGAAAAAGAACTCCAAAATGACGAAAATGCCCTTGAAATCATGGTGCAGTTGCGCTACCTAGGCACCGTTGCGACACTTTTTCCTGAGAGCTTTTGCTGGCAAAATGCAGCAAGCGCCGCAACGCTCCGAAAAGACATCGCATCCAAATTTGCGACAGTGTCGTGACGCTCCGACGATTTTTAAATAGTTTCTCTTTGATTTTTAGGTCACTTTTGACATTCCAGCTGTCTGATGCGCACTTTAAGTGTTAACCGCAAGTGTATGGGTCAAGTTATAATATAAGACGATAAGTTCGAATATCATTCCATTGAGAATCCAATTATCAAGGTTTATGTTACTTAGCTATTCTAGAATTAAATCAATTTTATTTAAGGATTGGAATTGAAATTATGAATTTTGGAAATTATAAACTAAACAAGAAAAGTAAATAAAATAAGAAACACATGAGTCAAAGAGAGTTCTAGGGTAATGAATCCTCGTTTACTTCATCATGCAATATTCTAGGGTTCACGGGTTGTATTGTAATTCATATGCTTAAGTCTAGAAACTTAATTCCAAGTTATTTTCTCTCAAAAACAACTTTTTCTCATCCAACTCAATTGATTATTAATCTCTTGAAACCAATACAAATTACATGGCATTAAGAATAATCTTTAGCAACTTTCATTGTTAACCTAACTATTTTCAGAAAAGATTAACAACAATTCTTTGTTATTGATCTAGTTAAACATACAATCTCTCGATCATACATCTAAGCTATCATTCAAACATGGCCATTCAACAAGAATTAAGCACAATGACAAAGAAAAGTATAATCATTACAGCAAAACCATGAAGAGTCTACAATATCAACATAATTTTATAAACAATTCATCAAAACCCTAAAACCGAAGAGTTTAGACACTCATAGCTTGAAGCAACATGTTCAAACAATATAAACAAAGAAAGAGTGTAAAAAAAGGGAAACTGTACTGAAAAGAGGCTCTTGATTAAGGAAAAACTGTCACGATGTCCTTGGCTTTCACGTTGGAACTCGAACAACGTTATGACTCTCTCTTGAACTCTTTTCCTCTTCCTTGCAGCTAACTCACTCTTTAAACTCTCTAATAAACTTTCACTCAATTCTCTTCTTCTTGTGTCCTTGGTCTTAAATTCGTGATTAGGTGTAAGCCCCGTACCTAATTTTGTGAGAACGCAAGGTAAGAAGGGGGCTGAGAGATGGATGATTGGGTAAGAGTAGTTGGCTGGCTTGCGTTTGGGGTGGAAAAATGACTAAGTATCAGCTATGCGTTGATGGCAACATGTTATGATGGAAACAGTTTTGGTGTAAACGCAAAGGTGAGGGAAGACTATTATGCGCTGAAGCCGCGACGCGTTGAGGACATAAGGCGTGGAGAATCACTTTGTACCGAAGATTATTATGCGGCAAACGCATTAAAGGCAGTGTGCCGTTGGAAGTAAAGGCCACGAGGAGTTGGGAGCTGATTTGCGATGGGGCTATTATGCGATGAACGCTACCATGCGTCGAAGGTGGGTATGCGTTGGACAAAGAGTGTTGGCCGAGAGAAAGTAATGTGTTTGCTAACCATTTTGGTGGGAGAGTTTTGAAAGGAAACATTATCAGAGGCTGTGTGCGTTGCTGAAGCTGAGCATAGAAGGTATGCGTTGAACGGATTATAGTATAGTGTTGAAATGGAGGATAAGTCGGTGGTATATATATAAGTGGATTGAGAATTCAAGTGTTCTGATTGCATTTCAGAGCTCGAGTTGGGTCCATACTAAGGTGAAACATCGAAAGGAGGTAGAAGAAGATGTTCATGTTGATTTTAGGTGGAAATCTCATCGTAACCGTGGAAGGAACTTGAGTTTGGCAGACGTTGCAGCTAGTGTTACTTCTTCAGAGTAATGCTCGGTTTTAGAGAAAGAACAAATTGAAGAGACGGTGGTTAGGGCTGAAACTTTGAGGTTAGTAAGTTAACTCGATTTCTAGCAAGTTTCATGAAGGATGCTTGAGCTGAAATTGTTTAATTGTTTGTCAAACTCAGGAAGAAGAGATTAGAGTTGAATTGCCGGACGATTGGGGTAACTCGGAGTTGTTGAAGGATATATCCTAAACGGAGAGGATGTTCTTCATGAAATTTGGAGGTAAGATGAAGGACCTATACTTTAACAAGTTTGTAGAAGGAAGAAAGTACTGAAATTGACCGAAATGAAATGTTTAGCAGGTTGAAGAAGGAAGAAGAAAGGAAGAAGAAAACGGCTCTGCTGCAGCGGTAGTATCGCTGAGAGAGCGAGAGACAGGGCAGCGAAGCGAGTATCGCTGCAACGCAAGATAGGCTTTGCGCCTCACGATTCTCGCTAGAGTATTGCTGGGTGTTGCTCCTCAAGGCCAGGAAGAGCTCGGGGAGGCTTATAATCCACTTAGAAGCGAGACCAATCGTGAGTGACTATTTGTTATATCTTGTGTTAAATTTAGTATGCCTATGGATGAGGAAATGTGATTCATGGTAGTATTCCCTATGTATGTGATGTGTTAGTAATTTAAAAGGGTATTAATGCTAATATCTAAATATAATAGTGGCTGAGGGACCTTATGGTGAAAGCTTATATGTGAGTAAGCGTGTAGTTAAGTGTCGAGGGACTTTGTGAAGGCACTTGAATAACAATAAGGAACGGACTACAATGCTCAGAAACTATGAGTGAAGACATGTAGTAATCCATCACACACTAGCTCGTGCTGAGGGATCATGAGTGAAGGCACTTGAGCAAAGATAGAATTGGTTACCTGTGCTGAGGGATTTCATGTGAAGGCACATGGTATGTAATTACAATTGAATAAGTGCTGAGGGACGGGAAGTGAAAACACTAAATAGTTGCAAGTCTGTGAGATATGAGAACTTGATAGTTATATGTGTTATGTGGAAAGAGAATTTTAGTAATTCCTTGGGATGTGATGTGTAATGGTTACTAATACACAAACTGGCTTATATTTGTTAGGAATAGTTAGTGGATTTAGTCACTCACTGAGCTTTCTGCTCATTCAGTTTGTTGTTGTTTATGGTTTCAGGTAGCGAGCGTGTCCAGGACGCTTAGCCTACAGAAGAATCTCGTCTGGCCTATCTGGAAGCGAACCTCTGGGATAGTTGTAAATATTTAGATTGTACATGTACATATATCTTGTAATATGCATACTTCTTAGAAGAGAAGGGGAATGAGTTGTACCTTATATATATATATGCAGATATGCTTGTTGAGAGGTTGCATGTTTCTCTAGTATATCAATGGAAATGTTGTTTTGAATAGTGAATTATATGGTATCCATCCTATAGAGTTTTATGTAGGGGAAACAGTATCATGCTCAATCCTAGGTATAGAGTGTATCTGGGATGGGGTGTGACATTAGGGCCGCTGGAAACCCTCTTATTTATAGAGTTGGCCGCCTAAATTTCTTTCCAAAAATATAAAATCTTCAAATATGGAAAGCTGGCGCCGCGGCGCTGATCGATATGGAAAGTTGGCGTCGCCACGCTACTAGATGGTGCCGGAGCACTAACCGTCTCACAAAGCTACCCTCGGTCGCTGTGCTGTAGCGTTGCGGTAGTGGCACTGCGTTGAGACGACTTCTGCTCTCAGGAAAAAGCGCCGCGACAGCGCTGCCCTGTTTTCAGAAATTTTGGATTTTTCTTTTCTTTTTCACTGTATTCTCGCTCGGTTTTGATCTTTTGGTCTTCACTTCTAATTTTCTTTATTTTGACTTGAAAACCACTAGTAAACATGTGAAATCTAATATAAGCTCCCTTAAAACAAGTGAAAACCAGCACTTTTCAAGCGCTTTTCACTGCCCAACACCCGAATTCTCTCTGTTATTCCTCTTCTTTTCTTCTTTCTTTGCATTGGAACTCGAACCCATTAATTAATATGTCGATTATGGGCTAAGGTATACTTTTTCTAACTTCGGTATTAGGGATTTCTCTTTTTAATCGATGCTCTTGTGAGGTTTCAAACTAAATTCTTTGTACGTATGATTTAATTATGAAATTCATTTTGTTATGATCTATGACTGTGGTGTTCATTTTGATTGTCGCTTTGATTGAATTACGAATCGTGACACTTAGTTGTAGGTAGATCATAGTAGCAATAGGTTATGTTAGCTTGCAAACCTAATTACTTGGCAAGAATTGTTCTAACCAACCTAGGATTAAATCAATAGGACATTTAATCTAGGCCTTTCGAGTTGAATGTTCCACCTAATTTTCTTTAAACTTAATGCAATTAGATTTTATACAAATTTTGCATGCCTTTCATCGGTTTCTTTTAATTCTAATTTATCAATTAGGACCATTTAATTTTGGCCTTTCTAATTAAATTGATTAGATGCCAAGTATAATTAAATTAGTAATGACAAACTAAAAAGCGCTTGAAAAGTACTTTTTATTCTCTTAAATTAAGGGAGTTTACATTAGATTTCACTTGTTTATTAGTGATTTTCAGGTCATTACAAACAAAACTAGAATCGAAAGCCAAAAGAACCAAACCGAGCTAAAATCAAGTGAAAAAGTGATGCGCACTTTTAGTGTTAACCGCAAGTGTACGGGTCAAGTTATAATATAAGACAGTTAAGTCCGAATATCGTTCCACTGGAGATCCAATTGTGAAAGTTTAAGATTAAATAACAACTAAGTCGGTTAGCATGAGATTTAATTGGTTAAGGTTGGAGATAGACTAACACATGAGAAAAAAAATATTATTAATAATGAATAAGGAGCATTTTAAAGGTTTCCAAATTTTTATTAGATGCAAGCCATCCACGTTTTCCTTCTTAAGCAATGAAGTGGGAGTAATTTATTTGGGAAAGACACCTCAAGCTTATTCATGCTGGAGGATTTGACCAAAGAATTAAATGAATTGGTGAGCTTTCGGTGAAGGAAAAATTGAAAAAAAAAAAAAAAAAAAAAAAAAAAAAGGAGAAAGACGGGGAAAAGTGGTGTAGCTGAGAGAGAGGGAGAAATGTGGTTAGAGTTTATTTTGGAGGAAATTTAAAGGGAAAAGGAAAGGAGAGGCTGGAGGTTTGGTAATTTTGAAGAAGAAATATGAAAGAATATAATGAGGACCGCTGCTGAAACTAAAAGTTTGTGAAGGAGTGCAACAACTTGTTTTAGTTTCTTTTGAAGAAGAATTTATGGTATTTTGAAGTATAAGATTGAAAATAATCTTGGCTAGGAGGAGCTAAGGAAAATATATAACCCATTAATTGTCCGGACAAGTAGTGAGTGACAAATTTTATTTAAAATGAGTGCTATCCTGTTTCTCTTCATACTTCATCTATCTTAAGGTCAACGGGATTAAAGCGTGCTATGGGTTGATTCTACGTTGTTCTACACAATTCATTCACAAAATTTTTCATGTTTATCATTTTCAAGAACCAATGTAGTAACGTAGGCTATCCTGTTATTGTATTGACTTAGCTTGACTACCTTTCTTAATGCGGATGTTTGATTAATATGGATGCCACCAAACCCAATTAGTTGAGCATCTAGGTTGTTTAAGAAATTAATTAACATATCAGGCCATGTATATTGAGTCTTCTTGAATACACAGGCCAAGGATAAAATCGGCAAGCATTGCATATTTCTAGATGTTCTATGATCAACCAAAAAAATAGGTGGATTCTGAATCCTAGGCTAGATCTTTTAATCAATTACGTTCATTTCAATTCCCATATACTTACATGCACTCTAAATTCGAGTATTACATTCCTTGCAACAGAATACACAAACCCATCCCGTTGTGAAAACCTCTGAATCCAAGAAAAAGCTAAAGCCTTCCTAGGTTCCTTGGGGAGACGACCCGATCTTGCCATCTATACTACACCATTGTAGTATAGTTAGTGAGGTTTGGAGTTTTAAATAAATTTATTGGATCAGTGGTCTTTTGGGAATTAATCGACACCTAAAAAGGAGGCAGTCAAATTGGTGTCATTGTCGGGGATTAATGCAACAATTTTAGTCAATTCTTGGATTTATTTTAGTGTGTGTATTTTCTTGTGATTTATGACCCATTCCTTGAGAAGTCTTGGACTTCAATATTTTACAGATATTAGCAAGGAGGAGTAGCGAATCCGACAAGAAAGGAGAAGAGAAAGATTAGAAGAGGAAGTAGTGATTGACTTGACTCAAATAAAAAATGAGACAGAAAAAGAAGAGGATCGAGAGGAACAAGAGGACTTAAAATCATAGATGGGGCAAATGCCTAAGCGCACTTTAAGGCAGTTGGCTAAGCCCAACATGACACAGCAACCGCTGTGTATTGTCTACCTAGAGACCACTATTTCGTTTGGCTGAAACCAGGCCTAATCCATTTGTTGCCCGCATTTAAGGGAAGTGTTGGGGAGAACCCACACAAACACTTGAAGGACTTGCATGTTGTTTGTGATGGGATGAGGTCCCATGGCGTGACAGAAGAGCAACTTAATTTAAGAGTATTTCCGTTTTCATTGAAGGATGAAGCCAAAAGTTGGCTATATTATCAATCATTGGGATCAATAAGTACTTGGAACAAGCTAAAGAAGAAATTCTTAGAGTTCTTTCTAGCCTCTAGAGCGAACAACATCTAGAAGGAAATTTACGGGATCTCCCAATCTATAAGGGAGACACTATCCGAATACTAGGAACGGTTCAAGTAGCTGTGTACAAGCTTCCCACCAAATTTTCGAACAACAATTTATTCAATACTTCTCTAAAGGACTAGATTCTCATGATAGAAGCACTATTATTGTTGTAGCTGGAGGTGCTCTCATTGATAAAACGTCTATAGAAGCAAGGACTCTCATCTCCACCATGGCAGAGAGCTCACAACAGTTCGGACCCCGATCACATGACTCCCTTACTCCTAACACTCACGATGTTAGTGAACTCCGCTCTCAATTATCTAACCTTACTTCTCTTGAAGTTCCAAAAGGAAGTGATTACCTTCCAACAAGAAACAAAAAAGGTCCAGGAAGAAAATGTCATATTCCAAAAAGAGACGAGGATGGGCATGCAACACTTAGCCAACCAGATCACTCAGTTGGCTTCCATAATGAACAAATTGGAAACCCAAATGGTAAGCTTCCAGCCCAGTTCGAGCAACAGGTAAGGAACGTAAGTGCTATTCACTATGGATGATTCTGAATTTTTATAATGCATGATTGATGAGGAATTTAATGAAGTGTTTGGTTTTGATGAGTCTGAGATTATACTTAAAGAAGAAGAAATGGAAATCCTAATACTAGAGAGCCTCCAACAGGTTAGTGTTGTTCCAGGTAACCTTCCATTGAAACAAGGTGATCCAGGTATGTTTTTCTTACCTTGCAAAAGAGGTAAGAAAAAGTTAGTTAATGCTTTGACTAACTTAGGAGCTTTAGTTAATATCATGCCTATTCATCTATTTTATGAGCTTAGATTGTTGAATCTCTGTTATTCTGGAGTGGTTATTTAGCTTGTTAATGGTAGTCTTGCTAAGCTTTTAAGGTTAGTTAAGGATATCCTGTGATGTTGATGGCTTGATCTTTCCCACTGATTTTTATGTCTTGAATGTTAATGTCAAAACCCTCCCAGATTATCTTTTTAACTTGGAAATATGTTTGAAGACAACAAACATCACCCCTTTTGTGAGGTTCACTTTCCACCTACACTTGTTTAACCTGCTGAAAATAACATCATAGCATAGCCGCCCATATTATCTTTTCCTCAAAGTAATTGACATACAAGATTAACATTCACTTAAAATAAAGATTAAAAAAATTTAGATATTTACAACTGATGTACTGTAACACCCCCACCCTAGATATGATATATACTTTTATATCTTTACCTAGGAGTGAGTGTTACCTAATCTGCATTCTGTTATACCCTGTTATATATGCATTTCTATATCATAACTAGCTGGTGAAATGCTTAGCCTTACAACTGTTATGCAAAATTTCTTAATAAGATAGCATCATAAGTAAGATTTAAAAGGCTATGTTTAAAGTTTACAAATATGCCTGGTGATCCTCACAAATGCCACTCAAAATAAGTCCAATTTCTACAAAGGGATGGGGTTTACAAGTTCCCAAATACAAAATTCAAGTTTGGCTCAGACGAATCTTGATGGTAGGCTAGGCACCCCGAACACGCTTGCTACGACTTATTCCGGGCTCCGAGCGGGTTATATGCTTTCCCTAGCTTCTCTTGACCTTAATAAGCGATACTCAGCGAGAGTCAGTGAGAGTTGTGAGACGCAAGGCCCCTTTGTGTTACCAGCGACACTTGTCTCGCTGATCTCCCTCCAATTCTTTAGCGATACTCCTGTCCTAGCGACCCCCGATGGTTAGTGCTCTTTTTCTTTCTTCTCTAACTTGTTCTCAAACTACTCGAGATTTCAAACCCTATCTTTTCTTCGTTGGGGAACTATCCTCGAATAACTCTAACTGCCTCGAATCAGCTAACAGCTCTTACAGTAGCACAACTCCGAATGTTTCTTCCTTTAAAACTTTGCTGTTGCTTCGACTTCCCAGCTCACTCTTCTTCAAACACCATATGATGTCTAGATTATCGTCAACCGTCAAGCTTCTGGTTCCAGCTTCAATTTCACCATGGGAATGATCTGGTTCCTACTTAACTCCGACATAAACAGTTTCTTCGACCTTTCCTCGTTGTTCTTCTGTGAAAGGGGTAAATTTGGGTTCGAAATATGTCTAAAAGTGTTGATTGAGTCGGCGTACTTACTTATATATATATACCACCGACTCACCAGTATGGCCATCACCTCCTTACTTAGGTTGGCCGACACAACCTTCCGTGCAAAGCTTCAGCAACGCATAGCTTACACTTGCTGTTTTACAATTGTTCAACGCCCACTCGCCGGATAGCCAATTAAAGTGTGATCCTCTCAGCCACTCTTCTAATGTACCAATACATACTGTTGTGGAAATATTATTGTGTGAATTAACCTAACGCAAGGTGCTAAAGTATATGATTATGCGTTCCACATGTCAATATTTGATCATGCAATGCGTTCTATTATTATGCGTTGGTCTTGTCAAGTTTTCCTATTCCTCTACCCAAGTATAAGTAAAGTAATAGGTTTTCTCGGTGAGTCCGAGGTCGAACACAGGGAATATATTGATTTGGTTTTAATTGGATTGTATGCGTTACAGAGGTAACCAACAATTATGTTAAATTGTATTTCTAATCTAGAGAAAGCAGATGTTTGTACACTAGACTAACAGTTGTGGAATATGAAAAGCATGCGACACAGCAAGTTCAGCTAAGATGTGTATGAATGGATAAAGAAAAGGGTTCGGGTTGATTAACATCTAACATCGGAAACACACAGTAGTACTCTATTCATACTTGCGACTCTTCTCCCGGTTGTCAGCCGCTATGCGTTATATGTCTATAACGCATAGGAGAGTGTTAAGAACCAAGGTTGTCCCCATCGACAGGTAACACTACTTGGCCCTTGTCAATTGAGTTCCACAATCACTTACCCTCTCGAGCAGTCTGATTATTACTACTTATATCGATTTGTCAGATGGATATAAGCATCGGATTAAGCTCGCAATTGACAAGTTAGAATAGTTACACTGCGGTCCCTAGTTAGATGCTAACGCAACCCTAGCCCCCGAGTGATTAGTTACTCATGGCTTGAAAATATAAAGTGAACAGATGAAAAGAGTGAATAGACATGGAAGATAATTGTATTGATGAAAATGAGATACAAATTTTGATAAGTCAATTTCTTGATACAAATCTAAAATTCAAGTAAGAAAAGTAAGAAAGAAAGCAAGGCAAGGCGTCAATGTCTTGAGTCGCCCGGATGGAAGCGTGATGATTTGCTGTGAAGTGGTGCAGCGGAAAGGAAGACTCTTCTCTCTCGAGCTATTTGTCTCCGGTTGAAGTCTGAGAGAACTCTGCTGTCACTTATGGAGTCCTTCCGAAAATCAACAACCTTTCTCCTCTCGCAGAGCTGCCCTTTTATAGATGATGAAATCGCAGTTAATGGCAGAGCTGCTTGATTGGTGGCGAGATTGACACTGCGTCCATCTCGCCTGATTGCGTGATTCTCGGGCCAATTAAGATCCACCACGTAAGCCGCAAATCATGTCTACCAATCATCCGTCAATCTCTCAAGATTCCGATCTGATTTGCAGCGCCTTGCCGTAACGGTTGTCTATGCGTCCATGCATAGTTTGGTTGATGTCAACGCAAAATAGGTTGCTAATGCGTAGTTGTGCGTTGGGCTGTCGTTAACGCATCGTCTGGTTCCTGCGTTAAGGGGTCATCGACGCATCGCTTGCATTCCTGCGTGAAAACATGCGTTTTAGGCTTAACAAGTGGTAAAATCAATATCTTCATCAAAATTCAAGAGTATAACGCAAAGGAAGATTTATTAATGGAATTTATCATCAAGTACCGCATGCTTCTCTTATTTAAACTCTATTTATCTATGAAAAAGGCTATAATAACTTGTATTTCTACAAGTTATCACACCCCCAAACTTAGATAAATGCTTGTCCTCAAGCATAACTTCTATCTAAGAAACTCCAATTAACCTAAGCATTTTCTCAACGCATTGACTAGTCTCTCAGAAATCTATACTCAATCAGCTACCCGTTAGTTATATTATTTCTTTACCTCTTTATTCTTTTCTTTAGGACGGGTCTAATTTGTATGTGGCAAGCCTTCTTTTCAAAATTCTTTAACTCATTATTCACAAAATTTTTGTTTCTTCTTTGGAACATTGAGTCTGAAAAGATGAAGATATAAAGTTCCTTTTTCTTTCATTGGTTTTATTATATGTTTATCAAGTATGCGTCGAGTAGGGTTACCCACCTTCGTTCTGACATACCAACTATGGGGTGCATGAAGGCAGCCAACTACGAGCAAATGTCCTTCTCGACTAAACTCTTATCTAAGCTCGGTTTCCTCACTAGACATTGGAGTTTGTTATTTATCTATGCGTCGCTGAATACGATTACCCACCTTCGTTTTGACACACCAACTATGGGGTGCATGAAGGTGGCCAACTACGAGCAGGTGTCTTTTTCAGCTAAACTCTTAACAAGATAAATATATTAGTCTTGCCAGTGGAGTTTTGCGTTTTAAAGAATAATTTTTTTTTTTTTTTTTTTTTTTTAGACATGATTGAACTAAGTTCCTCATATTTTTATCTTTGACAGTTCAAACCTCTTCCACCCCCAAACTTGAGAGTAGCAAGGTCCTCATTGCTTAAATTGTATACAAAGACTAAGTTGCAAAATGTTGTAAAAGAGGTTTGAATTGGCTGCTTGCATACATTCAAAGTAGGTTTGCGTTTCTAAGGAATAGTATGCAGACGCATTGAAAGTAATCTAACTTAAAGAGTGTACAAAAAGTGTAAGCATGATTATCATCACAGGGACCAACTTTTCAACGCAAAGATAGAAGTTTAGACTAATTAAATGTAATTAGAATAAATTTATAACAAGGGACAACGCAAAGAAGAAATTAAAGATCCATGCGATGAAGAAAATATTCATTCTATTAATATGATTTTCACCAACGCATACAATTGAATGTGAAGATACAAAATTTGCAAGAAAATTACAAGTCTTGACTACACCCCTAAACTTTTCAACCATCAGGCTCGTCTTCATCAGGTCTGCGTTGCTGCTCAGACGCAAGACGTTGCGACACTGGGAAGACAAGAGGCTGTTGTAAGCGTTCTGAAATATCAGGGGGCGGGATTTCCAGACGGACGGAGAACAGTTGGTGAACATAATTCAGGGTGAATTGGAACTGCTCCGTCTGTCGGCGTGCTAACATATTTAATGAATGCATCACAGGACGCAATATCGCTTGCTGCAAGTATGTTTGCACTATCTCCCATTCAAGATCAAGTGGGCCTTCTTGCTGTTGAGGTTGCGTTGGTGGGTTTGGCCGAGGTGGAGTAGGTGGGTTTGGTTGAGGCGAGGGAGTGGGTGGAGTTTCGTCAAACGCAGGGGATGATGGACGCATAAAAGTCGCGCCAAAATCCTCTAAGTGTGAGTCATCAACTCTTATTGGGGAGGATTTTGTGGAAGGTCGGGGTTTTGGATGTTTGGGACGATGCGTTTTCTTAGGAGGAGGAGGTGGTTTAGGGCGATGCGTCTCAGGAGGAGGTGGAGGTGGAGTTGGTTCCCTGCTGGTTGTTGGAAGTGGGGGTGAAGGACTTGAGGTTGGGGAAGGTCGAATGGTGGCATCAGGACTTGCCACGCCCTTCAACTTGGACGGCTTCCCCTTCTTCTAACGTTGCGGCTTTGGAGGCGGAACTGGTTGATGAGGTCTTTTGGTGGCCTTGCTAGGCTCTGGCAGATATTGCGATCCTCTTATCAACCGACGCAGAGTCTTGTTGGCAATTACGCCATTAACTTCAATCATCTTCTCTGCGTCTAACACTTCCGTTGGCCCTCCGATGGAAGCATTGCCATATAAGTTCACAATAAGAGCGGGGAAAAAGAGTTGGCCCCTTGGCTTGCTGAACACCCCTCTTATCTGTGCGGCAATTATGCGTCCAACATCAAGGTTGATGCGACGCATAATGCAGTATGCTGCCATCACTCGATCCCTTGACACTGTCTTGTCATGCGTTGTAGGGATCAACCGCTTCTTCACCAAATACACCCACAGGTTTGCCTCTGAAGTTAGGCTGCTTGCTGAAAGCGTCTTTATACCTGTGGGTGAAACATCCCACTTTGCCCCTGGCTTCGCCATTACCGGGAGTGCGTCCTCCATTAACTCCGTTGGTGTTGATTCGATAATCTTATTTCCTTCCGCATCCGGGTTGTCCCTTAACTCATATATACCGTTGATTTCCCTTGCGTTGAATGGGACTTCAATTTCATCCACCACCACCACGTCTTCCTTCTCATCTATGCGTCCGTTATAGAAATCTCGGACTACATCAGGTTGGACCCAAGGAGTGTTGGTACAGAAGTTTCTCCAGCTGTGGTGGTCAACTATTTCGGTGATGTATGGCGGCACTGGGGCTTCTTCAGGGAAAAATCCCACCTCAATCATCAGGTCAGGAAACGCCCTGCGTGTCCCTTTTCCTTCCTTCTGTTGTGGCGACGCATCAGCCACTTTCTTTTTTCCTTTGGCCTTAGCTGGAATCTCATTTACAGTTCTCTTTTTGCTCTCAGCCATTTTGACTGGTGCTTCAGTCACCTTTTCCTTCCCTTTGCGTTTTTTAGTATGCGTGCTTGGGGGGTTGGTGACTGACACCTCCTTCTCTTTCCTCGTCTTCTTCTCCAAGGTGCTCACACCTTGTTCTTCCCTCGCATCCTCCCCGATGCGTTCCTTCCTACTTTTCTTTTTCTTCTTCTTCCTGCCCTCCCCTTCCTCTTGGGCGACTATTCTAACAGCCAGCTCTGCATCTTCTTCAATTTGTAGCTCTCTTTCAAGCTCTTCGGCTGCTTTTTCTATTCTCTCTTCTTCCATCATTTCCTCTTCAAATGCCAATGTGGCTGCTTCTAGTTGAGGATCAGGAAGGTCTTGCGTCTCCCCAACTTCTTGAGGCTGCACTTCCCTGCGCGCCTCTCTGCGAGACAATGCGTCTTTCGCAATTTTTTCCAATCCTTTTCTTAGGGCCCTGAGCTCCTTTCTCAACTTGGCCCTCTTCTTCCTCTCTTTTTCTGCCAGCCTATCAAAGGATGTGGCCGCAACTGGAGACTCAGGTCTGTCTCCTTGGTCTGTGCTTTTCGGCTCTTCATCCTCGGCAATCTCTGGTGATACCCTTCGTTTCTTCCTCAGTAGGGGTACCTCCTCCTCTTCTTCAACTCTCTTCCTCTTGGCCTCTGCGGCCATCACAACTTTTCCTATTGGTCCTTCATTGGAGTCCAATGTCATCTCCTCAGGACTCATCAACGCAGGGACAGACCCTTGCGTTTCTCTTTGCTTGCCTACGTCCTCCTTGCTCTAGGCAGCCTCTCCTTCCTTATCTCCCCCACTGTCTTCACCCTCCCGAGTCTCCTTCAGCTGACTCTGGACCTTCTTTACCAGCGAGGGTGACTCCCTTCGAGCATCTGAGACGGTTGCGTCCATCGGATCACGCAGCCCGCTCAGAATTTGAGTTATCCACTCGTCTGGGGATTTCGCTGAGTTCACTTCCCCGATGGTGATAGCCACCTCTTCTTCTGCTCCTCTTCCCATCTCCTCCGTCCCTCTGGTGCTTGGTGGACGGGATAGGGGCAAGGGTTGGTTGACCTCCCCATCTTCTTGACCCTTTGCCTCCCGCTCTTCTTGAGCTATCCTTTCCAAGATGTCGCCGAAAACATCCCTCTCTTCCCTTCGGCGCACCTCACTGCTACCGTGCAGTGTATTGGCTTCATCACGCACCGTTCCAGGAACAGGTTGCTCAACCTCGGAGTTCTCTGCGCTTACCCTCTGGCTTCCGACATTGTAGTTTGCAGCAGAGAATTCCTTCATGTTCTTCATCCTGGTTCGGGAAATGCAGGACTTGACTCTGCTTTTGGGTTTTGGGGTAGGGATGAGGTTGATTTGGCTCAAAGGACGGATGTTTAGAACTTCCACACAGTCGTCGGAGTCGTCGATTATTGGTGGACAGGTAGGGGTTCTGGCGAATGGCCGGAAAAATAGGTAGATGGGTGGTCTCTGGGCAGTCGCCCGGATTCTAGATGCGGAAAAGTTAGGGATAAACGGTGGGTTGGGGTTTGGATTTCTTGGTCTGACCGAAGAAGCAAAAGGCCTCACAGGTCGGGAAGGATAAAATGTAGGTGGAGAGAAGAATGGAAATCGAGGGTTGGGTGTAGATGATGAAGAAGGTCTTGGGGAACTGGTTCCGGCGAGGTTTTCTTGATTTTCTGGGTTGAGCTGGTTAGACATAAGATAGCAGCGAGAATACAGATCGCCGGAGGTTTAAGAAAGATGAAAGGTTTCTAAAATGGAAAATGGAAAATTGAATCGCGTTTATAAAGGCTTAATTTAGCCGTCGGTAATTAATGCGGATATGCGATATCGAAATCCCACTGATCAAGGCAAATTTCCTTGAGCCGCACACCCATCACGTGTAATGGGCGGCTAATTGACGCACACAGAGCACTTGAGTGTTTTTCTAGGAAAGACGCGTAGTCTGAGAAGACATCTGCGTTTCACCTAGTGCTCTTGTCTAAACGCAGTAAACTAATGATAAACGCATACTGATGAACGCCTGGTTCTCAGGTTAGATTATGCGTTGTAAGTTAAGAATGATGCATTTGACAAAATATGTACGGCTCTAACCTTTCCTCTAACCTTAATTCGATAAACACAGAAATCGTTTATCAATGAACGCATAATTAAAAAAAATAAGTTGGACGCATGCATGAATAATGAATCATGCGGTGAAATCAAATTGTTCAAAAATTCGGCTCCTACTTTCATGCTTATCTCCTTTTTATTTATAAACTAAACTTAAAGAAAAAATCAATATGTGCTAAAAACAAAATTCAAACAGAAACAAGAAAGCAAAATAACATAAAATTACATACTCTAACAAATTCAAATGAAATAAAGCAAGGGTAAAAGAAAGCATCCCTGGAAAAATAGGCATTCGGTAACGCAGGGACCTTTCGACGCAAGCTCAGTCATTACACTCGCGTAGGTCAATGGAAGTTTTGTTAATTTCGAACTCTCGAATGTCGTAGGGTTTTACCCTTTGTCCATTGACCTTGAAGGGTGTGGTTCCATTTTCATTTGTCAGCATGACCGCACTATGCGGGAACACTTCCTTGATTATGAATGGACCCGACCATTGAGACTTCAGCTTACCTGGGAACAAACGCAACCTTGAATTAAATAACAGGACCTTCTGGCCAACGTATAGAATTTTCTTACTAATGTTCTTGTCGTGCCATTTCTTGGTCCTTTCTTTGTACAGCTTTGCGTTTTCATAAGCTAAGTGCCTCCACTTCAGGAGTTCATTTAGTTGAAGCTTTCTTGCTTCTCCGCTTGCCTCCTGGTCTAAATTGAGCTTCTTCATGGCCCAAATGGCCTTGTGTTCCAGCTCAAGTGGGAGATGGCATGCTTTACCAAACACCAACGCATAGGGTGACATGCCTATCGGTGTTTTGAATGCTGTTCTGTAGGCCCATAGAGCTTCATCTAATCTCTCTGTCCAATCTTTCCTTAATGTGCTCAAGACCTTTTCCAGTATGGACTTGATCTCCCTGTTTGTTATTTCAGCTTGGCCGTCTGTCTGTGGGTGATAGGCAGTTGCTACCCTGTGCGAGACATTAACCTTAGTCAGTAAATTAGTGATTATGCGATTTATAAAATGCGTACCTTCATCACTAATTATCGCCCTTGGTGTCCCAAATCGAGAGAAGATTTGTTTCTTTAAGAACTTGGACACTGCGTCTGCGTCATTCCTTGCACAGGCTGCTGCTTCTATCCACTTTGATACGTAGTCGACCGCTACTAAAATGTATTGATTGCCGCAAGAAGGAGGGAATGGTCCCATGAAGTCGATTCCCCAAACGTCGAACAACTCAACTTCCAGCATTGAATTCAGAGGCATCTCATTTCGGTTGGAAATGTTGCCTGTTCTCTGACAACGATCGCAAGCTACCGCATATGCCCTTGCGTCTTTGAATAATGTGGGCCAGAAATACCCACTTTGCAACACCTTTGCAGCTGTTCTCTGCCCTCCAAAGTGTCCTTCGTAAGGTGCTTCATGACAGCTTCTCAGGATGCTATGCGTTTCATATTCTGGAACGCATCGACGCAGTATGTGGTCAGGGCAAATTCTGTATAGATATGGCTCATCCCAGCAGTAGAACTTACTTTCATGTCGGAGCTTTTTCTTTTGTTGAGCGTTAAATTTTTCAGGCCATTGGTTGCAAACCAGATAGTTGACTATGTCTGCGTACCACAGTTCCTGACTCTCTGCGTTCATTACATGCTCGTCTTGGAATCGTTCCTCTATATCACTCCAACTCTCCTGGACCTCTTTATTTTCCAACCGAGATAGGTGGTCCGCAACCTGATTCTCGGTTCCCCTTCTATCTTTAATCTCCAAATCGAATTCTTGCAACAGTAAGACCCAACGGACAAGTCTAAGCTTTGCGTCCTTTTTCGCCATCAAATACTTGATCGTAGAATGATCACTATAGATGGTCACCTTTGACCTTATCAAGTATGCTCTAAATTTGTCAACCGCAAAGACTATGGCTAACATTTCCTTCTCAGTAGTAGTGTAGTTCTCCTGAGATGAATTCAGTGTTTAACTAGCATAATAGATCGGGTGCATGATTTTCTCTTTTCTCTTCCTCAGTACTGCTCCCACCGCATGGTTACTTGCGTCGCACATTAATTCAAACGGGAGAGACCAGTCCGGTGCAACTAAAATAGGTGCTGAAATCAGAGCTTGCCTTAGAGATTCAAATGCGTTTAAGCATTTACCGTCGAAATTGAATTCCCTGTTGACTTCCAGCAACTCGCTCAGTGGTTTTGCTACTTGCGAGAATCCTTTAATGAATCTTCTATAGAAGCCCGCATGGCCTAGGAAACTTTGCAAAGTCTTAACATTTATGGGGGCTGGGAGTTTTGCTATCGCATCTATCTTTGCCTGATCCACTTCCAATCCAACCTTGGAAATTTTATGCCCCAACACAATACCCTTAGTCACCATAAAGTGGCATTTTTCCCAGTTGAGGACTAGATTTGTGTCTTCGCATCGCTTTAGCACTTGTTCTAGGTTGGTCAAGCATTCATCATAAGATTTCCCAAATACTGAGAAGTCGTCAATAAACACCTCTACTAACTGTTCCAAATAATCAGAAAATATTACCATCATGCACCTTTGGAACGTCCCTGGTGCGTTACATAGCCCGAATGGCATGCATCTGAACGCAAAGGTCCCATATGGACATGTGAACGTCGTCTTCTCTTGATCTTCCAGAGCTATCATGATCTGGTTATAGCCGGAATATCCGTCCTGGAAGCAGAAAAATTCATTACCTGCCAGCCTATCTAGCATCTGGTCGATGAATGGCAATGGAAAGTGATCCTTCTTTGTTGCCGCATTCAGCTTGTGGTAGTCCAAACAGATGCGCCAGCCAGAGACCATTCTTATTGGTATCAGTTCATTCTTGCTATTCATGATCACTGTCATCCCCCCTTTCTTCGGTACACACTGAACTGGGCTCACCCAGCTGCTGTCGGAGATTGGATAAATGACCCCTGCGTCGAGCCATTTGATGATCTCTTTCTTCACAACCTCCATCATTGCGGGGTTGAGCCTGCGCTGCCTCTCAACTGAACCATCCTTACCCTCTTCAAACCGAATTTTATGCATGCAGTACGAAGGGCTTATTCCTCTGATATCCGCTAAGGTCCATCCTATGGCTTTGATATGGTTTTTCAGGATATCCAGCAAAGCCTTCTCACATTCTTTCATCAACGCAGAGGATATGATGACTGGTAGTGTGCTCTCTTCCCCCAAATATGCATACTTCAGATGCGTTGGCAGCATCTTAAGCTCAAGGGTTGGTGGCTCTTCTAAGGACGGCTTTGTTTTCTCCGTTGTTCTATTGCCTAAGTCCAAGCGTTCAAAGCTTGCGTTGGAGATTATATTTATTTCCGCCCTCTTCCTTCATCCAGCAGTATTTCGTTTTCTGCGCATGCGTCGATGATGCTTGCCTTTTCTTCAGTTATCTCTTCGATCATCTGGCAAGAATGAAAATCATCAGGATATTTCAACGCATTAAACACATTAAATTTTACCTGCTGGTCATCCACTCAAATAGTTAACTCCCCTTCTTGGACGTCAATCAGGGCGCGTCCAGTAGCTAAGAAAGGTCTTCCCAGGATGATGGGCACCTCTCTATCAGCTTCATAATCCAGAATTATGAAGTCAGCCGGGAAGATAAATTTGTCCACCTTTACAAGAACATCCTCGATTTTCCCTTCTGGAGGCTTAATGGAACGGTCAGCGAGCTGAAATGTGACTGTAGTTGGTCGTGCTTCCCCTATACCCAACTTCTTGAATATACACAGTGGCATTAAATTGATGTTGGCCCCTAAGTCGCATAGTGCCTGACCTACGTCCATTCCTCCTATAGAACAGGGCAATGTGAATCTTCCTGGATCTTTCATTTTAGCGGGTATTTTGCTTTTAAACAATGCACTGCATTCCCGCGTCAATGCGACTGTCTCAAACTCTCTGAGCCTCCTTTTCTTAGATAATGTCTTTAAAAAATTTGACATAACTCGGCATTTGTTCAAGGGCTTCCACCAATGGAATGTTGATGTGAATTTGTTTGAGAACGTCCAGGAATTTTCTGAATTGACCCTCGTCATTCTTCTTCTTTAGGCGTTGAGGAAAGGGCGGACGCATAAGGGGATTGGTATTCTGAGATACCAACGCAGGGTTTGCCTGCGTTGCTTTTTCTCTCCCCTTTCCATTTTCTTGTTCTTTAGAGGTTGTAGTTGTGGATGAAGATTGCGGTTCATGGATAGATGTTGCGGGAGTTTGTAATGGAGTGATTTGAGGCTGTAGATTTTCTTGCATCCTCTGCTCTTGCGGTTCAATGGGCAGAACCTTCCCACTCCTCAATGTCACAGCTTGACATTGTTCCTTACCGTTACCTTGCGGGGCTTCGGTATTACTAGGC
Organism: Citrullus mucosospermus; assembly: GCA_030954485.1. Classification (NCBI taxonomy): domain Eukaryota; kingdom Viridiplantae; phylum Streptophyta; class Magnoliopsida; order Cucurbitales; family Cucurbitaceae; genus Citrullus; species Citrullus mucosospermus. Next base: position 14,338,873 of record CM062061.1, on the reverse strand, counting down.
AATGCTCCTTGGGGTCTGGTATTGCGCTCACTTGCCATTTGCTCCACTTGAAGTTCCAGATTTCTTATTGCAATGGCATGGCTTTTTATTTCTCCCATCTGATTTTGGAGCATTGCTTCAAGCGACTTACGCGTTTCTTCATTTTGAGTAATCGTTTGACGCAGAAGTGCTTCCAGGGATGATGATGATGAATTTGCTAACTGATTTCTTTGCGTTTGATGCCCTTGAACACATTGGTTGTAAACAGGATTATTATTTCTCTGCGGTTGTTGTCCAGCACCCTGCGTCTGTGATTGGTTTCCTCCCCATCCAAAGTTAGGATGGTTTCTCCAACCCGGATTATAAGTCTTAGAATATGGGTTGTTCTAAACATAGCAGACAGACTGTGGGTTGTAGGGACACATATCCTACAAGTGACCCTCACCGCATTGCACACAGCTTACAGACGCTGTTGCATTTACCGTGTTCATTGCATCCATTGATGCAACCGTTCCTCCTTGGTTGTTCAACGCAATGGTTTGCAGCAAGGATGTCATGTTGACAATCTGAGTTGAAAGGTTACTAGTTGCATCCGTTTCAATCATTCCAGCTTGCGATCGTCTTTTATCCATATACCTGGATCCATATCCATCATCCACCCATTCATCAGTATTCCTCGAAATTCTGTCGAGGATTTCTTTGGCCTGCGTGTAAGTTTTGTCCATCAATCCTCCTGCTGCAGAGGCGTCAGCTACCGATTGTGATGTTTTGTTCAGTCCTCCATAGAAAATCTCCATCTGTACACAATCAGGGATACCGTTATGGAGACAATTTCTTACCAACCTTTTAAACCAGGCCCATGCTTCACTAAGCGTTTCCGAGTCCTTTTGCTCGAAGGTGACAATGTCTCGTCGCCTCTTTGCACTTACCGTCGGAGGAAAGTATTTCTGCATGAACTTTTCAACCATTTTACCCCACGTTGTAATCTCACCAAGTTCAAATGAGTATGCCCACGAAAATGGGAATAGCGTCAGTCTGATGCTATCTTGCAGTACTCCAGCCATTGGAAATGCACTACAGATTTCCAAGAAACTCTTCAGGTGTGCATGTGGATCTTCACCCGTTGCGCCCCCAAACTGCCCTGCGGCTTGCAGCATTTGCAGCATCACTAGCTTCATTTTGAACCTTCCATTACCCTTGAAGGTTGGTTGTAGAATTCCCGGTGCGAAATTATATAAATTTGGCGACGCATACTCCCTCATCGGGCGATTTCTATCATGCGCCAAGAGAATCGGGTTTGTATCATAATTTGCGTGCTCTTGCGCATTTGCGTTCCGCCTGACCTCAGCTTGAGGAGCTTGAGGTAGATTGTTTTGAGCATCCATGTTCTCTTCAGTAGACTGATTGCTCCTTCTTTGCTTATTCTGTCTTATCCTTCTTCTGAAGGTCCTCTCAATCTCAGGGTCAATATCAAATGTCGGGTTATCCCCTTCACTCATATACTGTTAGAAGCCTCTGACAGAAGAGAAACTTTCTATACTCCGTCGATTGAGGAATTCTGCAACACAATAATCCAAAGAAAATAATTAAATCAATGAAAATTCCCCGACAACGGCGCCAAAAACTTGTTGTGGAAATATTATTGTGTGAATTAACCTAACGCAAGGTGCTAAAGTATATGATTATGCGTTCAACATGTCAATATTTGATCATGCAATGCGTTCTATTATTATGCGTTGGTCTTGTCAAGTTTTCCTATTCCTCTACCCAAGTATAAGTAAAGTAATAGGTTTTCTCGGTGAGTCCGAGGTCGAACACAGGGAATATATTGATTTGGTTTTAATTGTATTGTATGCGTTACAAAGGTAACCAACAATTATGTGAAATTGTATTTCTAATCTAGAGGAAGCAGATGTTTGTACACTAGACTAACAGTTGTGGAATATGGAAAGCATGCGACACAGCAAGTTCAGCTAAGATGTGTATGAATGGATAAAGAAAAGGGTTCGGGTTGATTAACATCTAACATCGGAAACGCACAGTAGTACTCTATTCATACTTGCGACTCTTCTCCCGGTTGTCAGCTGCTATGCGTTATATGTCTATAACGCATAGGAGAGTGTTAAGAACCAAGGTTGTCCCCATCGACAGGTAACACTACTTGGCCCTTGTCAATTGAGTTCCACAATCACTTACCCTCTCGAGCAGTCTGATTATTACTACTTATATCGATTTGTCAGATGGATATAAGCATCGGATTAAGCTCGCAATTGACAAGTTAGAATAGTTACACTGCGGTCCCTAGTTAGATGCTAACGCAACCCTAGACCACCGAGCGATTAGTTACTCATGGCTTGAAAATATAAAGTGAACAGATGAAAAGAGTGAATAGACATGGAAGATAATTGTATTGATGAAAATGAGATACAAATTTTGATAAGTCAATTTCTTGATACAAATCTAAAATTCAAGTAAGAAAAGTAAGAAAGAAAGCAAGGCAAGGCGTCAATGTCTTGAGTCGCCCGGATGGAAGCGTGATGATTTGCTGTGAAGTGGTGCGGCAGAAAGGAAGACTCTTCTCTCTCGAGCTATTTGTCTCCGGTTGAAGTCTTTGAGAACTCTGCTGTCACTTATGGAGTCCTTCCGAGAATCAACAACCTTTCTCCTCTCGCAGAGCTGCCCTTTTATAGATGATAAAATCGCAGTTAATGGCAGAGCTGCTTGATTGGTGGCGAGATTGACACTGCGTCCATCTCGCCTGATTGCGTGATTCTCGGGCCAATTAAGATCCACCAATTAAGCCGCAAATCATGTCTGCCAATCATCCGTCAATCTCTCAAGATTCCAATCTGATTCGCAGCGCCTTGCCGTAACGGTTGTCTATGCGTCCATGCATAGTTTGGTTGATGTCAACGCAACATAGGTTGCTAATGCGTAGTTGTGCGTTGGGCTGTCGTTAACGCATCGTCTGGTTCCTGCGTTAAGGGATCATCGACGCATCGCTTGCATTCCTGAGTGAAAACATGCGTTTTAGGCTTAACAAGTGGTAAAATCAATATCTTCATCAAAATTCAAGAGTATAACGCAAAGGAAGATTTATTAATGGAATTTATCATCAAGTACCGCATGCTTCTCTTATTTAAACTCTATTTATCTATGAAAAAGGCTATAATAACTTGTATTTCTACAAGTTATCACATACCAACCTTCAACGCATAGTGACTTCCAACGCCTTGTGGTCTTCAACGCCTCGTAGCCGTCAACGCCTAGTGACCTTCAACGCCTAGTGGCCTTCAACGCCTCGTGGCCGTCAACGCCTAGTCACCTTCAACGCCCAGTGGCCTTCAACACATTTTTTCAACGTGTAGCTCCACTAACGCATGGCCAACTGATAACTTGTAGAAATACAAGTTATTATAGCCTTTTTCATAGATATATAGAGTTTAAATAGAGAAGCATGCAGTAGTTGATGATAAATTCTATTAATAAATCTTCCTTTGCGTTATACTCTTGTATTTTGATGAAGATAATGATTTTACCACTTGTTGAGCCTAAAACACATGTTTTTAACGCAGGAATGCAGACGATGCGTTCATGACTTCTTAACGCAGGACAACATTTTAGCAATTTGTTCTTCATGGACGCATGGTCTGAACGGAACGCAAACAACCTAATGACGCGTTAACAACAACTCAACGCATAACTACGCATTAGGAACCTACGACGCGTTGAAATCAACCAAACTATGCATGGACGCATAGACAACCGTTACGGCAAGGCGCTGTGAATCAAATCGGAATCTTGAGAGATTGACGGATGATTGGCAGACATGATTTGCGACTTAAGTGGTGGATCTTAATTGGCCCGAGAATCACACAATCAGGCGAGATGGACACAGTGTCAATCTCGCCACCAATCAAGCAGCTCTGCCATTAACTGCGATTTCATCATCTATAAAAGGGCAGCTCTGCTAGAGAAGAAAGGTTGTTTATTCTCGGAAGGACTCTATAAGTGACAGCAGAGTTCTCAAAGACTTCAACCGGAGACAAATAGCTCGAGAGAGAAGAGTCTTCCTTTCCGCCGCACCACTTCACAGCAAATCATCACGCTTCCATCCGGGCGACTCAAGACATTGACACCTTTCCTTGCTTTCTTTCTTACTGTTTTTGCTTGAATTTTAGATTTGTATCAAGGAATTGAACTTATCAAAATTTGTATCTCATTTTCATTAATATAATTATCTTCCATGTCTATTCACTTTTCTCAACTGTCCGCTTTATACTTTCAAACCATGAGTAACTAATCACTCAAGGGTCTAGGATTGTGTTAGCATCTAGCTAGGAACCACAGTGTAACTATTTTAACTTGTCAATTGCGAGCTTAATCCGATGCTTATGTCCATCTGACAAATCGATATAAGTAGTAATAATCAGACTGCTCGAGAGGGTAAGTGATTGTGGAACTCAATTGACAAGGGCCAAGTAGTGTTACCTGTCTACGGGGATAACCTTGGTTCTTAATACTCTCCTATGCGTTATAGACATATAACGCATAGCGGCTGACAACCGGGAGAAGAGTCGCAAGTATGAATAGAATACTACTGTGCGTTTCCGATGTTAGATGTTAATCAACCCGAACTCTTTTCTTTATCCATTCACACACACCTTAGCTGAACTTGCTGTGTCTCATGCTTTCCATATTCCACAATTGTTAGTCTAGTGTACAAACAATCGCTTTCTTTAGATTAAAAAAACAACTTCAAACAATTATTGGTTACCACTGTAACGCATGAAATCCAATTAAAAACCAAATCAATATAATCCCTGTGTTCGACCTCGGACTCACCGAGAACACCTATTACTTTACTTATACTTGGGTAAAAGAATAGGAAAACTTGACAAGACCAATGCATAATAATAAAACGCATTGCATGATCAAAACATGACATGTTGAATGCGTAACCACATATTTTAACACTTTGCGTTAGGCTAATTTATACATACAATATTCTCACAACAAGTTTTTGGCGCCGTTGTCGGGGATTATTCATTGATTTAATTATTTTCTTTGGATTATTGTGTTGCAGAATTCTTCAGTCGATGGAGTATAGCAAGCTTCTCTTCTGTCAGAGGCTTCTAACAATATATGAGTGAAGGGGATAACCCAACATTTGATATTGACCTTGAGATTGAGAGGACCTTCAGAAGAAGGATAAGACAGAATAAGCAAAGAAGGAGCAATCAAACTACTGAAGAGAACATAGATGCTCAAAATAATCAACCTCAAGCTCCTCAAGTTGAGGTTAGGCAAAACGCAAATGCGCAAGAGCACGCAAACTATGATACAAACCCGATTCTCTTGGCGCATGATAGAAATCGCCCGATGAGGGAGTATGCGTCGCCAAATTTATACAATTTTGCACCGGGAATTCTACAACCAACCTTCGAGGGTAATGGAAGGTTCAAAATGAAACCAATAATGTTGCAGATGCTGCAAGCCGCAGGGCAGTTTAGGGGTGCAACGGGTGAAGATCCACATGCACACCTGAAGAGTTTCTTGGAAATCTGTAGCGCATTCCCTATGGCTGGAGTACCGCAGGATAGCATCAGACTGATGCTATTCCCATTTTCTCTCAGAGATGAGGCAAGACAGTGGGCGTATTCATTTGAACCTTGTGAGATTACAACTTGGGGTAAAATGGTTGAAAAGTTCATGCAGAAATATTTTCCTCCCACGGTAAGTGCAAAGAGGCGACGAAACATTGTCACCTTCGAGCAAAAGGACTCGGAGACGCTTAGTGAAGCATGGGCCCGGTTTAAAAGGCTTGTAAGAAATTGTCCCCACAATGGTATCCCTGATTGTGTACAGATGGAAATTTTCTATGGAGGACTGAACAAGACATCACAATCAGTGGCTGACGCCTCTACAGCAGGAGGTTTAATGGACAAGACTTACACACAAGCCAAGGAGATCCTCGACAGAATTTCGAGGAATACTGATGAATGGGTGGATGATGGATATGGATCCAGGTATATGGATAAAAGACGATCGCAAGCTGGAATGATTAAAACGGATGCAACTAGTAACCTTTCAGCTCAGATCGTCAACATGACATCCTTGTTGCAAACTATTGCGTTGAACAACCAAGGTGGAACAGTTGCATCAATGGACGCAATGAACACGGTGAATGCAACAGCGTCTGTAAGCTGTGTGCAATGCGGTGAGGGCCACTTGTACAATATGTGTCCCTATAACCCACAGTCTGTATGTTATGTTCAGAACAACCCGTATTCTAAGACTTATAATCTGGGTTGGAGGAACAATCCTAACTTTGGATGGGGAGGAAACCAATCACAGACGTAGGGAACTGGACAACAACCGCAAAGAAACAATAACCCCGTATACAACCAAGGTGTTCAAGGGCATCAAGTGCAAAGAAACCAGTCAGCAAATTCATCATCATCATCCCTTGAAGCACTTATGCGTCAAACGATCACCCAAAATGAAGAAACGTGTAAGTCGCTAGAAGCAATGCTCCAGAACCAAATGGGAGAAATAAAAAGCCATGCCATTGCAATTCGAAATTTAGAACTTCAAGTGGGACAAATGGCAAGTGAGCGCAATACCAGACCCCAAGGAGCATTGCCTAGTAATACCGAAGCCCCACGAGGTAACGGTAAGGAACAATGTCAAGCTGTGACATTGAGAAGTGGGAAGGTTCTTCCCACTGAAACGCAAGAGCAGAAGATGCAAGGAAATCTGCAGCCTCAAATCACTCCACAACAATCACCTCCCGTAACATCTATTAGTGAACCGCAATCTTCATCCACAACCACAACCTCTAAAGAACAAGAAAATGGAAAGGGGAGAGAAAAAGCAAAGCAGGCAAACCCTGCGTCGGTATCTCAGAATATCAATCCCCTTATGCGTCCGCCCTTTGCTCAACGCCTAAAGAAGAAGAATGATGAGGGCCAATTCAGAAAATTCTTGGACGTTCTCAAACAACTTCACATCAATATTCCATTGGTGGAAGCGCTGGAACAAATGCCGAGTTATGTCAAATTTCTGAAAAACATATTATCTAAGAAAAGAAGGCTCGGAGAGTTTGAGACAGTCGCATTAATGCGGGAATGCAGTGCATTGTTTAAAAGCAATATACCCGCTAAAATGAAAGATCCAGGGAGTTTCACATTGCCCTGTTCCATAAGAGGAATGGACGTAGGTCAGGCACTATGCGACCTAGGGGCCAGCATAAATTTAATGCTACTGTCTATATTCAAGAAGTTGGGTATAGGAGAAGCACGGCCAACCACAGTCACACTTCAGCTCGCTGACCGTTCCATTAAGCATCCCGAAGGAAAAATTGAGGATGTTCTTGTAAAGGTAGACAAATTCATCTTCCCGGCCGACTTCATAATTCTGGATTATGAAGCTGACAGAGAGGTGCCCATCATCCTGGGAAGACCTTTCTTAGCCACTAGACGCGCCCTGATTGACGTTCAGGAAAGGGAGCTAACCATTTGAGTGGATGACCAGCAGGTAAAATTTAATGTTTTTAATGCGTTGAAATATCCTGATGATTTTCATTCTTGCCAGATGATCGAAGAGATAACTGAAGAAAAGGCAAGCATCATCGACGCATGTGCGAAAAACGAAACACTACTGGATGAATTGGCTGAAGGAAGAGAAGCGAAAATAAGTATAATCTCCAATGCAAGCTTTGAAAGCTTAGACTTAGGCAATAGAACCACGGAGAAAACAAAGTTGGCCTTAGAAGAGTCACCAACCCTTGAGCTTAAGACACTGCCAACGCATCTAAAGTATGCATATTTGAGGGAAGAGAGCACGCTACCGGTCATCATATCCTCTGCGTTGACGAAAGAATGTGAAAAGGCTTTGCTGGATATACTGAAAAATCATATCAAAGCCATAGGATGGACCTTAGCGGATATTAGAGGAATAAGCCCTTCGTATTGCATGCACAAAATTCGGTTGGAAGAGGGTAAGGATGGTTTAGTTGAGAGGCAACGTAGGCTTAACCCCGCAATGAAAGAGGTTGTAAAGAAAGAGACAATCAAATGGCTCGACGCAGGGGTCATTTATCCAATCTCCGACAGCAGCTGGGTAAGCCCAGTTCAGTGTGTACCGAAGAAAGGGGGAATGACAGTTTTCATGAATAGTAAGAATGAATTGATACCAACACAAACGGTCACTGGCTGGCGCATCTGTATGGACTACTGCAAGCTGAATGCGGCAACAAAGAAGGACCACTTTCCACTGTCATTCATCAACCAGATGCTAGATAGGCTGGCAGGAAATGAATTTTTTTGCTTCCTGGACTGATATTCCGGCTATAACCAGATCACGATAGCTCTAGAAGATCAAGAGAAGACGACGTTCACGTGTCCATATGGCACCTTTGCGTTCAGACGCGTGCCATTCGGGTTATGTAACGCACCAGGAACGTTCCAAAGGTGCATGATGGCAATATTTTCTTACTACTTGGAACAGTCAGTAGAGGTGTTTATGGATGACTTCTCAGTGTTTGGGAAGTCATATGATGAATGCTTGACTAACCTAGAACGAGTGTTAAAATGATGCGAAGACACAAATCTAGTCCTCAACTGGGAAAAATGCCATTTTATGGTTACTAAAGGTATTGTGTTGGGGCATAAGATCTCAAAGGTTGGATTGGAAGTGGATCAGGCAAAGATAGATGCGATAGCAAAACTTCCAGCCCCCACAAATGTTAAGACTTTGCGAAGTTTCCTGGCCATACGGGCTTCTATAGAAGATTCATTAAGGGATTCTCGCAAGTAGCAAAACCACTGAGTGAGTTGCTGGAAGCCAACAGGGAATTTAATTTCAACGGTAAATGCTTAAACACATTCGAGTCTCTAAGGCAAGCTCTGATTTCAGCACCGATTTTAGTTGCACCTGACTGGTCTCTCCCATTTGAATTAATGTGCGACGCAAGTAACCATGCGATGGGAGCAGTATTGGGGAAAAGAAAATAGAAAATTATGCACCCCATCTATTTGGCGAGTAAAACGTTGAATTCGTCTCAGGAAAACTACACTACTATTGAGAAGGAAATGTTAGCCATAGTCTTTGCGGTTGAATAATTTAGAGCATACTTGATAGGATCAAAGGTGACCATCTATAGTGATCATTCTGCGATCAAGTATTTGATGGCGAAAAAGGACGCAAAGCCTAGACTTATCCGTTGGATCCTGCTGTTGCAAGAATTTGATTTGGAGATTAAAGATAGAAAGCGAACCGAGAATCAGGTTGCGGACCACCTATCTCGGTTGGAAAATAAAGAGGTCCAGGAAAGTTGGAGTGATATAGAGGAACAATTCCCAGACGAGCACGTCATGAACGCAGAGAGTCAAGAACCGTGGTACGCAGACATAGTAAAGTACCTGGTCTGCAACCAATGGCCTGAAGAATTCAACGCTCAACAAAAGAAAAAGCTCCAACATGAAAGTAAGTTCTACTGCTGGGATGAGCCATATCTATACAGACTTGGCCCTGACCACATACTGCGTCGATGCGTTCCAGAATATGAAACGCATAGCATTTTGAAAAGTTGTCATGAAGCACCTTACGGAGGACACTTTGGAGGGCAGAGAACAGCTGCAAATGTGCTGCAAAGTGGGTATTTCTGGCCCACATTATTTAAAGTCGCAAGGGCATATACGGTAGCTTGCGATCGTTGTCAGAGAACAGGCAACATTTCCAACCGAAATGAGATGCCTTTGAATTCAATGCTGGAAGTTGAGCTGTTCGACGTATGGGGAATCGACTTCATGGGACCATTTCCTCCTTCTTGCAGCAATCAATATATCTTAGTAGCGATCGACTACGTATCCAAGTGTGTAGAAGCAGCAGCCTGTGCAAAGAATGACGCAAACACAGTGTCCAAGTTCTTAAAGAAACAAATCTTCACTCGATTTGGGACACCAAGGGCGATAATTAGTGATGAAGGTACGCATTTTATAAATCGCATAATCACTAATTTACTGACTAAGTTTAATGTCTCACACAAGGTAGCAACTGCCTATCACCCACAGACAAACGACCAAGCTGAAATAACAAACCGGGAGATCAAGTCCATACTTGAAAAAGTCGTGAGCACATCAAGAAAGGACTGGACGGAGAGATTAGATGAAGCTCTATGGGTCTATAGAATGGCATTCAAAACACCGATAGGCATGTCACCCTATGCGTTGGTGTTTGGTAAAGCATGCCATCTCCCGCTTGAGCTGGAGCACAAGGCCATCTGGGCCATGAAGAAGCTCAATTTAGACCAGGAGGCAAGCGGAGAAGCCAGAAAGCTTCAACTAAACGAACTCCTGGAGTGGAGGCATTCAGCTTACGAAAACGCAAAGCTGTATAAAGAAAGGACCAAGAAATGGCACGACAAAAACATTAGTAAGAAAACTCTATACGTCGGCCAGAAGGTCCTATTATTTAATGCAAGGTTGCGTTTGTTCCCAGGTAAGCTGAAGTCTCAATGGTCGGGTCCATTCATAATCAAGGAAGTGTTCCCGCATGGTGCGGTCATGCTGACAAATGAAAACGAAACCACATCCTTCAAGGTCAATGGACAAAGGGTAAAGCCCTACAACATTGGAGAGTTCGAAATTAACAAGACCTCCATTGCCTACGCGAGTGTAATGACTGAGCTTGCGTCAAAAGGTCGCTGCGTTGCCGAATGCCTACATTTCCAGGGACGCTTTCTTTTACCCTTGCTTTATTTTCACTTGAATTTGTTATAGTATTTAATTTTATTTTATTGTGTTTTGTTTTCTTGCTTCTGTTTATATTTTGTTTTTAGCATGTATTTATTTTTTTTAATTTCAGTTTATAAATATAAATGAGATAAGCATGAAAGTAGGCATCGAGTTTTTAAACAATCTGATTTCATCGCATAATCTATTATTCATGCATGCGTCCAACGCATAAGTAAACTATGCGTTCATCGATAAACGATTTCTGTGTTTATCGAATTAAGGTTAGAGGAAAGGTTAGAGCCGTATATATTTTGTCAAACGCATCATACTTAACTTACAATGCATAATCTAACCTGAGAACCAGGCGTTCATTAGTATGCGTTTATCATTAGTTTACTGTGTTTAGATAGAGCACTAGGTGAAACGTAGATGTCTTCTCAGCCTACGCGTCTTTCCTAGAAAAACACTCAAGTGCCAAAAACACTCAAGTGCTCTGTGTGCGTCAATTAGCCGCCCATTACACGTGATGGGTGTGCGGCTCAATAAAATTTGCCTTGATCAGTGGGATTTCGGATATCGCATATCCGCATTAATTACCAACGGCTAAATTAGTCCTTTATAAACGCGATCCGATTACCATTTTCCATTTTCAAAACCTTTCATCTCTCTTAAACCTCCGGCGATCTGTGTTCTAGCAAAAATCATATGTCTAATGATAACTTGTAGAAATACAAGTTATTATAGCCTTTTTCATAGATAAATAGAGTTTAAATAAGAGAACCATGCGGTAGTTAATGATAAATTCCATTAATAAATTTTCCTTTGCATTATACTCTTGAATTTTGATGAAGATATTTATTTTACCACTTATTAAGCCTAAAAAGCATGTTTTCACGCAGGAACGTTGATGACTTCTTAACGCAGGACGATACGTTAGCAATTTGTTCTTCATGGACGCATGATTTGAACGGAACGCAAACTACCTGACGACGCGTTAACAACACTTCAACGCATGACTACGCGTTAGCAACTTACGCTGCGTTGACATCAATCAAACTATGCATGGACGCATAGACAACCGTTACGGCAAGGCGCTGAGGATCAGATCGGAATCTTGACAGATTGACGGATGATTGACAGACATGATTTGCGGCTCAAGTGGTGGATCTTAATTGGCCCGAGAATCACACAATCAGGCGAGATGGACGCAATGTCAATCTCGCCACCAATCAAGCAGATCTGCCATTAATTGCGATTTCATCATCTATAAAAGGGCAGCTTTGCGAGAGGAGAAAGGTTGTTGATTCTCGGAAGGACTCCATAAGTGACAGCAGAGTTCTCTCAGACTTCAACCGGAGACAAATAGCTCGAGAGAGAAGAGTCTTCCTTTCCGCCGCACCACTTCACAGCAAATCATCACGCTTCCACCCGGGTGACTCAAGACATTGACGCCTTGCCTTGCTTTCTTTCTTACTTTTCTTACTTGAATTTTAGATTTGTATCAAGAAATTGACTTATCAAAATTTGTATCTCATTTTCATCAATACAATTATCTTCCATGTCTATTCACTCTTCTCATCTGTTCACTTTATATTTTCAAGCCATGAGTAACTAATCACTCGGGAGTCTAGGGTTGCGTTAGCATCTGACTAGGGACCGCAGTGTAACTATTCTAACTTGTCAATTGCGAGCTTAATCCGATGCTTATATCCATCTGACATATCGATATAAGTAGTAATAATCAGACTGCTCGAGAGGGTAAGTGATTGTGGAACTCAATCGACAAGGGCCAAGTAGTTTTACCTGTCTACGGGGACAACCTTGGTTCTTAACACTCTCCTATGCGTTATAGACATATAACGCATAGCGGCTGACAACCGGGAGAAGAGTCGCTAGTATGAATAGAGTACTACTGTGCGTTTCTGATGTTAGATGTTAACCAACCCGAACCCTTTTCTTTAGCCATTCACACACATCTGCGTTTCTGAACTTGCTGTGTCGCATGCTTTCCATATTCCACAACTGTTAGTCTAGTATACAAACATCTGCTTTCCCTTAGATTAGAAACACCAATTTCTCAAAATTATTGGTTACCTCTGTAACGCATACAATCCAATTAAAACTAAATCAATATATTCCCTGTGTTCGACCTCGGACTCACTGAGAACACCTATTACTTTACTTATACTTGGGTAGAGGAATAAGAAAACTTGATAAAACCAACGCATAATAATAGAACGCATTGCATGATCAACGCATGCCATGTTAAACGCATAACCATATACTTTAGTACCTTGCGTTAGGTTAATTCACACAATAATAGAAACACAACATCTAACCAGTCCAACCCACAAGAACACCTCACCGACAACAGTTCCCCAAGACCTTCTTCATCACCTACACCAAACCCTCGATTTCCATTCTTCTCTCCACCTACATTTTATCCTTCCAGACCTGTGAGGCCTTTTGCTTCTCCGGTCAGACAAAGAAATCCAAACCCTAACCCACCGTTTATCCCTAACTTCTCCGCATCCAGAATCAGGGCCACTGCCCAAAGACCACCCATATACCCATTCTTCCGGCCACTCGCCAGAGCCCCAACCCGTCCACCAGTAGTCGACGACTCCGACGACTGTGTGGAAATTTTAAACATCCGCCCTCTGAGCTAAATCAATCCAATCCCTACTCCAAAACCCAAAAGCCGGGTCAAGTCTTGCATCTCATGGCCCAGAATGAAAAACATGAAGGAGTTTTCTGCCGCAAACTTCAATGTAGGAAGCCAACGGTTAAGCGTGGAGAACTCCGAGGCTGAGCAACCGGTTCCTGGAACGGTACGCGATGAAGCCAGTACACTGCACGGTAGCAGTGAGGTACACTAAAGGGAAGAAAGAGATGTATTCGGCGACATCTTGGAGCGGATAGCTCAAAAAGAAAGGGAAGCGAAGGGCCGGGAGGATGACGGGGAGGTCAACCAGCCCTTGCCTCTATCCCGTCCACCAAGCACGAGAGGGACGGAGGAAATGGGAAGAGGAGAAGAAGAAGAGGTGGCTGTCACCGTGGGGGAAGTAAACTCTGCAAAATCCCTAGACGAGTGGATAGCTCAAATTCTGAGCGGACTGCGTGACCCGATGGACACAACCGTCTCAGATGCCAGAAGGGAATCACCCTCACCGGTAATGGAGGTCCAGAGTCAGTTGAAGGAGACTCGGGAGGGTGAGCATAGTGGGGGAGATAAGGAAGGAGAGGCTGCCTACAGCAAGGAGGACGTAGGCGAGCCATGTGAAACGCAAGGGTCTGTCCCTGCGTCGATTAGTCCTGAGGATATGACATTGGACTCCAATGACGGACCAATAAGAAAAGTTGTGATGGCCGCAGATGCCAAGAGAAGAAGAGAGGAGGAAGAGGAAGTGGTACCCCTGTTGAGGAAGAAACGAAGGGTATCATCGGAGACTGCCGAGGATGACGAGCCCAAAAGCACAGAACAAGGAGACAGACCTGAGTCTCCAATTGAGGCCACAACCTTTGATCGGCTGGCAGAGAAAGAGAGGAAGAAGAGGGCCAAGTTGAGAAAAGAGCTCAGGGCCCTAAGAAAAGGAGTTGAACAAATTGCCAAAGACGCATTGTCTTGCAAGAAGGCGCGCAGGGAAGTGTGGCCTCAAGAAGTCAGGGAGATGCAAGGCCTTCCTGATCCTCAAATAGAAGAAGCCACATTGGCATTTGAAGAGGACATGAGGGAAGAAGAAAGAATAGAACAAGCAGCCGTAGAGCTTGAAAGAGAGCTACAAATTGAAGAAGATGAAGAGCTGGCTGCTAGAATAAGAGCCCAAGAGAAAGGGGAGGGCAAGAAGAAAAAGAAAAAGAAAAGTAGGAAGGAACGCATTGTGGAGGATGCAAGGGAAGAACAAGGTGTGAGCACCTTGGAGAAGAAGAGGAAAGAAAAGGAGGTGTCAGTCACCAACCTCCCAAGCACACATACTGAGAAACGCAAAGGGAAGGAAAAGGTGACTGAAGCACCAGTCAAAGTGCCCGACAGCAAAAAGAGAACCATAAATGCGATTCCAGCCAAGGCCAAAGGAAAAGAGAAAGTGGCTGATGCATCGCCACAACAGAAGGAAGGAAAAGGGAGACGCAGGGCGTTCCCTGACCTGATGATCGAGGTGGGATTTTTCCCTGAAGAAGCCCCAGTGCCGCCATACATCACCAAAATAATTGACCACCACGGCTGGAGAAACTTCTGTACCAGCACTCCTTGGCTCCAACCTAAAGTAGTTCGAGATTTTTATAACGGACGCATAGACGAAGAGGAGGACGTGGTGATGGTGGATGAAACTGAAGTCCCATTCAACGCAAGGGAAATCAACGCTATATATGAGTTGAGGGACAACCCAGATGCGAAAGGAAATAAGATTATAGAATCAACTCCAACGGAATTAATGGAGGATGCACTCCGGGTAATGGCGAAGCCAGGGGCTAAGTGGGATGTGTCACCCACAGGTATAAAAACGTTATCAGCAAGCAGCCTAACACCAGAGGCAAACCTGTTGGTGTATTTGGTGAAGAAGCGGCTGATCCCTACAATGCATGACAAGACAGTATCAAGGGATCGAGTGATGGCAGCATACTGCATTATGCGTCGCATCACCCTTGATGTTGGACGCATAATTGCCGCACAGATAAGAGGGGTGTTCAGCAAGCCAAGGGGCCAACTCTTTTTCCCCACTCTTATCATGAACTTATACGACAATGCTTCCATCGGAGGGCCAATGGAAGTGTTAGACGGAGAGAAGATGATTGAAGTTAATGGCGTAATCGCCAATAAGACTCTGCGTTGGTTGATGAGAGGATCACAATATCTGCCAGAGCCTCTCAAGGCCACTAAAAGACCTCATCAACCAGTTCAGCCTCCAAAGCCGCAACCACAGAAGAAGGGGAAGCCGTCCAAGTTGAAGGGCGTGGCAAGTCCTGATGCCAGCATTCGACCTTCCCCAACCTCAAGTCCTTCACCCCCACTTCCAGGAACCAACTCCACCTCCACCTCCTCCTGAAACGCATCGCCCTAAGCCACCTCCTCCTCCTAAGAAAACGCATCGCCCTAAACATCCAAAACCCCGACCTTCTACAAAACCCTCTGCCCCAATAAGAGTTGATGACTCACACTTTGAAGATTTTGGCGCTACTTTTATGCGTTCATCATCCCCTGTGTTTGACGAAACTCCACCCACTCCCCCGCCTCAGCCAAAACCGCCTACCCCACCTCAGCCAAACCGGCCCACCCCACCAACGCAACCACAACCGCCAGAAGGCCAACTTGACCTTGAGTGGGAAACAGTGCAAACATATCTGCAGCAAGCGATCTTGCGTCCTGTGATGCACTCATTAAATATGTTAGCATGCCGGCAGATGGAGCAGTTCCAATTCACCTTAAATTACGTTCACCAACTGCTCTCAATCCGACCGGAAATCCCGCCCCCTGATATTCCAGAACGCCTCCAACAGCCTCTTGTCTTCCCAGTGCCGCAGCGCCCTGCATCTGAGCAGCAACGCAGACCTGATGAAGACGAGACTGATGGTTAAAAAATTTAGGGGTGTAGTCAAGAGTTGTAATTTTCTTGCAATTTTGTATCTTCACATTCAATTGTATGCGTTGGTAAAAATCAAATTAATAGAATGAATATTTCTTCATCGCATGGATCTTTAATTTCCTCTTTGCATTGTCTCTTGTTATAAATTTATTCTAAGTACATTTAAATAGTCTTAACTTTTATCTTTACGTTGAAAAGTTGGTCCCTGTGATGATAATCATGCTTACACTTTTTGTACACTCTTTAAGTTAGATTACTTTCAATGCGTCTGCATACTATTCCTTAGAAACGCAAACCTACTTTGAATGTATGCAAGCAGCCAATTCAAACCTCTTTTACAAAATTTTGCAACTTAGTCTTTGTTTACAATTTAAGTAATGAGGACCTTGCTACTCTCAAGTTTGGGGGTGGAAGAGGTTTGAACTGTCAAAGATAAAAATATGAGGAACTTAGTTCAATCATAAAAAAAAAAAAAAAAAAGTAAATAAATAATAATAATAATAAATAAATTTAAAAAAATTATTCTTTAAAACGCAAAACTCCGCTGGCAAGACTAATATATTTATCTTGTTAAGAGTTTAGCTGAAAACGACACCTGCTCGTAGTTGGCCACCTCCATGCACCCCATAGTTGGTGTGTCAAAACGAAGGTGGGTAATCGTAATCAGCGACACATAGATAAATAACAAACTCCAATGTCTAGTGAGGAAACCGAGCTTAGATAAGAGTTTAGTCGAGAAGGGCACTTGCTCGTAGTTGGCTGCCTTCATGCACCCCATCGTTGGTATGTCAGAACAAAGGTAGGTAACCCTACTCGACGCATGCTTAATAACCATATAATAAAACCAATGAAAGAAAAAGGAACTTTATATCTTCAACTTTTCAGACTCAGTGTTAAAAGAAGAAACAAAATTTTTGTGAATAATGAGTTAAAGAGTTTTGAAAAGAAAGATTGCCGCATACAAATTAGACCCGTCCTAAAGAAAAGAATATAGAGGTAGAGAAATAATGTAACTAACGGGTAGTTAATTGAGTATAGCATTCTGAGAGACTAGTCAATGCGTTGAGAAAATGTTTAGATAATTGAAGTCTCTTAGATAGAAGTTATGCTTGAGGATAAGCATTTATCTAAGTTTGGGGGTGTGATAACTTGTAGAAATACAAGTTATTATAGCATTTTTCATAGATAAATATAGTTTAAATAGAGAAGCATGCAGTAGTTGATGATAAATTCTATTAATAAATCTTCCTTCGCGTTATACTCTTGTATTTTGATGAAGATAATGATTTTACCACTTGTTGAGCCTAAAACGCATGTTTTAACGCAGGAATGCAGACGATGCGTTGATGACTTCTTAACGCAGGACAACATGTTAGCAATCTGTTCTTCATGGACGCATGGTCTGAACGAAACGCAAACAACCTGACGACTCATTAACAACAACTCAACGCATAACTACGCATTAGCAACCTACGACGCTTTGACATCGGCCAAACTATGCATGGACGCATAGACAACCGTTACGGCAAGGCGCTGAGAATCAGATCGGAATCTTGAGAAATTGACGGATGATTGACAGATATGATTTGCGGCTTAAGTGGTGGATCTTAATTGGCCCGACAATCAAGCAATCAGGCGAGATGGACGAAGTATCAATCTCGCCACCAATCGAGCAGATCTGCCATTAACTGCGATTTCAGCATCTATAAAAGGGCAGCTCTGCTAGAGGAGAAAGGTTGTTTATTCTCGGAAGGACTCCATAAGTGACAGCAGAGCTCTCAGACTTCAGCCAGAGACAAATAGCTCGAGAGAGAAGAGTCTTTCTTTCCGCCGCACCACTTCATAGCAAATCATCACGCTTCCATCCGGGCGACTCAAGACATTGACGCCTTTCCTTGCTTTCTTTCTTACTGTTCTTGCTTGAATTTCAGATTTGTATCAAGGAATTGAACTTATCAAAATTTGTATCTCATTTTCACTAATATAATTATCTTCCATGTCTATTCACTTTTCTCAACTGTCCGCTTTATACTTTCAAACCATGAGTAACTAATCACTCAAGGGTCTAGGGTTGCGTTAGCATCTAGCTAGGAACCACAGTGTAACTATTTTAACTTGTCAATTGCGAGCTTAATCCGATGCTTATGTCCATCTGAAAAATCGATATAAGTAGTAATAATCAGACTGCTCGAGAGGGTAAGTGATTGTGGATAACCTTGGTTCTTAATACTCTCCTATGCGTTATAGACATATAACGCATAGCGGCTTACAACTGGGAGAAGAGTCGCAAGTATGAATAGAATACTACTGTGCGTTTCTGACGTTAGATGTTAATCAACCCGAACCCTTTTCTTTATCCATTCACACACATCTTAGCTGAACTTGCTGTGTCGCATGCTTTCCATATTCCACAATTGTTAGTCTAGTGTACAAACAATCACTTTCTTTAGATTAAAAACACAACTTCAAACAATTATTGGTTACCACTGTAACGCATGAAATCCAATTAAAAACCAAATCAATATAATCCCTGTGTTCGACATCGGACTCACCGAGAACACCTATTACTTTACTTATACTTGGGTAGAAGAATAGGAAAACTTGACAAGACCAACGCATAATAATAGAACGCATTGCATGATCAAAACATGACATGTTGAACGCATAACCACATATTTTAACACTTTGCGTTAGGCTAATTTACACATACAATATTCTCACAACACCAACACTTAGCCACTTTTGCTCCATACTATTCAGCCGACTTTTCTAATCACTGCTCATTTCATAGTTTCTTCTCAACTTGCCAACTTCCCAAATGTCAGGTAGGGCTTACCGCGTTTCTCTATCGCATACTACCCGGCCTTAACGTCTCAAATGCATACTTCTTACCGCATATTACCATACGTCTGCCTTAATTACGTATCGTCAAACGTTTCTACCATGCGCCCAACACGGTTTTACACTAAGTATACATCCAACTTCACTTACCTCTCAGCTATTCTTTTTAGCTCTGCCCATCACTTGATGAGGTTTCCTTTCTTCTAAAAGTCTTACTTCTAAGCTTAAAATCATGGTTGCGTTCTCCTGATCTGTTTATCCTACATAGTATAATTCTCAACTTCAAGAATTACTTTGATTTTAAGATTCAGTATTCATTCAACTCAACCTTTCTATCAAATCCTTCTAATTCAAATTCCATCTACGACCTATGTAAACTAACACTTGAGCACAACCGCTTTTGTCCTACTTATTTCCTTTATAAGCTCTTCCACGAAATAGTCTTAGAAAGTGGGTGTGACATGTACTGTCAAAACCATTTGTTACCCAACTCATAAAACATACAATATGTAAAATCTCACACCTCGACATCAAATCCAACTAGATATGTCTATATGTCACACAAGTTGATCCCGATTCAAGAAAAATTCATGAGGAAGTGGAATCTCTTTAGGATCTACTCCAACATTTAGAAATTGATTAGTCAGTAAAGATACGTGTACTTGATGTCCCGCCCAAGAAAGAGACCCAAGTCCTAGCAGACCCGCTAAATGGTGATTCAACATGGATTCTACATCTTGGAACCAAGCCAATTTTGGAGAAGCCTTGTGATAATGAAAGAAACCGGCAAAAAGCATTAAGGCTGCGAAGACTAATGCACCAATTACGGTACAGTAGAGTTGTAATTCACTAGTTATTCCAAATGCTCGCCACAGCTGAAAAAAACTCAGAGGTTATTTGTATTCCTCGAAAACCTCTGCCTACATCACCATTCAATATATCGTGGCCCACTATTGGCCAAACCACCTGGGCATTAGGGCCAATGTGAGCAGGATCGCCTAGCCAAGAAATATAGAGAGAATGAGTATGCTGAAGTCTTAAAACTGAGACAAACGAGGCTTGTGTAGGCTAAGCTCCGGATATCTTTCACTAGAGTTCGAGCTTGCACTCTTAGGGTTATAGGCTTCTTCAACCTCAATTTGACAAACACCCAAAATGGTCGTAGGCATGCAGCATTGACGATAAATGGGCATGGAGTGCACGCTGTGGGCGTGGGTGGATGGCAGGGTGTGTGGGTTGAGTGGCAGAGTGCATGGACGAACACAGGTGGGTGTACGCAAGCGTCGCGGCAGTTATTGTATGCGGGTGTGCAGGCGAAGACACAAAGGCATGCGTCGCTGGGTGGCAAGCTCCACGCGCATGTGTACGACTAATGTGCGGGGGTGGGCAATAGCCTTAGGTAGTCTCCTTTAACCTTCAACCAATAATCTTAAACGAAATTGGACACTTCAATCCTCTTCGAACACCCTTGAAACATTTCTCAAATCAGAACCCTCTAAGTTACCCGATTTTCGCCACAACCTCTGGTTTCTTCAATTTCTTTTAACCTTCCTGACACTGATTCACTTCGGCAGACGTATAGTAGATTCCTAGGTCATTCAAGTTCAATTTGGTTAAATAAAATTGGATTTTCCACAAGGAAATCAAAAGAACCAACCTTTTCTTTTAGCTACTTGCTTCTAACCGAAACTATCATCTTTTTCTTTTAATCATCTTTGGCCATCCAGCAGCTTGCTTACCTTCAACGTGACTTTTCCTCACTTTTCCTAATCCTCCTCACCCTAAACAAATTTATCTCTTTTAAATTAAATTTTATTATTTATTAAATTAATCATTATTTAATTATTAATTTTAACACTTAGTTGAAAAAAAAAAACTTAAACACTTAGAAATTTTCTAACTCTTAGTAAAAGCTAAATGAAAGTTAATCTTGCTTAACCAAAATCACAATTCCTATTTAAATTTAATCCCACTTAAGTCATCACAAGCCCACCTTTGCACATTTATTTTTAATTGAACTTAGGCAAGGAAAAATAGGAATTAAGGCTTACAGTTAATCAACATGCTTCCTCCCCATGGAGTTCTTTATATTAGGTAGACCTTTCCTTAAAACTACTAGAGCCAAAATTGATGTAGGATAAGAGTCCCTACCGTGAAATTCAACGGGACTATTAAAAATTTCTACGTGCTTGATGATTATGCTTCTAGTAATTCTTATACTTCTGTGAGTTATTACCTCATAGGATAATAATGAAGTGCATACTTTTGAGATGAAGGACAAGGAAGTGCCGATCAACTCCGAGCTAGGTTGATCAGGCAGAATACAGTAGAGCAACCAACCTTAAAAATTTGCGCTTCCTAGAGGCAGCCAAGTGAAAATTATTTACTGCTTTCATTTATTTTCAGTTTTTAGATTAGCTTCTTGTTTTTCTTTTTAGCTTAATCAGGAATTTTTTTTATTATTATTATTTTTTTTTGCAGATCATTCTTTTTTAGGCTGAAGTCGATGCAAGCAAAACCCTTCTTTCAGTGTGCCCAAATTCATGGGAGTTTCTATATTCCCCTTTAATTTGTTCCCTGCTTTTAATTTTGATCTTATACATTGGGGGCAATGTATGCTTTAAAAATTGATGGTGGTCTGCGTTTAGCTTGCTTTAGGTTGATGCATATCTTAAAGTCCTTGAGCATCTAAGCTCAGACTTGTGTGATTTGATTGCTTGTTTACTTTATTGCTTATGTCCGTTATTATGATCATTGATGATACACTCATTTAGGATCTTACATGTTTTAGATAATGTAGGAAGAAAACAAGCATGATTTTTAGCCATTTTTTAAAAAAATTCTTCTATCTCTCATGCAAATTTGAGTTTTTTTTCTAACTATCCTATGTCTTGCATGCTTAAAGTAGCGTTATTGGGCCCATATTTTTCCTATCACCCAGAAAGGCCTTAGCGATAGGATTAGACTCTCCGAAACATCAATTTAGTAATGCGTGCACAATGATTTAACCAACCAATTTTTCCACTTATCTAAAAATAAAAAGAGAAACAAAAGAAAAAGAAAGCAATAAAAAACATAAGAGAAAAGAGAAAAAAAAAAAGAGAGAGAGAAAGAATAAGGAAAGGTTTGCTCTGCTTTCTTGGGGATGCGAGTAGCCTTGGGCAATCAAGTAACTCATGATTTCTTTTGCACTAAAAGCATTCCCAAGAAATGAGTAAGCTTAAGCAGCTTTGAAAAAAATTGACCGGTAGTTGAATGTCATTCACGTAACTCGAGTGGGCAAGCCAAAACGAAAGCAGTATTTCTAAATTAGATTTCCTCTCCATTATTTAGAAAGATAAAGAAAAGGATAACAAGAATTGAGGTTGGTTTTTCCTTATTGCATGTCATTGCCCCTTCTAGGAAGTTTAATTTTTTATCCTTCGAGCCAGGGTGGGGGGAAATGAATTGAGGGCCTTACAAATCTATTTCTAGCTTTGCTTAGACTTAAATAGAAGAGCTTTAAACTCTTTTGTGCATGAATAGGTTTGAAGAAGCCTTCTTAAAATTGCCTCAATTGATTTATTATTTTTGGATTACGTTGTTGATTGCAAGCATGAACTTATTAGACTGTTAAAACGAGAGTAACAAGCCTTGCAATTAAGCAAGCATATTATTGATGCGTGATTGTACGTTTACGCCTTGCTCGGGACGATCAAGAATTAAGTTGAGGGTGATTTGATAACACAAAGAAGGTGCTACTTTACTCAGCTTAATTCGAGCTCGTTTTAGGATTTCTTGCATTTATTCCTATGATTTTGTAGGTTTTGAGCACAAATAGGTAGAATTGACCATCGAAACCAAAAAGGAGCAAAAACAAACCAAAAAGAAGCTCTAGAGCATTACCGTGAAGAAAGAGAAGAAAAAAAGGCAAAAGAGGGAAGTTGCGCAGCGCCCAAGCGCTGCCTGGCACTAAGCACCCAAGAGCAAGCATTAGGCAAGTGCCTAGGCACTCCAAAGTTTTGCAAACACAGAAGTCACACGCACGCGAGAGAACCCAAGCAAGCGCCTAGCCCTGAATTCTAATTAGTTTCAATAGCAATCAATTTTAACCAAGAACAAGCGCATTAAGCCTAGGATTCAATTGTGATTAATTAGCGGGAAAGCCCTAACCTAATTAACCGAGTTTCTTTGAATCTAGGTTAAGCATACATTCTAAAGCCTATGTGGATAGCCTATATTCCGTAGTATGCTTACATTATGTAAGCCCTAACCTCTATTTTCCTTAGCTTTAGCAAAAGATAAAAGTCATGGTTAAAAGTTTGGCTAGGGTTGGCTTGAATGAGTAGGAAAACATGTGAAATTCTAGTGAACTTTAGGTAATTATGATTTGGTATTCTTCTTTTTCCATTAACATTTGCTAAGGAATAAAAGGGACGGAGTTAATGGTGTTGTAGTACAAGAAGTAGGGCTGGACTTAGGAAATTTTTGTGGAATATGAAGGAAGCTTTAGTCAAAAGGTCAAAATTTGGAAATTATTTGGGAAAAATGTAAAATTAGGAAATAAATATTAAATTAAATTAAATTAATTATTTAAATGAAAATTATATTTAATTTGGATGTTTAGGATAAGGAGAAATGAAGAGAAGACACGTTGAAGTAAGTTGGTGAGTGGCTGAAGCTGATTGGTTGATCTGGGCAGCAACTCGAACTCTAAGCAAGCAGCTTAATTAACCCGATGGTTCTCCCGATTCCCTAGTGCTATTTTTACCATTTTCGAACCAGAGGAAGCTCTGTGAGTTAGAAAGACAACCTATGGCTGACGAAGTGATTTGAGGTCGGGAAGCTTAAGAAATCATCAAAATACTGAAGGTTGTCACAGAAACCAAGCAAATCAGATGAGTTAGCTTTGAGAAATTTTTCAAGGGTGCTCGGGAAGATTTTTGGAGCTGAATTTTCTTGGTAAGCTAGTTAAGAGATTAAACTTTAGTCCCATAATTTTTATTTGATTTTTATTTGAAAGGAAATGGTGTTTTCGAGCTCTGGAAAATCAGGTTGAAAATAGAACACTGCAGGCGGAAGAAGCTACCAGAGTTGCCACGCCCACGCCCACGCCCAGCGCCCACCCCCTCGCCCAACTACTGCCCACCAAGGTTGCCTATAGCCATTTTTGGTAATTTTGGACATTTTTGGAGCCAAATTGATATTTTCTTGAATTATTAGCCTAAAAATAAAAAAATATGAATTTTAAGCTGATTTTTAAGCATTTTTGGAAATTTTGAGAATTTTGCAAAAAGGTCCCTAAAAGGGTAAAAATGATAGAAATGGTGGAAATTAGGCTTGATATGGACAATGTGGATGAAATGTAGTTAAGTGATGAATGTAAGGACTTCAAGGAGAGGATCTAATGGCTCGTAATTGATATTTCAGGTCATATTGAGGTTGGAAAAGCCTATAAACCCTGAGGAACAGGCCCAGATTGTGAGTGACACATTTCTTTCTCTGAAAACAATTCTATTTAAAATGTTTAGCCAGGCTTTCTTATAAAATTCTCATGTTATTGAATTTATGGGCGCGACTGATCTTAATGTCTATGTTATTAGAATAAGTGATATGGGCGTTATGTAAGTCATGTTTCAACAGGTTATTTAGGTACAGTTGGACAGTGAACCTCACAAAAGGGATGATGTTTGTTGTCCTCACATCTCCTCTCAAGTTATGGAGGGTAATCTGGGAGGAGGTGTGACCCATCAACCCTTGCTACTTATCAATTTTAGGCATGGACGAATACAAGGAAACACACGAGCAAAAGTCGATAGCTAAGACATACATTCAAAGTAAGGTGCGTCAATCCAACCAAAACCAAACATGAAGGAATGAAAACAGATTCAAAGAGACATAATCTTAATATGAATTCATTAATACAACTCTCAATAATTACACAAGAATTGCCCCCAAGAACTAGAAGATTACTTACCTAATCAACTTCATTGACAAAGATTGAAGAGTAAGGAGCTTCCAATCCATCATTACAACCCAAGAAATGAAGAAAAACTTAAGCCATGATGTGCCACCTCTTTTTACCCTAGAAAACAAAGAGAATATATATAAAATCAGGGGGAGCATCGTTGCGCTCTTGGAGAGCGTTGTTACGCTTTAGGTAGAAATCAGAGCACATACCCAAAGTGTAATGATGCTATGCTTAGGCACGTGTGCCTGCATCTCTTGTCCGTCAAAATCCAAAGCGCAGCTGCGCTACAGGGGAGCGTCATTGCGCTCTCGTCATAGTAGCTGTATTTTCGTAATTTTTGCATCATTGAGCTCTGGGTGTCCAATTTCACTTCTAATAGCTCCAAATCAACCTTGAACGGCCCGAAACACTCCAAGGTGCATCATTTGCTCGAATTTTTTAAAAATAGACATTTAATCATATAAAACATAATAAGCAAAGAGAAATAAGGACATAAAAATAGCTCTTTTTGGGAGCTATCACTTATTTTCAATTTCCCCCTTTCCTGATAATTTCTTCGCGAAGAGGAAAACGAAGCAAGGGGCGTTGGTACTCAGAATGGGAAGTCATATCGTGAGAACTTAATAAGGGACAAAAGAGACTTTTCACATTCTGGGACCCTCCACTAAAAATCTAAAAAAGTGAAAAAGATTTTAGAAAAACAAGTTTTTTTAGAAATGAGTTAGATTTGTCTACCCATAACGTTTTTGGGTTAAAAATAGCAATTTTCCCGAAAAACCTTGATTTCTGCCTATATTTGTGTGATATATTGTTTATATAATACCCAATTTCATCCACTATTCATTAATGAAACATTCATCCCCTATTCAAACGAAGTTGGCCTAGAAAACTATCATGCAACAATTTATTTACCTAGAAAATAGGTTCATATCTATCAAACTTGAACATTCTCGCAGTAAAACTGACAACTAACTTTTAGAAAGGAGTAAATTTTGTCATCTGAAATTACATTTTTAGCTTCTTATTCTGTCAAGTTCCCAAAATGGTAGGCTTATTAAATCAACTACTTGGACCATTCTCACTCAAGCAAATCAAAGGACGAGTTCTCAGAAGCAAGAGTTCATAACTTACTCAGGATTGAGATTAAGTCATATATGATCATCTTATTCTCTAAAATATTAATTTTTTCGATTAACAGATTTATAAATAGAGATTAAATGTTTCGCAGCCTAGTCTTATGCAGACTCTCTGTATATGAAACTCCCACTTACATGTCTCCACATTATCAACGATTTGGATTAAATCATTTGTAACAATTACAAATTAGTGGGTTATATCCATAGTGTCAATAGCCTAGTAAAATCGCCAACCCGAGGAGATAAAGGGTTATCCTAATGTAGCTAAAAAATTCTATAGATGATAACCTAGGTCATCTATTCCTATAAATACATCATTATAGCGCCAAATTTAATAACTCAATTCTCACTATCAAATCCTCAAGCTTCCACAGTCAGTTATTCTCTGTCTTAAGCATCTAGTGTTTGTGGCAAACACCACATGAGGGTGTAGGTTTCCTTTGTTTTGCAAGTCATAATCTTCTCCCCTAAACAAACTTACAGTTATTATCATGTTAAGGTCTCTCTTTTTCTTATCTAGATTTTGGCATTAATAATATCAAACGACAAAAACCTTAAATTTTAAAGTGAAACACAACGAAGGAATTGTAACCACTAGAGGTGATAAAATTAAAATACTTTTGTAGTTCCTCTACCTTGGCTTTACCCGTGTCAATAAAATGCTTCAATTTTTCTAGATCAATCCGATAGGGATCACACCAAGCTTTCACATGGAGGGGTTGCAATAATTCATTTGGAATATTAGTTCAAAACCTATTCAAAATTATTTAGAATAACAATAATATGTGTTGGGATGATGTCTAGACTTTTAACTTAATTTCACATCTGCTTGGTTTGTTAGGTCGCGATATACTTCTATCATTCATAGACTTCTAAGTCTATCACAGACTATCACTTATCGTTAAAGCAATAAAAGTCTATCATAGTCTATCACTGATAGACAGTAAAAATTTTCTATATTTATAAATAGTTTGGCTCATTTTAATATATTTGAAAACAACCCCAAATAAAACCTAGATGAGCACTCATCTCATCATTTTTGTTTTAGGAATACTATTTATCCATTTTAATTTTGCATTGGATCCCACGTTAAATTCATACACTTTCAAATTATAATACAATCTATATTCTTTTTAATTCCTCTAGAAAAAGAAAAAAAATATCCTTCAAACAAAATTAGAAATTCAATTCCTATTCTACCACTTTTCACATTGATTTTCCAGTCATTCTAGTTTTTCTCTTCTGATGTTAGCATTACAGTTCAAATGAAAATCTGTAACTACGACTTTTAAAATTAAAGATCACAAATATGTTTTGACTAGTTTTTTCTTTTTAATATAATTGGAGATGGGGTGGCGCTGCAATTGTGCTCGGTTTGGCATTTAACCCACTATTAAATGAAATGAAGTTGACGTTGACTTCTGTATTATTAAAAAATAATAATGATAAGATACTGAAAATCTTGAGGAAAGCTCAGTTGGATTTTCAAATAACATCTAGAAGGAAAGCTCATCTAATTGTTGCAATTATTAATTTTGTGTGTTTTAAAATATATATGAAGTGTTCAATATGAAACTAAAGATCTAAGCAATCTA
Organism: Citrullus mucosospermus; assembly: GCA_030954485.1. Lineage (NCBI taxonomy): Eukaryota > Viridiplantae > Streptophyta > Magnoliopsida > Cucurbitales > Cucurbitaceae > Citrullus > Citrullus mucosospermus. The sequence goes on along the minus strand of CM062061.1, from coordinate 14,311,051 downwards.
AAGGATATCTCTCAGTTGGGTCAAACATATATCAAAAAAGAAAGTCTTTTTGAAGCTATATTGGGTTAGAAGGAAATAATTAATAAATGAAGAAATAGCTAGATATTATTTTTTTAAAAAAAATAATCTAGAAAAACAAATAAAATCTAATGTACCGTAGATACCATCATCCGAGATCCGGGACACTGCACTTTGTAAATTCTAGATAACTTATTTTTAAAGTTTTTTTTAAAGTAATTATACTTTTAGTCATTTGAGTTTGTAGTTTATTTTAAATCAGTTCTCAAATCTTAGAATTCAACGATCTAGTTTCTAACATTTTATTAATGCTTAATTTTGATCCCTCTACTGTATCACTATCTTCATATTTTTTTTTTCTAAATATTTATTAAAATAAATAATAATAAACTTAAAAAAATTTAAAAATCCTCTCTCATCTCCCACCATTTAGGAGTTTTTAGTTGGAGGAGGATAATTGGGTACGGGAAAAAAAATGTGATGAAGAGGGTGATAGCACCCAAAAGTTGCTACTTTTCTCACCTTAATTTAGGATTTTACGTGTTTCTTTTCCTAATTTTATAGATATTAAACATTAAGAGGTAAAATTGACCCTTGGAGCCAAAACGGAATGGAAATGAACCAAAACGAAGATTTGGAGCATCAACCATTTGAAAAAAGAAGAAAAATGAGTAAAAAATGGCAAGTTGTCTAGCGCTTAGGCACTGTCTGACGCTATGCTAGGTGCTTACAACCCGAGAGCAAGCATTTCGAGAGCGCATAGGCATTCTGGAGATTGATGGAATGAGGACGCTCGTGCACGAGATGCGCCCAGGCACTTCGATTTCTAGGGAGAGCACCTAGGCGCTCCACTAGGTTTAAATACAAGTTTTGCCGAATTTAGGTCTTTCCAAACTCGATTTTGGGGCCTCCAGACTCAAATTCTCTGTAAATTTCCATTTCCAGCATTAACTTCTTTGTAATCTTCATTTATTTCTTCGGGTCTTGCCACATAATGAGTGGCTAAGGTAAGCTCTTCTAGCTTAGGGTAGGTTGAATTTCATTTGACTTGGTTGTGACAATTTGTAACTCATGATTTGCTACTAATTTTCTCTGGATTCTTGATGTATTTGCACTTCTATGCTTGAAAATTATCGTTGCATGATCCCCCATTATTTTTTCTTTGCTTTGCTAGAGAGAAATGCATCTTTGTATGTAAATTCCAATAGGACACAAATTAGAGCATGTTTGTATGTAAATTGTAGATGGTCTTAGATAATCATGAAGTCCACAACTCCCTATGAGATAGCATTCTCCTACAAGCTCGTAAGGGTGGTTAGTAAATTGTCTTCCGTGACAAATGCAAATGTTTATATCATGAAGGCAAAGTTAACTATAAAAAAATATTTGGATAAATGTAATATGTAGATACGGGTATAGAAATAGTATCGGTTTTTTTTTCTTTTTGTATAAATATACAAGAAATGAAACACAATTTAAATTATAAAATTATTTAATAATAATTTTAAAAAATATTTACTTTCATTTATGTTTGACACAAAATCAAAATTTAAAATTAAACTAAAGAATTTTTTTTAAATCATTAATATTATTTCATTACTTAATCATGTTACGAATGTAATTTATTATTATACATAACATAGTATTTGAGTTGAGGGGAGTTCCTTTTCCCTTGGTTTATTTAAATTTTTTGTTTTTTAGTTTTTGAAAATTAAACGTTTATATACGCTACTTTATCCAATAATGTTGGAAATTTACTTTAGTCAACTGTTTTGATATCAAAATTTAGACGGGAGAAAACACACCTAACATTCACATGACAATAACAATAACGATAAATTTGTAATTTAGAAGAGAGAAAATTGGAAAAAAAAAAGTTATGATACTAAAGTCATATATAGAGAACTCTAAAATCTAGAAAAAGCCAGAAGACACCTGGATCTTTCTTGTCCTACATAAGTTAAGGTTTGATTTGGGTCATTTTATCTTGAATTTATCTTTCTGGATCATTTTCTGGCCTTGACCTATTTTGTATAAATGACCCGCCTTTGAAATATATATATATATAAAGTAATTAAATTTTAAGTTTTACTCATGGTTTAGGAAATAGGTTGTTGAAAGCGTATTAATCAAGCCAAAACTAACACAATATAACGAATTTGGTCATATGCACCCAAAAAAAAAAAAAAAAAAAAAACAACAGTCAACACATAAAAAATGTCAAAAAATCCCATAAAATATCCCACAAGCCTATCACTTTCGCCATTCTAACATCCGGTCAATATCCCCATTCAATCAACCCTAGTTCATTCCAACACGATAAGATAAAATTGTGATGTATATTGTATAGCTAAAAAATAACTAATGAGAAATATCTAAATAGTTGAATATTATATTGTGATGTTTGTAGGAACTCGAGCAATTCAAGCCTATTGGAGCCTTATGCACCATTTGAGGTTAATTTGGAGGAATTAGGAGTGTTGCTACATATTCAGGCTTCAAAGGAGTGAACAAATGACAAAATGCTTCAATGAAGGTCTAGTGTTACGTTGTTGCATAGCACCATGTGCGACACTATCCGCAGAAGAAAATATATGGGAAAGCGTTGTGGCACTGCCCAATGGCATTGCAATGCCCATCAAGCATCAAAGCATCACTTGACGCACGCTCAGCATGCAAGGCACTAAGTGTCTGCGCACGTGAGACAACGCCACTCGGGTTATAAATAGTTCTTACACATTCTATGTAGAAGACTAGGAGGAGACTTGGTGTGATTTTTAGGAGCCTTAATGAGGACCAGGAAGAGATTTTGTGGGGTATCTCTTGTATTCTACTTTGTAATGAAGATTATGGCATCAGGATTTGAGCTTCGATGGCCATCTAAAGGCCCAAACAATGATTGAGAGGTTTGTTGAGCAATTGTTTATGGATTTATGAGATTGTGATGATTACTTATGGAATTTTATGATTCTTTCTTGTTTTCTATCTTCTTAGTTGAATCCATATGTAATTTGTGTTTGATTAATGTGACAGGTTAGTCGTTTCAAAGCATGGGTTGTGCATGTATGCTTTGTATGTTGGATTCGTAAGGAAAACATGCTAAATTTGGGTAGCAAATAGATTTTATTATAGTTATGCTTTGATTTCTAGCATAACTAGGATCATGAATAACGAAAGGTAACAAACCTAAGGAATAGAAAAGCATTAGGTTAGACAAGGTTAATTTAATTTAATGTCCTAATCAATCCAAGAACTTAATGAGATTAATTGAATATTGGACTTCGTGTGACACCTATTTAGTTAATTTAGGAATTGATATCCACCTTGGTTTTTTTTATTATTATTAAAGAAGTTTGTCCAGCATTACTAGATAGTCAATTAGGCTTGATAATTAGATAACTCATAATCCAATTCATGTGATAAATCGATGGAGTAATCCATAAATAGCCTACCGATCTCTTAATTGGCAAAGGTAACTCGTGCTATCGATCTCTCTCTCGCACAATTTATCTTACTTCCTGCACTTTACTTTCCTACAATTTTGATTTCCTATCAAACCAAACAACCCCCCATGCTACTTTCCAAAGACAAATTTACGTTAAAGAGATTCTATCTTAGGCCCCTATGGTTCCACTCGTTCTTGCTATTAATACTACTTGTTAGTTGAAGTTCATGATCGATATTATAAATGTTATTTGGTCGATTGAAGACCTCGACAACCTTTAATTCGTCAAGTTGGCATCATTGTTGGACAGCCAAATAATTTCTCTTTTTAAATAAAAAAAAAAATCCCAAAAAGATTTTCCTTTTTCCTCGTGTCTACTTGTCTTATCATGACAAAGAATGGTCTTCCTATCTATTGTGCGCTATGTGATAGTACCTAAAGTGTGTTATCTCACTCCCTTTCGAGTTTGTTCCGTGGTTTTACATGTTTATTTCATGACTTTACAAGATTCAAGTATAATTGAGTAGAGTTGGCCCTTAGGACCAAAACTAACTTAAAACGAGCTTAAATGGAATCTTGAAGCATCAATGGAGGCAAAAGAAAATCAAAGGACATCCCTAAGGGTAAAGATGTGCCGCTCTATGGTGCTTACCTTGACATCATTGGCAAAATGAGAATCAAGGGAAAAACATCATAGTGCTCTAAGACGCTCTACACGGTGCGATCCACAGAAGGACCCCATTCATGAAGCACTGCAGCGCTGTTGGGCGGTACGGCATGGTGCCAAGCATTGTTGAAGGAAGCACCACGACATTGTGTTCTTGCGACATGACGTTAGTGAAGGCATGGGATGCAGGAGCACCACAACACTCTATAACGTTGTGGCACAATGCTTTGATTTGAGGCGATCAACACTGCAATGCCCTCTAGATTCTTATAAAATTAACCCTAACTGCCAAGTTTATTTCATCATCAATTCCCCCAATCTTCCTGAAAACTTGTAGAAATACAAGTTATTGTAGCCTTTTCTTAGAATAATGGAGAAGAATAAGAGAATTATGTAGTAGTTTTGGGTTAAATTCATTAATAAAACCTTGTTTGCGTTTTACATCTTTGATTTGATGATGATAAATATTTCGAAGTAAATTATCTCTAAAATGCATGATGTAGTGCAGGAACACATGATTCAACATTGACATCGTCTAAACGATAGACGCAAAGTAGCAATGTATCAGACGTAAGCTTCATGATTTCAGACAGCTGGAGATTGAGTTGATTGATCTACGGCACAATGAGTGATTACCAATTTAGCTAAGAATCGCGCAATCAAGCAAGAATGACGCAAGGTATCAAATTAGCAGATAATGATGTGAATCTACCGACGTTACAACGTAGTCTCTATAAAAGGGCAAATTTGTAGGCTGAGAAAGTTGTTGAATTTTTTGGGAGAATTTCTTTCGTGACAGCAAAACTCTATCTAGAAGGCAACCGGAGACGGAATACTTGAGAGTAGTCTTCTTCTCGATCACCTACATCATAGCAACAACATCACAGAACCACCATTGGCAAAGTCATGAGATTGATCAACCACCAACCTTTTTCCCCTGCTTTCTATCTCTATCTTTACTTTCTTGTGTTTTCATCTTGTATCAAGAAATTGTAATCGTTGTAACACTTGATCCATTTCATCAATCTAAATATCTTTCATGCCTTTCATTTCTATATTTGTTTACACTTTCTTGTTAACGATCATGAGTAGCTAAGTCTTTAAGGGTTGGGGGAAAAGTTGTTATCTGTTTAAGAAACAATGACTAGATTATACCATCTTGCTTAATGTATTCAAATCTATTGCTTAATTCCATTTAGCTCATCGAGATAACTGGCAATAATTAACTACTTGAAAAAGTGAGTGTTTGAGGAAATCACTAAGCAGACTAGGTAGTGTTTCTAGACATAGAAGCAACCCTAAAGCAACCTTAGGGTTTAATAATGTTTTACCCATGTGTCATAGACATATAAGCATGCAACTTGTCCACTGAGAGGTGAAGGTTATAAATTGAGAACATAGAATAATCGATTCTGCGTTTTTGAAGATAGACAATAACAACCCCTTAACCTTTCTTTATCATCCGAATATATACCTTTGTTGATTTCTACTTTAACATATCATCTCCCATTTTCACCACTTATTAGATTAGATATTTTATTGCTTTTTTACTTAAACGCAATATGATCGTGAGTAATTTTTATGCAAAGATAGTCAACACAATTAGAGAAAGTTCATAATCTGCACAAATCCCTGCATTCGACCTCAAACTCACCGAGAAACCTAATTTACATTTATAATTTGGTTGAATTAGGAAAACTTGATTGATTTTATAACGCATGCATTGTATCTCTAGGGTCGCAATACTCCCTCTATGACTTCTAGTCCTCTCTTCTTTTACTCTTTTAGGCTGTATTTATGCAAATTAATGTAACACCCCCACCCTAGGAGTGAGTGTTACCTAATCTGTATTCTATTATACCCTGTTATATATGCATTTCTATATCATAACTAGCTGGTGAAATGCTTAGCCTTACAACAGTTATGCAAAATTTCTTAATAAGATAGCATCATAAGTAAGATTTAAAAGGCTATGTTTAAAGTTTACAAATATATCTGGTGATCCTCACAAATGCCACTCAAAATAAGTCCAATTTCTACAAAGGGATGGGGTTTACAAGTTCCCAAATACAAAATTCAAGTTTGGCTCAGACGAATCTTGATGGTAGGCTAGGCACCCCGAACACGCTTGCTACCTGGAAAGAAAACATCAGAGAAACAAGAATCTATGAGCTACAATGCTCAGTTAGTGACTAACTAAAGTATAAACTCAATAAAAATATTACTACAATCTTTTATATAAACTGCTTGATCATACTTCATGTCATGCTTCATAAACTTGTAAATGACTATAACTTGTAAATCACTATCATTACATAAATGGTTGTCTTTTCATTGAACATTTGTTGAGGCGGAGCGAACTCAACGCACCCAATGTCAATAAGCCTTAGCTGTGTGGAGTAATCTCAACACATCAGCGTCAGATGCATTATATTCTACTTATAAATCTATCTGATCTCGGGCTGCCCGTGTACCTTCTCATGTCCTTCGGTACTAGGGTCCCAGGGCAATACTCAATCACCGTCTTTATATCCTTTGGTGAGAGCTTCGTAGAAATACTTGGGCTGTAAGCCCCGTACCTAATTTTGTGAGAACGCAAGGTAAGAAGGGGGCTGAGAGATGGATGATTGGGTAAGAGTAGTTGGCTGGCTTGCGTTTGGGGTGGAAAAATGACTAAGTATCAGCTATGCGTTGATGGCAACATGTTGTGATGGAAACAGTTTTGGAGTAAACGCAAAGGTGAGGGAAGACTATTATGCGCTGAAGCCGCGACGCGTTGAGGACATAAGGCGTGGAGAATCACTTTGTACCGAAGATTATTATGCGGCAAACGCATTGAAGGCAGTGTGTCGTTGGAAGTAAAGGCCACGAGGAGTTGGGAGCTGATTTGCGATGGGGCTATTATGCGGTGAACGCTACCATGCGTCGAAGGTGGGTATGCGTTGGACAAAGAGTGTTGGCCGAGAGAAAGTAATGCGTTTGCTAACCATTTTGGTGGGAGAGTTTTGAACGGAAACATTATCAGAGGCTGTGTGCGTTGCTGAAGCTGAGCATAGAAGGTATGCGTTGAACGGATTATAGTATAGTGTTGAAATGGAGGATAAGTCAGTGGTATATATATAAGTGGATTGAGAATTCAAGTGTTCTGATTGCATTTTAGAGCTCGAGTTGGGTCCATACTAAGGCGAAACATTAGAAGGAGGTAGAAGAAGATGTTCATGCTGATTTGAGGTGGAAATCTCATCGTAACCGTGGAAGGAACTTGAGTTTGGCAGAGGTTTCAGCTGGTGTTACTCTCTCAGAGTGATGCTCGGTTTTGGAGGAAGAACAAATTGAAGAGACGGTGGTTAGGGCTGAAACTTTGAGGTTAGTAAGTTAACTCGATTTCTAGCAAGTTTCATGAAGGATGCTTGAGCTGAAATTGCTTAATTGTGTGTCAAACTCAGGAAGAAGAGATTAGAGTTGAATTGCCGGATGATTAGGGGTAACTCAAAGTTGTTGAAGGATATATCCTAAACGGAGAGGATGTTCTTCATAAAATTTGGAGGTAAGATGAAGAACCTGTACATTAACAAGTTTGTAGAAGGAAGAAAGTACTGAAATTGACCGAAACGAAATGTTTAGCAGGTTGAAGAAGGAAGAAGAAAGGAAGAAGGAAACGGCTCTGCTGCAGCGGTAATATCGCTGAGAGAGCGAGAGACAGGGTAGCGAAGCAAGTATCATTGCAACGCAAGATAGGCTTTGCGTCTCACGATTCTCGCTAGAGTATCGCTGGGTGTCGCTCCTCAAGGTAGTCTCGCTGGTTTCATTCAACGCAGTATCGCTAGTACAGTGGTGTGTGATGAGTAACGCTGGCAGCTTATAATTTTCTAAAGAGTAACGTTATTATTGTGTGTTAAAGAAAAGGGAGATTATGGAAACTAAACTTGAGAATTATGTATTTTCACGCCAGAAAGAGCTCGGGGAGGCTTATAATCCACTTAGAGCCGAGACCAATCGTGAGTGACTATTTGTTATATCTTGTGTTAAATTTAGTATGCCTATGGATGAGGAAATGTGATTCATGGTAGTATTCCCTATGTATGTGATGTGTTAGTAATTTAAAAGGGTACTAATGCGAATATCTAAATATAATAGTGGCTGAGGGACCTTATGGTGAAAGCTTATATGTGGGTAAGCGTGTAGTTAAGTGCTGAGGGACTTTGTGAAGGCACTTGAATAACAATGACTACAATGCTCAGGGACTATGAGTGAAGGCATGTAGTAATCCATCACACACTAGTTCGTGCTGAGGGATCATGGGTGAAGGCACTTGAGCAAAGATAGAATTGGTTACCTGTGCTAAGGGATTTCATGTGAAGGCACATGGTATGTAATTACAATTGAATAAGTGCTGAGGGACAGGAAGTGAAAGCACTAAATAGTTGCAAGTTTGTGAGACATGAGAACTTGATAGTTATATGTGTAATGTGGAAAGAGAATTTTAGTAATTCCTTGGGATGTGATGCGTAATGGTTACTAATACACAAACTGGCTTATAATTGTTAGGAATAGTTTAGTGGATTTAGTCACCCACTGAGCTTTCTGCTCATTTAGTTTGTTGTTGTTTATGGTTACAGGTAGCGAGCGTGTCCGGGACGCCTAGCCTACAGAAGAATCTCGTCTGGGCCTATCTGGAAGCGAACTTCTGGGATAGTTGTAAATATTTAGACTGTATATGGTAATATGCATACTTCTTAGAAGAGAAGGGGAATGTGTTGTACCTTATATGTATATATGCAGATATGTTTGTTGAGAGGTTGTATGTTTCTCTAGTATGTCAATGGAAATGTTGTTTTGAATTGTGAATTATATGGTATCCATCCTATAGAGTTTTATGTAGGGGAAACGGTATCATGCTCAATCCTAGGTATAGAGTATATCTGGGATGGGGTGTGACAAGGGCTGCCCATATGCCTTCACATGTCCTTCAGCATTGGGTCCCAATAGAATCTTTCTAGAGCACTATCTTGCACATCACATTTATCATAATTTAACAATAATCATAATATCTTAGACTTCATAAAATACTAGGGTGCCCATATGCCTTCACGTGTCCTTCAGCATTGGGTCCCATTCGAATCTTTCTAGTGCACAAACATGCACAATACATTTATCATAAATTAACTATAATCATGATATCTCAGAATTCTTTGAACATTCATCTAGCAGCTTGGTAAAACTTAGAACATTATCTGATACATTATCAAGCTTTATCTCATATATAAGATTTATGCTAGCTTCATACATAAAAGTACACTTCAACTCATCCTTTAAAGATATTATTAAGCATATAGAAAATAGTATTCAAGTTAGGCTTATCTCAAACCATAAAGTCACTCACGACTTATTCCGAACTCCGAGTGGGTTATATGCTTTCCCTAGCTCCTCTTGACCTTAATAAGCGATACTCAGCGAGAGTCAGCGAGAGTTGTGAGACGCAAGGCCCCTATGCGTTACAAGCGACACTTGTCTCGCTGATCTCCCTCCAATTCTTTAGCGATACTCCTGTTCTAGCGACCCCCGATGGTCAGTGCTCTTTTTCTTTCTTCTCCAACCTGTTCTCAAACTGCTAAACATCGAAATCCAGACAAAATCAGATCTTTCTTTCTTCTACAAACTTGTAAAGAAGTGAGCTTTCTAACTTACCTCGAGATTTCAAACCCTATCTTTTCTTCGTTGGGGAACTATCCTCGAATAACTTCAACTGCCTCGAATCAGCTAACAGCTCTTACAGTAGCACAACTCCGAATGTTTCTTCCTTTAAAACATCGCTGTAGCTTCGACTTCCCAGCTCACTCTTCTTCAAACACCATATGATGTCTAGATTATCGTCAACCGTCAAGCTTCTGGTTCCAGCTTCAATTTCACCATGGGAATGATCTGGTTCCTACTTAACTCCGACATAAACAGTTTCTTCGACCTCTCCTCGTTGTTCTTCTGAAAGGGGTAAATCTGGGTTCGAAATATGTCTAAAAGTGTTGATTAAGTCAGCGTACTTACTTATATATATATACCACCGACTCACCAGTACGACCATCACCTCCTTACTTAGGTTGGGTGTTCGTTGAATTTTGTTCGTTTAATTTCTAATTAAAGTGAATTGAGTTTCTTAGCTCGTTGCACAAAAACAGATTTGTCATTTCCGTACAAGCATGCGTTAAGAATTACTTTACATGTGATCATGACTAAGCAAGTTTTCTTATAAATACCCAAGTATAAGCATTTATAGGTTTTCCTGGTGAGTCCAGGGTCGAACGCAGGGATTTGTAATAACTAGGCATTGAGACTAAATGTATGACTATGCGGTGACTGTACATGTAAATATATATGCATTTGTTGATGGTGTATCTAAACTATACAAAAAAAATGAAAAGAATTTCCTACTATTCTTAATGAAGTGGACGCGGCGTTGGGTGGTCATATGAAATAATGCATCAGATAGCATGTGTTGAGAATAAATGGGACCATGCGATAGAGGTAGAGTTGAACGCAAGAGCTAGTTGTTACCTAAACTTTCTAAGTACAATTACATACCTACAAACTGCGTGTGTGAATCCATCTCTCGATGTTTCGACGCCACATTTATCTTATCTCTAAGATGCATGGTAAGTTTGTGTTGGCAAAAGATGAACTACATCTCTGCACTCATCTAGTCTTAATTAATGCTAAAGATTAACTATCCACTCTCTCAAGCTCGACAGTCATGCTTACTACGTTTGTTTGTCAAACAAAGTTATGCAAGCTAAAAATATGCATTAATCAAGATGTAACATACTCAGAATTGCTCAAGAAAACTAACTTTTAACATTCAACTCATTTATCATTTAGACAGCATGGTGTAAAGTATTTAATACAGAAATGGATGGAAGTTGATAGTCAATCGAACTTATATTAAAGAAATAAATCATTCTCTCGAATGTCATTAACAAAATATAAGCAAGAAGGAGAGAAATGGAAATAAAATAGAGATGAAGAGCGTCAAGCCGCCACTGGCAACATTTTGTTTCATGGAGGCTTGAGATGGTTGCTATCTGATACATATATTCCATAGGGTGGAGATTCTCACTCACTGGGAGATGACTCTGATGATGCTCAGAATCCTTCTCTCAGAAGAGCTCGAAGTGGAGGCTGGTTATGGTGAGGGAGAAATAGTGCAGAGCTTTCGCCTCTTGAACTGGTCTCTCGTCCTCCTTTTCTTGGAGAAGCTTGTGGACTATTTATAGACGTCAAAAAGTTGATATCATGATGACCTGACACCTTGTGCATTAAATTTCAGCCACGCTGCATAGACTTTTCAGATTGTCAGCCTATTTGTTCTGCCATCATCTGATTGGGTGTTGTCCTTTTTCATAATGACATGACAGCTATTTGAGCATGCGCCTGTTTCTACTTTTCAGATTGTCAACGCATAGTCTCGACGCATGGACTCAACGCATGGGATCAGCGCATAGGCTCGACGCATGGGTTTCCACTTGTCCTCGCAGCAGCTTCGTCTCTTCGTACTTTTATTGTTTGCGCTTCTTTTCTTCTTAACCCTGCGTTAGGAACATAAAAGCTCATCGTTTTTCAGGTATTTTCCTTTGTAAGTAGTGTCAACGCATGGTGATACATTTTTTGTAACACCCTGTTCCTGAAAACCTAAGTATTTATATAATTGGTAAGGATAAAAGGACAAAGAGTGTGGATTAGCGAAACGTGTAAACGAGAAGTTAAGATTGTGTAATTACTAAATTATGGCCAATAAATTCTGTGTGTTGAAATGAATGGTATTAAGAAGAGGGTAGACATAATTCTGGAAATCAGGCTAACGCATGGATGGATAAGTTATAACGTATGTAATAGTTAATATTGAGTTACCAAGTTACGCGATTAAATGTTAATAATGGCAAGATAAATGAGGTGAAGTACCATGCGTCGATGATGTAAAATGGAGTAGAACCATTGTGTGGGAAAAGTACTTTGCGATGGAAGGGTTGGCAACGCGTCAAAAAGTGGAGTGAAGGAAAGTAATGCATTAGGCGTTATGAAGCAACAGTATGGAGGAAAAAGGAACTTGGGTTTTGATCACAACTATGCGTTGGTAAACCATGCGATAAGCTGTAACTATGCGCTGAAGGTTAGCGATGGATTGAAAAACTATGCGATGAGCAACGGCTAGGCGTTGGGAGTTTGTTATGTGCGATGAAGGTTCATTGGGGAATCAAGAAGTCCCTGAATATGGTATAGCATGTGCGGAAGAGGCCGTTAAGCGTTGAAGGTTATTACATTGGGAAATTTCTATGCAGTTGAAGAATTTCTATGCGATGGCAAAGCGACGCGTTGAGGAAACTGAAATTCTAAATAGTTAATAATTGAGAAGATAAATGTTAAAGGATTATTATATGCTAGTAGGACTTCAGTGATTAGTAAGGTCTTACTATGCGATGAGGAAGTTACGAGGTGAGGAACCATTAGCTATGCATTGAGGAGTTCTGTGTTAAGGACTATTAGCTATGCGACGAGGGGTTTATGAGTCGAAGGTGACTACCATTGGTTAATAAGTTATAAGCGGAAGAGCTTAACATTATAATAAATGAAAAATGTTATCAAGATCTCGGGTAAACGCATAGGAAAAGTTAAAGCAGGAAATGGTTAAAGGAATAACCTTGGTATATGATTCGAGAACGTATAGAGGGTAAAATCAAAGGACTTAAAGGAAGGTCATGAACGCGGAATGATGTAAAGATGAATGCAAGAGGATAAATGCATAAAGAAAGAACTTGAGTTGAATGTGGTAGTTAAGAGTAAACCACATGGTCAGAAGGGTGTAATTGTACAAAAGAGGGATTTGTAGCTGTGAATGAATATAAGAAAAGAAAGTTGAACGCAAATAGTATGCGATTAAGATTGATGTATGATATTTTATGGTAAGCTGAAACACATAGTAGCATGCGTTTAAGATTTGTATACCTAATTGAATGTGGTAGAGAAATGGAAATAAAGGTCTATAAACGCATAGAACACAGGAATGATTGGGTAGTTGTATATTGGAACATAACGGACGCATAAGGTAAGCCTATATGCCAGGTGGTTACACATGATTGGGACACCTCATTAAGTAGAAGGTGTTAGAAAGCATGATAGTCATCTCATGCAAAGTGACACTTGGACTAATGCATAGTTGATTAAGCATGCAACATGACATGTGGCAAACAAGTGGCAGCAAAAGAGGAGAAGTAGAATGGTAAGTTCTCTATAAATAGGACCTTGAGGGGAAAAGTAATGACTGATGATTCGGTAATAATAATTCTTGAGAGAAAGAAAAAAGGAGAACTGAAAGAAGAAAACCTTGCGTCTGTAAGAGGAAGACAACCTTGACACCTAAGTCATCTAGTGTTAAGAAGTTGGCTTGCGTCGAGAAGGGTAAGCCTTGCGTTTTACACGAATTCAACATAAAGGGGTGAACGCAACGATGCGTTCAAATTAGACCTTGTGTTCAAGGAAGGTCGACGCATCCGAAAGGGTAAGAAGAGTCAGTCTGCACCTTGCGTTTAAGGGCAGGCTTGCGTCCAATTTGTTACCAGAAATAGTTTGCGGGGTAGAAGACCAAACCCTTGCGTTCAAGGAGCTCGGGAAGACAAGGATTGGAAGGAAAAAAAAAAAAAAAAAAGGAAATATCTTAAGAAATTGTGAGTGACTCTCTTTTTCTTTCAAATTGAGTTTTGTTGAACTGTTCTTATATGATATGGTTTATGATAACTGTTTTCTTGAAACGCATCGTTTAAAAGGCATGTAATCTTATTGTTTTACTATATTGAAAAGCATGTTGCAAAGTACAGTTTATCAAGAAACATCTTGATTTTTATGAAAGGTTTATATGAATGATCTACTCAAAATGATTGATAAAATGTTTAAGAGGAGGCTCAGTGCTTATCTCTTTGAGAAGGCTCGTGAGTTTCCCTGGGACCCAGTACTTAAGGACATGAGAAGGTACATGGGCAACCCGTCATATGCCTATGTGCACATAGAGGTTAAGCTGGCTAGTGCATTGAGCTTGCTCTGCTTGAAGCCAGGGATGATTTCGACGTTGGGTGTGTTGAGCCTTGCTCCACCCCAACTAAGGATGTTTTCGACGTTGAGAGCATTGAGCTTTGCTCCGCCTCAACTAAGGGAAAAGATTGAAAAACCAAATGGTTTTCTCTTTAAATATTCTGGAAAACGATTCTATGGATTTAGAACGGATTTACATGAATGACAAAGAATTGTAGAAAATCTGTTCCTGTTGAATCCTTCTTTTAATGCGTTTTACTGTAACATGCCTCTTTTTGAATGAAAGATAGTTTACAAAACTTGTCACTCACGGGGCTTAGCTCACGTTTTCCCATGTTTTCTAATTTTCCAGGTAGCAAGCGAGTTCGGGATGCTATGCATGCGTCGAACCTCGTCTGGGCCGTCTTTGGTAAAAGGAATGGTTGGTCAGTGAACCTTATAGAGGAGTCAAGGTTAGTGACTTCACATCTTCTTTCGGGTTATGGAGGATAATCCGAGAGGGGGTGTGACATTTTTCATCATTTAACTATCAAAATCATGTGTTTAGCTCTAAAGTTACTCTAATTAAATCAAATAGTGACTACAATAACTTGTATTTCTACAAGTTATCACACCCCCAAATTTGAGTTAATGTTTGTCCTCGAACATTTATTTGAAAATTTATTAAATTCTACAGCCCAAGCCTAAGTAAAAGCGCACCCTCTCAACATGCCTTCTAATACTTGACTATATCAACAATCAGATAACCATACCAAGCACTTTTTCAATCGATGCTTTGAAAGTACTTCTAATTTTTAGATGCGGCAAGCTTATTCCTCAAAAATACCCTTACTCATTTCCAGCCAATCTGATGTCCTCATTTTAGAAATGTGCCTTGGAGTTCATTCATTCATAAAGTTTCAAAAAAATATTTTTTATTTATTTATTTTTTTTGAAGTGGACTTGCGTTGATCCGGGCTATCTACCTTCGTTTTGACATACCAACGATGGAGTGCATGGAGGCAGCCAACATCGAGCAAATAACCTTTCACAACTCGGCACTTATCGTGTTTCTTTTTGGTTGCGTCGACAGTGGTATCGTTTATTTACTATGCGCTGATCTTGGACTCTCACCTTTGATTATGGGGTGTTAAAGAGCCAATCTCAACCCAACTCTTAACAGGCTGATTTTATGCGTTGTCAGCGGAGTTGTTTGTCCAAAGAATTTTTATTTTTTTATTATTATTATTTTATTTTATTTTATTTACTTTATTTTATTTATTTTATATATATATATATATATTTTTTTTTTTTTGAATTCTGAACGCATGGCTCAAACCTTTCGTACCCCCAAATTTGAAGGCAGCAAGGTCCTCATTGCTGAAATCGAGTAATGAGATTGCTTTAGAAAAATTTTTTAAAAGAGGTTTGAGGCAAAGCTTGCAACGCATACTAACTCTTAGAAGTAATTTACCAAGTGTAATATCCTAAGGCTTGCAGGTCAATCCTCTTATTTCAATAAGTCTATAGGTGAAGCACATAAATTTTATCATGGAGGTTGGATGCATAAACAAAAACAAGGCGGAGAGAATAATAAAGCAAGAAATAATTGAAAGTACAAACTAAAGAGAACAAAGAGTAATTCATGAATTGAATAATGTATTGATACAAATGTATTATGCGTTGTACTAATTACAAAAAGAATTTAAAGTAGTATACAAAAGAAAAGAAGGGAAAAATCCCAAAAGAACACTCCCAAATTTAAGTTCTCCCTGGGGCGTTGTCATTGTTGTCCGCAGGGGGAGGATTTGAATCGTTGAACGGTAAGGGTTGTTGGAGGGAAGGAGGGATAACTGACGCTGGGATGCGTTGGACGAACACTTCATAAATATAGTTCATCAAAGTGCTGAACTGTTCGTCCTGACGCCGAGCTTGGCGTTGAACAAAACTTCTAAGCTCCGATTGTTGCTAAGCCATTTGAGTCACTTGCTGACCCAATTGTGAAAGTTGTTGAGCTAACTCTTGTTGTCGCTGGAGACTTTCCATCTCCTTGTGCCTTATTTCATCCAGATCTCCCATGATGGGGTGAAGGATCCCATCATCCAAATACTCAGCAAATCATCCAAATTTAAGTCCACAAACGGCAGCGGAGCAGAGGCGTGCTGCAAGTGATACGGTTCTTGATGAGTGCTGGTGGTTGCTTCTGCCTGCGATTGGAAAATTGAGGTTCATGGCGAGGCGGTGAGAAGTGAAAGGGCGCTGACTCCTCAGGATCCAGAGTCAGGGTCGACTCAACGGGTGGTGGTGGTGGTGGTGGAGTTGCCTCTCGAAAGGTGGATACTTGAGGTGGGGAGAGGGTTAACTCCAAGTGGGGCGAAGAATGTGTTGTGTGGTAATTGTATGTGTAAATTGTCCTAACGCAAGGTGCTAAATGATGTGATTATGTGTTCAACATATCATGCTTTGAACATGCTATGCGTTCTATTACTATGCGTTGGTGAACTTGTCAAGTTTTCCTATCCTTTACCCAAGTATAAGCAAAGGAGTAGGTTTTCCCGATGAGTCCGAGGTCGAACACAGGGATTATATTGATTCAATATTTAGTTGAATTTCATGCGTTGCAGTGATAACCAAGAAATAGTTGAGAGTTGTTTTTAATCTAAAGAAAGTGATTGTTTATACACTAGGCTAAAATTGTGAAAGATGGAAAGCATGCGACACAGCAAATTCAACTAAAGATGTGAGTGAATGGATAAAGAAAGGGTTCGGGTTGATTAACATCTAACGTCGGAAGCGCATAGTAGTATTCTATTCATACTTGCGACTCTTCTCCCGGTTGTCAGCCGCTATGCGTTATATGTCTATAACGCATAGGAGAGTGTTAAGAACCAAGGTTATCCCCATAGACAGGTAACACTACTTGGCCCTTGTCAATTGAGTTCCACAATCACTTACCCTCTCGAGCAGTTTGATTATTACTACTTATATCGATTTGTCAGGTGGACATAAGCATCGGATTAAGATTGCAATTGACAAGATAAAATAGTTACACTATGGTTCCTAGTTAGATGCTAACGCAACCCTAGACCCTTGAGTGATTAGTTACTCATGGTTTGAAAGTGAAAAGCGGAAAGTTTAGAGAAATGAGTAGACATGGAAGATAATTATATTGATGAAATGGGATATAATTTTCGATAAGTTCAATGTCTTGACACAAATCTAAAATTAAGATAGAATAATAAGAAAGTAGGGAAGGCGTCAATGTCCTGAGTCGCCCGGATGGAAGCGTGAGGTTCTGCTGTGAAGTGGTCTGGCGGAGGGAAGACTCTTCTCTCTCGAGCTATTCATCTCCGGCTGAAGTCTGAGAGAACTCTGCTGTCACTTATGGAGTTCTTCCGAGAATCAACAACCTTTTCTCATCTTGCAGAGCTGCCCTTTTATAGATGATGCTCCGCAATTAATGGCAAATCACTTGATTGGCGGCGAGATTGATACTATGCGTCCATCTCGCCTGATTGCGTGATTCTTGGATCAATTAAAATCCACCACTTTAGCCACAAATCATGTTCGTCAATCATTCGTCAATCTCTCAAGATTCTGATTTGATTCTCAGCGCCTTGCATTAATAGTCGTCTATGCATCCATGAATAGTTTGGCCGATGTCAACGCGGCATAGGTTGCTAACGCGTAGTTATGCGTTGAGTTGTTGTTAACGCATCGTCTGGTTCCTGCGTTAAGAAGTCATCAACGCATCGTTTTCATTTCTGTGACAAAACATGCGTTTTAGGCTCAAAAAGTGGTAAAATCATTTGTCTTCATAAAAATACATTAGTATAACGTAAAGGAAGATTTCTTAATAAAAATTAACATAACTTACCGCATGCTTCTCTATTTAATCTCTATTTATCTAAGAAAAAGGCTATCATAACTTGTATTTCTACAAGTTATCAGAAGGCGACGACACTTCCTTCGACTCTTCGTTTAAATCAGCGATAGGAAGCTGAAGAGGCGTTGGAAGGCCGCATTGGGTGGTAGGGAGATGGAGTGGTTCATTTTTGATTTTAGGGGAAGGAAAAGGGGAAGTTGGTGGTGAAGAGGGCTCCTCAGTGATTTGGGCAATAGGAGGAGTATAAATGGTCAAGGCCTGGGTGTAGGCGTCGAGCTGAACTTCTTCGGCTTCACCAGGTTGTGAACTCGACGCCTGAATCTCAAAATTTTTCTTGACCAGTTTCCTCTTCTTTGGTTGAGGAGGTTGGGGGATGATGGTTCTTGTGACTTTGGCGGCCTTTTCTTTGAGTTGGTTGCGTCAAGCAGATGCGGTGAGTCCTTCAATATTCGTCTCAAACTCTGCGCTGAAAGGACTCCGTTTACTGCTCTGACTGGCGCATCCTCCATGAATTGTGCGTTGGCGCACAGTCTAGTCACAAGAAAGGGGAAGAATAACTGACCCCTTGGCTTGAAGAACAACCCTCGTATCTGTGGGGCAATGATGCGTCCCACATCAAGCTGAATTCCCCGCATGATGCAGTAGATGACCATGGCCCGGTCCCTTCAAATCGAGGCATCATGCGTTGTAGGGAGCAGCGACCGCTTGATGAAATACAACCACAGGTTGGCCTCGGCGATCAAGCAGTTATGCGCCAATGACTGAATGCCCTTTGGGGAAGTGTTCCACTCTAACCCCGGTTTGGCGATGATTGAGAGGGCATCATTCAATTCGGCGTCTGTAGGCGTCGACATGATTCTGTTACCTTCCGCCGCCGCGTTGTTGGGAAGATCAAACAATGTGTTGATCTCTTGAGGCTTGAAGGAAATTACCTCATCTTCGACTTTGACCAAATATGCCTTATGGTGAATTGTTCCTTCGTAAAATGCCTCTACGGTGGTGGGTTGGATGACTTGGCCACTTTCACAAAATTGCCTCCAACCCAATGCGTCGACTCCTTGGATGATGAAGGCGGGCAGCTCAATAGGCTCTGGGAAGAATCCCACTTCAGTGTAGAGCCCACTATATTGTTTCTTTCTGCTCTTCGTCGCCTCCTTTGTTGGTTCCTCAACCAATTTCTCTTTTCCTTTCTCGTTCCTCTTCACGGGACTAGCAGGCGTTCTCCTTGCTCTGCCTGCGTCCACGTCCCTGATAACAACTCCAGGTGCCTTAGCCACCTCATTTTTCTTCTTTTTCTCCGGTAGCTTCTTCTTGGTGAAGGCTACCTCTTTTTCTTTCTTCTTCTCCTCCCTTATCTTTTTTATATTTTTCTTGATGCGTTCAGCTTTCGGTGGCTTCTCCGCATCACTTACTTCCAATTCTACTTCTAACTCCGTCGCAATCTCTGCTATGCGACGGAGAAATTCGGCTTTTCTCACGGCCTTATCAATAGATTGTTCAACAACCGCGATTTCCTCTTTTCTTTTCTTCTTTGCAGCGAGAAACGACTCCGTCTTTTCCTTCATCTTTTTGATGTCGTCCATTTACTTCTTAGACTTCTCTGCCGCTTTCGCTGCTAGCCGCTCAACAGGGGATGCGGCGACCGATGACGCAATAGCCGCAGATGTCCCCGCGTCTTTTCCTTTTTCATTTTTCCTTTTTAGCGGAAGGACATCTTCCTCGGCTTCTTCTTCCCTGACCCTGACTGGCCTGATTTTCTTTTCCTTGGTGGACTTCTTCTTTTCCACCGCCGCTAATACGTTGCCAATGGGTCTTTCATCAGAGTCAGATTTCTCAAGACCACTTATCACAGGGACTGACCCACGCGATTCGTTCTTTGTCCTCTGGTCGACCACCCCGTCCAACCAGTGATCGTCTTCTTCATCGATCGTGTCTAGAATATCTCCGAAGATGGTGGTTTCGTCATTCCTCCCCACCTTTTTGGCTTCAGACAGGTCCTTGGAGCGTGGTGAAGATGAGGATGTCGCTTCCAACTCAGGACTGTTGGGGCGAACAATTGTGAGAGGTTCAGGTGTGGTGGAGGTAGTGGACAGATTCCGACTACCCTGCCTCGAGGATGAGGCCATAGATTTAGGGCTTTTGGAAAAAGTGGGTTTCTGGGAAGCCATGGGTATGGTATGGGTGAAAAGAGAGAAAAATGGGTGAGAATCGGAAGAGATTTTAAAAACAGACCGGAAATTATGCCGGAAATCTGAGAATTCGGAGATATGGAAGCGTAACCTAGAAAAGGGGTGAAAAGGGGTTTATAAAGGGTTTTTGGGTGGGCGCGTGGGTTATCGGCTCGATGCGTGACATCATAGCTGCATTAAATGGTTTGACATCCGTCGATATCAGCTGACTTTAGCGCCGACGCCTTTTCGAATTCTTAATCTGAGCGATCTGACAGAATCGCTTCAGATCCCCCTCGAGGCGTCGAGATAATTCTATCGCATCTTGCAGTTCAGTTTTCACTCAACGCAAAATAATAGATAGCACCCAAACAAAATTTTCAAAGCAGATATAAAAAAAAGAATAAAATCAAATAAAATAAAATCAAATAAAATAAATCAAAATAAATTAAAGAGAATCAAATAAAATAATGACGAAAAGAAAGGGAGAAATGAAACAATGCGGTAAGAATTGAAACAATGCGATAAGAAATAAAACAATGCGGTGAGTAAAAAAGAAAAAGAAAAAAGTTAAGATGCATCCCTGGGATATAAGTGCATGTTGTCAACGCAGGGCGCGTCCATCTTTTCCTCATTCGATCTTTGCTAGGTCAACCGTTACTTTGTCGCGTTCAAGGCAGTCTCCAAAATATGGTTTCACGCGCTGACCATTAACTTTGAATGCGTTGGTGTCGTCTTCATTCATCAACTCTACGGCACCATGAGGAAAGATTTCCTTGATCACGAAGGGACCAGACCATCTTGTTTTTAATTTTCCTAGAAATAAATGCAATCTTGAGTTAAAAAGGAGGACCTTTTGACCTACATACAAAGATTTCTTACTGATGCGTTGATCGTGCTAACGCTTTGTTCGCTCATTGTATATCTTTGCGTTCTCATAGGCTTGCGATCTCCATTCCTCTAGTTCATTCAATTGAAGTTGACGTTCTTCTCCAGCTGCTTTCAGGTCCATGTTCAATCTCTTGGCAGCCCACAATGCTTTATGTTCTAGCTCCAGTGGCAGATGACATGCCTTTCCAAAGACCAGCGCATACGGTGACATTCCGATAGGCGTTTTTAATGCTGTACGGTATGCCCATAATGCCTCGTTTAATTTTGACGCCCAGTCCTTTCGAGAAGTGTTAACTACTTTTTCCAAAATAGTTTTCAACTCTCTATTGGAAATTTCTGTCTGCCCATTTGTCTGTGGGTGGTATACAGTGGCCACCCTATGATGTACATTGTATTTTATTAGCAAATTGGAAATGATTTTATTAATGAAATGCGTACCTTCATCACTAATAAGGGCTCTCGGCGTTCCAAATCTCGTGAATATATTCTTCTGAAGAAAGTTTGAGACTGTCGCCGCGTCATTCCTGGCGCATGAGATTGCTTCGACCCATTTTGATACATAGTCCATAGCTACCAGTATGTAGTTGTGGCCGTTTGATGGTGGAAATGGGCCCATGAAATCAATACCCCAGACGTCAAAGAGCTCGACTTCTAAAATAGAGGTAAGTGGCATTTCGTTCCAACTTGAGATATTTCCGATGCGTTGACATCTGTCGCATCTGATCGCATAGTCCCTAGCGTCTCTAAAAAGAGTTGGCCAGAAGTATCCACTTTGCAATACCTTGGCTGCAGTTCGCTGTCCTCCAAAATGTCCTCCATAGGGGGAGTCATGACATTGAGATAGGATGCGTTGATACGAAGTCGCTGGGACACAAAGTCTGAAGATGTGATCTGGCTCCCTTTTGTAGAGCTAGGGCTCGTCCCAATAATAAAACTTCGCGTCGTGCATCAACTTCTTCTTTTGCTGTGCGTTGAAGTCTTCGAGAAATTGCTTGCACACCAAAAAGTTGACAATGTCTGCATACCACAGCGCGGACTCTATGACTTTCAATACAGCTTCATCTAGAAAGCTTGCGTTGACGTGCAGCTGTTTACGATCGTGTTCCATATTTTCAAGTCTGGAAAGATGATCTACCACGTTGTTCTCTGTTCCTTTTCGATCAACTATCTCTGCGTCGAACTCTTGAAGAAGTAGAACCCATCGAATAAGCCTCGGCTTGGCATCTTTTTTAGTCATCAAATATCGGATAGCTGAGTGGTCAGTGTGGATGATGACTTTCGACCCTAGAAGATATGCTCTAAATTTTTCCACAGCGAATACTACCACCAGCAACTCTTTCTCAGTAGTGGTATAATTTGCTTGAGCTGCGTTGAAAGTTTTGCTGGCGTAGGCTATAGGGTGCAGCATTCTGTCTCTGCGTTGAACCAACGCAGCGCCCATCGCATAGTCGCTTGCATCACACATTAACTCAAATGGTTGCGACCAGTCTGGGGCAATTAAAATTGGTGCTGATACCAGTGCTGCTTTCAGAGTCTCGAACGCCTTGAGGCATTCTTCATAAAAAATGTAAGGTCGATTTTGCTCCAGCAATGAGCTTAAAGGGCGTGCAATTTTTGAAAAGTCCTTGACGAATCTTCTATAAAAGCCTGCATGTCCCAAGAAGCTGCGAAGTGTCTTGACATTTGTAGGCGGTGGGAGCTTTTCTACGGCTTCAATTTTGGCCTGATCGACTTCAAGGCCCTTCTTGGATATCTTGTGACCGAGGACAATTTCTTCATTCACCATAAAGTGACATTTTTCCCAATTTAGCACTAAGTTGGTGTCCTCGCATCTTTTCAATACCTTTTCCAGATTGGTTAGACACGTTTCAAACGAATTCCCAAAGACTGAAAAATCGTCCATGAATATCTCCACAGATTCTTCTAAAAATTCAGAGAAGATTGCCATCATACACCGCTGAAAGGTGCTTGGGGTGTTACATAATCCAAACGGCATGCGTCGAAATGCAAAAGTACCATAAGGACATGTAAATGTTGTCTTCTCCTAGTCTTCTGGAGCAATCATGATCTGGTTGTATCCGAAATAGCCATCCAAGAAGCAAAAGAATTCATTTCCCGCAAGTCTATCTAACATCTGGTCAATAAAGGGCAGTGGGAAATGATCCTTCTTTGTCGCCGCGTTGAGCTTTTTGTAGTACATGCAAATTCTCCACCCCGTGACAGTGCGGGTGGGGATCAATTCATTATTCTTGTTCGGGACTACAGTCATACCTCCTTTCTTGGGGACACATTGCATAGGACTTACCCATTTACTATCAGAGATGGGAAAGATAACGCCTGCGTCCAACCATTTAAGTACCTCTTTCTTGACAACTTCCTTCATCGCTGGGTTTAGCCGCCTTTGGGCCTCGATGGATCCGTCTTTTCCTTCTTCTAGACGAATCTTATGCATGCAGTATGTGGGGCTGATGTCAAACCCCCTCCCGGATTATCCTGCATAACCCAAAAGGAGATGGGAAGACAGCAACCTTGACTCTTCTGTAAGGTTCACTGCCCAACCTCACCATCTGCTTACTCTTGACAAACCTCGACTTTGATCGGCAACGGGAATTGTCATGCTACCTGAAAATGGAAAACATATGAAAGCATGAGCTAACAGCTCAGTGAGTAACAGTTTCTAAAAAACATTATACTTTAGCTGTAAAACTGATTTATCTCGTATAAAAGATTTCACTGAAAATCAGTTTATAACATGGTCACTTCTTGGTTATATCATGTAAATATATCTACTTGGAATAAATAATATAAATCTCATTCATTTCAATTCCTTTTTCCTTAGTTGAGGCAGAGCAGTGCTCCACGCTCCTCAACGTCGATTACCCTTATCTGTGTGAAGCATCTCAACGCATAAGCGTCATATATATATATATTCATTCTTCTATGTGCATAAGCATACTATTGCTCGGGCTGCTCATATGCCTTCCTTCTATCCTCGAGCATTGGGTCCCATTCTATTTTCCGGTTACCCATTTGCCTTCATCTAGTCCTTGAGCAATGGGTACCCTTCGTAACTCGGGCTGCCCTCAATGCCTTCTACGAGTCCTTGAGCATTGGGGTCCCTTTTCCAAGCTTTATAAAACACTATACATATTTTGGAAACATTGTATTAACAGCACATAACTTAACTGTTTCTCAAGTTACAAGTAAAACGCATACATATGTTACTGAACGCGTACTCTTATCTTCTATAAACAACATATTCATGTATTCTTTATATAACAACGCATGCTCTATTTCATTTGAAACCATGTAATCATATTCATTAAGAACTCATTTATTTTTTATAAAACGCAGGTGTTACTCACCTCTACTTGCCAAAGAATACTTCTTCTTCCTTTCCTCTATTTCCTCTTCCTGTGTTTTTGGACGCAACGTTCAAATCTCAGAAACGCAAAGCTCCACTTCCTTTGTCAGCTCGGTTGAACGCATCCCGACTCTTCTTACTTTTCCTTTGGATGCGTTGTCTTCTCTTGGACGCAAGGTCCATCATGGACGCATCTTCTAGCTTTGGACGCCGCGTTCACCTTCTTTCTTGACCGCATCCTCCTACCACAGACGTCCTTTTTGCCTTCTTCTCTTTTTCTCTCCAGAATTCTCCTTTCAGAGTCATCAGTTGCTCCTTTCCCCTCAAAGTTCTATTTATAAGGAGCTTGCCATCCAACTCCTTCTCTTCTTTTGCCACTTGTTCGCCACATGCCACGCTGCATGCTTAATTAACCATGCATTAAACCAAGTGTCACCTTGCATGAAACACTTGACATGCCTTCAACACCTCCTACTAATAAGGTGTCAACTCTATACAAAGCGACCTAGCCTTTATAAGCTGATCTTATGCGTCCAACATTCCCAATGAACAACTTTTATTCAATACAACGCCCTCATGCGTTAGTTGAATTTCCCTTAAGCTTTGAGCTTCACTGCTCACTTTTCTAACTCTCAGCCAACTATACTACTGTCTTTGGCGCATAGAGATAATTTTGTCTTCAACGCATAGGGACCTTAACGCATAACAACCTTGCCAACGCATGGTAAGCCAAGTACGATCCTTTCCCCTGCCAACGCAGCGACTGCTTCAGCTCACAACACCATTTGTGATTTCACCTTTAGCGCATAACCGCACTATTACAAACCATTGCTTACATATGCCACTAAGCTTCAATGACAAATGTGCAATACTATACGTTTATACCTCATCGCATCATACCATGAGTCCAACTCTCAAATTCATAACGAATAAATCCTTCTCCATTTCTTCCTCTATGCATTTCACATCTTTCCCTTCTCGGTTTACTTCCATGCGTCCACCCCTACCATGCGTTACCTAGTCCTGACCATGCGTCCAACATGGTCTTTTACCTCATTTCTTCATAGACTCTTCAACGCTTCGTTTTCTTAAAAAGTAGGGTGTGACAGCTGATCCCCTTGATATCAGCCAATGTCCATCCGACAGCTCGGATGTGCTTTTTTAAAATAACTAACAAAGCTGATTCTTGGTTAGGGGATAAAGCAGTAGAAATAATTACTAGAAGATAGTTACCTTCCCCTAAGTAGGCATATTTCAAGTGAGCTGGCAACACTATCAACTCGATTTTTGGCGCTTCTTCCAGAGATGGTTTCGTTCGTTGGTTGATCTGATTCAGAATCAAGGTTTCATAAGTAGAATGGACCAAAGCACAACATTGTTCAGGCTGCTGCACGTCCAGATTTGCAATGGTTTCATCATTTTCTTCAAGCCACATTTCATGTAACTTATTGATAACTTGTAGAAATACAAGTTATTATAACCTTTTTCATAGATAAATAGAGTTTAAATAGAGAAGCATTTGGTAGTTTATGCTAAATTCTATTAATAAATATTCCTTTGCGTTATACTCTTGTATTTTTATGAAGATAATGATTTTACCACTTTTTGAGCCTAAAAAGCATGTTTTGACGCAGGAATGCAGACGATGCGTTGATGACTTCTTAACGCAGGACGACGCGTTAGCAATCTGTTATTCGTGGACGCATGATTTGAATGGAACGCAAACAACCTGACGATGCGTTAACAACAACTCAACGCATAACTACGCATTAGCAACCTACGACGCGTTGACATCGGCCAAACTATGCATGGACGCATAGACGACCGTTAAGACAAGGTGTTGAGAATCAGATCGGAATCTTGAGAGGTTGACGGATGATTGACGAACATGATTTGTGGCTAAAGTGGTGGATCTTAATTGGCCCGAGAATCACGCAATCAGGCGAGATGGACGCAGTATCAATCTCGCCACCAATCAAGCAGATTTGCCATTAACTGCGATTGTATCATCTATAAAAGGGCAGCTCTGCGAGATGAGAAAGATTGTTGATTCTCGGAAGAACTCTATAAGTGACAGCAGAGTTCTCTCAGACTTCAGCCGGAGACGAATAGTTCGAGAGAGAAGAGTCTTCCCTCTGCCGCACCACTTCACAACAGAGCCTCACGCTTCCATCCGGGCGACTCAAGACATTGACGCCTTCTCTGCTTTCTTTCTTATTGTTCTTTCTTAATTTTAGATTTGTATCAAGGAATTGAACTTATCGAAAATTGTATCTCATTTCATCAATAGAACTATCTTCCATGTTTACTCATTTCTCTAAACTATCCGCTTTTTACTTTCAAACAATGAGTAACTAATCACTCAAGGGTCTAGGGTTGCGTTAGAATCTAACTAGGAACCACAATGTAACTATTATATCTTGTCAATTGCGAGCTTAATCCGATGCTTACGTCTATCTGACAAATGGATAAGTAGTAATAATCAAACTGCTCGAGAGGGTAAGTGATTGTGGAACTCAATTGACAAGGGCCAAGTAGTGTTACCTGTCTATGGGGATAACCTTGGTTCTTAACACTCTCCTATGCGTTATAGACATATAACGCATAGCGGCTGACAACCGGGAGAAGAGTTGCAAGTATGAATAGAATACTACTGTGCGTTTCCGACGTTAGATGTTAATCAACCCGAACCCTTTCTTTATCCATTCACACACATCTTTAGCTGAACTTGCTGTGTCGCATGCTTTCCATCTTTCACAATTTTTAGTCTAGTGTACAAACAATCGCTTTCTTTAGATTAAAAACAACTCTTTCAAATATTTATTGGTTATCACTGTAACGCATGAAATCCAACTAAAAACTTAATCAACATAATCCCTGTGTTCGACCTCGGACTCACCGAGAACACCTATTCCTTTGCTTATACTTGGGTAAAAGGATAGGAAAACTTGACAAGACCACCAACGCATAGTCTCGACGCATGGACTCAACGCATGGGATCAGCGCATAGGCTCGACGCATGGGTTTCACTTGTCCACGCAGCAGCTTCGTCTCTTCGTACTTCTATTGTTTGCGCTTATTTTCTTCTTAACCCTTCGTTAGGAACATAAAAGCTCATCGTTTTTTAGGTATTTTCCTTTGTAAGTAGTGCCAACACATGGTGATACATTTTTCATCATTTAACTACCAAAATCATGCGTTTAGCTCTAAAGTTACTCTAATTAAATCAAATAGTGACTACAATAACTTGTATTTCTACAAGTTATCATTGGCCGACGCAACCTTCTGTGCAAAGCTGCAGCAATGCATAGCTTACACTTGCTGTTTTACAATAGTTCAACGCCCACTCGCCGGATAGCCAATTAACGCGTGATCCTCTTGGCCACTCTTCTAATGTACCAATACATACCAACCTTCAACGCATAGTGCTTCCAACGCCTTGTGGCCTTCAACGCCTCGTGGCCGTTAATGCCTAGTGACCTTCAACGCCTAGTGGCCTTCAACGCCTCGTGGCTGTTGACGCCTAGTGACCTTCAACGCCTAGTGGCCTTCAACATATTCTCAACGCGTAGCTCCACTAACGCATGGCCAACACTTAGCCACTTTTGATCCATACTATTCAGCCGACTTTTCTAATCACTGCCCATTTCATAGTTTCTTCTCAACTTGCCAACTTCCCAAATGTCAGGTAGGGCTTATCACGTTTCTCTACCGTATACTACCCGACCTTAACGTCTCAAATGCATACTTCTATGCTTTTGTTTCTTATCGCATATTACCATACGTCTGCCTTAATTACGTACCGTCAAGTGTTTCTACCATGCGCCCAACACGGTTTTCCACTAAGTATACGTCCAACTTCACTTACCTCTTAGCTATTCTTTTTAACCCTGCTCATCACTTGATGAGGTTTCCTTTCTTCCAGAAGTCTTACCTCTAAGCTTAAAATCATGGTTGCGTTCTCCTGATCTGTTTATCCTACATAGTATAATTCTCAACTTCAAGAATTACTTTGATTTTAAGATTCAGGATTCGTTCAACTCAACCTTTCTATCAAATCCTTCTAATTCAAATTTCATCTACGGCCTATGTAAACTAACACTTGAGCACAACCGCTCTTGTCCTACTTCTTTCCTTTATAAGCTCTTCCACGAAATAGTCTTAGAAAGTGGGTGTGACAATTAATCACTGTGCCTTTATTTCGAGGATGATCATTGGCTAAAAAAATTAAGTCTATGTCACACCCTACTTAAGAAACCGATGCGTTGAAGAGTCTATGAAGAAAGAAGTAAAAGACCATGTTGGACGCATGGTCAGGGCAAGGTAATGCATGGTAAGGGTGGACGCATGGAAGTAAACCGAGAAGGGAAAGAATAAAACGCATAAGAGAAATACGCATTGGCGATGATAAGATGCTTAAGCAAGAAAGGAATGAAGTTATGTTATGAAGTGTTGAAAGAGATCTAAGTCTCAGAAAGATAGAATATTAAAGCAAATTGAGTAACACATAGACTTATAGCAAGGAATGTTCACAAGTGTTGGAGAAGGTTGTGAAGTAAACATAAAACTGGAGCATGTGGTGGACGCATGCTAATCTATCTTAAGAGAAATAGTTTAAGTGTAAGGATAAGGTTAAAAGAGTAACATTGGGAATAATCAAGGAATGTCCAAGGATAGGAATATGGTCATGGACGTAGGATGAAGGTAAACGTAATAGGACAACGCATAGAGGAAGAACTAGAGAAGGATTTATTCGTTATGAATATGAGAGTTGGATGCGTGGTATGATGCGATGAGGTATAAACGCATAGTATTGCACGTTTGTCATTGACGCCTAGTGGCATATGTAAGCACTAGTTTATAATAGTGTGGTTATGCGTTAAAGGTGAAATCACGAATGGTGGTGTGAGCTGAAGCAGTCACCGCGTTGGCAGGGGAAGAAACGTACTTGGCTTACCATGCGTTGGTAAGGTTGTCATGCGTTGAGGTCCCTACGCGTTGAAGACAGAATTATCTCTATGCGTCAAAGACAGTAGTATAGCTGGCTGAGAGTTAGAAAAGTGAATAGTGAAGCTCAAACCTTAAAGGAAACTCAACTAATGCATGAGGGCGTTGTATTGAATAAAAATTTGTTCATTGGAAATGTTGGACGCATAAGATAAGCTTATAAAGGCCAGGTGGCTTCGTATAGATTTGACACCTTATCAGTAGTCGGTGTTGAAGGCATGTTAAGTGTTTCATGTAAGGTGACACTTGGACTAATGCATGGTTAATTAAGCATGCAACGTGACATGTGGCAAACAAGTGGCAAAAGGATAGAAGAAGTTGGATGGCAAGCTCCTTATAAATAGAACTTTAAGGGAAAAGGAGCGACTGATGACTCTCAAAGAAGAATTTTGGAGAGAAAAAGAGAGGAAGAAAGCAACAAGGACGTCCGTAGTAGGAGTCTGCGGCCAAGAAAGAAGGTATTTGACAACTTAGCTATTTTATGTAAAGAAGTTGTCTTGCGTTAAAAGCGGTCGGCCTTGCGTCGAGGACAAACATAATGTCCAAGGTGAACACGGCGTCCAAAGTTAGGTGATGCGTTCAAGTTGGACCTTGCGTTCAAGTTGGACCTTGCGTCCAAGTGAGGGTGACGCATCCAAAAGAGAAGTAAGAAGAGTTGGGATGCACTTTGCGGAAGTATCAACCTTGCGTTGAAGGGCAGGGTTGCGTTCAACCGAGCTGGCAGAGGGAAATGGAGCTTTGCGTTTCTGAGACTAGAACGCTGCGTCCAAGAAGCTCGGGAAGAGGAAACAGAGGAAAGGAAGAAGAAGTATTCTTTGGCAAGTACAGGTGAGTAACACCTGCGTTTTACAAAATATAAATGAGTTCTTTATGAATATAATTTTATGGGTTTCTAATGAAACAATGCATGCATTTTCATATATGAAGCATATGAACATGTTGTTTATAAAACTAAGAGCATGCGTTTATATATATATAAGAATATGAGCCAGCTGAGAAGCATGCGTTTGACTTGAAAACTTGAGAATGCTGGGTAACGCATGGTAACTTTGAGAATGCTGAGTAAGGCATGGTGATTGATTGAAACTTGTATTCATGGTTTTTCTAAAAGGCATGGTGTTATATGATTTCTAGAATGATTTGAAAATAGATTTGTATGAACAGCGTGCTGGTTGATATTAAAGCTGGAAAATGAATTTAGCATGCTGATGATGTTTTCATGAAAGATTTGGAAACGGTTAATTTATGTGTTATTAATATAATGTTTCCAAAATATATATGGTGTTTTATAAAGCTTTGAATAGGGACCCCAATGCTCAAGGACTCGTAGAAGGCATTGTGGGCAGCCCGAGTTATAAAAGGTACCCAATGCTCAAGGACTAGATGAAGGCAAATGGGTAACCGGAAAATAGAAATGGGACTCAATGCTCAAGGATAAAAGGAAGGCATATGGGCAGCTCGAGTAATAATATCTATGTGCACATAGAAGAATATATATATTTACAACGCTGATGTGTTGAGATTACTCCACACAGCTAAGGATAATCGACGTTGAGGAGCGTTGAGCACTGCTCCGCCTCAACTACGGAAAAAGTATTTGAAATGAATGAGATTTATATTATTTATTCCAAACAGATATGAATACATGATATAACCAAGAATTAATCATGTTATAAACTGATTTTAGTGTGATATTTTATACGAGTTCAATCAGTTTTACACTTAAAGTATAATGTTTTTCAGAAACTGTTACTCACTGAGCTGTTAGCTCATGCTTTCATATGTTTTCCATTTTCAGGTAGCATGACAGTTCCCGTTGCCGATCGAAGTCGAGGTTTGTCAAGAGCAGGTAGATGGTGAGGTTGACAGTGGGTTGCGTGACAGGGTAGTCGGTAACTGCTGTCTTCACATCTCTTCTCGGGTTATGGATGATAATCCAGGAGGGGGTGTGACAGTCTAGCATGGGATATAGGAGTATTTTCCCTCATTTGTCAAACTTGAAAGAGATTCCTCTTTGTCAATCGATTTTTCTTCTTGAATGCATTCTATTAATCATGTTATCTCAGGAATGTCTGACAAACTAGTCTAGATTATATGATTAATAGCTAGAGATTTGCACTTAATCCGAAAAACTGATGACAATGAATCGTTAAGTAGTAACGGAAAGGTTAGCTTGTGAATTTCTTGGCATCCAACTAATGAACATTGATTAACCAATCTAGAAAAAATACACATTGAGCATCTAATTAGGCATCATCTATTAGGAGTTCATCATCAAAGATTTTAATGCGGTTAAACTAATTAATTAGCACGCGTTCATGATAACTTGTAGAAATACAAGTTATGATAGCCTTTTTCTTAGATAAATAGAGATTAAATAGAGAAGGATGCGGTAAGTTATGTTAATTTTTATTAAGAAATCTTCCTTTACGTTATACTAATGTATTTTTATGAAGATAAATGATTTTACCACTTTTTGAGCCTAAAACGCATATTTTGACACAGGAATGCAAGCGATGTGTTGATGACTCCTTAACGCAGGAACCAAATGATGCGTTAACAACAAATCAACGCATAACTACGCGTTAGCAACCTACACCACGTTGACATCAACCAAACTATTCATGGACGCATAGACAACCATTAATGCAAGGCGCTGAGAATCAACTCAGAATCTTGAGAGATTGACGTATGATTGACGAACATGATTTGTGGCCAAAGTGGTGGATCTTAATTGACCCGAGAATCACGCAATCAGGCGAGATGGACGCATAGTATCAATCTCATTGCCAATCAAGCAGATTTGCCATTAATTGCGAACGCATCATCTATAAAAGGGCAGCTATGCGAGATGAGAAAAGGTTGTTGATTCTCGGAAGAACTCCATAAGTGACAGCAGAGTTCTCTCAGACCTCAGCCGGAGACGAATAGCTCGAGAGAGAAGAGTCTTTCCTCCGTCGGACCACTTCACAGCAGAGCCTCACGCTTCCATCTGGGCGACTCAAGACATTGACGCCTTTCCCTGCTTTCTTTCTTACTGTTCTATCTTAATTTTAGATTTGTATCAAGGCATTGAACTTATCGAAAATTGTATCTCATTTCATCAATATAATTATCTTCCATGTCTACTCATTTCTCTAAACTTTCCGCTTTTTACTTTCAAACCATGAGTAACTAATCACTCAAGGGTCTAGGGTTGCGTTAGCATCTAACTAGGAACCATAGTGTAACTATTTTATCTTGTCAATTGCAATCTTAATCCGATGCTTATGTCCACCTGACAAATCGATATAAGTAGTAATAATCAAACTGCTCGAGAGGGTAAGTGATTGTGGAACTCAATTGACAAGGGCCAAGTAGTGTTACCTGTCTATGGGCATAACCTTGGTTCTTAACACTCTCCTATGCGTTATAGACATATAACGCATAGCGGCTGACAACCGGGAGAAGAGTCGCAAGTATGAACAGAATACCACTGTGCGTTTCCGATGTTAGATGTTAATCAACCTGAACCCTTTCTGTAACACCCCCACCCAAGATATTATATATACTTCTATATCTATACCCTGGAGTGAGTGTTATCTAATCTGTATTCTATTATACATTGTTGTAAATGCATTAGTATATCACAACTAGACAATGAAATGCTCGGCCTTACAACATTATAACAAAATTTCTTAATAAGATTGCATATTCAACGCATACAATTGAATATGAAGATACTCGCAAGAAAAACTACAACTCTTTATTACACCCCTAAATTTTTAACCATCAGACTTGTCTTCATCAGGTTTGCGTTGCTGCTCAGGCGCAGGGCGCTGCGGTATTGGAAGACAAGTGGCTGTTGGAGGCATTCCGGAATGTTAGGGGGCAGGATTTCCGGTCGGATCGAGAGCAGTTGATGAACGTAATTCAGTGTGAATTGAAACTGCTCCGTCTTCCGGCGTGCTAACATATTCAATGAATGCATCACTGAACGCAAGATTGATTGTTGCAGATATGTTTGCACTGTCTCCCATTCAAGATCAAGTTGGGCTTCTTGCTGCGGTGGTTGCGTTGGTGGTTAAGGCGGGTTTGGCTGAGGGCGAAAGGTTGATGGAGTTTCATCAAACGCAGGGGATGATGGACGCATAAAAGTCGCGCCAAAATCCCCATAGTGTGAGTCATCAACTCTTATTGAGGAGATTGGGGAGGAGGGTTTTGCGGAAGGTTGAGGTTTAGAAGGTTTTGGGCGATGCGTTTTAGGAGGAGGTGGAGGTGGCTTAGGGCGATGCGTCTCAGGAGGAGGTGGAGGTGGAGTTGGTTCTCTTCTTGTTGTTGAAAGTGGGGGTGAAGGGCTTGAGGTTGGGGAAGGTCTAATGGTGGCATCAGGACTTGCCACAGCCTTGCGTTTCAGCTTGGACGGCTTCCCCTTCTTCTGGGGTTGCGACTTTGGAGGCGGAATGGGTTGATGAGGTCTTTTGGTGGCCTTAGCAGGCTCTGGCGGATATTGTGATCCTCTCATCAACCGACACAAAGTCTTGTGGGCGATTACGCCACTGACTTCAATCATCTTCTCTGCGTCTAACACTTCTGTTGGCCCTCCGATGGAAGCATTGACGTACAAATTCATGATAAGAGTAGGGAAAAAGAGTTGGCCCTTTGGCTTGTTGAACACCTCTCTTATCTGTGCCGCGATTATGCGTCCAACATCCAGGGTGATGCACCGCATAATGCAATAAGCTACCATCACCCGATCCCTTGATACTGTTTTGTCATGCGTTGTAGGGATCAACCGCTTCTTCACCAAGTATACCCATAGGTTTGCCTCTGGTCTTAGGCTGCTAGCGGATAGCGTTTTAATACCTGTGGGTGAAATGTCCCACTTAGCCCCAGGCTTCGCCAATACTCGGATTGCGTCCTCCATTAACTCTGGTGGAGTTGATTCTATAATCTTGTTTCCTTCCGCATCCGAGTTGTCCCTCAACTGATAGATTGCATTTATTTCCCTTGCGTTGAACGGGACTTCAGTTTCATCCACCACCACCACGTCTTCCTCTTCATCTATGCGTCTGTTATAAAAACTGTGGACTACGTTAGGTTGGACCCAAGAGGTGCTGGAACAGAAGTTTCTCCAGCCGTGGTGGTCAATAATTTCGGTGATGTATGGCGGCACTAGGGCTTCTTCAGGGAAAAATCCCACCTCAATCAACAAGTCAGGGAACGCTCTGCGTCTCCCTTTTCCTTCCTTCTTTTGTGGCGACGCATCAGCCACCTTCGCTTTTCCTTTGGCCTTAGCGGGAATTTCATCCACAGTTCTCTTCTTGCTCTCGGCCACTTCAACTGGTGCCTCAGTCACCTTCTCCTTCCCTTTGCGTTTCTCATTATGCGTGCTTGGGAGTTTGGTGACTGAAACCTCTTTTTCTTTCTTCTTCTTCTTCTTCAAGGTGCTAACACCTTGTTCCTCTCTCGCATCCTCCCCGATGTGTTCATTCCTTGTAGGCGAGTGATGCGTACTTCTTTTCTTCTTTTTCTTCTTGCCCTCCCCCTCTTCTTGGGCTTTTATTCTAGCAGCCAGCTCCTCATCCTCTTCAATTTGTAGCTCTTTCTCAAGCTCCTCGGTTGCTTTTTCTATTCTTTCTTCTTCCCTCATTTCCTCTTCAAATGCCAATGCGGCTTCTTCTATTTGAGGATCAGAAAGGCCTTGCGTCTCCCCTTCTTCTTGAGGTCGCACTTCCTTGCGCGCCTTCTTGCTGGACAATACGTCCTTGGCAATTTTCTCAGCTTCTTTTCTTAGGGCCCTGAGCTCTTTCCTCAACTTGGCCCTCTTCTTTTTCATCTTCTCTGCCAGCCTATCAAAGGATGTTGCCGCAATTGGGGACTTAGGACCGTCTCCTTGCTCTGTGGTTTTTGGCTCTTCATCCTCGGCAGATTCTTGTGATACCCTTCGTTTCTTTCTCAACAGGAGTACCACTTCCTTTTCCTCTTCTCTTCTTCTCTTGGCCTCTGTAGCCATCACAACTTTTCTGATCAGTCCTTCATTGGAGTCAAGGGTCATCTCCTCAGGACTGATAGACGCAGGGACAGACCCTTGCGTTTCATGTGGCTCGCCTACGACCTTCTTGCTGTAGGCGGCTTCTCCTTCCTAATCTCCCCCACTCTTTTCACCCTCCCGAGTCTCTTTCAACTGACTCTGGACCTCTTTTATCGGCGAGGGTGATTCCCTTCTTGCGTCTGAGACGGTTACATCCATTAGGTCACGTAGTCCGCTCAGGATTTCGGCTATCCACTCGTCTGGGGAACATGCAGAATTCACTTCCCCTACTGTGACAGCCACTTCTTCAACTTCTTCTCTTCCCATCTCTTCTGTCCCTTTCGTGCTGAGTGGACGCGATAGGGGCAAGGGCTGGTTGACTTCCCCGTCATCCTCCCTACCCTTTGCCTCCCTTTCCTCCTGAGCTATTCGCTCCAAAATATCGCTGAATACGTCTCGTTCTTCTCTTCGACGTACTTCACTACTTCCGTCCAGTCTACTAGCTTCATCGCGAACCGTTCCAGGACCTGGTTCCTCTACCTCGAAGTTTTTCATGCTTAACCGTTGGCTTCCAACATTGAAGTTTGCGGCGGAAAACTCCCTCATGTTCTTCATTCTGGGCCTAGAGATGCAAGATTTGACCCGACTTTTGGGTTTCGGAGTAGGTACTGGGTTGATTTGGCTCAAGGGGCGGATATTTAGAACTTCCACACAGTCGTCGGAGTCAACGTCGACTACTGGTGGACGGGTTGAGGGTCTGGCAAATGGTCGGAAAAAGGGTCGGAAAAATGGATTTATAGGCGGTCTTTGGGCAGTAGCCCTGATTCGCGATGCCAAAAAGGTTGGGATAAAAGGTGGGCTGGGATTTGGAGGTCTTGGTCGGACCGGAGAAGCGAAAGGCCTCACAGGTCTGGTAGGATGAAATGTAGGTGGAGAGAAAAATGGAGATCGAGGGTTAAGAAATACCTCGGGGGCTGATGTAGATGAAGATGAAGGTGGAGTTGAATGCTGGGTGTTGTGAGAGGATCTTGGGGAAACGTCGCTGGCGAGGTATTCTTGGTTTTGTGGATTTGAATGGCTAGACATAGAATGTTCTGAGTGGAACACAAATCGCCGGAGGTTATAGAAGTGAATGGTTTCGAAAATGGAAAATGGGAAATCGAATCGCATTTATAACGGGTCGATTTAGCCGTCGGTAATAAATGCGGATATGCGATATCCGGAATCCCACTGATCAAGGCAAATTTTATTGAGCCGCACACCCATCAAGTGTGATGGGCGGCTACTTAACGCACATAGAGCACTTGAGTGTTTTAGCACTTTAGTGTTTTTTTGGTAAAAACGCGTAGACTGAGAAGACATCTGCGTTTCACCTAATGCTCTATCTAAAACGCAGTGAACTAATGATAAACGCATAGCTTACGAACGCCTGGTTCTCAGGTTAAATTATACGTTGTAAGTTAAGTATTATGCGTTTGACAAAATATGTACGGCTCTAACCTTACCCCTAACCTTAACTCGATAAACACAGGAATCGTTTATCGATGAACGCATAGTTTACTTATGCGTTGGACGCATGCATGAATAATAGAGTATGCTGTGAGATCAACTTGTTTATATTAAAACTCAACGCCTAATTTCATGCTTATCCCATTTATACTACTAAGCTGAAATTAAAGAAATAAATAAATGCTAAAAACAAAATATAAACAGAAGAAAGAAAGAAAAATACAATAAAATAAAAAAATAAATACTAGAACAAGTTCAAATGAAAATAAAGCAAGGGTAAAAGAAAGCGTCCCTGAAAAAGTAGGCATTCGGCAACACAGGGACCTTTCGACGCAAGCTCAGTTATTACACTTCCGAGCATTTATCGCAATCAGGGTTCAACGCAGAGGCGACAATGAAGTACATTATGACCTCCCTCAAGCGTGCACAGTTGGGATGCGTTGGTCTGGTTTGTAGCTCATGCGTTGAAGGCTCTTTTAATAGCGGCTCGATCTTTGCCGCGGATTTGTTGCTCTGGTCTGATTTCTCAATTATACCATCGGAGAGTAATTGGATTTCATCATTTTCACCATCTTCACCGTCCTTGAGGATTTCACTTCTCAACGGCGCGTTGACGGGTCTTGCCTTTTCATTGATATCTGCGTTCATTGGACAAAATTGAAAATGATCAGGATCGTTTAACGCGTTAACTACATTAAATTTTACTTGATCACCCGCGCGGGGTGTTGAGATTTCTTCTTGGACGTCAATCAGGACGCGTCCAGAAGTAGTATCTTCATATACAGACGCAGGTTCTGCCTGCGTTGCTTTTTCTCTCCGCTCTATATTTTCCTCATCCTCTAATTCGGTGGATGACGATGGATGCTGAACAATATGCATGGTACTCTCCATCGATTGACTTGTTGAAGTGTTTAGGGGTTGCAAGTTTCCTTGTGTCCCCTCATAATGCAATGTGGGGTTGATTTTCCCACTTAACAATGTCTCACCTTGACATTGTGCTCCTAAGTTCCCTCTTGGAACTTCGGTCGTACTTAGCAATGCTCCTTGCTTTTCATTTTCGAGCGCCTCTGCAATTTGAATCATATAAACTTCTAAATCGGGATTTGCAGCGATTTGGCTTTGGAACATCGCATTGCGTGTAGATAAACATTCTCGTAAAAGAGATTCCAAGGAATAAAATGAGGTTGATGCGTCCGCTTGCGGATCTCTCAAATACTGATGATACTGGTCTTGATTTCATTGGTCAAAACCAGGAGGGTTGTCTCTCTGCGGCTGCTGCTCAGCCCTGCTAGTGGTCGCATCAGTTTCAAGCATTCCAGCTTGCGTTTGCCTTCTATTGGTGGAGCGAAATTCATATTCGTCGTCCACCCACTCATTGATGTTCCATGAATTTCTGTCGAAAATATCTTCGGCATAGTAGTAAGTCATATCCGATAATCTTCCTGCTGACGCAGGCAATTTTCCTCACTAGCCGTGTCAATTATGTCCAAGCAACTGGTCCTTCTTCAATTCTACCTTCTCCTTCAGGTGAAGGTCCTCTCAATCTCTGCGTCAAAATCAAGCTATAGATTGCTCCCGTCACTCAGATACTGTTAAAAGCTTCTGGCAGAGGAGAAACTTACTATACTCCTTTGACTGAGGAATCCTGCAACACAATAATCCAAATAAAATAATTAAATCAATGCAATAATCCCTGGCAACGGCGCCAAAAACTTGTTGCGGTGTATTTGTATGTGTAAATTGTCCTAACGCAAGGTGCTAAATGATGTGTTTATGCGTTCAACATGTCATGCTTCGAACATGTTATGCGTCCTATTACTATGCGTTGGCGATCTTGTCAAGTTTGCCTATCCTTTACCCAAGTATAAGCAAAGGAATAGGTGTTCTCGGTGAGTCCGAACACAGGGATTATATTGATTAAGTTTTTAGTTGGATTTCATGCGTTGCAGTGGTAACCAATAAATAGTTCAGAGAGTTGTTTTTAATCTAAAGAAAGCGATTGTTTGTATACTAGACTAAAAATTGTGAAAGATGGAAAGCATGCGACACAACAAGTTCAGCTAAAGATGTGTGTGAATGGATAAAGAAAGGGTTCGGGTTGATTAACATCTAACATCGGAAACACACAGTGGTGTTCTATTCATACTTGCGACTCTTCTTCTGGTTGTCAGCCACTATGCGTTATAGACATATAACGCATAGGAGAGTGTTAAGAACCAAGGTTATCCCCATAGACAGGTAACACTACTTGACCTTTGTCAATTGAGTTCCACAATCACTTACCCTCTCGAGCAGTTTGATTATTACTACTTATATCGATTTGTCAGATGGACATAAGCATCGGATTAAACTCGCAATTAACAAGATAAAATAGTTACACTGTGGTTCCTAGTTAGATGTTAACGCAACCCTAGACCCTTGAGTGATTAGTTACTCATGGTTTGAAAGTAAAAAGCGGAAAGTTTAGAGAAATGAGTAGACATGGAAGATAATTATATTGATGAAATGAGATACAATTTCCGATAAGTTCAATGCCTTGATACAAATCTAAAATTAAGATAGAACAGTAAGAAAGAAAGCAGGGAAAGGCGTCAATGTCTTGAGTCGCCCGGATGGAAGCGTGAGGCTCTACTGTGAAGTGGTCCGGCGGAGGGAAGACTTTTCTCTCTCGAGCTAGTCGTCTCCGGCTGAGGTGTGAGAGAACTCTGCTATCACTTATGGAGTTCTTCCGAGAATCAACAACCTTTTCTCATCTCGCAGAGCTGCCCTTTTATAGATGATGCGTTCGCAATTAATGGCAAATCTGCTTGATTGGCGGCGAGATTGATACTATGCGTCCATCTCACCTGATTGCGTGATTCTTGGGTCGATTAAGATCCACCACTTTGGCCACAATTCATGTTCGTCAATCATCTGTCAATCTCTCAAGATTCTGATTTGATTCTTAGCGCTTTGCATTAATGGTCATCTATGCGTCCATGAATAGTTTGGCCGATGTCAACGCGGCGTAGGTTGCTAATGCGTAGTTATGCGTTGAGTTGTTGTTAACGCATCGTCTGGTTCTTGCGTTAAGGAGTCATCAACGCATCACTTGCATTCCTGTGTCAAAATATGCGTTTTAGGCTCAAAAAGTGGTAAAATCATTTATCTTCATAAAAATACATTAGTATAACGTAAAGGAAGATTTCTGAATAAAAATTAACATAACTTACCCCATGCTTCTCTATTTAATCTCTATTTATCTAAGAAAAAGGCTATCATAACTTGTATTTCTACAAGTTATCAGTTCATCTATTCATTTGAGCTAATTAATTAATTAGGTCAATTGGTTGGCACTTCTATTCAATTTGGCTAAGCATATACATTAAGTGGAAATCTAACTTCATGAGTTTGTTGATCAAGTGATTAATTAGGAAAGACTCCAAAAATACTCAAGCTAAATTTCATCACACAAAATAATTTTTTTATTTTGTCACAATCACATCGCCTACAATTTAAACTTTGCTACATTTACTCCAGAGCAATTTTAAATTATGCAACCAAGAATCAACCAAACCTCCCCCTTCGATTACATAGGAACTCTAAGTATTTCCATTGAGAAACACAATGGTTCTCTAATATTCGACCCATACTATCGCTATCACAAGCTTAAGCAGGCACGAAAATTTATTTGGCCAGAGGGACTCGACAAACCTTTGATACCAAATTGGTGTCGTTGCCAGGAAACTTTGTCGTTTCTCTTTTTAAAAGACTCATCGCTTTTTGTTTCTTTTCTTTTCTTTTCTTTTCTTTTCTTTTTTCCCTTTGATGTATCATCCGTTCCTCTAGGGACTCTAGATTGTTACATTTTGCAGAGATATACAGGGAGAAAAAGAGGTTCTAAGAGAAGCTAGAGTGCAAACTCAAGATGCACAAAACGATCTAATCAGGGTTGAAAACATATAACCATAGGAAGAAGTGTCAAATAAAGATAAAGAAGAGGCTATAATGGCGAAGCAACAAGAGTGTATCCTAAGAGACTTAGCAACCCTAGACACAACAACCATTATGCATCACATACCCTGAGATGACAGGTACATTTAGGTTAAAGATGAGATTGATTCACTTACTTTTCAATTTTCATGGTTGTGCAAGTCAAGACCTGCATAAGCATTTAAAAAGGTTCCACGCTGTATGTGATGGAATGTGCCCTCATGAGGTGACAGAGGAACAATTAAACATGCAAGCTTTCCCTTTCTCCTTGAAAGATGACGCAAAGGAATGGAGCTACTATTTACTATAACACCCCCGTCCTAGATATTTATATATATATCTATATCTTTACCTAGGAGTGAGTGTTACCTAGTCTGTATTATGTTTAACATTGTTATATATGCATTTCTATATCATAACTAGCTGGCAAAATGCTTAGCCTTTACAACAGTTATGCAAAAATTTCCTGATAAGATAACATCATAAGTAAGATTTAAAAGGCTATGTTTAAAGTTTACAAGTATGTCTGGTGATCCTCACAAATGCCACTCAAAATAAGTACAATTTCTACAAGGGATGGGGTTTACAAGTTCCATATTACAAAATTCTAATTTGGCTCAGACGATTCTTGATGGTAGGCTAGGCACCCGGAACACGCTCGCTACCTGGAAAGAAAACATCAGAGAAACAAGAATCTATGAGCTACAATGCTCAGTGAGTGACTAACTAAAGTATAAACTCAATAAAGACATAACTACAATCATTTGTATGAACTGCTTGATCATGCTTTATAAACTTGTAAATAACTATCATTACGTAAATGGATATCTTTTCATTGAACCTTTGTTGAGACGGAGCGAACTAACGCACCCAACGTCAATAAGCCTTAGCTGTGTGGAGTAATCTCAACACATCAGCGTCAGATGCCTTTTATCCTGCTTATAAATCTATCTGATCTCGGGCTGCCCGTGTACCTTCTCATGTCCTTCGGTACTAGGGTCATAGGGAAATACTCAATCACCGTCTTTATATCCTTTGGTGAGAGCTTCATATAAATACTAGGGCTGCCCATATGCCTTCACATGTCCTTCAGCATTGGGTCCCAATAGAATCTGTCTAGAGCACTCACCTATACATCACATTTATCATAATTTTACAATAATCATAATATCTCAGACTTCATAAAATACTAGGGCTGCCCCATATGCCTTCACCTGTCCTTCAGCATTGGGTCCCATTCGAATCTTTCTAGTGCACAGACATGCACAATGCATTTATCATAAATTAACTATAATCATGATATCTCAGAATTCTCAGAACATTCATCTAGCAACTAGCTTGGTAAAACTTAGAACATTATCTGATACATTATCAAGCTCTATCTCACATATAAGATATGTGCTAGTTTCATACATAGAAGTACACTTCAACTCATGCTTCAAAAATATTATTAAGCATATAGAAAATAGTATTCAAGTTAAGCTTATCTCAAACCATAAAGTCACTCACGACTTATTCCGGGCTTCGAGCGGGTTATACGTTTTCCCTAGCTCCTCTTGACCTGTAAACACACCTTTTTCGTGTTAGACATTTCTAATATTACTTTTTATATTCTCTACGTTTGCTTAAATATCTCAAACATGGGTTTTCATCACTAGTCCCTCTCTTGTTTACAACTTATAATAATGAGCGAGATTCACAGGTATCAGCGAGATTATTAGATTAAACTACTTATAACCATGCGGCATCAGCGATACCTAGCTTCGCGAGACTAGCGATATTACCTTAATAAGTGATACTCAGCGAGAGTCAGCGAGTGTTGTGAGACGCAAGGCCCCTTTGCGTTACCAGCGGCACTTGTCTCGCTGATCACCCTCCAACTCTTTAGCGATACTTCTGTCCTAGCGACCCCCCGATGGTCAGTGCTTTCTTCTTTCTTTTCTAACCCGTTCTCAAAACTGCTAAACATCGAAATCCAACCAAAATCAGAACTTTCTCTCTTCTACAAACTTGTAAAGAAGTGAGCTTTCTAACTTACCTCGAGATTCCAAACCCTAACTTTTCTTCGTTTGAGAACTATCCTCGAATAACTCCAGCTGCCTCGAATCAACTAGCAGCTTATGTAGTAGCTCAACTCCGAATGCTTCTTCCTAAAATTTAACATACTCTTGCTCAAATTTGGCTTAAACATCCTTTACAGGAGTTGCTAAGAATTAACTCACTCACCTTTACAATTTTCGCCCTAGCTTCGACTTCCCCAGCTCACTCTTCTTCAAACACCGAATGATGTCTAGATTATCATCAACAGTCAAGCTTCTGGTTCCAGCTTCAGTTTCACCATGGAAATGATTTGGTTCCTACTTAACTTCGACATAAACAGTTTCTTCCACCTATCCTCGTTGTTCTTTTGTGAAAAGGGGTAAATCTGGGTTCGAAATATGTCTAAAAGTGTTTATTTAGTCAGCGTACTTACTTATATATATACCACGAACTCACCAGTACAGCCACCACCTTCTTACTTAGGTTGGCCGACGCAACCTTCCGTGCAAAGCTTCAGCAACGCATAGCTTAAACTTGCTGTTTTACAATTGTTCAACACCCAATCGCTGGATAGCCGATTAACGCATGATCCTCTCGGCCACTCTTCTAAAGTACCAACACATACCAACCTTCAGCGCATACTGGCTTCCAACGCCTCGTGGCCTTCAACGCCTCGTGGCCTTCAACGCCTCGTGGTCGTCAACGCCTATCGGCCTTCAACGCCTAGCGGCCTTCAACTCCTGGCGGCCTTCAACGCCTCGTGGCCTTCAACGCCTAGTGGCCTTCAACGCATAGTGGCGTCCAATCACGTGTCCATGCCGAGCTACCTTTTTCAATGCCTCGTGGCTTCCAACATATTCTCAATGCGTAGCCCCACTAACGCATGGCCAACTCATAGCCACTTTTGCTTCCATACTACTCAGCCAACTTTTTCTAATTACTGCCCATTTCATAGTTTCTTCTTAACTTGCCAACTCCCCAAATGTCAGGTAGGGGCTTACAGCGTTTCTCTACCGCATACTACCCAGCATTAAAGTCTCAAATGCATACTTCTATGCATTTGTTCCTTACCGCATAATACCATGTGTCTGCCTTAATTACATACCATCATGCGTTTTACCTTTATCATGCGTTTCCTTCGTCTCTACCATGCGTCCAACATGGTTTTCCACTAAGTATGCGTCCAACTTCACTTACCTCTCAACTATTCTTTTTA
Organism: Citrullus mucosospermus; assembly: GCA_030954485.1. Lineage (NCBI taxonomy): Eukaryota > Viridiplantae > Streptophyta > Magnoliopsida > Cucurbitales > Cucurbitaceae > Citrullus > Citrullus mucosospermus. The sequence goes on along the minus strand of CM062061.1, from coordinate 14,266,805 downwards.
ACCCTGCCCATCCACTTGATGAGGTTTCCTTTCTTTCCATAGGTCTTACTTCTAAGCTTAAAATCATGGTTGCGTTCTCCTGATCTGTTTATCCTACACAGTAGAATTCTCAACTTCAAGAATTACTTTGATTCCAAGATTCAGAATTCACTCAACGCAACCTTTCTATCAAATTCTTCTAATTCAAATTTCATCTACGGCCTATGTAAACTAACACTTGAGCATAACCGCTCTTGTCCTACTTCTTTCCTTTATAGGCTCTTCCACGAAATGGTCTTAGAAAGAGGGTGTGACATTTACCCTCAAGGAGCATCACAATGTGGACGGGCATGAAGAAACAATTTTTAAGAAGTTCTTTCTAGCTGCAAGTGCCGCTAGGATAAGGAAAGAGATCTCCGACATCACAAAGATCTTTGGGGAAACTCTCTATGAATATTGAGAGAGGTTTAAACATATTTGTGAATGTTTCCTGCATCATTAAATATCTGGCCAATTGCTAATACAATATTTCTATGAAGGACTTTTTGAAAGAGTTAGGAACACACATGCAAAGCAATTTAGATCTAAAGCACTCTAACTACATCAGTTTTAAGGATTAAACATGCTTGTTCAACAAACCAAAAAATAGAGTTGTGATACTTACTTGTTGTAGCTCAAAATTGAAGCAATCTCCTTGATGATTCTGTTAATGAACACTTCGTGGACCACCATAAGAGTCCCACTCAATTATTCACCTAGTTGGTGTTAATTTATTGTAAATCTGATTTGCATGTTTTCTCGTTTAAATAGAGGATGATTAACATCAATAAGGGCGGTTGATTGCTGAGAAAACACCTCCTCCTTAAAATCTATGAAAAAAAAATCTCAAATTCAATTTTAAATGAATTTCCAAAATTCATTAAAAATGAATCTCTCTCGTTTTTTTAAAATTAAAATTAATTAATTTTAAATAAAAATAATTAATTAAACAATTTAATTAATATTAACTTAATATTAAATATAAAATTAATTTAAATAATAATTAATTAAACAATTTAATTCATTATATTAAATTAATACTTTTTCCACAAATCCCGACATTTTCCAATCTGATGAATCTTCATTCATGTGATTAATATTTAAGTCATATTTAAATATTTTCCAACTTTCAATTATCATTTAATTCATAATTAAATGACTATATGTTTAAGCAAAACATATTACTTACATCCTAATTGAATTTGAACGTTTTCAAATCCTCACATCACACTATTCTAAGGATTAGTCTATGAGCTAACAAAGGGACCTATTGGACCTATAGATCATGAGTCCAACAATCCAAAATTAATTGACTAAACTCTTTAACCTAGCTAATTAACATTTGTTAACTACCGGGACATTTCACTATAGCCCACCCAGTAGTTGCAGTCTCCTCACTATAGATATATTTCTGTCCACTTGATATAACCATGATTAGTAAGTCGATTCTTCACAAGTTGTTCATAATTACAGCTAGGTCTAAATTATCGTTTTACCCCTGTAATTACATCTTGTTCCTTAAGTCTATATGATCCTCTAATGAACAATTAGTTTGTGGTCCAACCACTAAATAAGTCCCTCTTGGGCCAATGAGAAGGTGGGGCCCCTTGTCCAAGGTCTGGAGTCAGTACTTAGGGCAACAACTTCTTTACTAACCTTGAATTAGATAGGAGTGAATTCCATCTCACAAGATTATGTCTCCAGCTATCTATCTGGTCTTATCCCTAAAATGGTAGGCTTATTGAGTCGATGAACTCGGGTCATTCTCACCCATGCAGATTAAAGGATATCCCAAATAAACAGAAGTTCATAGTTAACTCAGGATTAAGATCAAGTTACCTAGGTCATCATATTGAAATAATCAGTCTTAACAGTAAATGGCATTTATTAAGTAAAATTGACTATCTCATGGTCTGATCTTATGCAAATTCATTGCATAAGATGTCCCTACTCTCATGTCTTTACATGAACGATATAGGATCACATCGTTTGTATCAAATACTAAATGAGCTGCTTCGATAATGTCTTCAGAATAAACTGTCTAGCCTTATCCCTAAATTATAGACCGTTTTGGCTATTACCTAAACTTGATCTATTTTTATGTTTACACATAAAGTCTAAGTATTCAAACTATAACCAAGGATTCTTAGTTTATTAGATTTATATTTATACATAACTTACGTATTCAATATCATCTATACTGAATAAACTTCAATATCAACTTTATTGAAAATAGAATATGTTTATTATTTACAAACCACGAGTTTTAGGACATAAAACCCAACACTTTTATCCCAGGACATGAGCACAATCGAAGCAGAAAGCGATGATGCCCTAGTAAATAAAGGTGCCCAGTGAAGCAAGAAAGCTAATTTCCACAATGGCAAAGAATTCCCAACAATTTGAGACAAAAGGGCCTGGGAATTTCACATTTTGAACGTTGAGGTAAGTGAATTGCGAACTTAGATTTCTAACCTTGCTTGTTTAATTGAGTAGGTAGCCTTAGATAGAAACCAACTAGTAAAGTTTGCCCACATGTTTGGCAAGGAACTATATTGGAGATTAATGCAATTGAAGGTTTCAACAAAAATTGAAAATAGATGGAAAGATCCATTTCGGTGAACGTAGAATCTTGTATGGCAAGATCACCCAATTTTCGATGGGTGATAACTTGAAGAAATACAAGTTATGATAGCCTTTTTTTTAGATAAATAGAAATTAAATAGAGAAGCATGCGACAAGTTATGTCAATTTTTATTAAGAAATCTTCCTTTGCGCTATACTCTTGTATTTTTAGGAAGATAAATGATTTTACCACTTTTTGAGCCTAAAATGAATGTTTTGACGCAGGAATGCAAACGATGTGTTGATGACTTCTTAACGCAAGACGACACGTTAGCAATCTGTTCTTCGTGGACGCATGATCTGAACGGAACGGAACCAACCTGACGATGCGTTAACAACTACTCAACGCATGACTATGCGTTAGCAACCTACGACGCGTTGTCATCGGCCAAACTATTCATGGACGCATAGACGACCATCAATGCAAGGCGCTAAGAATCAAATCAGAATCTTGAGAGATTGACGGATGATTGACGAACATGATTTGCGGCTAAAGTGGTGGATCTTAATTGACCCGAGAATCACGCAATCAGGCGAGATGGACGCATGATATCAATCTCGCCGCCAATCAAGCAGATTTGCCATTAATTGCGAACGTATCATCTGTAAAAGGGCAGCTCTGCGAGATGAGAAAGGGTTGTTGACTCTCGGAAGAACTCCATAAGTGACAGCAGAGTTCTCTCAGACTTCAGCCGAAGACGAATAGCTCGAGAGAGGAGTCTTCCCTCCGCCGGATCACTTCACAGCAGAACCTCACGCTTCCATCCGAGCGACTCAAGACATTGACGCCTTCCTTGCTTTCTTTCTTAGTTTTTCTTTCTTAATTTTAGATTTGTGTCAAGACATTGAGCTTATCTAAAGTTGTATTCCGTTTCATCAATATATATATCTTCCATGTCTACTCATTTCTCTATACTTTCCGCTTTTTACTTTCAAACCATGAGTAACTAATCACTCAAGGGTCTAGGGTTGCGTTAGCATCTAACTAAGAACCATAGTGTAACTATTTCATCTTGTCAATTGCGATCTTAATCCGATGCTTATGTCCATCCCACAAATCGATATAAGTAGTAATAATCAAAGTGCTCGAGAGGGTAAGTGATTGTGGAACTCAATTGACAAGGGCCAAGAAGTGATACCTGTCTATGGGGATAACCTTGGTTCTTAACACTCTCCTATGCGTTATAGACATATAACGCATAGCGGCTGACAACCGGGAGAAGAGTCGCAAGTATGAATAGAATACTACTATGCATTTTCGATGTTAGATGTTAATCAACCCGAACCCTTTCTTTATCTATTCACTCCCATCTTTAGCTGAATTTGCTGTGTCGCATGCTTTCCATCTCTCACATTTTAGTCTAGTGTACAAACAATCGCTTTCCTTGGATTAAAAACAAACATTCTCAACTATTTCTTTGTTACCACTGCAGCGCATGAAATCCACGTAAATACTAAATCAATATAATCCCTGTGTTCGACCTCGGACTCACCGAGAAAACCTACTTTTTTGCTTATACTTGGGTAAAGGATAGGAAAACTTGACAAGATCACCAACGCATTGTAGTAAGACGCATAGCATGTTCAACGCATGATATGTAAAACGCATCATCATATCTTAATCACACCTTGCGTTTGTAAATTTCCAATTCCGCAATATAATTTACACAACAATGGGGTGGGAAAAATGAATTGGCTCAGAATCACAAAGAAGTCTCCTTGAGTTCAGGTATGTCTCTTGTTGTTGACAAATCTAAAGTCCCCAGCAACGGCGCCAAAAACTTGTTGTGCGTTTATCTTTATTATTAAGCTTACCACTATGCGTTTAACATATTATGCGTTCAACATGCTTAATACTATGCATTATTTGTCACACCTCATCCCGAACTAACCTCCTGTAGCCCGAGACAGAGTGTGAGAACAGCAGTTACCGACTACCCTGTCACGTAACCCACTGTCAACCTCACCTTAGTTCCTTTTAAATCCTTCTAGGACGGTAATACCTTTAACACGCTCTTAACAAACCTCGACTTTGATTGGCAACAGGAACTGTCATGCTACCTGAAAATGGAAAACATATAAAAAGGGTGAGCTAACAGCTCAGTGAGTAACAGTTTTCTGAAAACAGTATATTTTAACTGCAAAACTTATCAAACTCGCATAAAATATAACACTTCAAATCTTATTGAATTATACTCAAATACCATTGTGAAAACATGCTTGTCCGTTTTAGAATAAATACTCAAAAATCTCATTCTTATAAAATACTTTTCCTTGGTTGAGGCGGAGCAATGCTCAACGTTCCTCAACGTCGATTTTTCTTAGCTGTGTGGAGTAATCTCAACACATCAGCGTCGTATATATCTCTATGTGCACATAGATACTAGAATTCGGGCCGCCCTCAATGCCTTCTACGAGTCCCTGAGCATTGGGGTCCCATTTCTATATCCAGGTTACCCATATGCCTTCTACGAGTCCCTGAGCATTGGGTACCTTTATAATCCGGGCCGCCCACAATGCCTTCTACGAGTCCCTAAGCATTGGGGTCCCATTCCAATATAACGGCTACCCCTTTGGCCTTCTCCAAGTCCCTGAGCCACGGGTGCCTTTTCAAATTTAATATAACACAATACATATTTTGGAAACATTATATCAATAACTCATAAATTAACCGTTTCCAAATCTCACCTCATCAGCATGCTAAATTCAATTTCCAGTTTTAATATCAAACCGCATGCTTTTCATAAAGTTTATTTTCAAATCTTTCTTGAAATCATATAATACCATGCTTTTCAGAAAAGTCATGAAAACAAGCATCAATCATTCACCATGCGTTTTATAACTCATAGCAAGTACCGAGCATTCTCAAAGTTTTCAAGTAAAACGCATGCCCTTATCTCTACAAACCACACATTCATATGCTTTATATATGAAAACGCATACATTTTTTCATTAGAAACCCATAAAAGCATATTCATAAAGAACTCATTTATATTTTGTAAAACGCAAGTGTTACACACCTGTACTTACCAAAGAATAATTCCTCTTCCTTTCCTCTATTTCCTCTTCTCGAGTTTCTTGGACGCAGCGTTCTAACTATGGAACGCAAGGCTCCATTTTCCTCCGTCAACTCGGTTGAACGCAACCCTGCCCTTCAACGCAAGGTTGGTGACTATCGCAAACCCTGCCCTTCAACGCAAGGTTGATTATTTCCACAAAGTGCATCCCGACTCTTCTTACTTCTCTTTCGGATGCGTCGCCCTCTCTTGGACGCAAGGTCCAACTTGAACGCATCACCTAACTTTGGACGCCGTGTTCACCTTGGACATTATGTTTGTCCTCAACACAAGGCCGACCCCTTTTCGACGCAAGACAACCTCTTCTACATAAAATAGCTAAGTTGTCAAAATATCTTCTTTCTTGGCCGCAGACTCCTACTACAGATGCAAGGATTCTTCTTTTCTGCCCTCTTTCTTCCCTTTCTCTCTAGAATTGTTCTTTCAGAGTTATCAGTCGCTCATTTTCCCTCAAAGTTCTATTTATAGGGAGCTTGCCATCTAACTTCTCCTTTCCTTTTGCCACTTGTTTGCCACATGTCACGTTGCATGCTTAATTAACCATGCATTAGTCCAAGTGTCACCTTGCATTGAACACTTAACATGCCTTCAACACCTCCTACTGATAAGATGTCAAATCTATACGAAGCCACCTGGCCTTTATAAACTTATCTTATGCGTCCAACATTTTCCAATAGACAACCATTCATTCAACACACGCCCTCATGTGTTCGTTGAGTTTCCTTTAAGGTTTGAGCTTCACCACTCACTTTTCTAACTCTCAGCCAACTATACTACTGTCTTTAACGCATAGAGATAACTTTGTCTTCAACGCATAGGGATCTCAATGCATGACAACCTTACCAACGCATGGTAAGCCAATTACGTTTCTTCCCCCGCCAACGCGGCGACTACTTCAGGTCACAACAACCATTCGTGATCACCTTCAACGCATAGCCGCACTATTATAGACCAGTGCTTACACAATGCCACTAGGCGTCAATGACAACAAATCCTTCTCAAGCTCTTCCTCTATGCGTTGGTTCTGTTGCGTGCACCTTCATCCTGCGTCCATGACCATCTTCCTATCCTTGGACATTCCTTGATTATTCCCAAGGTTATTCTTTTAACCTTTTCTTTGTACTTAAACTATTTCTCTTAAAGATAGATTAGCATGCGTCCACCACATGCTCCAGTTTTTATGTTTACTTCACAACCTTCTCCAACACTTGTGAACATTCCTTACTATAAGTGTATGCGTTTCACTTCTTTCCCTTCTCGGTTTACTTCCATGCGTCCACCCATACCATGCGTTACCTGGGTCCTGACCATGCGTCCAACATGGTTTTTTACTTCTTTTCTTCATAGACTCTTCAACGCATCGGTTTCTTAAAAGTAGGGTGTGACATTATTAATCTGTCAAGTTTTCCTATCATTCACCCAAGTATAAGCAAATTATGAGGTTTTCTCAGTGAGTTCGAGGTCGAACACAGGGACTATGCAGATTCTATAATTAATTGGATTATTTGAGTCATGCGTTTAAAGAAGGTGATGAGAAATGATGCGTCTAACTAACTAGAAAGCAATTAACCTAAGCTAAAGTGGTTGATGAAGAGGTATGCGACACAACAAAGTCAGCTAATGATTATGTGAATGATAAAACGCAGGGCTAGGGTTGGTTATCATCTAAAGTCGGAAACACATAGTTGGGTCTATTTTATACCAGCGACTCTTCTCCCGCTTGTCAGCTGCTATAAGTTATATGTCTATAACGCATAGGAGAGTGTTAAGTACCAAGGTTATTTCTATCCCTAGGTAACAATTCTTAGCCTTGTCAACTGAATTCCACAATCACTTACCCTCCCGAGCAGTCTGATTATTGCTACTTATATCGATTAGCTAGATGGACATAAGCATTTGATTAAAAATACATTTGACAAGATGAAATAGTCTTCTACGGTTCTTTATTTAGATGATAACGCAACCCGTGACCCTTGAGAGAGTTAGTTACACATGGATGATAAACAACAAATGGAAAGTGATGAGAAATGAATAGTCATGGAAGATGTATAGATTGATGAACGGAATAATTGTTTTAGAAAATACAATTCCTTGCTAACAGACTAAAACAAAAGTAAGAAAAGAGATAGAAAGCATGGAATGGCTTCTCAATGTCTTGAGCTTGCCGGGATGGTAGCGTGAGTTCTACTGTGAAGTGGTCAGGCGAAGGGAAGACTCTTCTCTTTCGAGCTATTTGTCTCTGGTTGTCTTCTGGAGGGAACTCTACTGTCACTTAGGAATTCTTCCAAGAGGTCCAACAACATTTTCGTCTTCAGGTCTGCCCTTTTATAGATGTTGCATTGCAATCGCTGGTAAATTTTCATGATTGGAAGCTTAATTTCTGCCTTGCGTCCATCTCGCCTAATCGCATGATTTTCGATTTAATTTTGACCCACCACTCTCCCCGCATATCAAGCATATCAATCTCCCGACATTCTCTCAAGATTCTTATTTGATTCTCTGCTGCCTTCTTGATATGCATCAACGGATAACTTTGGGTTTGTCACACCCCACCCCAAACTACCCTCCCGTAGCCCAAGACGGAGCATGAGAACAGTAGTATCAACTACCCTGTCACATATATTACTGTCACATTTACCTCACTTTCATAAAAATCCTCTCTAGGACGGTAATACCATTAACACACTCTTAACAAACCTCGACTTCGATCGGCAACGGGAACTGTCATGCTACCTGAAAATGAAAAACATATAAAAAGGGTGAGCTAACAGCTCAGTGAGTAATGGTTTTCTGAAAACATTATACTTTAATCTGTAAACTGATCGAACTCGCAGAAAGTATAACACTTCAAATCATATTAAATTATGCTCAAATGCCATTATAAAATATGCCTGTCTGTTTTAGGGTAAATACTCAAAACTTCATTCATTCCATAATCATTTTTCCCTAGTTGAGGCGGAGCAATGCTCTACACTCCTCAACGTCGATTTTCCTTAATCACATATTCAAATGCCTTCACACTTCGTCCCTCGGCATTTTCAAACCCTCAAGTGCCTTCACATATAGTCCCTCAGCACTGAGTTTCACTGCCAATCCACTACTGAAGTGCCTTCACTCGTGGTCCCTCAGCACTTGGCTATCATGTTTTGGATTTCCATATGCCTTCACACAAGGTCCCTCAGCACTGGAATCCGTCTCATCCAACTACTCAAGTGCCTTCTCACGTGGTCCCTCAGCACTGAGTACCATATAACATATTTCCCCACAGGCCTTCACACGAGGTCTCTCAGCCATGGGTTACCTTTATAATTCGGGCCGCCTACAATGTCTTCTACAAGTCCCTTAGCATTGGGGTCCCTTTTCAAAGTTTTATAAAACACCATACATATTTTAGAAATATTATATTAATAACTCATAAATTAACCATTTCCAAATCTCACATCATCAGCATGCTAAATTCAATTTCCAACTTATATATCATACAGCATGCTTTTCATATAAGTTTATTTTCAAATCTTTCTTGAAATCATATAATACCATGCTTTTCAGAAAAATCATGAAAACAAGTATTAATCAATCACCATGCGTTTCATAGCAAGTAACCAGCATACTCAAAGTTTTCAAGTAAAACGCATGCATTTTTTTTCATTGAAAACCCATGAAATCAGATTCATAAGGAACTCATTTATATTTTGTAAAACGCAGGTGTTACTCACTTGTACTTGCCAAAGAATAATTCATCTTCCTTTCCTCTATTTCCTCTTCCCGAGCTTCTTGGACGCAGCGTTCTAATCCCAGAAACGCAAGGCTCCATTTTCTTCTGTCAGCTCGGTTGAACGCAACCCTGCCCTTCAACACAACGTTGATAACTACCGCAAACTCTGCCCTTCAACGCAAGGTTGATTACTTTCGCAAAGTGCATCCCAACTCTTCTTACTTCTCTTTCGGATGCGTCGCCCTCTCTTGGACGCAAGGTCCAACTTGAACGCATCACCTAACTTTGGACGCCGCGTTCACCTTGAACGTAGTATTTGTCTTTACCACAAGGCCGACCCCCCTTCCGACGCAAGACAACTTCTTTTACATAAAATAACTAAGTTGTCAAAAATACCTTCTCTCTTGGCCGCAGACTCCTACTACAGACGCAAAGATTCCTTCTTTCTGCCTTCTTTCTTCCCTTTCTCTCCAGGATTTTTCTTTCAGAGTCATCAGTCGCTCCTTTTCCCTCAAAATTCTATTTATAGGGAGCTTGCCATTCAACTTCTCCTCTCCTTTTGCCACTTGTTTGCCACATGTCACGCTGCATGCTTAATTAGCAATGCATTAATCCAAGCGTCACCTTGCATGAAACACTTAACATGCCTTTTTAACACCTCCTACTTTTAAGGTGTCAAGTCTATATGAAGCCACCTAGCCTTTGTAAGCTTATCTTATGCGTCCAACATTTTCCAATAAGCAACTATTCATTCAACAGAACGCCCCCATGCGTTCATTGAGTTTCTTTTAAGGTTTGAGCTTCACTACTCACTTTTCTAACTCTCGGCCATACATCCTTTGAACTCGTTTTTCCACCGCATACTACTAGGCGTCAACGTCTCAACGCACACTACTATGCGTTTGTATTACCACATAATACCATGCGTCAGCTTGAACTGCATACTATCATGCGTCCATGATCTTTCTCCTATCCTTGAGGATTCCTTGAGTATCCCTCTATGCGTTCTTGTGCTTATAATCCAAGGTTTCCTTGTATTGAAATATTTCTTCTGATAATAAAGTGGTATGTGTCCACCTCTTGTTTCAAATCTTTAGGCTTTCTTCTCACCTTCCACTTTGTCTAACACCCAAGAACATCCCTTGCTGCTTATCTATGCGTTACTCATTTTGCTATTGTATTCTACCTTTCCGAAACTTAGATCTCGTTAATCATTCCACGACATAACTTTATTCTTGCTTAAGCATCTTACCATCGCCAATGCGTTTCACTTCTTCCCTTCTCGGTATACTTCTATGCATCCACCCATACCATGCGTTACCTTGGTCCTGACCATGCGTCCAACATGGTCTTTTACTTCTTTTCTTCATAGACTCTTCAACGCATCAGTTTCTTAAAAGTAGGGTGTGACAGGGTTTATGCGTTCAAGTTATGTCAACGCATCCATGGGTTGCTTACGCATCATCCTGCGTTAAAGGGTTGTCAACGCGTCCACAAGTTGCCAACGCATACTCCTGCGTTATGAGGTTGCCAACGCATCTACAGATTGCTCGCATTCCTGCATTAAAACATGCGTTTAAGGCTCAAAAAGATTCAAAACAATTATCTTCATCAATTTACAAGAGTAGAACGCATAGGAAGATTTATCAATAGACTTTCTATCGCATGATTCTCTATTTAAACTCTATTTTTCTAAGAGAAAGACATATAATAACTTGTATCTCTACAAGTTATCATCTCTTAAAGACATGATTAAGAGTTTAGGTGATAGCAATTTGTAGTTTCAAAAAGAGACAAGAAATGGCCTAGATCATTTGGGGACTTAGATTTGACAACTTGCCACAACTGTGATATGTTCTCACTTCCTCTTGTGATTAGAAATAAAAAGATAGAGAGAGCCAAGCTAGATTTGGGTGCATCAATCAATGTGATGTCGTATTCCGTGTATCAAGATTTGAAATTGAATGACCATGAAATAGGAGTGGTAATACAGTTAGCTGATCGTTCTTTCATTCACTCATTCGGTGTTGTAGACGATGTCCTAGTGCAAGTTAATGAATTAATTTTTCCTATTGATTTTTACATCCTTAAAATTGGAAATTCTAACTCCATTTCGCCTACATCCATTTTGCTTGGCCGACCCTTCATGAAAACGACCAAGACCAAAATAGATATGGATGAAGGAACATTATCTATAGCGTTTGATGGGGAGATTGTTAAGTTTAACATTTTTTATGCTATGAGGACTCCTAATCACCATACCCGCTTTGTGTCGATTGATGTTATTAACTCTCTTGAGCATGAGTAATATGGGGCGTCTATGAGGATGAAGATGATGATGACACTAGTGACACTATACTATTGAGCGAACTAGCTATTGTGACACTGGCATCCCAATACGTACTTCTGCTTCTTCTGTAAACTCTATTAAATGTAAGATGCCATCTATTGTGCAGGCACCGCGACTAGAGTTGGAAAAGCTCCCTAAACACTTGAAGTATGCATATCTTAGGGATATGGAGACCTTGCTTGTTATAATTTCAAAAGACCTAACTATTGAACAAAAAGACCAGTTGGCGGAGGTGTTCAAGAGGCATAAGTTGGCCCTTAGGTGGACCCTAGCACAGACATAAAAGGCACTAGTCCTGCAGTTTGCATGCATATAATTACCTTAGTGGAAGAGTCCAGATTGTGCTGTCAACCTCAAAGGCGTCTAAACCCCATCTTAAAAGAGATTACGATGAAAGAGATTTTCAAATTTTTGGAGGTAGGTAATCTACCTTATAATTGATAGTGAGTGGGTTAGTCTCATTCACATGGTGCCAAAGAAAATAGGTACCATAGTAGTAAAAAACGATCAAAGGGTATTGGTTCCTGTTAGAGTACAAAATGGTTGGAAGATGTTCATAGACTTTAGGAAATTAAACAATGTAACTAACAAAGACTACTTCCCCATTCCATTTATAGACCAAATGCTTGAGCGTCTAAATGGGAAACTCTTCTTCTATTTTCTTAATGGTTGCTCAGGTTTCTACCAAATTCTAGTTTGTCAAGAGGTTCGAGAGAAGGCAACTTTCACATGTCCGTTCGAGACTTTCACATATTTGATCCAAGCACACTCCAAAGGTGTATGTAGAGTATCTTCTCAGAGTTCATCGAGACTCTTTTGATGACTATATAATTAACTTAACTAGAGTTTTAGAATGGTTTATTGAGTCTAATTTAGTTTTAAACTTTGAGAAATGTTATTTTATGACATCCCGATGGATATTCCTAGGTCACATAATTCCGCTAAGGGTATTGAAGTAGATTAGGCCAAAATTGACATTGGTAATCTAGTGTTTCCAACTATCTTAACATACAATTCACTACAATATTACCATTTCAAATCCTCTTTATTACAATGTTTACTATTTTCTACACACTATCTTTTTCCCTTTTGGTTCAGTGTTTACTATTTCCTACCTACATTAGAATAGTTTGCACCCAAATACAGACTATATTAAAAATCATACTAAAATAGTATGCATTTGATATATAGACTATTATAACCTATAGACTATTATAACCTATAGACTATTATAACCTATAGACTATCATAACTACCAACTATAATAATCAACTCAACGCCCCCAAACACTTCTAAATTAAAATAACCACAAACTATAATAACCAACCCAACACCCAAATAATTCTTTTAATGTTTTAATTTATGTCGTGGTCTAACTCAGGAGAATAAAAAGAAAAGTGGTGTTGATCGAAGTTAAAAAGGAAAAAAATGATACAAAAGAGCAGAGAGTGAGAGAGAGAGAGAAAGACAGAAGAATATAGAGGTGATAAAGAAGAGAGAAATTTCATGGTCATTTGAAGTTTTCCCTTTTTAACCCAAAGGTAAAAACACGAATTTCACTTTTAAATAAAGATTAAAAAAAAAGGACAAAAAAGACAAAAAGAAAAATAATCATAAAGTTGGTAAATTATATGAAAGTTCTTTTAAACAAAAAAAAAAAAGAAAAAAAAAAATCAATCATAGATACTAGAAGAAAAATAGTTTTTAGAAATTTGTTTTGTTTCATTTTCTAACAAAGAATCCCCAAAACTTCCTCTGTGGATGGATTGCTGAAATTTTTGTTTTATTTTTAGAATTGAGAAATAATTTAAATGTTTCTAACTTATTATTAGGCAATTATAACAAATGGTAAAATAAAGCTGATTAATTACAAATATAATAAATTTTTTAAAGTTACTATAAAATGACAATTTAAATTTCAGTTTTTTCCTATTCTACCCCAATAGGATCAAATTTTCAAATCTTTCAAAATTTGGGTTTAAATAATTTGAGTTTACAATATCTTTCAAAATTTTCAAATCTTTGATCAAATAAGATCCAAAATTAAACTAATCAACATTTTAAATTAACTCAATTTTGACTCTAAAATTTTAAAATTAAAGGAAAATAAAACACAATAATTTAATATAATTAATCTAAATTTACCTAAACATGTTACAAATTCAAATTTCTAATGCATTTGATATAAAATTAAAATTGCCCCAAAATTTATGTACCAATTTAATTTTCTTATGCCCAAATCAACCAACACCCAACTTTTTTATTTGCAATTTGATATCTCCAATATATGTCCAATTATAATTTGCAAGTAGGTCTACCGGAGATAGACTTCTACGGATAATGAAACTTTTTTTTTCGTTTTTTTTTTTTTTTGTCAACTTCTTTAAATTAGTTCACCACTAATAATTAGTGATAGTCTTCTATCACTGTCTATTAGTGATAAAAAGTGATATACTTCTATCATACTAATAGGTCGTGATAGACTTATATCATTATCAATCAGCGATAGAAATTGATATATTTCCATCACTGGTAGTAAGTGATAGTCTTCTATCACTTTCTATTAATTATAGCATGTTTTTGCCATCATAACCTATAAGCATCATGCAAGGTTTTTACTATCACTGTCAAGTTAAAAAAACCATTGAACCAAAGAAAACTAGAAATCTTCTGGTAAACACACAAATACATTATTAATGATACAAGAAAAAAAAATTATTGAATGTTGATGTAGTCTATCACCAACTACCAAAGACATTGCGATAGTAATCTATCACTGACTATCATTGATAGATAGTGATAGCATATCATTATTGTCTCTTAGTAATTACAATGACAGTATACAGTCAATAATAGAGACTGATACGACACTACTAGTCATAAAGAGTGATAGGACTCTATTAATGTCTATAACCTATCATTATTGTTTATCAGCATGTATGTTGACTATAGTCTATCAACTTGGTGATCATAATCTATCATTGTAGATCAGTATGTTGATTTTAGTCTATCAACGTCTATAATATATCATTATTATTTATCAATATATATGTTGATTATAGTCTATCGATATCTATTAGCTTGTTGATCATAATGTATCTGTCAATGTCTATCTATTTGTTGATCATAATCTATCTATCAAGGTTTATCACCTTGTTGATCATAATAAATTATTGTCTATCAGAAGTTTAGTTATAATCTATCAATGTCTTTGTGTGTTGATCATAATCTATTAATCAAGGTCTATCAGTTTGTTGATCATAATCTATCATTGTCTATGAATATATTGATTATAATCTATCAATATCTATCAAAAGTACTAAGAAGAAGAAATGACTATCAAAGCACTGAGGAAGAGGAGGATTTTACTATTTTTTTTGTAAATTATTAGGAGGGTTTCTCTATTTTTGTAAATTAGTTTGTAGGCCATTTTTATGTATAAAACTAACCCTTATTATTACTATAGCAGCCAATTCTACATGATTCAAGACATCAATAACTTGGAGAAAGCTACCGTAAAGCTTGTTAGTAACTTCACTTCTTTGATATATACATTCATAGGTATAGCTCTAATTATTAGTTATACCTATATCTATAGGAAGTAAATCATAAAAACTAGAAGTTTGGTCCTTGAATCTTCAAGACTATGTCTAGTAATCTCCCAACTCTAAAACATATTATAACAGATCTCTAAACTTTCAATTTTGTGTCTAATAAACTTTTAAGCTTTTAATTTTGTGTCTAATAAGTCACTCAACTTTAAAAGGGTATAATAGATCAAAGATCTATTCGACACAACATTGAAATTTCATAGACCTATTACATGCCTTTTAAAGTTTAAAGTCATAAACGACACAACATTGAAAGTTTAAAAACTTATTAGACATCTTTTAAAATTGAGAGGCCTCCTAGAAATACCTGAAGTTCAGACACTAAACACATACCCTGAATAATATGTTTTACTTCTTCAAATGATCTGCAATATTCTTGACTCTCGTTATAACGATTGGGGAGGTTGACAAACTGCGATCATCACCCGAACCCAAAAGGCCACGGACTTCCTTGCTTTTGCTTCTATCATCTTTGCAAGATTTTGTTGCAGATGATGCAAATATCTGCACTGTTAAACTTCCACCTGCATATCAAAATCAAGGACACTTTAAAATGTCTTGAAAAGTAGATGGGGGTAAGAACACGCCTCATAGAACAAGATGCAATGGAATGAGAAAATATATGATACTTTTGGTACAATCAGCTATTCTTTTGTTCATAATCTGATACACCTTTAACCTTCGGCATAGGGGATAAGAATATTTTGGTTGGTGCCTTCTATTCTTTAATTTATTCTCAATCAAAGTTCGGTTATCCATGGAATATATTAATATATATGTTGAAATGCCTTGAATTTGATATCTAGTGCTTTGAACAACCAAGCACGGGGTCTTATTCATTAACCATCTAAACACTTGCATTTTTATTTGTATATTATGTACTCTCTTCTCCTCAAGACAAAATAGCTTCTCTCCTTGCCTGTGGACCCTAATACATCGTTAGTAAACCATATAAATCCACGTTTTGTTTTTTTCTTGTTTGATTCTTTGTCCGTTGTTTGTTTTTTTTTTTCATAACAATATTATACCATTCCCATTCTATTTTTCATGATTTCTGCAAAACTATTTTGTTAGGTTTCCACCCTTCAAAACTCTCCGGGAAAAATCAGCAACACACAAACTAGAAATATGCAATAACATCTATTGAATTCATAATGGTGCATTCTTTGCAGAAGGCACCAAGATGATTCGAATCATTTGATATGGAATTGTGAGTTCCCGAACTAGCTTTGGGATTGGAGAGGTCGTTTTGTGTTAGTTGGGCTTGTAATAGAGATGGGCAGTCTTTGCTGGAGGAGGTGCATCTGCATTCTAGCGTTTAGGGAGAGTCATGACATCCACGTTTCTTTGCTATTTTGTTGGGTATTTAGCTCGGGCAAAATAATAGGATATTCAAATATGTTGAGGTATCGGGAGAGGAGGTCTAGGAAGTGGTCAGATTTAATACTTCATATCATGTGTTCGTGGCAACCACAAGACATGAGACTTGAGGTTAGTCAAAGTGGGATCTTCTCTGCTGATCCAAGGGTGTTGTGTTTTGTAGACTTCCTATATTTATATGTTGTCCAAGGAATCCACTCCACTTCTTTGGTTGTTCACCACAAAAACACAAAAATATGTTCCCAAGCATACATTCACTATCTTGGATTGACTATTCATTTGAGGATGGAATGACGTACTCATACAAAGTTAGATACCTTCGTAATATGAACAACGGTCCAGAAATTACTTGAAAAAATATTGTCATGATCCAACATGATGGAGAGAGGAAAACAAGGCAAGCAGACCACCTACCTAAAAAATACAGCCACTATGACCTTGGTAGAACACGGATGGTTAACCGAGATGAAGTGCCCTTGGCAAAAAAGCATGGCTGCTATGAACAGGGTGATGTTCAAAATGTGCAGAGTCATATCAATATTTTGTTTTCTTTTACATCAACCTTAATACTGCTCCAAAATGGCTCACCCGTTAGTTTTTTATAGGTTCTATGAAACCCTAGATTCCTGCCCAAAACAGAACATGGGAATGTACGCAATATAGTAGGAATCACGGAGGAAGTTTTTGGTATCAACAATCATTTTCTGTACAATAATTTCCCTTGTTGTATGGCAGGACTTGGTACACTATTCGGGTCGATTTTTGTCATTTTGAACTTCATGTTGGACTAAACTTACACAGATGGTGGTTTGGACCATGAGGGAAGCTATTTTTGCCACCAGAAATAGTCTCGACAATTCATCCGTCGTTTTATTTTCCAACCCCGGTCGACTTTGAATCTCAAAATCATATCCTAGCAGCTTCACTTCAATAAACTATTTTTTTACGCTCTACCTCCCATGTCAAAAAAAATAAAATTAAATAAGTGGATGGTCCATTCAAACCATAAATTTCTGCCAAAAACAAATTATGACGCCAATGTTGCACTGATTAACACAATAGCCATGAGTTCCCTTTCATACACGAGCTTGGTGCAAGCTCGTTCAAATAGCATGTAACTTAAAAAAAGTATCAGCCTTTATTGCTGAGATAGCACTGCTTTGCTAAGCACAACTTTTCCATACCACTTCTTATATCAAAGTCAAGAATGAACATCTAGTGGCGCCATTATTGAGAAACCATTTTAGTTTCTCGTTGTTTAATGTGTTTTTCTGTTTTACAAAGTTTATTGGTCATTCTTCTTGGAATATTGAATTGTAGTGCAATTCTGAAATCGAGAAGACGGGTAGATTGAAAAAGGAGACTAAAGAAGAAAACTGTCAGTCTTAGAGGGGAAGCAATTATAGGTATGGTGTTAGGTTTTCCAAACTTCCTGCATTCAGTAAACCCAAAAAGAACACACATTTTCCGGAAAACCAGAGGTTACTCTGATTATATATTAACAAATCTGGAAAAATATCACAAGTTCACTAGTCTCAAGAACATTCAACAGAATAAAAGCATAAACAAGATGAAAATGAAACCCTAGCACATTCGAGAGAACTAGGCAATTCTCTCCAAGATCATTCTTCTAACAAAATTCTCTACCCGACCTCCTGCTGCCCAAACCCCTTCATAAACCCTTCAGCACCTCACAACCCTACCTTTTTGTGGTCCCCTCCCTCTCAACTTCTTCAGCCCTTCTTCCACTAACTGCTTGTCCCCTCCTCAATGATCTTTATACCCCTCCTAGCATAAGTGTGAATTATCGGGGTCTTACATATGGCTAGCGGTGGCACATCTATATTTCAAGAATTAGAGGAGATGGAAGACAGCGCGATGGAGAGAACTCTCAAATCGCTAGCGGCACTTCATTTAAATCAACCTTTATGCATTACACTTCCTAATATTGGAGGTGATTTTGAACTTAAATCTGACTTATTTCACTTACTCCCTTTTTTTGTGGATGTGCAGGTGAAGATCTTCATGTGCAGGTGAAGATCTTCATAAACACATGAAGTTTCGCATTATATGCTCCGAAATGAAGCCACTGTAGTGGTTGAAGAGCAATTCAATCTTAGAGCTGCGTTGGAGTTGTGAGTTTGCAAGATCCATGTGAAACCACTTCTTCCAGGAGTTTGGCTTTACTCTTCAAGCCAGAGGGTTATTGTTAGTGTTTTGAATGGGGCATTCCTCCTCCATCCATCATCCAATGAGAAACACCGTCTTTTGTGGCTTGTTGCGGTGTTGTTGTGGGATTTTCAGGGTGAGAGAAATAACAATCTTTAGACGGGTACAGAGGGATTCTAGTGATCTTTGGTCCTTGGTGAAGTTTCATATTTCTCTATGTGTTTCAATTTCAAAGACTTGTATTAACTATTCTATAGGAAACATTTACCAAGTTGGAACCCCTTTCTTTAAGTGGAGTTTTTAGTGGACTTGTTGCTTCTTAAAAATAAATAAATAATAATAAAAAAAAGGTCTTAGAGCTTTTTCCTTCTTGCGTATAGAATCAAGGAAGAGATTGGCTCTATTATCTACCTTCCCAGTTTGATTGCAACATAAAAAAAGATGAAACGATTGTTCTGTTAAGCCTCCGATCTTACATACTTACAAGAGGAGGGGTAAGATAGGGAATATACAAAGAGAGGGAGAGGAGGCAGCACGTGAAGTTAGTTAGAATGGTGGGGACGAAGAGAATGACTTGATAAGGGAAAAGAGCATGACGGAGGGGGGCAGACTTTGGGTAGTAGAAGGAATTATTCCTTGAGGGAGAGAACTCCAGCTCTCTTGAATGTGCTGGGCCATTTGCTATTTGGTTTTGCTTTTCTTAGAATTGTTATTTCTGGATATTGTGCTGGTAGCTTGAAATCATCACTGTATTTCTTGCTATCGTGTTGTTATAATAAATAAATATCTTGTTTGGTCTCTTTGTTCTTCTTTTTGGCTGCTTGTTGGATATTTTTCTGAGTGCAGGGGCTGAAATACCTAACATGTTCTTGGAGAAATTCTTTTTTGTGTCACGAGCAGCAAACATTAGGAAGGATATGATATAATGCAGATCATTAGGGAGACCTTGCATTAATACTAGGAGAAATTTAAAAGATCTTGTGATAGTTTCCCACCATTAAATTTCTGACCAACTCCTAATCCAATATTTCTACGAGGGACTATTGGCAATGAATAGGAATATAATTGATACAGCTAGTGGTGGAGCATTAGTGAACAAGACCCCTAAAGTAGCCAAGCAACTGAGTTCCAACATGACACAAAATTCTCAGCAATTTGGAACTAGAAGTTAGAACTAGTGGACTTGTTTCATAGGTTAAAGAGGTAAGTGAGGTTAAAAATAAAATTGCTGATTTAACCGATTTGGTTCGTCAAATGACTGTAGGGCGCTTGTAGACAGCAAAAACGTGCGAGATATGCTCACTTTTAGGACATCCTATGGAAGCATGCTCTCAGTTCCAACAAGATGCCATGAAAGTAGCCAAGGCCATAAGGAGGATTTCTTGGTCAAGCTCAAAGGAAGTACGATATGTGGCATTAATGAGATGTGAGCCAAATTTGAAGTCTTGAGTGGCGTGATTTGTGTGGTTATTGACATTGATATCTAAATCTGTCAGATCATAAAGCTTATTTTTTATTTTTATTTATTTATTTTTTAAAACAGAAATGGAACTTTTCATTGATGAAATGAAAAGAGACTAATGCTCAAAGTACAAAAAACATAAGAGCAAAGATACAAACAAGTCAAAGAATCAAAGCTTGATTACTGAACAGCATAAAATCTTGAATATTTGTTTGAGCCCCCTTTTGGCCACTTGGTCTTTTGCATCCTCTTACAATCATTCATATTGTTAACGGAAACCTTCTTTTTATTCAGTTACATACATGTGTGTGTCTATAATTCTCCCCTGCGTTCTACAATCTAAAAGTCACTACTAATTCATCCATTACAGTCATAATTTTTACCTTTCAAATAAAAATCTTAATGACAACCCCGAGGAAAAATGTTTACAACTCATAATAAATCACAAGGAAAGAACAATAAAAAGCAAAGCTCCAATCATGATTTTCAAATTTTGAAAGGAAGTTTACCTAGCACCAGGGCAGCACCAATCCAGGCAGTCAATCCCCACCTTTCACCAAGAAGGATCCAGGCAAAACTACCACCCCAGACTGGCTCCAAGCTGTAAATAATGGCAGTTTCCGTGGCAGATACATCGCACATGGCAGCCATCTGGAGAACCGTATATTGTTTTGCTAAGTCATGGCTTAAGATGATCTCTACTTTTTATTGTTGGATGGAAAAGAAGACTCTCATTCAGCAAAATGAAAGAAGCTTTATTTACTTCCCAAAATACTTTCTGTAGATGTAGACTACAATTGTAAATTTTTAACTTCTTTCATCAGAGTGAACCTATTGTCTCTTCATCTGCTTAACAAAATGATATTTTATTCAAGTAGATTTAAAAAGTATGATGGTAGGGAAGCAACAGGATTACTTCCATGCGGCAGATACATCTACCACTTACAGATGGCCTATGCAGCATTTTTATATTCACGGCACTTCAACTGCACACTCATATGTGTGCCCAGATGAACAACATGCATGCATGCATATACACTTATTCAAATTAAATATTTGCAGATTTTCAGGAGGAAGGAAAAAGTTCTCACGCTTATGGTTCCCCATTAAAAAAGTTAAAACAATGTAACAGATTATTTGTAGGTAACAAAACACCATAAAAAGTAGGATATATTATTTCCAACATGAAGATGCTGATGGATTTTAAAAACATTATTTCCTTCAGGCTAGCTGATTTGTTTTGATGGTTTGGACTTCAATGAGGTGAGATAAGGCTTTAAGTGGTTCATACATTGCTGAGACTTGAATGGAACGAGAGAGCATTGGTGTTCAATTAGATAGGACTCGAGCAAAGTTATAGTCCGTCAATTTTTTTGTCAGTAGGGTGTTTGTCTTCACTTTCAGTTATGGTTGTCGTTTATGTTTCTTTGGGTTTTAGTGGTCCGTATGGGTTTCTGTTTTGATTTTTGGGCTTGCTTGAGTGGTTTTCCTTTTAAGTTATTTATTACGGTTTCTAGGTTGGACTTGCATATAGTTTCTCTTTTGGAAGATTGTGTTTATTGTTTATAATATTTCATTTCTATCTATGAAAAATTTCAGTTTCCTTGGTAACAAAACAGTAAATTTCCAAAACTAAAATTGTGTTTGGAATACATTTTCAAGTGTTTACTTGAAAAAAAATAAGTCATTTCAAAAGAAACACAAGTGTTTGGCAACCACACAAAATGAATTTTGAAAGGCATTACTACCTTTATTTTAAAGAGTTCTTATCAAAAGTGTTCAAATGAAAATGAATTTTTGAAAAACATTTATTTTTTAAGTTAATCCAAATGGGCCCTAAGTAATAAATAAGTAAAAAGCAATAAAATAAAAAAGAACGGGAAAAGAGAATATATTTGTTATAATTATAGGAAAATTATTATAAATAGAAAAAATATCAAATTATTTACAAATATAGCAAAATTTTACTTTTATCTCTGATAGACCCAGATAGACATCTATTTGTGTCTATCTGGTAAAGTGATAGATGTAGATCCAGTAAAGTGATAGATGTCTATATGGGTTTATTGCAATCTATCATAGATAGAAAGTAAAATTTCGCTATATTTGAATTATTTTTAACAATGTTTTTTAAAACATCCCTATATTATAAACGAATTCCTGGGATTCAAATCCGATTTTTTCCCTTGAAATAGTTTGTAATTCAACATTCTCCTCACTGATTTAGTATGGTTAAGAAAATAAAGTGTTCATGGTTACAGCAGAAAGAAATTACACTTCGAAATAGAAATTGAATAGAAATACTCATCTTATAATTAGCAAAGAAAACTTTTAGCACTCATGAGAGACCGTTGAGGCAACTAAATTACAGAATGAATACAACAAGAAAAGCAAAAACACCCAAGACAAGGGATTAGTGAAATTGAATAGGAACTCAAAGGAAAAGCAAAACTCAAATTAAAATTTTATACAGAGACAAAATGAGAAGACATACCTCTAGCCACAGGCAAAAACCAGTGGACAATAAGCCTGTGTACAGAGCAGGTACCCAAGGAAACATGAACACCCAATCTAAATATGTTTTCCAATTCCATGACTCACTAATTGTTTCCGTTCCATCAATCCATCTCCAAATAAAATACCACAGCATCGATAGAATAGAAACAACGCAAACCTGAAAGAGTAATTAAAATCACTCAAACTGAGCAGCAAAACTAACAACCCACAGCGTCTACTATATATGAGATAATATTAACCTCATATGCAAGTAGTGGCAAGAATTTATCCTTATCTATACGTCTTGAAATATGCTCTGTTCTTAGCATATGCACGCCAAAAAATATTGCACTCAAGAAGTTCAAAAGATCTCCCACCTGAATTAAATCATAAGAATTAGTTGAATGTGCTGTTTATACATACAAAAATCTCAAAATTAGAGCAATCAGAATTTTGTAAATTATTGATTATATTCTGCCAATTATCACAATTTTGTTAGTAATCAAATAATTTTGAGACTAAACATACACAAGGAGCGGACCCACTGGATTCAAGCATTGCAACTCCAATGATTGACATGAGAGCTCCAAACCAGGTACGAGCAGGTACTACAGCCCCTAAAAGTCCATCAAGTAAAGGAACTACAAGTACCTGATTATTGATACACAAGTACCTTAATACACAATACTATAGCAAGAAAAGTTAGTAAACCATGTACCCTACATACAATTAAGAATCTTACCGTGAGCATTGAGATGAAGGATGCTCGCCCAGCATCGGATGTTATAAGTCCAAACGCCTGCATAAGGTACCCTAAACTAACCCAGAAACCTAACTCTATTCCAGCATCACGGATCTCAAAATCATCCCATTTATACAACACAAGTGGAATGAATGGAATAGCAGTCATGGCAAACCGCACAACATTGAAGGTTGCTGGATCCACTAATTCTTCAACCTCTTTCACAACTGGAATACTGCTAGCTACATCAGCCAAGGTATTCATATGGAATCGTATGTTAATTGAAGATCTGAAGGAACTTCTTATAATATCAAAAGAACACTTCAAGACTTTTGTAGCTAACATTTTTAATAGTAGGAAACTTTTGTATTTTGTGGCGAAGTTCCTGCCCATCCATAGATGACAGAGAAAGAAAAAAAAAATATTTTTTTTTTCTTCTTCTTTTTATGAGAAAATAGCTTTCACTAACATAACTGAAATCATAAAACAATTTACCTAAGATGTTAATATTTCACAAGTTCCCTACAATCACAATCATATCAGATATAGAATAGTACACATGGTGACTCGTGAGAAATATGCCATATTGACAACATTAGCCAACAAACCATGTATGATAAGTGATGGGAGAGTTGCATAGTTGCAGTTATCAAGAGTAAAGCAAACAACAAAATTTCATTCTAAAATACATGAGGGAGATGACTGCCAGAAATACATGGACCCCAACTTTGAGATTTTACATTACGTTGGAATATCCTAAACTAAATAATTCTTCTGTTTATGGGTAAATTCAAACCGAACAGAAGAATGAATACAAAAGGCAGTACAAAGTCTCATTGCCCCAGAGAATTGGAAAAAAAAAAAAAAAAAAAAAAAAAAAAGATGCTGAATCGTTTCAAAGGAAAGCGAAGAATAGAAGTGTAGGAATTCCGCTTCAGCATAGATTTATCTTACATATTTGTTCAACATTCTTACTATTAATTCAGATTATCAACAACTGATCTAATAGAAACGTGGGGTGTTCATCAAAGAGAAGCTCACCGTAAACAATTGTGACGACGTTGAGCAAAATGATACTCCTAACTTTCTTCTTAGCAAAAATGATTCGTCGCCAAAGAGAACGCTTATCAAATAAAGACACCAGAGAGAGAATCACACCGTTACGCCGTCGAATCGGAGTAGAAGAGACCCGAACAAGCTCATTCCCTTGGCAATCTCCGAGAACGACCGATTTCGAAGTGGGAGCATCGGAGTTCGAATATTTGGGTAGCGGGGAATTGGAGTTTTGAGCACAAACGGCGCAACGACGAGTTGAGGAATCATTGACACGAGATGGTTTGCAGTAATAGAAGATGAAATTGGATGGGGAGGATAAGGAAATGGGGAATTTGAGCTTGATTGGAGCAGTGTGAAGAGATGAACTCCATTGAAATGGGGCTCCCATGGCTCACTCCGATCGGAGCAGCATATTCTTCCAGTTCGTGTGTACCAAATTTTTTGGAATTCATTGGGTCTAAATATCGGCCATGTTCTGATTTCTGAGCTTCAATTGTCTCTTCTCCAAAAACCAATTGCTTAACGGCACGTTCACAAATTTGCTTCCACAATGATACAAACAAAGTTTGGAAGCTCATAAAAAAAGTAGTAATTTCTTCTTTTTCTTGGAGAAAAAAAATTAGGGAAATTGGACTGATTAGCAATAAAGTTTTGTTTCGAAGAGTAGAAAAATAAAAATTTATATCAGAGTTATAGCAAATACATTCTCACCAACTTCGAACTTAAATCTTAAAAATGTAACTTTGCTAAATTTTCGGGTCCCATTAGCTTTGAATTCACTTGATACTAATTTCTTAATTCCAATTTTATATGATTTCCTCAAATTTTCGGATCTGTTTTGGACGTTATCAAAGTTGTACTGTATAGCAACGTTTAAGTTTCCATTTGAAAGAATAACAAAAGAGAAGTTTCATCAAATTTATGGCAAATACATTGTCACTCATGTGTTCCCACTTTTCTTTCAACCAAAATGCTTTTGGACATATTTTCAATTACAATGTAATTATATCTCCATCTTTCAGGTAAAATTGTCCTTCTATTGTTCATCGTGTTGGAATTTATGCCCTAAAACCTCGTAATTTATTAGTTTATTTATTTAGTTATTAATTTATGCAATATTAATTTATCTATGAACTTAAAAAATCTAAGGTCATTGCATGAAATCTTGAACTATGTATAGTTGACATACCGGTATAGCATGTTCAAGAAATAACCTAAAGGTATATAGTATATGGATAAAGTTGGGTGTCTTATCTTTTGTAACTTGATAATTCTCATTTTTTAGAATTATTTAGCTTCTAAATCTAAGGATTTTGACATAAAATGCATGCATTTAGTCTTTTTTTTTTTTATAGAAAAATCAAGTTCAAAATAGCGAATAATTCATAAATGATATTTTTCCACCCTAGTCGTGAAAAAGAGCTAAATTTGGCAAGATTCTTTTAAAATTTGGTATATCTTTGCAAAAATAATCATTGAAGTCAAAATTACTACAACATTCCAGAAAAACAGATTGCTACAGCAATCTACCATAGTATAAAATTTATTACATATTCAATTTCATGGCTAAAATTAAGGAATTCCTTCCTCCAATCATGGCAAATTAGGGCACCCAGAAGCCCCCCACCTTTTTCACACCCACCTCCATTGGGACTATAAATAGACCTCAAAATGCTCTCCAAAGATCATCTATTCTTCATCATTTACTGTTTTTCCTCTCTTTTTCATGAAATTTAGAGTTGTTACTGAAGGGGTTGGCAACCGATAGTGGACACAATTTGGAACTAAAGCACTCTAATTTCATTAATTTTGACGATTAAACATGCATTTTCTAAGAACCAAAAACAAAGGCATAGAACCTTATTTGTTGTAGTTCAAAATTGAAGCAATCATCTTCAAGTTTCCGATCACAAATACTTCGTGGACAACCTTTAGTGTCTTCCTCGTTATCCTCAGGCCTTAGCATTTAGAGCTTAAGTAGAAACATGCAAGCATGTCTATATTGTTATAATTATTCAAGGCCAAATCTTGCTATCTCCCATGTGTGTGTGTGCAAGCCTCCTTCAATTTAAAATGTTAGAACTCGAATTAGGACTAAAGAGAGTTTATTTAGTTTTCCCCTACTCTATCCCATGCACCAATGAAGGCTTTCATACATTTCAAGTGAGTAATATGTCCACTAAGGTGCCTTTCAATCTTTTTTTTTTTTATGGGCCCAAACTTGCATTCTTTTACCTAGAGGCACTAGCTTTCACACATTCACTATAGGGACTCGTACCTAGTCAATTCCCAGGCGTCCTTACTGATCACAGCAAAGGCAGCTTGTAAGCACTGATTTGCGTTGCCAAG
The DNA here is from genome assembly GCA_030954485.1 of Citrullus mucosospermus. Classification (NCBI taxonomy): domain Eukaryota; kingdom Viridiplantae; phylum Streptophyta; class Magnoliopsida; order Cucurbitales; family Cucurbitaceae; genus Citrullus; species Citrullus mucosospermus. The sequence goes on along the minus strand of CM062061.1, from coordinate 14,239,755 downwards.
CATTGGGGTGCGGCCATGCGTTTGTGGCTATGCGTTTCAAAGGGAGAAGCAGTCGTGAGCGAGAGCAAGAATTTTTGGATAGTAAAATTGTGGCTAAGTGTTGGCTAAGTCCATGCGTTTGTGGTTGATTCACGGAGGTTAATGAGCTGAAGTAGCTACCTGCGTTGAAGGATAAGTAACTCTGGTGGGGGAAGAAATGTGCTTGAACCATGCGTTTAAGTCGCTCTGCGTTGAGGACAGTTATGCGCTGAAGTTGATGCGTTTAAGACAGACATGTGTTGGAGTCACCCTGCGTTGAAGACAAAATGGTCTTGATGCGACGAAAGTAGTATTAAATGACGGAAAGGTATGCGTCAAAATAGGAGGCGTTGAGGACGACACCATGCGTTGGGTATGGTCAGCTGCTGGAGGCGTTGGAGGAGAAGTTAACATGAATACCTTGCGTTGAGATAAGAACCCTGCGCTAGTCTGCGGGTGAAAGGTAAGTCGACAACATAAGTCCTAGTGTTTGTAAAGGCTAAGTCGGTAGTATATATAGCTGGATTAATTAAATGTTTAATCATTTTAAAGACATTACGAGAGCTTAAGTCGGTTCCATTTTTTAGACAAACTTCAGAAGAAGATTGAGGAAGGTGTTCTTGAGGATTTTGGACGAAATACGACTCATATTGATGTTGAAAACGAAGCTGGAACAAAGGAATGACTGAAGTCACATGGTTTGACCAGTGACTGATAATCAGAGTAGAACGTGTGGAGGAAGTCGAGTTTAGAGCTGAAACTTGGAGGTTAGTAAGTTAACATAATTTCTAACAACTTTTGTGAAGGATGATAATGCTGAAATTGAAGATTTACTATGTGAATCCTTAGGAAAAGCAGAGTTTACAAGATTATTACGCAATCCGGAACAGCAGGAGGTGATTCCGGAATACAGTGAGAGCGAGGAGGAGTTAAGCCTTGAAACTTTGAGGTAAGCTATAGAACTTAATTTCCTATAAGTTTGTAGAAGAGAAGAAGTCCTGAATTCGTATGGAATTGTGACTTTTAATAGATTGAAAAGAACGAGAAGAAAGGAAGGAATTACAGTGCAGAGTGCTGCTGAAAAATTAAGTATCGACACACTGTCTGGGAACTGATAGCGAGACAGGTGTCGCTGAGACGCAAAGGAGTCTTCCGTCTCACAGATCTCGCTAGATAACGCTGAGTATCGCTGCTAAGGTAAGGTAATGCTAGTGTTGCTCCATCAAGTATCGCTAGTAACAGATCTTATTGGTTGGTATCGCTAAGATTCTCGCTTATTAAGTTAGTTTAGAAAAGGAAGAAGATTTACTGTTAAATAACGCAAGGTACATGTCTCTTGCAGGCCAAGAAGAAATAGGAAGAGTGTATAACCCACGTAAAGCCTAGAAAGAGTTGTGAGTGACTATTTTATTCTTCAATTCTATTTTATTAAAAATGTTCTTTTGAAGTATGATTTACAATTAACTGTTTAATATGTATAATGTTGATTGCATTACTCATAAGGCATATTATATATATTTTTAAAGTGAATAGAAAGCATTTTTATGAAATGTTATTGAATGAAGTTTGTATGATTTCTATGAAAGTATTTTCATATGAACTGTTATGTGAATGAAATTCTAAAACGTTTTAGAGGAGGCTCAGTGCTCAAGGACACGAGAAGGCACGTGAGTTTCTCCGAGACCCAGTACTGAAGGACATGAGAAGGTACTTGGGCAACCCGTCATATTCCTATGTGCACATAGAGGTTGATTTGGCTGGTGCGTCGAGTTTACTCCACATTGAGCCAGGGACGATTTCGACGTTGGAGTGTTGAGCCTTGCTTCACCCCAACTAAGGTGATTTTCGACGTTGGGTGCGTAGAAGCGTGGCTCCGCCTCAACTAAGGGAAAAGTTTGGAAAAACTAAACTGTTATTGATAAACTCCTTGGAAAACACTCCTGTATGATTTAAGATTTGATTCATGAGATTAATGGATTTTATGAAAAGCATGTTTAATTTGAACAAATGTTAAACTCTTACTTATTCGTTATACGTAACATGCTTGTTTTCAATGAATGCTTGTTTTACAAAGATTTGTCACTCACTAGGCTGTTAGCTTATGATTTCCAATGTTTTCCTTTTCTCCCCCAGGTAGCAAGGACGTTCTCGGTGCTTAGCCTACTTCAGCTCATCCTGCCTAAGTCTCGAGTTCTCAAAATACAGTCAAATCTGAGAGTTGTACGTTGCATATATTTTTATGTAAATGGCATGTAGATCATGTAGCTTTGAGTGGGGATTGTTGGTGGAGTTTTGTACCTTGTATGATGGATATAGAAGTGAAAATTATGCTATGTAATAAAAGTGTACTCTATACAAGGAATCATATAAAGTTATAAGCATGTGTAGTATGACTGAGTTCTATGTATGTATATGAGTAAATGTATGCACAGGAAGGCAGATAAGAAGAGACAATATGCGTCACAAGAGGGGTGATGTTTATTGTCTTCACATTCCCTTTCAAGATAGGTAGGTAATCCGGGAGGGGGTGTGACACAGCTGTCACACCCCCTCCCAGATTATCCTCCATAACTCGAAAAAAGATGTGAAGACAGCAACCTTGACTCCTCTATAAGGTTCACTGTCCAACTACTATCACTAAAGACGGCCCATACGAGGTTCTAATGTAGGCAAAGCATCCCGAACTCGCTTGCTACCTGTAAAATTAGAAAAACATGGGAAAGCGTGAGCTAAAGCCCCGTGAGTGACTAGTTTTTGAAAAACTAACTTTGTTCGAAAACAGGCATATTAAATCTGTACGCATAAAACGAGGATTTAATACCACAATTCAGCAGAAACATATTTTCCGATAACTCTATCAAATCACATAAATCCATACCAAAATCGTGAAGAATCGTTTTAGAATAATTATACAGAAAACCCATTTGGTTTCTCAATCTTTTTCCTTAGTTGAGGCGGACCAAGACTCAACGCTCTCAACATCGAAAACAACCTTAGTTGGGGTGGAGCAAGACTCAACACACCCAATGTCGAAATTAACCTTGGCTCGATGCGGAGCAAAACTCGATGCACCAGCCAAATCAACCTCTATGTGCACATAGGAATATGGCGGGTTGCCCAAGTACCTTCTCTATGTCCATCGTTCTTCATCGATGCGAGAGCCGAGATATCCGTTGCCGAGAGTCGTTGTGAGTAATACGACAAGAATGCTCCGCCCCCCGCATGCCGAGGCCGGGGCGGGGGGGCAGGAAAATTCATTTCAAGTTCCTTGGCTCGACCTGTGCCAAGGTTTGGTTTAGGCACACTGAGGGGGAGGGGGCACGCAGAGAGCATGCTTCCCCCCGCCCACCGGCGCAGACAGTTTGTTTGTAAACGCATTCGGGGGTCGTTTGATGTTTAGGCATCGACAATGATCCTTCCGCAGGTGAACCTGCGGAAACCTTGTTACGACTTCTCCTTCCTCTAAATGATAAGGTTCAGTGGACTTCTCGCGATGTTGCGGGCAGCGAACCGCCCACGTCGCCGCGATCCGAACACTTCACCAGACAATTCAATCGGTAGAAGCGACGAGCGGTGTGTACAAAGGGCAGGGACGTAGTCAACGCGAGCTGATGACTCGCGCTTACTAGGAATTCCTCGTTGAAGACCAACAATTGCAATGATCTATCCCCATCACGATGAAATTTCAAAGATTACCCGGGCCTATCGACCAAGGCTATAGACTCGTTGAATACATCAGTGTAACGCGCGTGCGGCCCAAAACATCTAAGGGCATCACAGACCTATTATTGCCTCAAACTTCCTTGGCCTAAGCAGCCATAGTCCCTTTAAGAAGCTAGCTGCGAAGGGGTACCTTCGCATAGCTAGTTAGCAGTTGGACGCAACCTTGCTCCTAAAACGCAAGGTTTGGCAGCCGACGCAGAGTGCAGCCTAACTAATAACTCTTTTGGCTTTCCTTTTAAATGCGTCGACCACTCTTGAACGCAAGGTCGAGCTGAACGCAAGGCCTGACTTGAATGTAGCGTTCACCTTGAACGCAGGGAGATAGCTTCTCTTGCTCCCTCTCTCGAGCTCCGATTGTTTGAAACCTTCCCCTTGCTTTTCTTCCCTCAGGGTCCTATTTATAGCTTTGGAATAAAGTGCTTTCCATCTTACTTCTCTTCTCTTTTTGCCACTTATTTGTCACCTGTCACGTTGCATGACCTATCCAACATGCAATTTTGACACCTCCTCATTATGAGGTGTTAAGTCTAGATGAACTCATGCAACCTTTACCAACTCATCTTAACCCATGTAACCTTTACCATCCCATCATATGCGTCCAACTTACTCCAACATACAACTATTCATTCAACCTAATATTCCCTATGCGTTCATATAATCCTCTTCCAGATTTTAGCTTCTTTACTCCCTTTTCATACTCTCAGCTTTACTACCTTTGACCCTATTTCTCCACCGCATACTACTAGGCGTCTATGTCTCAAATGCATACTACTATGCGTTTGTACCTTACCGCATAATACCATGCGTCTGCCTTAACCGCATACTATCATGCGTCCAACTCTCTTTTTCCTTATGTCCATTCTTAGCTACAAATCCTTCTCTTGTACAATCACACTTCTTTCAATGCGGTTTACCTTTGACAACCAAAACCAACTCAAGTTCTTCCTCTATGTGTTTGTCCTCTTGCATTTACCTTTACTTCATCCCGCGTCCATGACCATCCTCCTATCCTTGAAGATTCCTTGATTATCCCTCTATGTGTCCTTGAGTTAAATCCCAAGGTTATTCATTTAACCTTTTCCTTGCACTTAAACTATTTCTCTTATGACAAATTAGTATGCGTCCACCACCTACTCCAGTCTTTAAGCTTACTTCTCACCCTTCTACTTTCCAACACTTGAGAATATCCTTCGATAAAAGTCTATGCGTTACTCAGTTTGCTGAAGTATTCTTCCCCCGGTTTCTCCTTATACGTTTATCCTTCCTTCCCGAGACTTAGATTTCTTTCCAACACTCCATGACTTTAACCTTATTCCTTTTGCTTATTCGTCCTACCTTCGCTAAAGCTACATTTCCTTCCTTAACTACTTCCTATGCGTTTACCTGAAATCGAGGTTACATTTCCATTTATCATGGAGTTAAGCTCCTCAACACATAACCTTAACAACCTACGGTAGCCACCTTCAACGCATAAGCTCCTCGACGCATAGCCTTAACAACCCATGGTAGCCACCTTCAACGTATAACCACCCTTCAATCATAGCTACCCTGAACACTTGATGACCTTATCTACGTTTGCTATGATATCCTTGAAGACTTCTTTACCAATACCATGATCCTTACTAACGCATAATAAACCTTCAACGCATGCTGCTCACGCCTTAAGGTTCTTCAGTTTCCCTTTTCTTTCCAGCTTAGCACCCTCCAAAACCATTCTCATTAACTTATTAATTTCCAAGACTAAGTGTTGAGCCATGCGTTTTCCTCTTCCTCCTACTTCTTGTGTCCCTTTTCTAATCTTCAATATCAAATACCATGCGTTAAAGCTTTACCATCTATGCGTCAACCTGACTTCCAAAGATACATCTAACTTTAACTAATTCCCAACTATACCTTCAATCCTTCATTCTCACCCTTAGTGAGACATCCACTCTTTTCCTAATACTATGCATCCAACTAGTCTTCTTATCACATAGTGAAACTTCCCAAACATAGCTGACACACTCGAAAGATTTCCTTGAATCCTTAGATCACCTTACTATTCATAATTCTTTCCAAAATACTTCTTGCCTTCTTCTTAAACCAAAACTCCAGCATACAATTCACTCTTTCCTCCTTCCATTCATCTTAACGCATAGAATTTCTTAGCCAATGATTCAGCAATTCCACAAACTTAACTTTTCAATTTTCAGGAATTCCCTGACTCCACATACTTATAATCTTAGCTCCACTACTCTTGTCTTACTTCTTTCCTTACTAGCCATCTTGAATACCTAGGTTCTAGGATAGGGTGTTACAGCAGCTCTTTTTACCCCTATCCATGTATACTCAGTACAAGTTTAACATTTAAAAAGATAGACAGATAAAGCTCATACATTTTGTGTACACTTTTTCTTTTCTCAAGGCATGTATACTCTTTTCTTTTTCCTTAGTCTAAGATTACAAGCTATCATGCATTTCCACTCTCTAACCGGTGGGGCCTTTTGGAGTGACAACCAATACACCCAACTTAATCCTTTTTTTAGTTAAAGATTCTAAATTAAAGTGGCTACGTGCTCAAGAATATGAGAGATTTTAAGAGGGACTTAAATGAATTTAACTCAAGATAGTGCTATTCTATTTCCACAATAAGTCATCTATCATGCAAATTCAAATCTCATCATGGGCAATCAACATCAAGGCACACAACCATAAACAACATTCCCATTAACTTTTAAAGCTCCAAAATTTTCAAAATTTTTCAAAAATCGACATGCATATGATCATTAAAACCTTCACAAACATGCATAGCAGGATAAGAAAACACACAAAAGTATGAGAGACATCTCCCACCCTAAACTTAGAATCATGCATTGTCCCCAATGCATAAGAGCATCTAACAAAGAAGGAACAAGCCTGGGAGCAAGCGGGAAGCCACCAAACAGTCTTGGTGTAAGGAGTACTTTGTGTGGTAAACCAAGTTCCTGAGAGATAAAGCATATGAGTGACTCCAAGATTTATTGCAAATAAAATAAAAAGAAAAGTAAAGAAAGCAATAAAATTGGGTTGCCTCCCAATAAGCGCTTGGTTTAACATCTTCTAGCTAGACGGGGCTCACGAATCATGGTGGATTCCAAGGTGGTTTCTTCCTTTCATGCTTTGGATCACCTACAACTTTTAGTATTCGCCCACATTGACACTCACAAACATATTCATCAGTATTTAGTGAGTTTGTCACACCCCCTCCCGGATTATCCTGCATAACCCGAGAAGAGATGTGAAGACAGCAGTTACCGACTACCCTGTCACGTAACCCACTGTCAACCTCTCCATCCACATGCTCTTGACAAACCTCGACTTCGATCGGCAACGGGAACTGTCATGCTACCTGAAAATGGAAAACATATGAAAGCATGAGCTAACAGCTCAGTGAGTAACAGTTTCTGAAAACATTATACTTTAAGTATAAAACTGATTGAACTCGTATAAAACATCACACTGAAAATCAGTTTATAACATGATCAATTCTTGGTTA